>CM025791.1:61404687-62888295 GCA_014635995.1 Sarcophaga peregrina
ATGGACAACTGAGAAAAGTAAAAAATTGTGAAAATATTAGTAATTAAGATGGAATTGAATTATGTTATGATTGCTGTGCAGTGAAGGAAGAAATGAACAATTTGAAAAGGTTAGATTAGACGACGTGTACTTGTCGGTTACGACAAGTACAGTACCCGGAGGAGTACAATTTGAGAAAATAGGGTATAAAAAAATTTTGTTGTAAGCTCAGATAGAGAATGGGTATTGCCTGGATATACAGTAAAGTGCATTTGGCGACCCCAGTTAGAGTGGTGGCCTCTCCGAAAGAATGAAAAATTTACGCAGCAACGACAAATTCGAGTCTTCCAAAATATCAATTTTTGCAAATGACAACCGAACTTGAGTCATACATAATAGGCACAATAATACAATCTACTAGATATCAGTATTTTCATAAATGCAAACTTTGGCAGCACTGCAGCTGCCAAAAGCTCGTAAATGCAACATTAAATCATAATCATAAAAATCATGGCGTATTTATATAAGGTGAGTTCGTTAGACCAGCTGATGCAAATAGTAATGTCAAAAAATTTATGTTTTTTGTGTATTTTGTTTTGATAATCAATTTCGTTTCTTCTTATTATGTCATAAATTTGTATATTTTTCTTCTTTTGCTTTTAAAACCATTTTCGTGTTTTCTAATTGCCAGGTAAGTTTAGTATTTATTTTTAATTTTTTCTTCCCATCGTCATTCTTTAGTCAGTTGTTTTTGACAAGATGATGAAATCGCAACAACAAAAATGCCTGTTGTTTTTGTATTGTTGTACTTATTGTAATACTAATCCCACCTTATATAAATTCGCCTTGATAAAAATGCATTTTTTTTTCAACCATGGTTGATGCATTGAATGAGAGAGAGGGAGAGAATGAGAGTTATAACAGAAAGTTTCTTTTTTCTTCCTTAAATATCTTCTTTTTGGGCGTTTAACAATATTTTGTCATTTGTTTTATTTCCAGTCCAAAAATTGAACTTATTGATAATTTTTCCATTTCTGCAGTATTTGTTCGTTCGTAATTGCAAACAAATAAATCAGCCAATAGAAACATCAGCAACGTGTGATTAGCAGTGTGAGCGCAAAATAATCATATTATGCAGCGCAGTAATGTATTTACGAACAGGCCCTACCTTGTTAAAAAATTAAAGACAAAAAAAAATTCAAATAAAACTTTTTATTTAAGAATTTATTTTATTCAAAATTAGCAATAAATACCATAAGAGCTACTCCGGTCAATAGCGCTGCTATTTCCTTAATGGATTGACCTAATTTGGTTGAACCTTCTAACAATTCTGGAATAACACTTACAGTTGCAATATAAATAAAACCGCCAGCGGTAAATGGTAAAATCCAAGGAGCGGTGTTACTTTCCGCGGAGTTCCCTCCTATTAATGCTAAAGCATTTCCCGATAAAGCACCTACTGCTGTAACAAGTTGTAAAAGCATAGCTTTGCGGCGGGAACATCCAGATTTGATTAAAATAGCAAAATCACCAATTTCATGAGGCACCTCGTGTAAAAGTATGGTTATTGTAGTTACAATACCAATACTATTTCCAGCCAAATAAGATGCTCCAATTGCAAGACCATCTGTAAAATTATGCGCAAAGTCAGCTGCTAAATTTAAGTACCCAGATATTTCCACACATTCGTCCTTATTTTTCGCCGAAGTTTCTTTTTGCTTTTTGTTTTTAACTTTATTATCTTCATTTCCTTTTTGCTTTTCTTCTTGAAGTTTTTTACTGGTAGTGCCATGACAATGACCATGATTATCTCCTTTTAAAAGACGGACTAATTTCTCAACAGTTAGAAATGCTATAATTCCACATAAAACCCAAATTCCAATTGCAATATCTTTACTGTGATCGTGAATATGACTATGAGGACTTTCATGCATATGGCCGCTTTCATGGGAATGATCATGATGCGGATTTGTGGCATGTGGAATCAAGTGTAAAAAGGCGTCACCTAAAAGACCCCCAGATGCAAAAGCCAAAAGAACTTTCAGCCGTGGCCTTCTTTCATTACTATTGTCAATGGGAATAACAAACAAAAGTAAGAAAGGAGCAGCACTTATCAGACATGTTGATACCATTGAATACAGCCAAATTTGACTCATGTTTACTAAAAAGAAATTATGAAAGCAAATGCAAGTGTTTTATAAAGTAAAGTATAAATATTTTACTTTTTTTTTTTGCTTTGGTCTTACCATGTGTGTGACTATGTCCATGAGTTCCGTGAGCATCTCCATGGCTATGACCCATGTTACCAACATTGGCGTTTGCTTCTCTAGAGTATTTAAAACTTGGGTTTTCATGACTATGGCTATGAGTATGACTATAAGAAATTGCTGGTAATGTCAATAGTACCACGCAAAGAAATGCTATATTCCTTAGCGAAATTATACTATCACAATTGACTTTATTTAATACATGTTTCATCCTGCTTATAGTTTACAAAACAACACGTCATTAAATACACGTATACTGCGCAATTAAATTTCAAACAGTGTTGCCCATATAACAACCGGAAGATTACCATATAGAAAATGTTACTTTAAAAACAATGGGTCATAATCATAGTCATCAAAAAAGTATACTTTAAGTACCATTTATAAAAAAGTCTACTTTTCGGGTACTATAGACGATAAAAAGCTTACTTTTTCCACTAAAGTCAACTTTATACTTAAAACAAGGTGAAGTTGTTTTTAACGAAGTTAACATCATTCAGCTGTTTGTTATTTGTCAAAAAAATGATTTTGGTATTATTGAAGATTTGTGTGAAGGAAGAAAGCCTAAATTGTAAAAGGAAAGGTTTTGCCCATTTGTTTATCATTTTATTTATTTATTTTTTTGCGCTTTTATTATCAGCTGTGCAGAGATGTCACTTATACAATATTTATACCAGTTTGTATGAAAAATTTCAAACATTATACTAATCACCCACTTAAAGCTGATTCAACTTGAAACAGTTTTCTTAATTCTCTCTATAGTTAAGAAACAGTTAGTAACAAGTTTAAATATTAAAGTTGTTTTTAAAAAGAGCTGACTTTTGTGTTTCACTATGATTATGGCCCAATTTAAAACAGACTTCAGGTCTGTTTTAAATCCGACACTACTAATTTTACATATAAGAAAACAGTCCTCATTATTTCTGCAATAATAACAATTTTTAGTTGCGACACTTTTGAACTAGACGTACAATATAAGAATTTCAAATAAAATATATATTTTTTATTGATCTTGTAGTTTTATTTTCTTTTAGGAAAATTAAATGAATGAAAATCTCGCAAATTTTAAACGAAACTGTACGACTGCGAAATATTCATTTGTATTATGTCGTAATGTCTCCTCCACAATAACATGACAGGTTGTACGTACCGCTTTAAGCAATATGTGTTTAAGAAAAGTTAATTTTGCTTCACAAGCAACATTTGATGATTAACTGAATGCCTGTATGATTATTTTTGTTAGACGAAGGATTTCAATGAACGTCTATTTGTATGGAAAACATAGACAAAAGTAAGACGCCTTTTGCACGTTGAAATTAGTTTCGAAACAAATTTCAATACTCTTGAGTTTGTGTGAGAGAGGAGAAAAACGAGAGGGGGTGATTTCACAATTTCATGTACTCGCAAACTTGCTTTGTTCCTTATTCGTATATACACAGAGTTTTATTTGATTTCACATTTTCTTTTCTTTTTGTTTCGTATAGTGAAGTTAACACCTTGACTGCCGCTGCTACTTTCAGAAAACTGACAAAAAACGACAATTTGATATTTTCACATCATATTAGTAAAAATTATCGTAGGTATCATTAAAAGCCAAAAATTATGTTTTTTTTAGGAGAAAAAGTGGTTTAGTGAGTATGAGATGACTCGTAGTTAGTCAACGTGTTAATTAAAGCTCCCTTATTTAAAATATCATTACTCTTTGTTTATTTTGTGTTTAAAATCAAAACATTCGCAAAAGAAAAATTTTACCGCTAAACATTAATTAAAAAATGGTGAAAAAATAAAAATGAAAAATATCAAAAAGAATATAATTTAATTTTTTAATTTAATGAAATGTAATTTTAATCAAAAAGAATATAATTTAAATAAGGTAAATATATTAAAAAATAATAATACATTAAATAATAAATTAAATAATAATAATACATTAATATGTAATATATTACAATATAATAATAAAAAATATAATATTCATGTGTTGTGTTTTAACCTAAATCAGCAGAACGACGCGGTAAAAGAAAACAAAATTTCTGAAAATATTTTACGTGTAAAAGAGAAAGAAAGTTTAAAAGAAAATGCAAAATAGTTTTTCACACTTGTTTCGAAACTAATTTCAACGTGCAAAAGGCGTCTAACTGACTTTGTTTACACAGTGTTGTATTATTTTGACACATAGTTAAAATGTTATCACAGTCTTGTATTCGTTTTCAAAATAAGCTAACCTTGTTAAATATACATTGATTTTAGGACCTAACTATAATTTGACTCCCAAATCCAGTGTAAACGATCTAGATTTTGAGGAAGATTTGAAATCTAATCCACTAGATTTCGCTGTAGTGTAAATGGGCTATTAAGCAAACGTATATACACTCTTAAATACAACGTTACAAATAGAATTTAATTTTGGAGGACAAACTAAACTACAGTTTGGGACTGAGAATTTTGAAATGGGCGTAAAACCTAAAAGCAAAGTAACAACACTGTGACTAATTTTTTTTACCGGCGGAGACTAATTGACTTTGTAAATTAGAATTTGTTAACTTACCGGCTTTGTGTTTTCTAAAGAAGTTATGTCTTTGAGGGCAATATTTTTAATTTATAAAAATCAATGTAGGTTCTACAAAAGTTGGTCTGGAGTTAGTATTCCTGAAAATTTAACAACAGCTTTGAGGCCAATAAAATCTAAAGTTAGCAGAGAGAACCAGGTAGTTGTTTCTTACAATATAATGGATATAAAAATGACAATTTGCCGAATGTTTTGTAGATAAATTACTTTGCTGATACGAAAACGGTTAGAGCTGTAGGAGGAAAAGGTGGAAGCGGTTGCATATCTTTTTTGCAACTTTGGTGCAATGAACGTGCAGGGCCGGATGGAGGCGATGGCGGCAATGGTGGTCATATTATTTTTGAAGCTTCAAAGGACGTAAAAAATTTGAACCATATATCTACTTCCATTTACGGGGAAGATGGTCAGTGCGGAAGGCCCAAAGACTGCAATGGGAAAAATGCAAATCATACAGTTATAAAAGTTCCTGTAGGTACTGTGATACGTAATAAACAAGGATTTATTATTGGTGACCTTGATCGCGAACGTTTGATGTTCGTGGCGTCAAGAGGTGGAGTTGGAGGTAAAGGAAATAGATTTTTCACTACAGAGAAACAAAACAGTCCAAGAGTATGTGAACATGGCCCTCTTGGAGAAGATATGACGTACATTTTGGAAATGCGAAGTATGGCAGATATTGGACTTATTGGGTTTCCAAATGCTGGAAAAAGTACTTTACTAAATGCTATAAGTCGAGCTCGATCTAAAGTCGCACCGTACGCTTTCTCAACACTGCACCCCCATATAGGAATGGTTCAATATTCCGACTATTTTCAGTTAGCAATTGCTGACATGCCGGGAATTATACCAGGAGCACATTGCAGTAAGGGTTTGGGATTACAATTTTTAAAGCATGTTGAACGTTGTTCAGCATTAGTATATCTTTTAGACGCAAGTGCTGAAGCTCCTTGGTTACATTACGAAAGTCTGGTCTATGAATTGACGAAGTTTAATAAAATGTTAGCAAAATATCCGAAAATAGTTGTGGCAAATAAAATAGACCACGAAAACGCAAAAAAAAATTTAGTCGAATTGAAAAGAAGAATTGAAGAAAATATTATAACTATCAGCGCCCGAGATGGAACAAATCTGGAATCATTTCTTTATAATTTAAGGCTTATTTACGAAAAACAAAAAAAAGTTGAAAAGTTTTGATTAAAATTGATAATTTGTGAACTGAAAGCTGAGTAATTACTCCTGTAATATGTAATGTTTGTATTATTAAAAACTCTCTAAATTCTGGGTTCAGTAACCATATCAACCCTCAAATACACGAGCGCTAATTTCATTCTTTTCAACATTCAATAAAAAAAATGGATAAAAAATTTGTATAATGTGAACTTACAGAATGTAAGGATTTGAAAGAAGTCATTTTTATGTGTACATCACATTTAATTCAAGAAACATAAGGCCTTGTGCGTTATATTGTGAAAAACTGAGGGATAGTAATGGGTTCTGTAAGAGACCATAGGTGTGAATAATTTTAAGTATTGCAGTTAAGTTTTTATTTACCAAAGTTTTCAAATCTAATGGAATAACAATTGCAACTGTTTTTCAAATCTATTAGATATTTTAGAACAACATTTTGTACACATTTTTAAGAAGGATATTCATTAGCATGAATTCATTTATTATTAAAGATTGAATTTATTGTAATGTACCATATTTTCTGGAAATTACTTTCCTTAACTTTTTTTCGTTTAAATGGGTTCCCTGGTCACTAAATAAATCCATCATTTTCTATGATTAACCCCTTCCGGTACGATTTAATAATGTTAGTATCAAAAAACGGCAAAATTAAGAAAACAGTAAAAAAAAAATCAAAGCAAAATCTTAATAATCTGAGAGTAAATAAAATTGCCATGAAAAGTTTATCAAAAATCTGTCGTTCGGAGTCGACTTTAAACTGTAGGTCCCGCTACTTATGTATAAAATTAACACACACAACATAAGTGCTGTGACAAACTAGGTCAATAATACTGACTGAAGGGTTGTAATGACCAATTATGTATGTATGTAAAGAAATTTAAAATTAATAAAAAAATATAATTATAGGACTATTATAAAGCAAGAAAATCAACAAATTAGTATTTTTTATAGCGGTGTGTGAAAATATGATAGAAATATAAATGCATAATTTGAATGTCTTCAAAAATAATTATTATATCATTTGTCAAACACTAATTTAAAGTTCATTGAAAAATATAAAGTGGCGAGAGATAATAAAACGCTATACAACGTGAAATTGAAAACTGACAATAAAGCATACCGTAAAATTATGGAAGAGGCAAAGGTAAATATTGGATGGTAAAGGTGCAAAATTTATGATGGAACGGAAATAATTTAATGTACAAAATGTAGAGAATATAATTATTTAGCGAAAGAATGTAAAAACCAGGAGACATGTTTGAGATGCCATGGCATATATGGGACAAAAAATTACGAAAGTAATAAACTTATAAAGACTCCGCGAAAGTAAATAGCATACTTAATATCAGCTTAGATGAGTGAAAGTAAGGGAAAAATAGATGTTACTAAGTGCTGTATTTTACTTGTTGAGGCACACGTGACAACTATATCATTATAATTTGTGTTATTTATAGATCGCCTAGTCATAGTGGATAATAGTTTTGTAAAGCATTTAAAGAAATGGTGTAAAGTACAAACTGAAAACAAAAAGATTTATATAAAGAATAATGCTATCAAAGGCAAATATGGGTAAAAACAAAGGCAAATTGGCTTGGCAAATTAGAAACACTAAGGAGGTGATGGCTATATTACATACTTTTGAAAGAGCGTTTGAAACAACTGACATGCATAACCAAAGGTATGGAATAAGAGGCAAATAATTCGAATGGTAGTCGTACATACAGTATAGAAAGCAGACAACTAAAGTAAGTGGTTCCTTGATGGGAAAAATACAAGATGATTTGGACATAACACAAGGTTCCATACTAGTCGCCTTAGTATTTATAATATTTGTTTGACATGCCAAATATAATAGAGAAATGTAGAATGGATCTATATGCACATGAAACATAAGTCTTTACGTCTGCTAAAGATGACGAAGAATGTCAAATATGTACATCACATGGCATAAGTAAAATAGACAGTTGTTTGAAAATGAATAAATTAAAGCTTAATGAAAATGACGGTCGTATCAGGGGCCCAATCGCTCCTGCTCGGAATCAGGAGGTTGAAACCCCTGTCAAGACAGTATTCCACAGCGAGGTAATCGATATGAAGTGGGGCAACAGGCTCAATCTGCAATATAGAGGAGTGACCAGAAGGGGCGACGTGCCAACGAGACAGGGCATTGAGTCTTGTCGCAGTGAACTTAGCCATTTACTTAGCGAGGAGTTCAGTAAGAAGCCAATTAACCATTGCGAACAAGGCCTTTGTAGGGGTGGTTCGCATAGCACCAGTGATGCGAACAGCTGCGGACCTTCTGACTCCGTCATGGAGTTTGACATTGTGCACCTTGTAAAGAGCAGTCCACCAGAAGGCAGCATCGTATAGAAAGTTACGTTCGATGACCTAAGTGTCTGACCCTTTGGCTGAGACCCCATCTGGATCCAGCTGCCCTGCTGCAGTAGTAAGCAGCACAGGTCGCCTTCCAGTTGAGTTTAGGTCGAGGATCAGGCCCAGATAGTTAACCTCGGGACTCAGCGTGAGTCCGGTCCCATTTCTACTAGGAAGGATGAAGGTCTGTGTTGTGTTTTAAGGAAACAACATAAAGAATTTTAATAGAAATACATTTATTTAATTATTCAAGTTATATTCTATAAAATTTCTTACTACAAAAAAGTACAAGTTTATTGTTTCACCGTTAGAACTTTATGCCTTTTTTTATATTCTTTCTTATTCTTTTGGTTTGACATTTATAAAACGCCATGCTTAAGTGATGCCAACACCTTCCCCATCAAAAACGAAAGTCCTTGAACCACTGGGGCTGTCTTCGATTTCTAGCGGATCTACGAATTTGCGTTGGCGTAGTTCCTTCGCTCTCCTGGTCATCTTGAACTGGCAAAGGTGTTGTCAGTTGCCTAGGTGGTTGTTGTTTGGGCTCGTAGCATATAATATCGTCTTCTCAAAATGTAATTGCTTTGGGCGCAGTCGCATTTGGTTTGCGTGAGATCTGATAGACCTATTGGAATCTTGTACTTCAACACGATACATTACCTTTCCTACTCGTTCCTTGACTATACCAGTTGACCATTTAAATTTGTTGTTGTGATAAACTTTTACATCAACGGTGTCTCCAACTAGGAATTGACGATGTTTTGCTTTGTGGTACTCGTTGAATTGTTTATTTTGAATTTGTTGACGCTTACCATCCTCATTACAGTGATGAACGGTTGGCTTAAGTAAGTCTAGTGGTGTCCTTATTTTCCATCCTAGCATAATATCTGCTGGTGATTTTTGCATAGGTGCGCTGGGATTTGGCGTAGTACGGTAGGTCGACAGGAACAATTGAAGTGCGGCCTGTAAGCCTCCTTCCCCTTGATTTTTCTGGAGCGATCTTTTTAATGTATCGACGAACCTTTCAACTTGCCCGTTTGACTGGGGGTGATACGGTGCAGTTCGAACGTGTTCGATACCATTTTGCTGACAAAACATTTTGAATTGTGCTGAAACGAATTGGGTACCGTTGTCCGACACTAAGGTTTGCGGAAGACCAAATCTAGCAAACACAGTTTCTACCAATTGAATCGTTTTGATTGCCGTTGTTGAGGTTGTTGCAATGATTTCTGGCCATTTTGAATAAGCATCTATAATCCATTGGACCAGCATAGTCTATATGTACGCGTTCCCATGGACCATTTGGTGTTTTCCATGACTCAAGAAGCGTCTTAGAGGGTGATTTGGCTACACTGGAACATTTGTTACAGTTTTTTACCAAATCCTAGATTTGTTTATCCATACCCGGTCAGAAAACATAGGACTTAGCAATTGCTTTCATTCTTTGCATTCCTTGATGGCCTTTGTGCAGTTGTTGTAGAATAAGGTTCCTATACTTGTGTGGTATGACTATACGTTCTCCATAAATATAAATACCGTCTTTGTGTTTATAAAAGCTGCGGACGTAGGAATCGTCGATTTTTTCAGCTGCGGGCCAGCCGTTCTAGACGTTTTGTACAACTTTTTGTAGCATAAGTGATTGTTGTGTAGCTTGACGAATCATGGAATGGGTTACTGGCAATTTTTGAAAAACATCATCTTGTACACGGTCAATATCATATTCAACTTGAATTGAAGCAATTACAAATTCTTCATCTGGATTGACGTGTACGTTAATTAGACGAGAAAGTATATCTGCATAGCCAAAGTTGGTTGTCGATATATATTCAATGTTGAAATCGTATCTTGTTAGTGTGAGCGCCCATCTTTGCAATCGATTCGCTGTATATACAGGGATACCTTTTTTTGAGCCAAAAATAGATAACAGCGGCTTGTGATCCGTTTGAAGGGTGAATCTGCGACCGAATATGTATCTGTGGAACTTAGTAACAGCGAACACTAAAGCAAGCGCTTCTTTTTCAATTTGACTATAAGCCTGCTCTGCTTTAGTCAATGATCTTGAAGCATGATTGATGGCCTTAATGGACTTGTCGTCATACCTGTGATATATACAAGCACCTACGCCAGTATATGAAGCGTCAGCTGCTACAACGATGTCCAACCCTGGGTCAAAATGCGTGAGGAGGAGATCAGACTTGAATTTATCGAACGATCGCTGACATTCTGGTGTCCAGTTCCATGTAGCATTTTGATGAAGAAGTGCATCTAGCGGTCGGCGCAACTCATGCCTTTTCTTGGCATATTTGCCGTAATAATTTATAGCACCTAAATATGATTGTAGTGTCGGCAGATTAGTTGGTGGTGGCATGTTTGTTATGGCTTCAATTTTGATAGGATCAGGGCGAAATCCGTCCTTGTCAATGATTTGTCCAAGATATCGTACTGACTGCATGCCAAATTATTTCATTTCAGCATTTCTCTAACTTAAGCGTAAAACCAAAATCCTTTATTCTTTCTACAACACGTGCTAGATGTATATTGTGATTTTCTTCGGAAATGCCTGATACGATGATGTCGTCCATGTATGCAGCTACATCGTCGACCATGGTTGACATAATCTGTTGAAATGCTCCCGGAGCTGACTTTATGCCTGGCGGTAACATATTAAAGGTAATAAGTCCGCGATGTGTGTTAATAGTGAGCATTTTACGTGAATCTTCTTCCACTTCGACTTGTAAAAATGTATCGGAAAGGTCAATATGACTGAAAATCTTACCGTTTCCAATTTTAGCAAAAATGTCTTCGGGCAGTGGAAGTGGGAATTTGTTCGGTTGGAGCGCCTCATTTAGGCCAGTTGAGTAATCTGCACAGATTCTGACGTTACCCTCCTTCTTTTTAATAACTACAATTGGTGCCGCCCAGTCAGAATATTCAACAGGGGAAATAATTCCTAAACTTTGTAGTCTATGCAACTCTTCGTCTACCAGTGGTAAGATTGCATAAGCGACTGGTCGTTTTGGCCTAAAAATTGGTTTAGCATTTTGCTTCAAATGTAATTTAACTTTTGTTTTGATACACAGTCCCAGTTTTCCATCAAATAATTCTTGAAACCGTGAAATGACTGAGTTTTTTGAAATACGATCTTCTGTTATGTGATTGCAAACTTTCCGAAGAGGAACATCCCATAGATTAAATTTCTCTATGAAGTCTATTCCGAGAAGATTTATGTCACCAGCCACATAACATATTCCAGTTTTAACAACATTTTTGAAAAACATATCACACATAAATTGTCTATTTATGTTAAGACGGCGCTTATCAGCATTGTGTACTGTGGTTGTGGGCATTTTTAATTTAGGCCTGCCAATGAGCTCCCACATTGATTTCGATATGATGGTAATATCTGAGCCGCAGTCGATCTGTAGGGTTACATCAACACCATTTATACGAACTGTAATGAATTTGCGCTTTGCATGCGTATCACCTAGACTGTTGACAAAAATTTCTTTGACAGAGGCTTTATCTCGATTGAATTTAGAAAATGTACTTATCTTATTTGGCTGTTTATTTGGAAAACAACCACAATAACCTTCCTTGTGTTCCATCCGCATACATCGCTTACACTTATGACTTTTATATTGACAATCTTTCATGTAATGCGTACCGCCGCATGCCCAACATGGTGTGCGTGGAATATTTGGTGATCTTCCTGCTGATTTATCACCTTCAGTTTGTTCTTGGTGTGAGCTTTTTGAATAACTTTTTACTCGAGACTGTTTTACTGCTGGCTTTCTCAACTAGATTGGCATCTGCTTTTAAATTTAAGAGCATTTGACACTCGGCTATGAGTTTATCAATTCCTTTTGGCGTGTCGTCGTTTAATTTTGACAGTAGACGAGTTCGAACTTCCTTATCGCGGGATGACTTTAATCCAAGTATAAAAATTAAACCTTTGAACTCATCCGCTGATATTGCTTCCGTATGTAGTGAAATCCTCTAAGTCACTTTTCTCCAGCTGAAGACACTCATACCGGTGATGAAACAAGGATTTTGTTGGTCCAAATAATTCAATAAGTTTTTTTACAGTTTCATCAAAGGTAAAATCTTTAGTCATCTTTGGCAGAATTAAGTTTGAGTACTTTTCTTAATTTGATGTATGAATTTTACGTAAAAGCAATCTCACTTTTGTGGAGTCATCAAGATTTTTACCATCTTCCTTAAAAAGCTGCTCATATCTGTTGTACCATGATTCAAAATATACTGCTGACTCTGCATCATAGCAAAATTCTGTAATTTGACTTGAGAGATCGAATGCTGTGTTTGAGGTTAAGTTTTTATCCTCGTTTTGCTGCAAAAGTTGCTGAAGTATTTTATCGTGATCTTGCAGGAGTTTTGTTAATGTTTCGAGACATTTGTCAGCCATTTTGAATTTTTGTCACGAATTTTTATTTTGTGAAAAGAGACGGTGGGACTATTTAATTTTATTTTAATTTTTATTTGAATATGAATGCGGATTTTGTTTCGTTTTTGCGAAAATCCTCGCCGCCACAATTATGTTGTGTTTTAAGGAAACAACATTAAGAATTTTATTTTTTTCTTACTACAAAAAGATACAAGTTTGTTGTTTCACCGTTAGAACTCTTATGCCTTTTTTTTATATTCTTTCTTATTCTTTTGGTTTGACATTTATAAAACGCCATGCTTAAGTGATGCCAACAGTCTGGACCTTGTATCTCTTAGTGAAAATAATTGTATGTCTTGGAGGGATTAACAGATAGCCCAAAAACCCTGTACCAACCCAGTACAATTGACAGCGCCAAGTTTAGTTTATTAGACAGCGTCTGCGCATATATTCCCGAGGCAGCAATGGCAACGTCAGCGTAGGCTATAGCGTTATCACCAGAGGTGTATCTTTACAAATAATTCTCTGACACTGTTAAGGTTATTGTTCGCGATTTGAGGAGGAGCTCCATAAACCTGACCAGGATCTGATTCAGGTTAAGAGAATTAAGAGCCCTAACTATAGCGTCTAGGTGGACGTTGTTGAATACACTCTCAATGTTCAGAAAAATGACCGGAGTATATTCTTTAATATGCAAGGACTTTTCCACCCGAGAGATAAGGGAGTGTAGTCCAGTCTCCACTGATTTACCCCTTCTGTAGGCATGCAAAAATTTTATTGGGATGTTTGTTCTAATAATCAGAGGTGGGATTGTAAAATGCAAAAAGTAAAAACAAAAAAAAAAAAAATAAAATAACTAAATAAAATGAAACTCACCGAACTAAGAGTGGACCGCCTTAAACGAGAGTTGGGTAAACTAGAGCTGCCAACAACGGACACTAAGAATGAACTGCAGAGGCGCTTAAGGGAACAACTACAGTTTTAGGGCATAGACTTCGAATCCTATGAGTTCGAAGATGAAGTGGAACGAGAAATACAAACTCCTGCAACCCCGAGCGGTGTGGACATAAATTCATTGCTAGCCGCTGTGATGAAAAAAATGCAGGTATTAACAGATGCACAAGAAGCTTCTAAAGCTCAGAATCAAAAGTTACTTGCAGATGTACGAGAGGCTTCTAGAAACGAAAACCAGAAACTTCTTGCTGATGTACAAGAAGTTTCTAGAGCTGAAAATCAGAAACTTCTGGTTAAATTACAAGAAACTTCTACAAACGAAAACCAGAAACTGCTGATTGAAGCACAAGAAACTTCTAGAGCTGAAAATCAAAAACTGCAAGCAGCAATTTTGCCAATTGAAAGGAGCCCGAAGTACATCTTGAAAGCTGTAGGAAATCCAGAAGTCGGTCAGCAAAAGAATCACTGGTTGGAATCACATATTTGGAAAAGGTCGTCGACGGAAAACTCGTAATGATGGAAGAAATGATCATTATCCTTCAGAGCCAGCGACCGGAACCGGTGCGAGCCGTATCTGAAAGCACCAGCAGGATAAAAAGACTTTGCTTCGATTGAAGCTCACCCCTATCAGTCTTCAAATTCCAATTTGAGACAGTAGCTAGCAGAAACGGATGGGACGATGGAAAGAAGGCGTTGTAATTAATATTGGCGTTAAAAGGTGTAGCAGCCGAGATACTAGAGACATTACATTGTGCTAGAGACCATGTCAGCCAGCAGTAGAATCAACTATAAAGACTTAATGGTGGGAGAAAATTACCCGTTGATAGACAACTTTAAAACCGAGGTGTTTGTTTACGGTATACGGCACCCTGACATTAAACTAGCGGTATGTTCAACACTGAAGACAACTTTTTCAGAGACCGTGGTCTTCGCACTAGCCCAAGAGACCGCTCTTACAATTTCAAGACCACCAGTTAGCAAGGTGCGAAAAATGGAAGTAGTGGAGGAAGATGAATGCCTCTTAACTAAAGTTAAGGAGATGGTGAAGCAAGTTTTAGAAGAAACCGGACTAAAGACTAAACTTAAATCCTTCAACTGTGGAAAGGAAATAAACTGCAAAGCGCCACGCAAAAGATCAAGGCCGGTCACACCAACAAGACGATGTGCAATTGCTACACATAAGGGTTCTAATAAGCACAACGATGAAACGGGTAGATCACAAATAACCGTTATCCAGGGCAGCGACATATAAAAAGGAGATTTTCAAGCTTCTTGGTAATTATACCCATCTTCCAGGTTGTCTTGTTTGTTGTATAATAACGAGCCAAGATCCTCTCACCCTTATACAGTTGCCTGGCCATACATTTTGGGTTCAATGTAGTTGGCTTAAATGCATAAAGGCTTTTACGTATTTGCTTTTCCAAATATTGTTCCGAAGAAGTTTTAGAGTTTTTTAATGGCGTCGCCGATATTTAAAAAGTATTTGCTTTACTTTTTTCCGAATAGCCAACGTTTCATGTTCCATTGCCGTTAACTTGTGTTTCAGAGGTCGCAAATTTCTCTCTGCCAACCCATTTGTGACTGGGTGGCCTGGAGTTATAAACTTTTGAAAAATGCCGCAGTTTTTACAAAAAGTTTTAAATTTCTCACTTGGAAAAATTGTTGCATGGTCTGATACCAAAACGTTTGGATATCCATGCCGCGTTCATTACAATCAGAAAGAAATTGTTTTGAAAAGAACCGGCATAATTTATGTGTACGCGTAGCCAATTTCCTTCTGGCTCTTCTCACGGATGAAGTTCTGCTTTAGCGGGAGAACTTTTTACCAACGTACATGATGGACATGATCGTACCAAATTTTCAATGTCTCTGTCAATGTTATTCCAGTATACATAGCGGCGTGCTAATTGTTTCATCTTAGTAATGCCTAAGTGCGTATAATGGAGTTCCTGTAAAACGTATGGTTGTAGGGTCTCAGGAATTACAACTCTCTGACTCCTGAAAAGAACGTCCTCATCTGTGAATTCCGAATCGATATCCTTATCGTTTTTGTTGTTGCTTCGTAGTTTTCTTATGGTTCGTGAAAGGTGTTTATCCTTACGAGTTTCATCACGGAGTGATTGAAAATTAATTTTCGAATTACTAATATGATTAAGACTTTCATTACATGTAAGATGTACTTCTCTATTCATCGAACATTCGACGAATTTTTTTGTAATATCGGGCGCTCTGAAGAGACAATCCGCGTTGGTGTTGTCGACTCCATTTTTGACTTGTATCTCATAATTAAAACCAGATAAATGCGATGCATATCGTTGCAATGGGGCAGATGTTGAGCAGTTTTGACGTTTGATGAAAAATTCTCATAATCGGCTGATTGTCCGTTATGACAACAAATTGGCGCGCGAATAAATATTAATGGAAGCGTCGAATAGAAAAAACAACTAATAGCTCCTCTCTATCTAGCTGAGAATTGTTCGGTGGGCGTCAATGCCGTAGACGCGTACGCGATGGGCCGTTCTTCTCCATTGATTTTGTGCGATAAGACACCCGCTATACCTGTTGGACCTGCGTCACATGCCAATTGAATTTTAGAACTAGGGTTATAAGGCATCAATACTCCTTCACTGGTCAACTCTCCTTTCATTAATAAGTGTTTAATTTCAAGTCAATTCTTTATTATCTGTACAACTTTTGTGCTACTGTTCCAACTTATTCCACATATACAACGATAACTTTCACAATATGTGTTTGTTCGTGATATTTCTCTGCTTACAACCAGCGTTGACACTGAACAAATTTTAATCCTACCAAATTTTTGTCAAAAAACTACCAAAATTGTTGAAAACCTACCAGTTTTTTGAATAATGTATGAGAAAAAGTATAACTTTTTTATTACAAAAGTATTACATATAATTGTACATGTATTAATAAGCAAGAAAACATAACAAAAATATTTTATTATTTTATTTATTTATTAATTACAATACAATTTTAAATTATATTCTAATTATATGCGAGCTGAGTAACTTCGACCATGTGCTCGGTGTAGTGTCACAGACCAGAGTCTCTGGTGGGAATCGAACCTACGACCCTCACGCTAATAGCCCAGCACACTACCCACTAGACTATCAGGGCACTCTATAACAAAAATTATTTATAAAATTTATTTCTAATAACATTTTTAAACTAAAAAAAAAAATACTTTAACCGCCAGTTTCTACCTACAGTAGAACAAAAACAACAAAATACCTCAATGTAACATAAAATTCATTTCTAATAATATTTTTAAACAAAAAAAAAATACTTTAACTCCTAGTTTCTATTTTCTGTAAAAATTTAACATGTATTTTGTTGTTTCAAAAGTACAAAATATATGTAAAATGTTCATTTAAAGTACTCGTGGATTATAGAAGCGTACAATATGTGTAAAAACGAATATATCATAAGAACATATTTCCATTTATTAAAGTTTTTAATAATGTTCTAATGTGTTTAACTTTAAATATTTCTTCGGAGTTAAGCTTATTTTCAATATACATTTCTGTTTTATTTAACTTGCTAAACGTTTTTAAATAAATACTTATTGATCCAGCCTACCAAAAATCAAAAAAAATCCTACCAAATTTGGTAGGAAAAGCCCAAAACGGCAACGCTGCTTACAATCTTTTTCTAAGCACAACATTAACAATTGTTTCCTTCAGACGCAATTTGTCTCCACACAAGTTTGACTGAATTATAGCTCGATCTCCTGTCTTCACACAAACGATTCAATTATCACTTCAACCAACATGACTTCGTAATACACGACTAGCTTAATTCAAACTCCGAATACAACGTGCCGTCTGCACACACGACTGGTTCAACAAAAACCACTGTTGGAAAATTCTGTACTTAAGTACTTTTTTCAAAAATACCGCAGTACACCCGCGACGCTCTCATTACTTTTTTACTATTACATATTTTATGTCTTGCGTTTTTCAACTAATGACACATTACCGTTGATGTTTAACGTTATGCTAAAGGTAGAATAAGGCTTTAGTCCCGGTTAGCCAAACGTCCACAGAACGTACTTTCGTTTTTAGAACACGAAAAGTAATGAAAACGTTTGCCGAACCGTAATGTAATTTCGTTAAGCAATTGCATTGCTATTTTATACGATAAAAACATATGTTACATATATTATGTTCCATCGACGTTTGAGTAAACAGGGCTGTTATGTTTGGATACGTTCCGAATGAGCTACTTTTGCATAGTATGTACGGAACACGAAAAGATCGTTAGATTTTCTGTTCCGTGTCGTATGTATATTAAATGTAAATAAATTAATAGTCTAGAAGACAGTGTGAGGGCTTACTAGACGTGAGCCTACGGGTCAAACCCCTTGTCAGACATCTCCATCAAAGCGAGATATGAACAAATATTTCTCAGGCGACTTCCTTCTGGCAAAAACTGGTAATAAAATTGCCATGACTTGTCGACTGTAAACGGCAAGTCCTGCCACTCATGTATAAAAGTAACACATACAACAAAAGCGGTATGAGAAATTAGGTCATAATCATGATTGAAGGGTTATCATTACCAATATGTCAGACATAAAAATGAATATAAGAAAATATTTCTTGGGCGACTTCCTCTCAGCAGATTTCTTGAGAGTAAAGAGTTTCAAAAATCTGTCCCTCGGAGTCCACTTTAAATTCCCGTACAAAATTAACACACACAATATGAGTGGTGTGACAAGCTAGACCGTAATCATGACTAAAGGATTGTAATGGCCAATTACTTACGTATGTATGTACATGTATGTATTTTTTTACAAAAGTACCATTTGATCCAAAAAATTACTCTTTCAGTCATAATTCAATACCATTTCAAAATTTCAATTTTGCAACACTGACTCAAACTCATCCTTGCTCGCTATATCGGTGGATCATTAGTGTGATGAACACTGCTGCCACATTTTTTTCAGCCTTCATCCCCAAATCCATTTTTTTATCCCCAAATCCATTACTTCATCCTCAAAAAAATCCCAAATACAATTAAAAAAAGTTGTTTCTTATTTTATTTAAAAATTAATTTATTATATTCATATATACATATTTAGTCTAAGAAGAGCTTCTAATAATTCATATTGTATTTTCTTTCGTATTTTTGTTTTGGTAAGATTCATTACAACAATACGAACACCAACCATGGTAACAACAGAAATAATACTAAGTACAACAGAAGGAATGAGATGAAAGAGATTTCGTCAACACTAATAGTAGCGAGGGATGGGATGCATGCAAACAAGGTAAAGTTTCTGACTGTGGCCAACATGGCGACCACCAGGACGATCCTTGTCTTGCTGTATTCAAGTTGACACGCAGCCTCCTCGTGGCCCCTCCTGGATGGCATTCTAGTACCCGCTAGATGTTAACTAATGCGTGCAGCGAAGTCCAATCCCCTGGACGTTAAATTTGGGTTGTGCGTAGGGCTTGGAACCCACCACGTAAAAACTTTACTCCAATGAAAACTAATGTACATAATTCCAAAAAGATCCCCTTTAAAGTTGACGACCACGGCAAACGTTCAAAGGACAATGATTTAAGAATAGCCACTTGGAACGTCCGCACCCTTCACAGGGTGGGCGCTTCCGCCCAGCTGGCGGATGCCCTCAAGAAATGTAAGACTGACATCACTGCCATACAGGAAATGCGATGGATAGGGCAAGGATGCAAAAGGCTAGCATCTTGCGATGTGTACTACAGCTGCCATGTTGATAAGCACGAATTTGTGGTTAATAAGAGACTTCACCACCTTGTCTCTGGGTTCACACCTGTGAACGAAAGAATAGCCACAATCCGCATCAGGGCAAAATTCTACAACATCAGCCTGATTTGAGCTCACGGCCCGACGGAAGATAAGGACGATGTGGTTAAGGATGCCTTCTACGCTAAACTCGAGGACGTATATGATAAGTGCCCGGCCCATGACGCAAAAATTGTCCTCGGGGATTTTAATGCAAAGGTCGGGCGGGAAGGTATCTTTGGCCCCACTGTCGGACAGTTCAGCCTCCACGCGAACACTACCTCCAATGGTATGAGGCTGATCGATTTCGCCGCGGCGCGTAACATGGTAGTATGTAGCACCAGGTTTCAACATCTCGACATCCACAAGGCCACTTGGATGTCCCCCGATCGATCAACTTCCAACCAGATCGATCATATTGTGATTGACGGAAGGCATGTATCCAGTGTACTAGATGTGCGCACATTTAGAGGTCCGAACATTGACTCGGACCACTACCTTGTCGCAGCCAAGTTTCGATTGCGCATTAGCGCCTCGAGGATGGCGCGCTCTAGTACACTGCGGAAGCTGGATGTCAGGAAGCTGCGATCACAAGGGACAGTTGAGGCGTTCTCCGCTCAACTCTCTGATAAGCTCCGTCGATCCCCACCTAATCTCAACGACATTGGAGGACTGTGGGCCAACATCTCCCACTCCTTGCGCACTACTGCGGAAACAGTCCTTGGTTTCGAGCGCCCACCCCAACGAAATCAATGGTACGATGAGGAGTGTCGCGAGGCAACTGCAGCGAAAAACGCCGCATACAAGAAGACGTTGCAGTCTGCTGCTATGCGAGCCATTGCCGAGAACTACAGAGAGAAGAGAAGGGAAGAGAGACGCCTTTTCAGACGCAAGAAAAGGGAGCAGGAAAGGCGTGAGCGTGAGGAAGTCGAGATGCATAGACGTAGGAATGACGCTAGAAAATTTTATCAGAAGGTTAAGCGTCTAACCGAGGGTTATAGACACGGAGCGTCTTCCTGCAAGGACGAGAACGGAAACCTGGTTACAGATCCGCAGGGGGTGCTGAGGTTGTGGAGGAAACACTTCTCTACTCTGCTACAAGGCGATGACGACACCAATACCGCCTCTAGAGATGATGTTCCGAACCCGATCAATGATGACGGCGTGGAGATTCCGCCGCCTAGCTATGAAGAGGTCAAAGTCGCGATTACGCGTCTTAAAAACAATAAAGCGGCAGGTCCTGATGGCCTCCCCGCTGAATTGTTTAGGACCGGATGTAATGAGTTGGTAGGGCGCATGCACCAGCTCATCTACAAAATATGGCTAGAAGAAAGTATGCCCAACGATTGGAACCTCAGTGTTCTCTGTCCTGTCCTGAAAAAGGGAGACCCCACAATCTGCGCCAACTACAGGGGTATTAGCCTTCTCCCTATCGCATATAAGGTTCTTACAGGCGTATTGTGTGAACGACTGAAGCCACTCGTCAAAACACTGATTGGACCTTATCAGTGCGGCTTCAGACCTGGCAAATCCACCATAGACCAGATCTTCACACTGCGCCAAATCCTGGAAAAGGCCCACGAAAAACAAGTCGACACACACCATCTTTTTGTCGACTATAAGGCAGCCTTCGATAGCCCCATAAGGGATCGTGTTTATGCCGCAATGTCTGAGCTCGGTATACCTGCGAAGCTGATAAGGCTATGCAGAATGACGTTGAGCAATTCCTGCAGCTCCGTCAAGGTAGGAATGGACCTCTCCGAACCCTTTGATACCGTGCGAGGTTTCAGACAAGGCGACCCCTTATCATGCAACCTCTTCAACTTCGTCATGGAGAGTGTTCTGCGAAAGGCAGGAGTGCATCGCAATGGCACTATCTTTCAAAAAAGTGTCCAATTGCTTGCGTACGCTGACGACATCGACATTATAGGGCGTACCAAGCGAGATGTTACTGCTGCCTTTAGCGCTATTGAACGGGAGTCTAAGAAGATGGGTCTGGCAGTAAATGAGGGCAAAACAAAGTATATGTTGTCGACAAGTAGAGACGTGCGGCGTATTTATTCTCAGATTACGGCCGATAACTATACTTTTGATACAGTCAAGGAATTTATTTATCTTGGCTCCGCCGTTACCACCAAAAATGATGTCAGTCTGGAGATCAAACGCAGGATTACTCTTGCCAACAGGTGCTACTATGGTCTCAATAGGCAATTGAGCAGCAGAGACTTCTCTCGTGCGACAAAATTAATACTCTACAAGACGCTCTTCTTACCCGTGCTTCTTTATGGCGCAGGGGCATGGACCCTATTAAGAACTGATGCAGCAGCCTTGAGGGTATTCGAGAGGAAAGTCCTACGTAAGATCTTCGGTCCTGTGCGAGTTGGCGATGATTTCCGCATCCGATCTAACAGTGAGCTGTATGAGCTCCTCAACGACATAGATGTTATGCAGTTTATTATTAATATCCAGCGGCTGCGCTGGCTGCTCCATGTCGTTCGAATGGAGGAGGATGCTCCGGCGAAACGGGTATTTGATGCGGGGATCTGCGGAAGTCGGCGAAGAGGACGACCTTGTATCCGTTGGAAGGACCAAGTCGAGGAAGCCCTGTCATCGATTGGTGTGACCAACTGGCGTAGGCGCGCAAGAAGCAGAGGCGCCTGGAAGGAGGTATTGCGGCAGGCCGAAATCCGTTAATCGGGTTGTTATGGCCAATTAAGTAAGTAAGTAAGTAAGATTCATTATTGAAAAAACACGTCCAACGTAGGCGTTACTTGTTGGTACACAAAGAATCTGCGGAATCTTAATAGCAATAAACATAACTCAAAAATACATTTAAATTCTGTCCAGACTCTTCTCCGAAACAATCGTTTCATTTTACAAATGGCATTTTTCTCAATTGCTCTTCATATAAGTCTATTGGGATATTTGCCTTTAATTTAATATTTTAGCAATAAAACATGGTAAAATTTAACAAAAGAAAACTATAGGCTTGCCAGAGTAAAAATTCTATCACCTAAATATTTTTTAATAATATCCATTATGTTACTAAATCGACTTTTATATGTAAAAAAAATTTATAGTTTTTTATCCTCAAAAACTCCCCAGCAGTGTTGGTTCATCCCTAAACTGAAATTTTCATCCCCATTGGCTAAAAATCCCCTATTTGGGGATAAATCCCCCCAATCTGGCAGCAGTAGTGATGAATGCTCTCGAAGGATGATGGCGGCCTTCGGGAACAATCCAAAAATGAAAACAACTTGTTTCTATTTTTGTTGTTTGTGTGTCTTCTACGCTTTTTGTTTTTGCTTGTTTACATGCATTCAGGCAGAATAGTTATTGCTTGTGTATTTGTCTATCCGCTATATTATTTTTTTTTCGCTGCACTTTGTTGTTGGTTATTTACATCTTTTATCTCTTATATTTTTATATGCTGATGTTGTTGCTATATATTTTTGTTTATTCTTTGATCATGTGATCAAGTCCATTGTTTTGTTTTTGGAGCTTTTGTTTACGTTTGTTTTATGCATGATCAAGGCCATTGTATTGTTTTTGGAGCTTTTGTTTATTATTTTAACAACACCATTTCCACTTTCGTAACACGTATAAAATGTGCGTAATACGTCACTATCCCTAAGGACCTTCTAATGTCGACAATCGTTTTTGGAGTAGAATTGTTGGTAATTTTTTTATTGTATTAAATTCAATAATGTGACCTAAAAATTCAATGCTTTCCTTGAAAAACGAGCATTTGCTTCGGTTAAGGTGTAAATTAAAACGTTTCAGCAGTCCAAGGCAAGTTTTCAAATTAGAAATGCACTCTTCCATTGAATATCCGTGTACAATTATGTCATCGAAATATGACTCTTCTTTCGGTACATCCCTTAATATCTGGTCAATAATTCTGTTAAATTTTGCGGGGGCGGTTTTAATGCCAAATGACAACCGTTGCGTTTTGTATGTACCCCGATGTGTTGAAATCGTTTGTATTATACTCGACTGTTCGGATTATACAAATCGAGTCTACAAAAATACCTCGAATCCCGAAGGCTATTGAAAATGTCATCGATTTTACGAATTGGATAGTGTGCATCAATTAGACGTTCGTTTACGCCAACCTTATAATCTATACACAATCTGACCACCCCTTCAGCTTTAGATATTACTACCAGGGACGTTGGTAATGAACTGTTTCTCCGATTGGTATTTCGACAAAAATTGGTGTTACGTAACGATCACATTCTTCTTTGGAACGAGATGAGTCTCCAAAAGGTGCAATAGCTCACCATACTGAATCTCATTGAGAGCCTTTGTTGCTGCCAATGCGCTCACCATATTGAAAAGTTTTGCATACAATGAATTTAATAACAGTTTGGCACAGCACTCGTTGTTTATAGAAATTCCTTTCATTTCGATATCATTTTTGAATCGTTGAAGGTAGTTCCTGATGGACTCTTTGGAAGAGTCAAACGAATCAAAATTCGGCAGTGGGACTTGTGCGATCAAAATTTTGCACCGTATTCTGCCCCTGTGCCGCCATTAGCATCATCCGTGTGACTAGATTTTTGTTGTCCTCGTCGCCAATCTGTGTTGGTCGTTGGTAAGGAATTCAATACACACGATCTGTATTTCATTTAATTAAAACAAAAAGTGTAGCTTGCGCGTGCTCGTGTAACAATGTAATAAAAAATTCTGTTTTTAAAATCGAAATCTGGTCGTCAACAAAAATGTTGTCGTATACAATACTCCAATCAGTATTCAAAAATTTCCGCTCAAATATAATAGAGTCTATATTCCTAAAGTAAGCAAAAACCTGCTGGGGTACATGTAATTTATAATTATCTGTAATAAAAACTAGGGCATGGCGTGCAATGAAATAAGATCTTTGATAGGTTACTAACAAAGAAGAGATCAAGAAGCGTACTACCAAAGCGTACTGTTAGATTTAAGTCAACTAAAACATTCGAAGTGAAATCACCTGCAATAACAATATCTTCATAATCAAAAGCCAAAGTCCGAAGAACATTAACAAATTATTGAAGACAAATACAATTATTAAATCTACAAACGCAATCTAATTATAGTTACACCTCAACTAATAATTGCTCTATTAACCCGTATCCGTTTCTATTAACCCGTCTTATGTTAAACCCAGATAAAGAGAAAGATAAATCTGTAAACTCAGGTTTTAACCATGTTTTAGATAAACAAATTATGTCAATAAAAGAGATTTGAAAAATAAAACGAACCTTGTCAATTTTATTCTTCAAACATTGATATTTCAGATTTTTGTACCACATCCTTTACTATATCCTTTAGTCCAAAAGCATTTCACATAACTGAAATAATTTAAGTGTAAGTAATCCACAAGTAATAAAAATTCTTTAGACGAATGGCAGCACGAAATATTTCAAAATTGTCCTAAGTGAGGTTTTCGTTGATATAGAATTTGTTATTCGAATTTAAACCAATACCGCGAATTTGTCAATGAAATGACTAATTAACTGCCCTCTTAAGTTTTGAATTCCGAAAAATCCAGAACACTATTTCTAGGCTCAGCCCGAACGAAACTCCCGGTGTTGAAAAAATAAATGTCCCAAATTGAAGTCACCGTAGTCTAGTAGGTAGTGCGTTGGCTTATTAGACGTATCCCAGGTCAGGCATCAAAAGAAAAATATGAAAAAAAATATTCCTTCGGCGATGTCCTCTCAGCAGATATCTGGCAAAATCTTTGCGAGCCTGCCATGAAAAGGTTCCTAAAAACTCTGTCGTTCGGAGTCGGTGGTAAACAGTAGGTCCTGCCACTCACGTATAAAATTAACGCACGCATGAATGGTGTGAGAATCCTGACAAATTCAAAGATTGCTGCAATAAGAAAGGTATTGGAAATGAAAAAGAACTGCTCTTCTCTGTGCTTTCAGAAGAAAGGAAGTGATATATAATTTACAACTCTGGAATTATCCCAATATTATTTCGAAGCAATTTAACAATTATATTACCTGCCGACAGCTTGTATTAAATAAAGATGACGTGTTGAATGGCGATTGCGGCCATGAACTGTTCATGAATCAGCTAGATACTTTCAGAATTTTTCAACCACGGAAGTGACTTCATCTTTAGAAAAAAAGGGTTAAAAAACAAAAACGAGTTCACGTAGCATATACGTTACGAAGAGAAAAATGCTTCATGCGAATAATGAACTAGTGAAGTCCCAATTCTCACACACAAAAATATCTCAGCATTCTTAACTTGGAATCTCAATTTTAATTAAATTGAAACGTTGGTTAATTGGTAAAAATGCGGACTTAAATTTTAGCTGCAAGCTTCTATTGCACATTGCAGTGCAATATTGTTATTGATAACTATTTCTGTTTTCTATATTGAAAAATTTCAAAGATTCCAAAATTATATGTGTTGTTACAGTTGCACCGTGATACAGTAACAGTTCGATAATCCAGCACGTCCAGGACCTGCTCAGTGCTGGACTACCAAAAATTCCGGTCTATCGGGCGGTAATTGTAAAAACAATTAGGTGAATAATTAAACTACAACTACAGTATGCAAATATATACAAACAGTTTTATAAACATTTTCAAAAGTTAAAGGACATAAAACAACAACGCATAAAAAAATGGTCAAGACGCTTCGTGATTAATTGATGGAGCTGCACTGCACCTGAATTTGTTGTGGTAGCTGAGGCTAGACGTCAGCTAATTGTTTCCGAACAATACCGAGCGCTTCCGGATGATCCTGAAAGCTTTCGACCGTTTTTATTTGCTTTAAAGACACACTTTTGAAGAAAACCAAAATTTTTACAATTTTCTGTAGGGCATTCCGTACTGCTGGATGCCGGACTAATGGACTTTTACTGTACATGCTTACTTACTGAATTGGCCATAACAACCCGATTAACGGATTTCGACCTGCCGCAACACATCCTTCCCGGCGCCTCCGCTTCTTGCGCGCCTACGCCAGTTGGCCACAAATCGATGACAGGGCTTCCACGATTTGGTCCTTCCAACGGATACAAGGTCGTCCTCTTCACCCACTTCCGTAGATCCCCGCGTCAAATACCCTTCTCGCCGGAGCATCCTCTTCAATTCGAACGAAATGTCCGAGCCAGCACAGCCGCTGGATATTAATCCGCTGTACAACGTCTATGTCATTGAGGAGGTCATACAGCTCACTATTGAATTGGATGCGGAAATCATCGCCAACTCGCACTGGACCGAAGATCTAACGTAGGACTTTTCTCTCGAATACTCTCAAGGCGACTGCATCAGTTCTTAATAGGGTTCATGCTTCTGCGCCATAAAGAAGCACGGGTAGGATGAGCGTCTTGTAGAGTATTAGTTTCGTCTAACGAGAGAGGTCTCTGCTACTCAATTGCCTGTTGAGACCATAGTAGCACCTGTTGGCAAGAGTAATCCTGCGCTTGATCTCCAGACTGACATCATTTTCGGCGGTAACGGCGGAGCCAAGACTTTGACTGTATCAAAAGTATAGTATAGCCGCACGTCTCTACCTGTCGATAACATATACTTTGTTTTGCCCTCATTTACTGCCAGGCCCATCTTCTTAGACTTGTGTTCAATAGCACTGAAGGCAGCAGTGACATCTCGCTTGGTACGCCCTATGATGTCGATGTCATCAGCGTACACAAGCAACTGGACACTTTTTTGAAATTGCGATGAACTCCCGCCTTTCGCAGAACACTCTTCATGACGAAGTTGAAGAGGTCGCATGATAAGGGATCGCCTTGCCTGAAACCTCGCACGGTATCAAAAGGTTCGGAGAGGTCCATTCCTAACTTGAGGAAGCTGCAGGAATTGCTCAACGTCATTCTGCATAGCTTTATCAGCTGCGCAGGTATATCGAGCTCAGACATTGCGGCAAAAACACGATTCCTTATGGGGCTATCGAAAGCAGGCATATAGTCGACGTGTGTCGACTTGATTTTCATGGGTCTTTTCTAGGATTTGGCGTAGTGTGGACTTGCCAGGTCTGAAGTCGCACTGATAAGGTCCAATTAGTGTTTTGACGAGTGGCTTCAATCGTTCACACAATACTCCCTGCGACAGGGAGAAGGCCTGTAGTTGGCGCATATCGTAGGTTCTCCCTTTTTCAGGACAGGCCAGAGGACACTGAGCTTCCAATCGTTGGGCATACTTTCCTCTAGCCATATTTTGTAGATGAGCTGGTGCATGCGCCCTACCAACTCATTACATCCGGTCTTAAACAATTCAGCGGGGAGGCCATCAGGACCTGCCGCTTTATTGTTTTTAAGACACATAATAGCGAGGCTAGGCGGCGGGATCTCCACGCCGTTATCATCGATCGGGTTTGGAACATCATCTCTAGAGACGGTATTGATGTCGTCATCGCCTTACAGCAGAGTAGAGAAGTGTTTCCTCCACAACCAAATTCCACAACAAAATTCAAGAAGAAATACGGTGCGAAATAATACTGTAAACGCCGCATTGCTACCAAATTTCGAAACATTCGACATAGCCAAAGAAACCTACAAGAATTATATACAAAGGTTTAAAAATTATGTCGAAATGAAGGAATATTGTGCAAAACTTTTACTGAATTCCATCGGTGCAAAAAATTTTAACATAGTGGCTGTGTTGGCTTCACCAAAACCACTTAATACAATTGCCTACGATGAATTGTTAGCTCTTTTGGAAGGGCATTTATCGCCGAAGGAGAATGTGTTGGTGGCACAACACCAATTTCTGTCCAAGTACCAAATAGCAGGTCAGTCCGTTTCAGAATTTGTAGCAACATTAAGAGCGGATTTAAGTGAATGTGAATTTTTGTCACCATGTGCATGCGGTGCATCAGTAGCCAATCTGCAATCAGAATCTACAATATTTGGAGAAATTGTGTCGAAGACAATAACTTTGGAGGCCGCAATCTTCGTGACTCAAAATTTTTTGTAGACTTGACCTTTACAAGGCGTATTTGCATATACCTGTTGATGAAGAGTCTGCAATTGTACAGACGACATCAACCCATCGGGGTACTGACAAGATGAACCGTTTATCATTTGGTATTAAAACCGCTCCATCAGAAATCAACAGAATCATCGATCAAATTTTACGTGATATACCAAAAACGGAATCATATTTTGACGATATAATTATTCATGGACGTACAATGGAAGAGTGCACATACAATTTGAAAGCTTGTTTGACCCGATTAAGGGAATTTGATCTACACTTTAATAGTGCGAAATGCTCATTTTTTCAAGAGAGTATAGAATTTTTAGGTCATGTGGTGGAACATAACAAAATAAAGAAGTCACATTCGAAGGTTTCCGCAATATTAAACATGCCTACCCCTAAGAACACAAATGATGTAAAACGGTTTTTGGGCATGGTAACATATTATGCGCGTTTTATACCAAATATACCTTTAAGACTCTAGATTCAAATGGACTACCGAGTGTGAAAAATCTTTTGAAACCCTATAAAGGAATTGGGAAGTGAACGTGTTTTAATGCCATACAACCCTGACCTGGAGGTTCAATGTGATGCAAGTCCAACGGGTATTGCTGGTATATTGTCGCACATTGTCGACGGTCATGAAAGGCCAATTGCTTACGCATTAAGGGCATTGACGAAAGCGGAGCAAAATTACTCACAGCTTAATAGAGAACCGCTGGCAATAGTTTTTTCCGTACAACATTTTCATGAACTGATAATCAGCCGATCATGAGAATTTTCCATCAAACAGCAAAATTGCCACAGATGACCTATTCATGGTTACAACGTTACGCTGCGTTTTTGTCGGGATTCAACTACCAAATAGAATACAAAAAAGTAGTTGAAAATTCTAATGCGGATTGCTTATCACGGGCACCAGATAATTCGATGGCTCCCAAAGAAAGTGCAATGAGTCACGAGGTGCACCTTATATGCAGCACAAGCATAAACCAAATTAGTAATTTAAATATTAATTTTAAATCGCTCAAAGAGGAAACCAGTAAAGATAAAGAATTGGTAAAAATTTTATATAAACTGCGTAACGGCAAAAACAATTCTGAACATGGAATCGGAGCTGAGTATACCATCGACAGCGATGTATTATTTAGAGGACAAAGAGTCGTAATTCCTGCAACACTTCGACCACACGTCTTACAAGAACTTCATCTTGGTATAACTAATATGAAGCAACTTGCTCATCGTTATGTTTATTGGAAGTCAATCGATAAAGAGATGATCTTGCAATTCCTGTGCAGCAACTCGAAGCTCCTCGGCTAAAGCGGAAATACATTCATGGGAGGAGCTGGATGAAAATTGGCAACGCATACATGTTGACTTTGCGGATCCATTCCAAGGATACTACTTTTAGGTGGTAATAGACGCAAAGTCAAAGTAGGCGGAAGTTGGAATTTCCCACTAGTATGGCAAGACAATTAGTCGAGAGGGAGAGGGTCTAGGCCCGTTACTATACAAACAACAAGGCAATTTGAAAACTTGGTAGAATTACCAAAAAGCTTGGCAATCTCCACTATACTTTATTCCACTCAACTTTATTCCACTGGAGTGCAAAATCCGGTTGCAGATGTTACTCACCATGAACATCCTGTTAATATCAATGAGCAGCACAATAATAATAAACCGAATACAGGACACTTAGTGGAAATAACCAATAACACAACTGATACAAATGCACAACAACCTTCTATACCAAATCAACACTCAACATCTACGAGAAGCACACAACCTTCTATACCAGACCTACCATCTACATCTACGAGAAGCACACAACTTTCTACATCCAATTAACAGTCTACATCAACATCTGCTGCAAGTATACAACCATCGACAGCAAAATCAACCAATTCCACTTTTACCGCAACAGGCGACAAGAGTATCAACACGAACACATAAAACTCCCAAGCCTTTGGCGGATTATATTATAGAGTTTGATTAGAATGTTATATACATATTTAGATTATATATACTTTAGAATTATAATTTTTGTAATAAGGGTGAGAGAATTGTGTTAACCTTACTGATTTTTACTTCTTGTTATATTCTTGCTTTTAAATCGTTTTACAGCCCATTTACACTACAGCGAAATCTAGTAGATTAGATTTCAAATCTTCTTCAAAATCTAGATCGTTTACACTGGGTTTATTTGACAATAGCAAGATTTTATTTTAATAACAAAAACAGCTGACAGAAATTTAAAAGAAAACAATAATATTTCCAAATTTAGTTTAATACCTAAAAAAATTAAAAATATAGGACATAGATTTCAAAAAATATTGCAAATGTATTACTACACACAATTGTTAAATAGCAGAATGGAATGGGTAGATGTAAGCATATGCAATATAGGTAATAATAAAAATATTAATCCGCAGGTTCGTCACGAGTCATTCTGAAAGGAAGATGTTCCTTATTTTGTTTATCTTTAACCCTTATCCAGTACTTCAAAAAAATTATAATATATATTCAGTTTTTTTTTATTTTTTTACATTCATTACATACAACATTGGTCTGAGAATGCTTCCTGCAAATACATTTTTGACATTTGGTACATTTATTTGCATATTTGGTGCTTTTAGAACGATTTGGACAAAAGTAACAATTTCAAAAACACATAAACGAATAATATTGTATTTACACTACTTATTCTCTTTCTTGGGTTTGTTGCAGTTTGTAATGCTACGCTTTTACTTACTTTTTGGTTTGTTGCTAGTTATGAAGTTGTCAAGACGCATAAAATTGTTACTAAGCTTGTAACAAATGTGGAAATTGATTTTGTTGCATTGGGCAATTTTTACCCAAAAGTTCCATTTGCGTAAGTTTTTTTACATACGCTTTGTAAAACGACCTACAAAAATTATGTTTTAAATTTTAATAGCATTCACTAAAATAATAATTGTATAAAAGTTTCAAAAAAATCCGCTTAGTATTTAAAGAATTAATGAGGAATAAAAACTGTTTGGGTAATTTTTTCCCATTAATACAGGATAAGGGTTAATTTATTTTTATTTTGTTTGTTTTTATTTTGAACAATTTTTTTCCTGCACAGCGTTGTATTTTTAAGTACTATTTGGCAAAACACATATTCGCATTCCAATTTTTACTAGAAATCTAGTTAAATTCAACTAGATTAGGCTCGAAATCTCACAAGTACTAGATTTCGCTGTAGTATAAATGGGCTATTAACCCATAGAAAAACTTTTCATTAATTTTTGAACATAGAAACTTTTATTATTAATAAACTTTTTAAACTGAAAAAGTCTTCTTGTAATTTTGAACAACTATAACAGTTGGGGTTTTCATTGAATGGGAATTTTTACATGGTGGGATCCAAGCTCTACGCACAACCCGAATTTAACGTCCAGGGGATTGGACCTCGCTGTACATGAGAAACTCTAAAATATATAAAGATCTCAACAAAAGTCAGAATATAAATTGAAAAATTTGCTGAGAAATACATAATAAAAATCATATTTCGCCAAAATTTCTTTGCTTGCCGCTGTCACATTTGTCTCAAAAAGAGAGACAGTGCCGTTCTGATCTGGGCATTGTGTATAAACAACTACCGAATATAATCTTATTCCTTGAATGCGTTCAGAATAAGATTTAATCAATTATTGTTAGTTCAATTACTATATATATGTAGGTATAGTTAATGAACAATAAACAAATCATTACAACCCTTCAGCCAGGATTACAACCACACCACATACATATGTTGTGTGCGTTAATTTTATACATGAATAGCGAGACCTATAGTTTAAAGTCGAACCTATTAAATAAATTGTACTGCATGTTGCTAATTCGCAACTTTGTTTGCATTTTCGAATCATGTTGTATGATTTTCTGATTTTGTTTTATTCATTTTATTTGATCAGTAATGGTAGTAATGATAAACTCCATTATTGTAACTTACTCCATATATGTATGTATGTACTATATTCCCTTATAATATAATTTCAAAAAACAAACTCCAAATAAGCTAAACTTTATATCAGATTGTTTACGAAAATAATTTATACTTTCTAGAGACTAGATTAAAACAAACGGGAAATATTCTAAGTGTATACAGAAAAAGAAACAGTTTACACAAGAAGCACCCTAATGTGCAGCTAAATCAGAATTCCCATGTTTGATTTCTTTGCATGCGCACGACGACTATTAGAGTTAAGATTCAATCAATAGTGTTTGTTTGATAAGAAAGTGTATTTCAATAAAAATTAATACAATACAATTTTGTAGTAATACTGCAATTATAAAATGACAGAGGAAACAAATTGTTTATTACCAGTTACAACTATGCCAGTACCTGACGTTGGTGGCGAATATATATGGACGCATCGTGAAGCTCTAATGCATCTACAGCAATACACTCCATATTTTCGTCTAATTGATTTTGTGAATAAGACAAGAACTAAGCGATTTTATGAACCAGCAGATCGTTTTGAAATACTTATGTCGGCTTCTATACTTATGCTTCCAGCTCCTTTTTGCCAAAATCGACGTTTCCCTGAAGATTATTGGGTTAATTTGTCTGTGGGCCCGGTAGCCGAAGCCTTGGATTGTTTAATTGCTTCTTTAGAAATACCAAGCCCTCAGCTTTTGTCACAAATGAATGCTCAAGACTGGGATATATGGAAAAAGAAGTTTGATTCATCTTTGACCGATATACGGCGTTTTGCATACTGTACAGATTTAACTAAATTGTCGGACATTGGGGTCTATAATCGTCACACATTTGAGCAACGCTTTAATATGAAATGGCAAGAATGACAAAAGAATTTATTAAGTTCGCCATTAGAAAAGTTATAACTTTAACTCAGATTAACTTTCACACTTTCTATAAATTGAAAACCGCTCGGGTTTTAATGCATCCCTAATGGTAGTCACAGTATTGGAAACTAAAACAAAAAACTGACCGTGAAAAATTGGCATAAGCGCATCCGTTGCCCATTTACACGATTGTGCGAAATTTGTTAAACTTATTGCCAGAAAATTAAAATACATTTAAAATATTGTAGAGCATATATATTGTTTATATTGTCTATATTGTCATTGTATTACTATAGGAATTTTTTTCTGTTTTTTTTTTTTTTAATTTTAAACGATTTATGTTTTTATTATTTTAAAACGTGTGACATCTGATTTAATACATGATGGCCTTGGTGAATTCACAACATGTATTTTCTGTTGTTTTTGATGACCGGTTATGTCAAATGAAATTCGCCGTAAGCCAGAAATGACAAAGGCGAATCCATATCCTAATCCTAATATATATTATAAATCTTTCTGTAAGTCTGTTTTTTTGTTTGTTTGTTTGTTAGCCAATCACGCCTGGACCGATTTTCTTGAAATTTGGGATATAAATCGGCCTTTTGTCGGTGCAGGTTATAGGCTATAAATCTTTTCAAAATTTTGATCAAAAAGGGAGAAGAAATGGGCAAAAATTAGTACTTAATGCATAAATGCTGTATTTTATCTGTTTTAAAGGTATTTTTTTACGATTTAGCTCGGTTAAGTTTCCCAAATAGCTATTGGAGGTGTTCCGTTTCCGGTTTCCGAATAATTTGAAAAATTGCTTTTTTAAGAAACTGGTTTCGAAACCGATAAACCGGTTTTTTATTTATTGTTATTTTTAAAATCCGCGCAACGCCGGGTACAATCTGCTTGTATATTATAAATCTTTCTGTAAGTCTATTTTTTTGTTTGTTTGTTAGCCAATCACGCATGAACGCCTGGACCGATTTTCTTGAAATTTGTGGTATAAATCGGACTTTCGTCGGTGCAGGTTATAGGCTATAAATCTTTTCAAAATTTTGACCAAAAGGGAAGAAAAAATGGAACAAATGGGGAAAAATGGTAATAGGTAATTTTTTACGATTTAGCTAGGTTAAGTCTCCCAAATAGCTATTGAAGGTGTTTCGTTTTTAAAGTTGGACCAAAAGGGGGATAGGGGCGAAAAACGGGCAAATTGAGTGCATTTATATTTAGGACTTAGAGTATTCAAAAAACTGGGTTGTTTGTTAAACCGGTTTCAAAATAATTTAAAAATTTGTATTTTTTTAATAAACCGGCAGCAACGCCGGGTACAATCTGCTAGTAAGTCTGCTATATAATGACCCTTTTGTTTCTGTTTGTTAATAAAAAAAAATTGTAAAAAACAAATTTTTTCAAATACGGGCTGATTTGCGCTACCACTAAGAGGGATTATGCTTCAGAGGGATACTGGAAAGCATAAGAGCGGATTCTATAATAAAAATTGTGCCATAACATTAAGAATATTTGAATACATCATAAATTGTGTAGAGTACAAATATAAAAGGAAATAAAAAAGTTAATAAACAAAAAAATGTATATACAGTGAGCAAAAAAAAAATGTGTACACTTCTTATAAAAAACTAAGAAATAAATTATTCCACAGGATTTTGTTCAAGATGACTAGAGAATCCGGTCGCCGTAGTCAAAGAATCACAACTTTTTGTGTTTAACACTTTGACGGACACTGACGTCGATAGACGTCATAACAAGGGTTTCTGGGGGGGACATGACGTGTATAGACGTCATAAATTGTATCTTGCCAAATAACGGAGATACAGCAAGTGTCCCACGAGAAGGCCTTCTAAAATTTGGGTGTCCGTCAAAGGGTTAAAAAAGTTGCATTTCATAGTTTCGATGTTTATTTTCTTTTTACGTAACCAACAAAGAAATGTTTATAATCAAAATATAGTTTGTAAGCTTTTGTTTAATCTTAAGGACAATATATTTCATTTTATAGTAATTTTTTGCTCAAAAATGTATTCGAGATAGTAAGTGTATGCATATAAAACATTTGACAGTTCCGTGTATGCAAAAAAGCAGTCAGCTGGGTTAATAACACCACCTATTATGAATTTACCTTGATGATGGCCATGTGTCTTCGCATTTGCAACGGTTCACTTCGATTCGTTGCGAACGGTCTAGACAATATTGGGGAGTAAACAAACAAACAAACAAACATGATTTCTATTTTTTGTGAATTTTTTCATATTCTTCTTTAAAATAAGTTGTTTTATTCATGTTACGGTTTATTCCTTTCCTTTCTTTAAACTATTATAGAACATTTGCTGCCTAGAAATCAGTTTTAATTGAAAACAAAAAGTAAAATTGAAAAAAGACAGGCAACAATAAAATTACTGAAAAGGTTTTTTGGAAATTACATCAAAAGAGAATTAAGAGAAAAACCGACGTCATGGTGTAAATTGGGTGTGAAAAGAAACTTGTTCATAGAAAGACAACTATAATCTGCTGCTCCAGTTTTATTACACACTAGAATATACATAACCACATTCGCCAAAAAAGTTATTTAAGTAAAGAACATAAGTTATAGCAATTCATCTGAAGGAACCATTTTTATGTGTCTACAATAATAAGAAACAAGTTACAATGCTTGCCGTATATATATGTGGCAATAAATGATAATAGCTTAAGTCGGCATAAGTGTTTTTCATTTTATTACATATTCTTATTCTCTTCTTTAAGATCTATCATCAGCTAAAATACCATTATTATAAAAGCATATGCATTTATATTTTAACTTTACTTAACTTAAATATTATTTATTTTAGACAAAAACCTTAATATCTCTAAACACGAAATATCGACTTAAGCTATTATTTTTTAATGCTACAGATATTTATGTATACATAAAATGGTAAACAATCCGGTGGTGTTTACAACACACAGTAGTAAACCACATAAGTTGCAACGGATATCGCAAATAACTTTTATTATTTTGTTATATTCACTTTTATATTAGTTTATGTTTAATAAAAATAAATTTAAATTTACTTATTTATTGCATATGATATTTAAATACAAGAAAGTACAAATAGCCAGTCAAAAGTTTTGAAAAAATTATCTTTTGGAGTAAAAAAAATTCTCATGGTTTCAGAAATACTTGTCCCAAAATTTAAAAGCAATATTTTAGGATCCTACAACTTCTTAACAATATAATAAAATTTAATGCTAAGTAAAATGGTGCTCTGGTTTTTAACGAACAGTTATTTAAATTAAATCATTAATTAAAAAAAATAATAATATCTTAAGCAAAGTTGTAAAATTATTGTAAACATAAAAAAGAGAAATATATATAAAATATAATAAGAAAAATATAATTAATCGCCATATTATTCAGACATGTACATTTAAAATCTTAGTTGATGGGTCAGAATGTTAAAATTTTGTTTAGAATTTTACAATTTTTTTTAATTTAGAATTTAACTAATTAAACAGCAACTAATTTTTCAAAATATACATATGTTGAACAAGAAGAAGAATCGACCATATGAAATATTTTGGCATTCTAAGACGGCTATTTATGTAAACTTCACAACTATAGCACGTTTAAAACTATATGGTGACACACTAAAATTTAACTGTATGCGCTTGTAATATTTATTTTGATTATCCCAGCAACACATCAAAATTATGCCTTCAAAGATTATTTTATAATTGCTGTGGAGCAGAAGCGAATATATGATTTCTGCAGTGCAGTCCATACCATACATTTCATGTTTGTGACAAGTTACAGAAGAAAACGCATGGAAAGCATAGACACATAGAGAAGTAACATTAAGCCTAAAATATATACCATCCGTTTCATGCGTGCTTGCATTACATGCGTATACCGAATAAGTAGAATCAGTGTAGTTGTTCATGACAAGTTAGAGAAGAAAACGCAAAAACGCATTTAATGCATGTTGGAAAATCTCAGCAGTTTTTAAAATTGACATTCCAAATTATATACTACAGTGAATGGTTTCGATAAATATGTTTAAATAGTGCATTACTATTTTCGCATTTTTCTTTTTGCATTATAAAAATATGAATAAAAACATAGTTGGGTGTACATATATTTTTTTGACTTAATATGCTATAGAATTTTTTTCATATTTTTTGAGTTTGTCCGTTCATAGTAGCAAACTTTTATTACATACATACATATATATATATATATATATATATATACATAATTAATCATTACAACCCTTCAGTCTGAATTATTGACCTAGTTTCTCACACTACTTACGTTGTGTGTGTTAATTTTAAACATAAGTGGCATGACCTACCTACCTAGTTTACAGTCGACTCCGAACGAAAGATTTTTGAGAAACTTTTCATGGCAATTTTTTTTTACTCTCAGAGTTTTTGCCAGAAATCTACTGAGAGGAAATCGCCGAAAAAATACTTTTTGTATTTTATTTTGATGTCTGGCCTGGGACTCGAACCCTGGCTTTATGTCTAATAAGCTAGCACACTACTTACTGACCACGGCGACTTCATTATATTTTATTAAAAGTGTTATATTTTATTAAAAAGTATAAAATAAGTGATAACATTCTGAAAGTACATTATCTTGTGAAGAGTTTGACTCTTCGTTTTATCAAATCGTAGTTACTATTTAAACACTCTAACAGTCAAAATATATTTTTCAAATGAACTTTCAGTTCAAAAATTTTCAGAATTTTTGATGGATGGAACAATGCGCAAAGAGAAATGATAATATTTGCTAAAAACACAAATTTTAGGCGACTTCTGGTAGTCGTGCGAACGTGAAATCGACACATTTTGCGATAAACAATCAAGACCCATCAAAATTTTTGAACTAAAAGTATATGGGCATTTCCTTAGTGACGAACGTGACAGTCGTACGTTTTAATGAGATAAAAAACAAGGAAAAAAATGCAATTTAATTTTTTTTTTATATTTTTAAATAGAGCTTAACTGGTTTTATACTTAGTGCCAAGAAGAAAAAAAACAAACTCAATGGCGCTAAGATATAAGCAATTACTTTTTTTACTAAAACGTAAAATTTTGCGAATTTAAGCGGAACTTTTGGATAACTGTTTTTTCTTTATTGGAATTTGAAGTATATCTAAATTACTTTCCAATTTGTGTTCTTTTTTTTGAATTAAGGGGCAAAGCTTTTTCAGTGCCTTCCCCATTGTTTGCTTGCAATTATAGTTGCTAGTAGATGTATTTTCTTTCGCTTTTTGGATTTCAGATTTCTTTCTTTCGCGGACACTTTTGTTGTCCTATTGGATTTTTTCAATTAAGTTCTCTAATATTTTTTACCAATTCTAAAATTTTTCTTTTATAGATTTTGGCTCGATCTTTATCCTTTCTGAGCTTTATTTCGGATTTAAGTGAAATTTGTTTGTTTTGTTGACGCGCTCTATCCGCCCTACTAGCTGCTGATGACTTCATCTATGTAACATGTAATATATTGTTACGCATAGCGAAATGACCTAATATCGTTTAACATTAACGATAAACAAAAGCTACAAATACAAAGACCATGAGGCAATGCGTACAAAATACACACGACACAAATACACACTAACACATACATTGAACTTAGTATAAGTAAACTAGCAACAGACGCAAAAACAAATAATGCAGTAGCTACAGAATTCTCGAGAAGGCGAGAACGTGAACCTTCTACCACAATTAATCAGTGACGAAAGCTATGACATTTGAAAAGTGCTCATATCATAAAAACACTGGTCCGACTAGAGGGAGAAAAAAAATTGTTTTAAGTATTACGAACCAAATGTGTTAGAAGCAACAGATATACAGAAGGAAAAAAGCAGAAAAATTAAATGTAAACAAACATTTATTTTGTGTTAAAAAGGGAAAATTTAGAATATTTTTTAATTTCTTCAATGAAAATTTTAAAAATTCGTAAATATTTAAATATTAATCGAAAAGTGACTAGTTTCTGGTCACAATGAATATAGTTTCTTGTGCAAAAGGTAAGTAAGAAGCTACCTATATGAAGATCAAATAAGACATATTGCTCATAAAATGTTTGTCTTGCAGAAATTTGTGTATATTGCCAGTATTATTATTCTGGAAAAATTTAATCTGTAATTATATCGAATTCTTAGAATTCCTCACAATGAACAAGTTCGTGTGTAAAGTAAGTGAAAAGAATAATAACAAAATATATTCTCAAACTTTTGTTCAGAGTTGTGATATACTCTCATTGGTTAAATACTACGTCTTATGCAAAAAAAACTTTAGACTAAATGAACAAGTATAACGATTTAAGCTTATAATCCATATTAAAAAATATTGCAAACAGTATTTATGGTTTTTTCTTAGATTGCTGCAATACATTATTTTATTCTCCAATTTTTCCATAATTGTTTATGACGATATTATACATTCGGTATTCGTGTTAGTATTGTTTTTTTGTTTTTTTATACAAAATAATTAGTTTTAACATAAAAATGGGTTGTTTTGTTTTTTTTTAATAACAACAATAAAATAAAACATGTAATTAAAATTAATGATTAAGAAAGTATTCGATACCGGTTCTTTAAATTTTTTGATATTTAGACATCACTAACTATTTGTAAACAAAATTTATATTTTGTAAAAAAAAAATTTAGTAAAAAATGGAGAAAAAACTGCATTTATATTTGCTATGGTGCACATAGCACCAATGAACCAGGGAATTTTTTTGTCTTTTATTTTTAATTTATTTTAAAAATTGAATATGTTCACAATGTGAAAATATAATAAAATATGACAATGTCTTAATAGTTAAGTAGGGTCGAACTTAATTTCATAGATTTAACATGGTTACCAGTTTTAAGTATTATCGTTTGGATATACTGATTAGCTTAAAGATGGTTGTAAGATTAGTAGTTTTGCATAGACTGAGTTAGTGACAATCCAGGTTCACAAAATTTAGTTCCGTTACTACGTTTCCCCAATAAAAAAAGTGCATTTCCTTTCAAAACTATTCTATTATTCTACAAAATATCATTATTTTCTACCAAAATAGAACAAATAAAAATCAACCCTAAAAATTAACTACATAGATAACGAAACTGAAAGAATTAGACAGAGACAGAAATACTTTTGGCAATATTAGCTGTCTCTTTCATTTTTGAATAGTGCTCCTGTCAAATCCGTTTCGTCACTGATTACACCGTGCCTTCTACTTCGAGAACCATCATCGGACTGAAGACACTCGCATATAAAAGGGCAAGACAAGACAGGCGGATCGCGTAGTGAATACAAGTTGCGTCCGTAGTAACCCACCCTCACCCGACCGCGGAGGGCTCGTCCTCATTACGTAGGGACACGTACACACTACAGTCCGGACTGTTGCGGACAAGGGTAAAGTTATGGCAACGAGAACATAAAACAGCTACAGAACTTAATCACAAGCTGAATAAGGTAACAATAAAACGGAACTATCTAAAGGTGTTTGCCATAATTTTGTTTTCCCTTGTTTGCCAGAAATATGACTGAAACAACTAATATTTTGTTTTGTGGTCACACTACGCACATTTATTTTCCCATTTTTGTTTCTTAAAATAGCGGCAAACAAAAGTTTGGCAAACATGTTTGCGATGTGGTCACATTTAAAAAATATTTGCCAAAAAACACATGTTTGAAGAATTTTGAAAAACAAAAATATTTATACACATTTTCACACATAATAGAAAGTGAATATTTTTTCGTTTTGTGTTGCGGAGCTTCTGTGCTTTTTTGGGAGGGAAAAAAAAGAAAGACGACTATGGTTTTGGAAATGGGTTCCATGCATAAAATAAGAAAAAAACTGAAAAATTATGTTTTTAATCACAATAAAATTAACATAAACAAATGTTTACATTTTTCCAGTGCAGCCAATCACCATATTTGAGAATCGCTGTAATGATGTACATAACTTAAAATAGATGCTAAATCTAAAAATTGGAAATCGAATATATATAAATTGAAGGAATTCTTTTAGGTCTAATTGAAAATTATTTATCGATATTTTTGAGAAGGGTTTTCAGGTCACTTTGTTTGAAAATTTATCCTCAAAATTGATTGAATGAATGATTGAGTACACTCAATGTGTGTAAAGAAAAATTGGAATTATGTTGCTGCGTTGAATTACAATTCTCCATTACAATGACTCGTACCGTCCACTTCAAGAGTTCCAATCATTATATTGTCCTTTGAATATTTTAACATGTTTATTTTCAGGAACAAAATTTTTCGTGATAATTTGGAAAAAAAATTAAAATCATTACAATAATAATGAAAAATTTTCTATAACAAAAACATGTACTAAACAGTTAAGTCGTTTCAGGCATCTTTTTCTTTAATGAGATTTAAAAAAATAACCATTATACTGAAAAATCATTAAAACCCCTGAATAGCTTTCATCTAGAAAGGTACAACAATTGATATATGCATTAACGTGGATTTATATTTCAGGCTTTGAATGTATCTCTGTATATCAAATAAAAAGGTTTCCATAAAATAAATTTTTTATTTTCTTCAAATTTGTATTCTTTAATTTTTTTGCGATTTTAGTGATGTTTTAGTTTTGTTAGTATGCAACACAGTCTTAAACAGCTGTTATTTGCCACTGTTTGCCCTTACAAAAAATATGTAAGAGCAAACAAATATTTGCCAAAAAATCATAAAAATATTTGTCACAGGGTGGTCACATTAAAAAAACTTTTGTTTGCCGGCAAACAATTTTATTTGCCAAAAATAGCGGATTTTTCTGTTTGCCACGCAAATTTATTTTGTGGTCACATTATGGCAAACAAATGTTTTATGTTTTTTGGCAAATATTTTTTAGATGTGACCGCACCTTAAGACAAAAACAAAAATACGTTTTTATACTATATTTATAAATTAATGCCGGCATACAAGCTACGTTTTATATTACAAACACTACAATTAAAATCTATAAAATCATAATGCAAGTTAAAATCGTAACATAGTCTACGAAAAGGAAAATTACATCCATAGTTCGTTCTATAAACATCTAAAGAAAGAGGACGATAGTGCCGTGAAAATCTTCCTGGAATGCTGAAATTCAGGTTACAAAGCAAAAACTCAGAATCGGTATCACCTTTAACCATATTGAAAACAAAACAAACCCCTAAAACAGACCTTCTACGTTCCAAAGTTGGAAGTTTATCAAAGCTAATCTATCCTCATATGACGGAAACCCATTGGCATAACCCATCCTAAGCCACGTAAACAGAAACTATTCTATTATTCTACAAAAATATCATTAGTTTCTACCAAAATAGAAAATAAAAATCAACCCTAAAAATTAACTAACATAGATAAACGAAACTGAAAGAATTAGACAGAGACAGAAATACTTTTTGGCAATATTAGCTGTCTCTTTCATTTTTGAATAGTGCTCCTGTCAAATCCGTTTCGTCACTGATTACACCGTGCCTTCTACTTCGAGAACCATCATCGGACTGAAGACACTCGCATATAAAAGGGCAAGACAAGACAGGCGGATCGCGTAGTGAATACAAGTTGCGTCCGTAGTAACCCACCCTCACCCGACCGCGGAGGGCTCGTCCTCATTACGTAGGGACACGTACACACTACAGTCCGGACTGTTGCGGACAAGGGTAAAGTTATGGCAACGAGAACATAAAACAGCTACAGAACTTAATCACAAGCTGAATAAGGTAACAATAAAACGGAACTATCTAAAGGTGTTTGCCATAATTTTGTTTTCTCTTGTTTGCCAGAAATATGACTGAAACAACTAATATTTTGTTTTGTGGTCACACTACGCACATTTATTTTCCCATTTTTGTTTCTGAAAATAGCGGCAAACAAAAGTTTGGCAAACATGTTTGCGATGTGGTCACATTTAAAAAATATTTGCCAAAATACACATGTTTGATCAGAATTTTGGAAAACAAAAATATTTATACACATTTTCACACATAATAGAAAGTGAATATTTTTTCGTTTTGTGTTGCGGAGCTTCTGTGCTTTTTTGGGAGGGAAAAAAAAGAAAGACGACTATGGTTTTGGAAATGGGTTCCATGCATAAAATAAGAAAAAAACTGAAAAATTATGTTTTTAATCACAATAAAATTAACATAAACAAATGTTTACATTTTTCCAGTGCAGCCAATCACCATATTTGAGAATCGCTGTAATGATGTACATAACTTAAAATAGATGTTAAATCTAAAAATTGGAAATCGAATATATATAAATTGAAGGAATTCTTTTAGGTCTAATTGAAAATTATTTATCGATATTTTTGAGAAGGGTTTTCAGGTCACTTTGTTTGAAAATTTATCCTCAAAATTGATTGAATGAATGATTGAGTACACTCAATGTGTGTAAAGAAAAATTGGAATTATGTTGCTGCGTTGAATTACAATTCTCCATTACAATGACTCGTACCGTCCACTTCAAGAGTTCCAATCATTATATTGTCCTTTGAATATTTTAACATGTTTATTTTCAGGAACAAAATTTTTCGTGATAATTTGGAAAAAAAATTAAAATCATTACAATAATAATGAAAAATTTTCTATAACAAAAACATGTACTAAACAGTTAAGTCGTTTCAGGCATCTTTTTCTTTAATGAGATTTAAAAAAATAACCATTATACTGAAAAATCATTAAAACCCCTGAATAGCTTTCATCTAGAAAGGTACAACAATTGATATATGCATTAACGTGGATTTATATTTCAGGCTTTGAATGTATCTCTGTATATGCTGGCAATCAAATATTTATATCTATATCTTGAATACATTTACAACAAATAAAAAGGTTTCCATAAAATAAATTTTTTATTTTCTTCAAATTTGTATTCTTTAATTTTTTTGCGATTTTAGTGATGTTTTAGTTTTGTTAGTATGCAACACAGTCTTAAACAGCTGTTATTTGCCACTGTTTGCCCTTACAAAAAATATGTAAGAGCAAACAAATATTTGCCAAAAAATCATAAAAATATTTGTCACAGGGTGGTCACATTAAAAAAACTTTTGTTTGCCGGCAAACAATTTTATTTGCCAAAAATAGCGGATTTTTCTGTTTGCCACGCAAATTTATTTTGTGGTCACATTATGGCAAACAAATGTTTTATGTTTTTTGGCAAATGTTTTTTAGATGTGACCGCACCTTAAGACAAAAACAAAAATACGTTTTTATACTATATTTATAAATTAATGCCGGCATACAAGCTACGTTTTATATTACAAACACTACAATTAAAATCTATAAAATCATAATGCAAGTTAAAATCGTAACATAGTCTACGAAAAGGAAAATTACATCCATAGTTCGTTCTATAAACATCTAAAGAAAGAGGACGATAGTGCCGTGAAAATCTTCCTGGAATGCTGAAATTCAGGTTACAAAGCAAAAACTCAGAATCGATATCACCTTTAACCATATTGAAAACAAAACAAACCCCTAAAACAGACCTTCTACGTTCCAAAGTTGGAAGTTTATCAAAGCTAATCTATCCTCATATGACGGAAGCCCATTGGCATAATCCCATCCTAAGCCACTTAAACAGAATAATAAAAACTGCCTCTGCATAGACTCGATTGAATCGCTATGACAACGATAGTATGGATTCCAAATAACAGACGCATACTCCGAAATAGGTCTAACAAGTGAAATGTACAGTAGTTTTGTTATATAAGGATCAATGAATTCTCTAGCCCATCTTTTCACAAAACCAAGAACAGCCCGAACCTTGCCAATCATCAAACTAATATGATCAATAAAAGACAATTTAATATCCAATAATACACCCAAATCAAGAAATGTAGTCACAGTTTCCAAAGGGCAAGAATTAATCACATAAGTAGACGAGGTTACAACCCCGCGAGAGAAAACCATGCATTTACACTTCCTCAAGTTAAGATCCATTAAATTAATCCTGCACCAAGTTACAAACAAATAAATATTTCGCTGAATAACAGCCTGGCCATGATTAGCATCAAAAGTATAAAATAATTTAACGTCATCAGCATACATCAGAATATTACAATCAGAAACAGCACAAGGAAGATTATTCAGAAACAATAAAAACAGTAAAGGACCCAAATGGCTACCCTGCGGAACACCAGAAGTAACATATACAGTCTTAGACAATACATTCCTAAACAATACCCTCTGAGTTCTAAGGGAGAGGTATGAGTCTAGCCAACGATGAATAATATCAGGAATACCGATTAGTGAAAGTTTAAGAAGCAAAATTCTATGATCGACCCTATCAAAAGTTTTACTAAAATCAGTATAAATTGCATCAGTCCGAGCACCGACAAGAAAGCCCCTGAAAACATGTGCAGTAAATTCAAGAAGATTTGTGACAGTCGACCTGCCTTTCAAAAAACCATGCTGGAAAGGAGATATTAAAGATCTCGTATTAAAAAAGAGATAATCCGTCACTAGTTTCTCCATCAACTTGGGAATAGCACTGAGCTTGGCAATACCCCTGTAATTGGAAATATTAGATTTATTACCCGACTTGTGCAAAGGAATTATAAATGAACTTTTCCAAATAGATGGAAAATGACCAACCCTCAGAAGCCTATTGAAATTAAAGGTCAAAGGACCACTCAAGACAACAGCACACTTTCTTAAAATACAGGCCGGATCCCGTCAGGGCCCGGCAAGTGTGTAAGTTTCGGTCCAGACAAAGCATCAAGAACAGACTCCTCATCAAATGAGTATATGTTAGCGATAGAGACACTTCCCACTGAATAAGGATACCCGCTACTCAGATCAGGGCCCGGGTCCAACTGCCTATAAGTAGACTGAAAGAAGTCAGCAAACATATTCGAAATATCAAGGTGACTAGAGGATGATACGTCCCCGTAAAACATCTCAGTGGGAAACAAAGATGATTTACCTTTAGCTCTAACGAAGTTGTAAAATGACTTAGGATCATTAGCGAAATTCGACCTGACTCTAATCATATATTCCTCATAACAGTAATGATTCATTCTACGATAATCCGTACGCGCCCTAGAGTAAAGAGCATAATCAATACCAGAACCTGATCTAACAAACTTTTTAAATAACTTCGATTTCCTCTTCCTCAACCTTGACAGTCTAGCCGAATTCCATGGAGGACCAGAACGCTCCAAACCAATGGAACAAATTTCATAAACACTTAAATAATACATCATAAAAGCCACCCAAGATCCTGTCAAGTGAAAGAGAGTCGTACGGTGGCGAGATAAGTACAGACGACCAATCAACAGAGGACAGAAGTGTATTCAAACGACTAAAGTCCGTACGATGGAAATTAAAACGCCTCTCATTACCAAATGAGCGATCAATTACAGGAGGTAAACAAAGATCAACTTCAATAGAAAGTAACAACGTAGGATGATAACTATCCTCGGGAATAGATATAGGATCAATGTGAAATATAGAAGAAATACTTGGATCCTCCAAAAACACAAGATCCAAAATTCTCCCCATTGAATTAAATACACCATTAACTTGGAAAAGACCTAGATCACACATAGCGTACAGGATTTCATCATAGAATGGAACTGAAGAACATGACACCAATGACCCAGACTCAGATGAAAAATTCCAAGATATATGAGGAAGACTAAAATCACCAAGAACTACAATAATCCCCTCTTGCCCCATTGAATCCATTACTTTAGAAATCAAATCGAAGTGAGCCCTATAGATATGAATGTCAGAACAGGGAGGAATATATGAACAAGTAATATAAATAGACTTCCCACGATTATAGACCCTAACGCAAATAAACTCAATATCCTCCGAGGAACACAAGTCAATTAATTCAGATGAGTATTTAGAACAAATTGAAATAAGAACAACACCATAACTTCCTATCCCGTCTATAAATATTAAAATTACTAGACAAAATCTCAGAATCAAAAATATCACAATTCAGCCAAGTCTCAGTAAAAGCAATTACATCAATTTCAAAATTAAAACTACTATTATAAAGCGAAGAAAGTTTGGACCTGAGTACACGAACATTTTGATAAGAAATTCCGAAATTAAAAGACGATTTCGAAGCTAGTTTTTTTTTGAGAAATAGAACCAGGCAAATTAACACCATTCCTACGATGACCCAGTCTGAATTTGAATTCACGTACCAATACACCCTGTGGCCAAAATGCAGGATCAACAATTTCACCAAACTTTTCATCGGCAACATATAATTTAAACGAAGAAATACTACTATCCAAGGATGGCCTCATCTTATAGCAACCAAACTCAAAAGGTTCCTTAATCTTCGATTTAACAAAACATTTTATATCATCGACCGAAGTATCGCATGAAAGACGAGACACAAAAATAGTCCTCTTAGGTTTAACTACAACCAGTTCCTTTGGAGCAGAAGTATCTAAACTAGCGGACACTACAGATGAATACGAAACAGAAGACCGTTTAGAAGATGTCTGAGAAGTGACATCAACCAGTGGTAAAGGAGATAGAGTAGATTTTGGACTCAGTTCAACTAAATTTTCAGGCTTCTGTATAGAACTGCTAGTTGGGTTATCAGCAGTAGATGGAGAAATGTCCACAATAGAAGAAACAGTGGACAAGGTACTGATTGTAGCAGACTCCCCTGGCACAGAAACTTACACCACATGCCCAGGAGCCCCAGAAGAAGGAGGGCCAAGAAATTTCTCTCTCAAACCGACGAAATCTAGCAGAAAGAGATGCAAATTCAGTGTGCATCTCAGTAAACTCACGACGAGTCCCAATAAAAAATTTATAAAAGTGGATATCCACCTCCTTACATTTGTCACAACACCAGCGAAAACCCAGGGAACTATCCACTAATTGGTCCGTGGTGCGAGGAAGCAAGCCAACACACTTAATATGAAACAAATCATCACATCTGGCATTCACCCTCTTTCTTTACAATGTATTTTGATGCCTTACAAGTATTCATTTTAGTAATAATTAAATTAATAAATAAAAAAACAGTATAATTGATTATATAAAAAGAAAAAAGAAAGAATAAAGAATAAAATGTAAAAACAAAAAATAATAATAAAATAAGTAAGAATTACAAAAGTAAACAAAATAAAAAGCAAAAGAAATAAAAAGCAAAAACAAAGAAAAAAGGAATAACGATAGAAAGATAATATAAAAAGAAACTGTAAACAAGATTACAAAAACAAAAAATTATTAAAAACAATAAACAATTTTTGTTATTGTTTTGTTAAAATGAACAATATTAATTTTTGACAAATAAGACTTACAATTTAAGATATAATTTCAATAAATAATAAGACGAAATAATAAAAAGCACTTTCAAAAACACTAAAAACAAATTTCTAAAATAATATATAACTTAAAAATCAAAATAATAAAATTATAAAAAGAGCACTTCACAAAAATATAAACACTTTCAAACAGAGTTGCCAGACTTTTTGATCGAGGAGTTGTTAGTATTTACGCGAGCAGAAGTGTTGTGCTTACAAAAAGGTTGTAAGCAGTGAATAACGAACAAGTGCTGTTGCTTATAAAAAGGTTATAAGCAGAGAAGAGTGTCGAACGAGCACATACTGTTATAATTATTGTTCTGTACTTTGTATAAGTTTGGACAGTGGCACATAAAAGTAGTGTAAATAATAAAAAGAGTTTCATTAAAATAAACACAGATTTGTTTTTACTTGGTTTGCAATCATCGAACTCATATATAAACGTTTTTAAAAAGGTAAAAACGTAACAATATGTATTTTAAACCGCAATATATCCTATTGTATTAAATTTTGCACAGTAAACTAGATTAAAATTAAAAATTTTAAACACTTTGAGCCACCAACGCTAGAGGAATAGAAATAAATCCTGTTTTTCGTGACGACCGTTACACTAAAATATTGAGAAAGGAAATCAAAAATATGCCGTTAACTGATCTTTATTTAATATCATTCTTCCTTTTTAAACAAGCTATTGTAACAAATATTAAATAATCGATTTTGCATAAATTAATACTTAAGAGAAAAAGTTACTAAAAATTAAATAAAAAAATATGAATCAAAGTTAAACACCAATTTTGGAGTTCGATTAACAGTAGTGGTAAAAAAAATATTTTCCTTGACTTTTAGTTTTTCAGTCATGGTGGACTTTTCTCTGGAAATGCCCATATTTGGTAAGATGACGTATGTATATATAAAATATATGTTATACTATACTTGAATTTTAACTACGATAATTTTTGCCCGATTTGATCAAACGAAGTGTCAATCTATTCACAAGATAAAGCACTTTCAGAATGTCATCACTTTTGTTATATTTTTAATTAGATTTTTCAACTAAGAACATCTAAACATGAAAATTTGAGAAAAAATAATATTTTCCAAGTTTACCCTATCAAGACTATATAATACAAGTTTGAAGAAAAGGTTTATGTATACCGTATTAAATGCAAATCTTTCTCCTTTCTAAAAAATTTAAATTAAATTTTTAAAATAGGTTAAAACGCATTTGGGTAATCACTAATTTTGTGTGAAAAGATCAAAAAACCGTTTTTGTCAAATAAAACAAGTTTGGAGGGTTCGAGAAAAATAAAAAAGTATTTTTGAGTTCTACTATAACTAGCGAATAACTTAGACTCTCTAGCTACTCGGGTGTATTTTCACTGTCGCACCGTGTAATTAGTGTATCTACATTTTTGTCACAGCATTTTTATCGTTATTTGTTCATACCTCTCTTATTGTCTGTTCTTTGTTTTTTTTTATTAAACTTAACTTTCGTTACTCCTACTGTGTTTTCATTATGTTTCAATCAAGGTGATCGTAATTCTACAATAAATTAAACAATACAAAAACAACAGGCATTTTTCTGACAATTCGATGTTCAAATAAATACGATTTGGTTACAACGGTTTTTGTTTCAAAAAAAAAAAAATATATTTCAACACAATCGTATGCTCAAGACATCCTTCGTCCCATTGTAAGGAATCCCTTTTCTTTATTTGCTGCAGCGACTGGCAACTTTTCCTCATAACATTGTGTTCCACTTGAGTCACATATTACAGTGAGTGTTTTTAAAGTAGTCTTTTATTTAAAAATTTTGAAATTAAATTTTAAATTATATTTAAAATACAAAATGAAATATATTACTAAACGGAAAGTACAAAGGTATATTAAAAAAAAAAAAAACTTATTCTAAAAATGTTTTTCAAAATTCAATTTTAGTTATCCACATTTGAATTAGTTTTTGACACAATTTATTAATTAATAACTTTTATCTTAATGGGTAGCAAATAGTTAAAATGTGTAATATTTGAAAAAAATGAATTCCATATACCAAAAATATGTTTAGATGTATTATATGTGTTTCCATGCGGGACAATAGGATATCTCAATTTGTTATAACTGAATGGCTTTTCAATTTCGTATAAAACTTTTTTCCGGAAATATGTATTGTTGAAGGGCACGTTGTTGAACAAGCTTGCATTTAAATTTTTAATGAATAGCTTCCATCTTGGTTTAAAGAAATCCTTTACTATGCCCGACCATTGTTTTGTAGCATAATCAACTATTTGTCCAGAAGGTCCCCAAAGCGTTATTTGATTTCGTGCATTAATTTCAAATTGATCCCTCTCTTCAGGTGTCAAAGCCATATTTTTTGCATCTTCTAACCATTGCCCTAAAAGAAAATCTTTATGTGTGGATAGTATTGATTCCATGTCGTCTAGTACATTAATCATTTTTTGTGAAAGTTCATAAAATCGATCTATTTCCTTACGATGAAATGATTCGATTAAATTAATATATATGTGTTCTGAAGTAATTTGTAAAAATTGTCTTGTTACATCGACGAGATCATGTTCATAGGCATAATAATGAGAATATGGTACTGATGAATTTGTTTGAAGTAAGTTAGACCATGCCTGATATACGTCAGAAGAATTGTACCATGTCCATACTTTCAATCCTATGGACGGTCTCCGAGCTAACACATATTTACCGCGTATTTTTCTTAAACCATGGTAAGAATACACAGAGTTTCGAAGTAATTGCCAAACATTACGAAGTCTATCGTTAACAGTGCCATACCTAGCATCAGAGTAGTTATTAAACCATTTCGTAAGATTAAGGTCGCTTTCAAACCAAGCCCGTTCCAAAGCCAGAGCGTATATGGCGTAGTTCTGGTTAATGCCTTCGGGCGAAATTCCAACACCAATCATAGAACCGTTTTTCATTGATCGAGCTATTCTAATTCTCTCATTGACAATATTAACAGATCCATGCATTCCCAAAGTACCTCCAAAATTGTGAAGCATACACCATATAAAGGGATGACCATAAAAAGAATGTGTTATCTCGTATTGTGGGAATTGCTCACTTTGCAAATCTAATACTAATAGACCGCCAATCGGAACAGCGGTTAAAAAAGCTCTTACTAAATCTTGTGACCAAAATACATTTTTCACGAACATCCAACCTTGCAACAACCAAAGGGCTTTACTATCGATTGTCCGCATAGATTCGAATATGTGATGAGCGGTCATATTTAAATACGATGATTCAGCTTTTCTTGGTTGAATTTCATTAAATGGATCTGCAAAATAAATGTGGTCTGTTCCGTAATTGTGTATAACTTTCCGCAAAAAAATATCTGTAACCTTTTGAAAGAGAGGATCGTTCGGATCTAGAAAAATGCCACAACAGTTAGTGTCAGGAAATTTGTTCCAACGGTCGATTCTTGAAAAGTTTGAACTTGGAAATAATGTTTCCATCGCCACTGGCAAATGACCAGAAAAACTTGGTATTGCCACAAGCATGCCAAAACTTCTTTGTTGTCGAATTATTTTCTGCTGTAGAATAACCTGCATTTTTCTATAAGTCGGTCCCAAAGGGCCTCCCCAGCCGCGAATGTTTCCCATGCGAAGCCTGTTTACAAACAAAATATATTTTAGAAAATAAATCAATATGCTCATCAAAATCTTAAATCTTAAAAATAAATGATGTAGTAAAAGTTAATTAAATTATATTTAAGCTGTAAGGTTCATACTTTTTCTTAATTTCAGTAATTTTTTTTTTTAAAATTTTAAAATAAAAAATAGCCTATAGTTCTTTCCAGACATACAGGAAGGTACAGCTAAAATTTCAAGAAAATTGGTCTAGCCGTCTATAGACTTCAAACAGACCCAGAAACAAATAAACACACATTCATTTTTGTATATGTACTATATAGACTATGAGAGGTGACACGCCCACTATAGCCAATCCGTCCATTTTGTTCATATATACATCAAAGTCATCCATACAAAATTTGAGGACTTTAGCTGTTGCAATTTATGAGATCTTGCGATATTAAATACTTATTGGGTATGTGGGCATGGCACCACGCCTACTAGAAATTTTAAAATAATAAAATATAGCCTATAGTTCTTTCCAGACATACAGGAAGGTACAGCTAAAATTTCAAGAAAATTGGTCTAGCCGTTTAGCCGTCTATAAACTTCAAACAAACAAAGCCACAAACAAATAAACACATATTCATTTTTATATATGTATATAGATATACATGATTGTTTATATGTACTGAGTGTCATCTGTTTTGAATTTATTAATTTGCAAACAAGAAAAATGGAGGATAAATTAACCGAAAACATTCGTTTGAAATTTTTCGTAGCCTTCACAGCACAAAATATCACATATGTATGTAAACTCATAAATTTGTAATTAATGCCATAAAAATTCTTTCATAATCCCAATTTGATTATCCATTTTTCCCAAAAGTGTTCTTGTTTGCTTGCTTGTTGTTTACCACAGCAGCTGATCAAAACAAAAAACCCAGTCGCATAAAACGCATTGTATACAACTTGCAATAAAAACCGAGATAGCATGCATGAATCGCATGTAACGCAAGGCGCATGAAACGGATGCTATGTACTTTCGACTTTAAGGATGACAAATTATATTCTATTGTGAATAGTTTCAATAAATATGTTTGAATAGTTTATTACTATTTTCCGATTTTTATTTTTGCTTTATAAAAATATTACTAAAAACATATTTCATAATAAATTTTACTACGTTCACACACACACATGACAAATTTATTAAGCCAAATCTAAACTTACCACGGTAAAAATGCTGGTCCAGTAAAATGTGAATTTATTTCATCTTCCGTTAAACCGATTTCAGAGTAGGTTTCATGCCAGAATTCTTCTTGTATTGGTGCTATTGTTAATGTTATTCCCATCATTACCATCCAATCAATGTGACTTTTCCACTTAGACCAATTCCACCACACAAAGCTATAGCCCCAAGTGCAAACATTTTGATAATAAATAACTGCACTTGCCGATGTTTGGGTCAGATTAATAAATGGTAAATCAATATTACTGCCTAAATCTATTGGTTTGTTGTACCAACTTATGCTTTTGTTCAGGTAGTATTTCAGGTAGTGATGAAATCCTTTAGCTACAGATATTGCATCGTATCCAATAATTCGTATTTTGTTTTCCGTTGTTTTAAAAATCTTCAACAGAAAGAATACATATAGTTACGGACAAAAAAATAGGCTCAGTCAATACTGTTTTACATTTAATGAAAAATTTTTATTTTTCTTAAAAATTATGTTAACAAAATTACTGATAATAATACTTTTATTCATGTTTTACATGTTTGTAATAAAATAAAGATAGTTTTAAAACTTTTTATTGACAAAAACTCAAAAAATTCATTCATGTCAATAGTATTAAGGTGAAAAAAAATAGGCTCATTAAAAATACATTTTAACGTTAGTACTTAGTACAGTTACCCTTGTTTTGCAATACAGCCATACATCTTCTCGGCGTAGAGTCCACTAGATCCCGGTAAATATGATTTGGGATACCATACTACGCACTCTGAATATTTTACCATAATTCTTCCTTATTTCTTGATTTTACGGGTCCAACACTCTCTTTAACTATTTTCCAAAGATTCTCTATCGGATTTAAATCCGGAGATTATGCAGGCCAAGTCATAACGTTTACTTTGTGGTCTGAAAACCACTTTGTTGCTAGACCTGAAGTATGCTTCGGGTCATTATCTTGCTGGAATTGCCAACTTAGGGGCAATTCCCATTCAGCATAGAGCAGCATCACTTCATTTAGTATCTTGACATAAAGGTTTTTATCCATATTTCCCTTTACCCAAAATAATGGACCTACGCCGTACCATGAAAAACAACCCCACACCATAATATTACCACCACCAAACTTGAAGGTTTTGGTGGTGTAGCAGAGGTTATATTGAGCATTTTTTGGACGTCTCGCCCACGTTTTTCCGTCATTCCCAATCAAATTTATCTTCGATTCGTCAACCCTAGTACGTTTATCCATTTTTTTATTCCTTCTGGACCGTCCCAATCTAGATGTGCTTTTGCGAAAGAAATTCTATTTTTGCGATGTCTCTTCGTTAAGACTGGAACTTTTCTGGCAGATCTCCCGAAGAGGTTTTTTTCTACCAATCGCCTTCTAACTGTCCGTGCGGATATATCAAGCCCCAACTCTACTTGAATCGCTTCAGCGGACTTAAAAGGGTCACGACACGATAACATCTTGATATGATTGTCAGTTTTGGCAGTAGTTTTCTTTGGTCTTCCGCGTAGTTCATGCGGTTTAGGAACTGCTAATGTATTACGGACAACGTGTTGAGATCTCTCAATCATATTAGCTATTTTACTTTGCGAATAGCCTGCGACAGTTAACTTTTTAACCATAGATCGTTCCTCAACGGAACAATGTTTTGAGCGTCCCATATTTAAGAAAATTTTCGACTTTTTTTCTTTTAATTTATTTAATGATATTAACTAACTTAACCTGTTTAAAAAAATTACCGAAATATTTTTATTTTCAATAAGAATTATTCAAATTTAAAGTGAAATTGCTACTGAGTCTATTTTATTTCCACTCTCATTAGTATCGTTTTGATTTCAATGGATCATACCACACTGATCATTTTTTTTTTTTTAAGGATGCCACACTGCTTTTTTATAGCAAAACACTTGAAAAAAACGTTACAATTTGTCACAACTGTGGAAAAACTAAAATTATTGGCAAAAACTTGATTTGTAAAAATATTGTCACGGTGAGCCTATTTTTTTGTCCGTAACTTTATGTATATGCATACATATATTTTATAAAATAATTGTTTTTTTATTCTTATTGTTGATGTAAGCATCTAAGAAAATGCATGGTATTGTGTTTTGAAGTAAATTAGTAAGAGTAAAACTCACTAATTTTCAACTAATGGGAATGACATTTGTTTTTGAAAATTTTATTTGTTTCCAGAAGGAATATATTCTACCTTACACAGCATCTAAGACAGCTATACACAGAAACCTTAAAGGAAATTTATTTACCAGTGTTAGGCTAAACCACATACCATCGTTTTTATACAGAAGACAGGGCGACGCTCATGACACAGAAGAAGCCTTCATTATTGAAAATGATAAATAACACGATTGGGTATACAATACGCTACAGTGAATTGGATATCATGAGTTTTTCGCGGAAGAATGATTTACACAACGTACATCTACAGGGTGCATACTTTCTCCTAGCCTACGAAATCTTGTGATAAACGGGATGCTGGTGGTGTTGAAATATATTGGATATGGATGCTGTGCTTTTTCGGACAGCGTGGTTCTTACCTCTTAGCTCTGAAGATGGACAGCAAGTGAGATCTAGGATTCAGGTTTTAACCCTGTAACAACAGAAGTTGAAGTCGCTGTGGTCTAGTAGGTAGTGTGTTGGCTTATTAGACGAAAGGCCCGAGTTCGAATCCCAGGTCAGACATCAAAACGAAAATATGAGCGGCGGCTTCTTCTCAGCAGATTTCTGGTAAGAAATCCCGCCACTCATGTATAAAAATTAACGCACACAACACGAGCGGTGTGAGAAGCTAGGACGTTGTACAATGGGTCAATTCGACCTCTGGGTACTGTACTTGTCACAGTTGACAAGTACACGTCCTCTAACCTAACCTAACCTAACCTAACAACAGAAGTTATACTAGGAAGGACAAGCTACCGCCTTTTTGCTCATTGAAATTGCATGGAAAGAAACTTAAATTTAAGCATAAAGTAGATTTGCTAAAGCTTATTGTGAATAGATAACTGTATTCGAAAACATTATTAACATGGTAAAAAAATGGCCTCCAGTTCCCTCTAAATTTGTGGTCCTTATCTAGACTTTTTCTGCCAATGGTTGTTTGCACGTTACACCAACTACAGTCCTGCAGACAATTTTATGTTTCATTCCACTTGATCATTTCAAGGTGTCTCTTTGCGGCTGCCTAAAGTCTGACAAAACTCTAAAGGAACAGTATGGTTGTTGGTGTCATTACTGGACATTGTATGTTGGGTACTCATGCGAGATGCTTTGACATTAGATACTTGACAAACGATTTCTATACACGCTAAACAGATGAGGAAGAAATTGTTCTTCACCTATTGGGTACATTTCCATCACCATGTTAGGGGATTAAAACTACCAAAAGTTAGTACAAAATAAATCTTGCTATTCCAACAAACTTTAAATTAGGGAGTTCGGTCAAAGATATCAAAAAGGTTTATAATCTCTCACCTCCGTCTTTCTATGAGAAGAACAGGGCAGTGACAAATGAGCTGGAAAGCAGTCTCCACCTTAACCCACAGCTTAAGGATGGAAGTGAGTCGGATCTCTTCTTATTTATATGCAATCAGAAGACTTTAACAGTGTCGCCTGTAACCTCATTCTACCAACGAAATTGCGGCTCTCTGTAAAATGTGGGAAACAAGGTAAAGTTTCTGATTGTGATCAACATGGCAACCACTAGAATGATAGTTATCTTGCTGTATCTAAGTTGACACGAAGCCTCCTCGTGGCCCCTTCTGGATATCATACTAGTGATCGCTAGATGTTATCTCATGCGTACATATTTATTGCAAAACTTAATTCTAAAAATTTTTTTACATAATTTACTTTAATTGTGTTAAAGAATTTTTTAATAAATATTATGAATTCACCATGAATTAAAACAAAAATAACTTTTATTTCTGCTCGAAAAAATAAAACTCAAAAAGTAACTTTTATTTCCGCTCGATAAAATAAAAGTCAAAAATAATATTTTGTGCAGTTAAGTCAAAAAGGCAGTTAACGCTAATGCATTTACCTGCTCATTAATGCTGGTAAGTGCATTTAAGTTTACTGCCTAAAAAAGCAACTAATAACAAATAATTTTAATGAATAAAAATAGGCTGTAAAGTCGACTTCGTCCTTTTTAGACAAAAAGGTGAATGTTTGAAAGCCGATTTATAGAATCATATTCGACTTTCTTTTAACAAAAAGTCTATTGTTCAAAAGTTTAACTCTATTAGGCAGCTAAATGAAATTTTTTTAACCAAAACCAGCAAAAGCTTCCTAAAATATTATGCACGTATCTTAAATGTGCAGGTATGAAGAATGCACTTAAATTAAGAAATTTATGTGGGTTTGGTAAAATAAATATACGAAATACAAATTTTGTGCACTTAAATGCAAAACGCACTTAAGTGAAATGCAGGTAAGTCAAAACTACTGTAACAGTTACGGTCCCTGATCACAACATGAACAGTCGAAGATGGGATGCACGGAAATTGAATGTTAATCGGCTAATCTTGGAAGTGGACAGATTGTGTAGCAGAGTTGACCTCACGGACGACGCGAGGACAAGAGTAGAACAAACAATGGAGATAATAAGACGCGGATTTAAAAAGGCAATGCCCTTGCAGAGACCCCCGAATATCAGAAAGAAAGCAGTGTACTGGTGGGACGGCAATATCGCTGCACTCAGGCAAGAGTGCCTACGTCTACGGCGGACGTAGGAGAGTCAGACCCGATGGACCAGCCGCTGTGGAAATACGGGCATATAAGGAGGCAATGAAGTCTCTGAAAATGGCTATAACGCGCAAGAAGAGTCAGGCATTCCAAGAACTACGCAAAGACGTAAACTTAAACCCTTCCGGACTTGGATACAAGATTGTAATGGGCAAACTTAACAAAAGGAAACCAATGGAGATTATGGACGAGCGAGTAATGAGAAATATAGTGGATACACTATTCCCTAGTCATGAACCGGCGATGGAACATGCTCAATACGGAATTTTTACCATTTTCTACAGAGGAGCTGAACGCAGCAGCTGTCGGATTAAAACCCGGTAAGGCACCAGGGCCCGACGGCATTCCGCCTGAGGTAATACGGGAGATTGCCAGTGAAAGACCGGAACTCCTACTGAGAATGTACAACGCGTGCCTAAGGGATACGACGGGAAAACTTCACGAGAGGCTTTTGAAGCCACGGCTTACTGCGGCTATTGAGAATAGTGGCGGACTGTCTGCCAGACAATATGGATTTCGACCCGGTCGGTCTACAATTGACGGCTTGAGAGAGGTGACAGAAGCGGCGATAGTCACACAACATGGGAGTAGCTCTACGAGGCCAGTGCTACTGCTTGCGACTTTGGACATTAGAAACGCGTTGATGATAAGTAGTTATTTGAGTAACAGACAGCTGTGACAGGGTGAAACATATAACATCAGGAGCGGCACAAGTATCTATCCTTGGCCCCGACCTATGGAATGTTAACTACGATGGAATTCTAAGAGAGGATATGCCAGATGTAAATTTTTTGGTTGGATACGTAGATGATATTGCAGCCGTTATCACCACCAGGAATACGGAAGAGGCGCAGCGAAAACTGAGACGTGTCACGCTAAGGACGGAAAGATGGTTGAATTCCCACGGCCTAGAGCTGGCCATGCATAAAACGGAATTACTGCTGATCACGAGGTAATTAGGACCAAGAGCTTGGTAAGATACCTGGGAATAAGGCTGGATCCCAGACTGACATTTTCATACCAGATTCAGTACTCGGCTGACAAAGCCCGGAAAATCGTTGGGCAGCTCAGCAGATTAATGGCGAATATTGGAGGCCCGCTACCGGCGAGACGCAGACTCCTGATGGATGTTGGAAGCAGCATTATGCTCTATGCGAGCGAAATTTGGGCTGAAACGCTAGAGGTTGGAAAACGGGCGAGCTTACTTCTATCGGTACAGAGAACGGCTGCACTACGTATCGCGTCGGCATATCGTACAGTGTCCGCCCCAGCCGTACTCGTGATAGCAGGTACAATCCCTGTGGATCGGCTGGAAATCACATAACCAGTCACTTCAGGGAAAATACCATTTCAGAATGGCAACGACGGTGGAACGATGAGGATAGAGGAAGGTGGACGGCGAGACTTATTCCGGACATAAAGCCATGGATCGGTCGGAAATTTGGAGAAGTAAATTATTACGTTACACAGATGCTATCGGGCCACGGATATTTTAAGAAATATCTGAACAGAATGGGCAAGACCATCTCCTCTTACTGCCTTTAAGAGGAAGGGGAGGTAACAGATGATGCAGAACACACTATCATCGAATGTGTACGCTGGCACTGCACTGACGTCGATGATCGGAACGATATCGGCCGCTAACATTGTCGGGGTTATGATTGCGAGCAGGGAGAATTGTGCCTCAGTGGCGAATTACCTGGAGCGCATTCTGAGACTGAAGAAGAGAGATCTGGAGGCTGCGGAGCATGTAGGCACGCCGGCATAGATGACACTAGCTCACGTGTCAGACGAGGTCCTAGTCGGGAGCTTGAACGAAAGGAATAGTGGAGACACTTAGAAGTCTCCTCAACCTTCAAAAGTACTCCACTCCGAAGTAATACCACCGTAGTTCCGGAGTGGGCACAACAGTTCACGGTACGAGGAGGGATTTTGTGGGTGAGGGCCCCACACACGGAGGACGTGACGACTTCCTCTATGGTGCGGTTAGGTACATTTTCCCCTCTTCGGCGTAAAAAAAACCTCTAAAAGATTCCCTCAAAAGTTGAAGACCATTGAAAATGTTTAAAGGACTATGATTTCAGAATTGGTATATGAAACGTCCGGACCCTCCATAGGGTAGATGCTTCTGCCTAATTGGCGGATGCCCCCATGAAATGCAGAACTGAATCTAGAAAACGCGTTGGTTATGACAAGAATGCAAAAGGCTTGCGTCGTGCGATGTTTATTACAGCCGCCATGCGGAAAAGCACGAATTTCCTTTAATAGTATGTGAACGAAAGGATAGCCACAATCCCCATCAAAGCATGTGCTCATGCCCCGACAGTAGATGAAGGCGGTATGATTATAGAGAATTTATATAATTTTGCAATAAATAAATTTGATAACATTTAACTATTTCATAGTTATACGCTATATATATGTATGTATTCTTATTTTTATTTTACCATTTATATGGTAATATACATAAGAGATATCGGATTGTATTGTTACCTGAAAACTGCGGTAGTCTAAACTGCTGTCAATATCGACTTCGAAGTAAGATGCTTTATCTAAAACTGTTCTGGAAATTAGTTGTTTAACAGCATTCGACTGGATTGTGTTAGGGGTTTTATTTATTAAAATTTGATTTGGAATCTCAACTGAAAGTACTGAAAAAAGTGAAAAATATTTAATTTTAAAAACTGAGAAAAGATTTCGGCAAATCAAATATCGTATAATGTTTATCAGAAATAAAACTAGTACAAAATGTGAAAGAAGAATTTAAGTTTAGAACCTTATATTCCCATTCGGCTAGATTGTAACAAGGTTTTTTGCCGATGGAAGATTGCTTTTGTAGGTATCATGTAAAAATCTGACTAGGTAACAACAAGTGTTCTAATGGATTAGTATAATGAGATGCCCTATAATTATTGATGAGAACATTCGTTGTAGTGTTCAGGATAACGAGGGGTCTCAAAAACAGTTTGAGCTAAACATGTAAGTGTTGTATCTTCTAATACAGATGCATTTTATTGCATTGTTTTAAAAAAAGTCTATAAACTAAAATCTAGCAAAAAATTCTAATTCCAGCAGATATGGTTGTTTACGATACCACATTCAAGCCGTAAAATAAGCTTTAGACTCACCTGTTTCTACTCAACTGTTTTCGTTATTACAACTTACTGATAAAATAAAGTTAAATTTTTCAAAAATATGACAGTGTAGGAGCAATACCGAAAACTTTTGATTGATACCTAAACCCTATCTTCCTAGCGACGTTACTTTCAGCATAATCAACATGATCGTCCCATTAAAGTTTCCTATCAATAATGATACCTGGTGCAGGTTATAGGCTATAAATCCTTTTAAAATTTTGACCAAAAGGGGAGAAAAAATGTGACAAATGCGGAAAAAATGGTAATAGGGAATTTTTTACGATTAGCTGGGTTAAGTTTCCCTTTTGGAGCTATTCCGTTTCTAAAGTAAAACCAAAAGGGGTAAAGGGGCTGAAAACGGGCAAATTGAGTGCAGGTTATCTTAATCCTAATATATATTATAAATCTTTCTTTAAGTCTGTTTTTTTGTTTGTTTGTTAGCCAATCACGCCTGAACATCTACACCGATTTTCTTGAAATTTGGAATATTGATCGAGCTTTTGTCGGTGTAGGTTATAGGCTATAAATCTTTCAAAAATTTTCAACCAAAGGGAAAAAAATGGGACAAAGGGAGAAAAAAAGGGCAAAAATTAATACTTTATGCATAAATGCTGTATTTTTACCGGTTTTAAAGGTATTTTTTTACGATTTAGCTTGGTTAAATTTCCCAAATAGCTATTGGAAGTGTTCTGTTTCTAAAGTTAAACCAAATAGGGTCCAAAAAGAGGGAAAGGGGCCAAAAACGAGCAAATTGCATGAATTTATATTTAGGACTTAGAGTATTAAAAAAACTGGATTGTTTGATAAACCGGTTTCCGAATAATTTGAAAGATTGCATTTATTAAGAAGCCGGATTCGAAACCGAATTTTTATTTATTGTTATATTTATAACCCTCGCAACGCCGGGTACAATCTGCTAGTATATTATAAATCTTTCTGTAAGTCTGTTTTTTTGTTTGTTGGTTTATTTGTTAGCCAGTCACGCCTGAACGCCTGGAACGATTCGGGATATAGATCGAGCTTTTGTCGGTGCAGGTGATAGGCTACAAATCTTTTCAAAATTTTGACTCAAAGGGGAACAAATGGGCAAAAATTAATACTCTTATGCATAAATACTGTATTTTATTTGTTTTAAAGGTACTTTTTTTACGATTTAGCTGGGTTAAGTCTCCCAAATAGCTATTGGAGGTGTTCCGCTTAAAAACTTGGACGGGGGATAGGGGCGAAAAACGGGCAAATTGAGTGCATTTATATTTAGGACCGGTTTCCAAATAATTTGAAAAATTGCTTTTTTTAAGAAACCGGCAACCCGCGCAACGCCGGGTACAATCTGCTGGTATATTTATAAAAGAGTATCATCAGCAAACAAATTAATTTTATATAAAATTTCATATTTCCTATTGGCGTACGTTGTTTTCTATTGGTTGAGTAGTTCTCAAACCATTTTAGTGCTTGGCCTCTTATACCGATCCGCTTTAATTTTATCAACAATATCTATCTACTGTTTCAAATGGTCGTTTCAAAACTAAGAAAACTGCCACCTCAGCTTGTTTATCTACCATCAAATCTTTCCAATCCGCTACAACCGTATTCAACGCAGTTTCGCAAGAGTGTTTAGCTCAAAAACCAGACTGTTTCACATGGTATCTTTGAACATGTTCCCCGGGTTTTCGCTAGCAGTACTGCTTTCCATCTGATTGGAAACGTGTTATCTGGTCTAATGAGTCCAAATTTAACCACTTTCAGTAAGATGGAAAGCAGTACTGCTAGCGAAGACCCGGGGAACATGTTCAATAATACCATGTGAAGCAAAGTATTAAACTGTAAAAAATATAATGGATTTGGATGCTTAACATGGTGGCATGTTGGCCCTCTATATTTAGTAGATGGTATCATACGAAAAAAGACTAAATACAGATTCTACAAACTTATCTTCCTAATTTTATAGACAAATGTGCTTATACCGAATAAGAAATTGTTTTCCAACAGAATGGTGGAATGGCCAGCACAAAGTACCAACCTCAATCCGATTGAAAATCTTTGGTCATTCGTGAAAATGCAACAAACATGCACAAACTTTGGGATCGTATAAATGTGGAATGGAATCGAATTCCGAAAGATTTTATTGAAAATTTGGTAGAAAGCATGTCAAACCGCGTAAATCAAGCTATTTCTAATAAGGGTCTATGAACCAGATATTGAAATTGGGTTAGTTTTGTGAATTTTCTTGAAACATGCAAAATTGAGTTTATGTGGATTTAATTGAATTCATTTCATTAATTACTGTTTTTACTGCTATTTGTTAAAAATAAAATAAAAAATTAAAATTATTTTTTTTGTATTTGCTTGTATGGTTTTGTTTTTGTGTATCACGAAACTCAGAATCGTGAACATGCACTCACTTCTGCTCGCCACGTTAAAAAGTCTGACTTCTTAGCACTTGGAGAATGAAACAGCCTTCCAATCTGCCATTTCGTTTGAAAATGCTTCAATTTAATTATAATAAGCTACATATATGTATGTATCTAATGTTTTATTAAAAATTTATTTAATATATTTAATAGATTTTTTTATATATATTAATATACACCCACAGTATGATGAGAATGTAGTAGTTGTGCGGAACAAAGAACGATGTTTGCTTCTTGAAGTTCAATAAGTCCTGCTAACTCCTCTTTATACGCTACTATACTACATATATTAACATACGTACACTTGATCATATTGCTGTTATTATTTTTTTTTTAATATTTACTTGTACTTTCTTTTGTTTTGGCATTGTCATAATTCTGTAATTGTTAATATCCAATTCTATATTGCTTTGCATTAAGCCTATTAAAATAAGACATGACAAGTTCAGACATAAATTTTTAGCTTAGCGTTCACTTCTATTGTAGATTGTCAACTTATAATAATGAAAAACCAGTTAAAATTCTGCCTTTATTTAAAAGCAAGTTGTAATAATGGCTATAAGAGGAATTTTTTTTTACAATTCGTGTTTATTATTACATTTTGTTCTTTTCATGGCAAATTTATTTTCTCTTCGAGTTTTTTTTTTTTTTGCCAGAAAGGAAGTCGCCGACGAAATATTTTCATAATTTTTTGATGTCTGACCTGGGGTTTGAAATTGTAAACTCGTATAAATACTTGGAATTGACTTTATTGCAATAATATGTCAGATTAATAATATTTAGAAAATAAAAAAATGGAGAAATTATTTTGATTTAATTTCTCATGTCAATAATTTTTTTATTGTTAATAAGGCATACATACATACTTAATCCTTTTCATACAATCCTTTAGTCTGGATTAGGGCTTAGCTTCTCACACCACTTATGATATGTGCGTTAATATTATACGTGAGTGGCGGGATCTACAGTTCAACGTCGACTCCGAACGACAGATTATTGAGAAGCTCTTCATGGCAATTTTATTTTTTATTTATTTATTGAAATGCAGTGAAATTTAAATTTTTTAAGTGTCTCAGCGCTACTAGGGCATTAGAGAGACAAGTAGGCAAAGCTAACAAATATATAAAAATATTTAAAAAAAAGCTATTTAATTCATGCATAAGCGTGTATATAAAAAAATTTAAAAAAAATCTTTTAAATTAAAAGCATTTCAATACTTTATAATAAATATTCTTTGAATTTCTTCTTAAAGGAAGAAATTGTGCTACAATCTTTTATACGTTGAGGCAAGTTTTTTTGCTTCGTGATTTCTAAACGACACAGCCTGGTTTCTTAAAAAGCATATCGTATGGTGACCAATTCCGTGTAGATCGTTATAAACATAAGTTAAAGTTTTCATTTTATGTAGCCCATATAATGGTAAAATATTTCTCACAACGTCAGTGTACAAAGATAATGAGAGAGAGATTGTAAATAAGTTTGAGTGCTTTGCTTTGGATTGCTTGCAGCGATTTGAGATCTGCATTTTTCCAAAATCCGTATATATGGGTTAAATAGTTGAGGTGACTTGTTATAAGGGTTTGAAAAATTATAAGTTTTGTTGTTGTGTCTAACTTGTATCTTAATTTCTACAATATTCCAAGTGCACCGAAGAAACAATTTTTTTTCATATTTCGTTTTGATGCCTGACCTGCGATACGAACTCGGACTTTACGTCTAATAAGCCAACACACTACCTACTACACTACGGCGATTTCAATAATTAGGCATTTTTGCCTTAATGTTGTCTTTCTGGCTCACAACTATAGGTTAAGTTAGATCAACATTATTGTTTAAAAACCAAATTTTCTTAAGATATTTATTAACGAATCCATTAAATAAACAAAAAAAAATTAAATAATAAATAAAATATACGAGAGCTGCAATTTTAATTTTTAATTCTTTTATAGAGATAGCAAACACTTCCTTTGCTTCTTTCTACATCTTGATTCATGCGTCCCAATGAGCTCACAATAAAGTGCTGGGGAAAAATGGGGCTAGTTTCATACGACGATGACAGAGGGTAAACTTATCTTGACCTAAAGACACCTGATATTGTGGAAATTCCTTAATAGGACTACTAACTTGAATCTGGCGCAGAAAATCTTACCAGGGCTGGATGAACAAGAACATAGAACAAGAACATCAACAATATTCTTTAACAAAAGCGTAAAAATGCACATAGCTGCTTGTCAGCTTTGAAAGAGAAAGATTCATTCAATTCATTCAATGAGATTCATTAATAATAATAAAAAATTATCTAAATACGCAGTCTTTAGGGATTTCTATACAACCAATTCTCTTTTTACACGGTTTTTTATACGGTTTTGTAATAATACGGTCTAGAAATAAAAATTGATTCTCTTTTTACTCTCTTTTCTCTCTTCTCTTTTTACATGGTGATATTTGATATAGCACGGTTAAGAAATGTTTATGAAAATTTCAACACAACCTGTCCAGAACTAAATCACAACGGCTAATAGCCGATATTGTTATTAAACACAGTGCTGTCCAATCGGCAACTGAAAATCCTAATCTTGTTGGAGTTAATAGCTATTCTGAATCAGCCTTACGTAAGCGAACCATATGACATTCAACGATGATAGCGAATACAATTCTGTTATTTTCATCACCATCAAGGTAAATTTATATAACAGGTAGGCGTAACTCTACAACAATGCAAAAACAACAGGGATTTTGTTTTTGTTAAAGAGTACGCGGATGTCAAAAACAGCTGAACAAATGTATTCATCACTGACTGACGAATAACAATAGAAAGAAAAAAACACTAAAAAAACAACAACATTTTGACATTTTAAACCTCATCAGCTGTAGAGTTACGGCTACCTATTATATAAATTTACCTTGATCACCATATTGACCACAGTATTATACTGTGACTGCTTTTAATTTTTTTATTTCTGATCTTTTGACGATTTTTAGTTTGTTTAAATTACGTTTAAGAATTGGTGAATGTACCTTTTGTTTATTAAATTATATTATTTTTCTTACTTCCTGAACTATATTAATATAAAATTTATTTTACTTTTTTTTAAAAAAAATTTGAATTGCTTTTCATTTTATGAAACAAAATATGCATTAATGCTTATACAAATTTTATTTAGTGTTTTATAAGGACTCTTGTATCAATATTTTTCTCCGAATTAGTTTGTTTTTACTTTTTTTTTTACAAAGTTGAAGGATATAGAACCAATCCGCTTCTTTTCTAACGTATCTTCCGTTTAAAATCTAAATTAAGTGTATTCTCCACTACATATACATACAAATTATTAGGTTACACTTGAAAATATTGCTAATAATTTTTCTCTGGGTTCACACACGCTTCACACAACTACAGTCACATTTTTATAATGTTCTCTTTGTGCCAACGTCTGATTATAATAATGAGTAGCGCTCATTGTTTTTTTAATTTTAATAAATACAAACATAGTTAAGCATTTAATTAACACTCAAACCGATTAGTTTTAATGCGGTATATAATTTTATAGATAAAATTGAGATAGAACCATTATTTATTTATACCGAGTATTAGTATTAAGTCATAATATTTCATCGGTTTTGCTAACGAATTATGAATTAAGATCAATGCGCTCTCATATATCAAGGTAATTTATCACAGGTCACATTACATTACAAATTTTATATTTATACATCTACATATGTATGTATTCATTTTTTCAATTAATTGATTAAATTTATATAAACAAATAATTTATAGACATAAATTCTACTTTACCACAAGCTATTAAAAGATAGTGTATTAAGAAATAAAACGTAAACATTATATGAACGATATTATGAAGTATGTATGTGATGTTAAAACGTTTTCAATGCACTGATGTATGTATGTGATATTAAAACATTTTCAATGCACTGATAAGAAGTAAACAAAATGAATTTTTAATGACAAAAATATTTAAATTAAAAGTAATCGGTTACTTACTACCCGTTTTGAAAAATATATTTTTGTGCGTTGCATCCACACCTGCTAGCAAAACGTAAAACCCCGTTTAGTGAAACGTTGATGGAACGTAATGGAACATATTGTTACGTTTTTACCTTTTTTAAAACGTTTATATATGAGTTCGTTGATTGCAAACCAAGTAAGAACAAATATGTGTTTATTTCAATGAAACTCTTTATTATTCACAACACTTTTATGTGCCACTGTTCAAACTTATACAACGTAAACAACAATAACTACAAAAATATGTGCTTTTTCGTTATATTTCTCTGATTATAACATTTTTATAAGCAACAGCACTTGTTCGTTATTCTCTGCTCACAACTTTTTTGTAAACACAACACTTCTGCTCGCGTAAACACTAACAACTCTTCGGTAAACTTTACTACGGACGCAACTTGTCTTCACACCGCGACTTTTTACTTCAAACGCAACTGCACGCAAGGCTGACTGAATTCACTCTGACTCGTTGCCTCTCTTGTCTTGCCCTTTTATATGCGAACGTCTTCAGTCTGATGACGGTTCTCGAAGTAGAAGGTTCGCGTTCTCGCCTTCTCGAGAATTCTGTAGCTACTGCATTGTTTGTTGTTGCGTCTGCTTACTTGTCTGTCTCTTTTTCTCTCATACTTGTTGTAGCTGGTTTACTTATAATAAGTTCGATGTATGTGGTAGTGTGTATTTGTGTCGTGTGTATTGTGTACGCATTGCCTCATGGTCTTTGCATTTGTAGCTTTAGTTTATCGTTAATGTTAAACGATATTAGGTCGCTTCACTATGCGTAACAATATGTTCGTTTTTAGCATATGAAGAGCAATTCAAATGTTTACCGATAATACATTACGGTTTTGCAAGCGTTTAGCATTGCTTTGAACATGTTGCTCATGCATTAATAGCTAAAATGTGTAATAATAAAAAAGTACTGAAAGCCCCGCCGGGATACTGCAGTATTTTTGAAATCAGAAGGTACTGAAAAAAGTACTATTATTTTAAATGGTGATCTCACACTCATAAAATCATAACAAATTTTATTTCCAGAAGCTATCAGCTTGGACAAACCAACACAAAGTATCAATATTTGTTTGCTAAACTTGTGATCAATTTCCGCCCAGCAGGCTAATGCTCATGAAATGCAGACCGGACATCAGTGCAATACGACCATACTTCTAATCACATGAGGCGGATCGATTTCTCAGCGGCACGTAACATGGTCGCATGTAGCACCAAGATTAAGCACCTCGTCATTAATATGGCTTCTTAGATGCCCCCGATCACATTATGATTTAGGTCTCCAATTTTCTCACATTCAAAGGTCCAAATATCAACTACGTCTGCTACGTAGTCGCAGCCAAGTTTCAATTGCGCTTTAACGCCTCCAGGTCTACGCATTCTGGTACATTGCGAAAGCTGGACGTCAAAAAGCTCAACTCTTGGATAAACTCCGTCATTTCGCATCTAACTTCAACGACATTGGAGCAGTGTGTGCCAACATCTCCCACTCCTTATGTACTACGGCGGAAACAGTTCTTGGTTTTCGACTGCCCAACCCGAGATGTACAGATATAGGATTGTCGCCCGAAAATTCAATCTTTTAATACCGTGCGAGGCTTCATGCGAATACTGAACTTCGTCAAGGAGAGTGTTTTGCGGATGGACTTCCTCCTTCATCGTAATAGCACTATTTTCCCAAAAAGCTTCCAGTTGCTTACGTACGTTGACGATATTGAAATCTTAGGGCGTAGCAAGCGAGATATTGGTGCTGCCTCAAGTGCTATTGAACGGAATTCTATTAAGATGGGTCTGGCAGTAAATAAGGAGAAAACAAAGTACATTTTGTCGACGAGTAGGGGCTTGTGCGGCCGACAACTAAACTTTCGATATATTCAAGAAATTAGTCTTGCCAAAAGGTCTCTTCCAAAATGGTCTCAAAAGCCAATTGAGTAGCAGAAACCTCTCTCGTACGAGAAAACTAATACTCTACAAGACATTCATCCTTCTTCATTATCCTTGAGAGTATTCAAGAGAAAAGTCCTACATAAAACCTTCGGTCCAGTGAGAGTTAGCGATGATTCCCGCATCCAATCTAACAATGAGTTGTATGAGCTCCTCTATGACATAGACGTTGTACAGCGTATTAATATCCAGCGGCTGCGGATGCTCCGGCGAGACGGGTATTTGATGTAGGGATCTGCAGAAGAGGATAACCTTGTATCCATTGGAAGGACCAAGTCGAGGAAGCCCTATCATCGATTGGTGAGACCAACTGGTGTAGGCGCGTAAGAAGCAGAGGCGCCTGGAAGGATGTCTTAATACAGGCCAAAATTCGTTGATTGGGTTGTTAATGGCCAGTTAAGTAAGTGTATGAGCGTCGTATTAGTAGGTGGGACAATAGATTGAATGAAATCAAAAGTCTTTCGATTTTAACTGCGCAAAATGAAATATTGTGTAATGTCTTAACAATATTGTGTACAATAATTATTTCCCATCAAAATAGAGCACAGCAGTTGATATTAAAATTCAATTGTTATGTGTGTATGGTTATTATAATAAGTGCGTGAAAATTTGTCTCTTCCGGTTCCATTCATCCATTTCCACTTTTTTATTCTTATGCTTTTCTAAATTTATTCGCTAAAATAATGGCTAGACAAGCCCCTACATCCTCACTTGTATGATTAAACATTGTTTTTTAATTTCGGAATTCTCTAAATTGCTTCATTTTTTGTTTTTGTTTTTTGTATCCACAGAATTAGTATTAGTATTGCAATATATTGTACGCAAATTTGTTTCAATATTGGTCAACTAATTGGTTATTGTAGACACAATAAAGTGTCCATTAATATTGTATGATTTATGGGTAACTTAATAATTGTCTGTACACAATTATAAAAATGTACAATCAGTCGTAGTATTTTCAGCAGAAAATATTGCAATGTGCCTTTTAAGATTATTAAATTATTTATTATAATATGTAACCCAAAATGTGGGGCTAAAAGCATCCAACTGAATGATGCTAAAAAGATCTCTGAATCGAAATTGGTACGAAATCTCTGCAGCTTCTGTGCCCCTTGGGCGACGAAATCAGGTATAGAGTGAACAATAGAAGCTGATTCTACTATCGGATAACAGCACTGAAACCTCAACGGCTAAAGTGGTTCCGATTAATCTGCAATATTTGCTGTTGTTCATGATAAAGTAGTACGTGGACTTGGTCCTAGTCCAGGAGCTATTCTAATCCCACCAGTAAACTGTAAGTTAAGGACCTGCATACTTTTCAACAAAGTAACGTTCCTGTGCGATCCAGATCCCACTTTGGCTGTACGTGGGAACGCTGGGTGCAGTACCTTCGTGATAGGATCCGCCTGCCGTAACTCTAAACGTATTGTATGTAATAGGTGCAAAATACCCTGTAAGGATAGGAAACAAGTGATAGATCTGACATTAGTGTCGGGCGCAGATGAAGTTAGCATCACAAACTGACGAGTATCTACAAAATTATTCTTTTCGGATCACTATCGAATACTCCAGGAGGGCGAACTATTACAGTTTTGAAATACTGACCTTTTGTGGGGACGGGAACAGTTGATGTCGCACACATTGAAAAATCTGTTCAGCAACTTACGGGTGATCTTAGAAGGAACTTTTTCAAATCATGCCCAATTAGTCGGTCCACGCAAACACGCACACCACTATGGTGGTTGTCCTTGGGGGCGTTTAACAATGTAAGCGCAGGGGCATTACACATACGTGAACATTATCTTCATTCGGACACCCCTCAAAGGGGAGTGATATCATCACTGCTGTGGACACTACTAATAAGTCAAATCCTGATGGAAATAAAAATCGGAGTCTTCAAAATAATACCATATACTAATGTCATGGTGATACTGGTCACGGGAAAACGTCTTCCAATAATCAGCGATGTAATAGAGTCGATACTAGCAAAGGCAAACAGGTGGGCAAAGAAAACCGGCTCACCTTATCTCAACAACTATTGGACGCTTCAATACTGCATGAATCACCCGCGACTACATGGTATTAGAGACTGTTTTCGGGCGAACATGCAAAACTCGAAATTTCGCAGAGAAAATAGGGGTTCTGAGACCGTCAGCTGATGGTGATGTACGATCTTCACCTATGACTGTAAAATGAATGTAGAACACAATCTGGGGGGAGATTTTTCATATTGAACAAGCTGATCGTATGATTGAAACTATGGATCAATCTCCGTAGAACTTGCTTAGATTTTCTACATACGTCGACACAACATTCGCCTCTACTGGGTTCCGGGCTACTGTGGCATAGAAGAAAACAAAAATGTGGACAAACTGGCACGGATGGACTCGGAAAAGTCTGAGGAAGTGACGATAGAGAGAATATATGCGCCGCTAAAAAATCCTAGGTTGTCCAATATATCAGGATGCCGAATTTCAAAACTTTTGTGTCCAACAGTGGACAGTAATAAAACAAGAAATTATTTAAGTTTGACAAGAGAAGCGGCCAAGATGTAGAGGAAAATGAATCGGTGGAACACATTTCATGAGAGTACCCTGTACTTAGGGTACATGTCATCGCTTTTTGGATGACAGGATGTTTGAAAATCTGGGCAAGGTGGCAAACGTGCCACTAAGAGAACTGGCTGCTTTCATCCGCAGCTCAGAGTGACTCAAACTCACCACCAACTTAACCTAACTTACATCTCAAAGAAAGAGTGTGCGTATCGAAGCCTAATACCATAATGGCCATAGAGTTTAAAGGCACTTTGCTGCAGATTTATCCACTTAGCAAGTAAATATGAGCATTTGGGACAGGCATAATCCAAAATAGCAGAAAACGCTGATCTATAAACGTCCCAGTCATTATCCTGCCTATTTTGATAAGATCGCCTTGTGTTTCCCGGCATCACATTAAATATATACATATATGCTATATATACGTTATATATGCGTGATCCGAGAGCAGTCATTAGAGGCCCTCCAGCCCGATAAATATTCCTTATAAGAATCACTTACTAAAGTAATATCAATGACCTCCTTACGTACTGAACGTGCGCAATTACGGGTCCTGAGAACGATAACACCAGTTGTGGAATCATGAGAGGGATTCTAAGGAAGCATACTCTAAAATATCACCGGCGACCGCCAAATTATACAAATTATTTATAACACATTTTATTATTTTTTATTATTACATTTTATAACTCTATTACGTTTTTGCTTAAAAAATAAGAATCGAAATAATGTCCGTTACCAAATTTTGGTTCGAATTAAAACTCAAGATACAAGCGAATATTTAAAGTGATTCGTCGTCTAAAAATCAAAAAATTAAGGAGACGCTATGAAAGCACTTCATAATAAAAATTTAAAGCTTTTTAAATTTTAAGAACTCAATTAAAAAATCAATACGGCGGCATTTTTTTTTTTTTTGTTATTATTTAATCACTCTTATCTACTAATCACTCAATACTATTTTTTTGTTATAGAAAAAATCAAGCAGAAACAGAAAAACCCAGTAATTTTGTAAAGATTTTAGAAAGAATTTGAATTAAATATAAAAAATGCTTGATTGGTTATTGCAAGCCTTTAGTCAGGATTACTACCAAAGGAATAATTTTCCTAAAATTTTACATTTTTAAACGACTTGAAAAAAGTCTTTTGGTAAACAAAATAAACAAAAAAATTAAATATGGAAAAAAATAAATTAAAAACTAAAATCCATAGAGACGCTACTTTTAACAATTATAAAAATGAGTGAGAAGACACAAGCGATGTTTAGCAAAAGTTAACCAAAATAGAATTTGTATGATCACGTTTTTGCGATTTTTAGGTCTAGACTCTAGGGCGCCTTCAAATGTAAAATATTGTATAACTTATCTTCGAAAACTTTATATTTTAAACCTTGTACAAATCAGCCTTAAAGTCTCGAAAATCAAATCCATTATCTGCTTAATTTTTTCGGAAAAGATACCGTCAACAAGACGATTATTCTCTTGCGAATAGTTGTTAGACTGCATATTATTAATATTTTACCTTTTCTCAAATTATACACGGACATTAAAAAGGTTGAAATATATTCAAAAATTTATATTCAATACTTACAGTTGAGCATCGATTATCTGGGATAGTCGGGACTGGTAGCATCTCGGATAATCGATTTTCCCGGTTAATTGAGGTAAAATTTTATACGTATTTTTTTATTAGTTTTTTATTAACAGATTGACTGCTATGCGGCGCAAAATCGCTGCATTCTTTTGTTACGATTATCGCATTTGTGCTGCGAATTTCGAATTAAAATTAAATCAAAAAACGAGAAGACTCTATAAATCTTTATACATAGGTTATTAGAATTTTGTAGATTTTTTTATTATAGTAATTAATTGGAGCTTTCGAGCAGTTTTCCAACGTTCTCACCAGAATCGTTTGGCAATCAAACGGTCAATAGAAACAATATATACACATGGATCATATAGTATTAACGTCAACATGTAATTAATAAATATTAATTATAAAATATTAATTATTATATATAAATAAATATATAAAAAAAATGTTTTAAAGTAGTTTGTTTGTTCTTTTTTTTTTTGTTTGTTCATTTAAGATCCCGGATAACTGATGTAATCCCGGATAATCGTCTCCATTGAAGATTCGCTTACATTTCGGTGCGTTAGCCAATTGGAAGTTCTGAGCAGTTTTCGTTCTATAAAATCTAAAGCTACCGGTATAGATAGATTAAATCCCAGATTTTTTGAAATATTGCTGTATAAACTTTTCCCTTACGTTACTCATGCGTTTAATACAATCTAACTAAATCAGCATTTCCTGATGAATGGAAAAAATCTAAAATTATATCAATACCTAAACAGAACAATGAATTTCGGTTAATATCTATTCTTCCCTTCTTAGCTAAAGTTATTGAGAATATAATGAGTGAGCAGATCAATGAATGTGTAAGGAATCATAGTATTTTATGTGCTGTTCAATCGGGATTTACTAAAGGAAGAAGTTGTATGACAGCCTTAACAGATGTAGTGGAGAATCTAAGCGCTGATCTTGATGATAATATGATTTGAATTTTAGTTTTACTTGATCATAGTAAAGCTTTCGATACCGTTGAACACTCCATATTATTGAAAAAACTGGAAAAACTTTTCTGCTTCTCAGAAACAGCTTGTAGATTATTACGTTCATGTCTGACAGGTCGATCGCAGATTGTATCTTAGAATGGTACATATTCTGAAAGCCTTGATGTTAATAGAGGTGTTCCACAGGGCTCAGTGCTTGGGCCCCTATTATTTTGCCTATATATTAATGATTTACCAGATACTTTGGAACATTGTAGAATGCATATGTATGCGGATGATGTCCAGCAGTCCTTTTAATGGAATTAACGCGTGTGTCAATAACATAAATTCTGATTTGCAGAAAATAGATATCTGGGCAAAAAACAATGGATTTTGCATCAATCCCGCAAAATCGAAGTGTGTTTTAATAGATAAAAGTAACAGAAAGATTGACGACGATATTCAAATTAAAATAAATTGTAATTTAATAGAGTTTGTAAGCTGTTCAAAAAACTTGGGAGTAATTTTTAATAATAAACTGACATGGTCCAATCACATTGCTTCTGGAGTAGGTAAAATTTATGGTATGTTGAGAAATCTTTGGGCTGTAAAATGTTCAACACCTTTTAAAATACGAATGCTGCTTGCGAAAACTTATTTGATACCAGTCCTTTTATATGGCTGTGAAATTTATGCAAACTGTGATGCAAATGATTTGCGGAAATTGAAGGTTGATTTCATATCTGTGTTCACATACCAGATTTGCAATATGTGTTTTGAAAATCTTTTATAATATAAAAGTTTGATATTTTTACATAAAATAATTTATACTGCACAACCGACTTACTTGTATGGAACAATAAAATTCGGTAGATCGGCTAGGGGTCTGGCATTGATTCAGCGAAAATATAAAACCGCCCTTTCTGAACGTCAGTTGTTTTAAATAAAGAACTCGACTTTGGAACCAATTACCGAAGAGAATTCAAATAATTAGCAACGCAAATAGATTTAAAATTGAACTTTCGAAATATTTTCGTTAATGACAAGTTGAAGTACAGTGTAAAACCAAATTACATACATAATTGGCCATTACTACAACCCTTCAGTCAGGATTACGACCTAGCTTCTCACACCACTTATGTTGTGTGCGTTAATTTTATACATGAGTGGCGGGACCTACAGTTTAAAGTCGATTCCGAACGACAGATTTTTGAGAAGCTTTTCATGGCAATTTTTACTCTCAGAATCTTTGCCAGAAATCTGTCTGACCAAATTAATGCATTAAATTATTTTTAATCTTTTTTTTAACTTTTTAATTTTCTTTTTTTAATTTAATTTGTATTTATATTTAATTATAACATTATGCTAAAATTTATTTTCTTTGTATGTAATCATTAGCACTTTAATTTATAAGATGTCTATCTTGTTCTGCTAAATTTGAAATAAAATAAAATAAAATAAATAAAAAAAAAATAAAAAATAATCGATTAAAAATAAAAAACCTTACCGATCCCGGATAATTAATGATCTCGGTTAATCGAATCACGGATAATCGATGCTCAACTGAATTTAATGATTGAAAATTATAAATTGTCGATATATTTTATTTACAAATTTGTTCTATTTTATTTTCGTAACAGCCCCGGAAGTATGCAGTAAAAGGTTGAAATTTACTCCAAATTTAAATTCAATGTTTATTGATTAAGTTGTCAATATATTTTATTTGCAAATTTGTTTTGTTTCTACGTTTCAGCCCTAGAAGTATGCAGTACTTTTTACTTATATTTGTAAATGTTTCTGAAAATTCACTATTCGAAATTGTTGCTGTTTTATTTTTATTATTATGTATCTTCTGTTTTTTAATGATGCTTATAATTTTGGTATTCTTTATTAATTGTTTTATTTATTGTTTAACATAGTTTTGCAGTGTCCTTGAAATTCAATTCAATTGTCGTCTACTTTCGATTATTTTTAATTGTTTGTTTTATTGTTGCTATGAGTAATTATAATAATTTTATGTCTATTTTTGTTGTTGTATGTTTATAAAACTATCTAAGTTTATTGTGTTTAGTGTCTTTTACTCAACTAATTTTAGTTATATTAACTTAATTTATAATAATGAATTTAGTTTAAAATTTTTAATTTTTATATATTGGCGCAAATTGAACTACACAAATTCATTAACAGAGCTACACATCTGAAATTTTGAGACGGTACGTTAAATTTATTCACATCGATAGTATCTATGTCTGTAGGTACCATACAGGTACTCCTTGCTGATGGGAATAAATCAAAATTTAGAAATAGGTACTACCTACATATGTATATAGGTACTATGTAGCAGAGATTCGCTACTCATAAGCACTCATGCAATTTTGAGCATGAAAGAATCAATAGAATTGAAATTCAACTACTCTGGTTCATTCGTACTCGCTACAACATTGATTTATAAGTATAGGTTACAGTGAGTATGAGTACAACGTTGACATCAAACTCATTCGAAATGTGTTTGATTCATACGCCTACTCATTCTGATTCATAAATTTTGAAAAATGCTTATAATACTTATAAGTGATTCGAGTGTCTCGAATCATTCATCAAAATTTACAGCCTTTGTTGTTGTTGCGTATGCAAACAAAGAAGAAAGGAAAGCATACACACAATCTTCTTGTGAATATAGTAGTGTTCATACGCGAATCATACTTATTTTATGCTTCGTGTAAATGATAAGTAGAGACGAGTCGAAGTCAATAACATCATGCGTATTGTTAAGTATGAATACAACGAGTACTTTCAACTTTGAATATGAGTAGTATGAGCGTAAAAGTATCTGAAATTATAAGTATGACTCGAACCTACTCATCGTTTTGAATACTTATTGTTGATCTCTGCTATGTTAGTACCATTTACTAATGGTAGTAAACCTGATGGGTCATAAGGAAAACAATATGTTTTACATAAAACCAATTCTCAGTTTTTTCCTCACAATACTCAGGTTGTGATCAAGCATGGGGGATTGTCGATACTCGTGTATTTTCAGTATTTAATGAAAATATTAATTAAATGCATAAAATGTGAAGCAAAGTGCCGATAAGTAAAACCAAAAAATATGGATATAAAGAATGCGCATTACGTAGAAGTACAATTTCTTATGGGGGGTTGTAACATTAAGACTCGCGCTCACAAAAATCTTTTTAACATTACGACCCGCTCTCACAATTGTGCAGAGAGCACTCACACGCATTCTTGTGGTTTTTGATTTAGTTGTCGATCAGACTGCGACAAGAAGTCGTGTGCGGCGGATTTTTTATTATTTTATTTCAGAATGACACTCAAAAAATATTTTATGTTAAAAACGTTCAATGTCATTAGCTGGACGTATTTCATTTTTTTATGTTGTCGCATAGTGTAATTTTTTTTAAATGTTTTGGAATTCTCACTTTTTTCTCTTAATGCAAAATTGGTTTTTATTTTTATTTATCTATTACACATGTTCAAATTTTTAAGCCAAAGATGAATATCTTTATGTTATCTTAATAAAAAATAAATTGTTTTATTTTATTGATCAAAAGTTATTAAGCCAAAGATAGATAGCTTAATGTATGTTGTTGAAATGAAAATTAAAATAGCTTATATCACTAACTCTTTTCTATGGCTGTAAATTAATAAATTCTCACACTTATTTTCTATCTCTTACTTACTAATCACAACCTGTATTGCCGTTTTTAGCTATTTTATAAAAAGAGCTTTTGTTTGTAGAAATGAATTAATTAGTAAGACTAAAATTTTATTTTGTTATTTTTTGTTTCTTTTCTTACTATCTTGTATTAATTATAATTTATATTTGAAAAGAATAAAATAAAAAAACTGTGAATTTAATTTTGAGAAACTTTCGCTCTTGCATTCCTTTTCCTTCCCTTCTATCTTTCCCCCAGCGTCATGAAATGTTTTTGAAAAATATTCCAAAATATGTTGAAATGCACATTCTTTATATCCATATTCTTTGGCTAAACATATTGGACACATTTGCTTTCTACCAGGACAACCATACAATGTACACTTCGCACATTGCCAACCTGCGATTTAAAATTATTCAGCATGTTTGGAAAGAACTTTCCGGTAAGCTCTAAAAATCGACTTTCAGCACAGTGGAGCGGTTGAACATGCCTCAGAATTTTGAGAAAATCTCGTGGAGTCAATACGGCGACGTTTGTTGGTCGAGCTTCCAAGTATTAAAACAATGCTTTTGGAAGTATTTCCATTGAAGTGAAACATTTGGCATTTTAATAATCTCATACTTAGAGTCCAATTATACGTTTCACGCACTCCATAATTAAGTTGTGCTTTGAGATTATAATATTGAAATCACTATTGGCTTTTCTCCACTTTACACATTCAAAGCTGTACTCTCAATGGAGAAGATCTAACCAGACTTTGGTTAAAAAAAAAACGCAAGCAAAAAAAAAACATCAACGACGGATTTTCCATAGTAAAAAATATTTTGCCAATTACTTTTTATAAATTGGGATATAATTTTATACAAATAATATTTTTTTTTTTAAATTTCTGCCTATACTTAAATAAATAAGTAAAATAAGTAAATTGCAAAATTTTCTGTTATCACTTCACCAGAATAGGTGCAATCGTAACAATATTAAGTAAAACGTAATGGAGAATTCAAATTTGCTAAACAAACTAATTTACAATCCGACTCGAAATGAGAATGAGTCGTGATGTTATCCGTATTCCATTTCCAGAAGGCTTCTTAAATATATTGTATTGGAAGAGGTGAAATCACTTAAGTGAAAATTCGAAAACCATGTCGCCAAAATGTACTTACTCCTATTCAAATTCGTTTCAACAAAGCCTGCCACAACTGGATTTACCCTTAACGTAAGACCGGCCTATCTTTGACTTTAAATTTAGATCGGTAAGTCTCTCCAGAGGTTTCAAAGGACATAATGAAAGCGATATATAAATAAAATAATCCCTATACAAGTCCACCATGAGTACGTATACTATATTATCTACGTGCTGAAGCAGAGCGGGAAAATAGCATCCTGGTCAGGTGATTTGGAAGCTACTTATAGTTCATTTGACCTTATTTGTGGAGATGATTTTTTCAATCGGCATCTTTTTAGCACCACAGACACTATATATTTTCCATAACTGTAAGCTATCCACATAATAGGGAAAATTAGTGAAATGTAGAACTTCTACGGTTTCTAGCCTTGAGGCAGTACATGCGTCTATGGTTTTTGGAATGAAGAATAAGATTTTGGAATCCTTAGACAACATCCTGCGGAAACGAGCCACATTATCGACTTCCTCGATACTTTCGCAGATATTTAGACAGGTGGTTCTTCTAGATCGCTTCATTTCTTCTGCTTTTATAATCGTTAAAGCTGGATCTGTGGAGACTCCAATTGCAACAGCGGAGTTTTTGAAGTTCCACACGCTAAATGAAGGGGCAAGCTTCTCTATAACAGTTCAACAAAATCTCCGTTAAAGAACCATCTTGATCATTCATGCTAAGCGTGGAAAGATCTCTAAGGGCCTTAAGTTCCTCGTCCACAACTTTCTCTAGTTTGATCCAGTCAGTTCTCGGATTCCTATACAGCTTTTGAGAGCCACCATATAGATACTGAAGGTGATGGTGGTCCAAAAAATAACACTCTTTTGACATTCTCTAGTTCTCCAGTCTAGTCTAGTAGACCTTCCTATATTAGAGAGAGTAATTTCAATTACAGCTTGCGTAACATGATTCCTAAAAGTCGGTGTATTACTGACGTTAAGTCCATTAAAAATAATAAAATCCAAAGTCGCGTCGCCTCTATTATTTTTGTTAGTGTTTTCCCATTAAATGTGATTAACTTTGACACCACAACCCAATACGAAATTACATATTTTCCTTCTCGCACGCTTCACCTAAATTTTAATAACTTCCCCAGAGGTAACTGCAACCTTGTACGGCATGTATGTGTATGACAGCATAAGTTCGATGTCAATGTCATCGTAGTAAGCAACTGTTGTTACGTCACATGTATCAAAAGAAGAGGTTAACAAACCCAACTTACCACTATACATACATAAAATTCAGGTAACCTCCAGGATTAAAAATATCATCAAAATAATAAATGTGGGGCCGAAAACGGATCTAAAAGATATTGGTATACTAACACTAATCTAAATGGCCGTAAGGCATCGGGTAATTACAAGTAAGCGTGCTATATAGGGTAGAAGTAAGTCTTTTGGATTTACTTTAAAGTAATAAAATTAGTAGAAGCATGATTTGAACAAACGCAGGGATCGCAGGCACTTTATTTCAATAAGAAAATTCTGAAGCGCAGTACTTAAGATAATTAATAGAGTTACTACGAGTCCTTACATAAAAATTCTGAGGTTTGCTTAAAGAAAACTATTGAGAAGTTGCTGACAAGATTCACCGACAGTTTGACACAACGATAATAACCAAAATGGAATTCTGCAACAGTTTTGTGGTGACGTTGCTTATTTATCAGTAATGAAAACAAAGTACAGTATACATCCATTACATTTGTGTAAAATTTAACATAGAAAATAAGAAATTATCAATATCAATATATCAATCGGGTTGTTATGGCCAATTAAGTAAGTAAGTAAGTAAGTAATAAGAAATTATAAATACAAAATATTAAAAATTAGTAATATTCTGTAATATTAGTAACTAGCTGACCCGGCGAACTTCGTCCCGCCCAAAATCGATTTTTTTATTGCCCAAAAGAGGTCACATTATATTGTTACGTTTTTACCTTTTAAAAACGTTAAAAATAAGAGTTCGTAGATTACAAATAAAGTAAAAATAAATTCGTGTTTAGTTTTTATCAATTCTTTATTATCTGCACAACTTTTGTGCCACTGTTCCAGCTTATTCTACATATACAACAATAAATTTCGCAATATGCGTTTCTTCGCGATAATTCTCTGCTTACAACCTTTTTTTGTAAGCAACAACACTTGTTAGTTATTCCTCGCTCACAACCTTTTTGTAAGCACAACACTAACAACGGCTTCCTTCAGACGCAACTTGTCTGCACACAACCGATTGATTTATCACTTCAACCAACGTAATGTTGTTATACACGTCTTGCTTAATTCACACTTCGAATGCAACGTGCCGTCTGCACACACGACTGATTCAACTCAAACTCTGAACTCTGAATCATCTTCTTGTTCGCTTTGGCTCGCCTTTTATATCACTGGATCATCAGTGTGATGAATGCCCTCGAAGGAACATTCTAAAAATGTAAACAACTTAATTTAATTTTTGTTGTTTCTTGTTTACATTCGAGCAGGTAGATTAGTTGTTGTTGGGTTATTTCTCTGTTCGCTATTTTATACTGCACATTGTTGTTTCTTGTTTACTTCTTTGTTCCCTTCATGTTGTTGTTGGTTATTTACATCTTTTTATCCTTTATTCTTGTTTATTCATCGATCTTGTAAACAAGCGCTTTATTTTTGTTGGTATATTTTTGACTCATTCATTGATCACGTGAACAGTGCGCTGTTTTGTTTTTGGAGCTTTTGTTTATCATTTTATGCATGATCATTGTGTTGTTTTTGGAGCTTTTGTTTATTATTTTAACTACACCATTTCCACTTTCGTAACAATATATTTATTGTAATACGCTGCATAAAGCGCTGATGAAGTTGTAGTTGTTGTAATCGCTCCAAAACAAAAACTGACAGACATACATGTTGTATATGTACATACATGTGCATGTAGTTATAAACCATCGAATAATCCGACTTATAAGTGTCTCTTAAAGGGGGAAGACTGCCACGTCTATTTTGATGATTTTTTTTATTTTATCGATTCCACAAACTTAGCCACCAAATTTCAGTCGTCAACGATCACTATGTCCCTAAACAATTAATTTTAAAGGATTGCCACGCCTATTTTTTCTATATTGAATTTTTTAAACCATCTAAACCTGATAAGCTTTCAAACAAAAAACGAATGGTTAAAATCGGTTCAGTAGTGTAGGAGTTATAGGTATCACTTGAAGGGGGAGGGTTGTTACGCCCATTTTTTGGTGGGATTGTCGATATCGGCTCTTCGAACTTACCTACTTAATTTTATCAACATTTAGGGATATGAAAAGTAGATGTCCGATTCTCAGACCTAATCGATGTGCACACAAAATTTTATTAAAATCGATCGATCTATTTCGGAGGAGTTTAACCGCTAACACCCTGACACGAGAATTTTATATATTAGACTAGCTGTACCCTGCACGTGTTGCTGCGCCCCCAACTAAAATAAATTTGAAGGAAAGGCATTACATAAATGTTCAATTAATTTTGAATCATTTTATTGATTTTGTTTCCCGTTGTCCTGATGATTCAATTGAACGGGCCTGAGTACGCATTCGATCAGTTTCTAATCTCACCTCTCGTTGTTCAAGTGATTCATGCGAACGGGTCTCAGCGGCATATACTCGAAGATTTTCCAGTCACAGTGCTCGTGATGCTCTTTTCTTCCCTGCTTGAGGTGTAGGTTGACCAATTGCTTGTCATTCATTTTGAATAATTTTCAGTGACGCCATCCATCGGAAATTAATCACACCAATCTCCGTCGGCTCATACGTTACAACTTTGTTAAAGAATGCACAGTTTAAGATTTAATTCGTTTTGAGTAATTTTCAGTGGCACCACCTATTGGAAATTGGTCTTACCAACTTAGAAATCTTCGTCGTTTGCTAAAGATCATAACATAATTAAATGCACAGTTTAAGATTTCATTTATTTTAATTAATTTTCAGTGGCGCCACCTAAGTAATTTTCAAAAAAAGTGGGCGCAAAAGTGGATTGTGCAGAATTTTCTCTTGATGAAAACTTTAAATGTATGTATGTCGCCATTCATCGTCTTAAATTGATGTCGCCAAATGCAATAAAGGTGAATATCTCACTACCTATGCCATAGATTCAAACCCAATAATGCATTTATGACTGATTTCAGAAAATAAAAATTACAGTACACAGAAATTAATAAGCAAATGTTCGATGATTTTCCTTTTTAAATCTCGAATAAATATATTTGAACTTTCATTGTTGTATGGTCAATATTGTTAAATTACTGTTTCGTATTGTTTTCTGAATTTTTTATATAAAATATGAATAAGACTTTTTAAAAAAATTTTTTTGTATCTGGTTATTATAAACACAAAATGAACTTCTAGAAAAGTTTTAATTTCTTCAAATCCGGAGTTTTTCAAAATTTTTAAAATAGTATACAGCTGCCTCTTGTGCGGACAATTATTGAGTCAGTATATAAAAAAAACACCTAAGGTAGTGTGCTACAAGGACGCTTAAGACTCCTGGACTATACGAGATAGATCCGACCCTTTTGTATCATCTGGGACTATAACACGTCGAACCTCTCAGGGGGATATTCTTTCCTAATCTGCGTTTAAATTATATACAACTGGAATATACCCATTACTAGGACACTCGCTCGTTACCAGAAGGATAAGACAGAGTTTCTCTCCTATTGAATCTTGAGATGTAAATTCTATTAGGGACCAAATGCAGCATGTTCTAAGGAAAGTGAGTGAGGGGATATCTGATCATTTTCTGAAAGAAACGTAGGGACTTTTCACTAGAAGTTTCGAATAGCCGCCTTTTTGTCCATTGGGATATTATGGAGTGGATGAGACTCACCTCTTGGAGCTTATTCTGGATTGGTCTCTATGCTCTGAACAAAGGCTTCGGACCTAGAATGACTCCTTCGATCCATATATGTAGCAGTGATAAGTTAAGTTAGATCTACCGTTCTGTGCTGCAAATAATTTTGCGCCCCATTCCGGTAGACCTTAAGAATTCAGCATGAACTCGGAATTTATGCATATTTATTTTATCCTATGTATACCCCTAAAACAAGTCTGCAAGGTGGCAGTACATGTGATAAATATACGTAGAATAAGATGCTCTCACGAACCCAAGAGATTTTATCTACTAAAATGACGTAACGTACTTCAGTACATGCAGATCAGATCACTGCAGCGTCTTCCAGGAGGAAGTGTGTGGTATGTATTTTGAGTATTAAAATATCTCTAGAATGTATATTAGCATACTGAATGATGGGGGAAACGTTTCGAACTACCATAGTAGTATTTATGGTAACTGTGAAGCGAGGGAAGTGGCCAGGGATGTCACAATTATCGAACTTTTCGGTGAGTTATGTTATTGGAAACCGCTTTGGAGGCCTGCGTGCTTGAAATTGTCAATACAGCTATGTATTCCGTCACCCCTAAGTGCTCGACTTCGATTACGAACGAAAATAATTGGACGGAGGGCGCATGGAAAATTTGCCCAAATTCTAAAGAAACATTTTCAGCTTAGTTGTTGGACTCATTACTGGCCATCGCTTTATGGCCACTCATAAGAAATCTATTTTATGGAAACCTATCTTATAAACACTGAAGGACTACTACAACTGTAGGGGCGAGGTAGAGAAGATAACTTTTCTTCAACTATTGTATTCTTGTCCTGCACTATTTCATCAGAACCTCCAAATGGCTCCAGGGATAGGGGACACGAATAACTGTGGTATCAGTTATTATTACGATATAAGTGTGACTATCTCAACATTTCTATCAACCCGACCTAAATAATTGCAACACCAGTTTTTTCTACTGTGAAGAGTAGCGACAATTTAAATAACCTGTTTATAGGAAAAACTAACAATTTCGCACCATTTTTTACTTATTTATTTTTATTTGTCTAACAGTAATTTTATTATATATATACAGTGGCGAGCAGAAGTGAGTGCATGTTCACAAAACTGAGTTTGGTCATCCACAAAAACATAACCATACAAGCAAATACAAAAAAAAATAATTTCAATTCTTTACTTTATTCTTAACAAATAGCAGTAAAAATACAATAATTAATGAAATGAATTCAATGAGTTTGAATGAAACAACGAAAATAACCCACATAAACTCAATTTTGCACGTTTCAAGAAAATTCAAGAAACTAACCAAATTTCAATATTTGGTCCACAGAGCCTTATTAGAAACAGCTTCATTTACGCAGCTTGAGATGCTTTCTACCAAATGATCAATAACATCTTTCGGAATTCGATTCCATTTCGCATTTAAACGATCCCAAAGTTTGGCCATGTTTGTTGGGGCAGTTTCGTACTGTCCGAGCCGGATTTTCACGAATGGCCAAAGATTTTCAATCGGATTGAGGTCGGGACTTTGTGCCGGCCATTCCATCTATTGAAAATTTTGTTTCCCACCCCATATCTTTACAATTTTTGCTGTGTGCTTCGGATCACCATCCTATTGGAAAATAATTTCTCTAATACCACAAAATAGATTACGTGAAAATAAACTGTCTGGGCTTTTGCAAGTCAAGGAGCAGACATTACAGAAAAAAATTAATTTTGGCAAGAGCATTTAAAAAATGACGTAATTTTTGGAATAACGTACATTTTACAGATGAACCTCAGTTTAGTTGCGTTATCGCGAATATTAACAGCTATTATAAACAATAAGGGATTCTGTGCCAACAAAGTATTGAAACCAATAATAAATTTAAATGAATTCTTATTATTTTTTTTTTATTGTGGTACAGTGTACCCGCGATAATATGAACACTCTAAAATTTGAACTTCCCAAAATATGAACTATGTATAAAGGCTTTAAAATATGAACAGTTTTTTATTTTTAAAGCTTACAAATTTCAGTTACAAAGCAATTAGAAATGGAGGAAATCCCAAATTATTTATGTTTATTGTAATACCAAATTCAAGTGCTGTAATATTTAAATATGGCGGTTAATCAAGATGGTCCTGCAGATGAAATCCCTCTAAGCAATCTTAGACAAAACTTACAAATGAATTTAATTGATTTAGAAGCAAGTCCGGCCAATATTATATGTACCCCGAGACCCGAGGTTTGTGTTCTTAGTAATGTGCTAATGTACTGTAAAAAACTTGTTGTACGTTACTCTACATTTTTCTATAGATTGAATTTACAGCATTGAATGTTAAAGAATGAAATGAGGATGCTATTGAATGTGACAATAATGAAATAGAAGAAATATCTGACGAAGATTATTGTGTGAAGAAACCAAAGCGAATGATAAAAGGCTGGAAAGCTGTTGAAATTTTTAATAATGCATTGGACTGGGCAGAAATGAAATGGTTGAACAACGCAATTTAAATGTATTGAGACAGTTACGGGAGAAGGCTGTTTTAAAAGTTCTCGTCAAAAAAAAAAAAAAAAAAAAAAATACAGAAAACAAGATAACCGATTAGTTTAAGCTTGGTGTTGTATAAGTATTTAAACACATTTACAAATTTAGTGAAGGAAAAAAAAACTTTTATTTAAGCAGGAAAAGTGTTTACTTAAGCCATTTGTAAATATGAACAATTTCGCAAATATGAACAGACTTTGTTTTAATTAGTTCATATTATCGCGAGTGTACTGTATTTAAATCGTCTATAAAATACTTGGATAAAGTTATTAATACCCAATAAAATTATTTTTAAATGTTTTAATTTTTTTAATATCCTAAATAAAAAGCAACGACTTACAGTAGGTAACTGTTAAAAAACCTGATCCAATAAACATAAGTAAAGTAATTTATAAGAACAATTTAATAGGCATTTAAACGAGCTATTTACATTGTCGCCACTGTATGAGCAAAAGTGACATCTGAAAACAAAATTCCAATATTTTTCAGTACTATAATGTGAACCTAGGCTCTCGATTGAAAACAAGAAAAAGAGTTGCAATCAAATTGTTATATTAAACATTTCAGAACTTTGCTACATTTTACACAGTAAAAAAGCAATCGCAATTTGGTTTTATTGTTAATTCCATTGTTTACGCGCACAAATTAAACACAAAACAAAATAAATTTCAAATTCTCCCTCCTAGAATTGAACTTTAGTTTTCAGGAACTTGATTAAGGGATCTACTTAAATTTTTCCTTTAAAGTTTAATTATTGTCAAAAAAATAAATAAAATATAGTCCCATAATTGATAAGTTAAAGAGGATAAAGAAATTATATTGCTAACCATTTTATCCAATTAAGTTAAAATTAAAGTGTATTATTTTAAAAAAACAGCTATAAAATTGCAAATAAATAAATAAAAGAATATTATTTAGAACCCAAAAAAGTGTGGTATAAAGTATTAAAGTAAATTTCAAGTGTAGTATACTATATTTAGGTAAATGTAAATGCTATATTCACCAAGCTATTCTAAAAAATATTTTTATTTAAAAATATTGTATTTTTTTTAATCGATAAAAATGAAAATCAATATTTGATTTTAATTAAAAAAATTTAAGTTTTCAGGATATATATAGAACAAAAAATTTATTCAGTGTCAAAAAATAATCCTGGACGAGAGATGCTTGATTTATATCACTGTTTTTTTTTTGTTTTTTTTTTTCAAATTTTTAATGGTTCTAATATTAAAATTTTAATTACTACAGTAATAAATCGAAACACGCTCATATGAATAATGAAACACCTACACTTAAAACGCATTCAAACTGTTCTATAAAGATATTTTCGTAACAAAACAAATCATGGGGTCACATACAAATAATTAATATATGTCTAAAATAGAATATGTATATTAAGTAGTTTAATCTAGTAAAGATTGTTTAACAATATACAATACTACATACATTCTTTTTATGGAAAATTATTTTATTAAATTTTAATTTTTATTTTTATATTCTTATATTTTTGTGGGAGTGTATTTTTAAATTCTTTAAATTTTTTTTTTTTATGTAAAATGTACAAAATAACTTTTAATTTATCAAAAAAAAAAAAAAAAAACAAAAAACAAAAAAAAAAAAAATAAGAAAAAGAGATATAAAAATGAAATCATTCAAATTATATTTTCACATTTCATTATCCTGCAATCGAAGTTATTTCTATTTTGTGGTTGTTAATGTTAAGTAATTTTTTCTAGTTCTATTTTTTATATATACCAAGTATGTATGTATGTATTGTATGATAAAACTGATAAACGATAGCGTTAGCAAAAGTGTAATCATATATTTTTATAACCTTATACATTCATTCATACTTTCACAAATTACCATATATAAACAATTGGTAGAATTATTCAAGTGTCACGTAATTTATATTCATTTTCATTTTTCTGTTTTCACATTTTTTTTTTTTTTTAAAGCAGAAACTGAATAACTTTTAAATCTAATTATTCATCCTGCATGTCTTCTGGTAATTCATGTGGATTTAACATGCCAGGTATGTTGCGCTGCATTAACATTTTATTAGCCTGTGCCTCTCGAAGTGCTGCTTCTCGTTCCTCCAAATATAAGTCTGAATCATCTTCCCCAGTAACTTCCTGAATTATAAAAAAAAAAAAATGTTATTAAAGTGCTTCTTTAAATTAATTCAAATTTAAATTAATTTGTTTTATAAAAATTTTCTTTGATCATTAAAGAGAAATGACATAAGCTTAGGTGGTGTACATATTCAGAATTTAACTAAATAGAAACCAGACCAGACATTTTTGTGCGTGCATTATTTATTTCCAAGATTATATTTGAGAAGTAAACAAAAATCACAAGAAAATATATTAGTCCTAAATAATTTAAATTGAAGGTCTTTAAAAAATGTTTTTATTGAAACTGAAACAAACTAAAAAAATTTTGTAGCCGATTTTCAGTAAAAATAACCTAATAATCGGTTATTGTTTATTATGTTGGTATGTTGTCAATTAAGTGCTCAACTATCTCTGAAATAAAGATTTAAAAATCCAAGCAAGATTTAAAACCAGGCACGCATGATGTGTATTAGTTTACCAACTCAAAGAATACGCCTTTGACGAAAAATGGAAAATTAACATTTTTAACTATTATGCTATAAGATAGGAATATAAACTTATAAGTAATACTTTTGTTTTTTATTCATTAATTTTTTTATATATGTAAACTAATATTTGGTTCATAATCTGCCGTTGTTTAGAAACTATGCCTTTCATAAGCAATAGCGTAGAAATTGTGGTATTGTTAATATCTTTCTGAAGTGGTAGAGGTGACTAACTTTACTTCTTTGTTAATGATATCATCTCTGGATGGGTGAATTTGATGTCTTTTGATCTTAAAAATTCTAAAAAAAAAGATGAAAATCTAGATTGCTCGGGTTTGTATTCAGACATTTTAACCACTAGATCACGCCCCCTATTATCATTTATTACAATTAAAGTATGAAATTTTTTTTAATGGATCAAGTGAATAATCACAAGGTTTTAAAAATGAACATCAGTAGAAAGACAAACATTTAAAATATCGTCTATTAATTCATTTCTGAATAGTGATGAACAGAACAATTTTAAAAAGGAAATGTAAATAGATTGTATATAAATAGAATATTTGTTATTAACTTAAATAAACACACACACACAAAACTGCCGTTTATATTTGATACAAAAGTTATTAATCATCACATCTCAAGACTTAGTAATCAAATTTAATTCAAAATTTATATGTAGTATTATTGTATACTTATGTAACTTACTCTTATCTGAATTAAGAAGTCTCTCAAATGCTCTTTAAATGCTTGTATATTTTCGTCTAAATTAAAAAGACCTGTGACAAAAACTTTAATTTGGTTGTCTGTCAAATGACTGAACGCTGATTTGAGCAATGAAGCCACATATTCTTGAATAAAAATAGTATTATCGGGTATGGGACCCAAATTTACAGTGATTTTATTGTTTTCCACCAACGAAAACATATATGCCAGTATGATTGCATGATTTCCAAGGCCAGCTGTATGTGATGTATCTGTAACAACCGAAAATATTTGCATCAAAATATCCGTAAAATAGGTTTGATAGAAACTTTGTGCAGCAGAAGGATGTTGTTCCAAATTTTGAAGCATCTAAAAAATTAAGAGAAAACACATGTTATTACATAATTAAAAATGTTAAAATATAGTAAGTTAAGTCAATTTACATATTTCTTAAACAAACCAATACTAAAACAATTTATACACTTGGACAAAAAAAAAACAAATAAATTCTATGCTATTTTTATGGTTCGATAAGGCAATACCATTTACAGTTAAAAAAAGAAACAGAAAGATCCTCCATTTTTAAATTTTGCATTTTTTATTCGTGAGGAGCTTTCGTTGCCTGGACAAAAAAAAAAAATAAAAACACTTTATTTTTGAATTTTTCAATTTTTAACAAGTTTCTTTTAACGGTTCGTTTGTTTTTTAAAAATTTCCATTAAGTAATTGTTAAATAAAAAGAAAAATATTTAATAGATGGGTCGAGGCAAGCACTGCACCGTCGAGGAAAGGTGAATTGCGTTAACCTTGAGAAATAAGGGAAAAAGTCTTCGTTTTATTGCTGAAACCATAACTCGTTCTTTGTATTTTGTACAAAATGCCTTGAAAGAACAACCTCCAGTTGAACACCGTAGAAGGACAAAGAAACCCCCACTAACAACAGATAATCGCATTATTACTATGGCAAAAATAGGCCCCTTTATTTCTTCCAGAGCCATTTCTGCAGAGATTGGTAACATTGTTTCATCCCGAACGGTACGCAGAAGACTATATAGTGCCGATTTACCTGGAAGAATAACCAGAAAAACTCCTTTGCTTTGACAAAAAAATTTAAAGGCGCGGCAAACCTTCGCCAGAGTTCGTTCAAATTGGTCCGTGCCAGAAAGTGAAAAAAAGTGCCGCAATGTTTTATAGACCAACGAAACTAAAATCAATTTGTTCGGCAATAACTCTGCTAGGAACGTAATATGCCCCAAAGGCAAAGAATTTCATGTTCGTTTTACTAAAAAGATAATTAAACACGGCAGAGGCAACATAATGGTTTATAGTTATTTTTCGTGGAACGGTGTTGGTCCTATACATCGAATTTCCGACACCATGACACGGTTTCAGTACAGGAACATTTTAGAAAATACTATGCTGCCCTATGCAAGCGAAAATATGCCTCTCAGATGGGTTTTTCAGCAGGATAAAGACCCGAAGCACACCTCAAAGCTGTGTCAGGAATGGTTCAGGGATAATGATATTCTCGTAATGGACTGGCCAAGCCAATCACCTGGCCTAAACCCAATCGAAAACCTTTGGGGAGAGTTAAAGCGAAGAATAGGAAAAGAAAATTTCCAAAATAAGGATCAGCTGTGCACATTTGTTCAAAAAACGTGGTACGAAATTCCAGTGAAGACCTGTTGTAAATTGATAGCCAGTATGTCAAAAAGGTAGAGTAATGGGTGGACACACAGGATACTAGTGAACTACTCTTACGAATAACATAAAAAATAAAAAAAAACTAATTTGATATGCATTTCTTATACTTTAGCTAGGTGTATTTATTTTTTTGTTCACTTATGAAATCTGTTTTTAAACATTTTTAGAAGATTTATTTTTGTTTATAATTTAATTAACTTTATACATTGTAATTTTTATACAAATTATATAAGAAAAAGATTTTTTGGCTACTTTTTCATTTATCTTCAATAAATATCTTATAACTTCAATAAATATCTATAACTTTTATTAGAGTATTTATTTTTTTGTCCAGGTGTTTATAAACATAGATGTATTTATTATATAAATATACAGTTCCGGTTAAATCAAATAGCGTTAATGATATACAGTGAAACGTTTATTTACGGACGCCTTTCGCACATGGTAGTATCTTTTAAGCGAACAATTTTCTTGGTGCCTTTAATTTTCAAAAAATTTTATGGCCGAACTAGTTGTTTTTTTCCATTCTTTTTTTAGCTGGCGGATATCCTCATGAAATGTAGGACAGACATCACTGCCATACAGGAAATGCGATAGATCGGACAAGGATGCAAAAGGTTAGCATCTTGCGATGTGTATTACAACTGCCATGTTGATAAGCACGAATTAGGTTGGGGTAGTATGTAGCACCAAGCCCACTTGGATGTCCCCCGATCGAGAACATCCAACCAGATCGATCACATTGTGATTGACGGAAGGTAAGTATCCAGTGTACCAGATGTTCGCACATTTAGAGGTCCAAACATCGACTCGGACCACTGCCTTGTCGCAGCCAAGTTCCGATTACTCATTAGCGCCTCGAGGACTGTGCGCTCTTGTACATTGGGAAAGCTGGACGATAAGAAGCTGCGATCACAAAGGACAGCTGAGGCGTTCTCCGCTCAACTTTCGGATAAGCTCCGTCGATCCCCATCTAACCTCAACGACATTGGTGAACTGTGGGCCAACATCTCCCACTCCTTGCGCACTTCTGCGGAAACAGTTCTTGGTTTCGAGCGCTTACCCCAACGAAATCAATGGTACGATGAGGAGTGTCGCGAGACAGCTGCATCGAAAAACGCCGCATACAAGAAAACGTTGCAGTTAGCCGCTACGCGAGCCATTGTCGAGAACTACAGAGAGAGGAGAGCAGAACAGAGACGCCTTTTCAGACGCAAGAAGAGGAAGCAGGAAAGGAGTGAACGTAAGAAAGTCGAGATGCATAGATGTAGGAATGACGCTAAAAAATTTTATCAAAAGGTTAATCGTCTATGGGCCCGGAGCGTCTTAAGCGGCAGGTCCTGATAGCCTCCCCGCTGAATTGTTTAAAACCGGATGTAATGAGTTGGTAGGGCGCATGTACCACCTTATTTACAAAATATGGCTACAAGAAAGTATGCCCAACGAACCTCAGCGTGCTCTATCCTGTCCTGAAAAAGGGAGACGGTACAATGTGCGCCAACTACAGGGGTATAAATCTTCTTCCTATCGTATTGTGTGAACGACCGAAGCCACTCGTCCAAATCTTTTGACACCGTGCGAGGTTTCAGACAAGGCGACCGCTTATCATGCGACCTCTTAAACTTCTTCAGGCGAAAGGCAGGAGGGCATCGCAATGGCACTATTTTTTCAAAAAAGTGTCCAGTTGCTTGCGTATGCTGACGACATCGACATCATAGGGCGTACCAAACGAGATGTTACTGGTGTCTTTAGTGCTACTAAACGAGAGTCTTAGAAGATGGGTCTAGCAGTAAATGAGGGCAAAACAAAGTATATGTTATTGACAAGTAGAGACGTGCGACGTATTGATTCTCAGATTACGGCCGATAACTATACTTTTGATACAGACAAGGAATTTATTTATCTTGTCTCTGCCGTTACAACTAAAAATGATGTCAGTTTGCAGATCAAATACAGGATTGCTCTTGCCAACAGGTGCTACTATGGTCTCAATACTAATACTCTTCAAGACACTCATCCTACCCGTACTTCTTTATGGTGCAGAGGCATGGACCCTATTAAGAACTGACGCAGCAGACTTGTGGATACATATTCGAGAGAAAAGTCCTACGAAGATCTTCGATTTATTGCAAAAGTTAATTTTAAAATTTTTTTTAACATTATTTACTTTAATTGTTTTAAAAATATTTTTTAAAATTATGTTAAAAAATTATTAAAATTAAGTTTTGCAATAAATCGAAGAATATATATATATATTCAAAAACCACTAGCTACTAAGGCCATCAGCTAGAAATATATTGAATTCACCATGAGTTAAAAAAAAAATAAATTTTATTTCCGCTCAAAAAAATAAAAGTCCAAAACTAACTTTTACGATAAAAGTTATAACAGTTACGGTCCCTGATAAAAAAAAACGCTGACAAAATCAAAGATAATTTAAATAGATAAATTTTATTTTATACTTTATTTTAACAGATAATTTAATTTTATAGGAATGAGGATTAAGAATCGTTTGGAGTAGTGCACAAAACGACTGCTTTAATTCATATTTCACTAAAATTGGACCCGAAATTCAGAAAAAAAAAAACAGCACTATTGAACAAGCCCATATATTGGTGCGAGTCGTAAGAAGTGCATTTGCACAGAAGAAATGCCGTTCTTCTCTTTTTATAAACATTACACAAGCATCCGTTGAAATATGATACAAAGGCCATATTCATAGCCTGAAACTAAATTTTCTGTTTAATATTGCGTTAGTGTTGTAAAACTATATTATTGGTCGAAAAATTGGAAAAATTTATCAATAATGGGGACGATTTTGTACGCAGCAACCGACTACTGCCGTCGTGTAGTATACTGGGACGCGTATTAAATATAATACATATATACTATCTTAACCACTATTAACTAGTACTCAACGCATTTTTGTTTAATATACCAATAAATAATAATAACAACGCCTTAAGGGTTTCATTCCCTGAAAAGTAATTTTATAATATTTAATTTTATTTAAAATAAGTTTTTCATATTTGGATGAATTTATTGAATACAGAAACAGAAATAAAATTGCATTTTTTTAGAGCAAAATTATCTGACCGTTTCTAACACTCTACAACTAAACTAAACTACTCCAACAAAATTCCATTGTTAGCTATACCAGTCTACTATCCATCGAGTAATTGTAGTCTATTAAATCCAGATTAGTTATTTAAATGCATTAAATCTGAATTGTAAGCAGAATGACTGGGATAAAAAAGTAATACAAAAGGTAGGGATAGTTTAGAGAATTTTGTTGGCTGTGAAATTATGTTTAGATGCCAGTCTCTCTCTCTCTCTCTCTCTCTGTCTTTTTACATTCATAAAGTGAATCGATCATTAAAATGTATTAAAATCTCGATAATGATAGCGATCACAATGCTACATGCTACATGATTTACAAAGAAATACATACTTTCAAATTTAATTACAAGAAAACTAAATAGAAAAAACTCCAAAAATAACATAGTTCAATAATAATATAATAAAAATAGTATTATGCAGTGAGGATTAAAAGGTGCATTATCCTATAATAATGATTTCCTTGTAGTATGAAGACCTCGATCTGAATTAAATTAATTTTTGTTAATAGCCACAGTGTAAGTCAATTATTAAGACTGTAAACATGTAAGCAAATAGTATTGTCTGGCTGTATTTTTTTATAAGACATACAATGAGTGATGTGGGATACAGATGCATTTAAAAACGACTTAATTTATCTATATTTATAGGAGAACACACCACTAATTTTGGGATTTCAGCTTGAGAATGAATTGAATATTTCAGTTTCTTTATAATTTTCAAATTATGTTATTTTTATATTATATTAATATACACCAGTCAATATAAATCCAGATTTAAAAACGAAGGGTAAACATTCTCCGTCAACAAATTTTTTCATTAAATGTAAAAAAAATTTTTTTTTTTAAATTATATTAATAAATAAAAAATAATGCCACTTTTCGCTGTCATTTTATAACTCAAGAACGGGTTCACCTATCCAAGCCAAATGTTTAGGCTTTGTGCGGACTATTTAGTAGATGGTTTATGTGATGTTTGCCACTCCCATTTTTACGCCCATATTTTCTATTTATCTAGAATCAGATAACGGCTCCATGGATTTGACTTATTTTTCTTTCAAATGTTTGTATTTATCCATTTAAAGTTTTCATCAAGAGAAAATTTTGCCAAGCTCACTTTTGCGCCCACTTTTTTTTTTGATAATTACTTAAAATGAATTAAATCTCACACTGTGCATTTAATTATGTTAATTATGTTATGTCGGCGCATGAGCCGACGAAGATTTCTAAGTTGGTATGACCAATTTCCAATAGGTGGTGCCACTGAAAATTACTCAAAACGAATTAAATCTTAAACTGTGCATTCTTTAACAAAGTTGTAACGTATGAGCCGACGGAGATTGGTGTGATTAATTTCCGATGGATGGCGTCACTGAAAATTATTCAAAATGAATGACAAGCAATTGGTCAACCTACACCTCAAGCAGGGAAGAAAAGAGCAATCACGAGCACTGTGACTGGAAAATCTTCGAGTATATGCCGCTGAGACCCGTTCGCATGAATCACTTGAACAACGAAAGGTGAGATTAGAAACTGATCGAATGCGTCCTCAGGCCCGTTCATCTGAATCATTAGGACAACGGGAAACAAAATCAATAAAATGATTCAAAATTAATTGGACATTTGTGTAATGCTTTTCCTTCAAATTTAATTTAGTTGGGGGCGCAGCAACACGTGCAGGGTACAGCTAGTATTTAATAAATTATGTAGAGATATAATTATTTAACTTACTTTGATGCATTTTTGTGGGAAATTATTAGGATTTCATATTTGTGATTTTTAATTTATTTCAATATTTTACTTCACGTTTAACACAACATTCGTGACTGAATGGCAAGTCAAAATAGGTACTTAGTGTCAGTCTTTCGTTAGGATTTTTTTAATAAAACTTTTATTAAAGAATTTAATTTCATTGTAAAACTATTAACTATTACTATTAATTTTTACTTTTATTAACAAAAGTAAAACGAATTCAATTTTCAAAAAAAGGGACTTTCACGATTAGGCTAAAGTCTGCGTACGCGAAGTAAAATAATAACAATTAATTTTTTTCACAATTGCACTACATTCTAATAAGAAGTCGAATAATCACGACGAGTAAGAACTTTTAAATATGTTTTTTCATTGATAGAACCAGTTTTCTGAGTATTTGAAGCTGATTTTTCCCATTCTTTAGAGTTTGAATCATTACCTTTAACACATTATGCATCAATCAAAGCCTTGTATTTGTGCAGTGCGCTTTCTCTTGTCTTGTTAAAATATTTATTCGTCCTCAATGCCTGTTGACGCCGGCCACTCTAGGTTTAAGTTTAATTTAAGTATCCATTGTACAACCTTGAATTTTTTTTTATATTGTTGTGAATTGTATACGATATAAAAGAAAAGAGATCACTACATGATTAACCTCCTTACACTTTTGGGAGATTCATTTTTAGAATGTGCAAATAGATCCAGAGATCTAATGTCTATGGTATAAGCGTCTTCCAAATGCCAAATATCCAGCATATGCTTTCATCCGTAAATATAAGATTTTCGGCGCTCTGTTATCTTATTAAGATTTTCTTTAGTGAAAGTTATTCGTTCTTTACTATTGACTAACTACATGAGCGGGTTTCTTTTAGCTATATGCCTTCTGTAGCTTTTGTGTACGACAATAAGCAAGAAATTGTCGAAGCTTTACAAATGCACAAAAAAAACTGTCTAACACGCTTTTTAGAAGTTTAGCTGTGAATCAGAACCAATTGCACAGGTTAACCTTTTAACAACGGTATGTTAAAATATATGATATAGTGTGTACCAAAAGAAAAAAAATCAAATTTTATAACATAATTCTAACAATAAAGAAATAATTTTTAAGAAAAGTTTGCGTATATCCATATACATTAATTGCAACTAATAGTGCCAGGAAATGTGTGTACATAGATACATAAATGGTCATTACAACCCTTCAGTCTGGGTTATTGACCTAGTTTCTCACACCACTTATGTTGTGTGTGTTAACTTTATACATAAGTGGCGGGACCTACAGTTTTAAAGTCAACTCCGAACGACAGATTTTTTTTTTGATAAACTTTTCATGGCAGGTTTTTTTTACTCTCAGAATTTTTGTCAGAAATCTGCTTAGAGGAAATCAGCAGATACTGCTGATACTTTTTGTATTTTGTTTTAATGTCTGGTATGGGGTTCAAACCAACATACTACCTGCAAGACTACGGCGATTTCATAAGATATATGTATGAACACTTATGTGACTAATTTATAGATGCATATTATAAATGTTTTCAATTTTATTTCTTACCTTGTACAAAATATTGAGTCCAGTATCGGCAACATTACGCATAGTATGTTTGAAAGCCCAGACAACAGAATCGAATACAAGCTTAAACTGTGCTGGTGGTATATTGAGAAAAGCTTTAAAACAATGCGCATTCACCGCTTGTAATAACTCATAAAAGCTAACTCGATGTTGGGGATAATCTTCAAAATTTTTGTTAATCATATCAAGAGTACATTCAAAGACAGCGTCAAATATTTTGGGAACCTCATTTGTAATATCGCTTCGTAACTTGTGTACAATAACACCCATAGAACTCAGGACTTTTGGTTCGCGTGCTGATGGCACTTTACAACGCTTTAGGAAGAAGTATAAAAACGTTAATAAATTAAAAAAACTAGTACAAAATTTAACTTACTTGATAGTCCAAAAGAATAGCATCTAATAGTGGTGGTATAAAGCTATCCATAACAAGTTGATTGTCGTTTGATCGAGATACCCATTCAGAAATAAGATTTAAGGTTTCCTTTTTTACAACGTGCATTGCTTTGATCAATGGTTGATTATTTACATTAACGCCATTTAACTCAATTGCTTGAATAATATTCTCGGATGTAATTTTATAAACATTTAACATATCTAAATATATACGACCCAGTTGAATAACATAAGCATGCCCCAAAGCTTTACATGCAGCTACGTTTGTTTTTAAAATGCTTCCCAATTGTTTTACGGCAGTCATATTTTTTAAATAATCAACATTTTTTGATGCACGAGAAATAATTTCATCCCAGACTTGATTGGGTAAAAACATGTACTTTTCGATTAGTATATCCTGTTGAACTTGATCTACTTGAGCGGATATCATGTATCCTACAGCTTCATAAAATGTGTGTACCTAAAATAAAAAATTTATAATTTTTGCAATTGTTATTAAAAACTGTTTGCAAACCTGTTGGGGTTGTAAGTCACAAATTATGCTACTCATAGTACTTAAAATTTCATCAATAAATGTACAGGCTTCATTCGGCTGTATGGTTACAAAATATCGCCTACATTTTATAGCAATTTTTATGAAAGTGTCACATGCCATGTCTTGTACACCATCATGAGTTTCATGCATAAATTCGAAAAGTTTATTTACAACTGTTTTCAGAAATTTCCAGTGCGCTCTTAAAAATCTTGGATATTGTCCCACAACATACATAATATTTGATGCAATGATGGCTTTATTATCTTTGCCTTTTTTCTGCTCGCATAAGCCCAAAAGGTCTTTAATAACTGTAACCAAAAAGCGTTTTTCATCCTCTTCACAGAAAGCACCTTAAATAAAAAATCTTTATTTTAATATAAATTTATTGAATTCATTATATATATATATATATAGAATATATAATAGCCATTTTCAGTTTCGAAGGTCGCTAAATCAAGCATGAGAACCCATTTTCTGGAAGTTAGCTTACACAATTTTTCTAGTTTTGTTTAATTTTTAATAAATATTTAATATTTGGAATAAAATAATAGAATTTTTATGCAGTATAATGCCGTTTTTCTGTCTCTGAAGTTAAAGGTGTGTTTGCTAACTTTGGAGATAAAACTAACTTCGAGGACAGAGAAATAGGCATAAGCAAATAACTCTAACAATAAAATTTTTGTACAGCAAAGAAAAAAGATTATGATAAAAAGATAATAAATAACATTTAACTTATTATTCAATTATACGTCAACAAGGGTAAATAAATTGGCACTTTTAGCCTCATAAAATTATTTTTTAATTCAAAGTTCGTTTTTTAACATAATTGATGAATATATTTGCATACGATATGCCGTTGTATTAGAAAAAATTTAAAAGATTTTTACTCAGTACTAGTCCCAGATAATTAATTAGAATCAGACTCTAACACTATTTTATTTTTGAGTTAAAATTAACAATTTGTTGTATGGCTAACCCAATAAGTTATAACTCTTTAATACCCTTTAACTTTAAAGACAGAAAATGGCTATGTGCATATAAAACAAGTAACAAATAAAATTCTTTTGAAGTAATTATAAAAACTGTTAAACGAGAACTCACAGATAAAATACATATATATATATATATATATACAGATATTTACATTTATATAATTTACAAAAATTTGTTTTTCTTTATTTATTTCTATAAATATGTATTTGCATTATTGTATTGTAAAGTATTGGCAATTGAAAATTATTATTTTGATCTCTTATAAGGCGATTTGAACTGGAATTCTTGTTTAACATATAAAAATAGAATCGGATAAATCTTATTTTTCTTTTTTTTTTATTTATCCACACACACACACACAATTGGCCATTACAACCCTTCAGTCAGGATTACGACCTAGCTTCTCACACACACCACTTATGTTGTGTGCGTTAATTTTATACATGAGTGGCGGTACCTACAGTTTAAAGTCGACTCCGAACGACAGATTTTTGAGAAGCTTCTCATGGCAATTTTTACTCTCAGAGTCTTTGCCAGAAATCTGCTGAGGAAGTCGCCGAAGAAATATTTTTTCGTTTTGATGTCTGACCTGGTATTCGAGAACCCGGGCCTGTTGTCTAATAAGCCAACACACTACCCACTAGACCACGGCGACTTTCTATTTTATTTATCCATTTTTAGTTAAAAATTCCTATTTACATTTATATAATTTACAAAATTTGTCTTCTTTATTTATTTCTATAAATATGTATCTGCATTATTTCCGCTCCTTACAAAGTTTACGTACTATTTTCTTCGAAATAGATTATATTTCTTCTTTTTAATATCCTCTGTAAGAGTGTTGAATACTTGAAGTCCCTTACAAATACTCGTTCTATTTGCTTTTCTTAACATAAAGTTTTTGAATTTCTTAGTTGTTATGGCTGTACTTCACCTATGTATGTACTGTTGTATTCAGAATAATATGAGTGCCCTTCATTTAAAAACAAAGTTTAAAATTAGGAAAAAATAGAAAAGTAAACACATATCAAATTTTTTTGACTTAAAATTGATTTCTAATTCATTTTCTAATTTTTTAACACTAAATTATTTAGTTAAAACTATGAAAACTTAAAAAATATTTCATGTAAATAAAGCTTACTCTCAAAATTAATTGTTCACAATAATAGGAGTATTAGCACACAACCTAACAAAAACAAAAGGCCCAAAAGTTTGTTATTATTATAAAATAGTAAAGCTGTTTTAGTATTTGGTTGAATAACCTTTGTTTAAAGGAATTTGATGCCACGCATCCGCGCACTGAGACTCATTTGAAGGTTGTTTTTCTGCAACATACTTTAAACATCTTCTATGGGATTAAGGTAAGGAGACTGAGCTGGCCACGGTATAACCTTTTCCCCATTAACCCGAAGCCACTCATTTGCCAATTTACTGGTGTGTTCCGTGTCATTATCTTGTTGGAATATCCATTTTAGAGGCGTAGAATATGGTAACATCACTTCTCTCAAAGTGCCGACATAGGCGTTCCTATCCATTATGCCCCTAAATGGATGGATCCTACACCATTATATGAAAAGCTTCCTCATATCAATATTTTGGCACTATCAAGTTTAACTGTCTTTTGTGTATACTGAGCTTTATATCAGGTGTTGGGCAGACGTGTAACATACTGTCTGGACCAAGCCCCACCAAAAAAAAAAAAACAATTTTGCTATCGTCGGTCCACAATATGTTTCTCCATTTTTCTTTCGGATATTTGATATGTTCTTAGGCAAACTTTAAGCGTGCTGTTACCTGTTTTTTTTTTAGTAATGGCACCTTTTGTGGACTTCTACGAATAGTAAGGCCACTTACGGAAAGATTCAGATCCTTTTGAATTTTTTCTTGAAGACGCTCAAGGATTTATTTTGCTGTATCGCACAATTTGGCGGTCATCGACAGTTGATGTTTTGCCCTTGCAGCCACTCGTTTTGGCTTTTTTTTATATTTTAATGCATTTGTGATCATTTGATCGGAGTAACTTAAGATTTCCTTAATTTCTTTGTAAGTTTTACCCTTTTTTCGAAGAATTTTAATTAGTTCTCTCTTTTCTTCAGTAGAGAGCTTTCGTCGTCCCGCTATTACAAAAATGTATGTGAATCGCTGTAGAAAAAGTTTTAACTTCACTTTTTTTTTTTAATTATATGCTGTTATAAGTCAAGGGCAAACACAGAAATGAATCAATTTCATCGCAAATATTAAAGTTATTACGGGATTATTTTATGTATTTTATTTCTTACATATCGTTGTAACTGCTGTTAGAATATATCATGTTTTGCAAATTGGTACAATAAAAATGATTAACTTTGAAACTATTGAAACATGGTAGCGCTCCTATTATTTTGAACACAGTTGTATGTGATTTGATTGCACAGATATTCAGGAGCATTACCATTCTTGATTTTATGTTTAAAACTCAAGCGTAATAAATTCAAGCCCTTATCTAATAGGCCTATATCTGCTGCATTTTAAAAAAGTTCATCTTGCCTTGTCCTGTAATTTTTTAAGTCTTTTCAATATTGATTCATTGCAGCATGTATTTATTATTGTTGCTCCGAATTCGAAGTGAGGCTTAACTATCGTATTCAGTGTTTCAAAAATCCCTACGTCAATGAAAAAAATCCCTTTTTTCCCTACACACTTTTAATTTTCCGTACAAAATTCTCTACGTCACTTTTTCCCTTTTTTTTTAATAAATGTTTATTTTAAATTTGTACATCTTCAATTCAGGTACATACATTTATTATATAAAAATAACATAAAAACTAATAAAAATAACAAATATTATAAATTAATGAAAATTTTTGTAAATGACTCGTTGTGCATTTAAAATTTACGTAATTAATTAAATTAGCTTGTAAATGAGATCTTATATGCAAATAGAATTTAATAACTTGTGACTTAATTTGTTCCTTTTTTTCGTACGTATCTCAGTTCCAACAGAAAAAATTCTTTCAGCGTTGGTGGATGTGGTAAACTGAGTAAAATTTTTGGAAAATTTGGAAAGATCAAATTGTCATTATCACATCAATTTAAATTGATAGAAACTTTTGTTAATTTTTTTGATGGCCACTTCGGGGTTAAAAATTCCATTACTTTGAAATTTGATTTGTCGATAAGTGGTAGTCTTCTTTGTGTTTCTTTAAGTGCAGTTATGTAGAATTGTAGACAATCAGATTTTGCCTGATGAGCACTGGAGTTTGAAAATGTTTTCAACAATTCTTCACGTTCACTGCCGACATAAACGTCATCTATTGGCAATGAAACATGTAGTAACCTTATGACATGAGCAGGTGTACATTTGGCGTGTCATTGATATGTATTATAAATAGTAAGGGATACTAAAATTGCTAATAATTGGTTTTCATATATGGCTCAAACCATTGGAGTTCTTTCCCTTGGATTGCAAACATGCATATTTTTAAATACATGTCATGTTCGAAAATGCATTACTGTGCTGCATATTATACGCACTATGTTCATAAATGCAAACATTGGCAGCACTGCAGCTGTCAAATGTTCGTAAAGGCAACATTAAATCATATTATGCATAAATAAACACAAAATGCTAACCATAAAAATCACAATGTAACCAGTGACGTCAATTATGACGTTTGAAAAACGCTGAAATCAGCAGTTTTAACCCTCCCCGTAGAGGGAGAAAAAAGATGTTAAAAGTTTTAGCGAAACAAATGTGTTAGAAGCAACAGATATACAGAGTGAAAACTGGCGGATAAAGTGAAAAATTTAAATGTAAACAAACATTTATTTTGAGTTAAAAAAGGGCAAATTTGGAGTATTTTGTAATTTCTTCAATGAAAATGTTGAAAAAATGTAAATAGTTAATTATTAATTTGTATGTTGTTTTTGGTCACAATGGATATAGTTTCTTGTGCAAAAGGAAAGTAAGAAGCTAAATATATCAAGATCAAATAAGACATACTGCTTATAAAAATTTTTTCTTGTAGAACTTTATGTATATTACCAGTATTTATTAATTTCTTGAATGAAAAAGTTAAAATTCCGTAATGTTTTCATTATTAATCGAAATCTTAGCAATTTCCCTTTACATTGAGAAAAGTTCCGTGTGCAGAAAGTTTGTAAAAATAAAATTATAACAAAATATATACTCATAACTTTTTGTGTTAGGAATTTGTGAATATACCTCTAAATTGGTTAAATACTAAGTTAGTGACGATCGATGAAAGGTGTCATAAAAAATACATTAATTCCGAATTACGTTTTCCTAATAAAACGGTTCATCTCCTTCCAAAATTATTCTAATATTCTACAAAAATATCATAAATTTCTACCAAAACAGAATAATAAAAATCCACCCCGAAATCTAAAAAACATAAACAAAACAGTCAGGCAGCCAGAGAAGGACAGAAATACTTTTTGATTATATCTGCTGTCTCTTTCTAAGTGGAGGGTTAAACGTCAAAAGCCCCGTGACGTATCTGTATACCTGTGATAAAAATGGCTGATGCATTGAATGAGTAAGAGAGAGAGAGAGAGAATGAGAGTTATAGCAGAATGTTTTTTTTTTTTCTTCCTTATATATCTTCTTTTTTGTGCATTTAACAGTATTTTGTCTTATACCAGTCCAGTTTAAAAATCAAATTTATTAACAATTTTTCCATTTCTGCAGTCTTTGTTCGTTCGTAAATCCAAACAAATAAATCAGCAAAACGAAACATCAGCAACATGTGATTAGCAGTATGAGCGCAAAATAATCACATTATGCAGTGCAGCAATACGCAGGACTTGGAAGAATCACATAGAAACAAAATTATCACTGCAGTTTTCATCTCAACCCAAGATTTATGTTTCGATGTATAAACTATTAAGAAAACTGAATTTATTCCAGAAGCTAAGTAGCCATATTCGCGGAAGATGTCGGTCGTTCTAGTAAGTCCAAGACATCGGATATCGCCCACAATGTTTTTTTTAAATGCTCTAACTTGGATGATCAAATAGAAGTCTAAAAGTCAAAAGGATGGTGAGGACATTTCGAAGCTCACGTTAATAAGAAGTTACCATAGATAGGGTAACAGAATAAAGTCTAGGATGTCCCAAAAAAAAAAACAGAACTCTTCACTCGAGACTGGAAAGAGGGTACAGTTTCCGGAGGAAAAGAAATCCGAAAAAACACCTAATAATAGAGCTTCCTGTTCAACTATAAACAGTCCAAACACGATTCTAACACTGGTGGAGGAAATGCAACTGCTCTAGGTGCGGATAAGGCGTGCATCTCACCCAAATATTGTGCCAAGTACTCCATCTGAAAACCCTATCCCAACGGGAAATAGAAAGCTAGAGGTAAACTGCAGGAAAGAGTCGCCAACTTACGGTAAAGTGGCCATAATGCAATACCAGAACGATTTCTGCTGGCAACCCCATGAGAAAATTTTGGAAGACCAGTAAGCGAAGGTAGAGGATGGATCTGGTTAATAATACAACGCAATCCTTGGCGAGCAGAACAGGCAATTCTTCATTCTATAGAGAATATGGTACTCTATTCGTATGGGCATAGACCAAGGCTGTATGCGTAGTCTTGCTTGGACGAAGAATATGGTTTTATTTGTATCTGATGTTGTTTTCTTCAAAACTTACAGCAAAAATCCCAGCTTATCCGAAGATGGAACTAAAGCCGTCTGGCAGAAGGGTCCCACCTATCTGTAAAAACAGTAGGAGGCGACCACCAACGTCACCAACTCTTAAAATTATCGACTTCTGGAGTTGGTGCCCGATGACTGAGGTCATCCAGATTATTCTCCACCGGAGAAAGACAGCAGCTATCGCTCTGTTGGATAATATAAATAAATAAAGTTAATATATACATATATCGGGTAACACCCGATGATGAAGTAGGACGATGGCACCATGTACCTATTTTCAACCTATTTGGCCTTTAATTGCCCGACCAACGACGGAGCTACTGCGCATAGTCAGAAATCCGTCTGTTTGATTGGTAAAGAAGAGTTTATACAATACGATTATATTCTTACTTTAACAGTGGAGGTATAAACTTGAAGAATATTTATATCATCACTAATGAACTAATCAGTCTTAATATAAATACCTACACCACTTCTATTAACAACGTTAGGGACACGTTATTGGATAACAGCTTACTCTTAGAAACTTGTCGACATGATCCAAGAATGGAAGGCTCTCGATGAATACTCCTTCACGGAACATCGCTATATTGTGTTCAAAATCGATCTCTTTGAAACCTATTTGAGAGCAAGTGGATAGCGTCAAGATAAGGAAAGCTCTCGATGAATAGTCCTTCAAGAAACTTCGCTATATTGTATTCAAAACCGTTCTCTTTGAAACCTTTTTGAGAGCAGATGGACAGCGTCAAGACGTAGTTAAGGTTAAGAAATTGATATCCAAAACCCATGCTGAGTCACTAACAGATGATTCCCACAAATGAGTGACTCTTACTGAACCACCTCATTGACGATGCCGATACCACAAACGGCAAGAGGTGGGACAAGACATTCTCCAGAAATCGTCATTAACATGATGATTAAAAAGATTTCTCTTTAAAGTGGCAGAGCCAGATGGAATTTTTCCTGCCATTTGGCAAAATCAACTCATCTCGTCGGAATGTACAATGCCTGCCTAACCTACACCAACCTACCTAAAAAGCTAGCAGAGAGCAAGGGTAGTGTTCATACCCTAAACTTGATAAAGGTACCAATCTCAAATACCGATTAAACTAACCTTATTTGCCAAAACCACGCAGGAAACTATCAACACCAAGTTGAAGAGAAAAGATCTGATAAAAGCTGAAATTTAATCAACTTCCATACTTTAAAGTAAGGTCGTTGAATACCACCCTGCACTATATAAAGCGGTCACTGTATTTCCTTGCATTATACATTCACATTGAGGAAGATTTCAATAATCTTTACACCGATATAATAATCCAATCTGGAGACAAGTTTCAGATGGACCAGGCGCTCTTAGAATGGATTGACTACTTGCTTAAACGTTTGAAACAGTTGACAGGAAAATAATAATAAGAAAAAACTATATATGTATGGGATTTGAGACCAGGAATTAGAATGGTGGTTTCAGTCGTACCTACAAAATAGAAAGCAGACAACTAAGCTAAATGGTTTTCTGTCGGAGGAAATGCAAAATGATTTTTGTTAACTACAAGTTTTCATACTAGACGAATTATTGTGAAATGGTGTTATACGCAGACGAGACATTGGTATTCTCGTCTGGTGAAGATTATGAAGAAGTCAGGCAAATATATTACATGATATAAGTAAAATATACAACTGGTTAAAAATTAATAAATTGCAACTTAACGAAAATGAAACAGAGATATTGGAAATATACATACAGTGACGAGCAGAGGTGAGTGCATGTTCACAATACTGATTTTCGTCATTCACAAAAACAAAACCATGCAAGCAAATACAAAAAAAAAATTAATTTTAATTCGTCATTTTATTCTTAACAAATAGCAATAAAAAAACAATAATTAATGAAATGAATTCAATGAGTTTGAATGAAAAAACGAAAATAACCCACATAAACTCAATTTTGCACGTTTCAAGAAAATTCAAGAAACTAGCCCAATTTCAATATTTGGTCTATAGAAAGTTATTAGATATAGCTTGATTTACGTGGTTTAAGATGCTTTCTACCAAATGATCAATAAGATCTTTCGGAATTCGATGCCATTTCGCATTTATACGATCCCAAAGTTTGACAATGCCTGTTGAGGCTGTTTCGTGCTGTCCGAGCCGGATTTTCACGAATGGCCAAAAATTTTTAATCGGATTGAGGTCTGAACTTTGTGCGGATATTCCAGCAATTGAAAATTTTGTTTCCCATCCCATATCTTTACAATTTTTGCTGTGTGCTTCGGATCACCATCCTGTTGGAAAATAAATTCTTATTCGGGATAAGCACATTTGTCCATAAAATTCGGAAGATGGGCTTGCACAATCTTTAGATAGTCTTTTTTCATATGATACCATCTACTAAATGTAGAGGGCCAACATGCCACCATATTAAGCATCCCCAAACCAAAATATTTTCATCGCTGTTTTTAACAGTTTGCTTCACATGGTTTCTTTGAACACGTTCCCTGGATCTGCGCTAGCAGAATTCGCTTCCATTACTCGGAAACGTGTGTACATTGGCTATCAGTCTAGATAACTACGTTCCTAAACATGAAAGTAGTTACTTATCGCAGATCAAAATGAAAGGGAGTTTCTGCAAATGAAACCATATGTGAAAGTCACGCTCATCACTTATATGACAGCGATGAAAATATTTTGGTATGGGCAATTGCTTACATATGCGTGATAGTTGGCAACTTGACATTTAGTAGATGACATAGACTAGCAAATATTTATGTTTTCCGATTGTTTTTTTTTTTCATTATGTTTTTTAATTTTTTTAAATAAAGTATGAATATTGATATTGAGTTGTAAACGTACATACAACTTTAATCTAGTACCTATTTTATTTTGAAAAAAGTTTATTGGAACATATATGCAAGCTAAGCCTTCAATAACGCGGAATTTTATTGGAAAGTAACCACTGCGTTATACGAGGGACACCTAGAAAAGCTGCAAAAGCAAGAAAATAGAAAGAAAATCGGTTTCCTTAAAAGAATTAGGAGTAAATATTAATAATACGATAAATACGCCCCATTTTGAATTTCACATACTCTGGAGAGCAGAAGCGAGTGCATATTCACGATACTGAGTTTCGTCATAGATAGATAGACTTCTAGACTTGTAAATAGTCTTCTTTTCACATGCACCACACACTAAATGCAGAGGGCCAAAATGCCACCACGTAAAGCATACCGGGTCTTCGTCAGAAGTACCGAAAGCAGTACTGCTGGCGCAGTCCCCAACAAACATGGACCAAGTTTGGGAGTGTATAAATCCGGAATGGAAACGAATTCGAAAAGATGTTATCGAAAATTTGGCAGAAAGCATGCCAAACCACGTAAATCAATCTAATAATACTTCTTTGCTGATATTTGTTACGAATAAAATAATTAAAATAAAATTAATGTTCTACAAGGGTCTTCAATTATTTAATTTTTACCGAATGACATAAAAAATCAAGGAAATTATAATGTATTTTTTAAAAGATGTGTATAAAAAAATATAGAGTAGTTTCAATGCTAATAAATAAATAAATACAATAGGGCCAAATAAATTGCTATTAATTCGTACACTACGCATTTTTGTTTGATTAAGATTTGTATTTTATAATCTTTAATTCTATATAAACATATTTTAATACATTCATAAAATACACAGACTATAGCAAATCTTCATTGTCGATAGACCGAAATTATCTGACCACCACTAACATAGTCTTTTCTTTTGTCATCTGACATTCTTTATTTTTGTTATAACGGTACATTTCTTGTATTTATAATTTAGCACAAGAGCCACAAAACAACTTCCGAACGAAATTATGCACTGCACGAATTAGTAGTGGCCAAACAATTTTTTATAAAAATAATGGACTTTTATTCCAGGATGAGTTTTGAAAATGTTTACAGCAATATATATGTAATAGATACGAATATATTTTTCTCATATTGCATAATTATAGAATTACCGTTCAGAAACTGTAACTATAAGACCCAGTCATTGTTATCCTCTAAAATAGGTTATTTTGAATATTGGTACATATTTAAAAAGCGCACCTGGTGTATGTTTTAATAGTTATTAGGGCAGTATATGTGGCTATAAGGGATAATGTGAATAGAGGAACACCACTAGCCAAGTCTTATGTTGATCATAACTACAACAACATGCATTGAACATAACATACAATTTGGCACGTCCAAGCTGTCTGAACGAACCCGAATAAGAGCGAAATACAGTCGAACTTCTATTACTTGAATTTTCTATAAATTAAAGCACAGCAACAGTACCTAGGATAGAAATTCTACCAGGTATTGCTTCTTTAATTTAAAGTTTCCATAAGTTGAAGTTTTTTTCTGTATAATGGTGATTCAGTTTATAGAAGTTCGACTGTACGATTATTTACAAACAAGATCAATATATTCTTTCTTAATAAAGAGACCAGGGAAAATACTCGGCTGTTACACTAAATGGGAAATTGAAATATAGACAGTATATGGATGATAGGACACCAAAAGCAGACATATCCTGGTTCGTATGTAGACGAGTCATAGGTTGCCGCCTCAATCTAAGAATGACGGTCTTAAAATAATTCAAAAAGTTCAAAGAACGTGGTATTTAGGGATAGGTGATACGATGTGAACAAGTACATTTGAGCGGTGAAAAGAATTACAAAAGTAGATATTAGAAACGATAATTATAGTAATTCGCAACGATAAAAATTAGAATAGAAAACAAATTTATATTACATATTTGCAAGCTCATTAAACTACCCATCCTACTCTATAAATTTGTAGCTCATTAAAAGATATAACAATTTCTAATAAACAGTCATATAATTTTTTAAAATTTAATTTACATTTGACAATTTTACTTTATCCATTCAAAAATTAAGATAAAAAATACTGTATACAAAATCTATTCTAAGGAAAGTGAATTTAGACTTTCTGTAAAAAAAAACAGACTAAATCATAACGTTAATAAAAATGTTTGAAACACTGAAAATCAAGATTATATATCCCCCTCTGAAAGCGTTTCGATTAGACAATATATTTTTTGAGATTTTAAATTTACTCTATAAAAAATTACTTAGACACTTATTACGTAGGTCAATTAGTTAAGAATTGATCCCGATCTCTTTCACTTTTTCAATATTGCAAATATTTTTTAAGCCAATCTGATAATTTAAGTATTATATTAAAAATGTAAATGGCATTTCTTTGTAAAACATGTGTCACTACAAATTGTGCATAAAAATAATATTTTGTTGTTTTCATCATTAGTTCTTAAAAATATTACCTGATATTGATCCTATAGCCCAACATAGTGTGTTTAAATTTTTCCAAGAAAATTCCGAACCATTAACTTGATTTAAAAGCTTCATTGTCATTATTCGCTCAGTATCTGCATAATCCAAATGAGTCAAAAAAACCAATGTTTCCCGCATGTTTTTATATAAATTAATAGCATTAGTATCTTTCATAAATTCTCTGACAACTTCTCCATTTTCGTTCTCAACAACGAGAACCTCCTCAGGTTTAGCCATACGCGATATCATTATATATCGAACTTTAGACAATATATCTGCATAAAAGCGGCGTCTTGGAATTGTAGCATTGCGTCTAGCAAGTGTTTGCCCTAAATGAACGTTTGATCCAGCGCCAAACGATTCACTGTTGAATAAATCTTCCACTAAACTATTCCAGTATTCCAAACAAATTTTAAAAACTTCAACATCCTCAACTTCTGATATCATGACCAAATAAAGGAGGGCTTGATTTAAAAAATTAACGTATTTCACATCCTCAACCAGTTTTCCATGCTCTTTTAGAAAAGTGCACAAAAACATAGCCAAATTTTGCACAAACTCTTGTTCGCTGTCACTTCCATTTGCGTATATGTGGTTCATATTCGTGTTCTGGTTAATCATTTGATCAAGCTGTGTCATAGTGTCCTTAAATAGATTTGCAAAGTTTTCGTTGTAATCTGGCACTGTCAACCCAGCTATTTCCGATAAGCATTTTAGGGTTACATTTCGGAACATTGGGACACTTAAAAATTTAAAAATCAGCGTTTCAATTAAAGTTGTTTCAAAAATATATCCTAAAGGAATCCAATTAAGAAAACGCAAAAGGGTTTCGAGTGTGACTTGAATGAGAGGTGCATTCATGGAGCTTTCGAGGACAAAAGAGCAAAGCTGGAATATTTGCGAGAATTCTGAGCACATCGTATCCTTCAAATGTTTGGCTTTAGTTTGTGTTATTTGACCAGAAGAAAAATCGAAAACCTCTTCACTGAGGTTTTTAAGTATAATCATATTATTTTTGCATAGCGATTCGTTGGTCTTAGATGCACCCACAATATCACTTATAAAAGTTTCCCAATTGCGTGGCCATTCACGTTTTAATATTTGCACTAAGATTACATTTAATTTATTTAAATAAACCTTATTTGCTTCCATAGTCGCGGCATCTGAAGAGGTTTTAATAATTAAACCAACCACATACTTTTTTATGCCTTCGCATTGGTTACGAGGTAATATTTTCCAGCGGGTCTTTATTACCTCCTCCAGAATTTGCAATGCATAGTACTTAGTTTGTTGCTTTTGAGAGAATTCCAAAATACTGTCTACACGTGTCCAGGCATCTGGATGCTCTTTGAGAGTAGTTAAAATATCTTGTGCTAAACGTAGCTGCTCACCTTGCGATGTATATAAACACTCAACAATACGATCAAGTAGATTAATATCTAACTTCTGTGAAAAATCCAGCAATTTGCTGGCTTCATCTGTAGAAAGCATTGCCATTGCCTTATAATAAAAGCAACGTTCCCTTCGACGTCTAGTGCTTTCCGCGTTAATTTTGTTCCGATGTTTTTATACGTTAGGGCGTGCACGTGGATGTTATGTTTTTTCTACTATATTCCAAAATAACAATTCTCTGTTCTGGCGCGCTTTTCTAAAAAATAAAAGAAAATTAGTTTTTTTTTCAGTTTTATATTTACCGGCAGACAATTAAATTTGTTGTTGTGTAAACATATACTATATTATTTTGCAACAATGACGTTGGCGGCAGCAGTAACCTCCATTTTCGGGTTTACACACAATTGCACACACCAACCTCATAAAAAATTTCTAATGATTTTGGTACCAATTACAATACATCACAATAGGTGAGTAACTTAAATTTAGTGGTAGAAATTACAATAAACAAATAATAATAATAATCTTCACGCATTTTATTATTTATCATTTTCAGTTATTTTTTTTTTTATCCAGACACATACTCACTTACAGTTTGTATGCTTTGTGCTTCTTCTACTCGCTTCAGAAATGTATAAATGCGAAGAAACAGAAAACCGAAGACAAAATCGGCACTTCAGTCGAAATTGTTAGATATTCGCACTGCTCACAACTTTCTTTGATTATTACAGTTTAAGTAAAAAACAAAATATCCAACAGATTTTATATTTTCCACATGCAGCTCTAAATATCAAAAAGTCAAAGCTATACTTTTTTCCCAACCACAATTATTAATTCTTATGACCTGGTGTGAAATTGTGATTCTCTAATATTTATTACCAGCGTCCCTAAACAAAGTTGCTTAAAAATGTAGAGTGTTTACCAGAGTTGCCATTGTTAAATATAAATAAACATATATATATATATGTATTTTACGCTCTACATTAAACTTATTTCTAAAAAACGCGCAATTATCAGCAATGTAACTACATATATGATTTATAAATCGATTAAAATGTATTCACATAAATTAAAATTTTTCAGGAAGAATGTACCTCAGTTCCAATGAAAATAAAACAAATTGTACTAGAAATTATTTTAAAAATAATCCCTTCTAAAATATATGTAATTGTTATTCATTAATTTTTCCTCACATAAACTTGTGAATAATCATATTCATATTCGATTTGTGCAAAATGTCCCAATTTATTTATTATTTTATCATCTTGTACAAAATACAGTACTGTATTTAAATTACAGAAACATATCTATGACAATAAATGATAATGGCTTAATTTGACATATGTGTTTTTTCATTTTATTACATATTCTTATTGTCTTCTTCGAGATCTATCACTCAGCTAAATCTAATATATAAAATTCTCCTATCACGGTGTTAGTGGTTAAACCCCTCCGAAATCGATCGGATATATCGGATAAGTATGAGAATTGGCAAACATCTATTTTTCATATCCATAAATGTTAAGAGAGCGTGGCAAATTGTTAAAATTAAATAATTAGGTACATATTAACCATAGGCGAATAAAATTTGGTAATTAGGTTCGTAGAGTCTATATCGACAAACTAACTATATTTTAATTTTACTTATCTTAAGCACAATTTATTTTAGACAAAAACCTTAATATCTCTAAACGCGAAATTTCAACTTAAGCTATTATTATTTAATGCCACAGATATTATGTTCTCTCATAGAACTTCTATGTACATATATTATGTGTATACTTATAGGTATGTAAACGAACTCATATTTTATACATAGAATTCAAGACCAAAAGTTGCGTTGATATTGTTGAGGAAGGAAAAATTTGTTATAATTTTAGCATTTATATTAGTTGTTAGCTGAGTGGAGATTGATTAAAATTCAATTTCTTATAAAAATAAATATAATTTCTAAAATGTGCATAATTTACTTTACAGAGTTTTCAAATAAAACACAACAAAACGTTTCAATTCATATATCAAACATATATATATGTACAAGTTTAGTGGCGCATTCATTCTACCAGCATACACGAGTTATCAAGTGTTAATGTCAACTTTTTGCTGTCGCAGGTACTGTTATAACAAGCGATCCTCTGGCGTTCGAACATTTGACCATTCCAAGAGCGTAGTCTAAAGTAAATGATTGGAAAACACACACACTTGAATCAATAAATCACAGATACATAGCTAAGTTTTATATTTCAGTCTGTTTTCCCAGTTCCCGTTGATATTGTTCTGAGCAGAATGCTACGAAATCTTGGCTTGTTTCAATGATTAAATCGGAAAAGCATTAGGCGAAACTACTAGAAAAGTTAAAGTCGTAAGAGGGAAAACATGAGTCTCAGACTCAGATCTTAAGAGTACCGCTCCGGTAAACCGCTTTCTACAGCAATCGGTCGTGTATGCCAGTCTTGTAATGCTGGATAATTCCAGAATTTCTCTTTTAGAGTTAATCGACAAGTCATCCATGCTGTGCAGCGCGTTCGGCGCAAGCGATTTTGTTTCGAGATCTTCCCTAGCCTAGAGATTTCGTTGATAATTTCTATGTTACCATAGACGCTTCCCCACGAATATCTCACTTCACAGAATTCTTTTTTAGTTACCTAAAAATATTTTCTAGTGCATTCAATGCTCCGCGTTACCGGATATTTTAACACGTTGAAAGTTTTCGAAATTACTTTTCAAGTCTGTTCAGGTTAGGGTTCCACGAGAGATTCCCAAGATTCCTAATCGCTCTTATACACCTATTCCCCGATTTACACAGAGGATAGGTTCCTTAGAAAACCGTGTAAATCGAAATCATAGATTTGGCTGTGTAAATCGAAAACAAACTAAAATAGGCATATGTTTTTTTAGCTTAGAGGAAGTGTACTTGTCAGTTAAGACAAGTACAGTACCCGCAGGTCGAAATTGACCCATTGTACAATGTCCTTAAAGAGGGAAGGGAATAGGATGAAAGGAAGCATGTTGGTAAGGGGGGAAGGCAATCGGAGGAATCACGCAGAAAGAAACAGACACAAGCCCAGTAGTCCGCTATGACCTGGAACCCAGCATAGACGAACACGGTCCGGTCCAAAAGTCCTCAACGACTCATTGCACTCGCAAACGGGCCGTGATTTGCACCAGACCTACGCAATGGCCCTTAGGGCAGTGTGACTGTCAACGAAGATCATGTAAGATTCCAAAGATGGGCCACCATCTATGGCCTCAATAACCTTCAATATTGCGAAAAACTCCGCCTGAAAAACGCAGTCATCATTCAACCTGAAGTGGAGTTCAAGACCAAGTTCCCTACAGAAAACTTCAGCGCCTGTACATCCACAGATGGGTATACCACTCTGCCCCTGGAGTGTCCCACCATTCCATTGTGCGCTATCCGGTATAAGTATCCTCTAAAAATAAGCATAACATAAATAGGCATAACTCAGCCATTTATTTCAATGTAAAATAACAAAAATAAATATAAATAAATATGTACGTTTATTTTGAAAAACATAAAATTCATTAAGAACAGATAATTAATCCTAGACGGTTACTCTTCTATTTTGTGCATTAAGGTTACTCTTCGTTGAATCGACGAACACTTTCACCCTAATTCGTCAAATCGAAGCTCATTTACACTTTATGATATAATTCTTTTATATTTGGCCAAAATTCACTCTTTTTATAAACAATGTTGATTGATTACGAAAGCTTGTAGTGATTAAACGTTCGTGAGGCACCCATTTTTTTTTAATCCTGGATGGTCATTTATGTAGAGTAAGGTTACTCTTCGTCGAATCGACGAACAAAAAAAATTTTTTTTTTGCCTACAAATAACGTTGTTGAAAACAAGAGCGAAATTTGGTCAAACATAAAAGAGTTATATGATAAAGTGTAAATGCGCTTCGTCGATTCGACGAAGTGTAACCGTCCAGGGTTAAAATATAAATACATATTGTCGTTGAAAATCCAAAAGTACTTTTGCTAACTTTACAGGAGAAGCAAAAAAGCTATAAAATAACAAGTATTTCATATGTAGAAGCATTTTGAAGTGTTGATATAAAAACGTTAAAAATTGGTAGAGATATTTTAGATAATATCACGAATCGTAATCGATCAAAAACTCGATTTTTATTTTTTTGATGATACAGTAGAAGCTCACAAATTAAAACCTCCAGTAAATAGAAATTCGAATTAGTGCTTGTAATACATTATAGGCTCTAATTCTAATTTCTGAGCGATTTTGTTTTTTTAACACAAGAAATCCTCAAAATCTATTTACTTTGTAAAACTAAAAAGGGGAATCACCAAATTATATACGTTATTCCGTATTTGATATTTTGTTTGTCGCGTTTATGTATTTTGTGGTTAGATTATGAATTGTTTCGTTTTGTTTTCTTGTTTTTATATTATATTATATAATAAAATTGATCCAAAAAAAATTTAAATATGTTTTATTTTCGTGTTTGAAAGGAAATCTGTTTCATTCTTTATTTTTTATTCGAAAAAAAAAAAATCCAGAAATTAGAATAATTCAGAAATTAGAATTGCCTCAAAAATAAAACAGTTCGAATTTGTGAACGGTTACTGTACGTACTTTTGGATTTTCGACGACGATATATAAAAGTGTACTCCTGTATATGGATATGTTATGCATTTTACACACAGAAACCAAAAATATTTAAAAAAAATTTCATCAAAAATTTAATTATCTACTATTGTCACTGTCATAGGATATTTATTATCTTTGCTTCGTGATTGGTATGATGTCACTTTCATCACTCGATAATACTTTATGGGATTCTGTTTCAGTGTTAGATGGATTAGGAACGAATTTACATTGGCGAGACTTCGTATTGAAATACGTAATTAACATTTGTCATCGGTTTTTGTTTAAATCCTTATAGACCTCCTCATATTGAGCTAAGCATTTATTAATATCTCGCCCCATGTAAAAGCGAAATCATGTAAAAAAGTTCCGTGTAAATCGGGGGATAAGTGTACTATCATTCCTGCTATCGAGAAACAATTCAATAAATTTGTAACAATTAACAACCCGATTAACGGATTTCGACCTTCCCTAACACTGCTTCTTGTGCGCCTTAGCCAGTTGGTTACACCAAGCGATGATTTGGTCCTTCCAATGCAAACAATATCGCCCTCTTCGCCAACTTCCGCAAATCACCGCATCGAATACTCGTATCACTGGAGCATCTTCCTCCATTCGAACGACATGGTCGAGCCAACGCAGCCGCTGGATGTTAATACGCTGCACAACGTCTTTGTTGTTGAGGAGCTCATACAGCTCATTGTTGGATTGGATGCGGAAATTATCTCCAACACTGGACCGAAGATCTTACGTAGGTCTTTTCTCTCGAAAACTCTCAAGGCTGCTACTTCAGTGATAAGGGGTTTATGCCTCAGTGCCATAAAGTAGCATGGGAAGATGAGCGTCTTGTAAAGCTTTGTCGTACGAGGGAAGTCACTACTACTCAATTGCATTTTGAGACCATAGCAATACCTGTTGGCAAGAGCGATCTTACACTTGATCTCCAGACGGATATCATTTTTGGTGGTAACTGCGCAGCCAAGATAAACAAATTAATTGACTATATCGAAAGTATAGTTATCGCACGTAATCTGAGATCCATCACATCGCATGTCACTACTCTGGCATTTACTGCCAGACCCATCTTAATAGATTCCCGATCAATAGCACTAAAGACAGCACCAATATTTCGCTTGCTACGTCCTATGATGCCAATGTCGTTAGCGTACGCAACAAACTGCACTCCCTCCCTTCGCATGATAAAGGTTCGCCTTGCCTGAAACCTCGCACGGTATCAAAAGGTTCGAAGAGGTCCATTCCTACCTAGACGAAGTTTGATGTAGAGTGAAGATCTGGTCGATGATGGATTTGCCAGCTTTGACACAGTTAAATTAGTGTTTTGGAAGAGTGGCTTCACTCGTTCACACAATACGCCCGTAAGAACCTGATATGCGATAGGGAGAAGGCTTATAACTCTGTAGTTGGCGAATATCGTAGGGCCTTCCTTTTTCAGGACAGGAAAGTGGACACTGAGTTTCTATTCGTTAGGTATACTTTTGTAATTCAGCTGGAGCATGCGCTTATCAACTCATAACCTCCGGTCTTAAACAATTCAGTAGACAGGCCATCCGGACCTGCAGCTTTATTGTCCTTAGGACTCGACTGTGATCTCCTCTTGGCTAGATGGCGGAATCTGCACGTCGTCCTCATCTTTACAGGAAGACGCTTTAAGCAGATTGTGCTCTGATTCGTATTCTAATTATTTTTTCGTTCACAGGTGTTTCCGGGAGTGCGGGGTAAATTAAATGCATACATACATACATACATAATTGGCCATTACAACCCTTCAGTCAGGATTACGACCTAGCTTCTCACACCACTTATGTTGTGTGCATTAATTTTATACATGAGCGGCGGGACCTACAGTTTAAAGTCGACTCCGAACGACAGATTTTTGAGAAGCTTTTCATGGCAATTTTTTACTCTCAGAGTCTTTGCCAGAAATCTGCTGAGAGGAAGTCGCCGAAGAAATATTTTCCGTTTTGATGTCTGACCTGGGATTCGAACCCGGGCCTTTCGTCTAATAAGCCAACACACTACCCACTAGACCACGGCGACTTCGTAAATTAAATGAAATATTTTAAATCCAGTCAACAGAAAACAAAATAAATGTATTAGAAGATAATACACAATAATTATTCAAAATGATTAAGGAAACGTACCTTCGGGTTTTGGGGGTTGATCGACAATAATCAATTCTTTTTTTATTTTTCTCTCTTGTCCTTTTCACTATCCACATAGGCGTATTTACATAATTAACTTAAAATTAGTATTTACAATAGTTAACTGAAAAATTAGAGTGACCAGCGCAAACAACAGGAGTAAAACCAGAAACAAGATGGCGAAGTCTTATTAACCACAAAATCGCATCCGAATTCGTTCTTATCCTCTTGGCAGTAGTAGTATATGTATATTGCACGATGCAAGTCCTTTTGCATTCTTGTTCAATCCATCGCATTTCCTGTATGACCGTGATATCAGTTCTGCATATCATGAGAACAGAGGGTACGGAGATTCCATAAGCTTAATCTTAAATCGTAGTACTTAAAACGTTTTTCGTTTGTTTGTATTTTTACGTGGTGTTTCCACGCCCCTCGCATAACCCAAATTTAAAGTCCAGATTAGTTAAGATCTAGCGGGTGCAAGTATGCAATTCAAGAGGGGCCACGTGGAAACTGCGTGTCAACGTGAATACACAAGACAAGGATCGTTCTGGAGGTCGCCATGTTAATGGCAGTCAAAACTTTACCTTGTTTGCATGCATTCCAACATATTCTGAAGCCTACCTATATATCGTAAATGTCTGATGTTATCGTAAATATTTCCCTAAGCAATGTTTATATCCAGTACTTCTTTTCTATTCTAATCCAAAAGTAGGCTTGTTATTCACGTTACATACATACACACCGTTCACTGGATAACATGATGAGAGTTAGCAACACAGCCAATCAGCAGACTACTATTAGCGAACTTGGCTTCTGTAATCAGTCTCTACACTGGATCTGAAGTGAATGACCGGTTAAGTTGGGCTTTATATAATTGGAGGAGATATAGTATTATCTACAATTGATCTCCGAAGATATTATAGTTAGATTTCAGTCGCAGAAAGAAGAAGCAAATAAGTCATTAAATACAGTCGAGTTCTGTTAATTGCAAATGTAAAAAACGGCCTCAGCACACTACCCGCTAGACTACCAGGGCACTCTTCTAAATATTATGACTATCAAAATAGGACAAATTGATATATATTCCACTTTTGGTTCAAATTTATTTTATAAATTCAAATATCGTGTATTAAGGGCGCAGGTGTATACATTTTGGAATAAAATTGAGCTGTCGCTACACATTTTTTGTCGGCGGTAAAAGTGAATTGTTTGCAATTATCGGAGTTATTTTTATATAAAAATGTGTTTTTACAAACAGAATCTCTTTCATTTAAGTGGTTCTGCAGTTAAACAAAGTATATATGAAGTAGAGTTCATATAAATTATTAAAAAGAAGTATTTTTTGCTGTTATGTGATTTTTGCAATAAAAGGGTGTGCTTTTATTCAAATTCCGCTGTATACAGTATACATACTTCTCCTTATCTTACTCATCCGTGGTGGCCACACGTTCCTCCTGCGGCGTTTCTCCTGGGGGCACTGGCGCTGGGTTCTATTCGAAAGTTGTATTTTTTGTATACCGCTGTATTTTATGGTCTCCCCAAAATTTGTTACCTATGACATTATAATTTTTTTTTTAAATTATTAATTCACTTTTTGCGTTTCTCTGTTGCTGTTTGTTTGTTTTATAATCGATTAATTGCAAATAAATATTTTTAGCTGATTACACAATCAAAAATCTTAATATATTTTATTATATTACGTGTATAACATAATAATTAAAATAAACATAAAGTTATCCACAGAGGAGCAGGTTTTTTCTGGAATGAAAAGAATTTTAACGCGCTAGATGATATTGAAATTTATCATTTTAAATTCACTGCATGTAGACGTGTTTCTTTAACATTTCCTAAAAATTTATTAATTAAAAAAAAATAATAATAAAAAAAACTAAAATAATATTTGGTGAAAAGTAAAACAATGTTTTGTTTATTGCATCAAAATACGGAAAACTTTAATAATAAAATATTTGAAGTAATTTTATTGCAGTAACTTTTATTTTAATTATGAAGACCATTCAGTGGAAATACAAAATTTACTTCACATAATCTCACAATATTATTACTGGTAAGTGAATAGGAAGCCAAAAACTGTGCTATACATGAGTCAGCATCTGTTAGGGCAGTTTTACACGTTCAATATATGTATAGTGCGATATTTGGATCGCGAGTCAATAACCCAGGGATTGATAAGTATTTATCGCATAGGTGTATTCATTTTTTTGTTAATTTTTCTTTAATTCGAATAATAAATTAATAAATTTTATTTCTAATTTAAGCAGTTCGCTTGAGGTTTTAACGTAAATAACATGTATTTGTTGCTGTCTTCCTGGGAACTTAAGTGTCAAATAAAATTCACCATTTGATTGAAATGGCAAAGAGGAACTGAAATAATGACATAAAATTGTTTTTAATGTTAAACTTTCCTCGTTACTTTTTTAAATTGCAAATAAATTTACATTTAAACAAGGAAATTAATAAGCGCAAGTTTATTTAATTTTAATATTGAAAATAAATTTTAATTATTCAATCCAAAAAAAGCGCTTAATACTCAGTTAAAGAAAAAGTATGGTAATGACATAAATTCTACCGACGATTTCCTATTGGCATAGCCAGCACATGGGATGAATATTTTTTGCATTCTTTTGATATTTTAAAAATGTGCATGTATTAGTTTTGTGCTGGTGATGCGAGGTTGTAGCTGGTGGAAACTTTACGCCGCCGAAAAATCAATTTCTTCACCCCTCTTGCCTATAAACTATCATTTTACGCCAGCACAAATGTTCTAGTGTGAATTGGCTCATTGGCTAATCCTTTTGCTACAAGTCGTTCGCTTAGACGCAATGTTTAAATATAAAAAAGCAACATCAAAACAATAACAATTTGGATGGATTTCGAACATATATGCGCAACCGTTATGATAACTATACTTTGGAACGACAATGGAGGCTTAAGAACAGATTCTACATGGAAACTGAGCCAATTTTAGAATTAAATATGTAAAAATGTTTTCTTTTAATTTAAAAGTAAACATAAAAATTAATATATATCAACCAAGAAAAAAATTGTGTACACTTGCTACAAATATCTAATAAATATATCAGATATAATGTTGTATAGATTCCCACATATATGTATATATCATACAGGTATATAAGATTTATGTGTTTTTTGTTGTCTATTTGCTTATAATGTTTATGCACTGGGAATATATTTAGTAAATAATTCATATACAGGCCTGTTTAAATCATCAAGAAATTCACTATATACAGTTAAAGAAATATAAACAAATTTTATTCATTTATTGTAAAGAACTAAAAAATTAATTGTATTTGTAAACGATTAAAACAACACAAAAAAAATAGATTTTATATTTTTTATTTCTTTGATATCGCCTTGAGTCTTACATATTAACTAACTCTCTCTTATTTTATCTTATTAATATACCGTCGTTTTCCCTGTATACATTTTTGAGCAGTGTTGCGACATTTCGGCCATTCTGACCCTAAATCGCTTCGATTTCACCTTCAACCAGTCGTTAGGCAGACTTTTTGTGATCCAAAAGGGGCCTTTTATTTGGGACTTATTATTCTATAAGCACCCGCATCACTGACAAAATTCTTCACAGATACATAGTCACACCTACATTGTAAACTTTGTAACCGGGTTATACGATCCTTCAACTTTTTATTGTATGCCTGATATTCCCCCATTTTCCTAGAACCGGAATCGTAAATCATTCCGAAGCCCCTGTTCATTATTCTCCTCCAGTTTCTTCCTTAAAACTGCACGATTTTGATAAGGCTTTCTCTTTGCGCACACGGCGGCTAAATGTCCTTTTTCTGCACACACGTAACACGCATCAACTTCTCTCTTAGGCTTGCGATAATCATTTAACACATGATCAAGTGAATTGCAATTAAAACAACGGTAGTCGTTCTTACTGGTGTGGAAATATGTTTGTAAGAAATATGTTTGTATCCTAATCAATAATGGAATTAATCATTTTGGCTATGCTGACGTGATGGCGATTGTGGTAAGCTCCAAACGCCTTGTGGACAGACCATTATATATCATCCTTAGCTATATATATCTCGTACGAGGATTCCTCTCCACCAAATGACTGTCTGAGGCAGTCAATGGTGAAGCCAGACGAGAAGGTGCCGAACGTTCTTCAACTCATACGCAGGCAGTTCATTGGCATAACTCTAGTAAGTAATTCTCATAGGATCACTTTACAGACTGCTCTCTTTCGTACAGGGCATACAAAACTTATGTCTTTAATGGGGTCCTTGGAATAGGGGGTCTTATAGGAATAAGTCAGATACTGACTGGTATGTATTTAGATCAGTGTTTTCTGTTAGGTTAGGAGACTTATCAGTTATTCATACATAACATAACCTAGTCTAGATAAGGCGGTGGACAGTCTGACAAACACCTAAAGAATTGTTGCTGGTAAAGCCTGCAGAGAATTCGTTTTAAAAAGTGTTAGAACTCCGAAATTGCAGTTGTGCGGGGCGAATGCAGGAGGTTATTTAACAAAGCTAAACTAACGAATGTTTACACTATCTAACAAACAAAAGCTTGATACGCAATAATTGGCTGCGAACACAGACATGACTTACATCTCTCGGAGACATCTACCCAAACAATTAACTAATATTCGAATGTGGCCTCCATTCGGTGAGCCATTGGCTCATTCAAATCATCCGGTACTGAAGGCTTTATATCTGCAAGTTTACAGGAAACATCTGATCTGGCTGCATTGGATCTTTTATGCCTGTTTTGTGGAGAGAGAAGGTCATTTTTATCCCTGAACCTGGGAGACCACCGATATCCACTGCGAAATATTTGACACCTACTAGTCAACCTCATTCGTTCTCAAAACCAATGGAAAGGATGCTGAGCCTCGAGATAAGGTCCAATCACTTTCCAACACTTGCTCAACACGCCTACACCAGCGGCAGGTCTACTGAGACTGTACTGAGGTCCTTAGTGGGAAATATTGCGGTCCGTTAGTTTTGGTTTAAAAACAGCGAAATTTTGCTTTAGTTTGTATTTTTAATAAATTTATCCAAATATTATTTTATATAGCACTAAAGATTATAAAATTACCTTTCAGAAAATGTAACTCTCAAGGCGTTGTCATTATTAAATATTGGTATATCAAACAAAAATGCGTTGTGTATGAGTTAATATTAGTTAGGTCTCGTGTGTGTACAGGCAATCTCGTAAAGTTCAAGAAAAATAATACCATTTTTAATCGGGCGAAAAATTAGCGAAAATGATTCATTTAAACAATTTACTGTCACTCTAAACCGTTTAGTATCCTTAGCATGGCTATGGCAAAATATAAGAATTTATTTGGTAACTATATCCCTCGAACTATATTTTCCATTTTATATTAATAATATTTTATATTAACAACAATATTCTAACATGGGCTAACGACATATCTGAAACTTTTAGTAAATATAGGTCACAAAACTACAGAACTTTCTTCAAGCCTCAAAACTTTATTATATTTTACAGTTGAAAGAGCAATATCAAAACCAGGAGCAGAAAAATTGGGAGAAAACTGAAATTTAATAATTGATTTAATAATTAATTTATTCATTCAGGCGTAAATACAGTACAACAAGATACTATCTTATTTAATAGTACTGCTAAGGATATAGGCATAAAATATTACAAAGATAATAACCTTAAAAATAAATTAACATTAACAAAAATTAATAAAAACAAAATTTATAATAATATTAAAAAAAAAAGATGTGATTGATTAATTACGTTTGTACATTATTGTTCATTTAAAAATTTAATTATTGCAGTCTTGAAATGCTTTGCATTGCTTAGTAATTGTCTGTTGTTCGGGAGTTCATTCCAGAGACGAATTGCATTGATGTAAAAATGTCTCTCAGATATCCGTTTATGGTATCTAACGCTATTAATTTTCAAGCCTCTATTAGACCTTGAAAAAACTAATCTATTAAACAAATAATGGGGTTTCTTAAGATGGATGATTTTATGTAGGTATACCAGAGTACGGCACTTCAACAAATTCTCAAAAGATGTATTATAAATTTGATATGAGAACTCAGATATCCTACTGTACCTTGTACGACCATAAACATATCTAGCAATACTGTTATAAGAGACCTTTAGCCTGTTCCTACTCATCGAGTCACAACTAGAAAACAGTTCACATCCATACAGTAAAGTGGGGATGAGATATGTTTTCGCTAGCAGCATTCGAATATTAAACGGAGTAAAATATTGCGCTATATAAAGATTTCGCAACATGGCAACCGTTTTACCACAGACAGCATTTATATGGTTGGACCAGTTAAGACTGTTGTTAAAGACAACTCCAAGATTCTTAACACTATATACCGTTTCAATAGCAGTATTATTAAACCTTAATTGCGTAAGCTGTGCCGTACAGTTTACCTTGCCTATTATCAAAGTCTTTGATTTCCTCGGATTGAGGCAAAGACCATTAATCGACGCCCATTGAAACACATTGTGCAAATCACAATTTATCCTTCGTATACAATCTGCAATATCAGACGGCATGCAACTAATATACAGCTGGACGTCATCTGCGTACATTTGTACATTGCAAAACCTCAACTTTCTTGGGAGGTAATGACCTCCCTAAATTGAATATAAAAGTGGACCAAGTATCGAGCCCTGTGGGACACCTCTAGATGTTAAAATACTGTCCGATACAGTACCATCATGATACACAAATTGACTCCTATCCCGTAGATACGACGACATTAGCTTGACAGCAGTATCCGAGAAATGGAACATGTGTTTTATTTTTTGGCATAGAATAGTATGATTAACAGTGTCAAATGCCTTAGAATGATCGAGTAAAACCAAAAATGATGTCAAATTGTTATCCGCACTTAATCGCAACTCTTCCAAAACATCAATGAGTGCTGAAATGCAGCTGTGATTAGGTCTGAAACCAGACTGCCTTTCAGAAAGCACGTTATTACCATACAAGTATTGGGTTATCTGCTTATAAATTAATTTCTCGAAAATTTTCGATAAGTATGACAATATTGCAATTGGGCGGTAAGTTCTATCCTGTTTAGGCACAGGTATTATCTTGGCACTTTTCCACATTGTAGGAAAAGTAGATGACGTAATTATAGTATTTATTAAATGAGTCATGTACGGTAGAACATATGGCAAAATTAATTTTACAAATTTGGGATTAATTCCATCACTTCCGATGGAGTTAGACCGAACAGCCAGAATGCTCTCAACAACATCATCCTGAGTAACGTTATTAAATTCAAAATTCGGTTGAATCAAGTGATTAGTAGTAGGCAAGGCATCAGAAGCGTTGTAATACTCCAAATCGGCATCAACCGATCAGCCTTGAGGGAAACTGCTTGGGAACGAGTAGGAGACGATAGTGTATTATTTACTGGTTCTGAATAGTTTTGTTTAAAAGGAAATCTGCCACAAGAAAACATAAATAATTTGGTATATTGATTTTAAACAGCTTATCGTTGTGTCAAACTGTCCCAAAATCTTTTTCTACGTTCAAAACTATAATTCCTATAGATTTCTTGTTACGTTTATTGGCTTTAATCATGTTTACGATGCGGTTGATTTGATATACTGCACTCTGTTATTCTTTGAAACCAAATTGTTTAAAAAAAACTTATCGGCCTGTAGCTTTTGGGATTATTGGTGGATTTGTTGGGTTTTGAAATCTAAAATCTATTATATTTATTATTTTTTTGTAATAAAGGTGTTAAATACAACAATTTTATTTAATTTTTGATTATATTTGGCAATGGTTGCTCAAGAAAGAAGAAATTCAAGGTGCCAAAAATAGATGAACCTGCAACTAGTTCCAACAGATTTCAACCTCTCTCTGATGACAAGGAAGAAGAAGCGGTTGCTGTTAAGGAGAGGATTCGTCCTATAATTGTTGATTCCACACACAGTTTTTCGAAAGTCATTGGTTTAATTGGCGAAAAGTTCAATTTTAAAAGGATGTCCTTTAGAACGAAAATTATTTTTGTTGTGACCTTAGAGTAATGAAACACACGTTGTATTTTTATATTATGTATCAAGGGAAAATACTTTATTTTAAAACAGCCTAATGGTTTATAAATGTTAAAACACTTGTATACACTCTTCGCTAGCCAACTAGATGCAGACTGAAAATTAGAAACGTTACATTTGAAAATAGCGTTTGTGCAACAGCGTTGCTTATTAACAGCGTTGCATGTTAACAGTGTTGCATGCCCAACATTTCCCTCCTTGTTAATGATGAACATCGTAGTCCCAGAGCCATGCTAGAGTACGCTTGTTACGTGTGGAGCGCCTGCGTGGTGGTGAAATATTTTCATTTGGATTGTCATCAGTATTTGAACATGTATCGACTGATTCATCGACATTTTGATTATCGGGCTGGAGACTGTCCTGTAGTGATTGTACATCTTGGTTGGTTGGTTAAATAATGGTGGTAAATTGTAAGACATAGAATCATGCGTATTCTCATTTACGAATCTAATTAGCATGTGATTTTATAATTCTGTCTGTATCAGCATTTTTGATTTTCACGTTATAATTACATGACCAACCTTTCCAATTATAATGCCTGGACGCCACGTCATCTTATTATCCCTGTAGGATTTTATGAAAACTTGTTGATTTATCTGAAATTCACGATGACCTGTGCTATGTTTTTTATTATATTGTTCTTCCATTTTTGTGTTAGGTGTAACTTTGGGAGAAATTTGGGTTTTATGAGATCGATTTCCATACGAAGTTTTCGATCAATGAATAGTTCCGAGGGAGTTTTCCCTTCCATACAATTTGAGTTAGGAGTCGAACGACATTGTAATAAAAATTCTTGAAGATTTTTGTTGTCTTTTGAATCATTATCATATGCTTTTTTAATTGCAGATTTAATTATATCGACGAAACGTTCTGCTTGTCTATTGTGGATGATAAGGTGCTGTCCTTATGTGTTGTATACCTCGTTGATTACAAAATAGTTCAAATTCTGCGCTCACGAACTGAGTACCATTGTCTGATACTATTAAGTCTGGATATCCATATCTATTTGTGTAATCCGACATAAGATCAATAATCTTTTTACTGGATATGGTGTTACATTGGTATACCTCTGGCCATTTTGAATATGAGTCAACTATGACTAAGTAGTACTGTGCACGAATAGGACCTGCAATATCAATATGAACGCGTTGGAGCGGTTTAGTTGATATTGGCCAGGAACATAACGATGTCTTTGCTGGTGATTTTGTGTTTGTTTGACAATGTGGACATAGTCGAACAAATTCTTCAATTTGTTGATCAATGTTGGGGCAATAAACATTACTGCGTGCAATTGATTTCATGCGTTGTTGACCTTGATGTCCTTTGTGTAGAATTTTCAGAACTCTGTTCCTAAATATTTGTGGTATTACAATTCGTTCACCAAATAGTAAACAACCGTCGACAACTGATAATGATGATCGGCGATTAAAAAATGGTAGTAGATCGTTGCTAGAAAGGTCTTTCGATTTCCTGGGCCACGATGGTGAAGAACTGCTTGTATTGTTGCATCTTTGTCTGTTGCTTGTAGAACCATATGATGTGTAAGTGGTATTGATTGTAGATTATCCTTCAAAATAGACTTGATGTTATATTCAAGAGTGGCACATGCAATTACAAAATCTTCATCTTCCGGTTGCTTTGATGGTAGTAATCGAGATAACATATCAACATTACCTAAATGATCCGTTTTGACGTATTCGATATCAAAGTTGTATGTCATCATTGTTAGTGCCCACCTCTGAAGTCTGCTGGCTGAATGAACTGGAATACCTTTTCTTGAACTAAATATTGCCAATAATGGTTTATGATCAGTCCGTAGTAAAAACTTTCTGCCATGCACCATGCGATGAAATTTTTTTACTGCAAACACTAATGCTAGTGCTTCTTTCTCTATCTGACTGTAGTTTTTTTCTGCTGCCGCAAAGATCTTGATGCGTGTGCAACCGGTTTTTCCGTTCCATCTGGCATGATGTGTGAAATTTGTGCTCCTAGACCTTGCATTGAAGCATCTGCTGAAACTATAATGGGTAACTTGGGGTTATAGTGAGTAAGCATTAAGTCCGATGTTAAAATCTGCTTAAACTTTTGAAATGAATTCTCACACTTTGATGACCAATACCACTTAGTATTGATTTGTAGTAACTCGTCGAGAGGTGCTCTTAGAGATCTTATTGTGTTGATGAATTTACCGTAGAAATGGATAGAACCAAGAAATGATCTGAGCTCACTGACGTTCTGAGGTCTAGGTAAATTGGTGATTGAGAAAATTTTGTCTGGATCTGGTCTCATACCCATAGAATTAACTATGTGACTATGTGTACTTGATCTGCGGCTGAATAAATTCACATTTATCAAAATTGACTGTCATGCCATATTCTGAAAACCGATTTAAAACATCTCGTACTGATTGTAAATGCTGCTGCATTGTTTCACTTACAATGATAACGTCGTCTAAATATGCTGTGGCCTCCGGAATGCCCGTAAGAATTTTTTCTATAGCCTGTTGAAAGGCACCTGGTGCTGACTTTATTCCAGGAACTAGCCTATTAAACGTATACAATCCTCGATGTGTGTTGATAGTTAAGATGGACTTTGTTGTGTCATCAACTTCAAACTTCAAATATGCGTCATTAAAATCCTGTCTCGTGAAGTACTTACGATTATTAAGGCACATGAAGATATCTTCTGGTAGAGGTAGTGGATGAAAATGAGCTTCAACATTTGCGTTGCGACCTGTTGAATAGTCTTCTGATTTTACCACTAGAGCGTCTCACTGTAACTATAGGGGCTGCCCACTCCGAATTGTTGGTTGGTGTAATTACGCCTTCGTCTTCTAATCGATCAAGTTCAGCATCCACTAGCATGATTACTGAATATGGTACTGGACGTTTCGGACAAAATTTGGGAATTGCATCTGGTTTAAGTGGAAGGTGGATTTTGATTTCAGTACAATGACCCAACTTCTTCTCAAAAACTTGGGGAAATTCTTTAACAAAATTGTTGATGTGATGATCAGCATTTGATTTTCTGACTGTATTGATTGGAATTTCCCAAAGACCAAATTCTTCGAAAAAATCTGTTCCTGCTATGTTCAGTGAATGAACTGTTGTCACAAAAATTTTTATAGTTTTTGTTAGATTCAAAAATAAAATTTTGGCTTTGAATTCTCCAATAAATTAAATTTTGTTACGATTAGCGTCCTTTGCAATACGCTTTGTTGAGGTCAATTTTGGGCGATTTACGTTGGCCCATATCTGCTCTGAAATTATTGAAATGTCTGAAGCTGTGTCCAGTTGAAGTTCGACATTATGATTGTTGAGTAAAACATTTACATGTTTACGATGAAACCAATTATCAATACTGTTATCAATGGTTCTTGTCTGTGCTGAATTCTTATTAGAATTTGTTTGCTGCTTGTGTGCAGTTGCTGCTTGTTGACGAATTGTTGAATGATGTTGTTTGTTGTTGTTTTTCACGTTGCAATAACCATCTTTATGTCGTACTCTATCACATTGCTTACATTTATGATTCTTGTATTGACAAGTTTTTGAGTAGTGCACCAACATGGTGTTGAAGGTGTTTTTGAATTATTCTTATTATTGTTAGAGACGTACTTACTTGTGTGTTGTTTTGTATGAATGGCTTGTGTGTAAACAGATGTCTGTTGGTTGTTGCCAATCATTTTGGTGTCATGCTGACGTTGAATTGTACGCTGAATTTCCTGGTTGATGGATTCTAAAGTTACCGGCTTTTCGGGTTTTTCCTCATCCAGCATTCTTAAAATTTCATTGCGGAAATTTACGTCCCTTGGTGACTGAAGACCACTGACAAAAATAAGACATTTTAAATTATCTTTTGTGAACTTTTCCAGTAGAAAATTTTCGCAGAGGCGGTTAACTTTTGCAATATACACCCCGTAGTCTTCAATTTCCGATTTACAAGTTTGAAGACACCATTTGACCATTTGTCTCTCTTGGCGTTCAAACAAATTAAATTGTTTTTGAAGCTGTTGCTGCTGCAGTAGAAGCTGTTTCTCCTGGCGACTTGCTGCTTCTTGCTGTTGTACCAGGATTTTCGCCAGTACCTGTTCTACTGGTGATGTCGCCATTATTGACTATATAATAAAAAAACACTTTTTTTTTAAATATTTTCTTATATATATATTTTTTTCCTATTATCCTCGTCGCCAATTTGTTGTGACCTTAGAGTAATGAAACACACGTTGTATTTTTATATTATGTATCAAGGGAAAATACTTTATTTTAAAACAGCCTAATGGTTTATAAATGTTAAAACACTTGTATACACTCTTCGCTAGCGAACTAGATGCAGACTGAAAATTAGAAACGTTACATTTGAAAATAGCGTTTGTGCAACAGCGTTGCTTATTAACAGCGTTGCATGTTAACAGTGTTGCATACCCAACAATTTTCAACTCGCTATCTTTATACAACGAAGCCCTAGGAGTCCTGAAGGAAGGAAATTTCCACTTTTGTACTCACGAGGTGAAAACCCTTTAAATTAGTTTTTTTTTGGTTTACCACGTTTTGAAAGCATGATTACTGAAGCAGAGTTTATCAGCTCATATAATATAAAGTCAGTAAGCGTTAAAGTATTAGCAACGAAAAGATCCAATGCGTATGATGCGATTTGATCTCGTCGAATTCGACCTACAGCAGGTATCCAACAGAAAAATTATGAAGTTGAAATACTTTTGTAATGCCTCTGTTTATTGGAGAAGACCTTTAAAGGGCAACAAGGGACCTACTAAATGTTCCAAGTGCGCTATGTATGGGCATAGTGTCAAAAATTGTAATCGTGTTGTAATATGTTCAGTTGTGCTGGGAATCACGAGTTTTCAAAATGCATTCAACAATATCAGCAATCTTGGTACCATAATATATTAGTGCAACAACTGCTTGAGAAAGCAATTAAGAAATGTTAACCACAGGGCAGATGACCAAAAGTGTCCTAGTCGTCAAGAATATTTAGAGATAAGTCATCGTCTAACTTCCGAATCCAGAACGACCAAAATGATACGAGAATGACTCTCCTCTATTACTAAGGCGAGATTCCCTAAGTAATAATCGTACTCTCCATATCAATGGCAACTTGTAGCTAAGAACAAATTCTGCGATAAGAACAATAATGATGACATTTCCAATGGGAAGCTTATGGAAATATTTTTGCAAAGATGTCAAAACAGGTACGAGTTTTATGTATGATGCTTAAACAAGTCATATATCTCAGCCTGTCTCCAAAACATTCATGTAATGCATTGGAACGCAACAGAGTCAGCAGCTGCTCAACTGGAATAAGTTCTGTACAAATTGAAAATTGATATTCTTCTGTTAAATGAGACTTTTTTGAACCGTACCACAAATTTAAACTTGGTGGCTATAAAATTTATAGAGATGATCGGTTCACGAATGGAGGAGGTGTTCTGATCGCAATTAAGGCTGATATTGAGCATACTTTACTACCGACAATCAAAACAGGTATCGCTGAAAATATTTCAGTCCAAGTGATGATTAATAGGCGCCCAGTTATATTTACATCGGATTATAATCCAATTTACACTTCTAACTTCAATGACTACTTCATATTTGGTAATATAAGGGCTCAACATACTCATTGGAATTGCTAATCGAACAACTCCACCGGTAAGGAGCTCTACAGCCACTGCCTCCAGCTACTTCATTTATTACCCGAGGGAACACACTCGTTTTGGACAGTACAGCCGTCTATAGTGAACATTCTTTTATCCAACTCGATTCTCCATTTCTCCGACCTTGTAACACTTTCAGATACTTTACAATCGGATCATGTACCGATAATCTCCGTTATTTCTGGGAGAGTTGAAAAAATTACATATTCAGTTCCCCTGTATCATCGTGTAGACTGGACAGCAATTCGAAATTGTGTAGAGAATGAAATTCGATGTCAGAACATCGCCCAACCCTCCTCTGATTCGGGGTTCTGGAAAGTGGCGAGAGTCCTAAGGGCCAACAGAAAGTCATTTATTGACCTTCAAGTAAACGGTGAGGTTTTGATAACTACGTCTAAAAAGGCGAATGCGTTGACAGACGTGTTCACCAATTCACATTCTATCATACATACATAATTGGTCATTACAACCCTTCAGTCAGGATTATTGACCTAGTTTCTCACGCTACTTAGGTTGTGTGTGTTAATTTTGTACATAAGTGGCGGGACCTACAGTTAAAGTCAACTCCGAACGACAGATTTTTCAGAAACTTTTCATGGCAATTTTATTTGCTCTCTGAGTTTTTGCCAGAAATCTGCTGAGAAAAATTCGCCGAAAAAATACTTTTTGTATTTTATTTTGATGTCTGGCCTGGAATACGAACCCTGGCTTTACGTCTAATAAGCCAGCACACTACCTACTAGACCACGGCGACCTCTAATTTTTCACATTCTATCACTTTGTATAATTCTTCGCTTATGGACTCGGCAGTCTCAGAATCTAATCTAAACGACAGAATTCTTGATAGATGTTATACAAAACTCACCGATTTAGTTTAAGTTAAGTCGTTTGTGATGTTACTAAAGAATAATAAGGCTCCGGGTTTGGATGACATTAATAGCATCACTCTCAAGAATATGGCTGATTATTATTTTTTTGAGACTTTAAGTAAGCTTTCAATTCCTGTTTATCGGAAGGTTATTTTTCTAAGATATTTAAGAGGGTTAAGGTAATCCCAATTTCTAAGCCGGGACAGGATCCTAAATATAGGCTCATCAGCATTCTAAGTTTATTGGACAAGGTGTTTGAGAAGATAATCAGCAAAAGAATTTTGCATTTTTTCTATTCAGAATAATATTATTAAGCCGCAATGGTTTAGATTTCGCAGTGAGCACTGTACATCAACTAAAAAGAGTTGTTAATTACCTTGAGTGCAACAAAAGTAATCGAAAGAGTACTGGTGTTATTTTTCTGGATATCAAAAAGGCCTTCGATTCTATTTGGCATGATGGTCTACTTTTTTAACTCAGTACGTTCAATTTTCCAACATATATGAAGAAAATTACAAAGAGTTTTTGGGATTAACGCTCTTTTGTTGTATCTATCGATAACATGCTATCTAATGATCGGCGAATACCTGCGTTTCTTGAGCAGGGGTCAGTATTATCTCTAACTCTTTACTCGATCTACATATCAGATATTACCGTTCCCAGCAATCACGAAATGGCTTTTCACGCAGATGACAGTGCTTTCATTTGCAGTTGTAAGGTGTCGAATGCGATAGTTAAAACAATGGAGGATAGTTTAAAACTAGCTCATTAATACTTCGACAAGTGGAAAATAAAAGTTAATGATAGTAAAACACAGGCAATAATATTTCCATATAATAGGTCGCCAAAAGGTATTCCACCAATACATGTTTACTCTCGGGGAGTTATGATCCTATATAGTGATAATGTTAAATATCTAGGAATTATTTTAGATAAGAAATCATCATTTAAACAGCATTTGGAATATATTTGGGAGAAGGCAGTCAGGTGCTGTAGAGCACTTTGCCCTCTACTTAATAGAAGATCTAAATTAAATTGTAAATTCTCTTGTACAAAATATGTATTCGGCCTATTATAACATATGCGAGCGAGGAATGGTTCTTTAAAGCTTCTAGTACGTATAGAAATAAACTTCAGGTAAAACAAAATAAAAATTTGAAAACGATACATGGTCTGAACCCCAGACAGTAACTTTAGTCACGTATTGATTGAATCATTCGCAAGGGAATGAAAAATGCAAAACGTCTACATATGGAATAATAAGAAATTTACTGAATGCCCATTGGATTTCTTTTTACCGAAAGAGCCAAAATTTCTTATGATTTTTTAATTATTAAGTTCTTGGTTGTTGTAATACTTTAAGTAAAATATCAAAACAATGTTATAAATTTTAGAAAAGATTTCAAAAAGGTTTCAATACAATAAAAAAAAAGTTGTTAGCCTTTGAAGAGATATTGAAAATAATCATCAATAATTGTTTTACCTTTGGAGGATGATTTTTAATTAAAATATTTGAAATATCGTCTTGGGAGGTAAAGTTTCTGACTGTGGCCAACGTGGCGACCACCAGGACGATCTTTGTCTTGCTGTATTCAAGTTGACACGCAGCCTCGTGACCCCTCCTAGATGGCATTCTAGCAACCGCTAGATGTTAACTAATGCGTACAGCGAAGTCCAATCCCCTGGACGTCAAATTCTGGTTTTACGTAAGGCTTGGAACTAGGGATGCCAATCGAGAAATCCCGATTCGGTATTTGTGAATCCCGGGATTTTTAAAAACTTGTACCGGGATTTTTGGAAATGCGAATTCATATGTATTTTGACCCAACAAAAGATCCTGAAAAAAATTTCTATACCAATCGAAAAGGGGTTTTTGATGCCATCGAAGAATGCAAACCCCCTATAAAACGAAATAATAGGCTAACGGATTTAGATACTTAACTGTCCAAAGAAATAGATTTATTTACATCTGGAGGTGGTTGAGTTGAATATTTACAAACTGCATACAGATATTTAGTGAATGGTGTGGGTTTTTACATCCACTAATTAAATAATTTATTTATTTAATATAAGGATCGCAGGTTATTCGATGGATTTACTCAAGGCTTAAAAAGATGCACCTGCAGTCGACGAGAGCTTTGAAAAGGGAAGAGACAGGATATCATGGCGGAACGTCATTAGTGACGTTAAAACGATCTCGCCCTTAAAATGCGTGTCTACACAAATGTGGTTTGAATTGTCTTGGTAACGCGATTCACAGGGTGCCACATTACTCCCCAACCTGGTGGAGATTCACCTGAACCTAAAAGGGATTACCACCCGTCTGCCACTTGCAGTAGCTTTCGGTTTTACCTCCTCGGTAGTATGTGATGTAGGAATATTAAAGCTGTCACAGGTATCACTTCCGGCGATAAAGGCAGGTTTAAGGCGATCGATGCTAATATTACTTCGGCGACCTTTCATCAAAATGGTAAAGAATTTGTCGAAACGCTTTATAACTGGAAATGGACCGTCATAAGGCTGCGTCAGAGAAGGTCGGATCGCATCGTTGCGGACGTAAACATGTGTGGTGTTATGCAGGTTCTTAGAAATAAATACTCGAGGCGTGGTATGATGAGCTGTATCCGTTGAAGTTAATTTACTCATCGCAGCACGAAACTCGGATATGTAGTCTGTGCAAGAGTCATGAGTTGACGTTGAATAAAAAAATTCTCCAGGTATAGCAAGCGTAGGGCCATATACCATTTCTGCTGGTGACGCATTAATATCGGGTTTAAAAGCAACTCGTAAACCAAGAAGGATGACTGGTAGATGATCTACCCATCTTGCCGGGTTATGACATAATATTGCTGTCTTCAATGATCGGTGCCAGCGCTCGACTATACCGTTGCTCTGAGGATGATACGGCGTGGTGCGTAAGTATGTCGTGCCGATTGCTCTCATTAATTCAGCGAAAATTCCAGACTCGAATTGACGACCTCGATCTGATGTTATTCGTGACGGCACGCCAAATCTAGATATCCACTGGGATATAATTGCCTTAACGACTACTCCGGCCGACATATCTGGAATCGGTATAGCCTCAGGCTAGCGCGTGAAACGGTCTAATATAGTAAGGCAGTATCGTTGTCCTTCGCATAATGGAAATGGACCAACAATGTCGATGTTAATATGAGAGAATCGTTCCTTCGGGGGCTCGTATTTAGCAACCGCTGATTGAGTACGCCAGGGTGTTGAAGTCAATATTTTGCCCGATTGAATTTATTCGCGATAGAGCATCTGCAGCTACGTTAGCTGAACCTGGTGTACGACTCTGTGGTGAGTTGGCTTATAAAGTCGAGTTGTCGTATCCGCCGAGGTGAAGCTTTTTCTGATTTTTGATGGAAGGCGAAGGTTAAAGGGCGATGGTCGGTTACTATGTAACATCTATGGCCCTCAATCATGTAGCGAAAGTGGTTGACGGCCTGAGCTGCGAGCTCTCGGTCGTATGCTGAATATTTGGACTGCGATTGTGTAATTTTTTTGGAGTAAAATGCCAAAGGTTGCAAGATGTCATCGATTTGTTGATGTAATGCTGCGCCGACTGCAGTATCGGATGCATCCACATATAGAGCTAGTTGTACTTCGGCGGCGGGATGAGCCAGAGTGTGGCGTTTGCCAGCTCGGATTTGCAGCGTTCAAAAGTTTCTTCTGCGGGCTGAGTCCAGGTTAAAACCGAGCGATCATTCTTCTTGTTGCCGGGTATTAATTTTTGTAGCTGTAGTTGATAGTTGATGGCGTGTGGTAGGAATTTGCGATAAAAGTTTATCGTAGCTATAAATCTTTTGAGTTCCTGTGCCACTTTAGGTTTCGGAAACTGCTTTATTACTTCTACTTTTTCAGGCAACGGGCGGATGCCCTCAGCATTTACTAGGTGGCCCAAAAACTTGATTTCCGTTTTGTCAAACTCGCATTTTTTAAGGTTTATTGCCAGACGGTTATCGCGCAAACGTCGGAAGACTTCAGAAAGGTCGGAATAATGCTGCTCAATTGAATTAGAGGCAACGCAAATGTCGTCAATGTATGGAAAGACGAAGTCCAATCCCCGGAGTACCTCATTTGAAACGTCTGGGCGGCATTACAAATACCAAAGGTCATGTAATTAAATTCTAAAAGGCCGAAAGGAGTACATATAGCGGTTTTAGGGATGTTGTCTGGGTGGATGGGGACTTGATGAAAAGCTTTCTGTAAGTCTATTTTCGTGAATATCTTCTTACCTCGCATGTTGGTCGTAAAATCCGTTAAAAAAGGTAGCGTTTGTGCGTTTAGAGCGCGATAATCCTCGCATGGCCGCCAGGTACCATCGCTTTTTCTGACCATATGTAGGGGGCTGGACCAGTTGCTTTTTGAAGGCTGACAAATTCCAGTTTTGATTAAAAAATCAAACTCTTTCTTAGCAGCTGCAAGCTTCTCTGGGCAAAGGCGTCGCGGTCGGCAAAATACGGGTTGTCCAGTAGTTTCGATTCGGTGAACTATGGAAGACTTGGTTGTAGAACCATAAGGCGCCAATTGCGTAATGTCGTGAAATTGCCTTAGCAAAACGGAGAAAGGATTGGTTGGGTCAAAAGTCGTAATTGAGGCTGCTTCGTTGAAGGTGGTAGATTTAAGGTCTGATGAGGTGCCGGTAGTATTATCGACGACCAATAAAACTCGCGGCGTAGACCGAAATTCAGCTTAATACGCCTCTCACCAATTACTTTTATAGGGGACCCGTTAGCAGCGAAAAGCGTGACGGCAGTCGGGCGAATGTCACTTGATTTGGAGGTTAGGGGTAAAACTGAAACATCAGCACCACTATCTATTAAAAAAAATTGTTTGGAATACTTATCTTTGATTTGGAAGCGAAATATTTGACATCTGGTGCGGGGGATTTCGCCAAGATCTTCCGTTGAAAAATTGATCCATTTTGACGGCGGTGTTGGGTTTGAAGACAGGGAATTTAGCTGGCGTTTCCTGTGCTTGCAGGGACTGCGACATTTTCTAGCGGATCGGCCGTATTTCTGGTGATACCAACATTCAAATCCAGGGACTTCTTCAATATAAGCTGATTGATAAACTGAGCGGCTGCGTGGAATAACCGCCTTGCAGCGCGGGAGCATGACCTTGTCGATAATTTGTCGAACTGCTTTCCCAGCTCGGCTACAGCTGCTCGTAACTCATTTATTTCACCTGCTTGCTGCTGACGAATGTTGTTGATTTGGCTAGAAGCCATCGCATCTATAATCGAATCGGCTATCTTTGTGAATTCCGACGGAGTACCTGTAGAGGCGGCCACGACTGGTTGAGCGAATTCTGGTAGGCGCTTGATCCACAAGCCTTTGAGAGCTGCGGCTCTCACTGTGTTCCCAGCAACCCGCTTCATCTCGTAAAAGAGATCTGAAGGCTTTCTATCCCCTAGCGGCATTTCGGAAAGGAGACGGTTGAGTCGGCGCTGTTCGCTATCGGCGAAATGTGCGATTATCTTTGCCTTCGTGTATTCGTATCTGTCCGTTGACGGCAAAGAGGCAATAACGTCCGCAAATTGGGAGATGATGTTTGGGTCAAGCGCTGCCAATATCGTAGCAGTCTTCTGCTTATCGGCGACAATTCCCGATCCCGTAAACCAAAAATCCATCGTTGTGAACCAGGCCTCAATGTTGTTACTGCACATTTGTGGTACGTGGAGCCTGGCGTAAACCACGGAGACCTCTGGTGGTGATGGTTGTTGATTGTTAACTTCAGACCCTGTCGCCATCGATGTGCCGCTGTCGTCTACAGTACTCATGTCCGCAAAAAAATTACCTTTGATGTTATCCAGATCACGTCGGGGTCACCAATTTAGTGGATGGTAATTTCTGTGGGTTTTTACATCCACTAATTAAGTAAGTTATTTATTTAATATAAGGATCGCAAGTTATTCGATGAATTTACTCAAGGCTTAAAAAGATGCACCTGCAGAGCTTTGAAAAGGGAAGAGACAGGATATCATGGCTGAACGTCATTAGTGACGTTAAAACGATCATGCCCTTAAAATGCGTGTCTACACAAATGTGGTTTGAATTGTCTTGGCAACGCGATTCACAAGGTGCCACAGATATCTTGAAGCTATGTTACCAACAAATATTGATTGCGAAAAGTGTTTTTCAACTGCAGCTTATTTTGACAACAAAATTCGTTCAAGCCTATCAGATCACATGTTATAGATGCTTTAATCTTTTTGTTGGAATCCAAATAATTTTCTTAAAACTAATGCATCTGCATATGTAAGAATAATTTTTATTTTAGTTAATTTACACTTTTATGTTACTTTTTGTTTTGCTTTTTTATATTTTATTTTTAATGACATATAATTGGAATATAAATGATTTGTTAACAAAATATATTTTTTTCATTTTTATTATTAAGAGAAAACCGCGATTTTTCCCGTGATTTTTCAGGATTTTAAGATCCCGAATTATCCCGGGATTCGGGATTTTGTAATTTTTAAAAATCAGTCCCGTTTGGCATCCCTACTTGACGCCCACCACGTAAAAACAAGAATCCAATGAAAACCAATACACAAGACACCATAAAGATTACCTCAAAAGTTGACGACCACAGCAAACGTTTAAAGGACTATGATATACGAATAGGTACTTGGAATGTTCGAACCCTTTACAGGGTAGGCGCTTCCGCCCAACTGGCGGATGCCCTCATTAAATGTGAGACGGAGATCACTGCCATACAGGAAATGCGATGGATAGGAAAGGGATGCAAAAGGCGGGGATCTTGCGATGTATATTACAGCTGCCAGGTTGATAACCACCAATTCGGACGCGGATTTGTGGTTAATAAGAGACTTCGCCATCTTGTTTCTAGGTTCCCGCCTGTGAACGAAAGAATAGCCACACTCCGCATCAGGACAAAATTTTACAACATCACCCTTATTTGTGCTTACGCCCCGACGGAAGATTAGGGCAATGTGGTTAAGGGTGCCTTCTACGCTAAACTCGAGGACGTGTATGATAAGTGCCCGGCCCATGACGCAAAAATCATCCTCGGTGATTTTAATGCCAAGGTCTGGAGGGTAGGTATCTTTGGCCCCACTGTCGGACAGTTCAGCCTTCACGCGAACACTACATCCAATGGTATGAGGCTGATCAATTTCGCTGCGGCGCGTAACATGGTACTATGTTGCGCCAACCAAATCAATGGTACGACGAGGAGTGTCGCAAGGCAGCTACAGCGATAAACGCCACATACAAGAAAACGTTGCAGTCGGTCGCTGCGCGAGCCATTGTCGAAAACTACAGAGAGAGGAGAACGGATGTGAGACGCCTTTTCAGACGCAAAAAAAGGGAGCAGGAAAGGCAAGAACGTGAGAGAGTCGGGATGCATAGATGCAGGAATGACGCTCGAAAATTCTATCAAAAGGTTAAGCATCTAACCGAGGGTTATAAACCCGGAGCGTCTTCCTGTGTAGACGATAAGGAGGAAACACTTCTCTACTCTGCTACAAGGGGATGACGAAACCAATACCGCATTTAGAGATGTTGTTCCGAATCCAATCTATGATGACGGCGTGAAGATTCCGCCGCCTAGCCATGAAGAGGTCAAAGTAGCAATTATGCGGCTTAAAAACAATAAAGCTGCAGGTCCTAATGGCCTCCCCGCTGAATTGTTTAAGGCAGGATGTAATGAATTGGTAGGGCGCATGCCCCTGTTTATTTACAAAATATGGCTAGAAGCATGTATGCCCAACGATCGGAACCTCAGTGTTCTCTGTCCTGTCCTGAAATAGGGTGACCCTACAATATGCGCCAACTACAGGGGTATAAACCTTTTCCCTATCGCATATAAGGTTTTTTAAGGAGTATTTCGTGAACGACTGAAACCACTCGTCAAAACACTGATTGGACCTTATCAGTGCGGCTTCAGGCCTGGCAAATCCATCATCGACCAGATCATCACACTGCGCCAAATCCTGGAAAAGGCCCAAGAAAAATAAGTCGGCACACACTACCTTTTTGTCGATAGCTCCATAAGGGATCGTGTTTTTGCCGTAATGCCTGAGCTCGGTATACCTGTGAAGTTAATTAGGCTATGCAAGGTAGGAATGGACTTCTCCGAACCTTTTGATACCGTGCGGGGTTTCAGACAAGGCGGCTCCTTATCATGCAACCTCTTCAACTTCGTCATGAAGAGTGTTCTGCGAAAGGCAGGAGTGCATCGCAATAGTACTATTTTTCAAAAAAGTGTCCAACTGCTTGCGTACGCTGACGAGATCGACATCATAGGGTGTACCAAACGAAATTTTACTGCTGCCTTTAGTGCTATTGAACGGGAGTCAAAGAAGATGGGTCTGACAGTAAATGAGGGCAAAACAAAGAATATGTTATCGACAAGTAAAGACGTGCGGCGTATTGATCCTTAGATAACGGCCGATGCCTATACTTTTGATACAGTCAAGGAATTTATTTATCTTGGCTCCGCCGTTACCATCAAAAATGATGTCAGTCTGGAGATCAAACGCAGGATTACTCATTTGTGATGTGTAAACATATCACTCGTTTCCATCAAATTATTAAGGGCAATATGAAAAACTTGATGTAAACATTCATGTACGTCTGATTTTGTTTCTCTTTCTCACACATGAATGTTGATGTTCTTAAATGACAGTGGATGTAAAAATTGCTGAACGTTAAATAGAAAATTGCCAACAGTTGACCAGTCAATCTTGATCCATATACCGGTCACGATTGACATGTATTTGGATCACAGCTGACTACCAAATTGATCCATAGTTTTTACTTAAAAACTTTATTTTCTTATAAGCAATTTATTATCATTAAATAAAATTTTAATGCATAATGAAATATTGTTGATAGTTAATATTTTGATATCTGAATAAAAATTTCATATAAATATTTAAAACAGTCGACTTCATCAAGAGGTGGCTCAAAACTGAATTCATTTGTTGTCAATTTTTTTGCCATTGGTATGGTTGACGCACTTCTCCTTCATAGTTCTTGAATGTATCATCAGCTTTAGTTTTACAACGAACTTTTATTACTTTTATTCCTACCAGTTTCGCTGTATTTTTCGATGGAATATTTGATAACTATATAAGGCAGCTTGACTATTCTGTTCTCATTTTTATTTGCTATGCTACTCATTTACTTCGGCTTCTACCAAGTAAAATCTAATGCAACTGCTTTTTTCGGTCCAGTGCTTTATTTTAAAATGGGGTCACACTGAATGCTGTATCGTCATTTAACAATGGCAACACTATCATGAAGAGATCAAAAATATCAATAATAAACGGAGTTGTAAACAAATAATTTAAGAATTTCAAAATATGTCAATATATTTAATTTGTCTAACTGCTAATGGGGGCATACCCATTTTAACCCGAAGGAAAGGTAATTGTGAAAACGTAAGTCCACTTATATAGTATGAACTTAACACATTTTTAATATTGTCTATGTATGTGTATATATATTCCGAATACTTAGCTGCCATTCTCCACAGTAGCATCATTAAATGGGTTACATATGTTCTTCAAATCTTTGGGAGTAGATTTATATACAACCTATGCGAATAATTGGACATATATTTGGCATGATTTCTGTAATATGATTACAGTGATTGTATGTTCTTCCGGAATAAGCACTAACGCCACGGATCTTTTACCTGAACTTGTTTTTGGTGTGTTTTCCTTGTTTATTAGTAGAGACGAAATGTCTCATTATACCTTGCTGGACAGATTAAAAAAAGAATCTAAAAACTGTCTTCCCGTTATTGATGCTGCACTTGAAAGTTGTGTAACTCAGCCTTTAGACTATTCTACATGCCTTCTTTCTTCTCAAAATGCTCAAATGTTACAATATTTAAACGAAGTTTTTAGTGCCCAATGTGGATCCTTATTCTGCTGTTTGGTTGTTGGACATAAGATAGCAGTGGCTACAGATGGTTGGTGGGACTTAGATATTGTAGACAGACAATTGTTACTGCTACTATTACGAACTTCTAGTTCACTGGAAAATAATTTTACCGTTTACTTGCCGAAGAAAAGTCCAAATGTAAGTACATATATGTTTTTATATATTTACGTACCTTAAAGGGTACTTAATAAACCAAACTAGTTTAAAAATAGTTTTTAACTCTCCCATAAGTGTCAAACTTACAAAACTGTTGTGATAAATTAACAATTATTTTATCAAGAAAATTGAGCTCTTGCGTTAAGTATATAACAAGCTATTAGTTGAACTATAGAATAAGATTACAAAGAATATAAATATATATATTTAAATATCTGTGCAATAAGCTTATTTTAGTAATCCTTTTATAAGCTTATAAATACAGGTAAATAATAAGTTTTTCAAAATATTTTTTATTTTGTTATACCCTGTCCAGTTCTATTTTAACTTCAGCTGTGTGATTTGAAATTGGTTTTGTGGTGTGATGTACAATAGAAGCGCTGCAATTTTAAGAAAAGCAACGTCGAACGTTAATTTTTGTGCTCAAGATATCTTTAGAGCGTATTTCTTCTTCTTAGGTTTTCATACATATTTTCTTTTGCGAGGTTTACCATCGGACAACTTTAGATCAGTTCAGTTAAGTTGCGTCGTTTAAACGCAAAGTCATCAGCGTAAAGTCTTGTCAATTGAAGTGGCCTCCGTATGTCTTGAATTCACCAACGATGCTTTACTTTAACTAATGCTAGTTAACTAAGGAAGACCAACGAATAGTTGTGCTTTACCTTTTGTGGATATAAGAAACGGAGCTAATGTCTTGCCTTGTGCCTCCGTATTGTCTCATAATATTATGAATATTTATTAATTCTTTTATTTCGTTGTTAATTTTCTTAAGACTAGGGAGTAGTGCATCCGCGACCCATTTTATATTATATTGCTTCGTTTTTACTTTTTAATATCGGTTATATTATAAGATTTCGATGATTGCAATTTATTTGCAAAAAAATTGTTTTCTTTTTTATTGTTGTTACATATGTATTTATTTATATTATGACAATGTATTTAAATACATTCTTTGTTCATTTAACTAATAATAATAATCAATCTTAAATTCAAGCTTAGTTCAATACAAGTTTGTAACGCCTCTTGTTCAAAGTTCTGGATACCCAATGGCAACTTTATCTTTCACTCTATATTTCATTCATTTTACGGTATGTGATCAAAAAATAACCGTTATTTTTAAAATTCGTGAGTTATGTATGTTCGATTTTAGCAATTTTTTTTTCTATTATGTTGGAACACATGTCTGTTATTATATACATACTAGGGTGATCGATTATTCGAAATATTTCAAGACCCGGTTTTCGAATAGTTGAAATTTGAAAAATACCGGTTGGTAGTTTGTTCTGTTGTTCTGTATATTCTGCTGCAAGAGCTGATAATTGTGACATGACCTTGCACTGCTATGAATCCCGAGTGAACTGTTCGGCTTGGAATGGAGGGTTATTGAGAAGATGGTGATAAGTTTAGCTATTTGTAAGTATGAGTCGGTGAATTCGCATAAAATGATGCTAAGGATCCAGTATACCATTCCCGATGTGAATACAAATGTGTCAGCATCTCATCTGAACCTTTGCCACAACTATTACACTGAACGGAAATTATATTTGTTCTCAAGGCATTGTCGCAAATGATACATAGACATCGTTGGATTCCATTGATGTGGGTGTTGAGTTATTATGATTTATCATTTGTTGTATTTAATAAATTCTTTATTTTATATAATGATATATATATATATATATATACATCTTATTTTATATTATATATTTTATTTGATTGTTTATCAACATGAATACCCTTAATAATAAGTTAATTTTACGGTCAATGAATATATAGGAATAGGTAGTTAGGATAAGCAACGAAGTTGCTGAATAGAATTACACAGTTAGGATTAAGTATATAGAATGTGTTAGGATTAAGTAAAATGTGAAAAGAAATAAAAATCACTTGAATTATAACATCTAACAGGTTCGGTCTTCTCAATCCGTAAACGTTTGGTCTTTCGCGGTCAGTATTCACAGAGTGCCCAACTATTAAATCGTCAAATTATAATTTATTTAGTTTGACGTTTTCTTAAAAACTATTAAGAAAAAACAGTGGGAAAGTATATTTTATGTAAATTAATAAAGTGCACGCCCGGTTTAATGAAAGTAATTTGAGCGATTCTTACACATAATATGCGTTCAATTTGATTTTACAATAAAATTTACATAAATATAATATTTATGGAATTTACTTTTTTACTGAATTTTATTCAACTTAAATTAGGTTAAGTGGGAAGAACATGCAGTTTCACGCCTTCGCCCAACTGCTTATGGGTCCATGGCCTTTCATACGTTTAGAGGCCAAATTGACGCATTGCAATACTTCCTAAAGTAGAGAGGATAATTAAAGAGATAAGGAAAAGGAGAGGAAGTAGGTAAGGGAGGATAAGAAGCGTGGGAATAATACAGACCACAAACACACAAGAGAGCGCAAATACACCATTGAAGTCCTAGTACTTCTAAACCAGCTCAAACTAATAATGAATTTATGAAGAGCCTTAATGTCGCATTTGGCAGATAATTAAAACCCTCGAAGAAGTCACTGCCCAGAGTCCGCAACCTACTGAAGGCAGTTAAAGTGAAGGTGTTCGATAGTTTCCAACTTCTCCTCGTCACAACATGCCCTGCAATTGTCCGGCTGGGATCTGCGATCTAATCTCACAGTGCCACGTAATAAAACCAATGACTAAACTCAAAGTGGCCTTTTCTAAGCCAAGCCGAGAACCTCTTAACATAGTAATATAACATCACCACCCATTCCCCAACGCCTCTGCTCTTCCCCCTGACCCATCAATTGATGAGGCCATAGAGGTGGCAGATTTGGGGATCAGAATCAATTATCAAATCACCTTGAGATAGTGAACCTCATCTAGCGATTATATCCGCCGTCTCATTCAAAGGTCCTAAACTTTTTGCAGTATCGAACAAGCCTTGATTTTGCACCAAAGCTTCGCAACGGTCCTTAGGCCAGCATGACTTTCAACTGCCTTCAAAATTGCAAAAGTCTCCTCCTGAAACACGCTACAGTCGTCCTTAAAGTTCAAGATCGAGTTCCGTACACAAAACTCCAGCACCTGTACCTCCATCTCACTTCGACCCATCTGTGAAGATGAGTATACCTCTCTGCCCCTGGTGTAACCCACCGTTCCATACTGCCTTACCCGGTATGAGTATCCTCAAACCAGGCAGCAATATAGCCTAAGATGCAATATAGTCGCTAGCTTTTTCAAAAAGTCCGTATCGCCCCTCAAAAAAGACGTCGTTCAGAATTCCAAAGTATCCTATTGAGCACTGTTTCCATCAGCCTGATTACCTCAGATGTTTATGTACGCATTACACAATGCTTGGCATACAAATCGAGCGGAGTCAGGCAGAGCATATTATTAAGAGCAGTCTGAGGCAACTCTTCCTCACTCCAGTGGTACTCAAGGAGGCAATTCGTTGAACCTTATCCAAGATTTTCCATTCGAAATTTTTATCCAAAACACTCCACCAAACAACACAACCATAATTAATGGCCGGTTTAACAATCGCCAGACATATCCAGACGGAAGACCTCAGCTCTTAAACCGACATTAGCCGGGCGTCACAAGTGAGGGAATACTACCCCTCACCCCCCACCTTGGAGTACCTAATGTTGCGCGCTTAACGATAGAATATCAACCAAGATTTTAACGAATTAGTCTGTTACTCAGCATATGAGTGATAAACCATACAAGAAAATTTGGGATTTTGAATCCTTAATTGAATAAGTGGTAATATTTTGGTAAGGACGCCGACAATGTGTGCTCAATCCTAGCTAAATTCGTCTGAACAAAGCAAGTCACATTAAGAGCGCATTCAACTGACTTACCCCTAACGTAAGCATGTTGTAATCTACTATACAGAAAGCGGACTATGTTTGACCACAAATATAGATCGATGTCTCTCCAAAGTTTTCAAAAGAAAGAACGAGAGCGATATCGGTCTATAATTCTTAGGGCCGACATGAGTGGGTTTATCGGCTTCCGGTATCAGCTCGATCATTGATGGTAAGAATGTAATGACACCTAAGTTCTTGCTCCACAGCCTTCTCAAATTTCATCCAGTCGAATTCCTAAAATGATTATGAAACCTTCCAGTCCCTAATTATAGACCTATACATGTTACAGAGCGTAATTTAATCGCAGCTTCTCTAACACGATTTAACAACGTTACAAATATTAAGCCCATTATGAATAATAAAATTCAAATATTTATGTCGCCCCGTTGCGTATGATGAGCATTGGTATCACAAACGAAGACTAGCTGATATCTTTTCCCCTTCGCATCCTCCACCACTAGTCCAATTAAGTCATCGGGAGGAGCTGCACTCTCATTTGGCATGCACGCAGATGACAGCACCAACTAGATCCCAAGGTCATCTCTGTACGCCATAGTTGTTATGTCACCTGCACAAAAGGAAGAAGTGATTAACAAATCCAACTTACTACTAGCTAAAATACAGATTCTTTCCTTTTCACTTGTATTAGGAACAAGTAACCTATAATCAGTATGGCTTAAAACCAGAATCCTATTCCTAAGAATTTAAGGTTCCTAAATAAAAGCGATATCCACTTCACGGCGGAGCAGGATGATTAGAAGGTAGTGAGAGGCGACTTCGCAGGGATGCAGATTAAACTGCTCCACTTTCAGGGTTCATGACATCACCTATATCTGGATGACGGATCGTCAGGTGTGCCAACCCACACTACGCCTCATTTTGCCCTTAGGCACTGAAGTGATTTGTGATTAAACACGATCCGAAAATCTTTTTCCTTTTCTTTTACCATCACCAGGGAGTTGACGACTACCCAAGAGCTGGTGTTCAATGCGTCATACTGTTTACCAAGTAAGTTCACCTGCCTGATTGTAGACATGATCCATATTGTCACTATTGAGCGCAGATGGAGGTCGGATTGGGGGATTATCACCAATCGAGCACCGGGTCACAGTTCACCAAGGCACTTCACTGCTTCCACAAGGAACTTTAAAGTTTCCTCGTTTTCACAGTCCACTACCTTGATGCTGTTGAACCAACAGATGGACAATTGGTGGATATTACTACAGTCCCAGCTTTGCTCTATCATAAACTCGATGCGCCTTTCTTCAATTAGTTCCCATTAGGGATGCCAATCGGGAAATCCCGAAACCCGGATTTTTAAAAATCAATCCCGTTTGGCATCCCTAGTTCCTATCTTTCAGGAAAGATTTTGCCATCTCATTCTGACCTGTCGATAAAACCCAATTGAAGGCAAGCGTTAATTCCCAGACTCCCCTGTTTTAATGGAAGTTTTGAACTGGAGGGAAGGATCTCGTCAGATCTGTTTCTTTTCATGCATGAAAAAGACTAAGCTGTCGATGTACACTCCTTCGATTCCAACCTTACACCCTTCTTCTAATTAAAGATTATAAAATTACCTTTCAGAAAATGTAACTCTCAAGGCGTTGTCAATATTATTGTCTAAAATATTGAACTTTAAAAATTGATATATCAAACAAAAATAACTGGTGTACGAATTCACAGTGGTTAGGGCTCGTATATATATATATATCATACACATATGTACATGCATAATTGGTCATTACAATCCTTCAGTCAGGATTACGACCTAGCTTCTAACACCACTTATGTTGAGAGTATTAATTTTATACATGGGGGGAGGCCCTAAAGTTTTAAGTTGACTCCGAACGACAGATTTTAGAGTAACTTTTCATAGCAACTTTGTTTATTCTCAAGAGTTTATGCCATAAATCCGCTAAGGAGAAGCGTTCGGCACTCACCTATCTCAACACAACAGTTTATTCGTACTTTGTTTTTTTTTTCAGAGTTTGGTGACTTTTCTTTTGTTCCTTGGTTGGCACACTTTTGAATTTCGTTCTACTCTTTTCATTTTTCTTATTTTTTACTTCCTCGTTTTGAATCATTTTTCTTTGCATGTTTCTGATTATCACCAGTGATCTTTTTAACGTTTCATCAATCTTGTCGGGAATCATTAATTTTAACATCTCGGAGTTTAGCTGTATTCTTGATAATGCGTCTGCGTTTGTATTATTACTTCCTTTCTTGTATATCGAAATCGTAATCTAACAATTCCACACGAAGTCTAGTTAATTTTGAGTTTGGGTTCTTATGCGAAAACAACGCGACCAAAGGACGGTGGTCTTCAATCAAGGTAAGGTCGAAAAAATTGTATACCCCAGTGTAATGCGATTTATTACTGAACGACTTGCGAAAGACAAAACGGCTCCCAATGCAAGGTTAGATGCATCCAAGGTCAAAATAAATCGTTTGTCAAAGTCTGGGTATTGCATAATTGATGGGCTTATCAATTTATCCTTTAATGTTTCAAACCCAGTTTGACATTATTCGCTCCAAATGAATTTTTTATCTTTCTTAAATAGAGAATTTAGACTACTTGTTATTTCTGCAAAATCCTTTACAAAACGTTTGTAATAGTTGCAAAATGATACAAATTCATTCCGTTGGCGTTATTAAATGTCCAAGATATACCACTTCTGATTTTAAAAAACAACACATTAATGGTGTTTTCTTTTCTACAAAGAAAATGTCACTCTCTTACAAGGTGCATTAAAAAAATTTTTCACCAACCCTGTCGTAATGTCATTTTTTATTTGAGAAGAACATAACAAAAATTTTTAAAAAAGGGTATGCCCTGTGTTTACCACGGCGGCTGTTGACTATGTATGATTTATTTCACTTTTCGCAAATAAAATAGATGCAGCAATATCCATATTTATATTTTTTCAAAAAAAAAAAAGGTTTTAGATCTAAAAATATGTTGTATGAAAAAGGTCTTGCCAGATTGCTAATTTTTCAACTTTATTTTTTGAGAGATTTTTTTATAACAAAAAAACGAAACATTTTAACACTGTTCTAACATTGAATGGAATTTTTTATATTACGGACCATGTAGCTTTAATAATGTAATGTTTCCTTAATGTTACTGAAGAAAACAATGAAAAAATTAACTTCAAATTGAATAACAATACCAGGCGACTTTTTTAAAATATCATCTGGTAGCCCTATAAATAAACAAAAGTCATCTGCTTTACCAGGGCACTCTCGATTTATACAGGGCATAAAATGGAATGCCCTCCACTATTGGCAAGTGCGAACTATTTAGAATAAAACATACCACCCTTTTGTTAGAAAAGAAAACACCAAAAGTTTCAAATTGTATCGTTGTAATCTTTCGAGCACCTTTACCAGATTTATATTATGATGTTTGAGGCTACAGCCAAAAACTATTGTGTAGTCAACATATAGGAAAGTTTCATGTTCCAAACCTGATATAGCTATTTTTAACATGCGCTGGAAGCTATTTGACGATATCTTCAAACCAAATGGTAATCTTGTGTATTGATGAAGGTGCTGAAAATGCTGTATATGGGCGGGATTGATGATTAAGTTCTATCTGGTGGAAAGAGTTCGTCATGTCTACAGTTGGAAAATATTTTGCTCTGCCCAACTTATCTAGTATATCGTCCAACAAGTCAAAGAAAATTTGTCATTCACAACTTTTTTATTTAGCTTTCTATAATAAATAAATACCAATAAAAGTGGAGCATTGTATGGGCTAACGGATGGTTCAATGATGTCATTCTGTACAAGTTTCTTTAATTGTGAATTTATCGCCCATGTTCTGGAAAACGCATATCGCTTAATAATCGCTAGAAATTTGGCGTTTTCAAATCGCTAGGGTATACTGAAGCGATCTGATCTTTTTTATTCAAACTGTACCTTAAATTAACAATAAAATTATACACAATTTAAATTTAATATGTTTTCTTTTTATTTCAATGAAAACTTTTATCATTTTTTTACGATTTAAATTAAAAATATTGAATACAAAAATTTGCTTTGAGTTTGTTTACTGTTTGTACCATTTGTTTACTTATCAACTGGCGATTTATGCAAACAGCTGATCAGATTGATCTTCGAAAAAAATTTAATGCTAGTGGTGTTAATTTTACAACTAATTATTTGGTTATTTCTTTTTAAACTTTTGATATTACATACATACATACATAATTGGCCATTATAACCCTTCAGTCAGGATTTTGATATTAATATTTGAAATTTATTAAATTCACATATCTATATTACATACATACATACATAATTGGCCATTACAACCCTTCAGTCAGGATTACGACCTAGCTTCTCACACCACTTATGTTGTGTGCGTTAATTTTATACATGAGTGGTGGGACCTACAGTTTAAAGTCGACTCCGAACGACAGATTTTTGAGAAGCTTTTCATGGCAATTTTTATTCTCAGAGTCTTTGCCAGAAATCTGCTGAGAGGAAGTCGCCGAAGAAATATTTTCCGTTTTGATGTCTGACCTGGAATTCGAACCCGGGCCTTTCGTCTAACAAGCCAACACACTACCCACTAGACCACGGCGACTTCATATCTATATTAAATCGTAAAAATAAACCCTGAATAAAAGTTAAAAAATAATTTAAAACCTGTATAAAGTACTTTAAAACGTTCATGCGAGCAAATAAATCATACAGAATTTTATTTTAAACCGACTACCCGTGTTAAAAAGTACCAATTATTCGTGATTGTTTATAAGTAACATCTCTAACTGAAAAGATGCATTTGCTACAATTTTTCTGAAAACTCACAAATAAAATACGTAAATTATATAAAAATTACGCATGATCTGGATTGTCCAATGGATTGGAAAAGCCCTTTAGTGTTTTTCCATTAACATTTCTTTTGCTTTTTGTTTTCTTAAAGCTAATATAGCAAGAAATACGCTGTAGGCATTTTAACTTTTTTCATTTGTTTATGTTTTGCTATGATGAAACATATGTTTGTCATTGTTCGAATGCAACTTCGAAAAATGCAAAACGCCAGCAAATCGCTTCGTTTTCCGAACAGGTTATCATGCGTTTTGCGTTTTTTAAACCGTAAGCGATTTGAAAACGCTGCGTTTTCCAGAACATGGGCGTATCTCTTCAGTCTGTGCCTTATATATACAGGGTTTTTATCATGTAATTCTATTGTTTGTTCATAAATGTTGTTAGTTGTTAAATGCTGGCTTTCCATGTGAAATGTACTTTGATATTTTTTCAATATTGATGAGAAGGTTTTCTTATTTTCAGCACTTAAGTCTTCAAAGTTAAATTTATTCAGCAATTTTTCAAATCTCTTTGATATGTAAAGGTTTTCTTGATTTTGTTTATTAAATGAAAAAAAATTTTGTAATTTCTCAGTGATATTGTCTCTACTCTCAAATTCTGCACCGTTGCTACTTTGTCGGAAACATTCAACAATCTTATGTGCTTATTTCCTTTTCTTTGTATTATTGTGTTGGCTAAATATTTGCCTATAGCGATCTATTTTTTCTGGTCCCACGTAGTTCGTTATAACCGTGTTTGACTGTAATTAACTATGTTAACTTTTTAACTTTTGAAGTCGCCGTGGTCTAGTGGGTAGTGTGTTGGCTTATTAGACAAAAGGCCCGGGTTCGTATCCCAAGTCAGACATCGAAACGAAAAAATATTTCTTCGGCGACTTCCTCTCAGCAGATTTCTGGCAAAGACTCTGAGAGTAAAAATTGCCATGAAAAGCTTCTAAAAAAATCTGTCGTTCGGAATCGACTTTAAACTGTAGGTCCCGCCACTTATGTATAAAATTAACGCACACAACATAAGTGGTGTGAGAAGCTGGGTCGTAATCCTGACTGAAGGGTTGTAATGGCCAATTATGTAAATATTCACCTTTAATTATTTCTCTGGTTCAAAATCATTTCACATCTTTGGGGAATTGCTATCTTATTAATTCTAAAAATGTCATCATATATTAGAATTGTTATGGTGTCATTATTTTTGTTGAATATTACCGCATAAATATCGTAATCTATGTTATATCTATGTGTAGTTAAAAAATCTCTTCCCAAAATTCCGTCAGTATTTATTGGAAAGTCATTGTCTGCTATTTATATTTTATGTTTAATTACCTCATTGTTCAAACATATTCTTGTTGTAAAATTTATGCAAACAGAGTTTTTTAATAAAGTAAGAACATTAAGTTTTTCTTTAAATTGCGTCTAGCCTATTATAAGTGTATAGAGAAACTAACATATGTAACTAAAAAAGAAAAGAGTAACGAAGTTCACATTTGCACAATTCTCATATCTGTGGGTCCCGAAGATTTTATTGTATCTCTTGATATTCCAGTTAAATTACAATAATCATTTTCATTTATTTATTATTTCATTAAAGAATTTTCTTTTACAAAGAGAGACATTTGCTCCTGTACCAATCAAAAACGTGAGTTCATCTGCTGTATCCATTATTTTTAGTTTTTTGATTGTAACATTCCGTTGAATATTCGATAAACACATTTTTGAAAAATGGTTGTATCCTCTGCAAGTGTGACATTGCACTCCATCAGGAGGGCATATATTTCCACGACTTACATACATAATTGGTCATTACAACCCTTCAGTCAGGATTATTGACCTAGTTTCTCACGCTACTTATGTTGTGTGTGTTAATTTTGTACATAAGTGGCGGGACCTACAGTTTAAAGTCGACTCCGAACGACAGATTTTTGAGAAACTTTACATGGCAATTTTATTTTTACTCTCAGAGTTTTTGCCAGAATCTGCTGAGAAGAAATCACCGAAAAAATACTTTTTGTATTTTATTTTGATGTTTGGCCGGGGACTCGAACCCTGGCTTTAAGTCTAATAAGCCATCACACTACCTACTAGACCACGGCGACCTCATTTCCACATATTTTGCATTCTTGTTGTTTACGATACATATTGTTAGGTTGTATTTTTTGATGAAATACTTGTTTTTGAACTGTTCTTGACGCAACTCGTTCAGCTATTTTGACTGCTTCGGTGAATGTTGTGCATCAATTGTTCGTATTAATTAGGGTGTTTCTGTTGGCTTCACCTTCCTCTGCTATTTGTATCTCATTTAGTTCAATTTTGTATGCAAATCCCATTACCTTTTCATCCCTTTCAATATCAATTCATATAAAATTGTGTTTGATATTTTCAATGTTTTATATGTAGTTTTAAGAATTGTTATTAATTCTGTGATTGATGTTGGTACAGATATTTGTTTTACTCTACTACTTTTGGATCTAGTCGGGTTTTGAAAATGAAATTGAAGAATTCGTCATTGTGACGCCTTTCTTTTTGGTATGCAGTTCTAATAATTCGAGTACTTCTTCCTTCAGTCTAGCAAAATTTTGTAATGTTGTTTATTTTTCAGTATTTTTTAGATTAAGTCTTTTTAAATCCCTTTCAATTCTCTCTATATCGATTTTTTTTTCATTTATGGTTTTCATAGTATAAGGTCTTCCTAGCGATTTATTAGCATTAGTTATTATTTGCTTCACGTATTTCAAAAATTCAATTACAACACAAAATTTGTGTTTTTTTTGTAATCTATTCGTTATATTATTTAGTTTTAAAGAAAAAAAAGATGTCCCTTACTTTAGAAATATTTTTGATTTGTTCTTGAATAACACTGTCTAACTTTTCCAAACCGTTTTCTACAATATTGCTTATTTTTAGAAATAGTATTATTATTATATATTGTAATTATTAAAATTAACAATGTAGCTTTTAATTTCTCCATTTTTATTTTTTTGTTTCTTTTTTTCAATGATCCTATTTCTAATTTAATTTCTTCAATTTCACAAGTTAATTTTTTTTATTTGTTGTGTCGTATTGGGCCATCTCCAATAGTGGTGTTAACTCCTTCTTCTTTCTGTTAGTAATTCATCCCCGTGACTTCTTTGCATTTGGTAGAGGGAATATGGGTATCGGAGGTTCCTAGATTCTAGATTTTTTAATATTTCCTCCCAGAACTTGTTCATAAGAATTTCAAATTTCCTTTTTTTTTTTGTTTTTGTTTTACAAATAAGAATTAGCTGGATCAATTAATTCTTATTTGTAAAACATAAGCATAAGCTCTGTATGCTGGTCCAATCATTTGTGCCTTTTATAATCGGATTATAGCAGTATTCCTATTATATCTAATTTAGAGCAGGATCGCCATGTAAAAATCCTACATGGTCAGGTAGGATCGCCATGTAAATAAGTTATGAATTGAAACTCAAGCAAAGTTGTTTGCTGTTTGAAGTTCAAATGCATAATAACCTTAATATAATATTGTTGCGATCTTAGATATAGTTTTATTGTAATAAATAAATTTCTAAATGAAAAATTTAACTAATAAAATTTCAGGTTGCATATCGTTTTATAACTATTCCGGTCGCAGTAAACACGGCTTTATGCGTTATTTGCGGTGCTGAACCTTCGTTACAAAGTTTACGTGATATCGCAGAAAATACATTTCGGGCCGAATCAAACCAAATAAATATTATGGAAAGATCTGTATTACGAGGTTTACCTGAGCATATTGAATTAGACTCAAGCATTATAGCAGTTAGTATTGCCAACAATATAACACGTAAATGTGTCTTTTCATCTAATATACATCACAGCACTTCCGCAACGCGATTTCTTGGTGACTTTCGCAACTTAGAAATTTTAAAAAAGTTTTTTGGTGATACGTTATCAAATATGATTTTTCTCAACGTAAGTGCGTCTAATCATATATCAGAAGTATGTGATCAGTATTGGTCTTTGGATAGCTATAAATGTATGTCTCACATTGATGAGAACGGTAACACAATTTGTTTGCTGTACATTTCGTCAATGCCAATGCACACTATGAAGTAAGTATTTATTTTTGTTTGTTTTGCTATTATTTCAATTACAAAATTTTTATGCCACGATAAATGAAGGTATTAGATAAGGTTAGGTTGGAGTGGAAGCTCACTTGAGCACGCCACAGATGAACGGTCCTCCATCCAAGAAAAATGAAATTGGTCAGAGCAAGGGCTGCACATCAGACCGAAATTTTAATAAACAACACGATTAATCCGTCAAGCTAACAAGGATTGGAGACCCAAATAACCTATATCTGCACCTCGCAAGAGATGGACATTGACAAAGAAAGTGAATAACAGCCTCCTTTTCCTCGGCGGCTCTGTATCCACGGCACAAGGGCCTGTAAAGATGGCCACTGTGATCGAGATGACGTTACGACTAAGTCCAACTAGTTGGAGCGCTTTCTATCCATCGAGGGCCATGTGAGCCTAGCGGTAGAGCAGGTCTCCTCCTAGATCCAGGCTAGGCTGGCGTCTCGAAAGAATTTCCGCATGACAGCCAGCTTGATTGGGGTAACTGGCATCCCCAAGTCGATTGAAGAGGATGACGCACCCAGGTAGGTGACTATTACTTCCGCCTGAAACACGCTACAATAATCCGGCAGTCGGAGGGAAATGTTCAAGTCCAGTTTCCCAGAGTAGACTCCCACCCCACTATGGAGTCTAGAGAAATCAGTGTATACAGAGGGAGTTCCGGGGGGACAATCATGTCAGGGGCCCAGTCGCCCCTGCTCGGAATCAGAAAGTGAAAGCCCCAGTCAACAATATTATACAGGGAGATAATCGATGTTTATTGAGGCTATCGGATCAATCTCCAAAATTGAGGACTGTCCAGAGGGGACGACGCGCCAACGAGACAGAGCATTGAATCTAATTGCAGTGAACTTAGCTGATAGAATTGCGGTCTATATAGCGTTCGGGTTGATGTTATTCAATGCACCTTCAATGTATGAAAAATGGGCAGAGTGTATTCTTTAACGTGTAGGGACTTTTCCACCCGAGAGATAAGATAAGTGTAGTACAGTCTCCACTGATTTACCCCTCGTGTAGGCAGGCATGTTGAGATGTGGGAAGAAGTGATAGATCAATCAAGGCCTACCGTGACCGGAGAGGCGGGAGGCTGGTCAACTGCCGACAAAAGAGCAGGGTCAACAGAGCCTATTCTAACAATTATTCGCATAGCCGACCTGTGGATCCTATACGCTATAAAGTTTGCTCTCGGGGTGGTCTTGACACCGTAAGGTTAATTGGTGTCAAGGGCCTGCGTGCCAGGTTTGTATACCAATGTCGCGGTGGTATCCGGTGGTGATTCACAGAAGATCTGGAGGTGAATAGCGCAACGGGCGAAGGTGCGGCGACCAAGACAGAAGATGTGGCGACACTAGGAACCTGCTTGGTTACTGGTGTACCAAACCAGAAGATGTGGCGACATTAGGAACCACCTTTGTTACTGGTGTACCAAAGTCGGTGGAACTTTAACAACTCTGGAGGCAGAAGCAACTGCTTTTTTAGCAGGAGCTGCCTAGAAAGTGTTTTTTGTCTACCGGCGAGAATGGATGCCTTGTCATTATTATTCAAAGCTAATAGATTCCCTACTCAAAGCTTCTAATCTTCCCGCGATGTTTAGTTACCCATTAATGGTTATCTATGCAAGCAGAGAGATCCCTTATATGTTCATAGCCAGACTGGGCACTAATTGGAAGTTCTCTCCACCGCATCTACTCCACCAACTTAACGGCGACGGACAGGGAATGTACTTTGCCTGCCAGCACTAGCCTGGAGCCGATTACACTGCGGGGTTTATCCCTATGGTACCATGCATACGTACCTAGGTCCAGAAAGCCACAGCCACATGCTCCAGATAATCAATTCAAAGACATGACGGTAGAAAGGTGTTTGTGCCAAGGGGTATGAAAGAAAATATACGTGATCCGATGGCTCGAAAAGATCGAGTATAACATAGATCCGAAATAGAGTCTTGTAGGGGAAACTTATTAGATTATACGTCACCAAGCCGATTATTGTTCAGTGTTAAAATATATTGCACAATAAGTTGTTGAGTTGTTTTACTCTTTGTATTTAAAAATAACGAAAATATAATTTTCTTTTGTTCTTTTTTCAATCTTCTTTTTCCATTTTCAGCAGCACTGTCCTTTACTGCACATACTCTGCACTAAACACAAAAGATCAAAATGTAAAGATCAGACTGTATCAGCCGTCTGCCGAGCGAAAATCAAAAATTAGGGAATAAACGTAATTAGGTTAGGTTAGGTTAGAGGACAAGTACAGTACTCGGTGGTCAAATTGACTCATTGTACTACGTCCTAGCTTCTCATAAGTATGCTGTGTGCGTTAATTTTATACATGAGTGGCGGGACCTACAGTTTTTTAAAGTCGACTCCGAACGACAGATTTTTGAGAAGCTTTTCATGGCAATTTTTACTCTCAGAGTCTTTAACAGAAATCTACTGAGAGGAAGTCGCCGAAGAAATATTTTTTCGTTTTGATGTCTGACCTGGGATTCGAACACGGGCCTTTTGTATAATAAGCTAACACACTACCCACTAGACCACGGCGACTTCAAATACATACAACAAAGTTTATTTTAATGTATGTACACGTTCTGTAAAACATATTTCACTTAGATTTATAAAAGTCACGAAGGTTTTTTTGTTTTCTTGACTTTTGGCGTTTAGTATAAAATTTATTTCTAATGATATGGAAATCAATAATTTATGAAGCACTGTAGCTGGTACTAGCCTCAGCAAAAGAGATAAACTTATTTCGTGGTTCTGCAGCTTCTGCACAGCTGAACTTTTTCTTTTCTATCGTTTCGACATCTGGGTCACTTTCTTCAAGACTTTGAGTATGTTGATGGTTTACTACAATATTAATAATGTCCACATCGGTTAGTTCTTTTAAAAACATGGTCACTGTTCACTTAGAACGAAAATCGCTTTTTTTATAAACAGTTTCAAAACTTACGTTTATTGCGATGTGAAAGGACACAAAGCAAGAACGCACACAAATAATGGTGAAGATGGTTTGTGATCGATTAACGGAGCTGCACTGCACATGAATTCGTTGTGGCAGTTGAGGCTAGTCGACCGCTAATTGTTTTCGAATAATACCGAGCGCTTCCGGATGATCCCGTACTACCTCGAAAACTTTCGAATAGCTCTTCTGCGTTTTTATTTGCTTTAAAGACACACTTTTGGACACAGAACATGCACAGAAGGGAAAACTTTGACGTTTGACAACCTCACTTAGCATAATTTTACATAATGTTTTAGAGGGAGACAAAAAATGTATTATACGTTTTGCAAAGCAAATGTGTTAGAAGCAACAGATATACAGAGTGAAAACTGGTGGATAAAGTTGAAAAATTAAATATAAACAAACATTGATTTTGTGTTAAAAAAGGGAAAATTTTGAATATTTTTTAATTTCTTCAATGAAAAGTTTAAAGATTCTTAAATATTTAATTATTAATCGAAATGTATGTAGTTTTTGGTCGTAATGAATATAGTTTCTTGTGCAAAAGGTAAGTAAGAAACTAAATATATCAAGATCAAATAAGTCCTATTACTCATAAAATTTTTTTCTTGCAGAACTTTGTGTATATTACTAGTATTTATTAATTTCTTGAATGAAAAAGTTAAAATTCGGTAATTTTTTTATTATTAATCGAACTCTTAGCATCTTCTCTTAACAATGAAACAAGTTCCGTGTGTAAAAGATAAGTAGAAATAAAAATATAACTAAATATATGCTCATAACTTTTTGATTCAGGAGTTTGTGAATATACCTCTCAATTGGTTAAATACTAAGTTAGTGACAATCGCTGAAATGTGTCACCAAATACATTAGTTCCGTATTACGTTTCCCCAATACAACAGTTCATTTCCTTTCACAAATAGTCTATTATTTTACAAAAATATCATAAATTTCTACCAAATTAGAAAATAAAAACCCACCCTAAAAATTAACTAACAAAACATAAACAATCAGACAGGGACAGAAATACTTTTTGGTAATATTTGCTGTCCCTTTCACCAAAATTATGTAAACGTCAAAATTCCGTTTCCATTCTGTACGTGTTCTGTGCTTTTGGAGAAAACCAAAATTTTTACTATTTTCTGGAGTGTTGCCGGACTATCGGGCATTCCGAACTAATGGTCTTCTACTGTATGTCTTATGGTTTATGGTTCATTTTATTCAATAATAAGAATTTTGTATATATTATGGCGCGCTAGTAAGCATTCGTTAAATCTTATTTTGGCTACTTTAAATTTCATCTAACACATTAAGTTGGTTTTAAAATTTGTATAGTTCTATGGTATGCTACATCAGAAATTAATACATTTAAGATAAGCGAATGAGACAAACAGATAACAAATAAAATAACATTAGTTGTAAATAAGGTAATTTTTACTGTTTTACTTAAAACATGTTATTGCTGATATCTTTAATACCAGGAGCATTGCTTATGTTTTAATAGCATTTTTCAATATAACGACGAAGCTTAATTCTTTTTAGTTTAGAAGGGTTAGCAATAAAAGTTGGTAATGAAATCATTTTTCAGTTGTTTAACAAACTTCCTTTTTTGAGTCTAGTTTCTGGTTCAGTGACTATAAGAATCACGTAATGTAGGTTTACTTATTATTGGTGTCTTCATATTTATCATTGCATGCCATAATGAACAATTTGATTGTGCAGTTCTGCCTAATTGCGGAAGTAGTTCCTAAAGGGTGCTATTTTCCGTGATTCTTTTAGCTTTTGATGACGTTCTGTGCATTGATTTAGTTGGTTCTTAAGTTGTGGCGAAATCTAGCGTTGCCTATCTTTGCGAACTTTGTTTTTTCCATCATGAGAATATAATCAGAAAAATACAATTTTTTCTCCTTTTTCTATGTTATCTGATTCGCTCTTGTAGTGCTTTACTGCATGCAGCCAGTCCGAGACATGAGAGGATTCAACAATTTTAAAATTTATTTTACATCAAAAAGTCGATTAAATCTTGAATTAACTGTCTATCATTTGTCCAATAGAGGGGCTATTCAGAGGAAATAATTTAGAAGTGGAAGTCGAGTGCTATAATAGAAGCGCTTACATTATAATCACCACATGGTACTGAGTAAACAATGTTGGCATGTTTATTTGCAGCGACTCAAGACAAACATTTGTAGCTTGAAGATAATTCTCACATGATAATTCTCATTTGAGTGTTAGGTTAGGTTAGAGGTCGTGTACTTGTCGACTGAGACAAGAACAGTACCCGGAGGTCGAATTGACCCATTGTACAATATCCTTAAAAAGGAAGGTTAATAGAGGGGATAGGAAAAAGGAGAGGAAGTGGGAAAAGGAGAATGGGAAGCGGAAGCGGAGGAATTACACAGACCAGACAAAACAAAAAGGGAGAACGCGACTGCATTGATGATGCCACTAATGAATCTTTGGAGATCCTTAATGTCGGCTCTCGACACAGAATTTAAATTCTCGAAGAAGCCCCTGAATTGGGACTACCAGCTATGGCCTCAATAGCCTTCCAGATTACAAAAATCTCCACCTGAAGTAAAAATCAAGGCCGTGTTCCCTACAGAAATCCCCAGCACCTGTACCTCCTCCTAACTTAGACCCATCTGTGAAGATGGGTATACCACTCTGCCCCTGGAGTACCCCACCAGTACAAATATTTCTAAACCAGGTAGGAATATAAACTCAAGCGGAATATAATCGGTGGTTTATATTTCCTTCCATCAGGAAAGACGACTTTCAGGAACCAGAAGTGACCTATCGAGTGTTGTCTCCCGCAATACGATGCCTTCAAACGTATAGCACTTCGCGCCACACACCACTTGACATATAAATCAAGCGGAGTCAGGCAGAGCATAATCTCAAGAGTAGCCTGAGCCTTCCTCACTCCAGTGGTACTCAAGGAGGCAATCTGCTAAAACTTATTTAAGATTTTCCGTTGAAAACTCATACCTAATGCGCACCACCAAACAACGCAGCCATAAGCAATAACCAGTCTAACAATCGCCAGATATATCCAGCGAATGGCCCTAGGCGGTAGACCCCATCTCTTACCTATGGAGTTCCTCGGTGTTTCGTTTCCAGTTCAGCCTGCTGTCCAGGACAACACTAAAGTACTCGACCTCGAAAGACAACGGAAGTTCCCTACCACCTAACCTCGGCAAGCTGAAGGTTTCAATTTTGTATCTACGCGAAAACAAAACGGTGTCTGCCTTATTGCGTCGACAAAAAATTTCCACCCACCACAGCATCGGCGTATGCCAAAACTTTTTTTTTTTTTTTAGAAAAAGATTTTATTGTTTAAATTTCTACTTTCCAGAAGCCTTAAACCAACTTTAGAAACTAAGAGCCACAAAAGAGGGGATAGCACCTCCTCTGCGGGGTACCCCCGGTTACACGCTCGACAATGGAGCATCCACCCTGATTCGATCGGATTAGTCTATTACCCAATATCTGGGTGAAAAACCGCACCAGAAAATCCCTAAGTGAATTCTCAATAGAAGAAGTGGTAGGCTGAAGGCTCCTTTATTCTCCTCAACAAAACCGGTCACATCAAGAAGGGCGCTCTCAACCAACTTACCCTTAATATAAGCAAAACAGAGACTTGACTATGTTTGATCTCAAATATAGATCGATGTGTCTCTTTAAAGTTTTCAAAAGAAAGGATGAGAGTGATATCGGTCCATAATCCTTAGGGCCGATGTGACTGAGTTTATCGGCGTTGGTATAAACATCACAAGCACATCTTTTCAACCGTCAGGTATATTACACCACCGGGAACAGTCCACGTTCGTGCAATATATCACCAGCATGCTGAAGTAAAGCCGGATAGATATCATCTGCACTAGGCTCAAAGCTGCTTGTACCCCATTTGACCTTATCTCTGGTCTCTCCAAGTCACGCATTATACCAGCATAGCAGAAGTGATCACCTACACCCAACGGACAGCTATCCGGTTCCACACATTTCAGAAAATGAGTGCTCAATAGAATCTCTGTGGTTTCTTTTCTCGAAGCTGTCCACCTGCCATCGTTCTTTTGGAAGAAGCCTAGGACTTTGGGGTCCCTATACAGCATCCTACGGAAACGAGCCACTTCAGCAACATCCTCGATACTCGCGAAAATCATCCAGCGCTTTATTTCCAGCATATCTGTAACAAAACGACATAATATCCGTCAAAGATTTAACTAGTGCCAGGAGTGGAATGACCCCTTAAGTTCTTACTCCACAACCTTCTCATAGCTGATCCAGTCGGTTTTTCTTGGATTTCTAAAAGGCTTATGAAAGCCACTAAACAGATTAATACAGAAGGATATCTGTTGGTGATCAGATAAACAGCACTCATCTGAAACCCTCCAGTTCCTAATCATAGACTTATCCATGTTAGAGAGCGTAATGTCAATTACCGCCTCCATAACACAATTTCTACATTACAAATGTTGACCCTATTAAGAATAATAAAATTCAAAATCGACTCACCTCTAATATTTATGTCAGAACTGTCCCATTGGGTGTGATGTGCATTGCCGTCACAACCCATGACAAGGCCACATGTTTTCCTGTTCGCATGCATAATTTTGATGTAATTCACGGCTTGTTAAATACAATCAGTAGCAGCATCAAATGTATTTCTTGCATGATATTATTCAAAGTGCTTGTAAAGTTATTCACCAATTGTACTACTCTCTCAATTGTACACCCAAGACTATTCAAATTGAAAGTTTTGTTAATTGACGGCTATGAACTTTGTGCTTATGTAGTTTAGCGAGTTTCAAATTGTTTTACGTATTCATCATCTAAATACCTTAAATATTTTTCGCTCTGACGTTTAAAAATATTTGGACCGTATACTATAAGTTTGATTTATTGATAAAATTGTGTGTTATTTTAAAAAATTTATTTTAAAGAAATAAATGATTTATTGAAACAAATGGCAACAAATAAAAGTAATAAATTTATATTTAGGAAATTAGACACTGAACAACTTTTAAATCCTAAAATATTAGGACAGACATACTGATATTTTAAGAAAGCTAGTCTAAAGTCACAAGAAAATAATTATATTTATAATTTAAATTTTTTGTATTAATCTACATTTCAATTTTACTCTCTTTTTTCAGAAATATTGGAAAGAAAATATTTACACAAATTATGCATGAACAATCTTTTTGTTGGTAGCAGACCATAATTCTCTTTTTCTACATTAATTTCAATACGATTGTGCTATTTTTTTATGTATCAAAAATATTTACGAATATTCATACATTTTTTAAGGAGGACAAATTTTTTACAAATGCATACATAAGAAAACCAGGAATTTAATATATTTAGAGCAGTTTTAATAAAATTGCTTTTAAAATTGTGTATAAAAAGCATTTGTTATTATTTTACACATACTAAATATAGTTGTTTTGGAGGTGAGTAGAGAAAATTTAATAAAATATTTTAATTAAAACAAAATGCACAGAAGAGTATTCAAAAATATTCAAAGAACCATATCTTTGGGGGTTGTGCGAGATCAATATTTTCAATTATTTATGTATATGTTTTAGAATCCACAGTTATAACGAAGCGTATTTATAATATTAATTTAAAATTACGGTGACCGGCATAAACATTCCGCCCCTTGTAAGAAGGGGTAACTCGGAAGCTACCTGGCGATAGAAAACAAAACAAGAAATTCCACCAATTTTATTTAGATAACAGCTTATTTCGAGATGATAAAAAGAAAGTACACAAAGCAAAAAATATATACCAATACCGCGCTTTGTGTCGCTTGGTTTTGCATTTTCACCGAGCGTCGTTAGATTTTCGAAATTGCGTTGTTTTGGGTCTTTGATTCTTTTTTAATTTTTTTCTAATTACGCCATGCCTTCAAAAGTGGGGATTCTATTTCTAACTGAAAATAAACGCAAATTTTAAAACATTATTATTTCACTTTATTTTCCTAATTTTAAAGTTCAGTTTCAATCAGTGTTGCAAATTAAGTGAATTTTTTATTTTGTTTTAATTGAATTTGTTTTTTGTATGTATGTAATTAAATTTTACATAATTTTTGTTTTTTAAATGTTTACTTTGTTCAATTTTCTTCTTAAAAAGTAGTATTTTCGTAACCCTATGATCCTTACATGGTTTGCTATAGAAAAGCATAAGTCACTTTGAGTCGTGTTTTTTTACGTAACCACGACGCAAAGTGAGGTACTGGTGTATACCAAATGTATATGAAAATGAAATTATTTGTTAAGGACATTTATGACATTATGGCCTCAGTCTCGTAATTATAGTATTTAATAAATACTTTATATTTGGAAGGACCTATGGCCAAATCAGTTTAATAAATTTAGAGTTAATGTCATCATTGCCAATGGAGCTGGATTTAATGCTAACAATAATTTCAAGATTATCTTCCTGAGTAACGTTTTCGAATTCAAATTTAGACTGTGTCGTATGAATAGCGATAGAAAAGACATCAGATGATTTATAATACTTGAGATCTGCATCAGTAGTTGTAATATTTGAAAACCCTATCCTAAATGGATTTATATCAACTGTGTTCTTCGATATAACATTGCTATTCATTATTAGGGATGCAACATCGTTAAGAAAATCAGCGATGTTGGCGATGTCGAAGTGCGGTTTGATTATGGTGTTATATATAGTTACTGCTGTATATTTTGAAATTCTATTCCTAATCCTTTGCAAGAAACCAATTTTTTGCCAATTTTCTTACAAGTACTGTAAGGCCCCGCTTAACGCGGGGGATACGTTCCAATAAGTTCCAGTGCTTAACGAGGCAACTAATAAATCAACTGTGACACAAGAAAGATGCGTTCGCACTGTGATTACGACTCCGGAAAATACAGTTGGAATCTATTTTCTGAACAGGCTAACAAAAGAGCGTTGAGAAAGATACATAATATACAACGTCGCTATATAGTTCACGGCTTTTGATTAGTGCATGGCCGTTTCATTTGCAACTGTGTAATACTGAAACAGCGTTAAGCGAGGTCTTACTGCATAATTGTTGTGTTTATTTAAGTTTAGTTTTTTGTTAACTACAAAACCTAGAAGTTTTATATTTTCAACCTTTTCTATCACAGAATCATTTATCTTAAATACTTCAACAGAATTTATGTTTATTTCGATTATTTTCATTTTGTTCTCATTTAATTTCATTTTTTAATTTTAAGCCACTCATTTATTTTCCGAACATCGTATTTCATATTATCCTGGCATTCTCTAGCACTATTCGTCACTGTATGTATAAGGGTGTTATCAGCATACAATACAACTTTGCATCTTTTTAATATTTTGGCATGTCATTTATGTATAATATAAACAATAAAGCACCTAAAATCGAACCGTGTGGTATTCCGAAATTATTAATCACTTCCTCAGACATAGTATTATTTAATTTTGTTGTTTGCTTTCGATTCTCTAGGTATGACTTTAACCATTCCAATTCAATTTGTCTTATTCCGTACATATAAAGTTTTTTACAATGATATCTCTGTCAATCGTCTCGAAAGCTCTTTTAAAATCAAAAAATTGCCATCATTCATTCGCAACATGCTTACGTTAAGGGTAAGTCTGTTGAGAGCGCTCTTCATGAAGTGATTGGTTTTGTTGAGGCGTATTTGGCTAGGGCTGAGTACACACTGTCGGCTTTCCTTGATATAGAGGGGGCCTTCAATAACGTTACCACTTCTTCTATTGAGAATTCACTAAGGGATATACATGCCCCAGATTTTCTGGTGCGGTTTATCACCCACATGTTGGGTAACAGACTAATCCAATCAAATCTAGGTGGATGTTCTGTCGTCAAGCGTGCGACCAGGGATGCACCACACAGGGGTGTCTTATCCCCTCTTTTGTGGCTCTTGGTTGCTAATGTTGGTTTGAGGCTCCTGGAAAGTAGGGGCTTTAGGGTTGTGGCATATGCCGACGATGTGGCTATTCTTGTGGGTGGAAACTTTTTGCCAACGCTGGGGAAACTGATGGAGTCTGCCTTTGGAAATTTATCCTCTTGGGTGACAAAATGTGGTCTGGGGATAAATCCAAATAAGACGGAACTCGTTTTGCTCTCGCGTAGGTACAAAATTGAAACCTTCAGGTTGCCAAGATTAGCTGGTAGGGAGCTGCCGTTGTCTTCTGAGGTCAAGTATTTGGGTGTTGTCCTGGACAGCAAGCTGAACTGGAAACGAAACACCGAGGAAAGAATGAAGAAGGGACTAAATTCTTTCTACCAGTGTAGGAACTTCATAGGTAAGAACTGGGGTCTTCCGCCTAGGGGCACTCGCTGGATATATCTGGCGATTGTTAGACCGGTTATTACTTATGGCTGTGTTGTCTGGTGGTGTGCCTTAGATAAGAGTTTTCAACGGAAAATCTTGGATAAGGTTCAGCGGATTGCCTCTTTGAGTATCACTGGAGTGAGGAAGAGTTGCCCTCAGGCTGCTCTTGATACTATGCTCTGTCTGACTCCGCTTGACTTATATGTCAAGCGGTGTGCAGCGCGTAGTGCCATACGCCTGAGGGAATCGGGTTGCTGGAAACAGCGCACAATAGGTCACTCCAGAGTTCTGGATACCGTCTTTCCTGATGGAAGGTACGGACTTTCGGAAAAAGCCACTGATTATATTGTGCCTGAGGCTATGTTCCTACCTGGTTTGAGAATACTCACACCGGATAGGGCACAATGGAATGGTGGGGTACTCCAGGGTCTTCGCAGATGGGTCTAATTTAGGTGGATGTACAGGTGCTGGGTTTTTCTGTAGGGAACTTGGTCTTGAACTCCACTTCAGGTTGAATAATGACTGCAGCGTTTGTCAGGCGGAGATTTTCGCAATACTGAAGGCTATTGAGGCCATAGCTGGTGACCCATCTTCGGATTCGGAATCTTACATGATCTTCGTTGACAGTCAGGTTGCCCTTAGGGCCATTGCGTCGGTCTGGTGCAAATCACGGCCAGCTTGAGGGTAGTTGTCGGTTTTATCACGGGGCGCTGCGAGATTAGGTCGCTGACGGGGATCTGAAACAGATTCCAGCCGGACTATAGCAGGTTATGTTGCGATGAGGAGGAGTTAGAGACTATCGAACATTTCCTCTGCAATTGCCCAGCCCTTGCTGGGTTGAGGACCCTTGGCAGGGCCTTCTTTGAGAGCTTAAGTTCTGTGTCGAGAGCCGACATTAAGGCTCTCACAGATTCATTAGCAACTTGGGCTGGTTGCGAGGTGCTAAGGCTTCACAAGTGTAGTTGCGCTCTCACCCTCTTTTTCGTTTTGTGTCTGTTTATTTCTGTGTAATTCCTCGGTTTTTCCCTTCTCCCTCCCCTTACCTATATTCCTATATCCTCTATTTCCTTCCTTCCCTAAGAACAATGTACAATGGGTCAATTTCGGCCTCCGGGCACTGTACTTGTCTTAACCGACAAGTGCACGTCCTCTAACCTAACTTAACCTATTTTCCTTTTCTACGGCCTTCCATTCGCTTATAACATAATTCACTGTAGATTCACATGAATGCTTCTTACAGAAAGTTGATTGTTGTCCAGATAATATACCGTAATATTTAATAAACTGAACAAGTTGTATCTTGACTACTTTCTCCATTATTTTTTCACATACCTTAAGTGTATTAATAGGTCGAAATTCCTCACATTTTCTTGTCTTGGCCACTTTTTCGATCGGTGTTATCATTAGTACTTCCCTATTTTCCGGATATATACCAGTCTCCAGTGATGTATTAATTATTCTTAGTAAAACATTTGCTAATACATTTGAAATTATCAACTACATGTAATTTATTTGACACATTCATGGTCAGGCTTATTCCTCATCTGTTTCACAACGATCTCAAGTTTCGTAATGTTTATCCTACGGAATTTAAATAAATTACTCGGTCCACATGTAACTTGGCTAACATATTGCAGTTTATCGATCGATTACTTATACTATCAATAAAATATGTATTAGTTATACCATTTTTTACCTTTATTATCCAAATGTGTCTGTTTCTCAATTGTAAATCTTTGTATAGCACTTTTCAAGCCGCTATCAAATATATTAACATTATGATCCAAATCTTTGCAATTATCATATGCATTTTATGACGTCCTTCAATATTGCATTATCGTATTTAAATACTCTTAAGGTTTTTGCCTCGTTGTTCATGTTGCCCATTCTCGCTAAAGATATGTTAATAACCTCATGATCAGAAATTTTGTTTGCCTTACAGTTTTCTGAAGTTATTTCATAATTATTAGTGTTACACGCGTGTATTCGTTAACTAATTGTCTAAGGCCATTGTCGTTAATTATACTTCTAATTCTATTTTTATAAAAGCTGTTCATCCAGTCAATATTAAAATCTCCGGCAATCAAAATGTTACAGTTGATATCACACATTTCCTGAATTGTTTGCTCAAATATATCACAAAATTCAGATTCGCTATAGCTGGGCGATCTATATATTGCAGCTATTAAAATGTCGTACTTTTTATAAGTACCTTTTAGAATTACACCATATACTTTAAATTGTCATTTTTTCAATAACTTTTGTAACATTCCAGTGTCTTTTAAAATATAAAATAATGAAATGTAATGAAATTTCTTTTTCTTATATATATTTAGTCAAGTGTGTTTCGGACAATATTGAAAAATCAGGATATTCCTGTTACCTCAAAATAACATCCTTCTTGGCAAGCTTTTCTTTAATAAACTTTATCTTCAAGTCAACATGTTTAGTTTTGTTTGAAAATGAGTTGTCCTGAGCTATATTTATCGCAATAAATTGTTATCTGCCCTTGTTTTTCTTGAGTCAAATGCATACATACATATTTGGCCATTACAATCCTTCAGTATGGATTATTGACCCAGTTTCTCACACCACTTATGTTGTGTGTGTTAATTTTATACATAATTGCTGGGACTTACAGTTTAAAGTCGACTCCGAACGACAGATTTTTTTGAGAAACTTTTCATGGCAATTTTATTTACTCTCGGAGTTTTTGCCAGAAATCTGCTGAGTGGAAATCGCCGAAGAAATAATTTTTGTGTTATGTTTTGATGTCTGGCCTGGGGCTCGAACCCTGGCTTTACGTCTAATAAGCCAACACACTACCCACTAGACTACGGCGACTTCCAGTAATCAAATACACTCCAGAAAGGCTGAGACCATTTACATATATTCTGCCTCTGTTGATGAGCATGCGACGGTACCTTTTAGATACCTCATAATTCTTTTAACTGCAGCCCAATGAGTTTTCCCGGGGTTTGTACTAAAACGACTTAACAAATTCACTGTAAAACTGATGTCAAGGTGAGTGATTTGCGCTGTGAATAAAGGACTACCGACAGCCTGTATATATGCAACATTTTCTATTTCCATTTTCTCAATTTCATTGGATGGACACATTTTCGCTGACAACTTTTGACCAACATCCATAGGTGTGGATGCCACCTTGCATTCACTCATAGAGAAACGTTTTAATGTTTCCTAAATGTATTTTGTCTGGTCAATTCTAATTGTCCCTTCTTTATAATCACGGGAAATTCTTACACCCAAAACAGAAAAAACTTCACCAAGATCCTTCATCTTGAAGTTTGTGGCGAAGTCATGCTTTAGTCGATTGATGAAATGAATGTCGTTACAAAACACCAAGACATCGTCGACATAAATTGCGACATATAAGACGATTGAACCTTCGATGTGATGATAAACACATTGATCGACATCGCTACGTTGTAAACCAAATTTCAGTAGTACTTCATTACGCTTCTTATTCCACACTCGCTTTAAGCCAGCAATTTGTTTAAACAACAAACACGACTACTGCATTAAGAAACGCTGTAACTGCATCTAGCTGGTGAACTATTAGCTTATGTTTCGCTGCCAATACGAATAAATAACGTAATGATGTGTATCGTACTACAATACAAAAAAAAAAATGAAGTCGATTTTCTTAGAATTTTCTTTTTCATTTTTGCGTGTCATGAGGCCCATAACCAGTTGTATTGAACATTAGAAACGTATAGAATTTTTATTAAAACTTCAAATAATACATAACATGACATTGATATAAACTCAGTGACTATTTGTATAAATAGACTATTCAAGTATTTACAACAATTCCGTTAACGCAATCACCTCATCCTGATTACAATTATTAAGACCTTGAACATTTGTATATATTGGATGTATTTCTTTTAATTGTTATATCATTAAACCTATATTTATCATTTTGATCTTTAACTTATCATTCGTAAAATGTGTTCAAAAACTTTCCATCGAGAAAAAGGGGGTTGAAATCCCTAATAATTGCGTTTTTGGCGATTTTTGAAAAATTGTAGAGCCAAACACTGACATGCTAAAACCTTCGCTATTGTCAGAAATTGATAATCCGTCATTTTGAATTTTTTAAATCTGAATGAAGATCTGTAATCAGCAAACGCAAAAACAGCTGAGTAATAATTTTCAAGTAAATCTGATTAATATTTAAGGACCTCTGTAATGTGTTTCTTTTTCTCTTACACCTCTTGACATAAGCCCACCCTCTACTTTAAGGGTATATGCAAACAATTTGGCTTTGGGCTCATTTCTTCAATTGGCAATTTCTGGTTTTGATTGTTATCGGCCTCAAACGATGAGCATTTTTTGCTGAGGCGGAACCCGTGCCTTTAAAAAAAATTAGGAAAAATTCGTAGCTTCAGATGAAAAATACTTTGAATAACATGTTATTTCACAAAACTGTCTTAAGGAAGCCTTTATTTCAAATAAAACTCAAACAGTTTCTCCAATTACAATGCATCTCACTACAATCTTAAAATATGATAAACGTAACAAATTATAAAGAAATTTCTTTGGAATTTTAATTTGCGAGATAAATCGCTGAATACGAAGACGCCTTTTCACGTTGAAATTTGTTTCGAAACAAATTTCAACACTCTTGAGTTTGTAGGAGAGAGGGGAAAAACGAGCGGGGATGATTTCAGAATTTAATGTACTCAAAAATTTCTTTGTTCTTTATTCGTATATACACAGAGTTGTATCTGATTTCACATTTTCTTTTATTTTTTGTTTCGCATAGAGAAGTTAACATCTTGGCTGCCACGGCAAGTTTCAGAAAATGGCCAATAACGACAATTTGATTTTTCACATTATATTACTAAGAACTATTTTTAGATCGTAGATATCATCAAAAGGCAAAAATGATGTTTTTTTGGAGAAAAAGTAGGTAAGAGATGACTCGTAGTTAGTCAAGGGTGTTAAAAACAAAACATTAGCAAAAGAAAAATTTTAGCGCCAAACACTTAATTAAAAATGGTTAAAAAAATAAAAATTATTAAAAGGAATATATTTTAAATAATATATTAAAAAATAATAATACATAAATATATAATATATTATAACATAATAGCAAATATAATATTCGTATAATATTCATGTCTTGTGTTTGAACCTAAATCACAACGCCAAACAAAGTTGCAACTTGACAAAAACAGCAGAACGACGCGATAAAGGAAAACAAAATTTCTGAAATTAATTTTTTACGTCCAAAAGCGAAAAGAAAATGCAAAAAAGTTTCTCACATTTATTTCGAAACTAATTTCAACGTGCAAAAAGCGTCGAACATCCTAACTTTTTCATAAGTGTTGTCAACCTATTAAAAAACAGAAAAATTACATTGGAAAGTGAAAGTAATCGTAATCATTTAATTTGATTCGTTTTCTATGCTCACACGAAGACGTCTAATTTTTAAGATTGCCAGTTGATTGGCCAGAGAGGCGAGGGATAAAGACTCGTGTACACTCTATTTTGTTCTTTCGGTACGCTTTGCTTTCTCATTTGCAATACATGCATGCATATAAGGTATGTTTCAAAATTATAAGAACACTTTGTAATGTAAAATTTTTCAATCAATTTCTTCATACTGTTTATGCATTATGTTGGGAACATATAAATGGCTGAGTGTACTATTCAACGATGTAGTATATTTCTATGCTGCTATTGTATTTTTTAATATTAAAAAAAAAAACAAGTAAGTCGGTGTTTCAGAAATATAAAACCATTTTTAATTTTTAAGAGTAAAACACAATTTTAATGAAATTATTTTTTCTTAGATTAAATATTCTAGAGGTCATACTCTCTACTAATGTATTGATTAAGTTTTGGTCAATATTTGACCATTCGTGATAATTTGAGTTTTTTAATAAATTTAAATTTTCATATTGGCGATTTCCCGAGTAAACACGATTAGAAAATATACCCCAAATATTTTCCATAGGATTTACATCTGGAGAACACGCTGGCCACTCATAAACTGTTATAATTTTTGAGCCAAACCAATTTTTTGTAAATCAGCTGTTGTGAATGGCAACGTTATCTTGCTGAAAAATATAATTTTTTGAAGGATTTTGAGCTATGAAAGGTAATAAACTCATTTCCAGAGTTCTGACGTCATCTGTGCTGTTCATTTTACATGACAAGGATTGAATTTCAAGACAGCCACCGCTACAAAATGCTCCCCAAATCATCAGTGATCCATCACCAAAATTTCTCTTGTAGAAATGTAGAGGTCCCGTTCGAATATCTCTCCAATAGCCTCTGTTTCCTCTGAAAATATAACCTTAAATAAAACTGGTGGTTATTTTCACATTTACAAAAATTGAGTACAGTCATACCTGAGTCCAATTAGTTTGCATATTTTCTTTGGCGAATTGTAACCTTATCGCCACATGACGGGGTAGTGACTGCCGTACTTGAGTCATTTTTGAATATTTTAAGTTTTTATTTTCTGTTATTGATCTCCATATGGTTGTTTCTGACACAGAAACACCCGTTAAGGTCTTTATACTTTTTAGGCTCAAAGTTGAATTGCTCGCTAAACGATTAATGTGGGTTATTTCTCGCTGAGAAAGGATTTTTTTCTGTCCGGATCTCTTTGTTTTTCCATAATTCCCTGGATTGCTCAAAAAATTTCTTACCACAGTCATACTTCTTCCCAATTTCCAAGCAATTTTTCTAAACTTCAAATTTTGATCTTTAAAGGCCAAAGTTTTTCCTTGCTTTTGTTCTGATAAACTGAATCCACGTGGCATAGTAAAAACACAATTTTGTTTTCTTTATTTTAAAACCAATTTTAACTGAAGTTATTGCTTTACTAAATTGCATTATCACTTTTTCTTCACTAGTTTTTAAAATAATGCAGATAACGGAAAACTCCCAAAAAATTAAACAACAAAATTGACCTACTATTTTTTTTCCATACATATATAGAGTAAATGCAAAAATGTATTTCTCTTAACAAATATTTTTAGATCAATTTATTACTTGCAGGGAATTTTTAAAAAAATAAGTGTTCTTATAATTTTCAAACATACCTTTCACAATTATATATAACAAATATGACATCGAACTAGGACTTGTATAGTGTTAACGCCGAAGGTGTTTCAAAGAATAATAAGCCATAGGGTATACACTTCAGGATTACTATTTCAAAGCCAATTTTATTAAAATTTTTGCAAGATGATATTTAAGCCTTTAACACTAAATATGTACATATATCTTTAAAACTAGATTTACTATATTTATATTTATTTAGACGAGAGTGATGAATTACCCAAGAAAAGATTTCGGTCTCCAATTAGGTGCCTAACTGTGAACAATAACAAATAACGTTTACACCTGCCATTTTTCTCGATGGCCATATAAAAACATATTATTTGCATAAAGTGGAAATGTTATTGACTGCATGGAATAATTTTTTTTAATTTATAGGTGCACCACTTTTGCGTAATTAAGCATGACATCAAAATCAAAAGAAATTTCAATATATAAAACTCATTTAGTTTTTTTAATTGCTTTTTTTAATTTCCTATGGTGGTTTGAGGGTTAATTTTTTTTTTTTTTGACATTCCGCGTGCACTTTAACAAAAACAAAATGTCTGTTGTTTTTGCATTGTTATATTTGTTGCAGATACGCTCCTACCTATTGTAAATATGCCTTGGAACAAAGCAAGTTTGCGAGTACATGAAATTGTGAAATCATCCCCGCTCGTTTTTCCCCTCTCTTCCACGAACTCAAGAGAGTTGAAATTTGTTTCAAAACTAATTTCAAGATGCAAAAGGCGTCCAATTTGTGCTTTCTTAATCCATATACGTATATTCATTAAATTCCCAAAAACGTATTTTTTAAATTTCGTTTTCCGTGTTAAATTGTTGCGGTAATCTTGTTCTATACTTATAAACTATTAAACAGATGGAAAATTTTTAATCTAAACAAAGATATTTTTATCAAAAGCTTCTAACAAAATATTTATAGTCATAAATACACTCCTCCTTTTTAAGACAGATTGTGCTTTAAATTTTAATCTGTGGTTTAAAATATAGTTTAAAGTAAACTGAATTATTTATTTAAACCAGTTAATCTCAAATTATTGATTAAATATTTCGTATATAATATATATAAAGTTTTGTGAATATTTATGTACGTAAAGTGGTATATATGACTAAACTAGAATTGTTTTAAAAGTAAGATTTAGAAATTATTTTTAAAGTAATTAAAAACATCTATTGAAATTAAATGGAGGATTTAACACCCTTGACAAATCTTCAACAGGTAAATACGCATACAACAAAAAGTATAATTTTTTGTTTTTACATTCCTTTCTAAAGATTCAATGAAAATACAATGAAGGACTAAAGTCTATTGTGATAATGTAGTTTTAACTATAAAGTGACTTTAAGATAAATAAGACTTATTAAAAAGTCTATAATATACATAATCATTTACAACAATGCGAAAAGCAATAAAAAGCTTTGAAAAAAGTAGCATTATTTACTATTGAGTTATCTTACAAATACTATTAAAATTTAATTATTAGGATATTACGTGGCACAGGCATATCATTTTCTTTAATGAACCAGATGAGCTTACTCGAATTAATGTGCTAAGATAATCGAGTAAATAAATTTAGAATTACTGTACTAAAGCCTTTTAAATTGTTTTTTTTTTCGGATGCATTGCTTCTTCGAAACATTGGGTGCCAGAATCAGAAATTTGGCAGTCATACTAATGGTGATTTCTTTTCTGGGAAAAAATGTTGCCTGCTAATTGATTGGACTTATTAAAGGTTGCACGAACCCTCGTAATGTGTTGCATTTTAAACGATTATAAAAGAACAAAAATCATTGTCCTTTATGCAATTATTTTTGTGGTTTAATACCAATTTAGAGTTTTTTTTATTTAGTTAACGATTTTAAAACTAATCATTGTATAGAAAATGAAAAAATCTTTTTTTAATTATCCAAATAGTTTCCAATTAAATTATTTTTTTATTTTCGGAAGCTAACTTTACATAAAATGTTTTAAATAAAAAAAAATAATAATAATATTTTTACCGAGGACGCCGGGGTCATACAAGTTAAAACTTTCATTTTTATGTAAATGCCAATGTTTTCAAATCGCTTTAGTTGGCACAATATGTTATTAATTATTTAGCAAATTTTTTCGAATTTCTGTATAGAAATAGCTAAAAATCAAATCAAAAGTATAATTTTTGGAATTTTTTGGGAACTATTTTTATTACAAAGGATAATAATCAAATTCCATTTAAAAGTATTTATAAATAATCTTCTTATTACAATTTAATTAAATTATCAACACCTATATTCTGCTGTTGTTTGTTTATGAATTTGTTGTTAGAACCTGGCGCAATACTGATAAATAACATTTTCAACAAAATTTTTAAATCGCGACAAGAATTTCGTTTTAATGGATACATGTCCTCCACATTTGACGATGAAGCGGATTCCAGCAAATCATACAAAATAATATTTTTTGCTTCCATTTCACCACTTTCAAAACAATAACAATAAGAGCTGTTTTAAAAGTGCTGCCCTTACAACCCTTTGTTAAATTGAGGCTCAAACATGCAGCATATTTTTGGGGTTTTATGGCAAAATTTTTAGAAAAGAACATGTTCCTAATTTAGAAATTTGCATTTTTTTTCAGAAAAGAACAGCAAAATGGCAAAAAGGCAGAATAAAGGCAACATTTATGCCAGAAAAGAAATCGCCATAAGTTTTTGTATTAAAATTGTACAGTATCGGACAAAACTAAATCACGGAATTGCGTAATGTTTAATCGATTTGTGAATAATAAGATCTGAATCCGAAAGAAAGTATATGATATGTTGGAGATCGTCAAATATTACGCGATTCCTGAAAAAATTAAAATGACCTTTTTCACCCGGTAGATATCGCATGAAAAGGCACCCCTAAGGAAGAACTTAACTGGGATGATGTCACGCAGATATGCAGCAGTTTTGAAAAATAAAGGATAAATATTTTAGATTTTTATTAATTTAACTCAATATGTGTTTTAAATTTGTCGCATAAGTAAAGCGAGTATTATTCAGGGTTGTCATGGAATCTGATTACAGTCAGAATCAGAATTGAATTCGACAAAAAGTTAATATTGGTGTCACAGAAACAGATGTTATCGGTTTTATGTTCGAATCAGAATTGTTGTCAGAATTTGAAATATTCTGATTAGCTGACAGGCGCCAGATTTGTATTTTATTTGTTTTGTTTTGTGTGGGTAAATGAAATTGATACAGAATGTAAGTTAAATTAAATTTTATAAAAATAAAAGACAAAGATGTTCATATTTTTTCTATCATACAAATAGGGGAAAGCACAGGAATAGTGCGCAAAATAACTTATTTCTTAAATTAACGCAAGGAATATTTGAAGGAGGCAGGTGAGTTTCAATGATGTTCAACAACATTCGAAAAGCTTCTTTATTCAGACGAAATTGTCCAATAAATCTTTAAAGTTTGTAAATGTTAATACCTTTATCATTGCGGTTTTTATTGTAATGTCTACTTACGCTGTTTTCGGCAGCTCTAGTGGATTGGTGTAATCCCTTAATATTTTTCGTTTCACTTTTTGATTTTTTGTTTCCTCCATCATTAAAAATAAAACTAACGCTTCAACCATTTTAGTTTAGATACAAATTATTTATTTTTTTTTATATTATATATTATATTTATGCAAAAATCTATTAAAAAAATTATTTTAGAATGTAAACAAAGCAAAACATCTGATTCGAATATAGGTTTTGTTAATTTTCGAAATAAAGGAAAAACAAGTAGATTTCATGACACCAATTCAAATCAGAATCGATTTTCAATTCTGATAAATGACAATTCTGACTTGGATTCTGCAACAACCCTGATTATTTTTTATGAATATTTTAGTACATAATGAGGTATATTGTTAAAATTTGTTTAATTTAGTGAGCAAAGAGTATAATGTTAATAAATCATTAACAAAACCTTAAATCCAGCGGAGTTTTAAAATTTTATTGAATAATATTCTAGCAAACACAATTACGTGCTTAGTTTTGTCCGATACTGTAGTGTACCTTTGTCAGACTTCAGCGCTTACTAAACTTTATTGGTCTTTTAGCTTTTATCTTATTTGACCGTATAATTTTCTAATTTTTTAAGATAGACTCTATTCTATAAAATTAATTAAACATAGTTATTTTGTTCGCATGTTAAGGTAAATATTTTAATGTTAATACATATTTGTTAATTATACCATTAACATCGGTATAAAATGTTACTTTTGTATGAAGTGTTTAGTCCTTGATTGTAGAAATTAAAATTTATTTCATAAACAAAATAATGATTTTCTTTTTATTATTCATAGGTTTAAACATTAAAGTTTTTGTTCGTGTTGGAGTAGATACCTTTTAATTTTGGACTTTTTTTTCTTAATTTTAATTTGCAGTAAGTTTGGTTTTTTTATTTAATTTTTTATAGTTATGTATATATAAAATAAAATGGAAACAATAATATAAATAATAAAAAAAAGGTAAAAAATTAATGCTTTTTTATAAGTACTATTATAGCATAAGAAAATATTAAAATGATTATACCTAAAAATTGTAAGTGTGTGAAGATAAATTCAAATTTGAGAAACTTAAACGCAAACCACACATTTGAAAAGGGCAATAATGACATTAAAAAAGCAAATTCTGATGTTAACAGAGGAAGCAAAAAATTAGTGTTCTAAATCGACAATTATTGTACATGAGCGACATTTAATGTACTTCTCTTTATGATCGTTATTATTTATGAAAAATAAATTTGAAATCATTAGTATGGTTGGCATTGGATGGAGGTGAAATTGTCTCAAATCACAAAATTCTACCAGATATCCAACTACCATGGTTTACAAATGGAAAGTCTTCCACTATTCGTATACTGTGGGATCGGTGTACAATCTCGCATACCTTTCAAAGTGGCCACCAATCTTCTACAGACTTGTAAATGTTGTGACTTGAAAGTTTATTTTTGACTTCTTTTTTATATAAAATTATGTTGGTTATTCTATCAGTAGTATGAAGAAGATGAATACTTGGTCACAATTTATTTATTTATAAAGAGTGGTATAACCAAACGAGAATTATCTTATTATTTTTGTTGGGGGCAACCCTACCATGAAGCAACTTCATAACAATGTGGCATCACGATGAAATGCGACGTTGTTATGCTTCATTAGCTTTAAGGTTCAATTAGTTCTGACTTTACCATAACGCTGTAGTCGTAACATAATCCATAACCGTAAATTTACTATTAGCAGTAATCAGTGCTGCCATAGCCATAAACAGCTGTTTATGTTAATTGCACATATGTATTTTTCAAAAATGCAAAAGTAAACAAAAAAAAAAGTGTATACATGTAATTGAGCAAACAGCGGTTTATGGTTATGGCAAAAAACCAAAATTCAATTGGTACATATGGTTATCGTTATGACTATGGCATTATGGTAAGTCACCTATAATCGAAAACAGTGATGTCCATAAAGTTGGTTAAAACAGCTGATTTATATGGTTATGGTTAAGTCACAACTAATTGAACCTTTAAGTCTTTTAGACAATTCAATTTAACTGTTTTACACAGCGAGTTGTGACCACAATGTAACCAGTGGCGTCAATTATGACGTTTGAAAAACGCTAAAATCAGCAGTTTTAACCCTCCCCGTAGAGGGAGAAAAAAGATGTTAAAACTTTTTGCGAAACAAATATGTTAGAAACAACAGATATACGGAGTGAAAACTAGCGAATAAAGTGGAAGAACTAAATGTAAACAAACATTTATTTTGAGTTAAAAAAGGGAAAATTTGGAGTATTTTGTAATTTCTTCAATGAAAATGTTGAAAAAATGTAAATAGTTAATTATTAATCGATTTGTATGTTGTTTTTGGTCACAATGGATATAGTTTCTTGTGCAAAAGGAAAGTAAGAAGCTAAATATATCAAGATCAAAAAAGACATATTGCTTATAAAAATTTTTTCTTGTAGAACTTTATGTATATTACCAGTATTTATTAATTTCTTGAATGAAAAAGTTAAAATTCCGTAATTTTTTCATTATTAATCGAACTCTTAGCAATTTCCCTTCACATTGAGAAAAGTTCCGTGTGCAGAAGGTTTGTAAAAATAAAAATATAACAAAATGTATACTTTTAACTTCTTGTGTTAGGAATTTGTGAATATACCTCTAAATTGGTTAAATACTAAGCTAGTGACGACCGATGAAAGGTGTCATAATTCCGTAATTATGACACCTTTCGTAATTCCGAATTACGTTTTCCTAATAAAACGGTTTCCAAACAAAACAGACAGGCGGTCAGAGAGGGACAGAAAAACTTTTTGGTAATATTTGGTGTCTCTTTCTAAGTCAAGAGTTAAACGTCAAAAGCCCCGTGACGTATCTGTTTATATCTGTGGTTGTGACGCACCTAAATTCAATAAATTAAAGTTCGACTTTTGATTTAACATAAAAGTACAACAAAAGTGACGACGAGGACGGTATAAAAAGTATCTATTTTTTTATACAAAATCCCGAAAACAACGATGTCCGACGACAAAGTTTTTTAACTGTTGAGAGATCAGCAAAACGCTAAGCACCAACAAACCCTTTTACTACGGCAAATGGCACAACTATTGCAGGCTTAAGGTATTGCTTCAACAAGTAATCCAGGAACAAGTACACCAAAGGCTGCACTAATGGAATCATTGTCGCACTCTATGGCAAACTTTGTGTATGAGCCAGAAAGTGTTTTAATTTTTCAAGCTTGGTACAACAGATATGTACATGTTTCGAGAAAGAGGCGAAAACTCTAGGCCATGACAAAGTGGTACTACTTTGGCGTAAAATGTCTAATCAAGTTGATGAAGATTTTCAAACTACATTCTGCCAAAGAATTCAGTTGATATGCCGCTCAAGAACACTTGAAAAGACGAACAAACTTTTCGGTAAAGCTGAAACTCAAGTTTCACAACGCTACAAGTGCCTGCAACTTTCAGAAACAGATAGTTAGAATTTTAAAAAGTATGTAAGCCGAATAAATCTTCAACCTTCTTCTCTTGACCAGTTCAAGTGTTTAATTTTTGTACTGGGCCTTAAATCAAGCAAAGACGCAGATATTCGTCTGCGGTTATTAAAACTTTTGGATAAGTTTTCCGCCGCAACAAATTTATATAAACTGATGGACGAAACACAACGTATAATGGATTTGAAAGCAGATAGCATTATGATTGAACGCCAACCAAAATCAATTTACTCTGTTAACAAAGAGGAAAACAACAACCACATTCACATACTTCAGAAAACACCTTACTGGCTCTGCGGGGATCTACATTTCGTAAAATTTTGTACCTACATCAAAGACAAATGCACCAAATGTCCACAAATTGAACACAAGGACAACTACCGCTCCAGTTCAAGAACCATTAAAACAATAAAATTTCAAGAAACAAATTTTCGTACAAACGATGAAGCTTCAATTTAAAGAACTTTGTAAGTATGCAATTGTGATGATCAATAATAACACCATTCGACTTCAGATAGACACAGCATAAGATATCTCGATAATTTGTGTTGAAACATGGAAATCCATTGGCAAACCCGAAGCATATATTACAAAGAATAGATGAATGACGCCACAAAAACAGTATACTCTAGGTCCCGCCACTTCTGTATAAAATTAACACACAAAATAAGTGGTGTGAGGAACTGCGGGCTTCTTGGGGACAATTGCTGTAGACTGTCTAATGGTGAAAGTATAGCACTGGCTACTTTATAGTCACCAGCAGCAACTCGTTTCCTTACCTTAGACCAACTGAGCATGAATGAAAATCGACTGGATTCGAACTTTCGATCTTATATTCGATGGCGAGATAGGTAAACTTAAGGAAGATTATCAACACTTTTTTGATAACTCTTCTTTAGGACTGTTTACAAAAACAAAAGTACATATTCAACACGCAACAATTGTAATCTGTAAAAGGAATGTTAAAATTAGAATTTGCGCAGACTATTCTACGGGACTTAACTCGATGGTTAAATCAAATCATTATACATTGCCCACACCAGACGAAATTCTTTCCCGCTGCAGCAATTGTGATATCTTCAGTCACTTGGGTTTGTCAGATGCATATCTTCAAGTCGAAGGGAAGATGACAGCAAAGAATTGCTTACAATAAACACACACAGAGCTTAATTTAAATTTAATCGTTTGACACCAGGTATAAAATCAGCTCCAAGAGCGTTTCAAAGGAAAAAAAATAATTATGCTCTGGTATAGAAGGCGCCAAGGTTTATATAGACGACAATTGCGTAACATAAAAGTAATCCCAATCTTCTCTTATAGAATATTCAAGATTTTGAATTCCGTTTGAAATTTATAAACTGTCAATTTTTAAAAAAGCTTATTACATATCTTGGACAGATTATAAACAGTAATGGTATTAAGCATGATCCAACAAAGATTACTGTAATTCAAAATTTGAAAACTCCGCAAAACATCTCTGAAGTATGTTCGCTCCTAGGCTCAATTAATCATTACGCCAAATTCGTTAAAAACATGCGAAACCTCTTAATGACCTATTAAAAAAGGAGAACGCATTTAATTGGCCTTCAGAATGCCAAGAATCCGTGGACAAATTTAAACAAATTTTGATTTCGGATCACTTCCTGATAACAGCATGAAGGCAATTCATCATATATCAAAATCTCTCCCATCAACTGAACGTAATTATAGCCAATTTGAGAAGGAAGGTTTAGCACTGATTTTCGCCGTACATCGCTTCCATAGGATCCTGTATAGACGTAAATTTACGTTGGACACTGATCACAAACAATTCCTCGCAATTTTCGGCTCAAGGGAAAGGTATACCTGTGTGTACAGCAAACTACATCGCTGGGCTTTGCCGCTGGTAACCTATGACTTCGAAATTAAGTATACGAACACTAAGGTATTCGGTCATGCAGACGTATCATCCAGACTCATCAGTGATCACGAGAAACCAACCGACAAGTACATGGTAGCTTCCGTATCGCTCGCGGACGACACTCGCATCGATCTGAATAAAGCAATATGTACATTACCTGTATCTTTCAAAATGATAGTCAAAGCCACCAAGAACGATGTAACTCTACAAAGCATTATGCAGTATCAGAACACATGCTGGTCAGAAAATTGTTCAACTGTATCTTATTTTAATAGAAAAGAATCGTATTGTAACAATCGTATTGTAATACCGGATACATATGGTCAAAAGATTCTCAAGCAACTTCATAGAGGGCACATTTCTTCAGAAAGATGTAAATCAATCCGTTTATATATTAAATGAAGATTTCATAAAAAAAATTTCAAAACTGTTAACAAGCCGTAAGGAAACTTGTCAAAACCAACCTTTGCTATTGGCCAATAACAACCCGACCGCTCGAGAATGTACTTATTGACTACGCCGGACCTCTAAAGAATAAATACTATCTAATCATCATCGACTCATTTTTAAAATACCCTGCTATTTACGAAACACCAACTATTACATCATTTGCAACAATAAAAATTATGAACGAGTATTGTGCACAGTTTGGAAATCCTGAACGAATTGTTTCGAAGAACGGGGCACAGTTTTGCCCAGAACAATTTCAAAACCTGAAGGAAGAGCTATAGAATACACAAGAACTGTACGTTTCCATCCCAACGGACATGCGGAAAGATTCGTGGACATACTAAAACACGTTCTCAAAGAAACAGAAAGAGAGGATACACCTACCACAGCACTCTAAACATTCTTGGAAGTCTAGATCGACACCTAATCCAAATTCCTCAAATGGTAAGACCCCAGCGGAATCGTTCATATGTCGAAAAATGCAAACAGTTTTTGGCATCACCAAAAAACCTAAAGTTACCTTATCAATCGTGAAACCAATCGGAAAATGGAAAAAAAATACAACACCAAACACGGTAATCGTAAGAGAACATACCAACATGGCGACTCAAGTCTACGCTTTGGACTTCAAAGGAAACAAAGAACACTGGGTGCCAGGGGAAATCATCGAGAAAAGGTAACGTAGTTTACAATGTTCTGATCTATGTTGGTAACGAAAAAAACTCGTGAGAACACACACACACTAACTCCGACCTAGATACACCGAAAGTGACACTAACGCATTGGAAACGTCGAATCTACTTTTGGACATATTGCTTGAGGAATTCGAAATAATTCCACCATTACGAGAAGAATCTTTTGAAACACCTACAGCTTCACCATGCCCAACTCCAATGCGTATAATCAGCCGTAGACAACCTGTGGAACCATTATCCAGATCACCGCAACAGTCTTAAGGAGGGAGATGTGGGGGGGGGGGGGGGGAACACTACCATAAAGCAACTTTATTACAATGTGGCATCACGATGAAATGCGACGTTGTTACGCTCCATTAGCTTTAAGTTTTTTATACAATTCAATTTAACCGTTTTACACAGCAAGTTGTGATATGCACACCTAAATTCAATAAATCAAAGTTATTTTATTATCAATTACAGCAAATCAACTTTTGATTTAACATAAAAGTACAACTATTTTCTTATGGTGGAAGGATCTATGACAATTATGCGTGAAACAAATTTATTGGCGAAATACTCACAAAGGCTTCGATGGCATATCTTTATTGAATGGTTCATATTTTCAATGTCGTTAATATGCTGAATCTCATCTTATGGCTCTTTGTTTGTTGACATAGATTATTTCTGATAAATACTTTGCCTATAACGAACTATTTTTTCTGGTCCCATGGGGTTCGTTATAACCGGCAAATTTTGCAGCAAAATGATCACCAACAACTCTTCGGCCATTTCTATGCCGACTTCCGTTAGCTTCTCTGAAATTTCTGTAAAACCATTCAGATATTTAGCCGAGCATTCGAAGACTAGTAACTTCTTGTACAGGCTAACTTTCCGTAATGGACCATTTGGTTCATACACTTCTTGTAGTTTTTTCCACGCTTCTAGAGCTGTTGCACAATTTTTTTCCTAGCTTAATTGTATAGTTTTCACGGAAAGCATAATCATGGCTAGGGCTTTTTCATCTTTTTGTCTCCATAGTTCAGCCTCATTTGCAGCAACTGATTTCCCAAAAGTTCCACTTGTAATTGTCCATAGATCTGAATGTTCTAAAATGCACTTCATGTGCATTTTTCCGACATTCAATTTGTCTATATGGAGCATTGACTACCTCATCATAATTAAACACAAACAAAAAAATTTTTCTCCTGGGCCCATAATCCGTTGGGTTAAAAGTTTTATTAAGTTAATAAAATGTAAAAAAGTACATAAATATATAATTTCAATTTTCAATTTTATTGAGACTTTCAGGAACGATAACATAAGAAAAATTAACTGATAACATTAATTGAAAAAAACTTAAAACTATATAGTATTGTTTCAATAAACATTAATGACATTAAAATCATGAATATCGCCACAAGCTTAGTTAAATACATAAGTACAATATTTTTTTACATTAAATGATAAAGGAGTAAATTTACGATAGGTTAGGTTAGAGGACGTGCACCTGTCGGTCAAGGCAAGCACAGTACCCGGAGGTCGAAATTGACCCATTGTACATTGCCCTTAGGGGAGGAAGAAAATAAAGGATATAGGAATATAGGGAAGGGGAGAGAGAATGGGAAACGGAGGAATTACATATAAAGAAACAGACACAAAACAAAAGAGGTTGAGAGTGCGACTACACTTATGAAGCCCTAGCACCTCTCAACCAGCCCAAGTTGCTAATGAATCTGTGGAGAGCCTTGATGTCGGCTCTCGACACAGAACTCAAGCTCTCAAAGAAGGCCATGCCAAGGGTCCTCAACCTACCAAGGGTTGGGCAGTTGCAGAGGAGACGTTCGACAGTCTCCAACTCCTCCTCATCGCAACATACCCTGCAATAGTCCGGCTGGGATCTGTTCCAGATCCCCGTCAGTGACCTAATCTCGCAGTGCCCCGTAATAAAACCGACAACCAACCCTAACCAAGCCCAGCAGCCACTCTGTCCTCTTGCTGTCCACAGCAGGCCATAGATGCCTAGAAACAGAACAACCCGATCCGTTCCCCCAACGCCGCTGCTCTTCCCTTCTGACCCATCCATCGATGAGGCCATAGAGGTGGCAGACCGGGGGGTCAGGAACAACTGTCAAATCGCCACCTGAAAACGAATCTAACCTAGCGGGGGCATCCGCCGTCTCATTGCCCAGTATTCCGCTGTGGCCCGGAACCCAGTATAGCCGGATACGGTCCGGTGCAAAACTCCTCAACGACTCTTTGCACTCGCGAACGAGCCGTGATTTGCACCAGACCGATGCAATGGCCCTAAGGGCAGCCTAACTGTCAACGAAGATCATGTAAGATTCCGAATCCGAAGATGGGGCACCAGCTATGGCCTCAATAGCCTTCGGTTTTGAAGTGGCGTTCAAGACCGAGTTCCCTACAGAAAACCCCAGCACGCACGCTTGACGACAGAACATCCACCCAGATTTGATTGGATTAGTTTGTTACCCAACATGTGGGTGATAAACCGTACCAGAAAATCTGGGCCATGTTTATCCCTTAGTGAATTCTCAATAGAAGAAGTGGTAATGTTATTGAAGTCTCCTTCTATATCAAGGAAAGCCGACAGTGTGTACTCACCCCTAGCCAAATTCGCCTCAACAAAATCAGTCACTTCATGAAGAGCGCTCCCAACAGACTTACCCTTAATGTAAGTATGTTGCGACCCACTCAACAAAGACCAGTCAATGTTTGACCTTAAACATAGATCGATAAGTCTCTCCAAAGCTTTCAAGAGAAAGGATGAGAGTGATATTGGTCTATAATCCTTAGGGCCGACATGACTGGGTTTACCAGCTTTTGGTGTAAACACCTCGAGCACATCTTTCCAACCCTCAGGTATATCACACCACCGGAGACAGTCTCTATACACGTCCACCAGATATTCGTGTAATATATCACCAGCATGCTGAAGCAGAGCCGGAAAGATACCATCCGGACCAGGCGACTTGAACGACTCAAAGCTACTAATAGCCCATTTGACCTTATCCCTGATATTTTGCAAAACCGGCGTAATGCCAGCATCACAGAAGGGATCAGCTACACCCAACGGATAGCTTCCTGGATCCTCACAATAGGGGAAATGAGTACTCAATAGAACCTCTAGGGTTTATTTTCTCTTTCTTTTGGACGAAGCCTAGGACTCTATGGTCCTTCGACAGCATCCTACGGAGTAAATTTATATTGCTCAAAATATAATAAAAGTTTACATTGACCGAAGGTTTGTAAAAACTGGGATCTTAAAAAAAACTTAAAACTAAATAACAAGTTATACATAAAAACAAAAAAGAATAGAAAAATATTAGCCTCTATTCGATTCCGGACATGAATGACCATAGAACCGTTGTAATCGGTATACATAATTTGTATTTATTAAGGTGATAAATAATAATAATAACTGGACTACCAATTAATTCGATCTTGTTGAGACTTTCAAGGAAGATTTCATAGGATAAATTAACCGATAACGTTAATTGATAATAATTTAAAACTATATAGTATTGTTTTAATAAACATTAATGACATTAAAATCACGAATAACGCCACAAGTTTAGTCGAATATATAATTACAATATTTTACATTAAACGATAAACAAGTAAATTATATTGTTCAAAATATAAAAGATTACATTGACTGAAGGTATGTCAAAAATGAGATCTTACAATAAGTCTTAAGACCAGATAACAATTGTACATACATAAATAGAAAATATAACAGGAAAATATTAGCCTCTATTCCATCCCGGATATGAATGGCCATAGAACTCTGGTAATCGGTATTCATCATTTGGAGATAAATAGTTACTGTCCGACCAATTAAATTCAGATTGAACCCGAAGAACACTCGTCATCAATCGGTTCTCATGGTACCCAAGGCGATCTATATATTTCTTAAGCAAGGATAATGCGTACAAAGAAAATTGTATTATCCCGGCCTTTCTATAAACAGTTGAATTTCAGAATATTTTTTATAAAGTTTTCATAATTTGCATTAACGCAGAGTCTCAGACAATTACGTTCTAAAATTTCCAAGTTCCTCATTACCGTTGGGGAAACTGAGAACAAAATGGGAAATCCATATAGCATTTTAGAACGAATACACACCTTGAAAATTAAAAGTTTGCACCCCTGGCTTTCATGTCGATTTACCAATAATTTTGAAAACATGCCCCTCTCTCTTGCAATTCTGCCATGTTTATTAAATTTAAATAACTTATTCATGGTTACCCCCAGGTACTTTATGTGATTCCTAAAAGGAATACTTGAGCCCCGTAGAGAGAGGTTCAATGCTTTACTTTTTTTAACAACAGCGTGGTGGCCTATTCCCGAATCATTACGAAAGCATATAGCTTCTGATTTTGCCGTGTTTATTTTGATGCTCCAATCCCGGTAGAAATCATCAATTACTAAGAGATGATTCTTCACTAAGTCCATCGCCCTTTCAGGGCCTGTGTCGTGTGCGTAAACTAACGAATCATGCGCATATAATATACTTTTCGAATCATTACAGAAAAATACAGCGACGCTTATCTCATAATACAACCGTAAACGTAGATAAATAAAAAGCAAAAGAGTAAAAAATATGCAGAGTTGCATTTAGGGGAAATTTCCAACAAAAGAAAGTAAGAAATGCTATACAAAATAAATTGAGTGATGACAATGAAATTAAGGTGCCAACCAGAGATCAGCAACAAGTATTCAAAACGATGAGTAGATTCAAATCATACTTATAATTTCTGATACTTATACGCATTCATACGTATTTTAATATCATACTAATACCATTCATACTCAAAGTTGGAAGTACTCATCGTATTCATACTTAACGACACGCATGATGTTATTGTTATGTTATACTTAACATTTACACGAAGCACAAAATAAGTATGATTCGCGTACTAACACTACTATACTGAAAAAAAGATCGTGTGTATGCTTTGTTTGTTGTCTTTGTCTTTCCTTTCTTCTTAGTTTGTTTATGCAACAACAACAAAGGCTGTAAATTTTGATAAATGATTCGAATCGAATTTTTGAATGAGAATCAAACATATTTCGAATGTTGTGAGTTTGATGTCAACGTTGTATTCATACTTATTGCTACTTATACTTATAAATCCATGTTGTAGCGAGTATGAATGAATCAGAGTAGTAGAATTTCAATTCTGTTGATTCACTCATACTCAAAATTGCATGAGTGCTTATGAGTAGCGGAAAAACGATTCATTGCTGATCTCTGGTGCCAACCTGAAATTTTGTTTGTAGACATTACTGATATTTCGTTTAAATATTACGCCGAAGTTACTGATAAAGTAGGGAAAGTAAGAAATGTTATACAAAGTGGATTGATGGCTCTGAAATGCAGATGCCCATCTCAAGGAATAAATAAATTTAGTTGTACAACTATAAAATGTTGCGTTTGTTAAACAGTTATGACTGCTCTTTCGTTATAAAATTAGCTCTGTTAAATTGTCTTTGCTAAAATTTTTTGCTTGCGTCTTGAATTTTCAAATTGAATTTAACTTCACACGCATACGGCATTATTGGTTACAAAAATTCTTCGATTTTCTTATATTTTTACGAGCACAAATGTCAGAATGAAGCACTTGTATTTTCGTTATCGTGTGCGTAAGAACAAAGCATACCACCCCTATCGCAAATAACTATTCCCATAAAAAAATCCCAAATTTCGTCATTTCCTATTGTGAATCGATCCTAAAAAATTTGTTGGGAGTGAATTCTCAAACATAAAAAAATTTGGTATCGCCAATGTTTGTTCCCAAGAATTATTTTGTAAAATTAATTCCCAACACCTACCAATGGGTACAAGGAGGGAACATTTAAGTTAAAATTGTTATGTTTAAGGAACGCAAATGTAAATAAAGAGCAGATTAATTGTATGGTGGAAGCGATGGTAGCAATGAATTATAAAAAGGGAGTTATTAAACGTGTATAAATCAAATGCTTACAACCGTAACATTTAGGCTGTTGTAGCCTTTTCTGTTCAAGTATAAATGTCGGTTCTTTGACGGTGCGATGGTTCGTACATGTATGCCGCCTATACTACCCACAACACCTGAAATTTTGTATAAAACCATTTTCCAATCTCTTTCTCTTCCTCAGAAGATGGCAGCACTATTCACTGATTCACAATAAAATTTTTTGTTTATACCGCATTTACCACTAATTCACAATAAAAACTTTTACCCGCAATATATTCGCAATCCCGATTTTTTGGAGTGGGAATAAAAGTTTACTCCCAAATAACTTATTCCCATAATATTCACGATAGGGGTGATACATTTTTAGAAAAAGAAATAGAAAATTTTTAAATTGAACTTTAAATTCTTTCTAACCAGAACTGTAAAATTTCTATTCTCATAACAAATATAATAAATTAATATTAATTCCGCATGATTAATAAATAATTAATAAAAATTCCGCATGAAATTTCTCTCTTTTCCTTTCTCTACTATTATGAATAAAAATTCCGTGTGAAATTTTTCTTTTCCATTTTCTCTGTTTTAATCCCATTTTTAACTACCGAGGGAAGAGAGAAATATTGAAAAGGAACTTATAAAGTACAATGGAGTTTGCTTAAAAATTTATGTATATTTTTGTGCAACTGAATTTAATTAAATAGAAAATATTTAAAGGGTCCGAAACAACTAATAAAACACAAGTTCAACATTTGGTTATATTAATGGAAGCCAATCTATAAGCAAAGTCGACTTTTTGTACAACTGAATTTAAATACAGTAGAACTTCTATAAATTGAATCACTATTATCCAGAAAAAAAACTTCAAATTATAGAAACTTCAAAGAAAAGAAGCAAATCCTGAAAGGATTTCTCTCCAAGATGCTGTTGCTGTGCTTCAACTTAAAGAAAATTCAAATAATAGAAGTTCGACTGTAAATAAAAAATATTTAAATATTCCTGTGAGCCTAAAACAACTAATAAAACTCAAGTTAAACATTTGGTTTATATTGTTACGTTTTTACTATTTTAAAAACGTTTAGAATATGAATTCGTTGGTTGCAAACCAAGTAGAAACAAATATGTATGTGCTTCATTTTAATGAAACTCTTTATTGTTCGCACTGTCTTACGTGCCACTGTTCAAACTTATACAACGTACACAACAATAACTATAACAATATGTGCTTATTTGTTATATTTCTCTGCTTATAACCTTTTTATAAGCAACAGCACTCGTTCGTTATTCTCTGCTCACAACCTTTTTCTAAGCACAACATTTCTGCTCAATATTGCCAGAAGCCGGTTTGGAAAAAGTGCAAAAATCTTGTCAAAAAAGTGCAATCCTGAATAAAAAAGTGCCAAAACTTTAAAACCGGTCATTAAAAAATATATATAAAATGAGCAGTGTTTTTCATTTTTTCATTATAAATGTTTTATTTTTTTAGTTTCTCAACTGAAAAAATAATATGGCAACAGTTTCCGAAAAAGTGGGCGTAAAAGGGAATGTGACATCCGATTAGAAAATCTTATATATCCTATTGTTCCTTTTACAGTACGATCTGTTAGTGTTCTAAATTTCATGTGAATCGGTTCAGCAGTTCTTCCGAGAAAGAATAACGAACAAATACTCTACTGGAGTAAAAAGAAGACTATATGTATATAGATTAGAATGACATCCAATCTCTAGTTTATTCTATAGTGTAGGCTATTGTCAAGTTTATAGTCATGTTCATAGTCTAGTCTATTGTCAATTCTATAGTCATGCCTATAGTGTAGTCTATAGTCTAGTTTATTGTCTAGTATAGTCTAGTCTATAGTCATGTCTATTATAGTCTAGTCTATAGTCTAGTTTATTGTCTAGTATAGTCTAGTCTATAGGCTATAGTCTAGTCTATAGTCGTGTATAGGCTATAGTCTAGTCTATAGGCTATAGTCTAGTCTATAGGCTATAGTCTAGTCTACAGTCATGTCTATAGTAGTCTAGTCTATAGTCATGTCTATTATAGTCTAGTCTATAGTCATGCCTATAGTCTAGTCTATAGTCTAGTCTATAGTCATTTCTATAGTCTAGTCTATAGTCATTTCTATAGTCTAGTCTATAGTCATACATTGAGTCTAGTCTATAGTCATGTCTATAGTCTAGTCTATAGTCATACATTGAGTCTAGTCTATAGTCATACATTGAGTCTAGTCTATAGTCATGTCTATAGTCTGTCTATAGTCTAGTCTATAGTCATGTCTATAGTCTAGTCTATAGTCATGTCTATAGTCTAGTCTATAGTCATGTCTATAGTCTAGTCTATAGTCATGTCTATAGTCTAGTCTAGTCATGTCTATAGTCTAGTCTATAGTCATGTCTATAGTCTAGTCTATAGTCATGTCTATAGTCTAGTCTATAGTCATGTCTATAGTCTAGTCTATAGTCATGTCTATAGTCTAGTCTATAGTCATGTCTATAGTCTAGTCTATAGTCATGTCTATAGTCTAGTCTATAATTTAATTTTTTTTAAGTGCAAAATGAATGGAAAAATTCTAAAAATGCACTTTTAATGCTAAGAAAAATACAGAAAATGCAAAAAAGTGCTAAAAAGAGTGCTAGAATTGCACTTTAAATTCCGTTATGGCAACACTGCTTCTGCTAAACTTTACTACGGACGCAACTTGTCTTCACACGCAACTTCACGCAAGCACAGTATAAGCAGTAACGAAAGCAATGCCATTTGAAAACGGCTCATAACATAAAAACACTGGGCCAACTAGAGAGAGAAAAAAAATGTTATAAGTGTTGCGAACCAAAATGTGTTAAAAGCAACAGATATACAGATGAAAACTGGTAGATAAAGCAGAAAAATTAAATGTAAACAACCATTTATGTTGTGTTAAAAAAGGGAAAATTTAGAAAATTTAGAGCTGCTGTTATCTTCGCCAGTATTGGGTCACTGCTTTGTGCTTTGGACCAGTCTTCGTTGGCCTCGATCTTCGTTCGCCGGATATCGATGACGGCTTTCTTCTTCTCAGCCTTCACACAATGTTTATGCTCCAAATTACGAGGTCGGCTCGAGAGACCATCAGCATTCTCGTGTTTTATGCGTCTCCCCATTGCTAATGGCAGTGCTTGGGGATTATGATTTTCAATTTTCTTGCGTCCTTTTCTAGCTTTTACTTCTGCATACGCAATAGCATGATGATCATTACTATCCATATGTTTACCGCGGCTTTTCTTCGATCTACCCGTTTCATCGTTGTGTTTATCAGAACCCTTATGTGTAGCAATGGCACGTCGTCTTGTTATAGTCATGTTCATAGTCTAGTCTATTGTCAATTCTATAGTCATGCCTATAGTCTAGTCTATAGTCTAGTTTATTGTCTAGTATAGTCTAGTCTATAGTCATGTCTATTATAGTCTAGTCTATAGTCTAGTTTATTGTCTAGTATAGTCTAGTCTATAGGCTATAGTCTAGTCTATAGTCGTGTTTAGGCTATAGTCTAGTCTATAGGCTATAGTCTAGTCTACAGTCAGGTCTATAGTAGTCTAGTCTATAGTCATGTCTATTATAGTCTAGTCTATAGTCATGCCTATAGTCTAGTCTATAGTCTAGTCTATAGTCATTTCTATAGTCTAGTCTATAGTCTAGTCTATAGTCATTTCTATAGTCTAGTCTATAGTCATACATTGAGTCTAGTCTATAGTCATGTCTATAGTCTAGTCTATAGTCATACATTGAGTCTAGTCTATAGTCATGTCTATAGTCTAGTCTATAGTTTATTGTCTAGTATAGTCTAGTCTATAGGCTATAGTCTAGTCTATAGGCTATAGTCTAGTCTATAGGCTATAGTCTAGTCTATAGGCTATAGTCTAGTCTATAGTCGTGTATAGGCTATAGTCTAGTCTATAGGCTATAGTCTAATCTACAGTCATGTCTATAGTAGTCTAGTCTATAGTCATACATTGAGTCTAGTCTATAGTCATGTCTATAGTCTAGTCTATAGTCATACATTGAGTCTAGTCTATAGTCATGTCTATAGTCTAGTCTATAGTCATGTCTATAGTCTAGTCTATAGTCATGTCTATAGTCTAGTCTGCTTCACTGCTTCTGCTAAACTTTACTACGGACGCAACTTGTCTTCATACGCAACTTCACGCAAGCACAGTATAAGCAGTAACGAAAGCAATGCCATTTGAAAACGGCTCATAACATAAAAACACTGGGCCAACTAGAGAGAGAAAAAAAATGTTATAAGTGTTGCGAACCAAAATGTGTTAAAAGCAACAGATATACAGATGAAAACTGGTAGATAAAGCAGAAAAATTAAATGTAAACAACCATTTATGTTGTGTTAAAAAAGGGAAAATTTAGAATACTTTTTAATTTCTTCAATGAAAATTTTAAAAATTCGAAAATATTTTATTATTAATTGAAATTTGTATAGTTTTTGGTCACAATGAATACAGTTTCTTTTGCAAAAGGTAAGTAAGAAGCTAAATATATCAAGATCAAATAAGACATATTGCTCATAAAATTTTTTTTTTGCAGAACTTTGTGTATATTACCAGCATTTATTAATTTCTTAAATGAAAAAGTTAAAATTCCGTAATTTTTATTAATCGAACTCTTAGCAATTTCTCTTCACAATGAATCAAATTTTTTGTGTAAAAGATAAGTAAAAAGAAAAATATAACAAAATATATTCTCATAACTTTTTGTTTCAGGAGTTTATGAATATACCTCTAAATTGGTTAAATACTAAGTTAGTGACAATCGATGAAAGGTGTCACCAAATACATTAGTTCCGTATTACGTTTCCGCAATAAAACATTGCATTTCCTTTCAAAACTATTCTATTATTCTACAAAATTATCATCAATTTCTACCAAAATAGAAAATAAAAAGCCACCCTAAAAATTAACAACACATTAATAAACAAAACTGAAAGAATCAGACAGAAATACTTTTTGGTAATATTTGCTCTTTCACATTTGGACAGTGCTCCTGTCAAATTCGTTTCGTTACTGCTTATACTGTGCACGCAAGGCTGACTGAATTTACACTGACTGGCTGTCTGCTTTCTCTTGAACAGAGTGAAAACTGTTGGATAAAGTGGAAAAATTAAATGTAAACAAACATTTATTTTCTGTTAAAAAGAGCAAATTTGGAGTACTATTTATTTCTTCAATGAAAATGTTAAAAATTCGTAAATATTTAATCATTATCCGATTTGTATGTGGTTTTTGGTCGCAATGAATATAGTTTCTTGTGCAAAAGGATAGTAGGAAGCTAAAATATCAAGATCAAATAAGACATATTGCTTATAAAAATTTGTTCTTGTAGAACTTTGTGTCTATTACCAGTATTTATTAATTTCTTGAATGAAAATGTTAAAATTCGTTAATATTTTTTATTATTAATCGAACTCTTAAGAGATTGCACACTGAAAAAAATACCGCGTGCAAAAAGCAAGTAAAAATAAAAATATATACTCATAACTTTTTGTTTCAGGAATTTGTGGATACACCCCTAAATTGGTTGAATAATAAGTTAGTGATGAAAGGTGTAATAAAACTACGTTAATTCCGAATTAAGTTTCCCTAATAAAACGGCTCATCTCCTTTCAAAATTATCCTAATATTCTACAAAAATATTATAAATTTCTACTAAAATAGAATAATAAAAATCCACCCAGAAATCTAAAAAACTAAGCAAAACAGACGAGCAATCAGAGAGGGACAGAAATACTTTTTGGTAATATTTGCTGTCCCTTTCTAAGTGAAGAGTTAAACGTCAAAAGCCCGTGACGTCTCTGTATATCTGTGACTCGAAATGGAATATTTGGGGTTCCGCATTCTCGAGAATTATATTGCGACTACATTGTTTGTTGTTGCGTGTGCTTACTTGTCTGTCCCTTTTTCTCTCATACATATTATAGCTGGTTTACTTATAACAAGTTTGATGTTTGTGTTAGTGTGTATTTTCATTTTTTTTTTTCATTCATTTTTGAATGGGGGCTGCAAGCTTTCTGTATCCTGTACACGACATCATTTAAGCGTTTAATTATTTTATACGGCCTATCCCAGCTACTTTGTACGTTGGGGAATGATCCCTTCTTGTATAATAGTACCATTTGTCCCTCATGAAGCCCTTCGTGTTCGCTGATCGCCCAATATGCTATTGTAAGAGGAGTTTCTCCGGATATCTCATTTCTAGTAGGTCATCTGTCCTCTTCCTGAGCTGCTGTTATCTTCGCCAGTATTGGGTCACTGCTTTGTGCTTTGGACCAGTCTTCGTTGGCCTCGATCTTCGTTCGCCGGATATCGACGACGGCTTTCTTCTTCTCAGCCTTCACACAATGTTTATGCTCCAAATTACGAGGTCGGCTCGAGAGACCATCAGCATTCTCGTGTTTTATGCGTCTCCCCATTGCTAATGGCAGTGCTTGGGGATTATGATTTTCAATTTTCTTGCGTCCTTTTCTAGCTTTTACTTCTGCATACGCAATAGCATGATGATCATTACTATCCATATGTTTACCGCGGCTTTTCTTCGATCTACCCGTTTCATCGTTGTGTTTATCAGAACCCTTATGTGTAGCAATGGCACGTCGTCTTGTTGGTAAGATGGATCTAGACTTCTTGCGTGGCGCTTTGCAGTTTCTTTGGTAATGACCACGCTTTCCACAGTTGAAGCATTTAACTTTAGTCTTTTGTCCTTTTTCTTCCAAAACTTGCTTCAACATCTTTTTAAGTTTATTTAACAGGCAGTGTTCTTCCTCCACGACTTCCATTCTTCGCACTTTGCTAACTGGTGGTCTAGAAATCATGCGTGCGGTCTCCTGGGCTAGTGTAGAACATACCGCTAATTTAATGTCAGGGTCCCGTATACCGTCAACAAACACTTCTGTTTTATAGTTGTCTATCAGCGGGTGATTTTCTCCTGGGTATGCAAGCTGTACCAACCTCTCAACTTCCATTGCAAAGGCTTGTAATGACTCGTTTGCCTTTTGCGCCCGGTATCTCAACTCCATGCGATATCGCTCACGTTTGTGCCCATCACCGAATTAACGCCGCCTTTAAGCCTTTGTAGTTGTTTCAGGGATCTCGGCTGCGACACCTTTTAATGCCAATATTAGTTCCAAACCTTCTCTCTATCGTTCCATCCGTTTCTGCTGGCTACTGTCTCAAATTGGAATTTGAACATGGATAGGGGGGAGCTACCATCAAAGGAAGGTGGTTTTATCCTTCTGGTACTTTCAGATACAACTCGAACTGGTTCCGGTTGAAGATCTTTTCCTCCATCATTACGAGTTTTCCGTCGACGGTCGTTTCTAAATTCTCTTGCTGACCGATTCATGTATTTCCTGCAGCTTCCCTGATGTTGCTTTGAGCTCCTTTTCCATTTGTGACAAAATTTCTGCCTGCAGTTTTTGGTTTTCGGCTCTAGATTATTGTCCGGACTATCTTACGTGCCGCTGTTCAAACTTATAGAACGTACACAACAATAACGTTATTCGTTATTCTCTGCAACGCTTCTGTTCGCGTAAACACTAACAACTCTTCGCTAAACTTTACTACGGACGCAACTTCACGCAAGGCTGACTGGTTGTCTGCTTCCTCTTTACTTTTTATATGCGAACCTTTTCAGTCTGATGATGGTTCTCGAAGTGGAATGTTCGGGGTTTCGCATTCTCGAGAATTCTATTGCGACTACATTGTGTGTTGTTGCGTTTGTTTACTTCTGGCTTCATCAATAACATTTTAGTGCAGTTCATATTAACCATTTAAAAAAAAATTATCTCGATAATTTTAGTTTAGTAAATATGACGACGATAGAAAAGAGTGCTAACTTCGTCTACCTTCGTCTTTTTACTAGCATTAAAAATTGAAGTCTATTCTCTAAGTATAGACACCGATTTCCACTATCGCTAAACATTTATCTTGTATATTTTTGTTAAAAGCATTAATTACGTTTTATTTTAGAATTTTTTTTAATTAGTTTTAGTTTAATCGTAGTAAGTTTAAAGAAGTTTCAGATAGTGTGAGCTCTAGCCTGTTATGTTTTTTAATTATTGTTAAAATTTTACTTTTTTCGTGATGTAGTTTTTGTTCACCTCCTCTCAAGTTTTCACCTGTTAATACAAAAATTTTCCCACATTAAAAGTGCCAGGTAATCATTTTTTTTTATCAACAACTGGTTCACACCATTGGCACATGTCAAACAAATGCATCAACAGAGGAAATCGACTTCTGCCACATGCAGACGATTTTCCTCATAATTGCTTACAAATTCTTATTTTTGATAATTGTTTATTTAAATTTTGCTTACCAATTCCAAATAATTGTTTACCAAAATTTTGCTTATCAATTCTTAATTGTATTGACAAATTTAGTATTTAAGCCATCCTAAAATATTGTAACATCGCAGTGCGAAAATGTTAGTCTAAAAGTGCAATTCGAAAATGTTAGTTTAAAAGTGCAGTGTAAAAGTTGTAATCTAAAAGTATAGTGTAAAAGATCAGTTGAAAAGTGCATTACTAATATTTACAAAAAGAAAGAAAAACACAAAAGATTTTTTTTTAGGAAGAATAAATGAAAATAAATTCATGCAATTTGCCCGTTTTTGGCCCCTTTCCCCCTCTTTGGACCCCTTTTGGTTTAACTTTAGAAACGAAACACCTCCAAAAGTTATTTGAGAAACTTTACCAAGCTAAATCGTAAAAAAATACGTTTAAAACACGTAAAATACAGCATTTATGCATAAAAGTATTAATTCTTGCCCATTGTTTCTCCATTTGTCCCATTTTTTCTCTCATTTTGGTCAAAATTTTGAAAAGATTTATATCCTACAACCTGCACCGACAAAAGCTCGATTTATATCCCCAATTTTAAGAAAATCGGTCTAGATGTCCAGCCGTGATTGGCTAACAAACAAACAAAAAAACAGACTTACAGAAAGATTTATAATATATATTAGGATTATCAAAAGATGGGTAGAGTGCAACATTGTACATTGAAGGAGAGAAGGATCATTGAAAAACTTCGAGGACAGAAATAATCGTATAAATTTATAGCTGATGTGCTTGGACGATCTATACATTTCGTTTAGCCTCAAAAAGTAGTAGAAAAACGAGTCTTCGAAAGCTATCGGACCTGAAATAGATAATCAATTATCGACAAAAACTGTTTGGCGTCGTCTATGTGACATTAAGCTTCCAGGAAAAATAGCTCGCAAAGTTCCAAAAGTATACTTGAGGAAGTCATGCTGCCATTTGCTAACGAAGAAATGCCACTGCGCTGGGTCTTTCAACAATATAATGAACCCAAACGCTTCTCCAAATTAGTAAGTTCTTGGTTTCGCGAAAACAACATCCGCCTCCTGAATTGGGCAAGCCAACGGAAAATTTTTAAGATCAAAAGAATCGGTTGAAAAAGGAAAATATATAAAATAAGACTGAACTCTGGCAAAAAGTTCGAGAAATATGGTACAACACGCCAGTTGAAACTTACCGTAACGTTATCGATTTACTAAATTTTTTTGGTGTAAAAAAAATTTTTTTATCAAGCAATTTACGCTAAAAAGCATTTAGCATAATTTTCAAAAAAATAAATGCATTTTCACGAGAGGAACTTGTTTTTTTAACTCTGGTAACACTAATCCTTTTTTAACTGTTTCAGCAAATGACATCTTGTTTTGTTTATCATTTGTTTCCTTTATTGCCTTTGTTATGTTATTCTGCCATTTAATATTACTTTCCTCAATTGTATTGCACAAATTCCTATTCTCCAGAAAATTCATCGTCGTCGTCTTCTTCGCATTCATTTGTCCCGATTGAATTAAAAAGATTGTCTTTACTTAAATAATTAAATATGCATTCAGCGCCATCATAATTCAACCCTAATATGTTGCAAATTGACATAAGCTGAGATATGCTCAAATCCTCTGCAACGTATTTCTGTTTTTGTCGTTATAAAGTCAAGTAGAAACTGTTTTTTGTAAAATTAATAATAATAGCGACTAAATAATATTTATTTATAGCCTACAAAGAAGATGACTGAAACACAACCTTTGCTGCATGCGGACCGTTTAGAAATAGAAGGACGCCCCATACCTCGACCAGATGTACGAAGTTCTCCTGACAATATGTTGGTCAGTGTGCAGAGTGAAGAATGTATTGGTAAGTCTCTTTATATATACTTAAAAAGGCTACTTGTTATTTTTACATATGAGAAATTGAAAGGTAGACAAAAGATGATTGGCTCATATTTGGTAAATTACAGTAGTTTTCGTTTATAGTCACTACCTGTTATAGTCACATTAGTTATATTGTCAATTTTATTAGATTTATATGTTTCTAAAGTTTACTTTGTAGTCCATTTTTGATATAAGAACTTTTCACATACAGTGGTAGACAATCATTTGTACACATATCTTTTCTTATAAATATTCGTTTGGCATTTTTTTTTTACAACCAATTTTTTTTTCTAATTCATACTGTTTATATACACTAAAGAGAGAGTAACTTAGAATGGGTACAGTTAGACTTGTAACTGTTTCTAAAAAAAATACACTTGTTGGATTATAAAAACAACATATCTAAGTAAGACAATCGTTTGTGCGCAGTGACAAATAAGATTAAATTGTCAGTATTAAAGTCTATTCGGGGGAATTTTTATCAAAAATAAGGTGAAATATATTGTATTAAATTTAATAACTATACAAAAATTAAATTTCTATTGACATTTTTATAAGAAATGGGCTCTGCAAAACTTTTAAATGAAACGGAAAAGAATTTAATTGATAACTTAAAAAAAATGTTATTCAAACCGCGAGGTTGCTCGTATTATAAATCGATCTGAGGATGTCATCCGAAATTACCTTAAAAAAGGTAATGATTTTTTAAATAATATTAACAATAATTTTATTTTAAATACAATGAATTCATGTACATTTTATTTATTTTTGTAATAAAAATGAAATTTTATTTTTTGTTATATTCACAAAAATTTAATATATGAGATTTTCATTTTAAGCACATTGTGGCATATAAAACAATTTTATTTAAGTCACTTTAGCGATATAGTTCTCAATTTGTGTGCAATTAAGGGTTGTGACTATAAGCGAAAAGTACTGTACTTCTTTTGCTTTCTCATTTATCCATTCATGTTTTTTTTGCAACATTATGAATCGGTCGCGAACAGGACCATCAACCTTCCTATACCTGCGAGTTGGTCTGTGAGACCGATTTTTTTTGTAAAAAAAAAAATAGTGCCAGCAAGTTGATTTCACTGGTAGCCTCATTATTGGTAATAAGGTTCGTTTTTGATTCAAATAATAATTTTTGTGAAATAATACCAATAATACTATTGTCGGTCTCACAGACCAACGCGCGGGTATTGGTGTTTCTCTTTTTGGTGCGAGTATAGGAAGGTTAAGTGAGAAAAGCGAAAAGTTGTTAAAAGAAAGGGAAAAATATTTAGTACGGGCAGTTGTCAACAGTTTACCTTTATATTTTCCATATGTTAAAGTTGTCTTAATAAAACGATTTAAATAGACACATTTTGAATGCAGGGGAATGTCCAGAATCCGATAACAAGAATGATTATACGCCGTCATTACATCGTACCTTGGAACATCCCACTTCCAACTTGGATACTATGATACATTTACTGAAAGGTAATATTGGTACAGGAATATTAGCTATGCCGGATGCTTTTAAAAATGCAGGCTTGTATGTGGGTCTATTTGGTACCTTAATAATGGGAGCAATATGTACACATTGCATGCATATGTTAGTTCGCTGTTCTCATGAGTTATGCTTACGGTTACAGCATCCTTCTTTAAATTTCTCAGATGTCGGATACTGGTCCTTTGAAACAGGACCCGTTCCATTAAGACGCTATGGACTTTTAGCAAGGTTTGTATGAATATAATTTTAAGTATAATTATGTTAAAAAAGTTACGATGCTAAAATAATAGTTTAAAGGAAAATGTTTGAATAATCTGTCAGAATGGTTTCACTAGAATAAGCAATTGTAGTGGATGAAATGATTGTTAAAATTGTATTTTGTATTTGTATCTCTGTCTTGGATTGCTTATTATAAAGACGAGGACGCCATTTAAGTATGGCTAAAGAGCTGCAGTTTATATTAAAAAAAGGAATCTTTTCAACTAAATAGCCGTTATGAATATCAATTTTATTCTAGCTTTTTCAAGCAACGTACAGCTATTTATATTTATTTCTTAAGTCTAATTTCTTTATATAATACTTATGACCTAATTTAGTTTTTTAATTAAGTCTAATTTCTTTACATGTTAATACTTATGACATAATTTAGTTCTTACTTAACTTATCACATACTGAAAATTTGTATAATGCAATTTGATATCTCGAGCCGTCATAATATGTTAATCATTGACAGTTTTGTTTATATTATTGAGGAATGTATCAAATGCATTTTTTAGTAGTACAACAATGGATAAGTGTGAGCAACACACTACACAATTAGGACAATAAAACTATTGAGCAATTCACACGACTTTGTAACGTGTATGTTGTATTGAATACACTTGGTTGTTTGTGAACGATCAGTGCTATACTCTATTGTGTATTTCGTATTCCAAATGTATTTTTTGGCATTCAAACAATTTGATAGCACGAAACCAACAAAACTTTCATTTTTTTATTCACACTATTTGATACCACGAAACCAGTACAACTTCCAAAAACATATGAAAAAAATGTGTATAAGTGTATCGGATTTTTATACGAAAATTATCAACAACAAGCATACACTGTTGTATAATCGTCCAACAATACACTCAATACAATGATACAACGGTTTGTGTGAATTGACCATATATAAATAAAACAATAAAAGCAAAATTAAGAATAATCTAGATCGTGCATGATTATAATCAGATGTTTAACATCAGTTTGTTAAAGTTTTCAGATTCTCTAGATAATGTTTTGTTTACAAGCTCCACTTCAGCCATATTATGGAAAATTATTTTTTGGGAATATTTGCTGCGCCAAGCATAAATATCCGCATTTGCGGACAAGCAAAAAAAATAACAGATTGAAAACAGTTTACAAAATGAACATTTTGTTTTTAATATTTAAGAGCGAGATTCTATTAATTAATGAATACAGTAGTCGAATATCAATTGCAAAAACTGTGTGGTCTTTAACTGTAAGACATGGCTCCAATACAACTCCGAGGTATTTGACCTTCTATTTCCAACAAATTTCGGTGTTATCAAACGTAATGTTTCGCTGAGGAATCAAAGTTGGGTTTCTTTTTCTGGTATAAAGAATTTCTTTATATATCTCAGCATTAACAAATATTTTACATTTCTTGAAAAAAATTATTAGGGTTTCCGTTACGGATTCCAGGTTTTTATTACGTTCGCAGCTAAAATGCCCGGGCGTAAGTTTGCGGTATTATCAAGAAAAATTGATATATACTTCCAAGGTTCTAGTAGTACGGTTTCAGACTGGTTACCACAAACGTTGACTTTGAAAATAATTTGATAATACCACGATATTGAGCGGTAAATTTAAATTAAACATTTTATAAACTATGGAATCGCGGCATAAGGAGAAAGAATCATTCGGGTCGCTTGCCCGTTGTATACATTTCTTTGGATTACATTCTTTATCTCAAGAATGGGAGAACCGTGTGTGCAAGATGCGAATTGTTCAGGAGGAATAATAACATTATTTTCAATACATATCAAGTTTATTGCAAACAAGTCTTTCCAGAATTTTTTCTAGTGATGACTTTAGGCCCATTGGGCGATATGAGTTTACAATTTCGGAAGGTATATTACACAAGTAAAGCATTATTATTAAGCATTTATTATTACAGTAAGATATTTTATACATTTCATTGGAAGTACTTTTAAACATCTATTGTCAATTAAGTTCCTACCACGAGCTTTTAAATTTACAATATGATTTTTGTTACATCAACGCTAGAGTCTACTGCTTCATTTTGAGAAGTGCGCAATAATTGCAACTCATTACCAACTTTGATTTCGGTTATTGGATCGATCAAAAGCAATGAAACGATTCAGCTAAAATTTCGTATTTCTCTTGGCCAGTATTATACCGCACATCGTTTAGGATTAAAAGACGAATGCTTTTTATTTTTTCGTAATATTTTCTTCACATTCTAAAATGGTGACGATCCTGACAAAGTTTATATTCCAAAGAAGAAGTTTATTTAAAACAAAAAACGTCTTAACTCTTTAAAATACCGAACAACCAGAATGGAAACGAAAGTTTGATGTTTACATAAGTTTTGTGAAAGGGACAGCAAATATTACCAAAAAGTATTTCTGTCCCTGTCTGATTCTTTCTTTTTTGTTTATTTATGTTTGTTAAATTTTAGGGTGGGTTTTTATTTTCTATTTGGGTAGAAATTGATGATATTTTTGTAGAATAATAGAATAGTTGTGAAAGGTAGAAAAGAAAATTGCAATAAAGCGCAACAGCATACTCGTTGTTATTAAGGGTTGCCATCGAACTACAATATCAACACTCCTCCTCAACGTGGATACTGTTTTACAATCAATTAATTTAATTTTAACAGCTTCAAAAAATTACAAAGTTTTACTTTCTGAAAATTCTTCGTCAAAATATCGGCGATCATATTAGCCGTGGGACAGTACACCAACTTCACCTCCTGCCTTTGAACCAACTCCCTTATATGGTGAAATTTTATGTCGATGTGCTTACTGCATTTTTGATAAACTGGATTTTCAGCTAGCTTATCTATGTGTAACAATACTGGACCACCTTTCCAAGCATTGACTTCCATCCATCAACAGCCGTTTCAAATATATAGCTTCCTTTGCAGCATCTGAAGCAGCCATGTACTCGGCCTCGGTACTGCTGAGGGCAACTAAATGCTGTTTTCTACATTTCCATGAGATGGGGCAGCCTCCAAAGAAAAACGTAATTTCTCATCGCAATTCACTTGGTAATCAGACTCCAATGGAAACCAAACTGGCTTACGTTCATCCATTCCATATTGTTTTAAAACATCACAAGAAATGATTCAACACACCCTTGTTCTTGACTTCGAATTCATTTGAAAGTTGATTCTTCACATTCAAAACCACCGATAGATCACTGCATCTAATAATGAGATCGTCCACATATACTGCTATTAAAACAAGAGTGTCATTTTACGTAGCATTATACAAACATAGCTCATTCTTGCAGGAAACGAAGTTCATACATACATACATAATTGGTCGTGGAAAGTAGGGGCTTTAGGGTTGTGGCATATGCCGACGATGTGGCTATTCTTGTGGGTGGTAAATTTTTGCCAACGCTGGGGGAACTGATGGAGTCTGCTCTTGGAATTTTATCCTCTTGGGCGACAAAATGTGGTCTGGGGATAAATCCAAATAAGACGGACCTTGTTTTGTTTTCGCGTAGGTACAAGATTGAAACCTTCGGGTTGCCAAGATTAGCTGGTAGGGAGCTGCCGTTGACTTCTGAGGTCAAATACTTGGGTGTTGTCCTGGACAGCAAGCTGAACTGGAAACGAAACACCGAGGAAAGAATGAAGAAGGGACTAAATGCTTTCTACCAGTGCAGGAACTCCATAGGTAAGAACTGAGGTCTTCCGCCTAGAGCCATTCGCTGGATATATCTGGCGATTGTTAGACCGGTTATTACTTATGGCTGTGTTGTCTGGTGGTGTGCCTTAGATAAGAGTTTTCAACGGAAAATCTTGGATAAGGTTCAGCGGATTGCCTCTTTGAGTATCACTGGAGTGAGGAAGAGTTGCCCTCAGGCTGCTCTTGATACTATGCTCCTCTTGACTTATATGTAAAAAAAGCAATGAAAAGAAAAATGCAATAAAGCGCAACAGCATACGTGTTGTTATTAAGGGTTGTCATCAAACTACAATATCAACAGATCCAATATCAAAAAGTTATTCCAGGAGTTGTTATTGAAGTTTTTGATTTCATTCTGAATATGGATATTAAGCATTCGCATTGTAGTAAAATCGGTAAAGTATCAATAAGGAATCCAGTTTCTTCAATATCTGTTACTTACTGTTACATACATATATAATTGGTTATTGCAACCCTTTAGTCATGATTACGGCCTAGTTTCTCCTACCACATGTGTTGTGTGTGTTAATTTTATACATGATGGTGAGACCTACAGTTTAAAGTCGAAACCGAACGACAGATTTTTGAGAAACTTCATGGCAATTTTATTTACTCCCAGAGTTTTTGACAGAAGACACCGAAGAAATATTTTTTCATATTTCGTTTTGTAGGAGATGTCTCACCAGGGGTTTGAAGCGTGTATAAGTTTTCCTATAGTATTCTTAAAGTTTTTGAGAAATAAAGCGAACTCTAGATGTAGAGTCAGAAGTACATATTTTATTTACAAATTTCTTCAGCTTATATACAATTTCTTATTCTATTTGTCCTACCTATTCCAATAATTTCCAATAGTATGGTTTCTTTTTCTCTTTGTGCAATATTTGGTCTTTGTGTAATATTTCCAATTATAATTGTAGTATATTCAAATTACATTATTTACATTTAATGAAGTTCTAGTGACCCATTTCAATTAACGCCAGTCACATGAAATTGCATATCATAAATTTTTGTTTTTCTTTTTCATTTTCTTTGTTCTTATAAATTATTTGATTTTTGATACTTCCTTATATTTTGGTTTTATTTTATATTTTTTGTTTATTGTTAATGCATATGTTTGGATATGCACTACAATATTATCAAGAAGCGATGATTTCGTTGAGATATTATTTCTTTAGGCATTATTATAGCATCTGTTAGTTTACTAATCATTTCATCAATCTGCTCTTGTGAGTTGATACCATCTGTATCTTCATCTGAACAGAACATTTTCACGCCTACAGTAGCGAGAAAAAAAATGCAAGACTATATCGTGTGATATTCAATCGAGGCTCGTAACTAATAACGTTATCTAATTCCAATTCCACAAAGCCTAAAAATTTGATCAAAATAAAACGGTGGGTGGACACAGACCTAGAGAGTTTGATAGCACTAGGATTAAGGAATTCAAAACATGCCGATGAGAAGACGTACTAAACTTTTTTTTTAATATAATACATAAATTTATTAGAAATAAGGCGAATTATTTAATATTTTATAAATCAGTAAATTAATTCAATTATTTTCTTTTTCTAGGCAAATAATCACAACATTCCTCTTTATTACACAAATGGGCTTTTGCTGTGTATACTTTCTTTTTGTGGCTCTTAATATTAAAGAAGTTATAGATCATTATTTTATAAAACTGGATGTGCACGTTTATCTAATGTTGATGCTAATTCCGATGATTGGTTTGAATTTAGTTAAAAATCTTAAATATTTAACACCAGTGTCGCTATTTGCTGCAATATTAACAATAGCGGGATTAGCAATATCTTTTTTTTATATGCTACATGATTTACCGCATACGGATACAGTAAAGCCAATAGCATCTTGGTCAACATTACCTTTATATTTTGGAACAGCTATATACGCTTTTGAAGGTATTGGTGTTGTATTACCCTTAGAAAATAATATGAAGACTCCTGAAGACTTTGGGGGAACAACAGGTGTTCTTAACACCGGTATGGTGATTGTTGCTTGCCTTTATACTTCAGTTGGTTTTTTCGGATACCTAAAGTACGGAGATGACGTAAAAGGAAGCATAACATTGAACTTGCCACAAGATGATGTGTATGTATATTGTAAAACGTAGTTCTTTAGCATATGAAGCAAAAAGAGAATTTACATAATTTTTTGTGTTTTTTTAATAATTGAAAAATGTTCAAAGTAACAAAAATTTAAACTAATTATGTTTCTAATTATGTATATTATTTGAAAAGATATTAAAAATTTGACAGCAATCTATTAAGCAAATGTTAACAGTACAAATTTTTTTCTTTAATTATTTCATACTTATTTAAGATTATCTCAATTGGTGCGTATAGCAATGGCAATCGCAATTTTTTTATCATATTCCCTTCAATTCTACGTTCCAGTAAACATTATGGAGCCATTTGTACAGAGACAATTTGAAACTCCGCGCGGAAAGGATTTGGCTGCAACCACTTTACGAATCGTTCTAGTAACGTTCACTTGTAAGAATTATAAAATATTTTTCGCAACTTCTTTAAATCAATCTTTTTACTTCTCAGTTATATTGGCTGCGTGTATACCAAATTTGGGGCCTATAATATCACTTGTTGGCGCAATAAGCAGTTCAGCTTTAGCTTTAATTGCGCCACCAATAATTGAAATTGTTACATTTTGGAATGTGGGCTTTGGAACCTACAACTGGATTTTGTGGAAAGATTTCTGCATTCTCTTATTCGGTCTTTGTGGATTTACATTCGGCACATATGCAAGTATATCTCAGATTTTAAATCCAAGCATGGTTTAATATCTTATAAAAAGAATTAATAACGATTGATATAAGGTAATATAAAATTTCAGTGTTCAATAAAATTTTAAATCCAATGTAATGTGCATATATGTATACATATATGCCTTAATTTCTTTAGATTCAAGATGATTATAAATCAGCCTAATCGTTGATAAAACAATTCCAACAATTTTGTAATAGATTAGAACAAATTAACAATTGCACACAATTACAAGTGTTCATATTGTCTATATAATGTATTATAAAACTGTCGCAACTGTTATAAGGCAGAATATTAAAATTAGTTTTAATATTAGGCAAAAAGATTGTGGTGTATTTATTTAGTAAATAGAATATATTCTTTGTAATTTGCTCAAATTTATTTAGCTTTAAATAATAACAAGCCCTATCAATATGTTGTATTAAGTAAGTAAAACAATTTTATTCAATACTATACATATATATATTTTTTTATCCATTTAAACATGTATGTATGTACATATATAAGTTAAATTTAATTATAATTATATTTTCAATCTACAAATTATTTTATATTATTTACCTCATATAAACAAGATTAATTAATGAAACGAAAAAGTTGATATACATTATTTTTTTTATAATATAAAAAATCGGGTCATTCAAAACGCTGCCACATATAATTCATATTTGTTTTTGCAGATAATGAATGCAAATACTCTTATAACGTTTCATTGCAGAGACTTGTGTTTTTTGCTTTCAAATATAAACATTTTGCCGTCGTTATCATGAATCACAAGAAATAAATCATTAACTCTCTCTTTCAATATGAAGCAAATAAATTAAAGACGAAAACATGGAAAATATTCTTAACACTATTTTTACCACAATATTGTGTATACCAATGTCGACCAAAAGGTGTCTTTTGAAACCGTTGCGTTTGGTTGTAAATAATTATTAGAACATGTTTTATTTCTTTTATTTTTGTATTATAACTACAAAATAAGGAAATAATTAAACATTCTAATATTTTAATAATATCGTTGCACAATTAATTTCAGAACTAATCTCTCCAATTATCTCCGGTAAAATGCAATTTTGCAAGCAACAATCGAATATAAAGATTATAGCGTGGAATTCAGTGTACTTGATATAATAAATACGAAGAGGAAAAAAATTAAAAACAAATTATAGTTCAGTCCAAATGTATAAATATATTCTTTATATTCTTCATTTCTTGCTGTAAGAAAAATCGTAAAGAAATAGGTATATCACTTTCGCTTATAATGATCCAGGATGAGCTGGAGGAAAATGATAACATTAACGAAGAAAAAAAAACTTTTAAACTTTAAAATAAATTTCAAGTTAAAATTTTAAATGGTGTCTTTTGACACCACTTTGGTAGAAATATTGTTAATAAATCTTTTGATAGTCTACTGCAGGTTTAAAGTATGTGTATTCTGCTTTAATCAACAAAACAATGATATTTAAATTTTTCTTTATTTACAAGCATGAATATATTTTTATTCAAATAAAAAGGAACAGTGCTAATAAGTATTAAATATTTCTAACAGTATTCCAACCATTTTAGTTTGCATCAGATGTTTATATTACATTTAATATAATACTTAATACTAAACTAAACTGTTATGCATCTCATCATTTGAGTATAAATAAATTCAAATATAACATGACAAGGCAAATTTAAATGTGGCGTTAATATAATAACAAATAGATTTATATTAAATAAAATTCAATTAAAGCCAACGGATAATTTGCTGGTGACATCGGTGTAAATAAATTAAAATAAAACATATAAAGGGTGGGTGTATTTCAAAAATGGCTGGGCTTGTAACTTAGGCTAATTCAGTTTATTACTCCCATTCTTTTCATTCGTAACAAAAAGAACTATATTATACACATTTAACATGATTTTATCATGAAATTTTTGTGTTTAGTTACTGTAACAACAAAACTGTCTGTGAGGTAACATCAAATGGGATAAATAATACTACTTTCGTTATTACTAAAAATATTAATAAATATTTTCATGCGTTCTGACATTTTGTATTTTAATTTCTTTTTGTTTAAATTACGCAAATGAAAATGGTTGGAAAATTTTATTATCGTTTTAACAAAAATATATATTTCAAATTACGATGACATTTTACTGTAGGTTTAAAGTAGAGGTAGTAGATATACTTTAAATCAGTATTAAAAGCAGCCATCATGTATTTAATTTGTCACGTCAGCACTATTGTTAAGAAGTCCTTGACTCCCGTTTCCTTCTTTTAGCTATAATACTGCTCCTGTCAACGAGCATCTGTTAGGTTGTGTTTGGCTATCATAAACAGTAGACTATCGTTTGATTCAAAGAGATAATGAGAAAAAGTAAATTTAATGTCATACCAATCTGTACATGTTCGTTATTTCTTCGAATTTTCACAATTCAAGAATTCGACCTCCTGCGTCTCTACAGAATTATACTTTAAAACTTAGATAACTTCATTAAAGGATACATATTCCTAGATTAAATGTCGAATATTGGTGTCTCGAATATATTTATCATTCCCCTTAATGGTTTCAATATCTTCAAGTTACCCGAAACTAATTACCGGGAAAAGAAAAACAAATTTGCAATAGCTCGTGATTGAATCTTATTAAATATCGCTGCTTTTTCCTAATGTCATTTTCTCATTCGCTTTGTACCCTAAGAAAGAAGCAAATTTACACTTTACGACATTCCAACCCGCACCTCTTAAAGTTATTAAAATCTTTAACTGGACTTCACTTCAGACTCGCTTCAAATCTAATCTTATAGCATTTTCTATTTAATCAATATCCTCCATCATAACATTCGGCGAAGCGAATGGTGTGACTCTACGTCGGATAATCCTCTTATCCAAAATTTAACTTCAATTTAGCCTTTGTTTGCTCCCGATATACAATAGTTCTAGAAAAACTCAACGAATCTGAAAAATAATTCTCATTTTTAGTTGATCTTAAGAATCTTTGATCTTGTATTTACCTCGTAAGACATTGATCTCAACGGAAACTAAAATTAACGTTAAGGATAGACCAGATATTTTATTTTATTCGTAGTTTGAGGTGTCAAAAGAAACACTTTTTGAGGGTTTAGTTGAATCTAAGGTAAAAGTAAAATAAGGGAACAAACGCAACAATTCTAGTGAAAATAAATGAAAAAATGTAAGTTATTAATGATAGTACCACCTCTCCAATCTTTAGAAAACTTAAATAATTTGTATGAAGAAATGCTGTATAGATGTTTATCACATTGAAAGGAAAAAAAAACATTTTTGTAATCCTAATTAGATGGGAAATTTCAAATACCTCATGAGTTTATATACAAGTACAAAAAAAAAAAAATGTAATATTAAAAATAATTATACCAAAGATTTTTCTTTCTAATAGGGCAGTGAAAATACTAGTAACTGTATTTAGTCATATTTTTGTATATTAATAAATTAGTATATGATCTTAATCCACGTCTAGCGTAGAAATAAATGTTTCTGAGGTAACTGATGTAGTTATTCAAAGCCACAGCGGCAATATTGTCTATATCTCAAGAGAATATATTTTTGAAGCATTTAGTTAGCACTTCTTTAGAGCCTTCATTATCACAAAGTCCCTTGCGATTACTCAAAGGTCCGGTCATGTAATAATTCTAACAAAGAGTTCTCTGTCTTGTCTGTAAATGATACAAGTAATTTTAATAAACATTACTCACAAAAATAAATAAATAAATATGCAGAATATATGCCACAAAATATTATTAAGGGTGCTGGTAGGGTAGTAATTAGTGTTCCAGTCTGTCAAGTTGGATATTCGGGTCTGTAATACTACACAACACACATGATTTGAAATTGCGTTGGCATTAAAAAATAAATTGTAGTGAATATTTTATTGAAAATTTTATTTAGACACTGAACTTATTATTATTTTAAATATTGTTTTAGTAAATAAATATAAATAATAAGTAAATAAGCGTTAAATGTAAATCCAATCAAATTATGTTAAAGAATACCAAGATAATAATGAAATATGTAATTTGTGACAATAATCCCTTTAAAATAATTAATTGTTAAAGTGCTATAATTTATAAAGAAATAAACTCTTAATATTGTAACTGAAAAATGCTTGATTTTTATTTAAATAACTTTTTTTTTTAAAGTTTATTGTAGATATTGCACCTTAGTATGGATTTCTTTAAATTTAAATTATGAAATGTTATTTTAAATCATTAACATTAATTTAGCCGCAAAAACTAGAACGAAACTCTAATTTAAAAAATCTTTAGGGGTGACAAAGAGATTCGGATGGATTCCATGGACTAAGTACAATTCGAGGTAGGTATATTCTTGAGAAAAAAAAAGGACTAATTTAATTGCGTTATACTAGCGCCGCCTAAATTTTTTATGTAGAGTTCCAGAATTGTGATTTAAATACCTATTATACCATCAAGTCGCCGTGGTCTAGTAGGTCGTGTGCTGGCTTATTAGACGTAAAGCCAGGGTTCGAGTCCCAGGCCAGACATCAAAATAAAATACGAAAAGTGATTCGGCGATTTCTTCTCAGCAGATTTCTGGCAAAAACTCTGTGAGTAATGATCATATGATTCAAAGGCGATAACTGGCAGAATAAATGATCTTTCGGACAGAAATCGCACGTTAAAGGGTTCAAAGATCATTGGATGTCCTAAACCACAAATGAGTTTTACTTGATGTCACACTTAGAGCCATTATTACAACAAGTCGTTAAAGTTGGGTTTAGTTAAAGGTAACTTTAGCTAAAGCGAACTTTAAAGTCACGTTTAATTTCTTTTTGTTACTACAACCTACAGATAAAATAAAGTTAATTTTTTTTAGCCGTGGCAACAACAACTTTCTTTTTTTGGTTTGTTTGCTCATTTTGTTTATATTTGAAGTTGCCATATACAAAATAATATGGCAAGTTCAAACATAAACTTAATTTTAAAACTTACAGGTAGGATGGATCACAGATATATTGTGGGATGGATTTTCCCTTTAGCTTAAGGCTCATTTCTGCCTCATGGTCCACTTATAATAATGAAAAACAAATTACCTGCCCGTTAAAATCCTGTCTTTAGTTGAAGGCATGTTGTAATAAGGGCCCTTAGACTTTTAAAACATAGTACGACCGACAAAGAAATCGGTAAACGTCTTTTTCTGTCTACTTTTATTTATTTATTGATACTTTATTTGCTTGTGAACTAACGACAAATACTTAAATCTTAAAAACTAAATACAATTAATCAATACTAGATTATTTAAATTAATTTTAACTTTAGTTTAATATCTTTTCGATTTTATTCAATTGAAAATTTGGCCTATGCTCCTGTCAAATTCGATTCGTTTCTGTGTTTCTGTGGTAGCGAGCAAATTTGAAAGAGACAACAAATATTACAAAAAAGTATTATGTCTGTTAATTTTTAGGATGGGTTTTTATTTTCTATTTTGGTAGAAATTTATGATATTTTTGTAGAATAACAGAATAGTTTTATTGGGGAAAAGTAATACGGAACTAGCGTATTTGGTGTCACCTTTCATTGATCGTCACTAACTTAGTATTTAACCAATTGAGAGGTATATTCATAAACTCCTGAAACAAAAAGTTATGAGAATATATTTTGTTATATTTTTCTTTTTACTCGTCTTTTACACTTGTTTCATTGTGAAGAGAAATTGCTAAGAGTTCGATTAATAATAAAAAAATTACGGAATTTTAACTTTTTCATTCAAGAAATTAATAAATACTTGTAATATACACAAAGTTCTGCAAGAAAAAATTTTTTGAGCAATATGACTTATTTGATCTTGATATATTTAGTTTATTCATTGCGACCAAAAACTATACAAATTTCAATTAATAATTAAATATTTACGAATTTTTAAAATTTTCATTGAAGAAATTAAAATATATCCCAAATTTTCCCTTTTTTTAACACAAAATAAATGTTTATTTACATTTAATTTTTCCACTTTATCCGCCAGTTTTCAACATGTATATCTGTTGCTTCTAACACACTTGCTTCACAAAAACTTTTAACATTTTTTTTCTCCCTCCTTTTTCAAATGTCACTGCTTTCTATACTGATTATATTGTGGTAGCGAGCACAAAAAATGCAACACTGTGCCATATGATCTTTAATAAGATCTGTTTCAAAATAACGGTAACTAATTTATCTATTTTCTGTTGCTGTTAATTCTTTCAATTATAAGTTTTCAAAGTAACCACAGTTTATTCCAAATTCTGCTTTAAAAAGTTAAATATTTTTGAATTAGTGAAAAAAGTGCAAATTTTTAGCGAGCAAAAAAAATGCAATATAATAAAAAAATAGTTAAAGTAAGTTATTTATTTAATTATAACTGAAAATTTCTTAAATAATTATACAACATGTGTTTTGTAATAGAAGCAGCTCTCAGCTGACAGCAAAACTGCAATCATTAAAGCCTTAGAAGAAGGAAAATCCATGCGTGAAGTTGGACACCTCTTTGGTGTAAATCAATCAACCGTATGTCGGATTAAATCTCGATTTTCCTTGAGAAATAGTGTGGAAAGGAAACCAGGTAGTGGTAATCCTCGAAAAACTACCTCTCGCCAAGACCGCCAGATGATCGCACTGGTTAAAAAAGATCCACGAAAGACCGCAGTGGACGTTGCTAATTTCGCAAATGAGCAAATGGGAGTCTCTATAGGCGTTCACACTGTTCGCCGTAGGTTGAAAGAGGCTAATTTGCATGCGAGGCGACCCGCAAAGAAACCTCTCATCAGTGCAATCAATAAAAAGAAGCGCCTGGAATTTGCAAAACGTTACAAGGATTGGTCAAACGAACAATGGGCTAAAGTCTTATGGAGCGATGAAAGCAAATTTAATTTGTTTGGCTCCGATGGGATAAATTTTGTTCGAAGACCGTAAAACATGGCGGTGGATCAATAATGGTGTGGGGTAAGGAACGATATGTTTAAAAAATTATTGATTTTACGTCACGTATTTAAAATCTATGGGAGCTATTAGATCGGGAAGTTAAGAGGAAACATCCGTCAAATAAGAGGCAATTAGAAGAAATTTTGAAAAGTGAATGGGAGAAAATATCCATTAACACGTTAATAGCTTTAGTCTACTCTATGCCTTCTAGGTTGCAAGAAGTCATAAAAAATAAGGGCTACGCCACTAAATATTAATTTTAAGATTTTTTTTGTAAGAATTACTATTTAATTTAAATAAACACATTAAAATTTATGCTGTTGCATTTTTATTGCTCCCATGAAATTCGCACTCTTTTTAATAAATGACAAAATAATATATCATTAATTAAAAATATTTACATAATGTTATTGATAATAGGTATCTATAACTGTAGGGATTAATAACCCAAAGAAATATTTTGAACTGGTCACCATTTTTTTAAAATTATCGCACTTAAAGATAATTTTACCCAACGTTGCATTTTTTGTGCTCGCTACTGTATCATCAATAATGGAGCATCGCAGTCAATAATTAGGCTCGATGTTGCGAGGTTCAGATGCGAAACAATAAGTAAATAAGGTTTCCACTGTCATCGGTAGAACAGAGGTCTTATAATCCACGGTTTTCATTTGAACAACAACAAATGATGGTTTGTCGAAATGTAAACATAACGTGGAATATGGTAGCTAAAAAATGCCAGAAGTCTGGTAGCTGCTGATTGGGAGAAGTTATTACCACGTCAATCAAATAACCGGAATGATAACAGTAAATCTTCTTATAAAAACCAATAAGAATGGGATACTCCCTGTAAGAGTATTTAAGTTGTCCACCCAGTTGATAGCTAAAACCGAAAAGGGCAAGGTATGTCGATGTACTTCAGTAGTCCAATGTGAAAATCAAGTATCGAGACGGAATGAACTAAAGTCAAATAATTACCAAAGAAGCATGTCAGTGTTAATGCCATGCTAGGTCGAATTCAAGATAGAATGGCTTTGGTGAAGGATAAAATTCACACTAAACATCGCCCAGGAGTATGCCGCTAGCAAAGAGAAATATGTGAAAGCTCGTCAATGAAATGAAAAAAGGGAGGTACTGGAATCTTGATGCTACTTGGATACTTCTACAAGACATTGAATGGTGTTCTTAAAAATTACAATTACCCGCTACCCAAAATTTGATGGATATTTCAGTACGCTAGCCAAAAGAAAATAGTTTTGGCATGTAGGGTGAAAGCGGCAATTAGTGCAAGTGGTGGCTTGTGGTGAAGAGACTGCACAGGTAGCTATGCTTGGTGCACACTAACGACGTAGTCATGGCGACAAAATTTGGCTGAAGTTTTTCAACGACTACTCACCACTAATGTGAATAAAGTGCCTGACGTAGAGGACGTGTTACAGGTGTTTATACAAATTTTACTAGCTTAACTGCTGGCTTAAATGAGCTGACAGTGAAATCAAGACCGTATCAGAAAAACGCTTCACAAGAAAAAAACGTTCGACACTGAAAATGTTGTGTTAGATACTGCTGCGAACGAATTTGGAATAGAATAGCTCATGAAGCGGAAAAAGGCATAAGCTACTACAGGTGAAAGGCGGCAAATCCTAGTTGTGGTAGAGTATACGGCCAAAACATTCTGCGGAGAACCGATTATTTCGTTGTTATACTGCTTTTGCAATTGAAAACCCCGAACGGCAAATATCACAATGAATTGAGTGCATGAAAGGCGACGACATTAGTACCGAGCACAGAAGCGCTGTAAAGCAAAGTAATTCCAATATTCTTTTACGCCGCCGGCATGCCTGCAACTAGATACTTACTGAATGCGCTATCATGGAAGATTATTGAGTTTGTCAGAAGGAGAACCAAGGAGTGCGGAGACAGAGTTTAGTATAGAACTTGAAACAATATTGAAATATGAAGCGGAGTGTATAGCACGCGATTTCTTATTCTTATAAGGAAAAGATAGAATTTAACATGAATGGTAATGGCCTAAAGCAGATAATGACAGACAAGTCAATTGTGAGTTACAATAGTGCGAGAATAGAGAAATAGAAACATTTTAGTATGGCAAAGCACAATACAATAGAGAGATATATTTTTAATAGCTAAAATGTTGAAATTTAAATAAAAATTAATATTAGTATTTAAAACAGTTTACTTTATCGAGAGATGGATTACAACCAAATATGTTTGGCTATCATGTGGCAGACGCACACCTCAACTTTTAAGAGTCGACGTTTACAGTTTCTTAACGCTCTATCTTCTCCAGCTTTGAAACGATCTAGTAAAGAGATGTATTAAGATTAAGTTAGGTTAGGTTAGAGGACGTGTACCTGTCATTCAAGACAAGTACAGTACCCGGAGGTTGAATTGAGGGGATAGGATGAAAGGAGGGTGTGTAAGAAAGTGGGGGGAAGTGGTAAGCGAATGCATCACATAGACCAGACGCGACGAAAAAGGTGGGAAAGCGCGACTACACCGATGAAGTCCTAGCACCTCTTAACGAGCCTAAGCTACTAATGAATCTGTGGAGAGCCTTAATGACGGCTCTCGACACTGAATTCAAGCACCCAAAGACGGCTCTGCAAAAGGTCCTCAATCGCAACCTACCAAGCGTTGGGCAGTTACAGAGTAGGTGCTCTATAGTCTCCAACTCCTCCTTAATGCCACATGCCCTGCAATAGTCCGGCTGGGATCTATTCCAGATCACCGTCAGCGACGTAATCTCGCAGTCCACCGTGATAAAACCGACAAGCAACCTTAAGCTGATCTTGACGTATAAGTCAAGCGGAGTCAGACAGAGCATAGTATCAAGAGCAGCCTGAGGGCAACTCTTCCTCACTCCAGTGATACTCAAAGAGGCAATCCGCTGAACCTTATCCAAGATTTTCCGTTGAAAACTCTTATCTAAGGCACACCACCAGACAACACAGCCATAAGTAATAACCGGTCTAACAATCGCCAGATATATCCAGCGAATGACCCTAGGCGGAAAACTCCAGCTCTTACGGCAGATCCCGACCAGCTAACTTCGGCAATCTGAAGATTTCAATCTTGTACCTACGCGAGAACAAAACGAGGTCCATCTTATTTGGTTTTATACCCAGACCACATTTCGTAGCCTAAGAGGATAAAATTCCAAGAGCAGACTCCATTAGTTCCCCCAGCGTCGGCATAAATTTTCCACCGTCGGCATATGCCACAACCCTAAAGCCCCTACTTTCCAGAAGTCTCAGACCAACATCAGCTACCAAAGAGCCACAGGAGAGGGGATAGGACAACCTCTGCGGTGTACCCTTGGTCGCATGCTTGACGATAGAACATTCACCCAGATTAGATCGGATTAGTCTATTACCCAACATGTGCTTGATAAACCGCACCAGAAATTTGCCTAAACGAAACCTGTCACTTCATGATAAGCGCCGTCAACGGACTTACCCTTAATGTAAGCATGTTGCGACCTACTCAACAGAGACCGGTCCATGTTTGACATCAAATATAGATCGATAAGTCTCTCCAAAGCTTTCAAAAGAAAGGATGAGAGCAATATCGGTCTATAATCCTTAGGGTCGATGTGACTGGGTTTACCAGCCTTTGGTATAAACACCACAAGCACAGCTTTCCAGCCATTAGGTATACATTATTACATAGACATTCGTGCAATATTTCACCAGCATGCTGAAGCAGAGTCGGAAAAATACCACCCGGACCAGGCGACTTAAAGGGCTCAAAGCCACTTATAGCTCATTTGATATCCTCCAAAATGGGCATCATGCCAGCATCACAGAAGGGATCAGCTACACCCAACGGATAGCTCTCTGGATCCACACAATTGGGAAAATGAGTGCTCAATAGAAACTCTAAGGTTTCTTTTCTCGAGGATGTCCACGTGCCAGCGTTCCTTTGGATGAAGCCTGGGATTTCCCTTTTATAATCATTAAAACTGGATCTATATGCAGATCAGTCAACATCTTTACCCGACCTCTTAGCTTTATTAAAGAGTCGCCTAGTACCGCAGCGGAATCTCTGGAGTTCCGCATTTCACTAGGCCGGCTGGTTCCTCTTACCCGGGTAAGTGAGAGGAGAAGCATCTCTATTACAAGGCAAGAAAATATCCGTCAAAGATCAAACTCGATCATTGATGCCAGGAGAGAAACGACCCCTAAGTTCCTCCTCCACAGCCTTCTTATATCTGATCCACTTCCACAGTTCCTATACGTTGGCGCATTACCAACGTTACAAATAGTAAGCCTAATAAAATTTAAAATCGACTCACCCCTAGTATTTATGTCAGCACTTCCCCATTGTGTGTGGTGAGCATTGGCATCACAACCCAAGATAAGGCGACATCTGTTTCTCTTCGCATGGTCTATCAGTAATTCGATTAAGTCATCAGTAGGGTATACGACATGTACACAGATGACAGCATCAAATCGATCCCAAGGTAATCTCTGTTGGCCACAGTAGTTACGTCCCTGTACAAAACGAGGGAGTGATTAATAAGTCTAAGTTACTTCTACCTAAAATACAGGTTCTTACCTTCTCACCTATAATCAGGATCGCTCAGACCCGAATCATACCACAAGGATCCAAGGTTTCTGGATAAAAGCAATGTCAACTTCAAGGCGCAGGTGGTTAGCAGATTGTGAGGCGGCTTCGCAGTGATGCAGATTAATCTGCACCACTTTAGCCTCCTCTGGGTCCTTGGCACCACTTATGTCCGGAAGATGGAATTTTAAGCGTGCCAACCCATATTTTTATTTTTACAATGATTGTCTTTTTGCATTTTATAATTTGTTTATGTATTCTCTTTTTCCAAAGTTATAATTTTATTGAACACTTCTTCACTTTCATGTTTTTTAGTAGAACACATAATTTAGATTCATATTAAAATTAGTCTTGAACGAATTTTTTAAATGAGATTGTCGAAAATTGCCATCAAGAGTGATAATCAAGTGAATGGTCGCTTTACCGTCACTGATTATGTAGTATTTGAAATGCTATTCTACAGCTAAAAAAAAATATAAAATATTATGCATGTATTAGTAAGTAAATTTTGTATGTGTTAGTTTCGGTTATTTAGTTCTTGTAGGGCTGTTATTACTTAACAAAACAAACAAATCGCAAAAGTTGATTTGAAACCAACTTCACTTCTTTAAGCGTTGTCTAAATTAAATTTTTAATTGCGCTAAATTGCCACTTTAGTCTGTAATTTAGGCTGTTCGGTAAAATTTTGATAAACCGGTCTAACTTCGTAAATAAACAGAAAGACCTTGACGTGTTACATAACTTTATATGTCAGCGAATTTAAATGATCAGTAGTGACAAGATGAGAGCTAGGTGTGATATATAGTGACTAAATAGATGAAAATTATCTCAATGGCATTTTCGCAACATTTAGTTTTTTTGTTTTATTAGAATAATAATTTTATTTTGAAAACTAAGTACAATGTAATTAAATTTGTTGTATTAAATCTTTTTTAAATTTTTTGATTTTTAATTATATTATACCTATAAGTTTTTATAAAATCATATATTTATGAAACGTAGATTAGTATGCGTAGATTGCCGAATGACTAGTAATTTGAGCTTTTTGCTCTTCTGTTAACACAGTTACTAAATATGTTAAAAAAAATTTTTTTTGTACAATATACAGTGTATACATATATATTTCTTAAGTGTAACGTTTCAAGCCACTTAAATGGGTCGTCCTCAACTCCGTCTACACATCAAAAATAGTTGAAGTTGGTAAACGAATTTTGATTGACATACGGCTATAATCGCGGTTAATTTAATACTTATTTTTTACTGTGAAAATAAAAAACAATCACTTTATTTAAAAACTTAAGACTGAGAGATGTTTTCCCGAGACAGAAAATAATTCTAACTGTACGCATCAAATTACTTTATTTATTTATTTATAATATTAGTCATAGCACAACAAGATATTAATCTTATAAATGAAAGTGCTATGAGAGTACATTAAAAATAAAAACAAAAAATAATAAATATCATTGATAATATAAGTAATAAAATGTAAGGAACAATGAAGAAAAAGAAATGATTAGAACATGTTATAATCTCAGACAATATAGCAAACGATGCAAAAAATTAGGATAAAAAGAAATGAAAATAAGTAAAAAATAAAGAAGAAAGAACACAATGAACAGTATGTACGTATATAAAGAAACATACACAAACAAAGAGAAAAAAATATGTATATATGTTGTTACGTTTTTGCCTTTTAAGAACGTTAAAAATATGAGTTCGCGAATTGCAAATAAAATAAAAATAAAGATGTGTTTAATTTCAATCAATTCTTTATTATCTGCACCGCTAGTGTGCCGCTGTTCCAGCTTAATCCAATTATACAACGATAATTTTCACAATATGTGTTTGTTCGTGATAATTCTCTGCTTACAGCCTTTTTGTAAGCAACAACACTTGTTAGTTATTCTTCGCTCACAACCTTTTTGTAAGCACAACACTAACAACTGCTTCCTTCAGACGCACTTGTCTCCACACAAGTCTAACCGAATTATAGCTCGATCTCGTGTCTTCACACAACCGATTGATTTATCACTTCTACCAACGTAACGTCGTTATACACGACTAGCTTAATTCAAACTCCGAATACAACGTGCCGTCTGCACACCTGTAGCCTGTCCGTTAGTCCCGATGACAGGCGTATTACATACCGTGATTTTAGGAATATTGATTTTACAATTTTGAATAATAGTATTGATAGTATCTATTGAGATCGGATATACGCACTGGATAATGTTAATGACCAATTGGCTCTTATTCAGGAGAATGTTCGTCTGCTTTATGACAGGTGTGTACCTGCCACATAAAAACATATTAAGGCCAGGCACCAACCGTGGTTCAATGCTGAAATTAAAGCATTAATTGACAGGCGAGAAATCGCCTACAGGCGATGGAAGAGGTTTAGAACAGAAGACATGAGGGCCATTCATAAATCTGCTCGTAGCGAAGTTACCAAGCGCATTAGAATCGCGAAAACAGTGTTTTATGGCAGGAAATTCTCTTCCGCCTTGTATAATAAGGCTAAATGGAAGGTCATCCGCCATATTAGAATTGGTAAAAATGTCGAAATAGCTCTCCTGATATTGATGTGAACGCTCTCAATGACAAATTTGTTAATATCAATGTTTCGACCCCCGATAGTGGCACATATGACGACCTTTGTTTTGTCCCGCTGGAAAACCCATTTGGTTTTCGTTGCGTTGATCAACTTGAAGTTTTAGAATGCTTATCTTCGGTGAAATCTAATGCGATTGGTTCTGATGACTTAGTTTTTGAAAGCTTTGTCACCTAGACTTTTGCCTTACTTTACTCAATTGATCAATACAGTTTTTGACTGTCTTCCATCCTTGATGGTTGGATTCCTGTTTAAATTAATGGAAAACCTGATGGCTAGACAAAATGCTTATCTCGTGGGTAATAATTTCTTATCCGATAAGCAGTCGGGATTTATGGAAGCTAGGAGCTGTACTACAGTCTTAGTCAATGTATTTGACGACCTTAGGCTGAAACTGGATGATAATTATATTGCATTTTTGGTCCTTTTGGATCACACCAAGGCTTTTGATACGGTTGATCACAGAGTATTTTTGAGGAAGCTGCGAATCCTCTTTCATTTTCTAATTCAGCCTCTTGTCTTATTTGCTCTTATCTTATAAACAGATCACAACGAGTTTACCTTAACAGCAACATCTCCAATTCACTGAACGTTGGAAAAAGTATTCCTCAGGGACCAATATTAGGGCCTCTTTTGTTCTGCTTATACATTAACGACCTACATGATGTCTTGGATAATTGTAACAAGCAATATTATTTTTGACTTTTATTTTTTCGAGCAGAAATAAAAGTTATTTTTCGATTTTTATTTTTTCGAATAGAAAAAAAGTTATTTTTGACTTTTATTTTTTCGGGCGGAAATAAAAGTTATTTTTTGACTTTTATATTTTAGGGTGGGAATAATAAATTTTACGATAAAAGTTATAACAGTTACGGTCCCTGCATATATGTATTTACATCTATTTATATACATACTATATACACGTACGCCTGTATAATTTTTAATTAAAAGTGGAAAATTTAGCACTCTTCTAAATATTCTATAATATCGATAGTTTTACACCACACTATCGATATTATCGAATGGGCCGATTGTCGATAGTTTTGCAACATCACCGTTATCAACCAGAGAATTCGTTAAAGCCATTATCAAACAAAGTCGCCGTGGTCTAGTGGGTAGTGTGTTGGCTTATTAGCCGAAAGGCCCGGGTTCGTATCCCAGGTCAGACATCAAAACGAAAAATATTTCTTCGGCGGCTTCCTCACAGCAGATTTCTGGCAAAGACTCTGAGAGTAAAAATTGCCATGAAAAGCTTCTCAAAAATCTGTCGTTCGGAGTCGACTTTAAACTGTAGGTCCCGCCACTCATGTATAAAATTAACGCACACAACATAAGTGGTGTGAGAAGCTAAGTCGTAATCCTAGTGAAGGGTTGTAATGACCAATTATGTATGTATGTATTATCAAACAGGAACGTATCTTACCAATATGATTAATTTAAAAAAGGTTTCAATTAAGGATTGACTCAAACTTGTCATTAATAAAATGGATGATGATAGTTATCCTCTAAAAATATCGTAGTAAATAAGAGTTAGTTAATGCTTAAGTGGTGTGAGAAGCTAGGTCGTAATCCTGACTGAAGGGTTGTAATGGCCAATTATGTATGTATGTAATGCTTAATATTAAATTCATATGCGAAATTGTTTTATTATCAAAAAAAAATGTTGAGTTAATGTTTTTAATTAATTATTTAATTAATAATTAATTTAAATTATTTCACCATGAAAATTATAATGTAGAAATTGAAAAGTTTAAAGCACTGAGATTAAAAAAGGCAATATTTCAGTTAGAGATTAATACACCACGAATGATGCTAAATTGGCAACACTGTTTTCCACCTGAATATTGTCAAGATTAGCATTCCGGGGATAATGTCATCAGAAGAAGAAGAAGCACTGGAAATTTTTCAAAACAATTTAAAAATGTAATACAGAAAAAACTAAAAATGTTTTTATAAATTATTGTTGGATGAAATCACTGAACATTTCCGTTGTTATCGATATGGGTTGCATAAACAGTACTAATAAACATATTTACGCATTTAAAAGAGATGATATTTTCAACGCTAGCGTGGTTCGAGTGCAATCAGAACAGTCTGTGGTATTAGCAAGACAGGGCTTTTTTGAAATTACTCCACAAGAGCTAATTTTTATATCTTCCCACGAAGAACCGGTTGCATGGGCATTACAGCACTTGCGAAGATATGGACTGACGGGAAATATATTTAGTTTTGAAGCTGGTCGACGATGCCGTACAGGTCCTGGCATTTACACTTTTCGATGTTGTAACGCTGATCAGTTTTACGCAAAATTCCAAAGATGTATTAACTCAATGTCAGTGTTGGGGGAACGGAACAATAGTTCAACACATCCATCGCATTTATTTGGTCGTTTAGATTCTCACCAACAAAATACTAATCATTATCTAGAACCTACTTCTGTTCAGTTAACATCTTTAGTTGATGAACGCACTACATTGACGGAATCAAATAGTAATGATTCTAACGATTTTAATATAAACTCTCCAGACTCATTGCACAGCACGTCCATAATGGCAGAAATAATACACTTTCCATCAACTGTGCCATCATATTCGAATATAAGTCCGAACCAAAACTCTTTCGTTAGTAGTAATATTTATATGGAGCAGCCGATAAGATATAACCAAGAGCACAACAACAACGTTTTTGCACAAGATGGAAGTGAGTGTTTAGATACAAAAAAGCCAAATACGGATGTATTGATGCTTTTAAAAACTTCATCTCTCGATGTTCCACCAGAAGAGTGTGCCCCCATTGTAACATCAAGCAACTCAGAGTGTCAACGCGTTTATGCTAATGTAGATCCTCTAGTCACTACGAGTACATCTCAAAGTATATGCATCAGTTCAACAGAACGATGTTATGCTAACGTTGAGGTTCCTTTGCGAATGGATAGTGCTTTAACACCAAGTATGCAAAATAAGTCCTTTCAGTTGGACTTAGCAAATGAGGAGTTATCGCAAAATACATTTAACACTCCGGTAGTTAATTATATTATTCTTGACTTGGATCAACCACGTAGCCCGTCACAATGCTCACCGAAAAATGATGTTGGTACCAGCCATTCATTGTCTGGTAGCAGCGATTGTATTGATAATATAAAAAAAGATGAACATGAGTCTGTTGCTGCAGCCATTTCGTATGGATCATCTACCATGCCAAAAGGTTCTACAATAAATAACGAGAATGATGCATTATCAAATATTGAGTCATCTGGAAGTTATACAAGAATAGATTTTCTAAAGACATTTGCGCTAATGAAGTCATCAACAAACTATACCGACTTTGATTTAGATAATGATCAGGAAGAGTCTAGAATTACACGCCATAGTAAATTTGTACGCAAAGCGTATTCGATAAGCGAGTAGACGTGTGCTTTTATTTGTCTTCGGATGGGTAATATATGCGTCAAAATGTCATATTAGTAATTATTATTAAAATTTAGTGATTTACTAAAATTATGTTGCCAAAATAATAATACATTATTTTTAGAGGACTTAAAGTTCAATAATTTATTTATTTAATTCAGGTTGTTTCTTTTTATTTGGAAATATTGCTAGTCTTTAAAAGATGTGATTTTATATAACTTTAAAAATAAGAGTATTTTTAACATTTCAGTATCACAAAATTTGAGAAATAGAAAGTGTTTATGTCTTATCAAGTGATTGTTTACTGATATATTTCTTTGCTTAACACTCGAGCAATATAATAAACTCGAAAAAGATTTATCTACACTTATAGAAAACGAATGTTTCAGTTCAGTAGGTTTTCAAAACCTCTTTGACTTTAGTCTTTTTTTTTTGTTGAGGGGAATATTGGATCTTCTTTGGTAAAATAAGAAAATCGTTTTCGAAACCGTGTTAAAGTCAGTACTTATTTAGTTTATCCTTATATCGTTTGATTTGTCTTATTATTATTTCCAATATTTTAATTATTTGGAGTTTTTGTTTTAATTTTGTTATTCCTATAATATTTACTTTAAATTTGTAAATAAACCAAGACTATCTGTTAACTTTATAATCCCTTATTTTTAAACAGAAGATTTAATTTATTAGCTATAATATTTGTATAAATAAGTTTTTATAATATTGTACTAGCGACATAAGCGTTACGAATAAAATAAATATATTTGGCTAATTAAAATTTTTTTTGATTCGTTTTTAATTAACATTGAATTTACTATATTTTTAGCAGTACTGTATCAGGGGAGTTATTATGTATTTCGATTCGAAAAAAAAATTTTTTCGAATTTTACACTATAAAGCGTTGTTTGAAAATTTTTCTTTCGAATCGAAATTTATTTATTTAGTAATATTTATAATAATTTAAAGATTTTCATTTACTTTTTGTCGCCTAATGGCTCATAACTCCATTAATTTGATTTTATTTATTTACTTTGAATTATTTGTTAATTTAAATATTGTTTGTGAGCTACCTTAATGTTTATTGAAATTCTCTGATTTACCAATTGTATGATTATTGTAGTCGTTGGGTTCATTGACCGTTACGATATATTATATTGTTTGCATTCCCTTTTAACCTTATTTGATTACGAACTAATTATAATAAGGATCTTGTTTACGAACTAAACGCATCCTTTGTCCCTATAATATGCTGCAGTTTATTTGTATGGAAATGAACTGTTGTAAAAGTACATAAAGAAACAGAAATTGTAGGCTCAGTAACTACTGACTTTAATTAGAAAATTTAGTTTGTTGGGGATAAAGACTGCGGTAAGTTCTTCTATTTTTTATTAGAAATAAACGGTGGCTCAAATAAATTGTTCATAATTAAAACAAATTGTGGTTGGTTTATTTGGGACTAGTTAAATTCGCTATCCTCAACATATAGGCTCAGGTCGCAGCCAGCGACACATTTATATAAATAACAAATTTCTATAAATATTTTAATTGCTATTATGTTTTTTTTTACGATATTTAAAAATGTTTCTGAATATCTTATTTTATGTAATTTTTTCTGCTTTAATATCGTCTCTATGTGTGTCGTATAATTGATTCCCTTTATAAAATAGTGAAATATACTTCCCTTAGTCTGAAGTTTTCTCCGTTTCTTTATTGATATGGTTACACTTCACTTACGTATTTGACATGATCGTACGGATATTCAAATCCATTACCATGTTTGACTTTATGTATTGAATTTAAGTCGTTTAATATTTAGCCGTTTAAGTGCACCGATCATATTTCGTATTAACGTACGATCAAAACCTAATCGATTCATTAGTAGAGAGTATGACCTAGAGAATATTTAATCTTATAAAAAATAAAGGTGGACTAATTCGCAAATAATTTCATTGGAATTGTGTTTTATTCTTAAAATAATTGAAATGTTTTTATACTTCTGAAACACTGACATAGTTTTTTTTTTCAAAAAAAATATTTATTCAAAAACATATTTTACAATTCACAGTTTAGTTTGCCTCAGCGTCGTACGACATTGTTGAGGCGAGTTGGCATAGTATTCTTTACAATAAATTAATTAATTTTAACATGAAAGAAAGTAAATATAAATAAATAAAAGTAATTATAAAAAAAAAGAAATAAAAAAAAGAAAATTACACATGTATATATAATATAGTAGAGTACATACTACATTAGAAGCATTTCTAAATTATTTAGAAAATAAGTTCTAATGTTGGATTTAAAAGATGAAATTATATTGATATCTTTTAAGTTTTGTGGCAAGTTGTTATATTCCACTCAACCAATAAATTCAATTCGTTGCTTGGTTTTTTCAAGTCTGCATCTCGCAATTTTTAAGTTAGAACTGCTTCTGGTAGCAAAAGTTGTTTGATTACGAGTGAAAGTTATTGTGTTATGGCCAATTTTATGTAGGGATTTAAATACAAAAAGAATTTGCTTTTTATACATCCCGTATATTGGTAATATATTCTTGGCAATTTCCTGATACAATCTTTGTGTAGGGCACCTAATTGGAAGGTTGTATACGTTTTTGAGTGCTTTATTTTGTGCTCTTTGAAGAGATTGCAGCTCTATACTATTCTTGTATGCATATACGGAAACCAAGTAATTTAAATGGCTCTGAATTAATGCCTCATATATAATAAGTTTTATTTTTTCATTAAATTTGTGTTTAAATTTGTATAAGAGTCCGATTACTGGAGATATTTTCGATTATAATGTCTTTAATATGCAAGTTCCAAGACAAATTGCTTTGCAAAGTCACGCCTAAATATTTCACAGCGTTTGTTTCACAAATTTCTTCACCATCTACAAAAACACTAAACTTTGGTTCATTAGTGCTAGTATATGGTTTAAATCTCATAACTTTGGTTTTAGATGAATTAAGAATTAATTTGTTCAATCTCATATATTCAAAAATTAGAGCGGCATCTCTTTCCATATACACTTTTAAGACAGTTTCATGCTGGCATGGGTAAAATAGTGATATGTCATCGGCATACATATATAGTTTTCCGAAGAGCTCAAGGTTATTGATGTCATTAATGTAAATTGTAAATAAAAGTGGGCCCAATACACTGCCTTGTGGTACACCATGTTCCACATTTCCAACACTACTCTTGCTATTATTTAATACAACATATTGCTTTCTATTTGTCAAATAACTTTTAAATAGATTTAGTTCGGCTCCTCTAGCACCATAGAATTGAAGTTTTTCTAACATTATATCATGATCTACAAGATCAAAGGCTTTTGAAAGATCATAGAAAACACCACCAACAGCATTATACCCTTCGTCCAGTCCTCGACATATGAAATTTACTACATTAATTACAGCATTTTCAGTATCGCTACCCTTTCTGAAACCAAACTGGGTTTTAGTTGTTATTTTGTTTAGTTGTTATTTTGAAAAATATGAAGAATTACAAAAGCAACAAAAAAATATAGCATATTGATGAAAAGTACATTCAAGCATTTATATGTTCTCAAAGTAATTTATAAAGAATATGATAAAATTTAATGAAAAATTTTACATTACAAGGTGTTCTTATAATTTTGAAACATACCTTATTATATATATTACATGTATAATATTGCTTTATTCTGCTTCTACAGTAGAGAACTGCATAAATGACACTCTTGTTGATTTATTCCTGCTCCCAAATTCTTAAGCACAATTTATCATAACACTCAAACGTCTTTCTGATAATGATCAGGAGCTGGTCGGACGATTTCTAGGCCACAAATAAGCAAAGTGCGAAAAATGGAAGTCATGGAAGAGAAAGAATGCCAGTTTAATAAACTTAAAGAGATGGTGAAGCAAGTTTCGGGAGAAAACGGAAAGATGCCTAAACTTAAATGCTTCAACTGTCGAAAGGCTGGACATTTTCAAAGAAACTGTGCAGAAGCAGTTTTTATTATTCTGTTTACGTGGCTTAGGATGGGATTGTGCTAATGGGTTTCCGTCATATGAGGCTAGATTAGGTTTGATAAAACTTCCAACTTTAGAACGTAGAAGGACTGTTTTAGGGGTTTGTTTTTAATCTGGCTAAAGGTGATATCGATTCTGAGTTTTTGCTTTATAACTTGAATTTCAGCATTCCAGCAAGATTTTCAATGCACTATCGTCCTCTTTCTTTAGATTTTTATGGAACGAACGATGGATGTAATTTTCCTTTTCGTAGATTATGTAATGATTTTAACTTATATTATGATTTTATTGATTTTAATATATAAAAACGTAAAAACGTAATATAAAACGTAGCTTGTGATTAAGTTCTGAAGCTGATTTATGTTCTGGTTGCCATTACTTTTCCCTTATCCGCTACAGTCCGGACTGTAGTGTTTACATGTCCCTACGTAATGGGGGCGAGCCCTCCGCGGTCGGGTGAGGGGAGTTAGGTGTGAGGCCGGCGACGTTCGAACAAAAAAAAAAAAAACACTAAAGCGCCATGGAAAAGATCAAGATCCGCCTTACCATCAAGGAATAATAAACGGGCGAACCACTAACCACCTTCACAAAAGTCCCCATGAAACTAAAACGAGCTAGCATTGAGGGGCAAGTGCTGGCTCTCACAGGCGCGGGATCCACAATCTCAATATCAGCGATAACAGAACAGCAACAATCTTACGGCGTGTGGGTACATAAACGGCAGACAACACACCCTTACTATAGACACCAGGGCGACGCAGTCGATCATCAAACCAGACGTAGTGAAGGGAAAGTGTGAGGCACTCAGCAATGTAAGACTTCGGACAGCTACTGGAGTCTGCCACCGTCCACGGAAAAACAGAGAGGAAGGTGACTATAGCGAACAATAATGTAAGTTTTTATTGTTGTCGATATTGTGGACGAGATTATTATTGGTGCCGATTTTATGATAGCTTATGGCATCAATTTGAATATGGGGCAAATGAAACCAAAAGTTGACTTCAGTAATGTTTCCCGCAAAAAATAATTAGATTTGGCCACGTAAATAAGTTAATAGAAATGTTTACATACATACATAATTGGCAACCCTTCAGTCAAGGTTACGGCCTAGCTTCTCACACCACTCATGTTGTATGCGTTAATTATATGCGTTAGTGGCGGGACGGACCTATAGTTTATGAAACAGATTTTTATGAAACTTTTTTGTTATGATGCCTGACCTTATTTTGTTTTGATGCCTGACATGTGATACGAACCCAGGCTGTACGTCTAATAAGCCAACACACTACCTGCTAGCCTATGCCAACTTCATATAGAATAGGAATACTTAGATTTTTCAATAAAATCTGATACCAGTTATACAATTTAACAAAACGAATATTCCACTAAAATGGTCTCTACTTTATTTCTTTAGAACAGTAGGCATCATAATATGTATCAGACACTATACGCTAAAAAGTTGCACTCTACCGCGCTTGAGGGCCAATTTGTGAAGCATGCGAAGCTATTATCAATTTGTATTTGTTTTAATTTTGTTTTTAATTATTTTTTTTTAATTTGTAATACCTTTTACTTTTTTATTTTCAAGTCTCTTAATCAGATTCATTAGCAGCTTGGGCTGGTTGAGAGGTGCTAGGGTTTCATAAGTGTAGTCGCGCTCTTGCCCTCTTTTATTTTGTGTCTGTTTCTTTATGTGTAATTCCTCCGTTTCCCATTCTCCCTCCTCTTACCTACATTCCTATATCCTCTATTTCCTTCCTCCCCTAAGGACAATGTACAATAGGTCAATTTCGACCTTCGGGTACTGTGCTTGTCTTGACCGACAGGTGCACGTCCTCTAACCTAACCTAAATACCTTTTTTAAATCAAAAATAGTAATAGGTGAATAATTATTTCATATCCAAATGGTGTAATTGTCCAACAATAAAATGAAGTATGGCAATCTATGACAATCTGTAAAGATATTCTCTTCAAATATTTTATTTTATTTAGGGGATGATCCGGGCTCGATTGGGCCTAAATGTGGGGGTGAGCGGGGAAGCAATGAAATAAAATATTTAGCGAGAATGCGGGGGAATAAAAATACAAAATTATTAGTTTTAAATAATCAAATTATTTCTTCGTTATACACAAAACGTACCTTCGGGTTGGGGGGCGGATCGAGTAATGATCTCTTTTCTTTAATATTATTAACAATTCACAATTAATTGTCTTAATGCAGGAGAGAACTATTCACTTAAAGTAAACTTATATCTAAGGCTTAAAAGTAGGGTGGCCAGCGTGAACAATCTCTATTTTAAACAAAATATAAATAACGATTTATTTTCCAGAATATTAATTTATCGAAAAATTTAAGAAAATGGAACTAAAATTGTATACTTTACAATATAAAATATATTTGGAATACATTGTATGTCAGTATATGATAAACATTTCTCGAAGTTGCATTCGAACAATGAAAACATATGTTTTATCATAACAAAACATAAACAAATGAAAAAAATTTAAAATGTCTACAGCGTATTTGCTTGCTATATTAGCTTTAAAAAACCAAAAAGCAAATGAAATGTTAATGAAAAAATACTAAAGGACATTTCTAATCCATTGAACAATCCAGATCATGCGTAATTTATATATAATTTACGTATTTTATTTGTGAGTTGTAAGAAAAATTGTGGCAAATGCTTATTTTCAGTTAGAAATGTTACTAATAAGCACTCACGAATAATTGGTCATTTTTAACACGGGTAGCCGATTTAAAATAAAATTCTGTATGATTTATTTGCTCATATAAAAGTTTTAAAGTACTTTATAAAGGTTTTAAATTATTTTTTAACTTTTATTAAGGGTTTATTTTTACGATTTAATATAGATATGTGAATTTAATAAATTGCAAATATTAATATCTAAAGTTTAAAAAGAAATATCCAAATAATTAGTTGTGAAATTAACACCACTAGTATTAAAATTTTTTTTTGAAGATTAATCTGATCAGCTGTTTGCATAAATCGCCAGATGATAAGTAAACAAATGATACAAACAATAAGCAAACCCAAAGCAAATTTTTGTATTCTATATTTTTAATTTAAATCGTCAAAAAATGCTAAAATTTTTAATTGAAATAAAAAAAAACATATTAAGTTTAAATTGTGTATAATTTTGTTGTTAATTTAAGGTACAGTTCAAATAAAAAAGCCCAGATCGCTTCAGTATACCCTGGCGATTTGAAAACGCCAAATTTCTAGCGATTTCGTTTGTCGATTTGAAAATGCCAACATTAAGCAATATGCGTTTTTCAGAACGTGGGCAATATATATATATATTTATTTTTTTTCTTTTCGAACCAAAGAAAGTGCCTTAAAACAAAAGATATGAACAATGTTTCATTGTGAAGAGAAATTGCTAAGAGTTCGATTAATAATGAAAAAATTACCGAATTTTAACTATTTCATTCAAGAAATTAATACATACTGGTAATATTCACAAAGTTCTGCGAGAAAAAAATTTTATGAGCAATATGTCTTATTTCGTCTTGATATATTTAGCTTCATTATGACTAAAAACTACAGACATTTCGATTAATAATTAAATAGTTACAAATTTTTAAAATTTTCATTGAAGAAATTAAAAAATATTCCAAAATTTCCCCTTTTAACACAAAATAAATGTATATTTATATTTATTTATTTATTTACAACTGTTTTTGTTTTTATTTTGTTTTTTCCAGCTGTTTTCAACATTTCTATGTTAGTAGCTATGATTTAGTACATCATAAAACTGACTTAAAACCAATTCAAAAAAGGTTTTAAGATGGTTTCAATACAATAATTTTGTATGGTAAAACCAGGTTTTTTTTGGTTTTAACGATAAAACCAACTTTTGCGTTAAAACCACTCGGTGCGAAAACACTATATAGAGAACAGTAGTGGTTTAAAGATCTCCGCTATACCGATCTAGCGAACAAGAATTGTTGCTTACAAAAGGGTTTAAGCAGAGATTTTCATGTTTTGTTACAATTTTGTGTTTAATTCCATTAGTACTACTTACTTACTTAATTGGCCATAACAACCCGATTAACGGATTTCGGCCTGCCGCAATACATCCTTCCAGGCGCCTCTGCTTCTTGCGCGCCTACGCCAGTTGGTCACACCAATCGATGACAGGGCTTCCTCGACTTGGTCCTTCCAACGGATACAAGGTCGTCCTCTTCGCCGACTTCCGCAGATCCCCGCATCAAATACCCGTTTCGCCGGAGCATCCTCCTCCATTCGAACGACATGGCCGAGCCAGCGCAGCCGCTGGATATTAATACGCTGCACAAAGTCTATGTCGTTGAGGAGCTCATACAGCTCACTGTTAGAGCGGATACGAAAATCATCGCCAACTCGCACAGGACCGAAGATCTTACGTAGGACTTTCCTCTCGAATACCCTCAAGGCTGCTGCATCAGTTCTTAATAGGGTCCATGCCTCTGCGCCATAAAGAAGCACGGGTAAGATGAGCGTCTTGTAGAGTATTAATTTTGTCGCACGAGAGAGGTCTCTGCTGCTCAATTGCCTATTGAGACCATAGTAGCACCTGTTGGCAAGAGTAATCCTGCGTTTGATCTCCAGACTGACATCATTTTTGGTGGTAACGGCGGAGCCAAGATAAATAAATTCCTTGACTGTATCAAAAGTATAGTTATCGGCCGTAATCTGAGAATCAATACGCCGCACGTCTCTACTTGTCGACAACATATACTTTGTTTTGCCCTCATTTACTGCCAGACCCATCTTCTTAGACTCCCGTTCAATAGCGCTAAAGGCAGCAGTAACATCTCGCTTGGTACGCCCTATGATGTCGATGTCGTCAGCGTACGCAAGCAATTGGACACTTTTTTGAAAAATAGTGCCATTGCGATGCACTCCTGCCTTTCGCAGAACACTCTCCATGACGAAGTTGAAGAGGTCGCATGATAAGGGGTCGCCTTGTCTGAAACCTCGCACGGTATCAAAAGGTTCGGAGAGGTCCATTCCTACCTTGACGGAGCTGCAGGAATTGCTCAACGTCATTCTGCATAGTCTTATCAGCTTCGCAGGTATACCGAGCTCAGACATTGCGGCATAAACACGATCCCTTATGGGGCTATCGAAGGCTGCCTTATAGTCGACAAAAAGATGGTGTGTGTCGACTTGTTTTTCGTGGGCCTTTTCCAGGATTTGGCGCAGTGTGAAGATCTGGTCTATGGTGGATTTGCCAGGTCTGAAGCCGCACTGATAAGGTCCAATCAGTGTTTTGACGAGTGGCTTCAGTCGTTCACACAATACGCCTGTAAGAACCTTATATGCGATAGGGAGAAGGCTAATACCCCTGTAGTTGGCGCAGATTGTGGGGTCTCCCTTTTTCAGGACAGGACAGAGGACACTGAGGTTCCAATCGTTGGGCATACTTTCTTCTAGCCATATTTTGTAGATGAGCTGGTGCATGCGCCCTACCAACTCATTACATCCGGTCCTAAACAATTCAGCGGGGAGGCCATCAGGACCTGCCGCTTTATTGTTTTTAAGACGCGTAATCGCGACTTTGACCTCTTCATAGCTAGGCGGCGGAATCTCCACGCCGTCATCATTGATCGGGTTCGGAACATCATCTCTAGAGGCGGTATTGGTGTCGTCATCGCCTTGTAGCAGAGTAGAGAAGTGTTTCCTCCACAACCTCAGCACCCCCTGCGGATCTGTAACCAGGTTTCCGTTCTCGTCCTTGCAAGAAAACGCTCCGGGTCTATAACCCTCGATTAGACGCTTAACCTTCTGATAAAATTTTCTAGCGTCATTCCTACGTCTATGCATCTCGACTTCCTCACGCTCACGCCTTTCCTGCTCCCTTTTCTTGCGTCTGAAAAGGCGTCTCTCTTCCCTTCTCTTCTCTCTGTAGTTCTCGACAATGGCTCGCGTAGCAGCAGACTGCAACGTCTTCTTGTATGCGGCGTTTTTCGCTGCAGCTGCCTCGCGACACTCCTCATCGTACCATTGATTTCGTTGGGGTGGGCGCTCGAAACCAAGGACTGTTTCCGCAGTAGTGCGCAAGGAGTGGGAGATGTTGGCCCACAGTCCTCCAATGTCGTTGAGATTAGGTGGGGATCGACGGAGCTTATCCGAGAGTTGAGCGGAGAACGCCTCAACTGTCCCTTGTGATCGCAGCTTCCTGACATCCAGCTTCCGCAGTGTACTAGAGCGCGCCATCCTCGAGGCGCTAATGCGCAATCGAAACTTGGCTGCGACAAGGTAGTGGTCCGAGTCAATGTTCGGACCTCTAAATGTGCGCACATCTAGTACACTGGATACATGCCTTCCGTCAATCACAATATGATCGATCTGGTTGGAAGTTGATCGATCGGGGGACATCCAAGTGGCCTTGTGGATGTCGAGATGTTGAAACCTGGTGCTACATACTACCATGTTACGCGCCGCGGCGAAATCGATCAGCCTCATACCATTGGAGGTAGTGTTCGCGTGGAGGCTGAACTGTCCGACAGTGGGGCCAAAGATACCTTCCCGCCCGACCTTTGCATTAAAATCCCCGAGGACAATTTTTGCGTCATGGGCCGGGCACTTATCATATACGTCCTCGAGTTTAGCGTAGAAGGCATCCTTAACCACATCGTCCTTATCTTCCGTCGGGGCGTGAGCACAAATCAGGCTGATGTTGTAGAATTTTGCCCTGATGCGGATTGTGGCTATTCTTTCGTTCACAGGTGTGAACCCAGAGACAAGGTGGCGAAGTCTCTTATTAACCACAAATCCGCATCCAAATTCGTGCTTATCAAAATGGCAGCTGTAGTACACATCGCAAGATGCTAGCCTTTTGCATCCTTGCCCTATCCATCGCATTTCCTGTATGGCAGTGATGTCAGTCCTACATTTCTTGAGGGCATCCGCCAGCTGGGCGGAAGCGCCCACCCTGTGAAGGGTGCGGACGTTCCAAGTGGCTATTCTTAAATCGTTGTCCTTTGAACGTTTGCCGTGGTCGTCAACTTTAAAGGGGATCTTTTTGGAATTATGTATATTAGTTTTCATTGGAGTAAAGTTTTTACGTGGTGGGTTCCAAGCCCTACGCACAACCCAAATTTAACGTCCAGGGGATTGGACTTCGCTGCACGCATTAGTTAACATCTAGCGGGTACTAGAATGCCATCCAGGAGGGGCCGCGAGGAGGCTGCGTGTCAACTTAAATACAGCAAGACAAGGATCGTCCTGGTGGTCGCCATGTTGGCCACAGTCAGAAACTTTACCTTGTTTGCATGCATCCCATCCCTCCCATTCCATTAGTAAGGGGCAAGTTTTCATTATGTGAATAAAAACGCGATTTATATTTGTTTAAAAGTTTTCCTAATTTGAGTTATTCTTCGTTATTTAAATGATCGGCCCTAAACTTGTCAGTTTGTTCTTCTTCCAACTTATTTATGCCACAATTCCTTATCACATTATAAGAAAACGTCTAATTCCTTATCAACAAATGCATAGATACTGTCGTTAAGTCTTATAGTTTTTATTCCCAGGTCAATTACTGCGTTCAGCTTCCCTAAATTATCACATTCCATCACATCGTTATAATTATTTGAAAATTAATAAGCGTAAAACTTCAATTGCTCCCCATATTTCTGATCAAATATGTCTTGTTTGATAGTTAATACTATATTTCCCGTAACAGTAGTTACAGTTATTGGTGATACTATAATAATTTTGTTTCTTAAGACTTACGGAGCTATCAAAAATGTATAAGATATATTATCTATTACTAATTTTATTTTTGGTAATGTCTCGAGCCCTTGCATGAAAATTTTCGGAGTCAACTTTCATATTGGCTGATATATATTTTTAAATCTTTTTCCCAAGTCTTCAACTTCGTTCATAAATTCAATATTATAGTTATTAGGCCTAATATTTATAGTCTATGGCTTAAATATTTTCTGCTTTATTAAAATTTAAATATTCTTAATCGAAGATATAAAATTAAACATAAAATGACAAGTCAAGCATAATTCATAATAAAATATTTTATTTCGTCTGGCAAGCAGACGTAAGCATAAGCATAATTGATCGTAAAGTATTTTATTGCGTTTACATACATAATTGGCCATTACAACCCTTCAGTCAGGATTACGACCTAGCTTCTCACACCACTTATGTTGTGTGCGTTAATTTTATACATGAATGGCGGGACCTACAGTTTAAAGTCGACTCCGAACGACAGATTTTTGAGAAGCTTTTCATGGCAATTTTTACTCTCAGAGTCTTTGCCAGAAATCTGCTGAGAGAAAGTCGCCGAAGAAATATTTTTCGTTTTGATGTCTGACCTGGGATTCGGACCCGGGCCTTTCGTCTAATAAGCCAACACTACCCACTAGACCACGGCGACTTCTTTTATTGCGTTTAGGAATTTTAAAATTCAATACATAAAAAGAGTTTTTGCAAATCTCCTGATTTGGTGTTTTTAAGAGAAATATATAATTTTTAAAAGAAATATAACTTAAGCAAGCTAAACTACGGTAAAAGGTTTCCTACGTTACTTAAATTGTTACGCTTTTACCTTTTGAAAACGTTTAAAATATGAGCTCGTAGATTGCAAATAAAATAAAAATAAGTTTGTGTTTAGTTTTAATTAATTTATTTATTATTCACACAATGGCTGTGTGCAACTCTTCACAACTTTATGTAAACAACAACAGTTGACTTTTTCTGTTAACCTTCTGTTTATAGTCTTTGCATGACCAATAATAATTACGAGACCATTATTGCACAGATCCTTGTAACGGATGTCTTCCAACCACGATCAGCTCTCTTCAAACCGCGTCTTCACACAATACTGACTAAACTTCACTAACTCACTCGCCTGTTTTGCTTTGCTTTTTATATGGCTACCCTGCCAGTCTGAGTCCTTCCCGAAATCTCAATTAACGTAAAAACAATGTTTACGTTATTTATGTTTATTCTTTTGTTGTTGTTGAATTTTTGTTTACTTGTTTACTATTTTTTATGCTGGTGTTTGTTGTTGTATTTTTGTTTACTTGTTTACCATTTTTTTTATGCTGGTATTAAGCAGCACGACAATTTGTAAACAGGTCTGTTTACTGAATTGTACTGTAATTGTAGCTTTTAGTATAATTTTAATGTTAAGCGTAAAATATGAAAGCAAAACAGCAGTATCACAATTTTCATTTTCGTAACACTGCCGCCATCCCAGCTACTTTGCAACTAGGGGGATAATCCCTTCTTCCGCGTTGAGTTGCAGAATAGTACTACTTGTCCTTCATAGAAACCCTCAGTATTTGCTGCACAATCATACCTGGGTTTCATTCTATAACTGACCATTTTTATATGTTTGCGCATAAATTCATGAGGTTCACTTGGACATTATTGTTTTCCAATATGTGTGGCATCTGTCTCTGTGGAACCTACCAAAACTATCTTAGTAGACTTCCGTTCAAAAGCACTAAAGGCAGCAGTTACATCTTGCTTGGTATGCCCTATGATGTCGATGTCGTCTGCGAACGCAAGCAACTGAACACTTTTTCAAAAAATACTGCCATTGCAATGCACTCCCGCCTTTCGCAGAACACTCTCCATGACGAAGTTGAAGAGATAGCATGATAAGGGGTCGCCTTGTCTGAAACATCCCACAGTATCAAAAGGTTCGGAGAAGTCCATTCCCTACCTTATCAGCTTTGCAGGTATACCGAGCTCAGACATTGCGAAAAAACACGATATCGAAGGCTGCCTTAGTGTCGACAAAAAGATGGTGTGTGTCGACTTGTTTTTCTTGGATTTGGCGCAGTCTGAAGATCTGGTCAATGGTGGATTTGCCACGCCTGAAGCCGCACTGATAAGTGGCTTCAGTCGTTCACACAATACGCCTTTAAGAACCTTATATGCCAAGGTTTATGCCCCTGTAGTTGGCGTATATTGTAGGGTCTCCCTTTTTCAAGACAGGACTGGACAGAGAAGAGTCAGGTTCCAATCGTTGGCTTTCCTCTAGCCATATTTTGTAAATAAGCTGGTGCATGCCCTCTACCAACTTATTACATCCGGTCTTAAACAATTCAGCGGGGAGGCCATCAAGACCTCCCTCTTTATTGTTTTTAAGGCGCATAATCGTGACTTTGAACTCTTCATGGCTAGGCGGCGGAATCTCCACGCCGTCATCATCGATCGGATTCGGAACATCATCTCTAGAGGCGATATCGATGCTTTGTAGCAGAGCAGAGAGGTGTTTCCTCCTCAACCTCAGCACCCCCTGCGGATCTGAAACCGAGTTTTCATTCTCGTCCTTGCAGGAATACGCTCGGGGCCTATAACTCTTGGTTCGACGCTTACCCTTTTGATAAAATTTTCTAGCGTTATACCTATGTATCTCAACTTCCTCACGTTCACGCCTTTCCTGCTCCCTTTTCTTGCGTCTGAAAAGATGTCTTTGTTCTGTTCTCCTCTCTCTGTAGTTCTCGACAACGGCTCGCGTAGTGGCTGACTGCAACATTTTCTTATATGGGGCGTTTTTCGATGCAACTGCCTCGCGACACTCCTCATCGTAGCAATGATTTCGTTCGGCTGGGCGCTCGAAACCATGGACTGTTTCTGCAGTACTGCGCAAGGAGTGGGAGATGTTGGCCCACAGTCCACCAATGTCGTTAAAATTGGATGGGGATCGACGAAGCTTATCCGAGAGTTGAACGGAGAACGCCTCAGCTGTCCCTTGTGATCGCAGCTTCCTACTGTCCTAGTGCTGAGTGTGTGTATGCGTATATGAAACACACACAACAAATGTGCATGAAGTGTATAGGGCTTGGGCATATATTTGTCTCTGTTCTTCTTTCATATTGTAACGTAGATAATAAGCTGATAATAACATTAGTTTGACTTTATGTATTTGCTGTCATATATATTTGTCTCTGTTTTTCCTCCATATTGTAACGTAGATAATAAGTTAGATAATAAGCTAATAATAACATATATAACATGGCAAAATTATATAAGGTGGGAATGTTAGACCAGCTGATGCAAGTAATAATATCAAAAAAATTTTGGTTTTTTGTTTTGATAATCAATTTCGTTTTTTCTTATTATGTCAGAAGTTTGTATATTTTTCTTCTTTTTCTTTTAAACCCATTTTCGTGTTTTTTAATTGCCAGGTAAGTTCAGTATTTATTTTTTTCTTCCCATCGTCATTCTTTAGTCAGCTGTATTTAACAAGATGATAAAATCGCAACAACAAAAAATGCCTGTTGTTTTTGTATTGTTGTACTTATTATAATACTTATCTCACCTTCTATAAATACGCCATGATATGTAAGTTTGATCTTGATATGAAAAGAAAACAAGCGTCATTAATAAACTTACAGTCAAAAGTGAAGGACGAGTTTTATTTAAGAGCGCTTATAATCTCAGAAGTGGAATATTGGAAAATAACAATTTTGTTTTTGTGTGTTTAATAAATTATAAATCTACAAATTAAAAGAAAAAAAATATAAACTATTGAGAGGAAAGAAAAATCCAGACACTTGAAAAAAAAGAAAAGAATAAAAATTGTGAAAAAGAAAAAATGGAAAGTGTAAGTGAAAAATATAGTGCTGCACAACTACGACACTGGCTACAGCATCTTGGTCTGAATTCTACGGGTACGAAAAATGCACTTCTATTAAGATTGAATGAAGTGCCAGCAAAGGAAAGAAGGGAATACCCGGCAGAGGACACGATTGATCAAAGCAAGAATATCAGTGACGAAAACGAAAATTTTAAAAAGATGATACTGGTGGACGTAAAAGAAATAAATGTGAAAGAGGCCGTGAACAAATGAAAGTTCCACAAATGATCGAAACATATCACAAATGAAGAAGAAACAGGACTTGGATTTTCTTGAAAATCTACTGAAGAAGGAACTGGAAATTGTTAAGCGGGAAAAGGAGTTGCTAAAAAGGAAAATGACCTATTACAAAAAATTGCTCTATTTGAGACGGCACGTGAGGACAAAAATGCAGAAAATGTTGCTGAACATGTGCATAACAAGGGCACAGTAAATTTGAATGCATCAAAGGAAGAAGGATGTAGTTCGCATATGCACAGGAATAGACTAGGTGCATCCTTTAACAATTTGAAAGACATGATGCCTGATTACGATGGTGGGTTATTGCCGGAATTGTGGATAACTCAATTCAAGAATATTATTGACGTGTATGATGAAAATACAGCAAAGGCCTTATTAATGTGCAAGTTAAAAAGAATGGCGCAGTCGTGGTTGCATTCAAAACCGGATTTTGTCTATGAAAGCGCCGAGGAAATATTGAATCAGATGAAGGAAATTTTCAATTCTAATGAAAATAAGTTGATGATGCGTCGCAAATTTGAATCTCGCATATGTAAATTTGGTGAAACGTTTTCAGATTATTACAATGATAAAATGGTTTTGATAGATATTATAATTGAGGGTATTCTTAATGAGCAGCTGAGATTTCAAGCATACTTGCAATGTTACGCCAGTAAGACACAACTCCTACAGGCCTTTTCTAAAATCAGTTTAAAGCAACAATATCACCCAAAGGCTTTCAATTGTTCCTTATCCCGGCAATTACAATATTGGTAAATTTAAATATATTGTCCACAAACACTACTCCCTCTTTCCACCTTTCTATAAGCTATTTTCCTAAACCTGCATAATGCACTGCATGAGTAGGGGTCATCCCCTGAGTGCTGGTTTTACCAAAAAAAAAATGGGACTAAACATAAAGGTAAGGAAAGTGGAGATGCTATAACTGCAATTCTTTTGGGCATTTTGCTGTCGAGTGTAAAAAGCCGAAACGTCAGGTGAGTTCCTGCTAAGGATGTGGCAGTTTAGAGCACCGTGTAGCAGTCTGTCCGGAACGAAAAACGGCCGTTCAGTTGGTGGAGCAAAATTAATATGTAAGGTATTTTAAGTTTTGCATGAATTCTAGTTTTAATGATATTTTTTTCTTAGAATGTCTGATCAATTCCGGTGGTCCGGTGAGTTTCGTGTGGCGGTCAAGTGTTTTGAATAGGATGAATATTAAAATTTGTACTTCTGAATTTTTTGGGATAAATAAATCAAAATTGTACGTTTTTGGAAAATTTAAATGCCTTTTGGTTTTGAATGGCAGGATTATGGGGTTGGAATTTTTTGTAGTTTCTGTTGGATCTATGACATTTGAATGTGTATTGGGTAGGGTAGGGCGAAGAGAAATTTGGGAATTGTGCCTCTGGATAGGGGTGATGTTGATGATAGGGAAGCATATGAGGATGCAATTTTGTCTATTGATATAGGGGAAGGAAATGATTTTACGTTGACTTTTGGGGACCGAATCGAGCGGTATGTTAAGGATAGGTTATTTAGATTGTATAATGATTATTATGTACGACCCGAACGTCCCTCTAAACCCGCGGTATTTAGCGAAATTAAATTGAATTGAGTGATAACAAGCCTTTTAATTGTCGTCCTCGGAGGCTGTCATATGCTGAAAGATCTGAATTGCAGATTTTATTGGACGAATACTTGGAAAAGGCCGAGTGAGACGGAATTTGTTTCACCAATCGTATTAGTTAGGAAAAAGGCTGGTGAATTGAGGATGTGTGTAGATTATCGTGTTTTAACAAGGTGACTGCTAAGGATAGTTACCCGATTCCTATGATCGATGATCTTTTGGATAGTCGTTCATAGAAGAAATTTTTCACAAAATTGGATTTGAAGAATGAGTTTTTTCATGTCTTTGTTCATCCCGATTCTGTTTACGTCTTTTGTGACACCTTTGGGACTATATGAGTTTTTGAGGATGCCCTTTGGGCTGAGGAATGTACCATCTGTTTTTCAAAGATTTGTTAATAAGGTTTTCTCGGATATGGTTAGAAGTGGCAAGGTTGTAATTTACTTGGACGACATTATGGTGTCGACGGATAACATTGAGGAGCATTTGCGGGTTTTAAGGGAAGTTTTCACAAGATTAGTTGCAGACTTCGACCTATTATTTGGTATATACAATAGATGGCAGCGGCATAAGTGCTGATGATAAGGGTTTGAAGGCTACTCGGGACTTCGCGGTTCCGGATAAACAGCACTCGGTACAGTGCTTTTTGGACTTTGTTCATATTTTCGACGTTTTGTGAAGGATTTCTAATGGTAGCGAAGCTCTTGTATAATCTTACGAGGAAGGATAGGAAATTTGTCTTTGGGGAAAGGGAATTGAATCCTCCACCTGGGTAATAATCTTGTCGCGATGTGGGGGCTTAACTGTACTTCGATTCACTCTGTGACCCAGAGTGGGTTGGAGTGGGTTGACTAAAGGTTACCCTAATATCGTGGGAAGACTCTGCTTCGGATTGACGTCATATTTGCTCTTTTTGAAGCGTCGGATCACGTATATTTCTCATACCCCTAATACGGAGTGTTAAGCGACCCGTGCTTATCGGATAGTTTGCAGTCGGGGGTCTAATTTGTCTGTATTATAACAGAGCCTCACTGATACCTGGGTGCCTCAGTGAGTATTAGGTTTTCTACCAAGTCCTTGTCATGTTAGCTGGGGCTATGACATGATCGACCTCCTTTCCCCCTCACTCGTGGGACCTGTATGGATTGTGGATTTCGCAACTTGTTTTTTGACTATGGACTGGACGTGACCCAGTTGATTGCGCGAATCCAGGCGAGTATCGTTGACAACAATAACGAAATCGTCATGAATTTCGCCCCAGCTGGCATGAGGACTTTGACTGTAGAGGAGATCTTTAGCGAGGCGAATGCTTTGGCAATCCCCACTTCGACGGACGATATGTGCGTGGAGTCAGACCCTGTCTCCCCACTATCGGATGAAGACGGTGACAATACAGTCATAGAAAGGCTCCCCTTCACTCGGGTCCAATTTGCTACTGGGAGCAATGAGGTGGGGTTTTTCACTTTAAGGAACCCTCTTGTCGGACGGGATGCTTCGGATCCACCAGTGCAATCATCGGACTTGCATTGCGTGGGAGGAGGTGATTCGTCTGACAAGATGGGAAAGACTGGGCGGAAACGTTCCGCTATGTATACTGAGAGGAAGTCATATCGCAGGGCTTGTACGGTCTTGAGGAGATTCGCAAGCTGTGGTGTTGATTCCCTCTCTGTCAAGGAGCAGGGGATGCTCACTCGACACAGAGGCTGACTCTGGAAAGAAGGATGGTCCCTTGAGTGCCGATGGGAGCGTGGTGGCAATTGCATCTACCTCTCACGCCGCAAGCAAGGGACATGAAGGTTCTACACCCTTACTCCCAACTGGAGCAAAGGAAAACACCAGGGTTTTCAAACCTCCGGAGAAGAGAAAGGGTGATGGTGTTCCTTCTGCAATGGAAAAAGGAAAGGGGGTAGTAAATATCGCTAATCCTTTATCACAGAAGAAGGATGTAAGGTTGGGGGCGAAGGAGGTGGAGCAGCACTTTTCGGTGGATATGTCTTCTTTGCAGGTTTCTCGCAAGGGGAATCGCATGAAGAGAGGCAGCTCCGACGATGAGCCTTCCTCCAGCTCCAAGCGTCCTAAGAAACAAGGTGACCTGGGAACTAACCCTTCCCTTCAGCTGGCTTTCATCGACAGGTCGGATTTGGATGGCAAAATCTCTAATGAAAGGTGGAATCTAGTTGAAGAAAGGCTAATTGAATTCATGTTGGAGGAGAGTTGTGATGGCATGGATGCCTGAATATCTTCCATAGGTTGGTCCAAGGACATCAAGGTAGTGAGCTGTGAAAACGGGGGAACTGTAAAGTGGAATCAGCGAAGCGCCGTGGTGAATTCTGGCCTGGTGCTCGGTTGGAGGTGGTCCCTCAATCCGACCTCCCTCTACGTCCAATAGCGACGGTATGGATCCCGCCTACCCTTAGGTGGGTGAATATCATACCAAAACTTATTGGAAAGCAGAATGATGGATTGAACACCAGCTCATGGGTAGTTGTCAATTCCCTGACTGGTAATGGTAGGAAAGGCTGCGATCTTAGGATCGCTATTGATCAGGATTCCCTTCAGTGGCTAAGGGCAGGGGGTGGTGAAGTGTTATGTGGGTTGGCACGTCTGAAATTCCGTTATTCGGACATAGTCGGTGTCAGGTGACCCAGAGGAGGCTAAAAGTGGTGCAGATTAATTTGCATCACTGCGAAGCCGCCTCTCACAACATGTTAACCACCTTGCGCCGCCTTGAAGCCAATATCGCTCTTATCCAGGAACCCTGGATCCTTAGGGATAGGATTATGGGTTTGAGCGATCCTGACTATAGGTTACTTGTTCCTGGAATAAGTGATAAGGTAAGGACCTGTATTTTAGCTAGAAGTGATTTGGACTTGTTAATCACTCCTTCCTTTTGTACAGGTGACATAATAACTGTGGCCTGCAGAGATGACCATGGGATCGATTTGATACTGTCATCTGTGTACATGCCATATGAGGCTGCATCCCCTCCTGATCACTTAATTGAACTACTGGTAGAGCATGCGAAGAGGAAAAGAAGTCGCCTTGTCTTGGGTTGTAATGCCAATGCCCATCACACCCAATGGGGCAGTGCTGACATAAATACTAGGGGTGAGTCTATTTTGAACTTTATTATTCTTAATAGGCTCAACATTTGTAACGTTGGTAACACGCCAACGTTTAGAAACCGTGTTAGGGAGACGGTAATTGACATTACGCTCACTAACATGGATAGGTCTATGATTACGGACTGGAGGGTTTCAGATGAGTGTTCTTTTCCTGGTCACCAACTGATATCCTTCAGTATTAATCTATCAGGCCTTTTAGAAATCCAAGAGCAACCGACTGGATCAGGTATGAAAGAACTGTGGAGGGGGAGCTTAGAACCCTTCGGGGACGCTCCACTCCTGGCATCAATGATCGAGTTGGATCTTTGACGGATATTTTGTTGTCTTGTTATAGAGAAGCTTGCTCTCTCACTTACACGAGTAAGAGGAGCCAGTCTGCCTGGTGGAATGCGGAACTCCAGAGACTCCGCTGTTGTACCAGGAGACTCTTTAATAAGGCTAAGAGGTCGGGCAGGGATGTGGACTGGTCTGCATATAGATCCAGTTTTAATGAATATAAGGGAGCAATAAAGCGCTCAAAGAGAACCCCCTGAATAAGTTTCTGCACTAGTATCGAGACTGTTGCTGATGTGGCTCGTTTCCGTAGGATGCTGTCGAAGGACCCCAAAGTCCTAGGCTTCGTACAAAAGAACGAAGGCATGTGGACATCCTCGAGAAAAGAAACCCTAGAGGTTCTACTGAGTACTCATTTTCCCGATTGTGGGAATCCAGGAAGCTATCCGTTGGGTGTAGCTGATCCCTTCTGTGATGCTGGCATTATGCTGCTTTTGAAGGATATCATTACCAGGGATAGGGTCAAATGGGCTATTAGTAGCTTTGCGACGTTCAAGTCGCCTGGTCCGGATGGTATCTTTCCAGCTCTGCTTCAGCATGCTGGTGATATATCTGGTGAACGTGTATAGAGACTATCTCCGGTGGTGTGATATACCTGAGGGTTGGAACGATGTGCTCGTGGTGTTTATACCAAAAGCTGGTAAACCCAGTCACATCGGCCCTAAGGATTATAGACCGATATCATTCTCATCCTTTCTTTCCTTTCCTTTCTCTTGAAAGCTTTGGAGAGACTTATCGATCTATATTTAATGTCAAACATTGACCGGTCTTTGTTGAGTGGGTCGCAACATGCTTACATGCTGTAGAGAGCGCTCTTCATGAAGTGACTGGTTTTGTTAAGGCGAATTTGGCTAGGGGTGAGTACACACTGTCGGCTTTCCTTGATATAGAGGGGGCCTTCAATAACGTTACCACTTCTCCTATTGAGAATTCACTAAGTGATATACATGCCCCAGATTTTCTGGTGCAATTTATCACCCACATGTTGGGTAACAGACTAATCCAATCAAATCTGGGTGGATGTTCTGTCGTCAAGCGTGCGACCAGGGGTACACCACAGGGGGGTCTCATATCCCCTCTTTTGTGGCTCTTGGTTGCTAATGTTGGTCTGAGGCTAATGGAAAGTAGGAGTTTTAGAGTTGTGGCATATGCCGACGATGTGGCTTTTCTTGTTGGTGGTAAATTTTTGCCAACGCCAGGAGAACTGATGGAGTCTGCTCTTGGAATTTTATCCTCTTGGGCGACAAAATGTGGTCTGGAGATAAATCCAAATAAGACGGACCGCGTTTTGTTCTTGCGTAGGTACAAGATTGAAACCTTCAGGTTGCCTAGATTATCTGGTAGGGAGCCACCGTTGTCTTCTGAGGTTAAGTACTTGGGTGTTGTCCTGGAAAGCAAGCTGAACTGGAAACGAAACACCGAGGAAAGAATGAAGAAGGGATTAAATGCTTTCTACCAGTGTAGGAACTCCATAGGTAAGAACTGGGGTCTTCCGTCTAGAGCCATTCGCTGTGTATATCTGGCGATTGTTAGACCGGTTATTACTTATGGCTGTGTTGTCTGGTGGTGTGCCTTAGATTAGAGTTTTCAACGGACTTGACTTATATGTCAGGCGGTGTGCAGCGCGTAGTGCCATACGTCTGAGGGAATCGGGTTGTTGGAAACAGCGCTCGATAGGTCACTCCAGAGTTCTGAATACCGCCTTTTCTGACGGAAGGTACGGACTTTGGGAAAAAGCCACTGATTATATTGTGCCTGAGGCTATGTTCCTACCTGGTTTGAGAATACTCATACCGGATAGGGCACAATGGAATGGTGGGGTACTCCAGGGGCAGAGTGGTATACCCATCTTCACAGATGGGTCTAAGTTAGGTGGATGTACAGGTGCTGGGGTTTTCTATAGGGAACTCGGTCTTGAACTCCACTTCAGGTTGAATAATAACTGCAGCGTTTTTCAGGCGGAGATTTTCGCAAAGCTATTGCGGCCATAGCTGGTAGCCCATCTTCGGATTCGGAATCTTACATGATCTTGGTTGACAGTCAGGCTGCCCTTAGGACCATTGCGTCGGTCCTCGGCTCGTTCGCGAGGGCAAAGAATCGTTGAGGAGTTTTGGATCAGACCATATCCGTCTGTGCTGGGTTCCGGGTCACAGTGGAATACTGGGCAATGAGACGGCGGATGCCCTCGCTAGGTTAGGTTCGCTTTCAGGTGACGATTTGACAGTTGGTCCTGACTGCCCAGTCTACCACCTCATCGATGGATAGGTCAGGAGAGAAGAGCAGAGGCGTTTGGGAAACGGATCGAGTTGTCCTGTTTCTAGGCGTCTATGGCCTGCTGTGGACAGCAAGAGGACTGAGTGGCTGCTGGGCTTGGTTAAGGCCAGCTTAAGGTTGGTTGTCGGTTTTATCACGGGGCACTGCGAGATTAGGTCGCTGACGGGAATTTGGAACAAATCCCAGTCAGATTATTGTAGGGAATGTAGCGATGAGAAGGAGTTAGAGACTGTCGAACATCTCCTCTGCAACTGCCCAGCCTTTGGTAGGTTGAGGACCCTTGGCAGGGCCTTCTATGAGAGCTTGAGTTCTGTGTCGAGAGCCGACAGCAAGGCTCTCCACAGACTCATTAGCAGCTTGGGCTGGTTGAGAGGTGCTAGGACTTCATAAGTGTAGTCGCACTTTCACCCTCTTTTGTTTGTGTCTGTTTCTTTATGTGTAATTCCTCCGTTTCCCATTCTCCCTCCCCGTACCTACATTCCTATATCCTCTATTTCCTTCCTCCCCTAAGGACAATGTACAATGTGTCAATTTCGACCTCCGGGTACTGAGCTTGTCTTGACCTACAGGTGCACGTCCTCTAACCTAACCTAACCTAAGGGAATTGAATGCTTTTGAGCTGCTTAAAGGGAAGTTGACGGAATCTCCGGTGCTTGCATTGTACGATCCGAACAGTGAAATTGAGCTTCATTGAGGCAGTGCTGTTGCAGAAGAATGAGGATGCAAGTTCCATCCTATTTTTTTATTTCTCTAAGAGAACGACGAATGTGGAGTCGAAATATCATAGTTTTGAGCTGGAGATGCTGGCGATAATTTATGCATTGAAAAGGTTTCGTATTTATCTTCAGGGTAGGAAGTTTAAGATCGTGACTGATTGTAATTCTCTTGCCATGGCAGTGAATATGAGGGAATTGAATTCAAGGATCGCACGTTGGGCTTTTGAACTACAGAACTTCGAATACGAGCTGGAGCATCATTCCGGGAAAAGGATGTAGCACGTGGACGCACTAAGTAGCTGTACGAACTTAATGGTGATAGAGTCGAACACTTTGGAGGAGAATATAGTAATTTGTCTAAATAGGGATGGCAAGATGAAGAATTTTAAAGGCGAAACTACAGAACGACGAACATGATCATTACGAAATGAGGAACGGTGTGTTATATAGAACGACAAGGGAGTGCAATTTGTTATTTTACGTTCTAGAGGACTTGGTGGACCACATTTTATACAAGTATCATGAGATGGGGCACATGGGCACTGATAAGATGACTGAACTTATTCTGAAGAGTTACTTGTTTTCGAAGGTGAGGGCTAAGGCCGCTGACACATAGAGAATTGCATGAACTGCTTGGTGTATTTGTCGAAGCAATGTAAAGAGGAAGGATATCTGAATAGTATACCTAAATCAGATAGGCCATTTGATGGTAGGAGTGTGAAACATATCTTAGTTGTAGTTGACGCTTGTACGAAATTCGTTCGATTATGTCCGGCGAGGACAACGAACACAAGGGACGGGATATTGGCACTGAGAGATTACTTTCGCTCTTATAATTGACCGAGATGTGTGATAAGTGATCGGCGAGCCTGGGAGCAAGGGATTTTACGGAATTTTTAAGGGAGAATGACATTGTCCACTCTTTGGTGGCTACGGATTCGCCACAGGCTAATTGAAAGAGTTAACAGGTCGATAGGTTCAATGTTGGTGAAATTGGTTGATATTGGGAATGGGATATTTTGGGATCATGTTATTGATAAAGTTGAGCACACTTTGAACAATACTGTTCTCAGGTCTACTGGGGAGGACCCCAGCGTGATGTTGTTTGGGATGAATCAGAGGGGAAAGGTTGTTGATATTTTAGGGGAGTGTCTTAGGGAAACTAATGGGGAACAGCGAGGTGATCTCGATAGGATCAGATTAAGGGCATCTGAGATGTAGAAAATGTTGCAGAGGCATAATGAGTAGTATTTCAACAGTCGAAAAAAGGAACCTTGGCTTTATAAGGAAGGGGATTATGTCCTGATGAAGACCTTTGACTCAACGACCGGTATATCCCGTAAGGTGTTGGGCGGTCTCTAACATACGTCTGTGGTTTGGGGACGCGAGGGGTTATTTTATATTTCTCTACTCCATACTTCTCGAATTGTCTTAAGTATTCCAGGATAACGGTAGTTATTTACGTATACGCATTCTTTAATATTTGTTACATTATATATATTAGTCTCTGTTCTTTTTTCATATTGTAACGTAGATAATAAGCTAGATAATAAGCTGATAATGAAATAAGTTCGACTTTATATATTTGCTGTCATATATATTTGTCTCTGTTTTTTCTCCATACTGTAACGTAGATAATAAGTTAGATAATAAGCTAATAATAACATATATAAGTTTGATCTTGATATGAAAAGAAAACAAGCGTCATTAATAACACAAAATGTACAATTAATAAACTTACAGTCAAAAGTGAAGGAAGAGTTTTATTTAAGAGCGCTTATAAAGTTGGGTGAGTTTAAAATTAGTAAAGTTTCTTTGAAAGTCAGTGAAGGCATTACATCCACATTTTCCAAACCGAGGCTCTTAGCATTTGCATGGAAGAAAAAAATCGAAAAACATTTACGCGATTTAATAGAAACAGTTCCAGTTATAAAGCACAATGGTGATATTCGAATTTGTGGCGATTTTAAGGTCACTATAAATAAATTTTTGACAGATTTTAAATACCCTTTACCAAGAATTGACGAGATATTTGCGTCATAGGAGGGGAAGTACTTTTTACCAAACTCGATTTATCCAATGCTTACAATCAACTTGTTCTTGATGAAGAATCGTAACTACTTGGTGCCTTAAGTACCCATATTGGAATATTAAAAGTAAAACTTTCTGCACCAATTCCAAATCATATATCGGAATTAAGCGTTTTTGTCGGTATGGCGAATTATTATTCAAAATTTATAAATAACTTTTCAGGTGTCATGTCCCTACTTTACCGTTTATTGCGCAAAGATTTCCCTTTTATTTATACGATGCTCCTAAAGAAGCAGTGACATCTGACCAAGTTTTGGTTCACTTCAATCTTAAATTACCATTGGTGTTCACTACTGATGCTTCTAACTGCGATGAAGGAGGAATTTTATCACATAAATTTTCTGATGGCGAAAGACCAATAGCTTTCGTATCTAGGGCGTTATAGACATCCGAGAAGAATTACAGTACGCTTGAAAAAGAAGCATTAGCGATTGTGTTTTGCGTTACCAAACTAAAACAATATTTACTTGGAAACACTTTTATTTTAAAAACTGATCATCGTCCGTTGCTCACTATAGCAACAAGGAATTGTCAAGTATGGCTTCAGGTCGTATGCGGCGTTGTGCACTTATATTATCTGAATTCGAATATTCAATTGAATTTATAAAGTAAAGCTTAAATGAAGCTGAAGTATTTCTAGAATGCCTCAACATAAATTTAATAATAATATTAAAGAAAATTCATACATAAACTTCATTGAAAAAAAAATCAATTCAATTTAAACTTTAAAGATATCGCATGTGAAACTAGACGAGATCCAATTTTATCTAAAGTTGCAGAATGTATTTTAAACGGAACTTTATACAATTTAAAAGATAAACTTTTTAAATCATATAGAGAAAAGTATACCCAACTCATTATTAAATATTATTGCATATTATGGGGTCTTAGAACAGTAATACCTGAAAAATTCAAAACAAAAATTTTGAAAGAATTGAATTCTTCACATTTGGGTATAGTAAAAACTATAGTACTTGCCAGATCGTATATATGGTGGCATGGACTTGATACAGACATTGAAAATTTAGTTAAAACCTGTATGCCATGTCAAAAATTGCAGTCTAGCCCTGAAAGAAGCAGTTTAATACAATGAACACCAAGTGGATCCGTTTGGAGCAGAATTCACATGGATTCATTTTCAAAGATTCTTTTTCAAAACTAAACAGATGGCAACAGTATTTGTAATTGGAAGATTAAGAGAAATGTTTTCGCGTTATGGATTGGTAGATACATTGATCAGTGACAACGGTCGTTAATTTACTTCAAGTGAATTCCAAAATTTTTTATCAATAAATGGAGTCAAGCACATTTTAGCAGCGCCTGGCCATTCTTCCACCAATAGTCAAGTAGAAAATTTTATAAAGACTTTCAAGAAGCCTATCTTAGCAAACAATGATGTCAGTTTAGATCAAATTTTATGCAGATTTTTGATGAATTATCGCAATATGACCCACTGTAGTACAGGCGAATCTCCAGCAAAAATATTCTTTGGAAGACAACTTAAAACTCGTTTCCGTAACCTCAAACCTCCTACTACACAAGTGAGAATTGTTCGTTCTCAACACAACACCACAAAGGAAATCGGAATGAAGCTTTCAAGCAAGGTCAAAACGTTATTGTTCGTGACTATCGTAATCCAAACAAGCCTGCTAGAACTCAAGCAATTATTAAAGAAAAACTTGGACCTCAGTCGTATTCCTGTATTTTATCACATAACAATATATAACAATGTATTTATTAAATTTGTCAGGACTGTAAAATCTTATTCGCTGTACCTATTTCGCCAACTAAAATTAAAAACAAACACACGTAAAATGTAAACATAAACAAACTTTTCGCCTTATTTTTGAAAATTCTTTGGCAATACAACAATAAAAAAGGAAGATTTTGATGCGTCGATAACATTACCTGTATGAATATATATTGAAGGTGACCTTATTTTAAAATCGAATACAACACTGTAAAAACACTTTAACTATGTGTAAAAAAATATAACACTGTAGTAAGCAAAACAAGACGCCTTTTGCACGTTGAAATTTGTTTCGAAACAAATTTCAACACTCTTGAGTTTGTAGGAGAGAGGGGAAAAACGAGCGGGGGGTGATTTCAGAATTTCATGTACTCGGAAATTTGATTTGTTCTTTATTCGTATATACACAGAGTTGTATTTAATTTCACATTTTCTTTTACTTTTTGTTTCGCATAGAGAAGTTAACACCTTGACTGCCGCGGCAACTTTCAGAAAACTAGCCAAAAACGACAATTTCATTTTTCACGTTATATTACTAAAAACTATTTTTAGATCGTAGATATTTTCAAAAGGCGAAAATGATGTTTTTTAGGAGAAAAAGTGGGTAAGATATGATTCGTAGTTAGTCAACGGTGTTAATATAAAGCTCCCTTATTTAAAATATCATTACTCTTTGTTTATTTTGTGTTTGAAATCAAAACATTAGCAAAAGAAAAATTTTAGCGCCAAACAATTAATTAAAAAAGGGTGAAGAAATGAAAATAAAAAATATTAAAAAGAATATAATTTAAATAAGGTATATATATTAATAAATAATAACACATAAATATATAATATATTATAATGTAATAACAAATATAATATTCATATAATATTCATGTCTTGTGTTTGAACCTAAATCACAATGCCAAACAAAGTTACAACTGTCAAAAACAGCAGAACGACGCGATAAAAGAAAACAAAATTTCTGAAATTAATTTTTTACGTCCAAAAGCGAAAGAAAGTTTAAAAGAAAATGCAAAAAAGTTTCTCACATTTGTTTCGAAACTAATTTCATAGTGCAAAAGGCGTGCAACTAAATTTTATTTGCGTTTTCCATATAAATCAAGGCGAATTCATAGAGGGTGGTATTATCAGTTCAGCTGACTGCATTTTTGAGTACATGTAAACCTCAAACATATTCTTTGCGTAGAATGAGCAAAAAAATTTTACACTTACTACCTCGAAATAACTTTTGAAAAAAAAAAATTATTTATTGTGTTTGTCGAAACTAAGAAATTCCCACATTTTTAGGCAAAAAAAGTGGTGCATTTTTCACTATGGCGACCGAAGTTTTTTCTTAAACAAAATCCTTCGTATGCATTTTTTTTCTTCGTATGTATGGTAGAATTATTCATAATTTCGTTGCTTTGTTTCTCTTACAAATAATGAATTATAGAAACCAAGGCAAATTCAATAGGTAGTCTTATCAGCCCAGCTGATTGCTTTTTTCAGTCCAAGTAAATGTCAAACATATTGTTTGTAACAGTGACAAAAAAATTGTACATTAATACCTCGAAATAACTTTTGAACAAAAAATTATCTATAAAAAGAAATTTATTTTCTTTAAGACTAAAAAGCTTAAAAACTATATTTGGGTTACAAACATTTCCCTATTGGTTAAGTAAGAAGAAAATAGTTGTCGAAACTACGAAATTCCCACACTTTTAAGCAAAAAAGTGGTGAGTTTTTGACTATGGCGACCGAATTTTCTAGAAAGTCATCTTAAACAAAATCCTGTGGATTAATTTATTTAGTAGCTTTTTTTACAATAAGTGTCAACATTTTTTTGCTCACTGTATATACATTCTTTTATTTATTTTTTATTTCCTTTTACATTTGTATTCTACACAATTTATAATTTATATAAATATTCTAGATGTTCTGGCACAACTTTTATTGTAGAATCTGCTTTTATGCTTCCCAGTATCCGTCTGAAGCTCATCATACCCGTATTAAAAAAAAATCATTTTTAAAATTTATTTTTAAAATTGTTTCTTATAAACAAAAAGAAGCAGAAGAGAAATAATAGCTCAAAATAACAACTTTTATGTCATTATATGAATTCGCCTCTGTCATTTCTGTCAAATGGCGAATTTCATTTGGCATTTGTGTGTACCCAAAAACAACAGAAAATACATGTTGTTTTTGTTAAAAAACACTGCGAATTGAGTCGTTGTTCGACTGCCATCACCTTATTGGATTCGCCATGATGTAAACAAACGTTCATCTGAAACCATTTGTCACACAGAATCAAAATTTTTGTTGTATTTGTTATTAGAAATAATTACTAGAACGCTAAAACAATTAAATGTTAATATACTTTAATAAATATTTAAGTGATATTATTTGAAAAGTTTGTATTGTTTTCCATAAAAAAAACCAGCACGTTGTCAACTTTGACGACTTTCAATCATTTGAAATGCTGTGACAAGGTTTTGAAAGAAGGCACGGTTGAAGAAGGACTTTTAAAAATATATCAACTGCGAGAGAATTTTCAAAAATATGACGAAAAGTTTCTTTACCTTTTATCAAAGGTTTGTCATTTTTATCAAACGAAATTCGAATAATATTTAACAGTACTGTAGATTGATGATAGCAACAAACACATGTTATTTTTGGCATAATTCAAAGCGAATTAAGTTTTTATAATAGTGCCCCTAAGGCATATTCAAAAGGTAGTGTTATTAGCCCAGCTGACTACTTTTTTGAGTGCGCGGGATTGTCAAATGTTTTGTATACGTACAGTGAGCAAAAAAAAATTGTACACTTACTATCTAGAATACATTTTTGGACAAACAATTACTATAAAATGAAATTTATTGTCCTTAAAATTAAATAAAAGCTTAATAACTATATTTTGATTATAAACAATTCTCTATTGGTTAAGTATACAGAAAATAACCATCGAAACTATGAAATTCAACATATTTAAGCACAAAGGGTTGTGATTCTTTGACTACGGCGACCGAATTCTCTAGAAAGTAATCTTGGACAAAATCCTGTAGAATAATTTATTTGTTAGTTTTTTTCAATAAGTGTACACATTTTTTTTGCTCACTGTATATACATTCTTTTGTTTATTAATTTTTTTTATTTCCTTTTATACTAGTATTCTACACAATTTCCAATTTATTCAAATATTGTTGATGTTCTGGCACAACTTTTATTGTAGAATCCGCTCTTATGCTTCCCGGTATCCCTCTGAAGCATAACGACCTTAGTGGTAGAGCAAATCAGCCCGTATTTCAAAAAATTTTTTTTTCTATATTTTGTTTTTTAAAATTTTTTTATAAACAAAAAGAAACAAACAAAAGAGAAATAATGGCATAAAATAACTACTTTATGTCATTATATGGATTCGCCTTTGACATTTCTGGGTAACGGCGAATTTCATTTGACACAACCGGTCACACAAAAACAACAGAAAATACATGTTGTTTTTGTTAAAAAACACTGCGAATTGAATTGTTGTACAAATGCTATTACCTATTTGAATATACCTTGAGTGTCACTATCTGTAGAAACATATCTTAAATGTGACAGAGAAGTAATTACGTGTTATCCAATTTTGTTTTTAAAGCAAGATGGTAACACTAAAAATAGTAGTATATTTCTGCAACTCTGGGCGTGCATTTGTGCCGCCGCCTCAAGCATAGTACTTTAATTCTTCAGTTACGCTCGCTTAAATAAGAAGACATTTTTATTTGAAATTCGGTAACGAATGAGGAAGTTAAGTGAAGTTGAGAATAATTGTAGTATATTATAAAAAATTTGTGTAATTTTTTTTTTTATTAAAAGAAATCAGAATCTTTATTGCTTGGAAACGAAATAACCAGGTAAATTGAAAGTGAAAATTAAGTATGGTAAATAGATAAAGAAAAATTTAACAGTTCAAAAGAAAACTAAAAAAAAATCCTTCCAAAAATTGTGTACACACCATTCATGTTTGTTATAAACATTTTGTCTTTCTGCAAGAGACGCCAGACGATATATATGTATATATGAACATATAAGTATATATAAATATTTAAGTATTCAAATGGACATTTATTAGAATTTTTTCTTCAAAAGGAGTGTTGAAGCGTGGGCTTTGATTTACAAGTTTGGAAATAATTGAATTGAAGTTTTACAAAAGTTAAAAGAGTGAGGGTCAGGCGTCAATTAATCATGAAGAGTGCGTATTAAATATTTATATATATATATATGTATGTAGATATATATAAATATATACATCTGTTTTGATTTTCTTCACCTATCGTTTCCCTCTTATCCCTGTTGATTGGTTGAGTTTGGGTGTGCCTGTCGCAGTTGCGACGACGCATTAATAACGACAGAGGCTGTAGTAGCAGCAACAGCCAGTGCAGCTACCTTTGTTGTACTTAAACTTCTACTTTCGCCTGCAAAGATACAGAAGGCGATTGGTGTGTATTTATTATTTAGTTTCTTTGTTTTGTACGCTTCGGTTTTAAATGGAGTTCTTTTTTCCTTTTTGGCGTTTCATTCGTGTGTACACATTTGGCTTCGTAACGATTTCGTCGTCGTTGTCTATTCGTTTGTGATTGTCTTTCTTTGTGTGTATTGTTCATGTAGTACACACATCCACTTCATTTAATTATCCTGTATAAAATTCAAATTGAACGATTTAAAATTTGTCTCAAATTATATGCCGCTAATGTAATATAAATGTATATATATATATAGGTACAAATATATATATTATATACTACTACAAGAACTCAAGTACTATGTTTTTGGAATATACAAGATTAAACCAGAAGATGTAACAATATTTTTTGCTTAAAACCACTTATTACCCCACATACTTAATTCAAATCAGACTAAAAAATTGTGTTCGAATATTTTCTATGAAAATCGAATTTATTTAGGTAACTCTAAAGGAAATATAAAAACATGCGACAGCTTTGTTATTGTGTTGCACAGTTTATTCAAATGTGTAATCTTATTTTCTTGAAAGTGCAATTTAAATTGCTTTTGTTCAGCAGAAGTGCTTTGCTTTTTGTTAAATGAATGACATTAATTGATACTAATGATTTTTTTTTCTTTTTTTGTGTGATCCAAATTACAGTGGGTGCGGAAACTTTTCCAATCCCTAAGTTCTTTGTTGCTTAAGTTGTGGGACTTAAGTTAATTTAACTGTATAATCAGTAAAAAATTATTTCGTGATTTTATTACAAAACTTTCTTTTTTCTAAAACATTTTGTTATTTGATTTAACTTTAATTGATTGACTTCTGAAAGTAAATGCGATTTTATTTTGTTATTATATTATATACATACATAAAAATATACAAATGAAGAACAGAAATTATCACAGTTGCAACGACAATGTGCAGATTTTTAAATGCATTTATTGTTGTATTGTTGTTTACATATACATTTTATATATTTGTGTAAATAACTGGATTCAAATTATTTCAACACTTGATCATTCCGTTGAAAAAAATTCCATAAACTTTATTAAATTGTAGTAGTAAATGCAAATAAATACGAAGAAAAAAAAATATCAATAGTGTAAATAAAAGAAACAAGATTAATGGTTCTTCTGTAATTTTTACGTAGTTAAGGCCGCCGCCCTTGCGCCATTAAAATATAACCGTGTATGTGTGTGTTTTTTTCTGTGTGTGAATTGTATACAATTAAATGCATTCTAATTAAATAAAAGAAACTTATTCAAGTAAAAGTTCGTTTATCAGTTGTACAATATTTAATCAAATTGTTCCTATAAAGAGCATAGGAACGGTGTATATATGTACATACATACTAGGTATATTGATAATAATTTTTTACATGTTGGTCAGCTGCAGTATTTTTCAAATATGTACATATATTTGAATTTAATTTCTGTAATAAATTTAATAATTTAATAAAAAAAAAAAAAAAATTAAGAAATCGTCGCAATATTTTGTTGCATATTCGTTAATAAGTTTAAAAATTTAAGGGTAACATATATGGTCCTATGTAGCATTAGTTTTTTACCAACTTAATTGCTTTTCTATTCTCCAAATGACAAAAATACGTTTGTGTTACTTTCGTGCATCAGTCAGGATTACGACCTAGCTTCTCACACCACTTATTTTGTTTGCGTTAATTTGATTCATGAGCGACTCCGAACCATAGATTTCTGAGAACTTCTTCATGGCAATTTTATTTACTCTCACACTTTCACTCACTCACTCTCTTTTTTTCGGTGTCACTTTCATATCTGGTATAATTCGGCAATCTGTCCTTTTCAGGACAGCGGGATTTAAATTGCAGTTGTTATATTATGGGGCATTACCATTACCATTTGTTACTTCATGAATATCGTTTATTAGTCAATTTTTAAGTATCCAAAAATTAAGTTACTCAAATAATTTTTGTTCGAAATGAATATTATTATATTATGGTTATTATTTTTTTCTTGAATGTTATGAAAAAAAAAAAAAAAACTTATTTTCTTGCAAATATCGTCAATATATCAAGTAGGCTTAATTTATTTTCTATTATAAAGGAGCGTAAAAATCGGTCTATTGCTGTTATTGCTATTGCTCCTCGTCGTGATAGAATTTAAGAAAATCATAGTTTTCTTTTTAACACGTCCCTGCCACGTGTACCATTTTCGGTAAACACTAAACCTCATTTCTACGCCAAGCTGAATTTTTTAATTTAAATTGTTTATATCGAAAATTTAATTAATGGCAGGACTATTTTATGTAACGTAATGATGTTTAGAGCAATTTTAGAGTAATATACCGATAACGGTACATGCGGCGTGGTAATTAGTTATCGGATCACTTTTGAATTCGGCAGTTGTAAATGCATCGATTCAAGAACAATAGTTCAATTTCACCTTTTAACACAAATAATGATGCATTTTCTGAAGAAGATGACCATGTCCTACCTTCTAGAATTACACCATGAGTTACAAAACTGTAATGAGTAGACCGGTAAAAAGGATGCAGCCGAAACCAAATTTCTTAAAGCTGGCGGTCAGTTCATTTTTTAAAATATCAAGATGTCCTTCTTTAGTCATTATTTCATCCAAAATCCTGGTTATACCAACTCCCTTGCTGGATATACAGCCGAATACCATATACAGACAGTTTTCCCAACTTTACTGTAGGAATAAGATTTTTATTTTCTAGTGCTTTCAGAGGCTTACGCCAAACTCTTTGCGATCCGTCATGATAACAAAGCATTATTTTCGTCTCATTTGAGAAAATAACATCGTCCCAGTACTCCGGAGGAAGTGAAATGTATTCGGTGGCAAATCTTAATTTCTTTTCGACATTTTGTGCTGACAGCAGAGGTTTTTTCCTAGTCATTCTTGAAGAATATTTGTGTTTTTGAGAAACATTTCCAATAGTTTCTTGGAAAACACGTAACCCAAAGTCTTTTTGCACTTCAAGAGCTAATCATCTCGCACTGGATTGCGGGCTATCATACATGGTTCTAATAATTTTTCTCTCAACTCGCTGCGTCATCTTTTTTGGCCTGTCTGTAGATCCCTTTAAGTCTAGTCCTCCTCCTTTTTCAGCACTGGATATAAAATTATATACAGTCCTGATGTTTAGGGAGAACATATCGGCGATTTTCTTGGCAGATTTGCCTTTGTAGTAGTTGAAATAGCCCAATTGTATAATATTTTTTGAAACTCGTTTTCCTGGCATTGTTTGTATTCAAATATGAGGAACTTGTTACATAAAAAACGATCCCTTTATTACTAAAACGTTATTTACCCCTTTCACATTCCATCTCATTTGTAAAAAACCCAAAATGCCCAACATTTTTGGAAAAAAACGGCATATTTTTATAATTTTTTTTATTATCTTCATACAATATGCAGATTTTTTTCGACACTTTTTATATCGAGTAAAGTTCTTTTCTTGTTCTTATTATTGTAATGTGTGTTACTATTAGAAAACTATTGGTGTTTTATGGTCGTAAAGACAGTACAGTTATAGAATGTGTGCAAAAATAAAAAATATGTAAAGATTTTGTTGTTGGAATTCTTGAATGAAGATCAAATTTTCAATTTTTTTGGTCTGTGCAAAGATTTTTTTGACAAACTGTATATTCTCTTTTGTACATTACACCTATGCCCCGTATTCTATGTGAAATATACAGAACAACAATGTAGAGACAATTTAATAAATGATGTAAATAATATTAATATTTGGTTAAAAATGAATAGCCTAGGAACGAGTTAACGAAAGACGAAGGAAGTATAGATAGAAGAATATTAATCGAAAATTTTAATTTAATTTTAGAATAGTTTTAATAGATAATACTCGAACAGTTTTTTGAAAGCCTAATGTAATTGACCGCTTTTAATAAATTTTGTTATTGGTTTCAAACGTGTAAGTACTTATTAGTTATGATTGTGCCGGAAGTTTGCCGCTATAAATTATTTGTATGGAATTAAAAATAAAAGCCATCTTATGAATTAACCAATTTACATAAACGGAAACCTTTAAAAAAATTAGTAAAATTTTCCTATTTCATATGGCAATATTTATATACATACATACATATGTATATGGTTAATTTGTTCCGTATATGAAAATCACCCTTAAAATTTCAATTGTTTTTAACATTGCTTTACATATAAATGCCCTTAAAAGAACGGGATATACATACATACGTATGAATCATACAGTAAAATAATATATGAATCATTAATTGTTTAAAAGAGCAAATTTAATGCTCACAGAATAAAGCCGTCGTTTCTGTATTTAAAATATTCCGTATTAATAAAATTACAAATTTGTTTTATATTTATAAATTGGTCTTGCGAGATCTGTTCTACAATGGTTGGTTGCTATAGGTATAAATTTAATTTTTAAATTTGAACATACTACTACATACTCTTTCTATTTAAACATGCATAATATGTACGTATGAATTTAGCACACACTTCCATTTGTAAACCAAGCAAGTTCTAAAAACAAAAATTTGCTGCTTCGAAATGTCATTTATAAATAATTTTTTTATTTTTAAGTTACATTAAAAAATGTGCACAACTAACCCTCAAAATTTGTTTAATTTAGAAATGTTGTACATATAATAAAAAAAAAATTACTTAATAAAATCAAGAATTAAATCTATATACCTATATGCATATATGTAAATACAACACATATTCATGTGTCCTAATCGGACAAAATTTGAAAGAAAAAAAATCGGGAAAATATTGTGCAGTTGATTAATATTTAATTTAATTTTTTTTTTTGTCGTAATTCAGCATTAAAATCGTTATTTATTAATAAACAGGAGAAATCTTTTTAAATTTTATTCAAATTTTGAACAAGTTTCCATTGTTTTGTGAAGCACTGTATATACATATATAAAAATAAATTATTTTTTATAGGAAACAAAATGGGAAAAGCTCAAAGTAAACGATCAGTAGACATCACAACCGAAACCAAAAAGGGTGCCGAAGACGAAGTCACTGAAAAAATGGAAAAAATTGAAGATTTAGATAAGAAAGAAGTTTTGAATGGAGATGCTACTTTAGAAGAGAAGCATGACCCACAGGTAAATAATAATTTTGGAATTTATAAATATTCTAGCATACAAAAAATTATATGTTTATTGTAATACGCTGCATAAAGCGCTGATGAAGTTGTAGTTGTTGTAATCGTTCCAAAACAAAAACTGACAGACATACATGTTATATATGTACATATGTAGTTATAAACCATCATCGAATTAGCCTACTTATAGGTGTCTCTTACAGGAGGAGGATTGCCACGCCCATTTTTGGTGAGTTTATCGATATCGACTCTACGAACTTATCCACCAAATTGTATTCGTCTACGGTCACAATGTCCCTAAATATTCAATTTTAAAGGTTTGCCACGCCTACTTTTTGTAATATCGAATTTTTTTTATTAAACCATTTAAACCTGATAAGCTTTCGAACAAAAGAAGAATGGTTAAAATCGGTTCAGTAGTTTAAAGAGTTATAGATATCACTTGAAGAGGGAGAGTTGTCACGCCCATTTTGGGTAGGATTGTCGATATCGACTCTACGAACTTACACACCAAATTTTATTCGTCTACGATCAATATGTACCTTAATATTCAATTTTAACGATTTGCCACGCCCTCTTAACAGTTAGGGATATGAAAAATAGATATTGTCCGATTCTCAGACCTACCCGATATGCACCCAAAATTTCGTGTCACGAACACTGTGACACGATAATTTTATATATTATTAGATATGTATTCAGAATAAAATTTAACATTGTATGTTATGTACGTATGTATATTGTGATTATTACGGAGCTTACCTCGGATCAGAAAATTACGGCGTTTTATAAAAACCTTGTTATACGAAATTATTCTTTTAAATAATCAAGTATTTTTGTTTGTATTACATACTCTCTTTCATTATTTTTTCCCCAACAAAATCTTATAATTGTAATGAACTATTTTCTCTAACCTGTCGTTCGGAGTCAACGTTAAGTGTAGCTTTTGCCGCTAATGGATAAATCAATACTTTCTACTTGAGTGGTACGAGAATGTTAGAAATATGTATAAAGAATATTAACATGCTTTAGAAGTAAGATCATGTTCCTTTTTCTTATAATGAGTGTAATAATGTCATTGCAACGATTCGTAGAAAGAGACAACACACCTGATTAGATCCATGATCTATCTTATGATCGCAAATATGGTTTTGTATTTTTGAATCGAAAGAAATGTTTTCGAAGCAATGCTTTACGTCGTAAGATTAGAGGTAATTTTCTTTAAAATCCAAAGATATATGTACATAATAAACCCACCTGATTATCATCGAATATACTACATTTTAAACATGAATTATTCATATTTTTTTACACAGTTAATAAAAACCGAACTGTTGTATTGCTAATTAGTTAGAATGGTATTAGGAACGGCTACCATCATTCAAAAATTTCATTTCTCAAACAAAAAAAAATTTTTTTTTTTGGCTGCTACTAAATTCTTAGTCGCCAGCTGGCAACGTAACTGAAGTTCAGTTGCTGTAATGTTACCACAATATATGTACATACATACAACATATACACAATATAAAACTTACATATCGACGCCTCCGTTGTATAACATTCTAAGTCGAAAAAGTGTGTTTTGAGTTATGAGCTCTCAAAGTTTTCACGCATCATAAGGTTATATGTGATTTCTAAGTAGATTATTCCCTTTAACTTCGGAACGAATGGGCGCATCTAGACCAAATTTTGACAATATTTAAGTTAGAGAACGTAGAAACGTTAAAAACGTTCTAAGTATACAATGGAGGCGTCAATATGTACTATATAAGTATAGACTATTGATAAACATTTATAAATAATTTTTATAAATTATATTTTTTTTAGAAGAAGGATAATGAAGAGGTAGAAAATGATAAAGATATGACAACCGAGAAAAATGTAGACATCCAGGCTGGCGGCGACTCAACGGAGGCTTCAAATTCTGCTGAAACACCAAAAGATGAAGGCGAACCTGCAACCGCAGAAGAAATATCTCCACTTGCCGATGAAAGTGCTAAGAAGTCGAAAAAGGAGAAAGTAAAAAAGAAATGGTCTTTTCGTAGTATTTCCTTTGGCAAAAAAGATAAACAGAAGCCGTCTAAAAATGAAGAAGCTTTAGATGATGGAACGCCTGCCATAAATGGAGCAGAAACTGATGAAAAATCATCTAATGTAATGAACTAAAAGTTAAAGTAATACAAAATAATATATTATGCTTCAATTTAATTTATTTAGGAGACTGAAGATCCTCAAAAAGAAAAAAATGTTAATGAAGAAGTGGAAAAATCTACAGAAAACCGAGAAAACGGTGATGCCTCTCAGCAAGAATTAAACGGAACTGCTGAACATAAGGAGGAAATGACGTCTGAAGAAAAATCGAACGTTATAACTTCTAATTTGACAAATAATACCACCACTGAAAGATGTGCTCCTGTACAAAGTGATAATACCGTTGAACCAACCGAGCAATCTGAAAAGACTGAACCGGCTGTTACAAGCACCACCAATAATGAGACTAATATATCCGAAAATAATACCACTATCGAAGTGCCTAAAAATGGCAACGGTGAATTTGAAGAGCTTAATGCGACAGAACATGATCTACAAAAACCAGATGTTACCACAGCATCCATTGACACATCCACAGAAAAGAAAAGTATTTCAACTGATGCGACAAATGAGTTATCGGCATCAACTAATGGTGAAAAAATTCATCAAAATGGCGATAATATTGATCAGGAAATTGTTGAACAATCCAAGGCACAAATTGAGGTAAACTCCAAAACTGAAAACAAAGTTTTTGCTGCTACCTTAGATTCTTTTCCCTCTACCTCCATTAATCCTTCTAATGCCCAAATCCAAATTAAAGATTTGAATGCATCTACCAAAAATGTTGATGAAAATTTTAAAATTAATATTGATGAACCCGTTATTCCGAAATTCTCTGATATTGAGAGGGTGAAATGTCCTATTATTATTCCAACCTCTTCAATTAGCGAGTCGGTAGAAACAGTAGAAGGTACTGATTATAACAAGCAAGTTGAAGAAAGTGCCTTGTTGCCCATTGAAATTATAGAGACTGAAACCACCCTTGTAACGGCCGATAAGATAACTGAGCCTTCTCCTCCGCCACTTCCTATATCCCCACCCCCTTCGCAGGTTTCTGTATTTGTATTTACAAATAATGAGGAATCAGTCGAAGATTCTCTCTCAACAAACAGTCCTAAACCTGTCGACTCTGCAATTAATGAGGAAAACAAGGAAATTTTATTTAATCCTTTGGAAGTGCTTCCTGATAGTGCAAGTCTTGAGACTGATATTCCAGAAAACAATGAAAACCCTGATGAAACAACTGATATGAACAATGAGGAAATAAGTGAATGCGTTGAGAATAAATTAATTGAAGAAAAAACGTCATTTGAAGAAATCATGTGCACTACTAACAGCTTATCAAATAAACTTAGAAACGAAGAAGAGATTTCTATTGCAGCTGCAGTGATAAATGAAATAACAGAACATGCTGCCGAAATAGTTAATCAGCATTTAGAAATTAATGAATACGAGTCTGTACAGAAAACTGAATTAACAGAAGACTCAAGCGATAAAATCAATAACGAAGTGGAACATGTTGATCACAAGGGACTTGCTGAAGACAATAATGCTCGCGAATGTAGTAATGATAAGTCGGCGGAGTATTTAATAGAATCTGCAATAGTCCCTAGCCAAACTATTGATTCTATAACTGACAGTTCCTTGACATTTTCTCCGCAGGAGTTAACACCACAAGCACAAAATGAGGTGATTTCCCTGAGCGTTGAATAACGTTGAAGACCAACTAAGGTGAATAAACTCACACGTTGTTAAATTTAAACTACCATCTATTCGTTTCAATCAATTAAATAATCTTCGCTGGTATTCTCCTCCTCATACTAAATTAATAATAAATCATTGCATACGAAAAATAAAAATATGAAGTATTCCTTTCTTCATCTGCATGAAATGAAAAGGGATTTAAAAAAAAAAAACTAACTTTTTATTTTAAATATTTCGGTATTATCTTTTTCTGAAAAAAAGTATATATATATTTGTCGAGTCAAGCAATGAAATCAGAAAATTAAAGCTTTAACCATTACTTACATGAGTATACACACAAGCAAATTATCGAATAAATATTTTGTGTATGATTTTGGCATTGACTGTTGTACACAATAAGTGTTCTAAATTAATACCTAACTCGTGGATAATAATTTATAGAATGCGCACAGTTAAAAAATAAAAATTTGTCCACTCAATACTAATCTATGAACATTTAAATGATCCATTACATAGTTGAGACATCGACGAACCCCCAATAATCTTTAAAAATAAAATCTTTTGCATCCACCTATGATATTTGTTTTGTTTATTTTTTAATACTTTTTATACCATTCTTTCTAATAAAGTGTTTAATTTAATTAATTTTAGTGTATGCTTTTTAACGTATTAAATCTTTTTTATTAACAGGAGTTTGGTAATGCTATGGATCTGAAGGATAATATCGCCACGACAGAAATAACACAGGACCTTTCCGTAACATGCGAATAATCCCACTCATAATTATAATATATATAAAAATACATTTTTAACATTTACATATTTTAATCATTTTGTACAACTTCATATCCCTAATCCAAGATTATATGCAAAATAAAGTATACACATAATTTCTAAAAGCTTTGAACAATGCCTTAATATGTTTTTTTAGAAATCAAATAATCATCCTCCGGTGGTAAATTTTTGTTCCTCTTTGTCTTTGTTCGAATACTGGGAAGAATGTGGCACTTTACCAATTTATCCGTCTGGGGTTACATTAGTGGATGAAGTCCCTTGCCACTCTCCTTCTATAATCTTCATCAATTATTAATAAAGATGATGTGATTAATTCGTCTAAAAAATTTATAGTTTTGGAGTTACAGACCGTCCCTTAAAAGGGATACTGCACAGTGGATACACTTGGCGTAGAATCACTTTTAAAGATTTCCTAGGGATGAAAGCCTTTTTCATATTTGTTGCGAATAAATTCCACAATATCCACATCGTTTTTCAATTTTAGAATATTCGATGGGGTTGTTTCTACCATTATATCGTTTATATGTCATCAATTTGTTTATGCGCAAACCTCTTGTTGATGGGGTACCATGAATTTCAAGGTTAGAATTAGAAAGATTTCGATGAAAAAGATGAAGAGATGCACTTGTCATCATTAGGATGTAAATATTGAATTAGCAACCATACATTAGCATTAGAGGCGTCAAAGAGAGATATGCAAGATTTGTGAGCGGTAGACTACGACTAATAGATCCATCTTATCAGCATCTTCCACGCCATATTATATCAAATAACCAGTTTTGGTTGGAAAATATTTACAGCATATCTTCCTTCGGCGAATCGTTGATACCTTTTAATTAACAACAATATTCGTTGCATTTATGACAGCGTTATTATCCTTCCATCGTATGAGCAATGTATTTCCATTATTTCTAAATCAATGATCTACAGATCCCGTTTCCTCTTTTTTCATAACCGGGATTGAGCGCAGAGCTCATTTTACTGTTCGCCCTTCGCGTATTGTTCCTGAACTACATATACCGATCGTTGATAGATGCCGTAGTAAATTAACGCATATAAAACAAGTATCTATGAATCTAAAATACATATAACAAGTTGTGTTCTATAAATTATTAAATCCTTTATTCCGAAGAATATTAGGTTTTAAAAGTTGATCATCATCAACTACACGAAATTCCTTGTGGACTACACAATTTTTCCCATCTATATGTATGTCAAACTGGGTTATAAACCTGTCAGTTAAATTTTGTCCAGACACTGTCATCCCATTTATCACCATCCTGTGCTACTTCACATGCTGTAGGTAATAATTTTAAGCCGAAATGATTAATGTGCTTTTTCTGTAAAACAGTTTCAGACGAACGTTTATTATTTATTTTTTCCATAAGAAAAGACGTTCGTTTGAAACAGTCAGTCTTACAGAAACAGCATATACGATTTGCTGCATGCTCATCACTTTCTATCTTGATCAGTATCGGATCTCTCTAGTGAGAGAATTGTATAAATTTGAACGCCATGGAGCTCACTTTCGTTATAGTCTTCCAATTCAAACATTATTTCGGAAATTGTTGGTTTATATACAAGGCGCCGTAGTCTAGTAGGTAGTGTGTTGGCTTATTAGACGAAAGGTCCGGGTTCGAATCCCAGGCCAGACATCAAAATAAAAATACAAAAAGTATTTCTTCGGGGCTTTTCTCTCTCAGCAGATGTCTGGCAAAAACTCGGAGAGTAAATAAAATTGCCATGAAGTTTCTCAAAAATCAATCGTTCGGAGTCGACTTTGAAGTGTAGGTCTCGCCATTTATGTATAAAATTAACACACACAACATAAGTGGTGTGAGAAACTAGGTCAATAATGCTGACTGAAGAGTTGTAATCAAGGCGAATTTATATAATAGGTGATCTTAAGTCTACAACAATGCAAAAACAACAGGCATTTGACTGACGAATAACAATAGAAAGAGAAATGTTATAAAATTTTATAAGAATGGTTACAATAAATTAAATTAAATGAAAATATTTTGAAAAAAGTAAAATGAATAAAAAATCATAATAATAATGTGGAATCAATGGAGGAAAAAGAAAGTTTATCATAATTCACAGCATTAGAGCCAAAGCAGAATCTTCTTACTAATTACGAATTATTTATTAATATGTAAATCATTTCTAGAAATTATTTCAAAATACGCAAAGTTCTACGAAAGCTAAATAATTACAGGACGTGGCACATTAGGAGAATCCAGTTATGATGATAGTAACAGTCCATATGATACCGCCAACGGAGAGCAAGATCAAAGACCTGCTAGCTCTAGGATATTCATGGCAGAAGCAGCTAATACTGCAGAATTTCGTGAACCCGACAGAGAAAATGTTGTAACCGGTTGTGGTTTGGAATTTACCACCAGTCACATAAGACACTCTGAACCACGTCGGTGTTCAACTATGAGATAAGTTCGTAATAGGAACAACAAAGTGCTGGTGATTCAAGGGCAAAACCGTAAAAAAAAACAATCCTAGACAACCAAAAGACTAGACTTAAAGCAACTACAGACTAGCTCAGCTGCAACAACAGGCAGGGACGTTACTGTAAGACGTCCAAGGAAACAACGAAGTCCAGTACAGCTTGAAAAACGTTTTTGAAAGGAAGGGCATCGTTTACAATTATTAATTACTAGCAGATTGTACCCGGCGTTGCGCGGGTGATTTTATCGCCCCTTTCGGGACCCATTTTGGTCGAACTTCAGAAACGGAATACCCTCCAATAGCTATTTGGGAAACTTAACCAAGCTAAATCGTAAAAAGTTACCTGTTACCATTTTTTCTCCCTTTGTCCCATTTTTCCCCCCTTTTGGTCAGAATTTTAAAAAGATCTATTGCGTATAACCTGCACCGACAAAAGCTCGATCAATATCCCAAATTTAAAGAAAATCAGTCTAGGTGTGATTGACTATGTACTCAATTTGCCCATTTTGGCCCCTTTACCTCTTTTTCGACCCCTTTTGGTTCAACTTTAGAAACGGAATACCTCCAATACCTATTACCATTTTTTCTCCCCTTTTGGTCAAACTTTTAAAAAGATTTATAGCCTATAACCTGCACCGACAAAAGCCCGATCTATATCCCAAATTTCAAGAAAATCGGTTCAGGCGTGAGTGGCAAACAAACAAAAAAACAGACTTACAGAAAGATTTATAATATATATTAGGATAACCTGCACCAATAAAAGTTCGATCTATATCCCAAATTTCAAGAAAATCGGTCCAGGCGTTCAGGAGTGATTGACTAACAAGCAAACAAACAAAAAAACAGACTTACAGAAAGATTTATAATATATATTAGGATTAATATTAGGATTTTACTAAAATGAATTGTATTACAATTATTAATCATAATATTTTTGTTTTTATGCATTAAATTTCAAACAAAAAAAAAATTATTTTAATTAGATTCAATATTTATTGTTATTTGGATTTCTGTTAATTTGTTTTTGACATATAAAACACATAGTAAGAGAATAAGAAATTTATTATCAAAACAAAACACTAAAGAACAACAAAATTTTGACAATCGAAATGTTATCAGCTGTTTTGATACTCCCACCTATTATATTAATTCACCTTGGTTGTAATTACCAATTATGTATGTATGTGTTAGTCTATATATATAAAAAAAAATTACATATTATCGTACAACAACAATGTTCCTTTTAGGGGACGTTACATGGTATTACACTTTGTCATAATTTTTTACATCAATTGAGTCATTACACTTATTCACAAATAATAAAACATAAAAACTAATAATAGTTTACATCATATTTAAAATATTATAGTTTTTCTTAATCAGTCCAGAATTATCGTTTTTTCACAAATTGATATTCCACATTTTGCATAAAATACAACATTCAGATCGCATTTTTTGAGCACAATGAAATAAATCTTGTTTCGTTGAAATGCCAATACCAACATATAGTATTTGTTAGTTAGAAATTTAAATTTTTGGATGTGGTATAGTAGAAAATTCTAGAGTCCACAATAAGGGACTCTGCGCACTAATGGGGTAATAGAGACTATTGAGAATTACATGTTGTTACGAAAGTGGAAATGGTATTGTTAAAATAATAAACAAAAGCTCCAAAAACAAAACAATGCAGTTGTTCACGTGATCAAAGAATAAACAAACATATAGCAACAACATCAGCCTAAAAAAAAGTGCAGCGTGAAAGAATAATAAAATAGCGGGTATTTATAAATATTTATATTATATTAATAAAATTATAATATTCAAAAAGAAAAAATGCATTTATTCTTATGATTATTTCGTTTTATTTGTAACGCCTTTAAATTATTCACCCCTATTCTGCTTTACGATCGTGGCTACATGTTTCTAAGTTGACTTTTTAGTAACAAAATTGTTTTGATTATTGATTTTTAGGCAAAAAAAAGTATGTAATGAGAATTAGAATAATTTTTTTTATTTAGTTTTCTTATTTTTTGTAATATATAGTCAAAATTTAATTTAATTATTGAAGGTCAAAGAAAGCAGTGTATTTAATAAAATGGCTGCGTTACGAAGCTTAACGAAAAACTATAATCGCTTAGGCGATTTCAAAAGTTTTGTTCAAACCATCTCTAAAGAGGAACATTCTGCTCACCCTCTGAGTGTCCATCGCTAGGAACCAACCCGTTCGTGGGAAGCGTTTCGGGGCTCTTATGAGGATTTATTAGAAAGTGCCGACGATACCAAGGTATCTTCTAAGGACTTGAAGGCCAAGTATATGTCGGGATATACGCTATATTTTCAATGCATCTCGGTCATTGATGGGTTGACTTATAGCCTTAAATGCAAGGTCTCGAAACCTCTGTTAACAGTATCCCGATCCCTGACCTTTTCTGGTGATTATGCTTCCTGGCCTACCTTCCGGGACATGTTTCCGGCCATTTGCGGGACTAATCGCCATATTAGTAACATCCAAATGATATACTATCTTTTACAAAAAACAGAAGGTGAGGCGACGGACATTATTCGAACTTGCCCCATGACGAATGCAGATAAATGCATAAACGTGTTTTAGGGAATTCTCAATTGAAAATCCTCTTTAACCTCCCTTCCATATCCAGGGAATCTGGCTCTTCCATCAAGAGTTTGCAACAAACGATTAACAATAGCATGACAAATTTGTCGTTGTTGGGACTTAGAATTGAGGTCGCCGTGGTCTAGTAGGTAGTGTGCTGGCTTATTAGACTTAAAACCAGGGTTCGAGTCCCCGCCCAGACATCAAAATAAAAATACAAAAAGTATTTTTTCGGCGATTTCTTCTCAGCAGATTTCTGGCAAAAACTCTGAGAGTAAAAATAAAATTGCCATGAAAAGTTTCTCAAAAAATCTGTCGTTCGGAGTCGACTTTAAACTGTAGGTCCCGCCACTTATGTATAAAATTAACACACAGAACATAAGTAGTGTGAGAAAGTAGGTTAATAATCCTGACTGAAGGGTTGTAATGACCAATTATGTATGTGGGACTTAGAATTGGGATATAACCTTTGTTTACATTTGCCCTACCAAACTCCCCGAATACACCTTAGGTCTTTAGGAGCAGTCTCAAGGGCCTTGCTCACACTTACCTAAGGGGAGCGAGATGGAGGAGTTCCTAACTGCCAGATTCCGAACGCTGGAATCACTGCCGGACATCATCGGCAGCCACAATTTTTCCCAAAGTACTGCACAGGCTAATGACCAAGGCAGTTCTGGTAACCCTCGGAAATTGAAAACCTTTGGGACCACTGTGGCCTCTAACTTACACCAAAGAGAATGTCCTGTTTGTAGTGAGAATCATCTCATCCGTTTATGTTCGGACTTTTTAAGAATGACGGTTAGTGCTCGATTGGAAGCCGTTAGGTAGCATAAACGCTGCACGAATTGTTTGGCATGTGATCAAGAGATGTCAGAGGTCAAATGTTTGCTATATTTGACGCCTTTTGCACGTTGAAATTTGTTTCGAAACAAATTTCTACACTCTTGAGTTTGTAGGAGAGAAGGGAAAAACGAGCGGGGGTGATTTCAGAATTTCATGTACTCGGAAATTTACTTTGTTCTTTATTCGTATATACACAGTTGTATTTGATTTCACATTTTCTTTTATTTTTTGTTTCGCATAGAGAAGTTAACACCTTGACTGCCGCGGCAACTTTCAGAAAACTAGCCAAAAACGACAATTTGATTTTTCACATTATATTACTAAAAACTATTTTTAGATGTGTTTTAGGATGTGTGATGTGTTTTAGGAGAAAAAGTGGGTAAGATATGATTCGTAGTTAGTCAACGGTGTTAATATAAAGCTCCCTTATTTAAAATATAATTAGTCTTTCTTTATTTTATGTTTGAAATCAAAACATTAGCAAAAGAAAAATTTTAATGCCAAACAATTTAATTAAAAAAGGTGAAAAAATAAAAATAAAAAATATTAAAAAGAATATAATTTAAATATGGTAAATATATTGAAAAATAATAACACATAAATAATAATATTCATGTCTTGTGTTTGAACCTAAATCACAATGCCGAACAAAGTTAGAACTGTCAAAAACTGCAGAACGACGCGATAAAAGAAAACAAAATTTCTGAAATTAATTTTTTACGGCCAAAAGCGAAAGAAAGTTTAAAAGAAAATGCAAAAAAGTTTCTCACATTTGTTTCGAAACTAATTTCAACGTGCGTCAAAAGGCGTCTTTGCAAATAAAACATCATTCGCTACTCCATTGTACTTCTCATTTTGTTTATACTTGAAGTTGCCATACTGAAAATAATATATGATATGGCAAGTTCAAACATAAACTTAACTTTAAAAGTTCCCGTTAGGATAATCCTCCCTTTAGATGCCCGTTGAAATTCACCCTTCGATTAACGGCAAGTTGTAAGAATAGTACTTATTATCTGTGGAAGTGCATTAAAAACATTAATTTTATGCAAACCATTTTTAAATAGATATGTAAAGGGGAAGAGACATATTTTTCAGATTTTTTTTTCTTTAAGTTAGCAAGGTATACTTTTAAAATAATAAAGATATTTTACTCGAATGAATTATAGACAGTTATTATTACCATGTTAAGACATAGTCTTCTACAATTTTTCAAAGTGCCTTTGCCCCCTGAAAAACTAATCCTTTTCTTTTATGCATGAAATGTGTAAAATCACACATTTTGTGAAAGTGATTTGAAATCACAAGAAATGTGTTCTGGATACAAAACTTTTGTAATTTTTGTGATACTAAACCGGTGACCTAAGTGGCTGCTGATTTAGAATCACTTGCTTATTTTTCAACTATTTTATTTTGAACTTCACAATAAATGAATTAAAAAATGATTGAAAGTTAAATCAACTGATAAAAGTGAAAGAAATTGTGTTAAAGAACGAATATTCTATTTTGATATAAAACGATTGCCGTTTAAAAAATATGACAAGTTTTCTATTTGAAATTCAATTCACTTACTGTTCACTGGGATGGAAAAACGATTGAAGATATTTGCGGATGTGAAATCGTCGGACGTCTTTCAATAATGTTGTCTGGTATGGGAGTTGATAAACTTATCGCAATATCAAAATTATCTGTTGGAACATGAAATGTAGCTGCATAGACAGTCCTTGATATATTGCTAGAGTGGAATCTTAGCAAATAAGTCACATCCTTGGACTTTGACAAAACTGCCACAAATCGTGGAAAAAGAAATGATGCATGTATTTTGTTAGATCAAAAGCCTTGGCTGTCATTATTCTTCATTACTTCTTGGAGCTCTGTTTCGCCAAGTACTTAGTACTTGAATTGGGTCTGAAGCATTGCTATTTAAAATATTTAAATTAGCCTGAAGCAAAATTAATCCAAACTTTCAAACAGGAATTGCTGATCCCTTTGTTCTTAGAAAAAATTAAAAATTTTACATAATGAGACTATTTCTTTTTGTTCAAAATAAGTTAAAAAAGTTTCAGCCTGTAGATGACTATAGAGAGCTACTGAAACTATCTTCAATAATTTTTGGAGGTAGTCCTGAAAAATCTTAGAGCACCTTGAGGACTTCACAGGGTGGTTAGACGGTTGTCTAAAGCCATTTATTATTTAAAGATTTATTTATTTAGAAATGAATGCAAGTCAACTGAACTCGCAACATCCTCGACTCGTGATGTTTGTAGTAAGAGTTTCTCTAAAGTATTGGTTTTTAACTCCAATCTGCTAGATTGTGTACGATGAAATGATTTACAGCTTTTAAAGGATCTAAAATAGTGTGAAGAAATTACTGAGTTTATTAGAACCGCAGTCATTAAGAAATGTTTGGTCATCTTTGATGCATATAAGAAGAAGATGTTATTTCATTTGATGTATTTGACGACCATGTTTCTGTTACAAAAAAAAAAAGAAATGTAGTGGCCGCTTTAGATGTTTAAGGCCGGAAAAGCCTTCAAAACGTATAACACTAAATAGCAAACAATTAAGAGTTACTTAAACAAAAGCGTTTAGGAGTTGATAGAGTTGAGGGGTAGACCTGATTGAAAAGTATAACAAACTATATACTAACAATGAGCAGTAGAGCAGTTTTTATTGCTATTAGAGAAAAATTATAGACAAAAGTATACAAATTGAAATAAATCGATTTTTGCATCAGTAATTTTTGTAAATGAATATGCAAAACTTTAAAATTCTTTAGATGTAAAGAACCATAGAACCATTTTTAAAAATTGAATAAACAATAAAAATGATGGCTGGAAAGGGAGCTTGATTTTGCGGCCACTTCATTTTTTTATCATTAACATTAGACTACAGATTAATGTAAACCAATGTCTTCATATTTAGCATTTTGAACTTGATCATTAATTTTCTTGTTCAAACCGAAGAACGGGTCAAAGCACAAAACCTTCTCAAAAAGCCATTCTGAAAACGACAAAAACGTAAAATAAAAAACAAATGATACTTTTTACACGCACTCGAATTCACTCACTTAATTTACTTTACCCCGACATATCACCTAGCCCACACAACTCCCAAATTAATATTAATTTTTTCTTTAATCTCATATTGCAATATTATTTATTTATAAAGAAGATTAAATAGTATAAAAATATAATAAAAAAATAATTACTGAATCTAATAAACAAAAAACCAAAGCCTTACTTAAATATAAGCAAATATCTCGTTATGATTTCTACTCGTCACGCATACTTTACTTTTAAAAGAACATCCTTACCCAGCACTATTCCACATAATCTCGAAGTATTTTCTCAATAAACCTTTGTTAAATTTTTTTGCTATAGGGCACATAAATTAAACTATACAACTACTCTTAACACTAAATCTTTCCATTCTTTATTTTTTAGGGTTCTCAAACAGTGTTCATGGTTACTGATGACTACCGCTTATAAATTAATTTATGCTTCTTTATGACGCAGAGGCATGGACCCTCTTAAGCACTGATGCAGCAGTGTTGAGAGTATTCGATAGAAAAGTCCTACGTAAGATCTTCCGTCCCTTCTTCTTCGACCATGTCGTTCTTATGGAGGAAGATGCTCCGGCGAGACGGGTATTTGAAGAGGAGTAAGTAAGTAAGTAATCTATCTTTTTTAATATAATTCGTATTTTTTTAATTTTTTTTTTTTTTTTTGTTATTAATAAAGGTTCGATATAGATCTCTTATTATTTTAATAGTTTTCCTTTTTGATCTACAAATACTAATTTTCTTTGTTTTCATCTGGATTCCGCCCATTATAGTTGTCAGAGATCAGCAATGAGTATTCAAAACGATGAGCAGATTCGAGTTATACAAAAAATTTCTGTTACTTATACGCATTCATACTTATTTTATATCATATATATTATTTCTAAAGCACTTTTTTGTCGGTTGCCAATATCTCCCATACCACCGCATCAAATTTAATGAACGATATCTCATTTTAATGCTTATATCTAACACTAACGACGAAAAATAATTAGAAATTGAAAAATTAATATTTTCATTGATAAAAATTATATTTTATATAGAACTGCATGATAATACTGTTGTCAGTATGATTATATGTTTTTGTTCAAGTGTGGTAACACAGGGTCGCTTAATAGTAATACAGTTCTACATAATATAGTATGTATTAAAATCCATTCTGGCAATACCACTATTTACTATAATGCCGTTTATTACTAAGTCAGTTATATATAATATGCATATTAAGTTGTAAAAACATGTTTTGGCAATACTTTGCAGTAGTTGTTTGATCAAGTGCGATAAACAGAGTTGCTTAATTGTAATGCTATTCCACATAATAATCTATAAAGTTGTAGAAGCCATTTTGGTAATGTCGTTATTGTCATGGCATTGTTTGTTTTATGAAGTGTAGTAATACGGGTTAATAAATGGTACCAGGCTAATCGTAACAAACTTGGAAGAACACATCATATCAGCAAAAATTATTCATACCGACAAAACTGTACTCATACCCCGAATCAACCTTACACCTTCTGATCCAACTGTGCCTTCCCGAATGACACGAAAACAATTCCCAATGAAAGTTGCTTTTGCTATGACGATAAACAAAGCACAAGGTCAAGCCCTTCAAAAGGTAGGATTGTATTTACCAGAACCGGTCTTTTTACATTGGCAGTTATACGTGACTTTTTCTCGAGTGTGCAGGTTTAAAGATATTTTTGTATTAAGGATTTGTACGGGCAAAAAGTTAACGATGATCATGTCATTACCTCTTATATTGTATTCAAAGAAGTATTATAAAAGCATTTAAACATAGGTATGTATGTTTGTAAATATGTAAGATGATATTATGATTTCTAATATTTTTATACTTTTAATAAAATTTCTATTAATTATTTTCATTTTATGTTACAAAAATGACAACTAACGGTGCGAAATATTTGCACGGGTCATCTAGTTATACACTTACTACTCATATTCAAAGTTTGAAATACTCATCGTACCTATACAATTCGCGTGATGTGGTTGATTTGTACATTGTAGAGTTATAGAGAGTTTAATTATTAAACTTAGAGAGAGATACTGGAATTGCCTAAGTACAATATACACTAATGGCGCAAACTAAAGCAAGTGTCCTAATATTATAACATTTTTATAGAAATACTACCTAAATTCCGGTGTGCTTCGCTACTCCTATAGATATCTATATATATAAAAATTGTGTGTTTATTTGTGGGAAGTCTATAGACGGCTAAACGGCTGGACTGATTTTCTTGAAATTTTAACAGTACCTTCGGTAGCTCTAGATGTTCTAGGCGTACATCGCATTGATCCGGCGTCTCTTCAGTTCTTGATCTTGATGAATGGGATCGTTTTCTTCTGACATGTGCATCACGTTAATCAAGTGTCTCAGCAGCTCTAGAAGTTATTGCTTGTATCCTCTCTCCTTCTACACGTGCATCACGTTGATCTGATGTCTCCGCAGCTCTAGATGTTGATGCACGTAATCCCTCTGCTTCTAGGCGTCATCGCGTTGATCCGGCGTGTCATCAATTCTTGATCTGGATGATTGGAATCGTTTTCTTCAAAGGCGTGCATCACGTTGATCAGGTGTCTCTGGAGCTCTAGATGTTGATGCTCGTAGTCTACACGCACATCTCGTTGATCTGGTGTTGCTTCAGCTACTGCTCTTTGCAATCACATTCTTTCCCTTTCTTAACACTCATCACGTTGAACTGGAGCCTCAACAGCTCTAGATGTGGATGCTCTAGACCTTTCAACATTTAGACGAACATTACGTTCTTCGGGAGTTTCGTCAGCCCTTTGTGATTGTAAATTAACTGCATTTTTTGTGCGTTTGGAAAGTGAATATTTTAAGATGGCATTTTTTTGTTTTTAATTTATCACAACATGATCACTCACAAAATAAATGTTTAACTCGTTTAGAATCTGGCATTCAAATGATTTGTGAAAAAGATTGTAAGTACTATTTAAGTACTTCCTTTCAATCAGTAATAGGCAAATATACCATAACAGGTCACATTTTTCTATTTTCAAGATAAAAAATTTTGGACTATAGAAAATATTTAATATTTTTTTATTAGGGTCACCATAAAGGTTTGGTCTGTATTATATAAATTAATAGTATTAATTAAATTAATTGTATTAATTAAATTAATTTATTATTAAATTAAATTAAGGCAGTATAGCGTTATCTGTGTCTACTGTTGATGGTACATAATGCAGGTGTGCACAAGACGCTTAAAATTGCACAGTATTGTATTTTTCTGAAGACCGAATATTGATTGCAGCTGCAAATATAAATAAGTGTGAAGCAAAGATAGAGTACAAAAAAAAAAACAAGTGCACTCGTAAACCATTGTACAACAGTATAAAAGATAGCTGTGTGATGCATCACAACGTGCATTTCTCTCTTCAGTAAATGGGAAAGAAAAATGTTTTTGTTTTTAAAAACCAAAACAAACAAACAAAAATAACGAATATTAATATAGCGGTTTGAAGAGAGATTGTTGTTGTAAAGTTTATGGCGAAAGCAAAGAATGTATAGAAACACTTATGTACGCATATTTTTCGACGAATACACTACTGAAATTCATACGACAATACTGAAAATTTAGCTTCAGTATTGAAATATGATATTACAATACAAAGCATATTTCTGTTACTTCACAGACAAACGAGTGCTGTTGTATACTTTGGTTAAAAGAGAAATACACATTTCAGTGCACTCGTAAAAAAAGCAACAGAAAAGAGTACAATTCAGTATTGCACTGGGTGAAGGGTAAACTATCAGAATGTCTTGTACACACCTCTAGTACCTAAGTTACATACTTATGTCCCACTATGCGTAATTTTACCGATATATAATGAAACAGGTATTGGAATGAACGGTCAATACATATGACTTTAGCTGAAATAGTTTATCGGAAGTCGTCGTGGTCTAGCAGATAGTTTATTAGACGTAAATGCCAGGGTTCGAGTCCCAGGCCTGACACCAAAGCAAAATATAAAAAGTATTTTTTCGGCGATTTCCTCTCAGCAGATTTCTGGCAAAAACTCTGAGAGTAAATAAAATAGCCGTGAAAAGTTTCTCATAAAATCTGTCGTTCGGAGTCGACTTTAAACTGTAGGTCCCGCTACTCATGTATAAAAAGAACACACACAACTGAGAAACTAGGTCAATAATCCTGACTGATGGGTTCTAATGACCAATTATGTTTATCAGATATATGGTGTTTAGTATGTACTTTCTTTCTAAAAATACACATAAAAATAGAGCCCATTTATTTCCCTAACCCGTGACTCAACACAAAATTTTCATTTTTCGAGTTTATAGGCTTAAACTATGTAGAATGCACTTGCGTATTTATAAAAAACATTTCAGTGTATTTTGTTGTTGTTAACTGTTACTAAAAATAGTCCAAAGATTTTGTTTTTAACTATTTTCTATTAAATCAAAAATAGTTTTTCATCGATTTCTAAAAATTGAAAATTTTGAGTTTGTCACTTTCGTGCTGGGTGTGCGATATGTGTGTCAAAGATTGTAGATTCTAGCTCTAATAGTTTTCCATGTACACGAACATTTGTATCACATTTATATGGGACGGTCTCGCTCTTATTGCTAGTCCGGCGTTTTTCTTCACAAATTATTCATATGGATTTCAGTGTTGCCCGTGTAGTTTTGATAATTTTATCTATAATGACTTCCCAGATATAAGAAGTTTTAAATTTAAATCATATGGGAAATACCACGGCCCTTTTTTCTAGTCAGCCCATTTTTGTTTAAAATATTCATATTGATACTAAAGTGGCTTCGACAAAATTTTATGAGTCTAACTGTTATATTTTCTTAGATATATTAATTTAATATTTTTATATGAGAGGTAACACGCCCACTAAAGCCAATCCGCCAATTTTTTTCATATATACATCAAAGTCATCCATACAAAATTTTATGCGATATGCAAGATTAAATACTTATTAGCTATGTGCGTGTGGGACCTCGCCTACTTGAAATTGTAAAATAAAAAGTGGCCTATAGTTCCTTCCAGACATACAAGAAGGTACTGTTAAAATTTCAAGAAAATCGGTCCAGCCGTTTAGCCGTCTATAGGCTTCAAACTAACAAACCCACAAAACATTAAACATACATTCATTTTTATATTGTTACGTTTTTACCTTTTTAAAAACGTTTATATATGAATTCGTTGATTGCAAACCAAGTAAAGACAAATATATTTTAATGAAACTCTTTATGTGCCACTACATACATATATAATTGGCCATTACAACCCTTCAGTCAGGATTACGACCTAGCTTCTCAACACCACTTATGTTGTGTGCGTTAATTTTATACATGAGTGGCGGGACCTACAAGTTTTAAAGTCGACTCCGAACGACAGATTTTCGAGAAAGCTTTTCATGGCAATTTTTACTCTCAAAGTCTTTGCCAGAAATCTGCTGAGAGGAAGTCGCCGAAAAAGTATTTTCATATTTTCGGTTTTGTCTGACCTGGGATTCGAACCCGGGCCTTTCGTCTAATAAGCCAACACACTACCCACTAGACCACGGCGACTTCTTGTGCCACTGTCCCAACTTATACAAAGTACACAACTCTTCTCTGCTTATAACCTTTTTATAAGCAACAGCACTTGTTCGTTATTCTCTGCTTACAACCTTTATGTAAGCACAACACTTCTGCTCGCTTTAACACTTACAACTCTTCGATAAACTTTACTGCGGATGCAACTTATCGTCACACCGCGACTTTTACTTCATACGCAACTGCACACAAAGCTGACTGAATTCACACTGAACTGGTTGTCTGCTTTCTCTTGCCATCAGTCTGATGATGGTTCTCGAAGTAGAAGGTTCGCGTTCGCGCCTTCTAGAGAATTCTATAGCTACTGCATTATTTGTTGTTGCGTCTTCTTACTTGTCCCTCCCTTTTACTCTCATGCTTGTTGTTGCTAGTTTACTTATACTAAGTACGATGTATGTGTTAGTGTGTATTTGTGTCGTGTGTATTGTATACACATTGCTTCATGGTCTTTGTATTTGTAGCTTTTGTTTATCGTTAATGTTAAACGATATTAGGTCGTTTCGCTATGCGTAACACTGCCGTCCACATAAGCCTGTTCGTCCCGAATAGGCACATTATGCCTTCTCCCATATTTTGCCAGTCGTTCTTTGTGTACGACTTTCTTTTTTGTGTGGGGCCTGCCAACCTTCTGTATCCTATACACGACATCGTTTAACCGTTTAATTATTTTATACGGTCCGTCCCAGCTACTTTGTATGTTGGGGAATGTTCCCTTCTTCTGCGTTGGGTTGTAGCATAGTACAAGTTGTCCTTCATGGAAACCCTCCGTGTTTGCTGCACGATCATACTTTGCCTTCATTCTATCACTGACCATCGCTATCTTCTCTAAAGGTACGCCCGAGTTGTACTGTTGCAGCTGACCTCGATCTTTACTTACAGGACCTTTATCTGCAATACACTGGGTCCAGTTCGCTATCCAATCCGCTATTGCTTTATGACATCCAACCCAGTAAAAAAGTCGTTTTAGCCTTCTCAGAGTTTTTGTCGTTCCAAGATGTCCTCCGGTAGCTCCATCATGGGACTTCTTTAACACATCTTTTGTTTTGGAGGAGGGCACTACTAATAAGTTGGATAAGGTCGCTTTCCCAACGTCGATATAGGCATCCGTTTATCAACCGTAAACTGTCCCATAGTGCCCAATATGCTTTTGTAAGAGGACCTTCTGTCTTCTTCCTTAGCCAGTATTGGGTCACCCCTTTGTGCCTCACACCAGTCTTCGTTGGCCTCAATCTGGATTCGCTGGACACTAACGATGGCTTCCTTCTTCTCAGTCTTCAAACAATGTTTATGCTCCAAATTACAGCGTCGGCTCGAGGGAGCATAAGGATTTCCATGTTTTACACCACTTCGTTTCTCCGATGGCACCGGTCGAGAACCACCGACCTCAATGTTCTTGCGTCCTTTACTAGATATAGCATCGGCGCTTTTACTGACATGATATTCATCGCATTCCACATGTTTTCCTCGGAAACTACTCGTTTCAACGGAGTGTACAGCAGAAGCCTTAGTTGTTTTAACGGCATGTCGTCTAGTTGGTGAGACTGGTCTTAATCTTTTGCGTGGCGCTTTGCAGTTTCTTTGGAAATGGCCACCCTTTCCACAATTGAAGCATTTCAGTTTAGCCTTTCGCCCGATTTCTTTTAAAACTTGTTTCATCATTTCCTTAACTTTTGTTAAAAGGCGTTCATCTTCCTCCGCCACTTCCACTTTTCGCACTTTGCTTACTTGTGGTCTGGAAATTGTGCGAGCGGTCTCTTGGGCTTATGCGAAGGCCACGGTCTCTGCAAAGGTTGTCTTCAGTGTTGAATATACCGCTAGTTTAATGTCAGGGTCCCGTATACCGTAAACAAACACCTCGGTTTTATAGTTGTCTGTCAACGGGTGAATTTCTCCTGGGTATGCAAGCTGCACCAATCTTTGCAAAGGCTTGTAATGACTCGTTTGACTTTTGCGCGCGGCATCTCAACTCCATACGGTACAGCCCTCGTTTGCGCTCGTCGCTGAATTTACGCTGCAACGCCGTCATTAAGTCTTTCTAGAGAATTCTATAGCTGCTGCATTATTTGCTGTTGCGTCTTCTTAATTGTCCATCCCTTTTGCTCTCATGCTTGTTGGTAGTTTACTGATACTAAGTTCGATGTATGCGTTAATGTGTATTTGTGTCGTGTGTATTGTGTACGCATTGCCTCATTGTCTTTGTATTTGTAGCTTTTGTTTATCGTTAATGTTAAACGATATTAGGTCGTTTCGCTATGCGTAACAAAATATATAGATTGTAAAAACTGAAATTTAGAATTTTTAAAGAATGGTACTATAACTCCTTACCGTTATATTAATTTATTAAAAAAAAATTATTAAAAACATAAAAAAAAAATTAAAATGTTTCACTTTTTGATTGCAAAAATCAACAATTTCTAATTTTTTTTCCGTTAGTTTTATGCAGTTATCTTTTTTACTTTAAAAGTTTGTTGTTTTAATGTTAAGGCAATAAAAACTTGATGATAAAATATTTTTGAAAATGGCGCGAAATAAATACAATTGCTTTATTAAAAATAAAATAATAAAACAATATAAAGGTGGAATATCGTAAAAAAGTCTCTTAAGCCACAGTTCGCCATACGTAATGTAACGTACGTAGCAAACTTTCTATTTTTAGCATATGGAGAACAATGTAAACAGGACAGCAAATATTACCAAAAAGTATTTCTGTCCCTGTCTGATTATTTATGTTTGTTAATTTTTATGGTGGGTTTTTATTTTGTATTTTGGTAGAAATTGATGATATTTTTGAATAATAATAGAATAGTTTTGAAAGGAAATAAACTGTTGTATTGGGGAAACGTAATACGGAACTAATGTATTTGGTGACACCTTTCATCAATTGTCACTAACTTAGTATTTATCCAATTGAGAGGTATATTCACAAACTCCTGAAACAAAAAGTTATGAGTATATATTTTGTTATATTTTGATTTTTACTTATCTTTTACACAGGGAACTTTTTTCATTGTGAAGAGAAATGGCTAAGAGTTCGATTAATAATAAAAAAATTACCGATTTTTAACTTTTTCATTCAAGAAATTAATAAATACTGGTAATATACACAAAGTTCTGCAAGAAAAACATTTTATGAGCAATATGACTTATTTGATCTTAATAAATTTAGTTTCTACTTACCTTTTGCAAAGGAACTATATTCATTCCGACCAAAAACTACATACATTTCGATTAATAATTAAGAATCTTTAAGCTTTTCATTGAAGAAATTAAAAATTATTCAAAATTTTCCCTTTTTTAACACAAAATCAATGTTTGTTTACATTAAATTTTTCAACTTTATCCACCAGTTTTCACTCTGTATATCTGTTGCTTCTAACACATTTGCTTTGCAAAACGTATAATACATTTTTTGTTTCTCTCTAAAAAATTATGTAAAATTATGCTAAGTGAGGTTGTCAAACGTCACAGCTTTCCCTTCTGTGGTAGACAGGTAATTCCCTTCTCGACCACCAAAATCCTTCTCAATAAATCAAAGTAACCTTAGGCAGGCTCAGAATAATAAACAAAACTGGCGACACAGTTATAAACCTCAAAATTTCAGTAATCCTGTTTCTAATAATGAATAAATGAATGTTGATAAAACGATCGATAGGGAAAAGAAATCAACCTGAAGATTATGTGTCAAACAAACAACCAAGAATATATCATACCGAAGCCCAGGAGCAGAATGCCAGTGGAGCACAAGTTGAAACTGCTCAGCGAGATATAGTCCATAAAATAAATTTTAAAGAGGTCAGCCGCCAAGCATATAAGACTCAGGATAACAAAGTGATGAAATTCCTGATTGACACAGGTTTGAATAAGAACTTCTGTGGTCCCGTTTTATCTAGGGCCTCCACGCTTTTAGCCAATCCTCGATCAGCCGGTGGAGATATCTTAATTAATGAAAAAGTGGAAGGTCCGTTCTTTAAGTTTGAGGGATTGATCTGCTAATATCTTTTCATGTATTACCAAGACTAAAATCTTTCGATGGGATAATTGCTAATGATACACTCAAGCAACTAATTGCCATAGTTGATCGTAAAGCGAATCTACTAATATTGAAGAATAAGTCCCCTTAAAGAAAAGGTTTCTGTTGAAATAAATTATATTCTAGAGATACAAATAAAAGAACTGCTCTTAGAAGGAATTAACCTACCTTCGAAAAGTCCTTATAATTCTCCAATTTGGGTTGCGCCAAAAAACCTAAACCCAATGGTGAAAAATAATACAGAATGGTAGTCGATTTTAAGCGCCTGAATTTTGTAACTATTTCAAATGCTTTTCCAATTCCCGACTTTCTTGCTTGGGAAATGTCAAATATTTGACTACAATTGATATCACATTAAGCTATCACCGAATAGCTATGAATCCAAAAGATATACCTAAGAGGGCTGGTAAAATGATAAATTTGAGGCTGCCCTTCAGTTTAAAGAATGCTCCGGTTTAAAGACGACGTCCTTTTAAAGGTGAAATTGTTAAGTAGAAACCCATAGCTTATATTTCGCAGTAAGTCAATAAAAGTGAAGATGGTTATGCTACTAATGAAAAAGAGATGCTGGTCATTGTATAGGCTTCGGATAATCTCAGTAATTATTTTAGAAGATCCGAATTTATAATATTATTTTGTATATAGTCATAAGCTGATTTACAAGCCTGATAAATCAAATCATGTGGCTGATACTCTCTCAATATTAAAGACCATATCTAATGGCTGCTGATTTGGAAAATACTATAACTGCCATTGAGGGTAATGGAAGTGTATGGATGACACCTTAAACGCATTCGAAGGTCGGGAAGATGACAGACTTTCGTCAGGATCAACTGTTTATAGTTCTGAACGAGTCTCTTCGGAATTAATACCACATATAGAAGTTCCTATGAATGTTTCTAGGAACCAGATAATAATCGCAATCAGGATGGACATGTCGGCGCTAGATGAACCACACCGTGGGTATACTTGAAAATGGACTGAAGATGCGCTTACTTCGGTATTAAAGGAGAAACTCAGACCAAACATTCTAAATGGTATCAAGATACCTGATAAGCTACTTGGGGCTCTTCAAGAAATTTATAGATAATTCTAGACATAAGATTAGGATTACACAAAAAGTGGCAACGGATATTACATCGAAAGAACTTCAATTCGGTATAATCGAAGTTGAACACAGAAGAGCACATTCTTTTTTGCATAAATGAATGTTTACATTAAGAAATATGTCGCCAGCTGTGATGCTTGTAATCGGTGTAAATACCTCCACATATGCATCAACAAAGAACTTTGGATCGGATATTATGGAAATTCAGGGGCAAAGGTGAATTAAATGGGTTCCTTGAAAGATTACAATCTATAATAATTGAAATCTTTAGGTGTTTAAGGACAGAATATTCGGCCTAATCTGTAAAGGAATTAATTAAAATATCTGTGGACAGGTGCAGTAATACCATCCATTCGGTAACGAAGAAAAGACCCCGAGATCTGTATTTTAATAGGTTCGGGGAGACAAGTTATGAAAAGTTATTGTCCACACAGAGGAAAATATACAGAGCAATATGTTTGTAATTTTCTTTTGTTTATATAGTTATAATAGCAAATGGGATAGCAGATTAATACGGACTACACCCAACCCTCCCACAACGCAGGGATTAGGTTCCCAAAAAAAGGCGCGTTGTAGGAGATATGAACTCCATACAAAAATCAGAGTTTGGTTCCAAAGAAAAAAATTTTTCAATCAAATATTGGAATTTGTATGGTAAAAATATGTGCTTAATATATTTTTGTGTATTTATTTGTTGACATATTATGTAATTTAATAAAACACTTCATTTATTTAAACAAAATAAAATAAAATTTCAATTCTACATAAAATATTCAAGTAGAAGGATTTTATAAATTAAAGCCAAAATAGAACGATAACTTTCTACTCTACATCAAATGAAAGTAGCATAAATCGTTGTGTGATGTTAGAATCGAGGAGAAACCACTTTCTTTAATTTTGTCGTTGTAGAACATTATTTTGACAGCTCTTAAAATGTTGGACAAGAGATTACACAATTACGTATTTGATTTTCACTTTGTAAACATATGTTCGAGTGTAGGGTGCCAATGCTACAAAAAAAGTATCAAAATATGAACAAAATGCAAAGAAACAAAAAATGCGCAAGAAAACCTTTTCCAAATTAAAATAGTAAATATTTGAAAAAGATTGCGCACATAAAAATTTTCGTAAAAATCGCGTTATAAGCAAATATCCGCATTTTGGGAACCGCGTTGTAACGAAAACGCGTTATGGGAACCCGCGTTGTATGAGGGTTAAGAGTACTTTAAAACAAAAATCACATCACGACGATGACGGTCGGTGTTCACTCACGAAAATGATTCGGAGGTTTGCCAAATGAAATGAATAAAATAATTTTAATTAATTTAACAATATTTTTATTGCATAAAAATTAATTTTTATATTTAATAACACTTCCTTCAATCATATTTATTTTAATTTAATAAAATTATTTACGATTTCTTTTTGTAATTTCTAAAAGCAAAATTAAAATTAAATTAAAAATAAGTTGAATTAAATATTTATATAGGTATGATTATGTATATATATATGTTATACATATATATATATATACATCATATCATATATATATATATATAGTATATCACATATATATTTATATATTTTTATACATATTGAATTTAACTATATCGTTTTCTTCTTATTGTATGAAAATAAATATTCCTCCTCTTTCATTTTGTCTGTATATCTACGTAGGTTTGTAGCGTACGAGTTTTTATCGCTATGTGCTTACAAATGTCTAATATTCTAAAATATTTTGTATATCATTTATATTGAAACTATTGAAAATTCTTGCTGCACACATTGTATAATTGCCGGCTCATATATGTTGTAGTTAAAAATAATACAAATAGGAAATATAAATCAAGTAGCAAAAAAAAAAAAAAAAGTAATAATAGTAATAATAATAATAATATAGAAAAGTGGACTAGCAGCTTTCACTTAAAAATAGAAATTTAAAATAGCACAAAGTGTCAATTTAAAACTAAATAGAATTTTTATTAAAAGTTTAAAGTAGATTGAAGAATAAGGATGCTTAACTCATAGTAAAAATAATAGAAGCACCATTTAGAAACTAGTAGGATTTCAAGTATTTTTTTTTAAACTTTCATAACAATTTTGCAGCACGTTTAGTTTTAAATCAAAGTAAATATCAATTGTTTTTCTTTCTTTGTGTTAAAACATACATTAGTTTTTTTGTTTTTTTTATTTTTTTTTTTTTTTGTATGTTCTTATAATGAGGCAATCAACCGCTCTAATTAAATAGGAATAACATAAATATTACAAAAGACATTTTAATATTTAGAGTCTTTTAGAATTCACAATGAAATGTTGTGTTAGTATCTGTTACAATATTTAATAAGGCCCGTCTTAATAAAATGAGACCACAATCAGGGCAGCATCATTTTTGAAACTAAAGTACAAATGAATTGTTAAATAATTACGGAATTTGTAAGTTTAGTTTTTATCATATTTTTTTTTTTAGACATGCAATGGTGGCAATTGCTTTAAATACTTTATATGTTAAGTTGTTGCAAAATATGCAATATATGTACGTTATGTTTAGAACTCCAAACGAATAAAATGCCATTTTTAATAAATGCGCCGCAATTAAGTGCACTATGGTTGAGTAACAGACTAAATGAACATTTAGCGCAATTCGTTTCAGTATATTGCTAAATTAAGAGATTTTATGTTCCATTAACTTTTCTAAGATGAAAAATAGCCATTATCACCAGGAATAATAAATATCAATTTTTTAACAAGTGCCTTTTTTACAGCCAACCGCCTTTGCGACCGAATAATAAAGAACTTACTGTTCCGACAAACGACTGGGTAATGCTTTGCTGCACTTCTTTGGTGTCATTGTTAGATAAATGTTTTGAACTGTTTGCCGATCCAGCTGAAGACTTGTTTTGAGTACTTTGAGATTGGTCATTTTGTTTTTGTGAGACTCGTCCTAAATCAGTTCGCACTCGATTACCAATTGTACCTAAATCAGGTCTCTGACCATTCTTTAAATTTCGACGAGACTTTTGACGTTGCATTTGTTTTACACGAATACTTGTATTTTCCAAACTCGACACATTGCTGACAGTCGAGCTTTGTGCGTCATCATCTAATTTGTGCTTACTATACTGCATAGTATTATCATGTCTGATTTTTGGTTGATTTTGATCTCTATTATTTAAATTGTCATTGAAGTTATAAACCGACGACTTAGCTATTAATTCATTTTCTGTTTCGTTTGTGTGTAGCCCTTTTTGAAGAACGTCCTTAATTTGATTACGATCAAAATGCAAGTCGTTTACAAGGTTATTTGAATTCGTATGTATGTTCTTTAGACTTGTCAATTGTGCCATTGGACTGGCGCTTCGATTTGCAATACCACATGCTAACTGTGACACTGCGCTCGGTTGAGTGGTTATAATATTTTCCAAACCAATACTTTCTACTTTCTCTACCAGACGTAAAGATCTCAAAGCCCGTCGTTCTAAACGTGTTAACATAATTTGTTGTTGTTTATTCTGATGATGTTTCTGATTTCTGTTTGGCCTTTCTATATCACCACCAACTAATTTCCGCCTAATTAAATCAGCTCCAGAAGATAGTAAACCAAATAAAGGCTCTGGGGACATAGCACGCGTTGGAGAACCCTCTGAAAATGTAAATGTTACAGTAATCAACACGTATGCAAATACTTAAATATATTTTTTACTATACCTGGGCTATTACAGGGTGTTACTGTTGGTGAAAAGTTCGTACCGGCTGGGGTGTTTAAGGCGCTTGGAGTTACAGCTTTAATACCTCGTTCATTTAGCATAGATGCTAAGCCTAAATTAACCGAAAATGTTGAACAAGAATTTTTTCGCGACAAACCAGCGCGAGGTGTTGGAGGGCAACTAAAGTTGGTAACAATATATTTAATTTATTTTATTTGGAATACATATGTTGTAATCAGAAATTACTAACTCACCTTGGCTGACGGGATGTTGATGTAGATGCCATTCGAGATGACATTTGGGATTGTGACAAAAACGACAAATCAGTTATAAGTCCATCATCAGGGTGCATAACGGTACTTGTAGTATAAGTGTAAGTACATCCAGAAAATTCAAATTGTTTGCCGGGAAGTTCATCGTTGATATCTTCTTCAACATCAGATAGATTGTAAATTTGCATGCCTAAATCGTCAAGACCCCGTCCTCCTCTTATTGTAACACCTGGTCTTTCTTCTAATAAGCCACTTAGTGTTGGTGTAGCCAGACGCGACCAGTGATGTAGCGTCTGAGAACCTTCTATTGGTTTTACAATTTGTAGTTTTTCAGGAAGGCGCCATTGATGCACCGACGAGGACATATTGGTCGACGAAGAGATCCCGGATGATCCTGTCGACATTATGCTATCTGGTGTCCGGACCCCTAATGGAACTGGGGCCATAGGTTGCTGATCATCATATGAATAAGTTCCTGCTGGCGCATAAGATAACATTGCTCTTCTTGCTAGCACTTCGGCTGGAGTCAGCCTTTTTAAGGCGGCCTCAAGTTCTTTGGCACCCGGAGCACCTGGTACACCTGATGGTTGAGTTGGATAAGTGTCATCAGGCTGAGAATTTAAACTTTCACAAGACAGGGTGGTCTTTAGATTAGAACCTATGTTACCAATATCTCTACCATATGACAAATGGTTTTGGCTTGAACCGCCAACAAATGGCATTGCAGACATGCGTGGTCCAGAAGCACTGCTCATTGACATTGCTCCTAAGTGTGTCATTGATGTAATTTCGCTATCTGCGAAATTTCCACTTTTCGTAGCGCAGCGAACAGTATCGAAAACTTTTTTGTAGGGCGGCAATGTGCCGCCACTAAATGCACAAACATTTGTCGAGTTCATAAAACTATTCCCACAGCTACTGGTACCTGGAAGTTGCGACATTAATCTTCCAATTCTGTCGTTTACACGCTGATTATCGCCCGAAATTCCTGAGTCCATACTATTCTCCGAGTAAAGTGAGGATTCCATTAATTCGGATTGAAGAGAATCTGGCTGCAAAATGCTAAGTGTAGACATAAAGGAACTTCGTGCCTGAGGCATAGTTTTTTTTCGTTGTTTTCGTAACTGTTCCTGAGTTTCCTGTAATAATGCCAATACTTCCTGGTACCGTTGCTTAAATTCTACTAACTCTAGAGCCAATGAATTTTGGTTTTCCTTTGTAATATTTAATAGCGTAATATGTTCATCATTGTCATGTGTCAGCTGATGCAATCTCATCTCTGCTTCTGATAAACGGGCTGTTAAACTAACAATTTGTTCGTGTTGAAGTCGATTCTCTTCCCGCTGCCTTTCTAATTCCAAATTGAGACCCTCGAACTGTTTATTAGCATCATTTAGTTGTGAAGAAATATCATTCATTAGCTGTCGTTCATGAGCTTCTACCTCATCTGTTTGGTATGCTAATTGAGATGCTTCCATTTTAAGTGACTTGTTCTCATCCTGCAACGATGTAATTTTCTTTTGAAGCAAATCCATCGTTATAGACTTGGAAAATGTTGGCGTATCTAAAAACAAACAATAACGAATTGTTAATCCATTTTATTTCAAATTAAATTTCAATAATACCATTATCACTTGTGTCTTCTCCATCGTTTGTAAGTACAGAAATAAGTTCATTTTTTTTATGCAACTCATGAACTAATTGTGCTCGATCCTCGTTTGCAGATTTCAAATCTGCTTCCAGTTCTGCCAAGCGATTTTCAAGAGCATTATTTTGAGTTAAAAGTTCTTTGCCAATTTGGACCGTTAGCTCTAAGTCCTTCTCCTTTTCTTCGAGAAGGCGAGTCACAGCCTCTATGTCATCATATGCTCTCGTCATTTGACTTACTCGGTTACCACATAGAACTGAAAAAAAAAATGAAAAAAAAAAACACATAAAATATAGGCTTTTTATCTTACACGTAAAGTTTTGACTAAATTTCTTATTAAATGCATTATAATAGAAGGCTATTGCTTTTCCAATATTTAAAACGGGTTTACAAAAACAAATCTAAGGTGTGGTTATTACCGTATCAAAGTAACACCACCCAGATTTGTTTTTAAAAAAGTCAAAAGTGTTTTGTTTTAGTCTGGAAACATTAAAAGATTTCTCGAGTATATTGTAAATCTGTGAGTTGTAATATGCTTATTAAAAACTTTTTAGACACACAAATCTTCTTTTTTAATAGAATTTAAAAATATAGATATTCTCCAAAATGAAAATTTATATTTTGTAATATGCTACCTTCGACTAGTAATTGCTCATGATCTATTATAGAAGGATTTGAATGTAATCTTGTATCAACGTTAAGGGCATGATTACTATTTTCAGTACTGTGCTGGGAACATCTTGAAGAGGTTGAACAAAATAGTTCATCTTCATCGTACTCCAATTGTCTCGTTTCTTCGCTGAAAATCACCCAATCATCAGAGCCCATGTCATCTTCTGGTGAAATATTCTGAGTCAGGTTAGAACTTTTTATCATATTATCAGATTGACTTTAATTAGTTTGATGATTAAACAAACATGCAATCTACTATAAACTTATAGGCACATACAATTAGTAAATAGGTATTTTTATTTATTTATTTATTTAAATTTTTTTTTTTTTTTTTGAATTTGGAGAATATGATTGCATCCGTTTGGCAAATAAATATTCATTATTCCTCCTAGCATTAGTTAATTATGCATTATGCAATTTCGCACTCTTTAAATTAGTGTCATACTGTTGCGAGACATTTTGTAGTTTGTTGAAATATAATCAATCCAGTCTCAAAATTAATTTCAATTAATTAATTTTTGACATTGATATCACTATTAAGTATTGTTAAAATTCCTAAAAGCACTATAAGGCATGTAGCAAGCAGTAAAAAATAAAACATTTATTTTTATGCAAATATTTTGTTAAATATTATATTCTCTACAGTTGAATGGTGAGTTTGCGCATTAAGCTTTTTTGCCAAACAAAACGCACCCTCTTATTTTCAATAAATATTTAATATTTTAAATTAAATTACTAAACTTTTTCAATGCAGACTATTGCATACACACATATGTAATATTCCAAAGTTCTTTCTTATTTCGAAAACATTCACTCACACGTTTAGCACAGCGGTGAATATAGCATGTTATTTATGTATATGTATAAGACAATAATTCTGGTTTAACTAAGTTTAACCATTTCTTACTTTAGTTTACTGTTATAATAATAAACATAAGGTTTAAATGACTAGTAGTTTTATTAGAAAAATTTAATTTTGCTTTGCATTAACATAAAACGTATTATTGAATTGTATTAAAATATACATACATATATATACATACGTATATAACTAAACTAAACAAAGTACTCGTGATGTCTTGTTAGCAGTTAATAAAATATTAATTCCAGCTGATAGACGGTAAAATGGCGTTCACAATTCATTAGACGAATGTATACACATACACAAATGTTTCATTTATATTTATGAAATAAAATTTTTCAAATATGTTTACACGTTTAATTAAATTTTTATTTAAATATTATATATAAAACTTATTTTATATTAAAACACAGAAAAAAAGCACATAATCAATCTATAAGATAGTTTATAGCACACAATTCATGTTACCATTGAATTTAAAATCCACATCGATTCTGACACACACACAAAATAACGTCCACAAATTTACTTTAAATTCAGGGGTGGAAATTATGATTAGTGTTGCCATTTCAGTAGTTTTTTCTTTGGTATGTTCGAGTATATTTATTGTTATTTGTATACACTTGATAACCTAAGGTTAGCAACTTGTAAATTCCTTTTATACTTCGACATTTTTTAGTTACAATAAATTTAGTTAATATTTGTTTCTTATAAACTGAAACTAGGTTAATAGTGTAAAATAATACATATTAGTTCTTTTAGACCTATATATAATAATAATAGCTTAAGTCCAAATTTCGACTTAATTTCGAGATATTAAGGGGTTTGTCTAAAAGCTAAAATATAAATACGTGTACTTTTATTAATAATGACATTTTATACATGAAATTTAGCTGAGTGATAGATCTTGAAGGAGGAAATAAGAATAAACAATAAAACGAAAAAAACACTTGTCAACTCAAGCCATTATTATTAATTGGCACAGATATAATGATATTCTGAGTGTTCTTATTTTCTTATAATAATTTTCTAAGTAATTTTTTTTTGTTATCCGTTTCATGCGATTCTTGCATTCTATGCTGTTTTTATTGCAAGTTACACATAACACGTTTTATGCGACTAGTTTTTTGTTTTGATCAGCTGTTGTGGTAAAATAATTTGCAAAATAAAAACAGTTTGGTGAAAAATAGAAAAACAAATTGGCATTAATTACAAATTGCATATGTGGTATTTTGTGCTGTTACGGCCTACAAAAACCCTCAAAAGAATACAAGACGAGTGTTTTCAGTTAATTTATCCTCCATTTCTCTTGTTTATAAAATAATAAATTCAAAAAACATGACACTCAGTACATAAAAACTATTGATAACTAGAATACATATTTTATTCATGAAAGAAATATAATTTATTTTAATATATTTTCCTCTTAAATTAGTAGTAAAATTTATTATGAAATATGTTTATATTAATATCTTTATAATACGAAAAGAAAAATGCGTAAATAGTAATGCAGTATTCACAAATATTTATCGAAACCATTCGCAATAGAATATACTTCGTCATCCCTAGGTTAGGTTAGGTTAGAGGACGTGTACTTGTCAATTCTGACAAGTACAGTACTCGGTGGTGGAATTGACCCATTGTACTACGTCCTAGCTTCTCACACCATGGCGGGATCTACAGTTTAAAGTCGACTCCGAACGACACATTTTTTGAGAAGCATTCCATGGCAATTTTTTTACTCTCAGAGTTTTTGCCAGAAATCTGCTGAGAGGAAGTCATCGAAAAATTATTTTCAAATTTTTCGTTTTGATGTCTGACCTGGGATTCGAACTCGGGTCTTCCGTCTAACAAGCCAACACATTACCTACTAGACCTCGGCAACCTCGAAAATATCATATCATATTAATATCTTTATAATACGAAAATAAAAATGCGAAAATAGTATAGTATGCAGTATTCACAAATATTTATCGAAACCATTCGCTATAGAATATACTTCGTCATTCCTAAGTTTTAAAAAAAAAACTGACATTTTTCGCCGCCGCATGACACGCATAGAAAAAGTAAACCTATTTTATGCATTCTATGCGTTTTCTTCTGTAACTTTTAACAATTACACTGGTTCTATTTTTTGGCATACGCATGTAATGCAAGGTCCCATGAAACGGATGGTAAGGACTTTCGGCTTAAGACATTATCGGATCAGAGAGAGAGAGAGAGAGAAAGATTTGATCAAAATCTATTTGTTAAGGGTTTAGCATAATTTTGACCACAGCGTACAGAACAATAATTATATAAATTTTTTCCAATTTATATAGTAGTTGAAAAATTGTACTGGATTTTGGAGATTAGAGTTAGATTTAGGTTTCCTGGTCAAGTAAATGATTTTAGATTTTCTTTTTTGAACTGATTAAAATTTTCCCTTTTGTAAATTATTTATTTAATTCAACTAATGCCAGTTCTAGGTTTCGATTAATACACTGCCCCTCACTTCATTAGGTTCACACGTTTTTTCATTTCTACTCCAGTTTTTCTTAAAATATACTTTAAGAGAACAATTCATTAAAACTAGAATTGAGAGAGACCTTTTGTATAATAATAATTTAGGAAAAAAAATTAACTGTAAAATTAGGAGTTTTTGATATTTTTTGTTTTTATGTAAAAATGCAGTAAAAGCATATGTAAATTTTAGCTCACAGAAGAAGAAAAAGGCAAAATTAATGCATTAATTGAATGGAATATTAACTCACAGGAATATTGCAAAAAAAATTGGTCCAAGTCAAAATGTTGTGAGCAATTTGATAAGAAACCAGTTAGATTACGGAAAAAATATGAAAGGACGTACACATAGAGTCACAACAAAAGCGGGCAGAAGAGCTAATTCTGATGATTCTGCTGCAAAAATGAAGCAAAAAACGGGTGTTACAGCAAGTCTAGCTACTGTAAAACGTATTATACGTAGTGCCAAGCATTTGAAAATATTAAATATTAAAAAAGCCACCTCTAAATCCTACTCGTAAAGCAAAACGACTTCAGTTTGCCCGTGAAAACATGTCTTATAACAAAGAGACAATGTATTGTTTTTCGGATGGAAAGAAGTTCAATTTGGAAGGTCCAGATGGTTATATTTATTATTTCCATGATTTGCCAAAAGAAGAACGTTATCTGAACCGTCTGTATAGCTGTGAGATTAGAGTGACGGTGTGGGGAGAAATTTCATACTATGGGACATGTGAACTTCAATTTCTTTCACCTAGAATGAACGCGAATAATTACAAATCGGTTCTTGAAAAGGCGTTTACCCATTTTTCTACAGTTTTGGACCCATACCATTGGTATTTAAACAAGATAATGTCCCGATCCACACTGCAAGAGTTGTGAAAGAATGGATTCGAAGCGAAAACGTTAATATATTGGAGTGGACACCATACTCTCCTGACCTGAATATTACTGAAAATATTTGGGGATTGTTTTCTCGCAAAGTGTATGAATCGGGCAGACAATATGAAACTAAAAAAGCCTTAATTGAAGGAATAAAAAAATCATGGACCAAAATTTCATTACTATTATTAAAAAGGCTTTATAATGCCCTCCAAAATCGTATTTTTGAAGTTATGTAAAGGAGGATATATACATTATTAAATCTTTATTGAAACATTATAAAAAATCTTTAAAAATAAAAAAGTTACATAAAAATTATTTGTTGTTGGTTTTTTTTTTGGAATAAAAGCCGGTGAACCTATTCAAATGAGCCAAAAAAGTAAGGTTTCAAAACGTAGTATTTTGAAAAAAAAAAATATAAAAATCCAGTACTTGTTATTGCTGCCATTTTTTCTGTTTTATTTATATATATTGGATATATAATAATAATAATAAATACTTTAGCATTTTATTGGAAGAAATTAGTTTGAATGTGAAAAAAATTGTGAACCTACTCAAGTGAGCGGCAGTGTATTTACTGCATATAAATATGAATTTAAGATGAAAGTATCGTCTGCAAAAATTATTTTTGTGCATAGGAGAGACGACGGTATATCGGCAGAAAGAAGATTATATAAAAAAGGCGACAGACAAGAACCTTGTGTGCTACCAGAATGTATGTATATACATTTTATGAGATTTTGTTTTCCCAACGAGAACATTGAAAAATCGATCACTGAGAAAACGCAACATGATTTTATTAAGTTTCTGGCTTACGTTTTCACACTGGACAGCAAAAGCTTAATACATACATACATACTAATTTCCCACACTACTTATGTTGTATGTGATAATTTTTATAGATGAGTGGCGGGTCTTACAGTTTAAAGTCTACTCCGAACGACAGATTTTTAAGAAACTTTTTATGGGAATATTATTTACTCTCAGAGAGGAAGCCACCGAAGAAATATTTTTTCATAAGTTGTTTTGATGTCTGACCACAGACTTAATACACTTGCACAAATGACTGATATGACTTCAAGAGAGTATTTAGGAGATCATTTGAAAAAAACTGTTACGTAATTAGTAAACCTTAAACAAAACTCAACCGAAAAACTTGTTCATGGTGTCAGCAAAAAATACTAAACAAAACTTGTGTATTCAATTCCAAATGGGTTAAATGGAGTACTTGATCTTAACATGTTGACTGCCAACAACGAGATAACGCGCATACTGCGTTCCCTTCTAGGGTGCCAACTACGAGTTATCTCGTACTCACTAAATGTGAAAAAATTAATTTTTGGAAAGTTTTCTGATAATTGCCGTGGCAGTCAACGTGTTAAGCGATGTTTTACTAAATAGAAGGGATAACATTTTTATATATTAGGGCATTGAATTTTAAATTTACTCAAAGTTCTCCTTGGGGATCTTTAATTATTTTTCTCTTGTCTTATGAAAAATATTTAAAAAAAATTTGTTTTATAATAAAACAGAAATAAATTAATAAAACAATTATAAAAACCTTAATTTTTTATATAAACTGTTGGTTAAAATACATAATTGTCAAAATATATTACAGACTTGTGCTGCCTACTGTACAAATATACAAACGCGATTAATTAATTGTTCTTCATATAAAAGTAATTATATTTTGTTTAATTTGTATAACTCGGGTATTACTCTTAGTCAAAAGTTAGTTCTTTCACAAAAGAGATAAGCATAATAAATAGTTAACTACTATAGTGTTCCCAAAGCAGATCAGTCTCAAATAATACGTATTATGATTTGATTTCAGGTCTCTTATCGAATTCACTGTAATCACATATGATATTATCTATCAAAAACAAAAAAAATATTTTATATTTGTTTTTATGCAAATAAGTTGATAAAATATTTTTAATATGTATTATATATTTTTAATTATGACTATGAGATTAATTATTAGAATAATTTTAGTGTTTAGTATTAATTAAGTTTGATTTAAAAGCATGATATGTCAATGTGTTTAAAAGTATAGTGATAATTAATTTTGTTAATGGAAATGAAAAGGTACCTTTTTCGTGATTTAAAAATGATCGTATTATTTTTAAACATTTTTCTCCACTAGCGTTTTTCCCAATGTGGTACTTCAAATTTGAATCGTCTTCAATCCCACAATATGAGTTACATTTAGTTTCTAAGGTTTTTTCCGCAGTTGAAAGACTATCCTTAGACAATCCTTTTGAAACAAAATTGTAAAGTAAAACCAAATGCGGTGTTAATATATGTCCACTTTTTAGCAATTCTTCGGGACATTTTTCTCGTTCCAAATTACTAACGAATTTTTGAATACGCTGCAATGCCTCTAATTCAAGTTCTAAACGTGTGGGATCTTCCTCTTTAACAGTGTATAAATTTTTTTCGGATGATGTGGAAAGTTTATGATTCGTGTTTAAATTTTCAAGCAACTGATTTTTTTTTTTTGAGTTTGCTTTCACTTGACTCTGCAAAAGCTTAAAGGAATTTTCAAATCCTTTGCTAGTTAATGACGGTTTGTTACTTATTATAAGATTATTTTTGGCACTTGATTTTGTTTTATGTGGAGAGAAACTAATGGAACTTTCAAAATCGTTTTGACTAGTCGATGTGTCACTAAAAGAGCTATGTAAACAATGTTTATCAACTTTTTCCACAAAATTTAAATATGTATCGTCTTCGTCTTCATACTCCTCTTGTTCTTTTATTTTATGTAGCTTTCGTCGCTTTGATGTAAGATCACCATCTCCGTATTTTGTATCCGTAATATCAAGTTTGCTAAATGGTTTTAAATCGTTTTCCCTTGCATTCATTTTTTCTTTCTTATATACCATGCCCACCTTTAGTCATTTTACTTATTAATTCAAAAAAAAAAAATTAATACTTTATAACTTTACATTATTTAACAATCCCAATTGAAAATAAACCACTAAAACAATTTTATTTTCTTATTATATCATATTAAAAATGTTTAATAATTTTTTATTCGTGTAAAAAGCATAGTTTGCCAAGATATAGCACTGGTTCCTTTATTGTAAATTGATCCAAATTTGGACATTTTCAGTAGAGACAAAAAGCGCTTTTTATTTTTAAAATATTTATAATAAAGCAATTATGAGTTTATAAAGAAACATAAATAAAGAAGTATCCAATTTTGTCAGCTATTATCTAAAAATATCGTGTTAAGTTGTTTCTCTTTATTTGAAAACAGTTGATTTATTTAGTGACATTAAGGCCATGCACATAACATAACTGCTCTAAAATCGTCTATGGTCTTCAACACACGGCTAGATTTGCATATAGCCAGCGTGAGACACTGATCCTAGAACTCAGCTGGACTATGATAGAGTATGACTATTGTTTTTGGAGACTATTAAATGCTTTCTTTTCTCCTTTTACCCTTCTTCTTACTTCTTTCTATCTATTAGGATGAAAACAGTTGACATATGGGTATTGTACTTTTTAAAGTGACAAGTATAGGTCCGCTGACCTAACCTACTCTAGTTTAGTTACTTTAAATTATGCTACCTTAGCTGCTTGCTGTTCGAATCAATTACAAATTTTTTAATTGGAGAATGTAGAAGTAAATTTTGATAATGGGAACCTTTCCGAGTAGGCAAATCGAAGCCTGAAAGTTTAATTATAGTTTTTTTGCTTTTTGTATCTTTAATTAACTATTAAAAGCATGGCCTAATGATTATAGACTATAAAAATAAAGTAGTAATGCAGTACTAAATACTTTTAGAGACTAGGATAGCTAATTTTAGTGTTCTTACATTGTTTTCAACAAAAATTTTATAAATATTTATAGGTACCGAGCGAAATATCACTACAAAAACATTACTCAGCATTAACAGCTAAAAAGAAAGAAGAGTAATTCGAAACCTTACTCATTACTTCCGATTTTTTTTTTATTAAAATATACATTTCACATTTTCTCGGCGCACAAAAAATGTGGTCAGCGACCGGCAGTTATTATGCACACTCTGAGTGTCGTGACTGGTTAAAATTTTGGCAGGAATCAACTGATAAATGCGTTGGGAGAAGGAGTGTAGTCCTTCTACTTGAAAGAAGCGAAATTCAAAAACTTTTATTATTATTGTTATTGTACCATTTTATGGAATTATTTTCATCTTCATACTAGAAACTTAACAAAGAGATATCGAACTACAATGCCTCGTAAATCGAATTATTTCCTTAAATTTCGGTCTCAATGCACTTCAGTATAGATTCCGTATTGGTAACAAAAATACATACAAGCCGCAATTAATGTTTAGAACACTATAATTAAATCACATTTTGTATTGCAAAATATGGACATTGAGAATTATACTGATCGATATATGTACGCTGATTAATTAATTTCATGCTGGCTCTATATAGAGCAAAAGTCCCAAACTGATCATTATTAACTTTATACGGAGAAACACCGAAATACTTAACCAAACAAATACATTTTTATGTAAGAGACACTCAATTGTACAAGCTTAGAACGATGGAAACATAATGTAATGATATATAATTTGCAAAATTTTAGTTTTTAAGAAAATATTATAAATACTAATACATAAATAAATAATAAAATAAAGACTTAAAAAATATTAATGGCTGTGTTAAAAGCTTTTTGATAATGATAACAATTGTCGTTACCGATAAACATCGAATTTTGTATGTGCGTATATGTACCTAGACTATATGAGTAGTATTGAACTAATTGGTTGATAGTTCTAAAAGAGATATGCTAAGATGCGAATAGACGAATTACCTATTTGGAGTATAATTTGGTATTAGCACTTTATAGCACTTTATAGTTATTTATTTCATTTTTTCTTTACATATAAACACACACATACACGCTTTATATTTAGTATTGAAAATTATAATGTATTTTTTTGTTTTTGTGTTTAGGGTAAATAGTACACAGATAAATTATGATGTTTTAAATACCACAACTATTCTATTTATTTTACTCCTCTGTTCATCTTTTGTACACTATTAGTACATATTTTTTACAATGATAGTTATTTTATGATATTTGTTATTGAAAACACTTTCCCGATACATAACGTTTTCTTTAGTCACAATTTATTCAGCGATTTAGATATCGTTCCCAGTAAAAGATGTTAGTCTTGCATAATATAGAAGCTGATTTATACAACATACATATTTATTCTAAATGTGTAGGATATTTGTAATATTTTTCAATATAAAACGCATTAAAATTGTTTATCTAAATATAATTAAACCATATAAATATGTATGAGCGAATGCGTCAAAGAATATGAAAGCTCTCAAATGGAATATCAGATTAGATTACAGAAAGGAACTCTCAACGAAATTATCAATCAATTAGATGAATGAATGATATTGAAACAAAAAAAAATCAAAAATATTTTTTTATACGTACTTCAATTCAATACTTTAATATTTGCTAATATGTATTTTAAAATTTAATCTATGTATGTAGTTTATCTTAAATTATATATCAAACGATTTATGTACAAAAGAAAAATACAAAACAATAAGAAAAGAATGTTGCATTTTAGACGTTTTACATAACAAATATATAGGCATTCATATTCATAATTGCAAATTATTTGGGAAGTTTTTATTTTTGCCAACAAAAACTAATATAGTAATGTTTTTGCAGTATATTTTCAATTGGTATTATTTAAATTATTTTTTTAATGGTGGGCTAGTTTTGTCCTATAAATAGAAAGTGATGATGGCACAAACACGCTCGAGATTTGAGTCTCTTTTGTATGGACGATGACACACAATCACATTCGGTAACAAAAAGGTCTTTGTTTACAGTTTATACATAATTTTCATAATTTTTTTTTTTTCTATTTCACTTTTTGCACAATTTTGTTGATATGTTGTAAATTTAATCACAGTTAAAATAATTTACGCTATAGCTTTTAGAAGTTTTTTAAAAAATAAATTATAATAACACCACCGGCCAGGCTACGTCGGTCAGTTGATTTCATATTTTTATTTAATTTCTGTCAAAAATGATAGCGATGTTCAGTACTCAATAAAAGAAATAAAGTAGTCATATTCATAATTATTTGGTATTCAGTTTATTTTGTATCATTCAGTGTATTCAAGTTTTAAACCCTGGTATTTTTATTTCATTTAAGAACCACTTATTACTGAATATATTTTTGTAGATGTCGTTGATTCGTTTTAATGCTTATATACAAAAGCAGATATATAGTGCCATCTATTATTAGTATTTTACAGAAGTTGATAAAAATATTAAAAGTAAACAGCACAGAAAAATAACAAAAGCGTATTTAGTATATGTTCAGAAGTTAATAGATATTTGAAATTAATATACAGTAGTGTTATTTAATTAGCACACCCATCTATCAAAAATTTGCGATGTACAGGCAAATCTCGGTTTAACGAACGATATATTGTCAGGCCCATTCGTTAAATCGAAAAATTTGCTATATCGAGACTTTTTAAAATCATTTTATTTGTTATATAAACAAAAGAAATATTTATATTCATTTTATGACGATGGTATTTTATATTTAATCTTAAAAATCTTAAAAATAATTTACATATTCCTCCAAATTACAATTTTTCACATCTCATTTTTGGAATGCTGCACGTCATCACTTGCATTGTTAAAACTCAATAAAAAAAATCAAAGCACATACAAAATCGTACATAATTTTACATAATTAGTCGTTACTACAATTCAGTCAGGATTACGACCTAGCTTCTCACACTACTTATGTGTGTGCTTTCATTTTATGCATGTGTGGAGGGACCTACAGTTTAAAGTCGACTCCAAACGTCCGGTTTTTGAGAAGCTGTTCATGGTATTTTTTTTACTCTTAGAGGTGAAGTCGCCGAAGAAATATTTGCGTTTTGATGTCTGACATGGGGTTGGAACCCGGGCCTTCAGTCTAATAAGACAACAAACTACCTACTGGACTACGACTACTTGCATAAAAACATCAAAAATTAAGGTCGCTTTCGTTGCCCTCAAAAGCAGCGAATTCAACGCTTGTGGAGACTTTCGGGAATGCAAAAAACATAAAAAAACATACATAATCGTAGTCATTGAAAAAAAGTAGCGGTATTCTAACGGCTATTTTTGTTTTTGTTTTCTTTACTTCTTTCTGTTCGTAATATTGAGAAGGTAAATTTTTAAATGTTCGCCATATAAGATTGTCAATGAAAAAAAGTTTTTGCTTGATTAGGTTAGGTTAGGTTAGAAGACGTGTACCTGTCAAACAAGACAAGTACAGTACCCGGAGGTCGAACTGGCCCATTGTACAACGTCCTAAAGGAGGGAAGGAGGGGAAAGGATAAGGTAATTAATGTTAAAAATTTAGATGTTCGGTATATCGGATTTTCGTTAAAGTGAGATTAAATTTTCAATATTTTTTTCAGACGACATAATTATGTGTTCACTTAAATTTTATGTCTGTTATCAACTCCGAACCAAAACATTTTTTATAATGAATAACTATTTAAGTTTCTCTTGTTAATTAATTATTAAGCACATGAAATTAATAAATATTAGTTGTTTTTGTTACCATTTCTCTTAAATCTCTTTAATTTTTACAAAAATGAAAAATTTGCTTAAGTGCCTTAATTGTGTGTTCACAAGTGTATTTTGTTATTAGTTTATTATTAAGATGAAAGCAATTAAACTAAATTATATGGTTTCCATTAATTCTATTACATTTACGTCTTTTTTTAAAAAAATGTAAATAATTTATGTTAAACTTTGTAAAAATTCTTTACTACACCTAGATTTCGCAAAATTATTTAAAAATACCTACAAAAAAATATGAAATTGCAAGCACTAACGGAAAACATCTAAACATTGTCCAACAATACTGTAGTATCACAATTATCACAAAAAAACTACGATCATTTAAAGAAAGCATCGACCAAGAAGGTACTTGGGCGAAACAAAATTCTTTCATATTGTCGTCAGACATACATATTAATTTAAACTAAAATCTCCTGCCGCAGACTAAAAGAAAGGTACTTTACCGGGTTGAATAAAATATTTAGACTGCCAATAAGTTGACATTACATAAGACCAGGAAAAAGATCGTATAGATGAGTGTGCTAATTATAAGACCACCACTGTATAATGTTATTCAAAAGAACACCCCTGTCCAATCTGTGACACAGATTCAGGTGCTGTGCGTGGACTAAAGGTTATCTTAATATCTTTAAAAGATTTGTTTCGATTCGATGTCTTGTGCGATCTTTTCTACCCATCCGATTTCATATACCTCATCCGAATGATTAGTATTATATACTAATACCTGGATGCCATATTGTTTAACCAGTTTTCCTTATCGAGATAGTGGACGCAAGATTAATGCAGGCCACAAACGATTAAACAAGAAAAATAAAGCGAAACGAGTAAATCGATTGATAGTAATGACCCTGGGAGTGATGATACGTTTCTCCTTATTGCTCGAATTATAGCGAGAACGTTCCGCTCGGAAAGGAATATCGTATCAGGAACCATAAACGATTTTAAAAAGATCTGCGATGTTTCACGTTATGAAACGAAATAAATTTCACGAGCTGCTGTTTCGTTTGCGATTGTAAATCCCTTGTTTGTGAATAAGATTGTGGAAATCTCAAGGAAGAAAGGCCCTGAAGCACTTAAATTCCTTCTGCAGGTTCCCCAAAAACAAATCAGCTGTAGAAGTCTAGATCTGCCGAGCCTTAAATTATTCAAATCAATTCGAGTGCTCAATGTACATCAAAGAATAATTTTAATAGTTTAAATAGATGATGCCATATTTACTATTAATTACTGGGCAATTCTCAATAATATTTATCTGGTCAACAAAATGAATAAAATGATTAAAACTGTTCAGTTAATGCCGAAATTCATTCTGTTAAAGTTTTTTTTTTTGGTATGCGTTCGAATTTGACTTAGCAAATTTTTTTTCTCACTATTCATGTAGTGCATTGTATTGGAATAAAAAGGGGTAGTGTGCGAGAAATTTATTCTTGCATTTTTTAATGACCAGTGTAAAACTTTCGCCACTTTTTTTCCTCGAGAATTACCTTGTAATTTTCTTTTTCTATATCGAATTAATCACAAAACACACAGGGTCTCTGGTGTGACTCGAACCCACGGCCTCGATACTTGAACTTTAGCACACTACCAACTAGGCCATCGAAACATCGTTAAGAGTAATAGAATGCTAAATGCAGTCAGTGCGAATAGTGAGTGGCAGCACCCACTTGACATTAAGCATCCTTAACTGCCATTGGCACCATATACCGTTGACCGGTCTGTCATTAAAAACTTCATGACGTGAACGCTCCCTTTAGATCCGCTGCCTTCCGTCCTGTGGACCAATAATAGAGACATGTGGTTCAATTTCTCTAGCTACCAACAGTCTGACTGTCAATTGGTATATTAAATCGTGTTTCTTTTATTGTAAGAGTTGAATAACGCTAATCCATTGAGATGAGTTAAGTACTAGAAATTAAGTGAAAGCAAGAACGATTCAGAAATGTGAACTATGCCAAAAAACACATTATAAAAAAAAATAACAAATAAATACGCCACACAGAAAACTTAGGAAACTCTTGGCATAAATAATAATTTGCATATATTTATGTATATGAACTTGGTGATAAGGAAAAATCAACATGTGATAAAATTATAGAATTAAAAGGAAATATGGAAATAGTAATAACTTCATTCGATATTTTTTTAAATACATAGTATTAAAATAGTAGATAAATCTAGTCAGATGCATATAGCTAATCAAATATTTAAATTTTGTACAGTAACGAAATTATAAAGCAAACTGACTACTGTAGAATATCAACAAAAATTATTTTTTATAATTGATATGTAATGGGGAGCTCCTTGCATGCAATTAAGAATAATTGATTAAAAATAGGGTAGATCCCAGAAAATTGGAAAAGTGGCAAAGTAGAAATTGTCAACAGAAAAATGTAAATTCAAAAGTTATATATGTATGGCACCCAAGGTAAAGAGCTATTGTATTAGACGTTAGGTATTGATATCAGCCCATAAGAAACCAGAAGTGAAAAGTGTAAGGATAAAAAGGCAAAGATGTTGGAAATAAATATGAATAGCGAAATAATATTCAGAATTATTCAAAAGTTGTAGAAAACCTTGGAAATACATATGTAGATCAGGAAATGCAAATTAAAGATCATATAGAAGATATGTGTAAAAAATGGTAAAAAAAATCTTTTTTTTTAGAAGAATTTGTTATAAAGTCTATATAACGACAATAAATATATATGATACGATAGTAGAGCCTCACTCCGTATTCGGTTCAACAATAATACGTATGTGTATACATGCTGCAATGAATCGCAGTTGGAAAGACTATAAAACTCACAAAATAAGACAATGCGGACTATTTTAAAATGCAATAGATATACATCAGTATGAATTATGATAGTACCCGGGGGCCGAACATCGGCTTTTTACATACATAGGACACGAACATCAACAATGTTCGTTAAAAAGAACGTAAAATTGATTTCAGTTGCTTGTCAGCTTCTATAGAAAGTTCATGTCATATTACAGTAGGATCCTCTATTTTCTTCTTAACTTCACGTTAAGAAAATCAAATACAACGGCAATACAAACATTTATATTCTATAAGGGACTTTAAGTATGCAACACTCTTACGGACAGTATTAGAAAAGAGAAAACTTTCGAAGAAAATGTGTAAATAATGTACGCATTTCATAGAAAAGAAAAGAAATTTACACAACAAGAACACTTATGTTGTGTGCGTTAATTTGTATGCATGAGTGGTAGGACCTACAGTTTTAATAAAGTCGACTTCGAACGTCAGATTTTTTAAAGCTAGCCTAAGCCCTATATACTTATAAATATAAAATATAAAAATACTGATACTTACGAAAGTAATTAAGCGTTTCACGAGTTTGTTCCTTCGTCAGACCTAATCCATCAGACGGAATTTCTAAGGCAGGTGCCGGTACATACCAATCCTGGTTTGAATACCCGGAAAAATCTGTCAAAAAATCTGATCGAACCTTATATTTTGGAATCTGTTCTTCCAACAATGAAAATATTTCTACTTCTGGCAAATTTTCAGTACTGCATAAATCTATAATAAAATAAATTAATGTTATTACTTACGTCAAATTGTCAACACATGCATGTTTATTTAATTATTTATACCAAAACAAAAAAGCAAAATAAAAATAATAATAAGTGATCTATGCACGAAATTTTTTAATTTTAGTTTCTTATTGCATAATAGAGTGCATAAAAGAGAGTAAAATAAATAGTTTGAAGTAGTTAAATTTCAATTCATTCGATTACTTTTCTGATACACACTATAATTTTAAACACTTAAGCAATATAAACAATTGACACCATCAAATTTGTGAGTAAATTATGGATGGCAACCGAATTTTATTCGCGTTGTCGTTTTTCAAGTTGTAGTTGGCAAAAAATAAATTTTTTTACAAGTGAATTTTAAAATGTTAGATGTCAGATACCATCTGCATTTTCAATTTATATCACTTTGGAAACTTACATCTCAACTGCAGGAGTTCAATTGTTGCCTGTAATCGACCGACTAATCAGTTAAACGCAATATAAAACAAATATTTCTGAAACCACATAAAAAGACATACTGCTTCTCAGTAGCGGCCGCCGGTAACGTGATACAGTATGACTCCTGAGAATCGATCTCATGATCCCATAACAGGTCATTCAATGTGATTCGTACTTAGGGTCAGTACTTGCTGAAGATCAGTCTAGCTAGAAGCCCTCTTCAAAAATAGTCTATCCGCCAGCGGAACTTCACCGATACCTAGCCACCTCGGTGAGTAATTTTTAATCTTGCCAGCTATTCGGGGACTACGACTTGGTCTACCTTCTTCTAAACTCGTGGGAATCTTATGAATTCTAATAATAGCAACAGCAAAACACAAACGTCTAAACACAGGAAGCTGAATTCTCAAGGCGAGCGCTCTGTCTCCAAATCGATGCCCGACTATAAAGGATAAATGCCAATTCAGCAAGAAATCCAACGTTCAACGGGGTCTTTCAGCGAAAGCATCAACTTTGCAGAGCAGTGAATTTTCCAAAGTCAAACTAGGCAATCAAACCGCTGCTGCCAAGAGTCATCCATCTTCGGCTAAATTTTAAGCTACATGGAGTTATCAGGATCAGAAAGCTGTACTTTACATTGTCTCCAAATTGCAAGAAATTCTACCAAATCAAAATCCGAGGACGATAAAGGGAAATTGGAACAGACACGTAACAATGTTCCATCGGAAAAAGATACTAACATACCTGGAAATCCTCGGGTAGTGCTAACCGGCGCCAAAACGGCGAAGGTCTGCAGAGAGGTCATAGACATTAATGTAGTAAGTAACAAGGGATAACAAGACGAGCTTATATTAATAGGTAGGATACTTACTGAGACGTTTTTAGGTAACAGTTTTCTGTTAGATCAGGATTACGCCATTAGCTCATTTCAACGTTTTAAATCATTATACCTGTCTCAAATACTCGCATGTGTATGCTAAATGGAGAAGGCGAAACTAATTATCGTCCTGAGAGACCATCGATTCCACTGCGGATGATCTCAGACCTATTGATCTGACCTCATTTGTTCTTTAAACGCAAAATAATTGTATTAAGGTAACTGGTGGGAGCACACTATATTCTATGGCAACTTTCAATGTGGCGGAGGCTTAATAAATGCAATATTAGTGGGACTGTTACGAATTTCGTTACTGAACATTTAACTAATAGAATAATTAATTCCTCTCTAGGTAAAGTTAATATGGCAAGGGAAGCGAACAAGGAGGGAAACAGAAGGTGGTGACATTTCGCCCTAGCTTTGGAACACCGTAGCAGAAGACCTTTTAGAAGAAATTAAGCGCGGTTTTACGGTTTATGGCTATGCAGATGATCTAGCCACGTTACCAGAGTTTGATCCGCATACTTTCTCTTCCAGATCTAACCAGGCTTTAAATCTGACAACAGAATGGAGCTTATCGTGTGATTAAAGAGTCAATCCTTGCGAAGCAGAATAGGCGCTCAAATCTCCTACTAAGGCTGAGTTAGTGTTAGGAACACTCAATGCAGTCAAATCCGAGCAAAATCTGGACTAGGATGTTTACACTGGAGGATGAAGGATGAGTGCTTGTTGAGTGGCGGGATTTTCCCTAAAAGTCTCTTGATTTACTAGGACAGTTAGTCCCTGTCGAACGTAGTTTCAACGACCGCCCTTGTCCACAAATGTCGAGGAGAAATTTCATTCAAGGATAACTTTTTCGAGGGTTCCGAGACATAGGGACATCGTTGCTGATGAGGAGATCAGTGCTGGTAGAGATCTCGCGTTCTTCAACATATTACAGGGCATGCTGCTCGCTGTGTGTCAGTGGCCTACTCTTGTCTTAAATAGATGGAGACTTTTGACCTCGCATTATCTGACATCATTGATCGAGCTTATATAGATTGCTGTAAAAGCAAGATTTGTTGGAATGTTTGATCTCCGGGTGTGATTATAATGGACTTAAATGCTGACCTAAGGGGGAAATTCTTCGCCACCTTACCTAACCTTGTTTCAAACATTTACACAATTTTATCTGAAATTTGAAGTTTAAATATCAGAATAAAACTTATAAATAATTAAATAAGACTTCAAAAATTCAAAAAAGCTATATGTGTTAAATTATGCACTCAATTATTATTTTTTTTGTTCAGCATGTCGCCTAAACTTTTTTCAGACAATGTTATTACCTGTAAGACAAGCAACATCAACAGTTTGAACAGGTGGCTTTATATTTAGTGGTGGTTGAATTAAGCGCTTGGCCGATAACTTTGGTAGATGTTTGTTTAGGGTCGCCTGAGCAGAAGGACTTAATGGGGCGGATGCCCCCAGAGCTGTCGAAAGCATGTATAATGTTGAATCCTGCAAAAATAAAATCAGTTTTCATTAATATAAGCATTACATATTTAATATTTTTTATTAGTTACTATTATTCTACTACATACTTAAGAGTTTAAAACGAAATTATTATTATCTCTCTGAAGTTGTATTTAAAAGCCTAAAAATTGACTACTTACGGAACAATGTATGCAGAATATATTGCTGACACATTGTAAATATGCAATAAAAAAATTAATACAGTGAACTCGCGTAAACGTGAACATTCGAAAGTATGAACGTTTCAGCAACGTGAACAAAATCTGAAAGCTCTAAAACGTGAACATTTTTTATGACTAGTTTTATCAATGTTTTGTTAAAGAGGCAGAAGTCAACTGACAAGTTTAAAACTGAAAACTTTGTTACAATTCTTGACTAAAAAGGGACTTTCGGTAAAATCCTTTCTGTTAATAGACAATGCCCCTTCACATCCGGCTGAATCCCAATTGACTTTTGATGACGGATTCATTTGTGCAATGTTTTTGCCACCTAACGTAACATCGCTAATACAGCCCATGAACCAAAATGTTTTTAAAATAACAAAACTGTATTATAGAAACAGTCTGTTGGCATTAGTGGCTGGGAAACAAACAGAATTCTGTAGATTCTGTTAAGATGCTATAAAAGATATAATTAATCTTTTGGACTCAAAGTCGCCGTGGTCTAGTGGGTAGTGTGTTGCCTTATTAGACAAAAGGCCCGGGTTCGTATCCCAGGTCAGACATCAAAACGAAAAAAATATTTCTTTGGCGACTTCCTCTCAGCAGATTTCTGACAAAGACTCTGAGAGTAAAAATTGCCATGAAAACCTTCTCAAAAATCTGTCGTTCGGAGTCGACTTTAAACTGTAGGTCCCACCACTCATGTATAAAATTAACGCACACAATATAAGTGGTGTGAGAAGCTAGGTCGTAATCCTGACTGAAGGGTTGTAATGGCCAATTATGTATGTAATCTTTTGAACTCATCATGGAGTAGAATTTCGTAACAAATTTTAAACAATTGCTGTAAAAGTTGTTTAAATTAAGTTTCGGACAAAGATGACCCCAGTGGTTCTACTTCTTCCGGGGCTAAATGCTCAGTTATGTTTTAGATTGGAACAACAACAACAAGTATTAAAATTCAGTATAATAACGAAGATTATTATATTCCAGACAGAAATTAGAATTAAACTTAAGTAAGCTGTAGAAGCTTTTGATAAGGCTTTAATATGGGCTAAAAACCTGCTGAGTAACCTTTAACCTCTGTTAAAGATGACTAAACAAAAAACTTTCAAAAAAACTTGCTGATTTTTTAAACTTTAAACTTTATTTAACTAATTATCCAACGGAATAAATGTTCCTTTTATTTTTATTTTTTTGTTGTTATTGTTAATTAATACGAATTGTTTGTATTCAAGTGTATCAAAGTGAATTATATATAATATACATATAAAATTCACGTGTCACAGTGTTAGTGGTTACGCTCTTCCGAAATGGTTAGACCGATTTTCATGAAATTTTGTGTGCATATCGGGTATGTCTGAGAATCGGACAACATCAATTTTTCATATCCCTAATCGTTAAAAATTAATATTTAGGTACATATTGATCTTAAGCTGCGGTCAAGTATGGCAAATGTTTGCAACAATTTTGTTTTTCTTTTTTGCCCGAAATATGACTAAAACAACTAAAATTTTTTTTTGTAGTCACAATACGCACATTTATTTTTGTTTCTTCAAATAGCGGTAAACGAAAGTATGGCAAACATGTTTGCCATGTGGTCACACTTAAAAAATATTTCCCACAAAACAAATGTTTGACCTTATACTAGGTGAATATTTTTTCGTTTTGTGTTGCGGGGCTTCTGTGATATTTTGCGAACGGAAAAAAAGAAAATCGGCTAGGGCTTTGAAAATGGGTTCAGCGCATACAAATATTATGTTTTTAATCACAATAAAATTAACATAAACAAATGTTCATATTTTTTCAGTGCAGTCAATCGTCATATTTGAAAATCGCTGAAATGATGTACATAACTAGAACTAGACGTTAAACCTAAGAATTGGAAATGGAACATACATATATATAAATTGAAGGATTTGGCTGACTTCGTAAACGCAATTTGCAATGCAGCATTGCGAAGAAATTAATTTACAAGGCAAAGCAATGTTTTATTGTAACACTGTTTTGTCAAATAACGAGATGACATTTTAATATATTTAGGAACTTTGGTCCTTGCACGACTTAAAATTTGAGTATAATTTCATTTTTTTAAACGAATATTCAGAAAAAATGCTGCCTTCTTTTGAAAACCGCTTTCGATTTGGCTGATAATAAAAATTCAATCACCACTTTGCTTAAAAATATTTTAAACAAAAGAAAAGCGTCCTCGTACAGCATTATTAACTAGTCAAGATACAAAGAGAAAAATTCCTAAAACATTAAATTTTTTTAAAAGTATTGTAAGAAAGCAGGACGATGTGTTTGATTATTATTTTCGAATGGAGAAAAGTACATTTCAGGAATTATTACCAAATGGTATAATTTGACAAAACTAATAAATATTTTAAATTTTAAGAAATTTCAGGTATATTGGAATAACGCTACAAAAAGCATTACAGATAAGAATTTGAAAATTGCGTATCAGTTGTTCTTTCATTTGTACTTACAATATAAAAAAAAATTTTAATTACCACAAATCTGCCATTTCTATCGCAAAATTTTTGCCGCTAGTAAATGTAAATGTTTACAAAGTATCACAAATAGAAACCATGCAGGAAATTGACAAATAATGCGCACTGAAAAGCATTGCTATGCAATAATGAACACGGAGCATTGCCAATACAAATTTTACTGCTTTTACGAACACAACTCATTGTAAAGTTACACTGCAAACTGCGTTTATGAATTCAGCCTTGTTAAAAAGGTAATCAGCTAAGCCAGCAATTTTCCTGGATTTCAAATAAATTTTAATAACATACTTTTTAGTGGAAAAATTACTGGGGTTGAATTACAAGAAAAGATTAACTAATTAAATTTGAATATTCAGACGTGCTTAAGTCAAGGCAAGTTATAGACATTCTTATGATAAAAAAAAAAAATGGCGAAAGTTTTAGATTTTCCAATAGCTTAATCTTCGTTAAAAAATGTTTGTATTCGGCATTGGAAAGACGTCTTTTGCACGTTGAAATTTGTTTCGAAACAAATTTCTACACTCTTGAGTTTGCAGGAGAGAGGGGAAAAACGAGCGGGGGTGATTTCAGAATTTCATGTACTCGGAAATTTGCTTTGTTCTTTATTCGTATATACATAGAGTTATATTTGATATCACATTTTCTTTCATTTTTTGTTTCGCATAGAGAAGTTAACATCTTGACTGCCGCGGCAACTTTCAGAAAACTAGCCAAAAACGACAATTTGATTTTTCACATTATATTACTAAAAACTATTTTTAGATCGTAGATATCATCAAAAGACGAAAATGATGTTTTTTAGGAGAAAAAGTGAGTAAGATATGATTCGTAGTTAGTCAACGGTGTTAATATAAAGCTCCCTTATTTAAAATATCATTAGTCTTTGTTTATTTTGAAAAATTTTAGCGCCAAACAATTAATTAAAAAAGGTTGAAAAAATGCAAATAAAAAATATTAAAAAGAATATAATTTAAATAAGGTAAATGTATTGAAAAATAATAATACATAAATATATAATATAAATTATAATATAATAACAAATAACAGATTACCAAACAAAGCTAGAACTGTCAAAAACAGCAGAACGACACGATAAACGAAAACAAATTTTCTGAAATTAATTTTATACGTCCAAAAACGAAAGAAAGTTTAAAAGATAATGCAAAAAAGATTCTCACATTTTTTTCGAAAACTAATTTCATCGTGCAAAAGGCGTCAAAGTTAAAAAAAGTTATCAGGGAGTAGTTTTAACAAGCCTTTCTTTTAGCTCTAATTTGAAAATTATTTATAGATATTTTTGAGAAAGGTTTTTATGATTGAATTCCAAAATGTACTATACTTGTTTAAAAGGAAAATTGGAATTATGTTGCTGTGTTGAATTACAATTTTCCACTTCAAGAGTTCCATTCATAACATTGTACTTTGAATATTTTAATCTGCTTATTTTCAGGAACAAAATTTATCGTGACAATTTGGAGAAAAAATCAAAATTGAAATAAAAATGAAAAATTTTCTATAACAAAAACAAGTACTGTCTATTTTTATGTACTAAAGAGTTAGGTCGTTACAGAGATCTTTTTCTTTAATGAGATTTAAAAATAATAACCATTTTACTGAAAAAATCATTACAACCCCTGAATAGCTTTGATCTAGAAAGGTATAACAATTGATATATCCATTAACGTGTATTTAAATTTCAAACTCTGAATGTATCTGTATATGCAGGCACCCAAATATTTATATGTATATAATGGATACATTTAAAACGAATCAAAAGGTTTCCATAAAATAAATTATTTATTTTGTTCAAATTTGAATTCACTCAATTTTTTTTTTTTTTTGCGATTTTAGTGATGTTTTAGTTTTGCTAGTAGACAAGACAGCCTTAAACAGCTGTCATTTGCCGCTGTTTGCTCTTACGAAAAATATGTAAGAGTAAACAAATATTTAAGATTTTTATGTTTCTCACGCAAAATTACTTTGTGGTCACATTAGGTCCAACAAATCTTTTACGTTTTGTGGCAAATATTTTTAGACGAATAAAATTTTGTTTGGAAGTTCGTAGAGTTGATATCGGCAAACTCACTAAAAATGGGTGTGGCAACCCTTCCCTTTTAAGAGATACCTTTAAGTTGGCTAATTCGCTGGTTTATAACTACATATGTACCAAGGTAGATTTATATATGTATTTATATATAAATGCAAAAATTACAGGGATTTTGTTTTTGTTAAAGAGTACGCGGAATGTCAAAAACAGCTGACCAAGTGTATTCATCACTGACTGACGAATAACAATAGAAAGAAAAATAAACATACTTTTGACAAATAAAGCACAGAATAAGAAATTTATTACCAAAACAAAACACTAAAAGAACAACATTTTGAAATTTTAAACCTCATCAGCTGTAGAGTTACGGTTACCCGTTATATAAATCTACCTTGATATGTACATATATAACATATATGATATATCTATTAGTATTCGTTCTGAAGCGAGTACAGCAACTACAACTTCGTCAATGCTATCCATCATTCGGACCTCTTATTGTTATTCTTTGTCTGCCTCATTTAAATAACGTACCGACTTCGATTAAATTTTTAACTAGATCTGAATACCGTAGAACACGTATGGTTTACGTTATTCTTTTTAAGAAGTACTCAGAGGGGGTGGTGCAGCGTATTGCAATAAATATATAGCACATATCTATATTTATATTTATTATATTTAATTTTTTGTTATTAAAAATTAGTTTAAAATAGTGTTTAACATTTTTACTTATTAAAATATAATTTTTGATATTAAATAAATTTAGGTACTCGATAACGTGAACAAACTCGAATATGTGAACTGCCTGGGTAAAAATTAGTTCATTCTGCATTAATTTTTAATGTATGTTAATACAATGTTTCTGAATAATATTTAGTATTGCCATAAAAAATGTCTCGTGTGTCTGAAAATCAATATTCATTCTTATTTGTTAAGTGTTGTTTATCATCTTTATCATAATTTTAATAACATCATAATCCAAAAGATATTATGGATAGCAATAATACTAAACTTCAAATCTATTTAACCATGAAATATATGTATGAAACTTCTGAAATAACTGATTAGCCGCAAATTGAATACAACATTAACAGTTATATTAGTTATACTGAAATTTAAGGTTCTATAAAAATGTACATTTTTTTTTATTTCTTTTCTGATATAATTTTCAAATCTAATTTTGAAAATAGTTTGTATAATTAAATGACTATATTTTAAAGCTACATTTTATACAATTTGGTTTAGTTTTCGCAAAAGTTCGGTAACATATAAGGTAAATAAATTTTAATAATAAAAAATTTCTTAGATTGCACATTCAAGCCCAAAAATAAATGAATAAAAGTTGCATATGTAGCTGTTTCCTTTTTTGGACATTTAGAATCATAATAAAAGACTAGCGCGCATTAAGGTCAAAGAAAGTGAAGGTGAAAATCCGCTTTATTTTATTCTACCATCGTTGAGGGAAGTAATCACATTTAAATAGTGTGGATGACCTTTTTCCGTACAGTTAATCCTTTAGTAGGATTATCTTTTTTACATCTTTTTAGCAATTAGGATTAACACCTGATCCATTATATTATAATTTCCAGAGAATCTATAATAATGTTTGCTAGCGTTTTCAATGGCTCCCGTTCGTTCCCTCCTTCTCACGAGAGCACATAAATACCAATTAATCATCAGCTTCCCCGTGTAGGCAACGCCAGTATCTTTGTTTGTTCAATACATAAATTGACGTAAAAAAGAGCAAATAGTAAAAACTCTTGACCCAAAATATTCAGGTTCAAACCATCGGATAAGGTAAAAATATTCTCCTCATGGTCTTCAAAAATTAAAAGGCTTGAATCTTATTCAAATCTAATCTACATAGATTGCCACTAGAAAGAATAATGAACCAAACTTTAAGGCAATTCTGTAGTGTGACAAAAGCCACAGTAAAAGATGAAATTGTTGTTTGAGAAAGTATATTTCACATTGAGGAAAAAACAATTAAATGTTAACCTTCCAGTAAAACCATCATGTTGATCACCACCTGCAACTGTTCCGGTGTGTTTTTTTTATCGGAATCTGAACTTGTTGACATTCTACATCTATACTGATAACAATTTCGTTTTCATCATTGGAGATTAACTCTTCACCAAACTCTTTAGCCTCAGATGTTCACTATGCATTCTACCCGTTTCATAGTTTAGAATTTTTAATTTCTGATTCTATATCGGAGCACTATTTTACATTATGTTCAAAAGATTTTCAATAACTCACTTCTTTTTACATTTTTTATATTTTTATAAATAATTTTCCATATCACGTAATACCGCTACAAAAGGCAAGCAATACACTTATTGAACAATTTCTAACATACGCCTAATAGACAATTGTTATCATAATCATATAACAGTATTCGAAAAAAAATTTAAAATGTTATTTCAACAATGAGCCACACTCGTCATAGAAGAAATTTGCCCAATTTAATAACAGAATATACTTAATAATTTTAAATTAATGGGCAGATAGTAGCGGGGGAGGTGACTACATCTATCTATAAAAACATTTATGTGGTATAGAAAAATAATCATATTCTAAGAAATTTCATCATGTCACCACCAATATTGTTTTTTTGTCTTTCAAATGAAAATTAAATAACTTCTTTGAGTAATCTACAATCAATTTATGTCAAGACTTCCAGAGGAACTTCCAAACTTTGACAATTGATTTGAATCTTGTTTTTGCACAATAGATTTTCCATTCGTCCTCTCAAGAGAATTATTCGCAATGTGGTGCATAATTCGAGTCCACTGGTTCAGCAAACATTGCGTTGTCTATAACATCCATTCGCAGATCACAACTTGGTATATTTTTCGTCATGACCTGAATTTTTCATTTTGAATCGTGAACTAAAGGTAGTTTTCCTAATTTTCATAGAAATGTACTATAAAACTCATATCACATTGAATATTCTTTATGAGCAATTTGAGAGCATGTTACCTTACATTGACAACTAAGAAGGTGTGATTTGATGTTTCTTAAATCGGAGGTAAATGCGAAGAATACACAAACCACAGCGTTTACCAGTCAAAATGAGTCTGATCTATGCACTAGAATCATGGAAAAACTGACATTTTGAATGCGCCACCTTGTTTTATTTAAATTTAAAGATATTCTCTTAGAAATATTTTATTATAAAACGTCCTTTAAAACGTTCCTTTGTATGTATAATATTCATAAATAAAGATTATAAAGACGGAGAATATCCTCAAATGCAGTTACTGTTTTAAAATTTAAATCAGAAAATTTGGTATAGTCTGCCACATTTCCTAAAGAACAGAGCGCCTAAATAAAATGGTATAAGGAAATTGATAGCAGAAGATATAAGGAAAGAAAATCTGGCTGTTCGGGAATGTTAAATGATCATTTTCTTGACATCAAACACATTTACATTTGGTGCATCATACACAACGAAGAATTTTTAAAGAGTAAACTTGTTAACCCAGGTCAGACACCAAAACGAAAAAATATTTCTTCGGCGACTTCCTCTCAGCAGATTTCTGGCAAAGACTGCCATGAAAAGCTTCTCAAAAATCTGTCGTTCGGAGTCGACTTTAAACTGTAGGTCCCGCTTGTAAACTTGTTAACCTTCAATCTTAAGGGTATACGTGATAAATAAATTGGTCAGACACATATTGGAAGACTCACGATATTGGCGAGTAACCCAAGCAGATGTGTTTCCATTGTGCTTTCAAATTGCCACTGTAAACAAAAATCCCAACAAGTGGTCTGTTTTGTAAAAAAGCGCTGGAAGACGTTTGATCCATTGTAATCATTCTAAAGGTACAGAAGAAGAATATGGAAAGGTCAGGAAGGAAAGAGAAAAGTAAGAAGAGTATTCTAAGCAAAATAAGTAGGTAAAACATAAGTAAATAAAACCGGTATATTAGTGGTGCATTTTGAGAGAGCGGTATGCAGTTGTTTTTTAAAGTCCATAGCAACTCCTAGAGTATAATTTTTAAGAAATGTTGATAAAGTCTCATAAAGACATTATTAGACTTTTATTAGCACGCAAAGTTGCGAAATGTTTTCCAACACTGAACACTTTTGTAAACAAAAACATATGTTTGTAAAGTGGTAAGCAACTCAGAAAACTAATTTTTGCAAATTAAAAAGGTATTGTAGTTTTGAATTAGTTTATATTTTCTTTTATAAAGTTTGTTGTTTTATTACAACTGTTGAATTTCGTTTTTCTTTAGATCGAGCTTTTTATTATTTATTTCAATAATATTGTCTAATCTTATTAACACTTCACCTATACCACGTCTGTAGCCGTCAAATTTTTTAACATGTTAATTTTGGCATTTTCTTTGATTTTTTGATAACCAATGCTTTTTCATTTTCTTCTTCATTGTCTTCAATTTTAGTACAAGAGGAAATGTCTTTGCTATGAACTTCTTCATTATCAAATAGCGAACAGGCAGAAATAAACGAATCGTTACAAGATGTATTACTTTGTGATGTAGGTGCAAAATATTATCACTACAATATTTTGTTTCTGACCAATCTTCCTTTTTTTTTATTTGCATAGCTGATCCAAAAGTTTTAATGTTCTTCAGACCTTCAAAGTTGCTGTTGAATGCCATGCTATGCCAGCAGCATAGTTTGGCATACTTTATTGGTGGCCTAGAAGCATTAAGTTTGGTAGTAAGCAGCTCCCAAAGTTGGTTAGCCTTTGCCTTTCCTTGTGTACTATTCGGCAATATACTTTTTGCCAAATTCGTATGTTTGGCCATAAAGTCTCCTATAATCTATTTTTGGGTGCCATTTACTTTAGTTAACTTTAACCTCAAATACTAAAATTTTAACTATTTTCTTTAGTTTTTAAAAAATTCTTACTTAAATTTTCTTTTTTTTTTTAATTTTTGTTAACAAAAAAAGCTTTACAAGATAGGTTTTTTGCTTACGATTAAAAACTCGCAAGATTGCATTCGCACAGTTGCACGTTATCGACTGCTGTCATTAGAAATGTCGATACATATTAATCGATATCGACTGACAAAATCCCAAAACTAAAAAAAATCGAACGTACGAGTAAGTATTCGATCGTATACGACTGCCAGAATTAGCCCTCAGTATTCTAGATATAGCTTCGATCTTAATAATTTAAACCGAAATAAAACTGTAATTATACGGCAATTGCGGTAAATTTAATTATGATTGCCTAAATTACTTGATACACAATGCCGCGAATCCAGTAATGGCTTACGTAGGCAATCGAGGTAAATTAAATTCGTTGAAATTATTCTCCGAAAGTTTTTCATTATATTTTTTTATTGAACTTGGGTAGAATCGACTTGATAATTTATAAGAAAATATTTATAAAGATACGTAAATTATTCAGTGTCAGGTACGTGCTATGCAAAACCTTTTTTTAAAATTCATTGCCATATTCGAAAAATTTGGACTTTTTTAAATATAACTGAATCATAAAGTTTTCATTAGTTTTCAGGAAAATATGCGCCATAATAACAATACATTAGTGTTTGATAAATCCCTAGAAGAGACGACACGGAATTTTACTTTTAAAAAGACAGTTAGCGGAAAATATAGAGTTAATAAATGCTGTAATAATGAATTTAGGGTTAAAATTACGAAATTTTTATTCATTTATTCATTACAGGTATCTCTCCTAAAAGCACGGTATCCCACAACACGATTTCACACTAAGACGATTAAAAACTTTCAGAAAACATCTTATAACACTGTACTTCTACAGCACTGTGTTTTTTTAAAGACATTACATTATTAGACATAACTGATTCAAAATCTATTGATGTAAAGGAAGCTTGGAAGCAATTTTCAATTAAAGGCTGCATCCGTATCATACCCTTATTGCTGAAAGACCTGAAAATTACAACATTAAATCGATGTAGGAAAAAGATGAATCAGGAGAAATTAAAATTGGTGGCTTATTAGAACTTGCTATGTCGATCGGAGGAGAAGGGTCTGTGGATATGGATATTGAAGATGTGCAAGACTTATTAGTGGAACAAGAAGTTGGGGAAGCAGATTTGGTAGAAATGGCATCCTAACCCCAAATGAATGAAATCGATTCTAGCTCTGATAGAGTCAGTGAAGTTAATAATTTGAAACTAAAAAATTACAGGAAGGATTAGACTTTGCCAAAAAATTGGAATTACATTTATATAATATCCTAAATTTCTACTTGTTCTTTTCTGTATAAAGTTTACATTATTAACAATATTCTATACAAAATTTACACATTGTTTCCTAAATACATTATAATTTCTCTCCTTTATAATATTGCAGGTAAGAGCGTTGAATACTTGGAAGTCCATTATAGAATAAAGGTTTTTCTATTGGAGTTGACATGGCTGTATTCCACCTGCCTATTCGATTTGATTGGAAGTGAGAAAATTTGTAAATTTTTTAGAGAATAATAGCAATAACGTAATCATTTTATAAAAAAGTGCTTGGCTATCTCGTTAGGCGGTGCGAGAAAGCTGTCGGTTGTGATGGTACGCACCGCACCGTGATGATCCAAGGCCCTTAGGCATCTTAGGAAAGAAACGAAAAAAGAGATGTGCTAAGTATAAGCTGAGTTTCAATTCCTACAGCAGACAAGCAGTTAAAGCTAAAAGAGTTTAATTCACTAAATTCTGTGCAGATATTACATGTACTAACGAAGCTACGAGGCTGCGAAAAGTACTTGCAAAGAATCCGAATGTGCAAAGCCTGTTAATCGGCCCTAATTGTGACCACATAGGGTGCAGACGAGAACCACTTGAGCTATTAATGGAGACGAGCTTCACAAGGTTTTGTAAATGTGGAAAGCACCGCATACGAGGTTGTTGAGCCACACCACACTCACAGCAGACAGGAAATAACTACATCGAAAACATAATAAAAAAAGAGAAGGTATCATGCATCCAATCTTCATTGAGATTACCCTCATGAAATGAGTGGCTAGGGACACACCGCAAGGGAGCGTAATATAACCACTGATGTAGAACCTACAAATGAAAACCGGAAGCTTCAAAATAATTCCATATACTAACCATTTCGTAATACTTTTCACGGGAAAGCATCTTCCAACGATCAACGATCTTAAGGAATCGGTACTATCAAAGGCACACACGTGGGCGGAGAAGAACGGCTTGGGTATGAACCCAAGTAAGACAGAACTTGCCGTCTTTACTCGAAAATACAAGGCCATTAACACCTCCATTCCGAAGATGAACCGAACGACTCTGGGTCTCTCAAAGGATACAAAGTATTTGGGTATCATTCTGGACTCATACTTTGTGCTCTAGAATCGCACTGAGGCATACATTCTGGGATGTGTTTAGCAGCAAATCAATACCGCATGAAATAGAGCCGAATCACCCGAATTTTATATGCGACTACATGGTACCAGGAACTATTTTCGGACGAACATATAAAACTCACAATTCCAAATAGGAAGTATGAGTTGCTGAAGATGTCAGCTGACGGTGATATAACAATCTCCATCATTGACTGACAAATGAATGTAGAACAGAATCTGGAATATTTTTCAATAAGCTAGCATTGAACGCGGCGTACAGATTGCCGATAAAGCATTTGCCCCTACTGAGTTCAAATTGTAAAAAGCAGCATGGAATTCAACAAACCGTAGGTGGTTTAACATACCTGGTTGCCGCTTTTTAAAACTGCTTTACCCAACAGTAGACAGCAAAAAACCAAGAAACTACTTCTAATTCTACGAATTCTAAAAGGACACTGTGCTTTTGGTAGATTCTATTACAAGCTTGGTCTGCCCCACCAGAATCACTGCAGATGGCGCCAGTATGTGGAAGAAACGAAATCGTTACAACATCTTTTATAAGAGTGCTCTACACTTCAAAATTGCCATCATCGGTTTTTCGGTGATAAAGCATTTGAAGAACTGCGTATGGTGGCGAAACTACCACTAATGGGACTGACGCTTACCCTAATGAAGTGGAACTACAATGAAATTTTACACAAATTATTTCAGTGTAATAATTTACTCCCGATCAATATAGTGTTTAGAATTAAATTTAGTCGATCCATAACTCTTTCTATATTCAACACAGCCATTGACATTTACATGTATAGTTTGTATATATTTTTCGTATTACTTCTGAATAACGTTATTTTTTTTTCAGTACGTTATTGAGTTATTTGCGTTTCTAACTCTTCGATGAAATTTTTGTTTACTTTATACTCTAATGTCACATGAAACAGTTTAGACTAATATATATGAATTAACTTATGAATAGTATGTACATAAGTATATAAATATATTTAGTATACATACAGTCAGAGGCTAAAGTTTTAATTCACAACTGACAAAGAAAACTAAATTTCCTTCGAAAATTTCGATCATTTAATTTTGTTGGTCTTATTATTGATGAGTAAAAAATACAACAACAGCACAGTATTTGGCTAAAACATAACATTAATTTTTAACAATGCAAGAATATTAGATGGATAAAAGTTTCGGATGTGTATTTCAACTTCAGTCCCTGACTGTATACAAATGTCTGAATTAGACACCGTCATTTGTTGCTCTAAATTATTAGTACCTTATCTATTTATTGATATCACTATAATAAATTTTCCGATTGCCTCATAATTGACTACTTTTAACTATAAAAGTTTCAGAAAATTTAAGTGTGTTTTAATTTTACTACAGCTACCTCAAAATCTTCACATGATGATAAATAAAAAATTAACTGATACCTATAAAGAAAACGATGTCTCAAACAATAATTTTGATCTTCAGCTACCTATATTAAGAGCATTTAAGAAATCAGACACACACACACACATACACATAAACAATGAGAGTACTACTTTTGACTACGTGATTCATGACATGCTACAATTAAAAATGTTAACAATACGAAAACCACCTTCATTTACTCTTTTTTTTCCATTTTTAAAATTCAATTATTTTGTAAAATTTGTTTTATAATCCTTGAATAATAAGGGACATAATTTTAGAATAGAATCAACTCCACTGTGTGTGTAAAATATATTAATAATGATTATTACATATATGATATATTTAATAAAAAGTATTTATTTGTTTAAATTATCAGCTACTAAATTTGTGAAGGAAGGACCTTTTTATATATAGCAAAAGGAAATAAAATTTTTGTAAAATGTTTTTCTTGTTAAAAATGTATTTTTTCTTTAGTAAAAAAGTAATAATTTGCTTTTATTATTTTATATTTTTTTTATTTTATTATATGAAATTAATACACCAATACCTCGCTTTGCGTCGCTTCGTTTCCTTTTTTTCGAAGTTGCGTCACTGCTGAATTTGTATTAATTTTCACCGTGTGTCGTTAGATTTTCAATGTTGAAATAAGAACTATTGCAACTGGAATTGCAATTTGGTAATGAAGAAGATGACAGTGACCGCTCAATAGAAATATCGGAAGACCAAATTCTGTCTGTTATGTGTTTGATTGACGAAGCTATGGAGCTACGGAAGGATTTTTATAGTGTTTCAAGTGGCACGAACACGAATATCAATTGCTACAAGGAAATTTATTTAATGTTGAAAAAAAGGCTGTTCAGCAAACATTTGACAATTTTTTTGTGAAAGAAAGCCGACTATGGACTCATCAGACAGTGAATAATTTTTGTTTTTTAAATTAAGTTAATTTTTTTTTATTTTATTGTTTGTTTTTTGTATGAATGTATCTAATACAATTTTATATTATTTTTGTTTTTTAAATGTTTTAATTTTCTTTTTAAAGAGTGGTATTTTCGTTACCCTTAGACCTTTACATGGTTTTCTAAAGAAAAATATAATTCATTTGGCGTCGTTTCAATCTGCATTGTGCATTTTTGAGACGTAACCACGCCGCAAAGTGAGGTATTGGTCTGCTTATTTACAGTTTGCAAAATATTTAAAAAACTTTAATATCAAATTTGTTCATTTATCAAGGTTTACTACACTTACTGTTTTTAAGATTTTTTCGATTCTTTTTACAAACATTTTTTAGTATTCAAGCTGTAGTGGCGAAGAAATATTTTCAAATTTTTTGGGAAACTTATGCCAGCAATTTTTGGAAAAAATAACTAAAGAAAACTTCAGTTAAGTGTGAAAACAATATAGTCATTTTAGATGAAAAAGATTAGTCTTCAAGAAAATTTTCTGAAAAAGCAGTAGCAAATGCTATAAAAAAGAGAGGAATCAACCTAATTTCAGCAGAACAGAAGTGAGAAACGAATAAAACTGGATAAATGCTATTAAATAACATTTAAAATATCTTTTGTATTTGAAAGGAAATGATTTTGCAACACATTTTTTTTAATTAGAGAATAGTCTAAGTATGACATATGATGGATAAAAAAATAAAGTGTATATATTGTAATATTATGTATCTACATTTGCTGGGCAGTGTATAGTTACTTAAATGAAAACAAAGCACCGATTGTTATATTTATAGACAGAATCTTTTGTACAGGCGAAATTAAATTTGGATGCTATAGAACCGATTAAGAAATATTTACACAAGACTTGAATAGAAGGCAGTTTTATTAAAATTATATTTGAAGAAAACTTTGCCAAGTTGCTGTCCAATTTAAAAAGCATTTTATGTAGCTAATTCTTTATTTAGAATAGCACGTCCGGTTCCAGATTCAGAACGCTTTCCGTTCATAATTTTTCTTCAACTCATCGAAAACCTTTGTCATCGTGAAGCTATGGAAATCGTTTTGGATATTTATTTTGAGCATTCTTCATGCATGACTTTAGACTTTTGAGTTGTTTTAATCGATTCCTTTCTGTTGCTAGTAACAATTCAATAGAGAAACAACATCAAGGCTAGTCAATTAAATACATGTTAGAATTAATAGCGAATGGCATGTTTTGTTTACTTGTTAACAAAGCGCTACGAAACTTATACAAATTTGTTTTTCTAGACGTAGGTTTTGTTTTAGACACCAAATAATTCTAAATCCACAAAACTTTTCGAAATCTGGGCTTTTTAGAAACTTCTTTGTTCTGAATAGCACTATGCTGTTAACGATTCACGATTTTTTAACTATTAAGGTGAAACATGTTGTTATACACATGTCCTTTTATCTGATAATAAAAATATGTAGGTACCTATATATCACCTTCTTAATTTGCAATTTTGATAAACATAAATAAGTTCAAATCATGCGAACAATTTTTTAAAAATTATAAAAATATTTAACGATCTGCTAGTACCTATTATTCTATTTACTGCATTCAACTTATAGAAGCCTATAAAATATCGATATTCCTTAATTAAGAGCTTAAATATTACAAAATTTTATTAATAATAATTTTCTAATATTTTTTAATTATAATTTTGATTATCGTAAGGAGTGTTTATTTTAAAAACTTTATTGGTCATGGCTTAAAGTATGATTTAGGGCCCAAAAAGTGTATGTGACAACATGTAAAAAGAAGCCACTGATGATATGTATGTCTTAATGTTGAATTATACATACATATATGATAAGACTTAAATATTGCTTTATATTGAACATTTTTTTTTTTTTTTGTAACAAATAATAAAATAATTATAATTGTTATTGAAAAGTTACTCCACTTAATAGTTAAACACTGTATGTACTTTATGTATGTATGTGATAGAAGAGGTATTTATTTACATATGATGTTGTGTAGCAGACAATTTTTAATAAAACTGAATACAATACACAAAATTGCGTAATGCATTGATGCACAAATTACCAAAATATAATGCATCTACATAAGAATCACGGTTAATCATTTTTTAATGACATTTTATTATGAAAATATTTGTTTAATCTTCATCCCAAAGAACAAGAAACCAAAAAGCAAAATATGTTAATATATTTGTCGTGTTATCTAAATTTTATCTTAGTTTTCTTTCAATGTTCAATTTATGAGAGTTTTTGTCACAGACTATTTATTGCATATTTGGAATGAAAATTGGAACAACAAATCGATTTTCACAATATTATTTGAAATTTGCTTTAAAATTCTAACCATGTTCACACCAATAATATTAATATTACAAAAGAAAGAAAAAAAAGGAAGGTAAATATATATTGGAAATTCGTCTTATATAATATGTTTATTTAGCCATGGTCAGTGTCACAGTCACATCCATAGGGTTGTTAATTGTGTATTTTAGATGTAGTTTATTATTAAAATGCTAAAATCTTTATTTTTAAACACCTTTTTATTTGAGCTTTTTATTTGGTTTTATTTGTTTTTATCACAAACATAAGAAGTTGAATGTGTTGGTGCTTCTCACTGGGAACTGGTTCGACGAAAAAGAATTACTATCACTTCTGTATTGCAAATAATTGGTTATAAATCACTTTTTATTATATTACGGAACTTTTTATTTACCATTGACGGAATAAATTTTTATTAAATGAACTGCAATTTATTACTTTTGATTGTTTGTTTCTTAAAACTGACAGAAGAAATTGCGGCCGCGATTAGAACATACATAAATATAAAACATTTCATACTTTTCATAGGCCTTTTACGTGTGTTTTGTTCTCTTTTTTCTTTTTCACTGTTATTCACTTAAAAATGCGTAGGTGCGTATTCCATCGTGTACGTCACAAAATACGATCAAGAGGCAGAAAATTAAATAAACTTATTTTTAACTCTTAACAAAAATTAAAATAATAATAATTTAGCAATCCCCTCTGTCAAAAAATTGCACGAAGGAAGATACGAAAAAAGTACTAATTAAAAAGTTCGTTTTAATGACTAAAAATCATAGCGAATGTGTTCATTTTTGCTGTGTTTAGTAACCACAATGCAACATATGATGCGCATAGTTGCATTTTTCGTACTAGTTTTTAACCCTAGAACATATTGACAAAAATAGTAATGCTATATAAAGCTGTGGTGCATCAAAAGCACTGAAATAAATAAACGTATTGATATCAAATTAAATAACATTCAAAAAGAATGTATGCATCAATGAAATTACATCTTTCTTTTTTATTTTAACAAATTTTTTTGTTTGAAATTTCTTCCACCGATTATGCTTCACTTGTGATGACAAAATGAAAATGGCGATCAAATAAAAAATCGTGCTCACACGTATATACATAATTGGCCATTACAACCCTTCAGTCAGGATTACGACCTAGCTTCTCACACCACTTATGTTGTGTGCGTTAATTTTATACATGAGTGGGGGGACCTACAGTTTAAAGTCGACTCTGTTCGACAGATTTTTGAGAAGCTCTTCATGCCAATTTTTACTCTCAGAGTCTTTGCCAGAAATCTGCTGAGAGGAAGTCGCCGAAGAAATATTTTTCGTTTTAATGTCTGACCTGGGATTCGAACCCGGGCCTTCTGTCTAATAAGCCAACACACTACCCACTAGAGCACGGCGACTCCACGTGCTCACACGTACCAATTTGATTGATCGCTTGTACATTACAATTCGTTTCTACAACTTCATCAAGTTGTATAACAAATCGCAACATCTAGGGGCCGCATAAGATGCTATGAATAGTTTCTCAAAACTTGTACGTTGCAACTTGTTGCAAAGCTAGATTAAATTGTACAACAAATCGCAAAATCTAGGGGTTTTTCAAAACTCTGTCATTCGGAGTCGACTTTAACCTGTAGACTCCGCCTCTTCTAAGGGTTGCAATGATCAATTATGTAAGTATGTAAACTTAATTTGATTTCTTTTATTAATGATTTGATGAGATTTTTATTTAAAGTGTTGTTTTTTTTTTTTTTTTGTAAAAAAGAAAGAATTGTAAAAACTCCGGAGTTATCTAACGTACAAATGTGGCTCGTTCTCAGGTCTGCACTTGATCACGGCCAAAGTAAGCATCGAACACGATATAATGTGGCATCTGCTAAGGATCAGTTTGGCTAGAAGAAGTCTTCAAAAGTCTTCTCCAAATGAAATCTCAACTGAAAAAAAGAAGATAAAAATAAAGAACCTTCTGGGGAAAAGAAGTCCAACCTTCAGAGCGGGCCCTATGTCGACAAACCTTTGCTCAATCCTAAATAGGAGCACCAACAAAACAAAGCCGAGACATCAAGGAGTCCTCTCAACGAAGAGTAAAACAGTTACCATTTCTACCAAAGCCTCTACATCGGTGGAACAGCAAAAGTAAACTTAGGCAATAAACCCGTGGACACTGCAAGGCCAAACCATCATTCCCGTCAATTGGAAGGTGGTCGAATCGGCGTTGTTACGTCCTTTAAGAAGATTATCAGCGACAACCGTGTTCACTCCCCATGTGTTCATGACACAGGATGGTACCAGGGTCGGATTAAGTTAATTGCTTGACAGGATCAACGATCATGTGAATTCTACAACCTTGCCATTGAAGGACTTGGGGAATTGTGAACGTGGGGACAATTTCATGTCACCCCCAAAGATTAGATTACACATAGGTAGATAGATAGGTCCCAAGTGGAAAAGGCAATCCCTAGTGGAGGAACTCCCAAATTCTAGCATTGTGAATGTAGGAGGTTGTTTAAAGAGACTATACTAACGAACATTTGGACAAGCATAAATAAAACATGCGCGAATTTATAAGTGTAACGCGGAAGGCGATGAAGAGCTCTAGGATGTTCTGTTGTGGGGGAACGAAAAAATCTTATGAGGCTAGCAGACTTCGCAAACTTCTGACAAAGACCAACTGTTATATAGTGCATATCAGGTTCGGTAATAATACCTAGACTTTATCGAACGAGAAGTATTAGGTTAGGTTAGAGAAGTATTCCTTGATACACTTTTTCGGATAATTGTGAACGCTGACATGACTCCCATCGTTCGGAGGCATCTATACAAACGATTACCTTAAATTTGAGTGTGGACATCTATCAGTGGGCCTACGGACCTACATCATTCCCTGGCTGCAGCAGATTTTTTATGCTTAAGGTCTTGAGTATTCATATGTACCCGCTAAGTGCAGAGAGGTGAAGGTAGTTTTCATCACTAATGCTGGGAAACCATCGATATCTAATTCGAATTATCTCGGGTCTATCAATCTAACATCATTCATTCTCAAAACAATGGAAAGTACTCTGAACCTTGAGATAAGGTCATACACTGCAGGCAGACCTACGCAGACTGTACCAAGTTCCTAGTTTGTGAACATTGGCAAAGTTCTGGCTTACAACCTCACTAGCAGCTTTCATGGACGTGGAGGGCGCCTTAAACAATTTCCATTCGAATGCAGTTGTCAGGCTCCTTTATAAGTGCAATATTAGCGAACCCATTACGAAGTTCGTTACTGAACTTGAGCTAATAGGATAAATGAATTTTGTCACTTAAAATTTTGCCAAGAGTAAATTGACAATCATTGACTGCAGTATTGCCTTTTCAACTAAGGAATACAGTTATTGACGAATCCTCCAAGCGGTATATTTTTGTTTTTATATTTTGTAGATAATAAGTATAAATACTCACGCGATTTAATGGTGATAATTTTTTGGGGGACGAATGTTTTATAAGTCCATTACGGACAGCAACTAGACTTGAGTTGCATTGGCATATGGCAACTGTGAATTTTTAATAACCAAAAGAAATTGTATTTCGTAAATGAGAGTTTTAAATATAGCAATACAACTAAGGTTCAAGTCCCATCCACAAACAAGTCATTAATACTTCGCAAGAAGAAGTGATAATCAAAATGATTAAATATGTGTACGTTGGTTTCTATTAACTTGATTGGCATGATTGTGCGACAAAATATGAAGAGCAATGTACTCAATTAAGTGAAATGGCGCATGGCGACGCACCAAACAGCTCAAATTTGCATATGCATTGGTAATACATAATTTGCTTAGCACAACAACACATCAAAATTGTACCTTCAAACTACATCGTATAGTTGTTGTGAACAACAATAGAACATGGGTTTTATGCAATGCAGGTAGTGAAAATCAAAAGTATTTTGATATTATACTTCTGCCCTCAGGCTGCTCTTGACACTATGCTCTGCTTGACTCCGCTTAACTCGTATGTCAATGCTGTGATGGGGAGTACTGGGGTTTTCTGCAAGGAACTCAGTCTTGAACTCCACTCAGGTTGAATGATGAATGCAACGTTTTTCAGGCGTAGATTTTCGCAATCTTGAAGGCTATTGAGACCATAGCTGGTGGCCCAACTTCGGATTCGAAATTTTACATGATCTTCGTTCACAGTCAGGCTGCCCTTATGGCCATTGCGTCAGTTTGGTGCAAATCATGCCTCGTTCGCGAGTGCAGAGTCGTTGCGGACTTTAGACCAGACCGTATCGAAGGGATCGGGTTATTTTGTTTCTAGATGTCTGCTGTGGACAATACAACAGCTTGGCTGCTGGCCTTGGATAGGGCCAGCTTAAGGTTGGTTGTCGGTTTTATCACGGGGCACTGCGAGAGCTTGAATTCTGTGTTGATAGCCGACATCAAGGCTCTCCACAACTTTGTTGGCTGAGAGGTGCTATGGCTTCATCAGTGTAGTCGCGCTCTTCCCCTTTTTGTTATTGCGTCTGGTCTGTGTGATTCCTCCGCTTCCCATTCTCCCCTTTCCTACACACCCTCTATTATTCCTTCCCTCTTTAAGGACGTTGTACAATGGGTCAGTTCGACCTCCGGGTACTATACTTGTCTTAATTGACAAGTACACGTCCTCTAAGCTAACTTAACCTTCTTCAAACTTACATTGGCCTTTATGTTTGAGTATTAGTTACCAGCACAATAGCAAAAAAATATGAGCTTGATCCATTATTTGATATGTGGCTGCGCATCTTAAGAAAATAATGATGTCGTTTTGCAGAGCATGCCCAATTATGGCAAGTGACACTTTGCCTTCGTACCATTATTCACTTAAGGCACTGTATATAGTTGTTGCTGCAAGCATTGTCATTCAATAAACTCAGTAATATAGAGTAACGTACACACTAATAACAAGTGGTATAGAATGAGGGATTGACGAATCATCTCAAATGTGGTATAAAAACATAGTATATTTTAGCACTAAGTATAGATTGTGCCGACCGACATAAAAATATTAATTTAATACATTCGCTGCCAAGTCTAAATTATATGAAGTCATTCCCATTGCCATTTATATTCTGAGTGCTATTGTTATTTCTTGGTAAGATGCAGTCATTCAATCTACGTCAATCATACCCCAAGAACAAAGTTCCCTTCATTATTTTGTTTCTATTCCTCCCACACAACAAAAGAAAACCCCAACCCGCAAATGTAGAGTTTGTGTAACGAAAAGCATTCGAAACGAGACTCAATATTACTGTTCGAACTGTCCTAATAAACCTCCGTTATGTATTGGACTTTGTTACAAATCCTATCATGAAGTCATAAGTGGTTTAGTTGGTATAAAATTTTATATAAATACACGATGAAGTTGTCTTTTGCGTGAAAGATTAATCTCTATAAGGAATAAAGTATTATTTTTGTAAAATAAATTTATTTGTAGTATTTCTCAAGTTTTTTACAGATTTATATTATGTTCGTGGCAAAACAAATTGCTAATTCAAATACCTGCATGTTATAATATAGGGCAGCATGCGGCTGTCAAATGTTCGTAAATGCAACAATCAAGGCGAATTCATAGAAGGTGGGGTTGTTAGACCAGCTGATGAAAATAACAATGTCAAAAAATGTTTGTTTTTGTGTATTTTGTTTTGATAATCAATTTCTTTTCTTCTTATTGTGTTAGAAGTTTATATATTTTTCTTATTTTTCTTTTCTTCGTATGTATGGTAAATTGTTCATAATTCCGTTGTTTTGTTTCCCTTACAAATAATGAATCATAGAAACCAAGGCAAATGCAATAGGTAGTGTTATCAGCCCAGCTGATTGCTTTTTTCAGTCCAAGTAAATGTCAAACATATTGTTTGCGTACAGTGACAAAAAAAAAATTGTACACTAATACTTCGAAATAACTTCTGAACAAAAAATTATCTATAAAAAGAAATTCATTCTCTTTAAGATTAAAAAGGCTTAAAAACTATATTCGGAATATAAACATTTCCCTATCGGTTAAGTAAGAAGAAAATAGTTGTCGAAACTAAGAAATTCCCACATTTCCGAATTTTCAAGAAAGTCATCCTAAACAAAATCCTGTGGATTAATTTATTTATTAGTTTTTTACAATAATTGTACACATTTTTATGTTCATTTGTTTATTTATTTTTTATTTCCCTTTATATTTATAATTTAAATTTACAATTTATAATTTATATAAATATTCTGGATGTTCTAGCAAAACTTTTATTGTAGAATCCGCTCTGAAGGGATACCAAATTGGGAGCGCAATTAGCCCGTATTTAAAAAAATTTTATTTTCAAAATTTATTTTTTAAAATTTTTTTAATAAACAAAAAGAAGCCAAAGAGAAATAATGACACAAAATAACAACTTTATGCCATTATATGGATTCGCCTTTGTCATTTCTGGCTTCCGGCGAATTTCATTTGACATAACCGGTCACCCAAAAACAATAAAAACAACAGAAAACACGTGTTGGTTTTGTTAAAAAACACTGTGAATTGCGTTGTTGTACTATTGCCTGATAGAAACTATATTGATTTTGTGCAATTCGCCACAGGACAACGTAAATGTTGAAATTATTTAAATATTTAATAGATTTTTAATTCTTTTTCCCCATCGTCATTTCTTAGTCAGCTGTTTTTGACAAGATAATCGCATCTCAACAAAAAAAAATGCCTGTTGTTTTTGTATTGTTGTACTTATTGTAATACTTATCCCATTTTCTATGAATTCGCCTTAGCAACAATCTTATCGCGCCATATTCGCCAAAAATATGTAACTCTCAAGATTAGAATTTTACAGGAAAAAGTTTTTATTTAATCAATTCAGTTTTAATAAAGCTATTCCTTTGAAATTTAGAATGTAAGTTTTGTTTTGTGTGATATTTAATTTTAATAATTTTGATTAGATATTTGCAATGTAACGGTTGTTTTTGTGGGTTACATCTTTTTCGCTGTGATCATGGCAACCTACCACCAAAAACTTTTGGGTTAACACAAAACTTTACTTCTTGTTTTATTGAATTTGCTTAACTTTTTCGTTATATTTAAATTAAATTAAAATCATTAAATAAAAATATTTGGAATATATAACATAAAACAAGAATAAAATAACGTACTTCATATTAAAAATTTGTAAATAGCATTCGATCCAAATATTTATATATGTATATGTTAGGAATAAAGGATCTATTAATTCTAAATATTATCTTCCTGATCGGTCTCAGGCGGCGAATCTTTGATCGATTTATCCCATTTTAATTTGAAATATTCGTGTTGAAACTTTACGGTATAGTTTTTTTTTTATTAAAAAGCGTTTTGAAATCATATAATTCAGGTCCCTTAGAAATGATTTCTGAGGTTTGTCTGGATCGTAGAATTTATTTTAGATCATTCCTTATGGTTTCAGATTCATCAAAGTACCCATTTTTAAGAATTATATTTGAAGTATTTTTTCTGAATATTGCAGAACGCAATTCTGTTAATTGAATTTTCATTGAATTGGGAAACATCGCTTGTGGACATTTTTTCAAGTCTTTAAAATCGCTGTTAATTAACTCAACACAATTATATTTTTTTGGGTTAGTTCCTGTGTTTGAGATTATAGTGTAATACTTGGTGCCCAAATGGTTCTACAGGATAAAGGATTCAATTGTACTTCGTATTTTTTTTTTACGCCGAGGAGGGGCAAATGTACCTAACCGCACCATAGATGAAGTCGTCATGTCCTCCGTGTGTGGGCCCCTCACCCACTAAATCCCTCCTCGTACCGTGGACTGTTGTGTCCAATCCGGAACTACGGTGGTATTACTTCGTAGTGGAGTCCTTTTGGCCCTTTGGGCGCTTTCATGCTCACATCCGCTTCCGGACTGCGTAATGAAGGTTGGGGAGACTTCTAATTGTCTCCACTATTCCTTTCGTCCATTGCTACATCTTAGACTGTTAAACGCGTTTCTAATGTCCAAAGTCGCAAGCAGTAGCACTGGCCTCGTAGAGCTATTCCCACGTTGTGTGACCATCGCCGCTTCTGTCACCTCTCTCAATGCGTCAATGGTAGACCGACCGGGTCGAAATCCATATTGTCTGGCAGACAGTCCGCCACTATTCTCAATAGCCGCCGTAAGCCGTGGCTTCAAAAGCCTCTCGAGCAGTTTTCCCGTCGTATCAGAGCATGCACAGTGGCCTGTACGCGGATGGGTCCTCCGGATCGCCCTTTCCCTTGCTTATTAAGACCAGCCGTTGTTTTTTCCATATTTCGGGGAAAATACACTCCCTTAGGCACGCGTTGTACATTCTCAGTAGGAGTTCCGGGCTTTGACTGGCAATCTCCCGTATTACCTCAGGCGGAATGCCTTCGGGTCCTGGTGCCATACCGGGTTTTAATCCGACTGCTGCTGCTTTCAGCTCTTCTGTGGAAAATGGTGAAAATTCCGTATTGAGCATGTTCTGTCGCCGTTCGTTCGCCGGTTCATGAGTGGGGAATAGTGTATCCACTATATTTCTCATTACTCGCTCATCCATAATCTCCATTGGTTTCCTTTTGTTAAGTTTGCCCATTACAATCTTGTATCCAAGTCCGTACGGGTTTAAGTTTACGTCTTCGCGTAGTTCTTGGAATGTCTGATTCTTCTTGCGCGTTATAGCCTTTTTCAGAGACTTCTTTGCTTCCTTATATGTCCGCATTTCCTCAGCGGCTGGTCCATTGGGTCTGGCTCTCGTGTACCTCCGCCGTAGGCACTCTCGCCTGAGTGCTGCGATATTGTCGTCCCACCAGTACACTGCTTTGTACTATGTATGGAGTCAGCAGACATCATGGTGTGTCCAGGCAATAAGTACATAATTTGGATATAAGTTACAAAATTACAATTTGCAAGAAAATAGGGTAATATAGCAGCATTGCTCTGTTTTTGTTCTGTCCTGCACAGTTATCACAATAAAGATGGACTATCGAATGAGTTTTTCTTTGATCGACTAGTTCAAGGTATTGGAAAAAGGTAGTGCAATTTTATTAACCCACACTCGCGCTCACCAAAAATGTAAACAAACCTAGAATATGCGGTTACATTAAAATTGTTTTTGTTATAAAATCATAACGGTTAAATCTACAGCCATGAAATTTTTGCAGATGATACAAATTATCGATAACTATCGATTTCGACAAAAAAAAAAACAAAATCGATTATGGTGAGGGTTACATCAATCTGGCGATTAAGGCTCGATATTATGCGCATTGAATGAGTACGAGAGAGAGAATGAGAGTTAAACTGGAAGTCTACACCACGCGTTCTACGCGTTTTCACATTCTACGCAGTTGTCAAAAAAGTAGAATTAATGTATTTATTTGGCGCAAGTTACACGCACAAAAGCGTAGAATGCCTTGACGCATAGAACGCGAAAAGTAGATCTACTTTTGTAAGCATCACAAGCGGCGCGCGTACAAAACAGCTGATTTTGACAAGTTGTTTTGTTTTAGTTTGTTTTAACTTTAGGAAAGTTTCGGCAAAAAACCGGATACATCTGGTTCTAAGTACAAAGGACTCACACAAAATCGCTTTCTGTTCTTTTGGAACTTATTTTAAATTTAATTTAATTTTTTAATTTAATTTTAAATTTAATTAAAAATAATTAATTTTTTATGTTGTTAACAGCTAATCAAAACAAACATTGGCGCGTAAAAAGCGTTGCATGTAACTTGAAGTGTAGAATGCGAAGAAGGTATGAAATGTTCGCAACGCTTTGACGCGAAAACGCGTGGTGTGGACTTCCAGCTTTATAACAGAAGGTTTCCTTGGCAGCACTGAAGCTGCCAAATGTTTGTAAATGCAACATTAAATCATATTATGCGCAAATAAACACAAAACACTAATCATTAGAGGCCGACCGAACTTCGGCAAATTTTAAAGTTCGGGTTAAAAGTTTGCCGAACCCGAACTTTTTGTTATTAAATCAGAAATATATTTTAGGAATGCAGTCGCCGTAGTCTAATAAGTAGTGTGTTGACTTATTAGACGAAAAGCCTGGGTTCGTATCCTAGGTCAAACATCAAAACGAAATAGGAAAAAATATATATTTCTTCGGCGAATTCCTCTCAGTAGATTTCTGGCAGAAAGTCTGAGAGTAAATAAAATGTCCATAAGAAGCTTCTCAAAAAATCCATCGTTTGGAGTAGACTTTAAACTTTAGGTCCTGCCGCTCATGTATAAAATTAACGCACAAATAAGTGGTGTGAGAAGCTAGGTCGAAATCCGGACTGAAGGGTTGTAATGACCAATTATGTACGTACATTTTTGGAATTTATTGATAAAAACAAAAAATAATGAATTCATAACATTTAAGAAAGTTTGTACTCTAGTACTCAAAATTCATTGTTTTTATATATTATATACATATATATATTTTATATAAAATAATAACTTTTCTGCATTAATGCCTTTAAGATTACTTCATCTATCTGAATAAAGTTGGCGAGAAGCACTAAATAGTTGCTCACTAATAACGCTCGTAGGCGATGCTTATAGATATTTCCTGGCTGCAGCCTTAGGGTTTGGACAGGAGATCCAATATTCATATATATTTGTTTTACGATCACTAAATGGTCCAGATATATAGATTTGAATTTCTTTTCCGAAAATATTTTCGTCTTGAGGTTGATATGAAGCATAATCATGCTTTTCGCATACAAATGAACCTCTTTTCTGCTATTTTTGGCGTCTTTTTGATTCCGCCTCTGATACTTTTTCCATTAAGGTAGATGTTTCAAAATTAATTAAATTATTATTTAAAAAATTAATTACATCCTGTGTGGATTTTTCCAGCTGTTGTGTAGAAAGGTATTTAGACTTAAAACGTGGATCGAGTGGTGATTTAATATAAATTAAATAAAAATTTGACCGAACGCCGAACTTAGGCCGACCGTCACTTTTTACCGTACACCGAACCCGTACCCGAACGTTCGGTCGGACTCTACTAATCATAGAAATGGTTAATGCATTGAATGAGAGAGAGAATGAGAGGCTGACTTCATGAACGTAGTTTGCAATGTAACTTTACAATTCTTTCTGTTAATAAAAGGAGTAAAATTGGTTTTGGCAATGCCTCGTGTTCATTATTGCATTATTACTTTTCAGTGCGCATTATTTGCCAATTTCGTGCATGGTTTTTATTTGTGATTCTTTGTAAATATTTACATTTACTGGCGGCAAAAATTTTGTGGTAGAAATGGCAGATATGTGGTAATATAAATTTTTTTTATATTGTAACTGTTACCGCCGTCAACAAATAATAAATCTCCGTAGCACAGTGTATTTTTAAACTCTTCAAGAATTTTATTTTCTTCTTTTTTATTTTACATGACAGTTAAACTTTGTAAATATATACGTATGGCGTGATCATTATGTATCTTTTATTCTCTTTATTATTATTATTTTCCCCTGAAAATAATGGTCCTTTCGTGTTGTTAAGGAATAATACATAAAGCATACGAAATTGCAAAATTAGATGTTATTAGTGTCAAGAACTTTGAACGCGTCGGTAGAAAAATATTAAATTTTAAAGCCTCGCTCGCGCCCTTCGTTCGCCCTTCTTGGTTAAATTATATTTAAGTTAAATAATAAATTGAATTTAAATTATATCTTAAAATAATAAAAAGGGTGTTTTATTTCGCGAAACATTTGAGTGCTTTTAAAAAGTATTTTCTATCGACGTTACGTTGCTTCAAGCAACAGTAAGTACAAATGAAAGAACAACTGATGTTCAGTTTCCAAATTGTTATTTGTAATGCTTTTTGTAGCGTTATTCCAATATACCTGAAACTTCTTAAAATTTAAAATATTAAATAGTTTTATCAAATTATACCATTTGGAAATAAATACCTGAAATGTACTTTTCTTCATTCGAAAATGAGAATAAAACACACCGTCCTGCATACTTACAATAATTTTAGAAAAATTTAGTTTTAGGAATTTTTCTCTTTGAATCTTGACTAGTTAATAATGATGTACGAGGACGCTTTTCTTTTGTTTAAAATATTTTTAAGCAAAGTAAACGGTTTTCAAAAGAAAGCAGCATTTTTTCTGAATATTCATTTAAAAAAATTAAATTATACAAAAATTTTAAGTCATGCAAGGATCAAAGGTTTTCGCGTTCCTAAATGTATTAAAATGTCAACTCATTATTTGACAGTGTTACAATAAAACATTGCTTTGCCTTATAAGTGAATTTCTTTGCAGTGTTGCATTGCAAACTGCGTTTATGAAGTCAGCCAGAGTTTTAACAAAAAGCTTCTTTTTTTCTTCCTTAAATTTCTTCTTTTTTATGCATTTAACAACATTTTGTCATTTGTTTTATATTCCGGTCCATAAAACAAATTTATTGATCATTTTTTCATTTCTGCAGTGTTTGATCTTTTGTAAATGCCAACAAATAAATCAGCAAAAAGAAGCATCAGCAACATGTGATTAGCAGTGTGAGCGCAAAATAATCATATTATACAGCGCAGTAATGCATTTACGAACAGGCTCTTTATAACATTCGCGAATACTTCGTTTTCGTCGTCTATTTGTTGGATATAATTTAAATTTTAATTTAATCAAAATTGTTAAAATTAAGAACAAAACAATATTACGTTTTAGTTATTAAATTATATGTATTACGATTATTGACGTCATATCCCAAATAATATTCCAATTGATAAGACAGGGCAAGGTGGAAAATCCTGTCTGTCTTCTGGTGGCGGTATGTGCCATCTTGTCCTACCATTTTTCTCTAAATTTGGTGGTATTTACCATCTTGTTCGCAAATCTGTTAATCTCTAAACATATTGGAGTTTTATTTAAAAAAAGAATGAGAAAAGTAAGACAAACTAAATAAAAGTAATCCATACAAATCTATTGTAGAGATGTTAGGATGTAAAATTGTATTACCATATCTTTCTTGTTAAAATCATGGTTAGTTTCTTCGCAATAAAAAAAAAACGCAATTATATCCATTCAGTATTTTCATTCATTGAATAATATACATATCGCTCCTTTATTGCAACATAGTCATATCTCAAAAAATTAAAAATTTGTAGTTACTTAAGCAAAACTGCTCTTTTAGACCTTCTCTACATGTTGAAAAAAAATCAGTTTTATATCCCAAGCTGAACCGAAGCTATAGCAAAAAGTGTTTGCGGCAATTAGAACATAGCACTTATGTTTTGAAAACTTTAAACATTTTGCCAAGTTCAAGTTTTTTTGAGATATGACTATGTTGCAATAAAGGAGCGATATGTATGTTAAAAAAAAACACGCAAAAACTTTCGGTTATACGATATTATATTAGGTATATTATTTTAGAATATATTTTAAAAATTAACAGAACGATGTGTCTTTCAAATTTATGTAATTAATTTGTAAAACTAAAAGAAGCAGGAATGGACACATGTCTACTGCATGCCCAGTACCAAATAAAGAAAAATGAAAAAGAAGTTCTACAATAAAGTGTATTAATTTTCCTTATTTAATCATTCATTTTTCTATTAGAAGTGAGCACATTAACAGCAGTAATCGCATCCGGAAACATAGAATGATAATTAAGTAAAGGGACATATGCTGCTGCTATAACTCGACCGGCAAACCATCTTCCGTGTAGTGCATTTACAGCTAATACAGCAGTTGTGATGCTAGGACATTTGACGTAAACATTACCAGTCGGCGATATTTTGTCTACAAAAATATGTAATAGACCACCATGTTTAGAACATTCATCTATAACATCATCTCGTATTTCAGAATCCCATGTCGGATTAGTTTCCGTACGTGGATCAAACATGTTAGATAACATAAAACATTGTGTAGCTATTGGTGGATTTTGTGCTTGTGTTTGTACGGGCGCTGGCTGGGGAGCTGTTGCAAGCAAAGCATTTGCCGCGGCTTGCGGAACTGCTAATCCAGCTCCCTCTGCTAATTTAAACATTAGTTGAAGGCGTCCCGTCGCCCCTAAATCGATGCCACTACGGTCCATTTCATCTGTATCCAGAGATGTTGTATTCATGTCTAATCTCTCCGTAACATTACCCACTTTCATGGCACGTCCTGCTAACTCGAAGCCATTTAATTGTTCTAATGCCTTTTTTGCATCTTCAGCATTATGATACTACAAAAGAAAATGAAGTTGTAAAAATATTTATGCAATGCTTTGCCCTCTTACCGTTATAAATCCATAACCTTTTGAACGTCCTGTCTCACTATCCATTATTAGCTGAATTGAGTCAATTTTTCCAAATGGCTCAAAAATGCCACGCAACATATCCTCAGTTATATTAAAATGTAAAGAACCAACATAGAGTCTCATTGGACCCGTATGATTTTTAGGTGTAAACGTGGGTACCGTATTCCCAATCCTATTTTTTTCAGCCTGAGTATGCTGGACAACTATCGGTATTCCAAGTAATCTTTGACCAGATAATCCTAATGCAAGCGCTACTGACTCCGGATCTTTGAATTCTATGTAGGCAATACCTTTAAAGCGTTTAGTTTTATTACATGTTATCAAACGAACATCTCGTACTTTTCCAACGCTAGAGAAGAATTCTTCAAGATCTCGTGCGCGTACACGTTGAGATAGTTGCATGCAAAAAACAGTTCTTGCATCACGCTCCTCAGGACTAAGCTCAGTTTGTGGTGATCTCTCAGGGGTTACTGCACTAGGAGTATTTCGACCGCGTCTAAATGGTCGCGGAGAACCACTTGTACGACGTTTGCTGAAATTATTAAGAAAAATAACCTCATTTTTTATTTATTTTTAAAAATATAATAATTGAGAAATAAATAATTATAATAAAATAAATATGTTTTAACCAATCAAATAAAATTTATTTAAAAAAATTTTTTTCCAAGATGTTACACAGGGCGAGTTCCAAAACATCAAAACACATTGTAGTGATGCGGTATTATTGCCGTTTCGTATTGTTGTTTGCTTTGTAATAAAAATATATTGCAATGCTTTTACGTTTAGAAAAACTTGTTCACTTCCACTCCGTTTTTTTTTGTTTTTTTTTTTTTTTTTTGCAATAAAATATAAATTAAATATATTTAAATAATAATAAAAAATAAGATTAAAAAAAAAACATTTTCTTATCTTTAATTCGCCATGTTATACTTGTACAGTCAAACTCGTTTATAACGAATTCTTGGTGATTACGTACATATTTTCAAGTCCCAACGTTTTAATAACAATTTTCATACAAAAAACTTAATTTATTACGAACTCATCTATAACGAATTCTCGGTTAAAACGAACTACTTTAAATAGTCCCAGTAATTAAATTTCATACATTTTACCTTTTTTTAAACGAACCCTCATAAATAACTAAAGTGTGTCAATATTCTTTACTTTTATTTAATATGGCAGCATCAAATTATAACTCAGCATATTTTATCAGCTGATAGATAAAAACAATTAAAACATATTTTTGGTTGTTAATAAAAAAATACTTTTTGTTTTTAATAAATGAAAAAAATTATTTGTATTTTATGTTCTTCCATGACTTCACCACATTTATTACGAACTTTGCCTATAACGAATTTTTTTCTGGGCCCAAGCAGTTCGTTATAACCGGGTTTGACTGTATATTGTTTATAAATGTAAACACAAAGCATCAACAAAATTAGTGATGCACAGTTTCCATTTTGTTTGCGTACCGATAACTTTTGTTATACATTTAGGAATGCGATACATTGTCAATGTTTACAAGGTTGCGTTTAGGAATGCATAACTTTGTTTAATTACATTGCAAATGACGTTTTGGAACTCATCCGTACATACATAATTGGTCATTACAACCCTTCAGTCAGGATTATTGACCTAGTTTCTCACACTATTTTTGTTTTGTGCATTAACTTTATACATAAGTGGCGGGACCTACAGTTTAAAGTCGACTCCGAACGACAGATTTTTGAGAAACTTTTCATGGCAATTTCATTTACTCTCAGAGTTTTTGCCGGAAATCTGCTGAGAGGAAATCGCCGAAGAAATACTTTTTGTATTTTGTTTTGATGTCTGGCCTGGAATTCGAACCCGGGCCATACGTCTAATAAGGCAACGCACTACCTACTAGACCACGGCGACTCATTAATTATTACTCATTTAAATTTATTTTGTTTAGTTCTTAATTCTATTCACTGTTTTATTTGTTTTATTGATCATGTGAAATAAAATCTGATTCTGCGATTTTACAACAATAAAAAATCAAAGTTATTAGATACAGTCGAAGAGGTCGCCGTGGTCTAGTAGGTAGTGTGTTGGCTTATTAGACGGAAGACCCGAGTTCGAATCCCAGGTCAGACATCAAAACGAAAATTTGAAAATAATTTTTCGTTGACTTCCTCTCAGCAGATTTCTGGCAAAAACTCTGAGAGTAAAAAAATTGCCATGGAATGCTTCTCAAAAAAAAAAAAAAAATGTGTCGTTCGGAGTCGACTTTAAACTGTAGGTCCCGCCACTCATGTATAAAATTAACGCACACAACATAAGTGGTGTGAAAAGCTAGGACGTAGTACAATGGGTCAATTCGACCACCGAGTACCTGTACTTGTCAGAATTGGCAAGTACACGTCCTCTAACCTAACCTAACCTAGATAGAGTCGAAATTGAAGTGTTCAAAACATGTATAACGCTGTTTTATTTTATTCCTAAGTATGTTATTAACAGTAGCAATGTATAGTATACATTCAGGTCTCTTTTTATGCGGATTTTTTCTACGCAAATCCGATTTTATGCTATTTCAAATGAATTTTTTTTTTTAGATTTTTTATAGATTTTAAAATGTTATGATACTTTTTAAACTTTCGCATCATTTTTAAATTAAACAAAGTTTGCACCACTGATATAATCATTATTGTTAATCCTACCTGAAGGGTTGTAATGACCAATACTGTTGATTTAAAAAGTGGCAGTGATTTCCCTGCGGTTTGAAAATCTTTTTATATGGGAAACTCTTGTGAATGTATGCTGTAGTTTGAGCCTGACATCTAATACTGTCAGATTATCAAATGTCTATGCCGAACAGCTCGTGGAAATCAATCATTCTAGTTTGTTTCCAATTGGATAAGCAATTGATTAGCATCAGATTCCTCTAACTGTGCCAATAAAAACCTTCAAAAGTCAATCCTTTCTTATGAAGCTGCTCCTTTTTTAGAAGTTTTTTTTTTTTTATTGTTAAAGAGAATGAACTAAATATACTATTGTTGAATTTTTTTTATGCGATTTTGCTTTGATTTTTCAATTAAAATTTAAGAATTTATGCGGTTTTTCAGAATTTTGGAATGAATTATTAATTTTTATTCGAAGCTAGAATATAGTTTTATGCGAATTCAATTTATGCGATTTTTTTTTGGAACGCATCTATCGCATAAAACGAGACCTGAATGTATAACGGTAATCACATTCTTTTTAATAATTTGATATTTAAGTTTCTTGACAGGACTTAATTCGAAATTTCATGTTTACGCAGTTGTTTAGTTTAGAGTTAAGAAAGTTAATTATTGAGGCAAATGGCTTAAAACAAACACTGTTCTCAGTTAAGATCAAAAGTTCTGATATAAAATATTCATATATCAACGATTTGTCGCATAATTAATAGTGATTGGATGTCTCCACTTTTAAAGATGGAAGAGCTTTAATAGGAGGTAGAAGACTCGTGTAATAACTGCATGATCGAAAATTAAGAATTTGTTTATGAATTATCCAGAATGTTTCGAATGTTCACAGTAGAGCAAAAACAGAAATCGCCCTAGACACTAGTCTATCCTTAATAAAAAAAAGTCTGAGATTACTGTTTTAGAAACTAAAGATGCACCAAAAAACCCTGTCAGCAAAAAACCGTAGGGCTCGCCTAAATTTTTTTCAAAACCATTTAAATTGGACACCACAGCAAAGAACAAATCTTTTATGATCGGATGAGTCTAAGTTTAGTATGCGAGAATTAGATAGGAGATCCTATGTTTGACGACCTAAAGGTGAAAAACTTAATCCGAGGTACACAACCATAATTAATTATAGAGGAAGAAATATCATGGTGTGGGGATGTTTTTCGGGACACTAGGTCCAATTCATAGTATTACTGGTACAATGACAGCCATAATATACAGAAACCTCCTTTGAATATGTGTTTTAGTTTTGTCGCACATGGAAAGCAAGTATTGTTATATTTTATGATTTTTTTTTTAATTAAGATTATTGTTGTTTTTTTTTAATGTGTGTAAGTCTAAGGTAGGTATATTCTTAATAAATCAGTTACAAAAACTTAAATCCATTCGAGTTTTAAAATTTCATTGAACTACGTTTTAGCAAAGACGACCGTTTTGTTTTTAATTTTGTCCCATACTGTAAATATTGATTCCAGAATGGAACAACCTTTTTTCATGGTCGAACAAAAAATATTGGTATTTTAAATTTTACATATCATCACAAAGACATTATACCGAAACGTTGTTGTTAAAGTATATTTGACAAAAACGAATTTTATAATAATTGTAATAAATCGAAGAATTATTTTAATAACAAGTAGCTTTTATTACCTTCTCTCGCGGGAACGCGATTGTCTGTAGGATCGACTACGACCACGCTCTTTAATTGGACTTAAGCGATCTCTGGAACGACGATCTCTAGATCGACTGCGACGATAATCTCTTGAACGACTGGATTTACGATCGGCTCGTGAACTACTGCTTTTCAGTTCCCTTGATTTACTTCGCCGGTGATCGCGAGATCGACTTCTATTGCGACGGTCTTTTGGGCGATCATAGTCTCTATCACGGTCTTTTTCGCGTGATGTTCTCTTGCGGTCTCTTTCTCGTTCACGATCTCGTTCGGATCCTTTTGATCGATTATTTTCTTTCACCTTTCCTCTATCTCGCTCCGAGTTTGAAGACTTCGTATTTTTCCTGTCATCGTCGCCACAAGAGCGTGAGCGAGTTCTAAAAAAAAAAAAATAAAATAAATTATTTTTATTAAATTTATCTTAAATCAGATTAATTAAAAAAATATTACCTAGACCTGTACCGACGACCATTATGTTCAGATCCTGAGTTTCCACTTTCAACTTTTCGGTTTTTGTAAGTTCCATCATCTTTCTCTTGAGAGTGCTGTCGACTGGAGTTAGCTACAGAATTCTATTGAAAGTCGTAATAGAAAGATATAACAGCGAGAATTTCACGTACATATTATAACGTCGCCAGGCACCACGACGTCACACATTGTAAATGTTAAATTTGAATTGATTGATCGTATTGGTACATATGTAGAGTTGTTGACGGTTGTAGTAGTAAAAAAAAGTTGATTAAACAAGAGAAAGTAAATCAAAGTAATTAGTTATTTCTTTGAAAGTATACAATTTATTAATCAATCATCAATGCTTAATTACAACAATGGTAGTGCGTGATAGCCCAATGTAAATAAATTCGGACATCACAACACCATCATCATCAATTGGTGATCTGTTTTATTCAAGTTGCATTATACTACTTTACTCTTAGACACGTATTTTCTTAACATCTTTGTTAAATACACGAATATAAATATTTAATTAAAGACTTCGCCTTCTCTTGTTCGAGTTATTGCGAAATTATTAATTATCTATTACATTATTTCTGTTTTTGTCATTAATTGTAGGCATTTGATGAAGAGTTAGGCGATTCGTATTTTCATTTTTGGGGTAGTAGTAGAAGTAGTGGTAGATATTGTGAATTGTTTTTGCCTTTTTAATCCTGCATTAGACATTAGAGCTGCCCCGACGCATATTTGTGCATTTATCTGAAATTTAGTTCAGTTTCAGTTTGAATGTATTTTTATTTTGTTTTTAACGAATCAAATATCAGATAAAGAAAAAATCAATATATTTGCTTATATAGAAATGCTTTGGTATAAAGTATTTATATATATTATAAGGCGTTTTTTCTGGCACATTCAAAACTTACCAAATGGTCTCCAGCTTTACATATATTAGAATGACCAAAAAGAATCAATCTCTAGCAACAAATTGGGATTAAAGATTTTCTGCAAAGACATTTCACCCTTAAAAATTATTCTATATTTATTACGTAATTCAGAATTAATGATTCTTATGAAAAAAATCAATTTTTACAGATAAAATTTGCCTCGTTTTTTTTTTTTTGTTATAAAATCATCATAATACACTTATATTTAAGAGTCGGGTTTCATACGCTGGCAATATTTTTATAATAAATATCATTTTATTGCAAAACGTTGATTGGAAAGGATATTCAGAATGCACTGCACCATCTCTGGGTGAAGGCTGGACGATGATTCCTCAACAAAAAAGTTAATGTCGGCAAAATTACCACAAATACAATCTTTCCTTTGCGACCTTAATAAATAACGAATACAGCCTAATATTGACTATAAAGACTCCAAGAAACACGGATAAATCCTTAATACATATGTTATAATATTATTTTCTGAAGTGAAGTAAGCTTATACCAATACCAATAAATTTTAAGTGACAATATTCTTATTCTTACCACCTATAAGTTAACATTTAATTTACAATACGCTCTTCGATTGACATTTTTTTTTTTTTTTGATAAACCATTAAAACTGGTAACATATTAAACGAATCGTCCAGAAAAGTCATCGAAAAAGTAGTAATTAAAATAAAAAATGCAAAAATATAATAATGAAGGGAAAAAACATTATTATTCAAAATATTTTATATTTGTAGACAATATGATGGGCTACTTTCATACGTTTGCATTGACTTTTTGTATAAACCCACAAAACAGCAAACAAATTTTATATATAAATTCAAAAATAACTAAAATATTAATCCTGTTGTCTTAATGATAATAAATTAATTCGACAAAAATATCAATTCAAAAGTTTCAACCTGATCTTTCTAAAAAATGTTGTTTTCTTTCCTCTCTTTCTAATCTTGTAAGTGGATTATTAATGAAGGCGAAGAATTGTTAATACAATGAAGCGTGACCCTTCCTAACCGAACATTAATTTATTCTTTGGTTCTCAAGAAATGTTATTCTATTCACCAATACACTTCTTGACAAATAGAAAGGTTATGGTTTATTTACTCTCATGATATTGTTTGATTTCAGAAACCATATGTATTACATGAATATAAACATATCAAAGCTCCTTTCCGATCTTAAAAGTCAAAACTTAGTGAACTTGATAAAAGTGAAAATATATTCTATTCGAAACGTTAACTAGGAATTTATATAAACCTAATGTAGTTCATAAATAACTACATTAGTAATTCAACAGATCTTTAAAAATAAAAAAAACTTAATACTCAGAGAATGGACACTGCGATATTTAATTAAATCACTTTAATTTCTTAATTGATTTTTATTTTTGTTTTTAGTAATTTTAGCGTTATTATACAAGTAATGATTTTTGCCATTAGAAAATAAACTAATAGTAGTTACCGAATCTTTTGAAATTAGAATCCATCCAATACTAGTAAACTAAAGTAATACACGATGAAGTCGCCCTTGTGTAACATATAGTGTCGACTTGACAAGCGCTCATTGGTTCAAACCTTAGTTTTAACAATTTAAACAAAACTAAATAAAGGAAAATTATGACAAAATTCTAGTAAGTAATACTAGATGTAAAACTGAGGAAAACATTAAGATATTTTAAAATATTATCTAATTGGCAAGTAATTATATAAGTATTATAATGATACAAGTACAGGTATCCCTCGTATAACGCGGTGATTATGTTCCAGGAATATTTCGCGTTATAGAAGACTTAGCTTTCATATAAATTTAAGGGTTATGTTCCAATGAACTTTTTTCAAAATAAAAGCGATACTAAATTAAAGATGGATGTACGTTTACAACTCAAAACCAATATTCAAACTTTATTTAAAAAAATTAAAAAATATAATAAAAAAAACAATCGGAAAACATAAATATTCAGTAGTCTGTGTCACTTACTTCGAACATCATTCATCAGAAGAAATTTCATCGGAAAAGTTTTCGTTATTTGATAAAAAAAAAAAAAACATTTTGTTGGACGTTGTTCCAGTGATTGTGCGATTGTGAAATCAGTTATCAGCCTTTGTTTGCTTTTTTTCTAACTGTTTTTCGATTTCGTAATAGGGCGCTAGCAATAAAGCGCGCTATACAAGTCCAAATTTCGCGTTGTAATGAAACTGTTTTTTATTTTTTAAATCACTTTATATCGAAAACGCGTTGTAGAAGAACCGCGTTATATGAGGGATACCTGTATTCTGTTCTTACATTTGGTTTAAGTTTAAAAAAATGATATCGGCATGAGTTGCAGTACTATTTTTCTAGATTTTATAAGACCCACATGTAAACAAGTAAACAAATGTTAATAAATAAAAATAGACAATTTTTTTTGTTAGAATAGCTTTGATTATTAAAAACGATACGAGCAATTATACAACAAAATTGGCCGATACTGACATTTGTGGTGAAAGAGTTGGTTAAAGAAATACGCAATCAATGCTCTTTGAGTATTACCTTTTTGTATTCATCATTGAACCCGTGTATGTTCACATATTTTCAAATATACTTTTTGCCATAAACAAAATGTGAATTGGCAACACATTGGATAGAGTCTGGAGAGAGAATTGTCTTCTACATCTGTCATTCTTCAACTATTTTTCTTTCTTTGTTTTTTTTCACACATTGTTTGCAATCATTCATCAAATTTTCTTTGAACAATAAAGTTTGCTAAAAGTGGAAACCAGATATATTCTTAATTTTCCAATACATTATGGAACCAGGGTCCGCAAGTTTAATCATTGTCACTTGTTGAGAAAGAGCGTTTGTCAAATTTTTATTTCATAATATAAGCGGCACTTAGTTTTGTTGTGTGAAACCTCACATAATCATATCAACAACTGTACCAGCCTCAGAAATACGGGAGATTTAGCAACCACAGTGTGTTGCTTAGTAGCACTTCGTCTCATTTTTATTTTGATTGAAATTCATTTGAAAATGACGTGAAATGTACGTTTACCGAATAATATCAGCTAAGAGGTCATCGCTCGTGGTAACGACGTACTTTAAAGTTGTTCTAAATGAACAAGATCTTACTCAGGAATGTTTTTCTTAAGCCAAAGTTAGTGTGAGGGAAAGATTTATCAACCACGGGGTGCTGCTTAGTAGCATTTAGTCTCATATTTGTTTGATTGAAATTACGACAAAAGCAAGGAATGTGTACGTTTACCGAATAGTATCACCTAAGAGGTCATTGGTGGCGGTAACGTCGTACTTGAAAGTTGTTCTAAAAGAACAAGATCTTACACAGAAATGTTTTTCTTATGCCCGAGTTAGTTTAAGGGAAATTTTATTTCAATAAGCCAAACGACTAAAAGCGAAGATTGTTGTGTTTATAGGACATTTTATGCATATAATAGATCGGAAGATATATAAATCTGTAGAAAATCTTAAGACCAGCCCTGAGAACGACAAAAATTTTTTCGGGAGATTATTTAAAACAAGAACTTATATTTGCCGTAAGAAGGTATAACGGATGAAATAGCTATAAGGACTCAAACCAATTGGACGCGTATGAAATATCAGATTAAAGAACGCTTTACAAAGTATGAGTTTCACGGAACGCATCAGTGAACAATACATTAGTGAATAATTTTAAAGGGGTTGTGACTCCACTAGAGACCGATTCCTGAGTATGCGCGATATATGCTCAAAGAGTTTGATCGATATTGGCTATATTCCGATAGAAGAAATGGTGTCCGATACCTTAGCAAAAACTGTTTGTAAATCAAAAATCAATTTGGTGACAATTTTTCTTCTAGACAAAGGCAAATGACCCTTGTTTGAGCGATCTAATGTCCTCCACGTTGGCTTTTATGGGGCTATCAGTGACCAATACAGACAGATTGGAAAAAGTTATAAAAAATTGGGGACCATCTGTAACCCTCAGTCTAGTCGGAATTAAACCGCAAATCGTGCCTAAATAAAATTGCTTGAAATTGTTTATCAGATAAATAAGTTCGGGATATTTATCGGTTGCCATAGAAATATATTTGATAATGTACTAGCCCTGAGCTCGATTCCCACCAAAGATTATGTTCTTTATCAGTACACCGAGCATGTGGTCTTTACCACTCCGAACGTAATAATTAAAAATAATTTATAATTCCATAAACATATTACCTACTGACTCGCCAAAAAGTTCTTACTCAAATAAATTGAAATGTAATGTACTACATACATAACTATGTACATTCTAAATAAATTATGTGTCGGAAATTATTCATTACTAACTTTAAGCACTAAAAAATTATATCTAACGATGATTCGTTTAATTTATATATGCGACGTGGCGCTTGTATTTTCTAATAATAATAGCGGTTTAGATATTTTGAAATCTATTGGCACCGATGTGGAAGCTTTTAGCTGGATTTGTCGAATTTATTAGTAAAATATGATTTTAAAATTACTTAAGATTAAAAAAAATAATTTGTTTCAAATTTCGGGTTCGCTGTATACTGTGAATACCTTTCACTCTTAATTTTTTTACTATGCAATACAGAGTACTAAAGGCGCTGTACTTTTTATTCCTTAATATATTTCCTATTTTAGGAATTAAATGCATAAAAATTATACAACATTTTTGAACGAACAATTTGCAATCATTTTCACAACCTATATTTTACAGCAATTTATGAAAAGTCAAAATTTTTCTCATCTAACATAAAAGTACGGATACAATTTGTTTTGATTTCACAGGACGAATATTAATAGGAAACAAATCTTTAATACATAACGGGCAAAGATTAAATTCAATTGTTGGACAACACATTACTTGATAAAGTTTACAACTAAATCGTGTCCATTTGTGATCCTATTTTAAATATTAGAAGCTCATCAAAACATAGTATCAACACAAGCTTCTTGAATGAAAAAACTAATTAATTATACATACATTTGGTTTCTACATCTTAATAGAAATACGTACAAATATATATGCATATATATATTTGTGTATTTGTATTGCATGTGAACGTATTATTCCCCGTTTTATGTACTTACATTTTTTATATATGGTGCTTCCAGCATGGCTTCCACATCGAGTTCCTCAGCCATTTTAAATATTCCTTCGAAAACAATACAAAATTTGATCACTATATCTATAGATATGCCTTTTATAAAAATGAGTACCTTTCCGCAAACGTAAAAAAAATAAAAAGCACAATCTTAAAACTCTTTCAGCGTGACTTTTTAGATTTTTTTATTTAAGGGAATAAAAAATGTATGGACTGAACGGCGTTACCAACTTCTTTGTAGCTAACTTTTTTAGACAAAATACAGTGATCCCATTTTTTTCAAGTACAATTCGGTTAAGTTGTCAATGAAAACAACACAACATTCGGAAAGCATTAAATATGTTGAAAGTTTATGTTTTATAATACATTAAATTTTTATTACAAATAGTTGATTCTATATATTATGTGTGAATATGTGATTAGAATTTTTCTATTTCATTGTAGTGAGTTTAATATGTATGCGTTTAGTCAGCTCAGTAAGTTATCAAATTGTATCTTTTTGCGCACATAAAATACTTTGACAAGTAACAACCGGTGTTTGTACATATTTTAAATTTTTTTTTTGGGTATATGCAGATAAAATATCAAAGTTTAACAGTGGAACAGTATAAAAGTGTTCAAAAGTGTGAAAGTAAAATAGATTAATAAATAAAAATGAAATAACATTTAGAAAATCTGCAAAAGAAAAAGGAAATAGTTGATCCGCCAAAGTCCTTAGTAAAAAATGTAATTATTACGGAATCCCTGCATTTCGGTCTTCAGATGAGTTATTGGCAAAAAATTGAAGTCGTCGTAGTCTAGTACGTAGTGTGTTGGCTTATTAGACGTAAGGCCATTTATCAATATTTATTTATCAATTTTTCTTCGGCGACGTCCTCTCAGCAGATTTCTGGCACAAACTCTGGAAGTAAATGAAACAGCCATGGAAAGTTTCTCAAAAAAGAAAATCTGTCGTTCGGAATAGACTTCATATTATAGGTCCCGCCGCTCTTATATATCCAAGGCCGTCTATTTTCCCCTTTAACTTTAGACACACTCACAGTTTCACATCATAATTTCAAAAATTTAAACGAAATTTGTAACTAATTTTGCTTTCAATGAGAATATCAGCTCTCCCTAAAAAAAAGCTCATTTATGTATATCGGCTTATTGTAAAATGCAGCCGCTGTACTTTGTTTGTGACGAAGATATCTTAAAAAGCAAATTAAAAAAAAAGATGTCTTTTGCACGTTCAAATGAGTTTACAAACTATTTTGAAAACTCTTAAGTTTGTGGGGAGAGAGGGGAAGAACGAGCGGGGTTGAGTTCACAATTTCATGTACTCGCAAACTTAGTTATATTTGACTTCACATTATATTACTAAAAACTCTATTTTTAAAATGTAGGTATCATCAAAAAGCAAATATGATGTTTTTAGGAGAAAAAGTGGTTAAGTGAGTATAGGTTAGTACTCTGTACATATTTGCGAAAAATTATGGGATTTTAATGCGAAAATTTTGATGTGCAACAAGTATAGTCTATCTTGCGATTTTGGCAAATTAAATGCGTAAACAAAACCATATGTTTTGAAAGTTAAAAATAAAATAAAAAATACTGTTCAGATCCTGGCACTTATCCCAAATAAGTTTTTGTTTTTTACAGCTACTATCAGTAACCGCTTATCTGAGCCACTAAATTTTTCATTTTTTAATAATTTTGAAATTTTTTTCGGATCAATAATAATTTATGCATTTATGAAAAATTAATAAAATGTGATCAGCTGTAGGGAGGAATGGAATGCATGCAAACAAGGCAAAGTTTCTGACTGTGGCCAACATGGCTACCACCAGGGTGATCCTTGTCTTGCTGTATTCAAGTTGACACGCAGCCTCCTCGTGGCATCTCCTGGATGGCATTCTAGGACCCCTCTAGATGTTAACTAATGCGTGTAGCGAGGTCCAATTCCCTGGACGTTAAATTCGGGTTGTGCGTAGCGCACGACAAACGTTTCAAGGACAACGATTAAGAATAGGCACATGGAACGTCCAGGCGCTTCCGCCCAACTGGCGGATGCCCTCATGAAATGTAGGACGGACATCACTGCCATACAGGAAACGCGATGGATAAGACAAGGATACAAAAGGCTAGCATCTTGCGATGTGTATTACAGCTACCATGTTGATAAGCACGAATTCGGATGCGGATTTGTGGTTAATAAGAGACTTGGTCACCTTGTCTCTGCAATCCGCATCAGGGCAAAATTTTACAACATCAGCTTAATTTGTGCTCACGCCCCGACGGAAGAAAAGAACGATGTGGTTAAGGATGCCTTCTGTGCTAAACTAGAGGACGTATACGATAAGCGCCCGGCCCATGACGCCAAAATCGTCCTCTGGAATTTCAATGCGAAGGTTGGGCGGGAAGGTATCTTTGGCCCCACTGTCGAACAGTTCAGCCTCCGCAAACACTACCTCCAACGGTATGAGGCTTATCAATTTCGTCGCGGCACGTAACATTGTAGTATGTAGCACCAGGTTTCAGCATCCCGACATTCACAAGGCCACTTGGATGTCGCCGGATCGATCAACATCCAACCAGATCGATCATATTGTGATTGACAGAAGACATGTATCCAGTGTACTAGATGTGCGCACATTTAGAGGTCCAAACATTGACTCGGACCATTACCTTGTCGCAGCCAAGTTTGCCCTCTCGAGGACTGCGCGCTCTAGTGCATTGCGAAAGCTGGACGTTAAGAACCTGCAATCACAAAGGACAGCTGAGGCGTTCTCCGCTCAACTCTCTGATAAGCTCCGTCGTTCCCCATCCAACCTCAGCGATATTGGCGCAATACTGCGCAAACAGTCCTTGGTTTCGAGCGCCCACTCCAACGAAATCAATGGTACGATGAGGAGTGTCGCGAGGTAGCTGCAGCAAAATACGCCGTATTCAGAAAAACGTTGCGGTCGGCAGCTACGCGAGCCATTGTCGAAAATTACAGAGAGAAGAGAAGGGATGAGAGACGACTTTTCAGACGCACGAAGAGGGAGCAGGAAAGGCGTGAGCATGAAAAAATCGAGATGTACAGATGTAGGAATGACGCTCGAAAATTCTGTCAAAAGGTTAAGCGTCTGACTGAGGGGTATAAGCCCGAAGCGTCTTCCTGCAAGGATGAGAATGGAACCCGTGGTTATAGATCCGCAGGGGGTGCTGAGGTTGTGGAGGAAACACTTCTCAACTGCAAGGCGATGACGACATCAATACCGCCTCTAGAGATCATGTTCCGAAGCCGATCGATGATGACGGCGTGGAGATCCCGCCGCCTAGCCATGAAGAGGTTAAAGTCGCGATTATGCGACTTAAAAACAACATAGCGGCAGGTCCTGATGGCCTCCCCGCTGAATTGTTTAAGACCGGATGTAATGAGTTGGTAGGGCGCATGCACCAGCTCATCTACAAAATATGGCTAGAGGAAAATATGCCCAACGATTGGAACCTCAGTGTCCTCTGTCCTGTCCTGAAAAAATGAGGTATAAGCCTTTTCCCTATCGCATATAAGGTTCTTACAGGCGTATTGTGTGAACGACTGAAGCCACTCGTCAAAACACTGGTTGGGCCTTATCAGTGCGGCTTCAGACCTGGCAAGTCCACCATCGACCAGATCTTAACACTACGCCAAATCCTGGAAAAGACCCACAAAAATCAAGTCGACACACACCATCTTTTTGTCGACTATAAGGCTGCTTTCGATAGCCCCATAAGGGATCGTGTTTTTGCCGCAATGTCTGAGCTCGGTATACCTGCGAAGCTGATAAGGCTATGCAGAATGACGTTAAGCAATTCCTGCAGCTCCGTCAAGGTAGGAATGGACCTCTCCGAACCTTATGATACCGTGCGAGGTTTCAGACAAGGCGATCCCTTATTATGCGACCTCTTCAACTTCCTCATGGAGAGTGTTCTGCGAAAGACGGGAGTGCATCGCAATGGCACTATTTTTCAAAAAAGTGTCCAGTTGCTTGCGTACGCTGACGACATCGACATCATAGGGCGTACCAAACGAGATGTCACTGCTGCCTTTAGTGCTATTGAACGGGAGTCTAAGAAGATTGGTCTGGCAGTAAATGAGAATATGTTATCGACAAGTAGAGCCGTGCGGCGTATTGATTCTCAAATTACTGCCGATAACTATATTTTTGATATAGTCAAGGAATTCATTTATCTTGGCTCCGCCGTTACCACCGAAAATGATGTCAGTCTAGAGATCAAGCGCAGGATTACTCTTGCCAACAGGTGCTTTTATGGTCTCAATAGGCAATTGAGTAGCAGAGACCTCTCTCGTAAGACGAAACTAATACTCTACAAGACGCTCATCCTACCCGTGCTTTTTTATGGCGCAGAAGCATGGACCCTATTAAGAACTGATGCAGCTGCCTTAAGAGTATTCGAAAGAAAAGTCCTACGTAAGATCTTCGGTCCAGTGCGAGTTGGCGATGACTTTCGCATCCGATTCAACAGTGAGCTGTATGAACTCCTCAACGACGTGGACGTTGTACAGCGTATTAATATCTAGCGGTGGCTCGGTCATGTCGTTCGAATGGAGGAGGATGCTCCGGAGAGACGAGTATTTGATGCGGAGATCTGCGGAAGTCGGCGAAAAGGACGACCTTGTGTCCGTTGGAAGGACCAAATCATCGATTGGTGTAACCAACTGGCGTAAGCGCGCAAGAAGCAGAGACGCCTGGAAGGATGTGTTGCGGCAGGCCGAAATCCGTTAATCGGGTTGTTATGGCCAATTAAGTAAGTTGTGAAACGGCCTACAAAAATTATGTTTTAAATTTTAATAGCATTCACTAAAATAATAATTGTACAAAAGGTTCAAAAAAATTCGCTGAGTATTTAAAGAATAAATGAGGAATAAAAACTGTTTGGGCAATTTTGACCCATTAATACAGGATAAGCGTTAATTTGTTTTTATGTTGTTTGTTTTTATTTTGAATTGAAGTCATTTTTTTCCTGCGTAGCGTTGTATTTTTAAGTGCTATTTGGCAAAACACATAGTTGCATCCCAATTTTTACTAGATTTTGAGTAGATTTTGCCGAAATCTACTAAATAAGTAGATTTTACATACGTTTCACAAAGCGTATGTAAAACAACTTACGCAAATGGTACTTTTGGGTCAAAATTGCCCTATTTAACAATTGTGTATAGTAATACATTTGCAATATTTTTTGAAATTTATGTCCTATATTTTTTTTTTTTTTTGTAGTAAACTAAATTTGGAAATATTATTGTTTTGTTTTAAACTTCAGTTAGCTGTTTTTGTTATTGAAATGAAATCTTGCTGCTGTCAAATAAATCCAGTGTAAACGATCTAGATTTTGAAGAAGATTTGAAATATAATCTACTAGATTTCGCTATAGTGTGGGCTATTAATAATTTAAAACTAAAATACATAGAATGCTAACTTTCTACTCTACATCAAATGAAAGTAGCTTAAATCGTTGTGTGAGATTAGAACCGCGGGGAAACCCCGTTTTTAATTTTATAGTTGTAGAACATATTTTGACAGCTCTTAAGATGTTGGACAAACACATGTTCGCGTGTAGAGTGACAATGCTACAAAAAAAAGGTATATGAATAAAATGCCAAAAATTTTATTTGGGCAAAAAATCTTTTCACAAATTAAAATAATAAATATTTGAAAAAATTTTGAACATAAAAATTTTCGTAAAAATTGCGTTGTAAGAGTAGAGTTGTAAAAAAATGTCCTCATTTTGGGAACCGCGTTATAGAAACCCGCGTTGTAGGATGTTGTAGTGTAGTTTGTAAGCTAGTTTGAAAACTCTTGAGTTTGTTGGAGTGAGGGGAGAACGAACAGGGGTGAGTTCAGACTTTGATGTACTCGCGAACATGATTTGTTCTTCTTTCGTCGTCTACCGATTGTTGTAAATACAACAACAAAATATCAAGAGTTTGTCAAACTGATCGTACAAAAGCGAACAAAGTTTAAAAGAAAATGCAGAAGAGTTTGTCAGTTGATCGATATTGTTATGTATAAAGTAAAACGAATAGTTATAGAAATGTAATGTAATATAACCGAAGTGTATGAATTTGTAAAAAAAAGAATTTTTTCCGTTTTTACATGACATCTTTTTAGCAGTGTTAATAACATGTCAATATTAAAAACCACTAAAACTAAAAATTCAAATTATAAACAGGATTTAAATTTTATACGTATGTTGTAACATACAGCTAAATATATATAGCTGTATGTGGAATTCTTCTTAAATAAAACTTCGCATTTTAAAAATTAAAATTATAATTTATTTCATTATTAACTTTTATAATTTATAACAAAAAAAAAAAGACTACTTTACTACTGCATTATGCAGGTATTGTATATTTTTATTTTAAATTATAAAAATATAGTTTTCTCTGTTTAACTCATTAAAAATTCAAAAACCTTCGATCTGATTTGCCGTTTTCATTTTACCCTTACTGGAGAAGATAAAAAACGTTTTAACATTCGCATAAATTCGGTTTCCGAAATACCTGATCAGTTTCTGTAAGATACATGATTTCCTTGTCTATTTATATGGGCAACACAAAATTGACTGTTTTTATTTGTGTCAAAGTGAAATTGTAGAAGGCGCCGTAGTCTAGTAGGTAGTGCGTTAGTTTATTAGACGTAAGGCCACGGTTCAAACCTCAGGACAGACATCAAAACAAAAATAAGAAAATAATATTTCTTTGGCGACTTTCTCTCAGCAAATTTCCGGTAAAGACTCTAGGAGTAAAAAAAGTTGCTATGAACAGTTTCTCAAAAAAAATCTGTTATTTGGAATCGACTTAAAGCTATAGGTCCCGCCACTTATTTGTAAAATTAACATACACAATATAAGTGGTTGTAATGATCAAATATGTATGTACATGTGTAAATGTTTTATTATTTTAAATTTTGTCTTAAAGAAACAGCACATAAAAATTTTAATAAATGCCATTAAATAGATATAAAATCGTTGAAATGAATCCTTAATTTCTTCTATGTAATTTATCATGATTTTGAGAGTTGTTTTTTAATTTATTTCAGTGTATGTTTTTCACATTACTCAGCATATGATACCTGACGCCGTTGGAAAGTATTTTAAAAAATTGGCTGACTTTGAGGTTTCAGTGGTGAAAATAAAAGTGAAACTTGAACAAATATCAAACCAATTGTTTTGATTTGCAATTTTTTTAGTATTATAATTTAAAGTTTTGTGGTCCTTTATCTGTTTTATAATAAATTCTCTGATTTTAATTAGTTTTCTACAACACATATGTGGCACTCGTATTATAAAAAGTGTAAATAAAGAAATATTTATATATATTGAAAAGAGGAGGGGCACCTGCAAAACATGCTAATAAATAATACTTGACAACAATAATATTTAATATTTCTGGAAGGATTTTTTTTAGATAGTAGTAGCTCATGCTATTTTCTAAGAAATTATAGTAAAGAATTGAGGATGACAAGTGCCAGCAATAACATTGCCCATTGCGAAGTTCTGGGAGCAACATGCAGTGATTCTGGAACTGCAACACATTTAATGGAAGAACATCACAGCTGTTTAGCTGCTACAAATGAAATAGTTAACCGTAGCACATCAAGTCGACTGCAATCTTCAAGATTTGCATGCTTAAGATGTTGTGGAAATATAATTAACTATTGGATTCGACTTCGTAATACGCCTGAAGAACTGGAGCAACGTTACAAATCAAAAGAAATAGACAAGTTTTTGGAAAGAGAAAAACAAACATTTCGCCGTCAGGTAAGTTATAAAAATTTAAACTCAAATGAGACCTTTATTACATGAATATACCAAGGTTAAACTTTTACTTTTGGGAGCTGGCGAGTCAGGCAAATCTACTTTTTTGAAACAGATGCGAATAATACATGGCGTCAATTTTGAACCTGAGTTAGTAAAAGAGTATCAGTATGTTATTTACCAAAATGTTATACGAGGTAAGTTAATAAATAGTATGAAAGAATTGAATTAAATAAAACCTATAGGAAGATAAAATATATTTTAATCGAGTAGTTATTTTTTGGAAATAGTGTATCAGCATAGTAAAAGTTTTTTATGTCTCTCCAAATTAATTAAAATTGCATTCGCATTATTGCAATAAAAATTCCTCAATAATTAATTCAAATAAAAGCGAGTGTAAATTTTCGTAAATCTGTAACAGTTAGTTTGTTACATACATATGTAGGTAGAGTATAGTGAAAATTTAATAAGATGTTGGAAATTATTATATTTTGAATATCCTATTGCCCGATTTATTTTCTTACACCCTTTTGATTTGTAATGAACCCTTCAGCCAGGATTACGAACTAGCTTCGCACACCACTTATGTTATCTATGTTAATTTTATACATTAGAGAAACTTTTTCATAGCAATTTTATTTACTTTTAAAGTTTTTACTAGAAATATACAGAAATTACAGACGCTAAATAAATATTTTTTCACATCTAGTATACCAACACACTACATACTAGACTATGTCGGTTATTACAACAATTAACAATATAATCTAAAGTTAACGGACATTGTAATATTGCAAAAATTTGTTTACTGTACATATACTTAAAAATAGTCACTAATGTCAAAATAGTACAAAGCTGCATGTGCTGCTTAGGTGGCGCATAATGCCGTACAAAATTCTTTGAATTGACTACGATTTCATATGGCAAAATATGACATATGACTAATAAAAGAAAATTTATTTATTTATGACGATCTTAAGCTTCTCTTAAATCAGAAGTTGTTTTGGCCAGATTTCTAATTAGCGGGTATAGATTCCTATACGTCCGCTGGAGCGTTTTACAATGTCTTCTTGTTGGTAACATTGTATTTATATAGTTTAGTTTGTTTATAAGTCAATAAATATTCTATTGGATTTAGGTCTAGGACTTATGGGGGCTGATACTTTATATTCTTAAGTAGCCATTCTTGTAGCAGCATTGTGGCATTGCCTTAAACAAAATGGATCAAATAAGTTACAACAAATTTTGTGTAAAAAGACAAAGTTGAACGCTTAAAATATCAGAAATTATCCATACTTTGTCCTTTAAATTTTAGACCATCGATCACGTCTGTATTAACATTTATATACATACATAATTGGTCACAACATCCCTTGTTTCTCACACCACTTATGTTGTGTGTGTTAATTTTATACATGTCTGGCGAGACCTACAGTTTAAAGTCGACTCCGAACAACAGATTTTTGAGAAACTTCATGGCAATAATATTTATTCTCAGAGTTTTTGCCAGATATCTGCTGAGAGGAAGTCGCCGAAGAATTTTTTTTTCATACTTCGTTTTCTTAGAGAAGTCTGAGTTGGGGGTTGAACCCTGGCCTCACGTCTAATAAGCCAACACACTACGTACTTAATTTAGTAATTATTAACATTATTAACACAATAATCAAACCACTCTTTAAACATAGATTTAATACTTTATATACAGACTATGTAAAAGAATAACTCGACAGATGACAAATATATTAAATTTCATTTCATGCTGGGTACATAAAATAACTTAAAAGAGAAAGAAATCCTTCAGAACAGTTTTTCAGACAATTCATTTGTGTGAAAGAAACACACCCATACAGTTTAAGAAATCCGGCCGATTATTATGTTGTCAGAACTGGAATAATAACATATTGATGAAAATGTTAAAAAGAAAAAAATGTTTAGGATGTTTAAGGTTTTACTGTAAAACATGATTAAATTCGTGGGTTCAATTAAAGAATACAATTTAGACTGTTGTTAAACCTTCTCTATAAGATTGTAATATCTCTTTTAGCCCTTTTTATGTTATCTTATAACTGTCCCAGTTGAAATCGTGTGTGCAATACCCAGTAGACATGAGCTCATACAAATTGACACAGTACCTAGAAAATTAGTTTACTACTCTATCAACAACTGAACGAGTCGTCCGGTTCAAGGACAAATCCTACAGATTCCCATCAACATAACTTCCAAAGATTTCTAAATAGGACCTTCTAGGCGCACCCCAGTTCAGACTGAAGCTAATCAACCTATGACTCAGGCAAGATGGTGCTAAGTCAGCCCTACTGGGAAAAACCACGCCTTTAACCTCTTCTCTACCTTATTTGCGAATGTCGGTACATTACTCCTTTTTTGCTGGATCACCTCGCTCGTTTTTAGTGCTGCTACCACACTGACTTCTACTGTACTATCTACACTGTCAGCATAGACTTCAAAGGCTAATTAGAGTAACCTCTCTCCTCTAGCTGGACAACGAAAATTTTGTTTCCGCAATTGACGATTTTCACACCCTTATCTCAGTTCGTACCTTGGAATGTAATTAACAATAGCAGCAGTCTCTTTCAACAGCCTAACTTCAATTTACTGCCAAAGGTCAGGTTCGACCGTATAATTCTATCAATGGCTGCAAATTACTTTCCAGTCTGTTATTCTTTCAGTTGTATATTTTATTTCTTTGAATTAAACTGAGTTCAATTTTTAATCATCAGAAAATAGAACCGTATTTTATCCATTGCTTTTGTGTCCAGTTTGAACTGCTGTTTGAACAACCATGTCAAGTTCAGCGTATTTTCTACTCCCTTAATTTAAATATATGCATCTTTTTTGAATTTTTGTGTAATTATTGCATCTATCCTAGTTGACGTATATTATGGTCGATATCCCCGAAGGATTGTTTCTGTAATTTTGGTTTTTTATATCTATTTATTGTATTCTTCATCTCAAGACCTTATGGAGAGAAAGGAACTCTTTATTTAAGATGATGGGCGATTGGTCTAGCTCATTCGCTAACTATGGCAACGTACTAATTGTCTACTGATAATTTTTCGACATCCTGATCTTTTAGAATCGAAATGTTTAAATTAAAGTAGCCCTTGAACGACTTTATTCGATTATCTTGAAATTAATTAAATTATTTATTAATTAATACAATATTAATTAAAAATTAATTGAATTCGTGTTAAAAATCACAAAATGAAATATTTTCAAAAACTTGCATTATTTTGTTCTTGGTAGAAAAGTTGAAATTTTTAAAATTCTCAGTTATTTTTTTATATCAAACCATTACACAATGAACGTTATTTCGAACTAATTTCTATAATTTTAATCTGCCATCAATAATTTTTATTATTATTTTTTTTTATTGAAGGTATGCAAGTATTAATCGACGCAAGAGAAAAATTGGATATTTCATGGGGCAATAATGATCGTGATAACGATGCAAATGCGACGAAGTTAATGGAATGCAGTTCATTAAATCCTGAAAAGTTTGTTCAATATGCAGCAATTATTCGTCGACTTTGGCAAGATCGTGGTATTAGACGAGCTTACGAGCGTCGAAGAGAATTTCAAATTGTAATATTTATCCATTGTGTCAAATAACAACCATTATTAATATTTGTAAATTTTAGAGTGACTCTGTTAACTATTTTTTGGACGACTTAGATCGAATAGCTAAATATGATTACACTCCTACACACAAGGATATTTTGCATTGCCGAAAAGCCACCAAAGGAGTTTATGAATTTTGTGTTAAAATTCAAGTAAGTAATAAATATTTTTGTTTCATTATTATAAAGGTTTTTAATTTTAAAATATTTATTAAACGTTCAAATTTAGTGTAGGATCATAAGAAATTGTATTTATTAAAAATTTAAAAAAAAAAATGTAATTTATCTAAAATTAATTTTGTTGATCTAAATATCCCCAGTGGATTAAGCTAACCAAAAGTGGATTAAGCTAATGGAATTCTTTTCTTCAAAAATTGAAATCATTGTATTCTAAACATTCAGGAAAGGGAAAAAGATTTCGAAATTTTAGAAAAAACGGAGATTTTTTATTTTGAATAAAAATATGCAATAATTTTTAAAATTCTAAACAAATAATTTCTTTGCTTCCAGGCGTAATTTAGGCAGACAATGTGTCATACATAATGGGCTAAAAAGTTCAAAATAAAGAATAGAATTTTTTATATCAAGGCGAATTCATATAGAAGGTGGCCTTAAGTTACCAGCTGATAAGTATCGTTCTTGTCAAAAAAATTTTTCTTTTTTGTATGTTTTGTTTCGATAATTAACTTCGTATTTAAAGACCCTCATATGTACCGGATATATCGATACGCACTATAGGAATTGTTCAGGATTACAATTTAAATCCAATTATATTAAAATTTTTGCAAGATGATTAACAATATTTAAGCCTTTAACACTAAATACATATATCTTTTAAGTTACAAGCTAGATTTACTATATTTATATTTAAATTAATTGAGTTTTTTAATTGCTTTTATTTTTTTCTTAATTAATTTTTTTTTTGACTAGATGATTATTCTGTAACAAAAACAGAATGCCTGTTGTTTTTGAATTGTTGTATTTATTGTAGAGATAAGGTCACTTGTTATATGAATTCGCCTTGTTTTACATATTTAAAAACCAATATATTCTACTATATACAGGCAGTTTATTTAAAACACAAATTCCTTTTAGGTACATTTGAAGACATATTTTACGCAACAGCCAAAGGTTTTTTAATTCTTCTTCTTGTGCAACTTTTGCTCTTCTAATAAATCTATCTTCTTTTTATACTTCATCGCTCCCAGAACGCATGTGTTCGAATTTTTCTTAAAATTGTTTCTTACTCACTGTCTTCACTGTTTTCATTTAGAAAACTCAGCAATAAATGTTTAACACTATCTTAAATGTGTTTTGCTTTTAAGGAAGAACGTAACCCGAATTTCATGGTCACACTTTCTACATACCCCTTCGTATACATTGAACTGAATGTAGACTCTTCGTTTACAGAAAATATAATCTCCCTCTCTGAATCCTAAGCAATTTTTCGTAAAAACTTAAAATTTTGTCCAAGTGTGTCCAAGTTTTCTGCTCCAGAAATAAATAAAAGATAAAAATAATCAATTTTTTTTTATATACATATGCGTATGCTTAAATTTCTTTTATTTAGTATAATACATTATAAAAATTAAAACAGCTTTCGGGAATGTGGGTATCTGAGTAACTACTAGAGGCGAGTTTTTGAATGCAAATTTAAACTCGAAATTAAGTTAATCTCCAGTTAAAGTTAACCTTTCGTTAACTTAATTTTCAGTTTTTGAATGGTAGTTTAATCTTTGTAAGGCTGCCACAATTATATGCAAAAATTGCAAAGTGTTTCACAATTTTTAAGTAAAAAAATAATTTTTGGAAAATAATAAATAAATTGACAGTCTCAATTGTCAATTTGTGTTTTATATAATTCATAATCACTTAGAAATGTGTCTTATTCGACTTTCTCTCACTTAAAAACTTTTTTAAATAAAATTTGTCAACTACTTTTCATAGTCACCACCAACGTTGCTGGTTTAAACTTAAGATTAACTGATTAACGGGAAGGTTAAACTTAAGAGGTTCAGTATTTTTAGTTTCTCTCTGTATTCATTGTCCTCTACTCCGATGATACATATTTACAATAGTGCTATGTTAATTATGATGAGACATATGTTCCATAAGTATATTTCAGTAGATCTCGGGTGTTTCTGAGACTATCTATACAAAATAATGTTTTTGTTCCATAAACACCAAATATTGAATACCACGTGTTATAAAATAACATGATGTTTGTCTATTATTATTATTATTTTATTTTTTAAGTTAACTTTACAAAAAATGTTTTAAATAAAAAAAATAATAATATTTTTAACAAAGGCTCCGGGGTATTCAAGTTAAAACTGTTTTAATGTAAAATTTAACTTTAGGGTAATAACGGCTTTTTGCGAAAAAGAACTTTTTTTTATTGTTGAGAATGATTCTTTAGGGCTTCAGTAGCAACTTTTGTCCTGGAACTTTTCCATAATTCCGTCATTTACAAAATTACCGTTATTTTTATGTTATTGAAGAAAATCGAAATTTTTACCCATAAATTTCCAAAATTCGACCAAATGATGTTTAGCAACTTTGTACAAAACCCTTTGACGAGTATATTTGCTGAATATATGAACTCATAATATTTGCAAATCCAGGGTGTTTCGATACATTTTTCACTAAAAACGAATTTTACGCCATCTAGCGGCAATAATTTGTAATAGACAGATAATTTGAATACCTTTCGATTTGAAAATCGGTTGAAAAATGACTAATTGAGAAAGAAAAGAGTTATAAAATATTAAAATAGTTTCAAATTTATAAAAAAATATATACAGCTGCGTGCAACTAATTAAGGACACGAATCAGTGCATCCTCACGAACTGTGAGGATGTCTATGGCTAAGAGTTTAATAAACTAAACAACCATTGTATTTTTTGTTTCAAGCTCACATGTAAGCTTCGTGTCCTTAATTATTTGCAAGCAGCTGTACATACATATGTAACTTAAATTCATCATTTAAGTTTTTTAATTGCTTACATTTTTAGTTTCGCGAATAAGATTGCATTTATTTTAATTTCATTGAACAGGCTACTTTTTATTTATACTTTCCGAAAGTTTTTTTTATTATTTAAATTTTTAGAGGTCTACATTTGTTGTTTGTCAAACTTTTTCACCGAGATATTTATAATTTAAGCGTCTTAAAATGTTTATTTGCTTTTTAGGAATTTTAATCCGATTAATCTGTACATCGGCATAAGATAGTTCATGTAATAAATTAAATAAGCGTCCATATATATCAAGAAATAAATAAAAAACCAAGACCGTTTTAGTGGACTTTCAGTTAATGATAGCTTTGGAAAATTATATATTTTATTGATTAATTGAAAGTCATAGCATAGCATAGGGTGCCGACTAGAATATCTACAGCCGTACAGTGCGTTGGTCCTTAGAAAGGACAATTTTTAAAGGTTTTGCAAGAATTTTATGAAAAAGGATATATGACAGGACCCATAGTTCTCGCTTTGATTTTATTAAAAATTTACACACATATTGGTAGTATTATATGTATCTTAACTGCAACTTTTCATAACTTTACATACATTTTTGTGGAAAATGAAATATAAGTTTATTTACTTAACCCATGGAGAGGAGTTTTGTTTCCCAATGTAAAAACAGTGCCTATAGTCTTAATTACTGACGTATAATTCATTTCAGTAGCATAAAATTCAGTTTTTTACAATATGCACTCTATTTTTAAAATTAATTAATAAAATTTGCCGAAAATAGGTTTTAGTGTTTTTTAAACGGCACAAATAGAACTGAATATTTTGGCTTGAAAGTCAGCATAGTTGTTGACGACTATAATGTGTAAAATTCTGCGAAGTTGCATTTTTTTAATTTTTTCGCATTTTTTTTTTAAATTTTCCACATTTTTTTTGTAAACGCAAAGTGCGATCGTCAAGTAATTTCGCAAAATTTTAAATTTTGAAGTCATTAACAACTGTGTTGAATGGCAAGACATAATATTCAGCCCAACTTGTGCCGCGTTAAATGTTAGCAGTAGTATTTTCTTACTTTCAAGTTTTGTTGTTGTCATTTTTTTCTCTCAGTGTATTATTACAACAATACCAAAAAATGGAAGATTAAAAGCCAAACTAACTATCAAACATAAATAATGCGTTAAATTCACGAAAATTTTCCGTTTTATTACAAGTTAGGGACAATCTAATTAGCAATTACGGTAGCTGACTCTACCCCCGAAGCATTAAAAATAATTCGGCATTTATAGCTTGAAAATGAAAAAAGTACATGTTTGTGGCATATTGCTAAATATGTTATTAATTATTTAGAATATTTTTTTTTTAGAATTTCTATATAGAAATAGCTAAAAATCAAATCAAAAATATAATTTTTTATATTTTTTTTGAAATATTTTTAATACAAAAGAGTAACCAAATTCCATTTAAAAGTATTTATAAACAATCTTCTTATTACAATTTTAAAAAAATGTTATTTTTTAAGTTAACTCATTCCGAATCTTTTTTGTTGAGATAGTCTACTTTCAAAAAGACGTCACCTGACAAAACATTGTAGGCGTATTCCACTACGTTGCTTCAAAAATTGCGATTTTATCGCATCTGCCAATGAAGAATATTTTGCATATTGTAGGTATTACAATATTTATAACATATTTCTTTCTAAGTTGAATTTTGAAGCTAAAGGGAATTGCTTACTTTATTTTGTTTTTTGTCTCTAATCGTTTTACCGGTAATTTTACAGAAAAGGCTATATTAAAGTTGAAGAGAAGCATTTAGCATGCTTTTTTTCGGATCATGTGTTTGAGGTAATCAGTTAATGTAAACCACTCTAAGTAAAACATTGTTTACAGAGAAATTAAAATGCCAATAGACCAAAGAAAGACAGTTAAAGACATAGCCCTATATTGCGACAGTTGCACTGGTCAAAACCGCAACATTATTGTTAACTATGTAGACACATTTTTTAAATTTGTCAAATTTCGTTGAAAAAATTAAAATAATATATTTACTTCCCGGTCATACAATGATGTCAGTTGATTCTGTGCATAGCACAATTGAATCATTTGTACGCAGCCGTATCATTTTGGGAGCAAAGTGAATGCCCCACAGCTATTCATAATGCACGAACTAATCCATCGATGTACAATTGTATTGAAATAGACCACTCAGAGTTTGAAAACTGGAAGTCCTTTGCAAATCTGTTACTACCAAAACATTCGGAATGTGTTTGATTCATACGCCTACTCATTCTGATTCATAAATTTAGAAAAATACTTATAATACTTATAAGTGATTCGAGTGGCTCGAATCATTCATCAAACTTTACAACCGTTGTTGTTGCATATACAAACAAAGAAGAAAGGAAAGCCAAAGACAACAAGCAAAGCATTCACACAATCTTCTTGTGGATATGAACACTACGTATGCGAATCATACTTATTTAGTGCTTCGTGTAAATGTTAAGTAGAGACGAGTCGAAGTCAATACCATCATACATCTTCTTAAGTATGAATACGTCGAGTACTTCTAACTTTGAGTATGAGTATCATATTCAAATAAGTATGAATGCGTATAAGTATCTTAAATAATAAGTATGACTTGAATCTACTCATCGTTTTGAATACTCGTTGCTGATCTCTGATGCACACATATGAGAATAAATTGCTTAGATAAGATACGTTCTCTGAGTACAATAAGTGTAGCAGTAGACGTACTGCCATCGACAAAATTGGCACTGGCAGTCCAATGTAAGGCAGTGCAACATCTTCATATACAGTTTGTCAAAAAATCTTTGCACATAGAGAAAAATTAAGAAAAGTTTGAAAAATTCATTGATTTCTAATATAAATAATCAAAATTTTAAATTTTTTAAAACAGGATTTTATAAACATATGTTTTGTTAATATAATAATTAAAAAAAATTTTATAACAATGAAAATATTCTAATGTAAAATATTAAAAAACAAAAACAATCCCATTTTACTGCTGTCAAAAAAATGTTTGCACACTTGATAAAATATTAAGACTTATGCAATTTTTTTAAATTTATAGTCCTAATATTTTGTGGGTTCACATTGAGCATCAATTACCGCTTGCCTACGCCTTCTCATGGATTGAATAAGCTTAGGAATGTCATATTTTAATGGTATTTTTAGCTCAATCTTCTTTGAGGAACTTTATCAATGCGTTTTTATTTGTGGGAGATCTTTTCCCTACCTTTTTCTTTAGATGAACCCACAAAATTTTCGATAGGATTAATATCAGGACTTTGGGCAAGAGTATCAATAACTTTTTTCAAGTTGTGAAGTAACCTGGAGTTACATAAATAAGATTTATTTTAAGGATCATTATCTTGATAGTACTTGTGATTAAATTTATTCGGATTAACCGGGTCAATAAAACCAAATTTCCTGAAGCTGGCGGTCAGTTCATTTTTTAAAATATCAAGATGTCCTTCTTTAGTCATTATTTCATCCAAACACCAACTCCCTTGCTGGATATACAGACGAATACCATTACAGACAGTTTTCAAAACTATACTGTAGGAATAAAATTTTTATTTTCTAGTGCTTTCAAAGGCTTACGTCAAACTCTTTGCGGTCCGTCATGATAATAAAGCATTATTTTCGTCTCATTTGAGAAAATAACATCGTCCCAGTACTCCGGAGGAAGTGAAATGTATTCGGTGGCAAATCTTAATTACTTTTCGACATTTTGTGCTGACAGCAAGGGATTTTTCCTAGTCATTCTTGAAGAATATTTGTGTTTTTGAAGAACATTTCCAATGGTTTCTTGGAAAACACGTAACCCAAAGTCTTTTTAAACTTGAAGAGCTTATCATCTCGCACTGGATTGCGGTCTATCATACACGGTTCTAATAATTTTTCTCTCAACTCGCTGCGTCATCTTTTTTGGACTGTCTGTAGATCCCTTTATATCTAGTCCTCCTTCTTTTTCAGCACGGGATATAAAATTATAGAAAGTCCGGATGTTTAGGGAGAACATAACGACAATTTCCTTGGCAGATTTGCCTTTGTAGTAGTTGAAATAGCCCAATTGTATAACATTTTTTGAAACTCGTTTTCCTGACATTGTTTGTATTCAAATATAAGGACACTTGTTACATAAAAAATGATCCCTTCATTACTAAAACGTTATTTACCCCTCTCACATTCCATCTCATTTATAAAAAACCCAAAATGCGCAACATTATTGGAAGATAACGGCATATTTTTGTAATTTTTTTTATTATCTTCATTCAATATGCAAAGATTTTTTTGACACTTCTTATATTGAGTAAAGTTCTTTTGTTGTTGTTATTCTTGTAATGTGGGTTACTATTAGGAAACTATTGGTGCCATATGGTCGTAAACAAGTATAGTTGTAGAATGTGTGCAAAAATAAAAAGATTTATAAAGAATTTGTTGTTGAAATTCTTGAATGAAGATCAAATTTTACATTTTTTTGGTCTGTGCAAAGATTTTTTTGACAAACTGTATTTATATTCTTTGTTAAACTAAACATAAAGTTCGTGTAGCTTTATTAGACAAAAAATCAAAATCAATTGAACTCATTTACGATATATGCCGACAATTCCACTAAAAATACTATAAATAACTTTAATTTTACCTTTAAGTTACAAAAGTTGTATTCACCTTTGTGTATCCCTTTGCAAAGATTCAATGATTTAAAAAATCTATGTTTAAAAAATAGCATATCACCAAAATACCACAATGAGTATTTAAATTTAAAATATTTTGTACGAGAAAAAGACATGTTAAATGAAAGCGGCGAAGAAGATTAACTTAATAATTATTATTAATTTTTTTTTTAGTTTTTTTTTAATGAATTCATGCTTCTGTTAAAAGTCTGTCTGTCTAAGTTAAAAAATAATGAACAAAGACAAAAAACCACTAATAAATCTTTGTTTGAGTTTATTTCTAACACTGACAAATGGTATCGTAACTGCCATTTTCTAAAACGGTTTTGTCGGAAAACTTGAACTTTTTCACTAGAATCCTTTTAGGTGTACTTATATTTGTTGATTATCTAAACACATGTATATTTTTAGTTTGATATTGTAAGCGAAAGCAGAGAAACATACGATAATATCGCGCAAAGGGGTCGTATAGCCAACTGTTTGTTTGTTTATAAACTTGTTACTATAACCTGGCGCAATACTGATAAACAATATTTTCAACAAAATGTTTAACTCGTGGCAAGTGATATGTTTCGAATATTTCAATAGACTGTTTATTTTAAAATTAAATAAAAATCATTACAATTCAAATGATAATTAATTTCACGATTCCTATGTTTATGTGTACACAAGTATTTAAAAATACAGTGAAGTTTCATTTATAACAGCAAGTAGTTTCGTTCTAATAATAATGGATACATGACCTCCTCATCTGACGATGAAGAGGATGCCAACAAATTTTCCAAAATAATATTTTTTGCTTCCATTTCAACACTTTTAAAACAAATATTTTTTTTTTTTTTTTTTTCAAAACAATAATAAGAACAGCTATTTTAAAAGTGTTGCCCTTACAACCCTTTGATTAAATTGAGGGTCAAACATGCAGCATATTTTTTGGGTTTTATGGCAAAATGTTTAGAAGAATGTTTGCCAAATTGGATTTTTTTCAGAAAAGAACGAAAAAAAGGGCAAAAAGGCAGAATAAAGGCAAAATTTATACCAGAAAAGAACTTACCATTAAATTTGCTCTGGGAAAATTTGGTGGTGTTTTTTAATGAAAACAATTCTACTCGTTGTTTTGGAAGGTAAAGAAATGTTATTTTCCCTTAGCGTATAAATTATTTTCGAAATGAAATATCCTGAACTGCCTGAAGGTAACATATTTAAATAGATTGCAGTTAACTCTAAAATGTTACATGAAATTAGAAATAAATTTAGAGATGTTTTTCAGAAGTTTAGGACACATCTTTTAATAGATTTGCTGGTATTTTCTGGAAATGAGAAAAATTGTAGAAATAGGTCTTTTAAATATTTTATTTTTAGTTTTTATTTATACCACCCTTATTTATCCGTCAATTTGAATTTGTAAGATAAACAACTGTTGCCTAAGCTAAAATAGACGCATCGCAAAAGAAATTCCATTATAATTTCACTCCTGGCGACCAACTTATCCATCTTAAAATTTTCAAGTTTGTAACATCTACAAATAACGATCGGTATTTAAACCATTCCTATTCTATTTCAATCTACACGCATTTCCTAGTTTTCGCTGTAATATATGTATGCCTTCTTCATTTTGTAATAATCTGTGGTAAGTCTCTTTGTAGCGCATACCCAGCACAGTGTTCCTCGGTTAACGACTTACAGTTACGCAAATGACAATTTTTATTGAATTTTCACGTAGTTTGGTGGTTAAACTGTTCTCTTTTGTGAGGCAAGAAATATTAATTAGGTTTACCATCTTTAGGGTATTATTAGCAGAGTAATTTCAGACGTTTCGACCACTGCTGCCAATACCAATTACTTTTCATTTCTAATGCCCATCAGCTGAATTGCAGCCTCTGAAATCAAACTTCATTGTGAGCCTGAGTCGGTAAAGGAAAGTAACCAGTGTCCTTTCGAACAAATATTCGAATAGTATATAACAATACTGCCAGTAAGCAACAGCGCTATAAACAGTTGCACCTGATGTGTTTTCATTTTTTAAATTATATGGAATAGAAGGAATAGAAGAGGTCTCCAACTCCATATAAAGAATAGTGATGCGGATGTTTGCAAATGATATTCCGCTACAATTTTATAAATTATGTTCAATAGCAAAACAATTACGGCAAGCATTTCTGTTTAACACGAAACCCGTTTTTAGAATCCAAAGGTAAGATAAAAATTGTAAGCATTTCGCAAGCGAATGTCGCCAGAATTACATGAATTAAAAGATTTATGATTGTTCGAATTTTTGTATTTAGATGACGATGCAGGTTCATAATCGTTTCTAATGTACTGAAAGTACTCTTTAAAAATCTAAATAATTCATTACGAGATGAAAGTACGGAAGATCTCAGAGTTTGTTCGCAATCCTTTTGTGTCTGGAAGTTTAGTTCTTAAGCTGTCAGAGGTACAAAAACGTTCTCTGCTTTGGGTGTTCATGTTTAGGATTAGAAGCGAAGATAAGATTTCCTGCGCAGAATCCAATAAAGTTTTAATGGATTTAAATCCACCATCAAATCATTTGACTCAGTGGCAGATATATTTTTAATCAAATTAAATGCTGCGCTAGAAAGGGTTCACATTAAATAATGAAATATTTGAACCTTTGCGAGTGCATCGTTGTTAAGAACGACAGGAATTTAAACCACGCGAAATGGGATCCACTCCATGTATTCTCAGAAATATATCAGAGTGACTACTAATTGGGACACGAGTACTATAGTAGTATGTACTTGTTTAGAAAACATAATGTTAAGAAATTACTTTATATAAAGACAGAAAGCACAGTTAAATTTTTTAATATAAGCAAAGGTTTTTTATTTATTTAAGACAAGTAAACTGTTCTAATTCAAAATAATTGGAATAACTAAAGTAAACGTATCATCTCTTTAATAGTACTAATAAACTAAACTACTACTAATAAGAGACATTACAAATAATTGTTGTTCGAAAATGTATTAAGATAAATAGACAAATGTTAACCCGATTTTTCTACATTCTTGAGATAATCTTTTAACATATTTTAATTTTTATAGTTTAAGTTAACTAATTTAAATTTAATTACAAAAAAATGTTTATTTAACGTCGATGGCATACTCAATGCTTTTATTAATTAAAGACGAAATTAATTGGGTATAGGTCATTATGAATAATTTCACCCGTTGATTTCTCAGACTGGTCAGGTCTCATTGTTGCTAATGAGTCCAATAACAAAATTTGCATTTATTCAGCTGGATTAAATGATAGGTCTGGACTTAAATATCCACTTCATAATCCAGAAGACTTGTATGGCTGACACGTCATTTATATACTCAGATTGATCTCTTTGAACATTGAAATACTAAATAAGAAAGCATTTTAGTAAACCTTAATGTTTAACTACATGCTAAGAGGGTGACTGTGAGACGTGAACTAAAATTTAAAAATTATGTAGTATTGTATGGTGAATCATTTATTCTTAGTGATGAAGCAATCTGAAACTCTTTAAAATGCAAGGCTCTTTCATTGTTTCCTACAGAATAAATGACAACAAATTCTTCCTTAACATTATAAAAAGACATAGTATTAAAGAAGAAAAGTTTTTACAAATTGCTAACGTTTTTTAGAAACTTTACGAGTAAAGCCACGTATATTAATAATGTGTAAATAATATTGCAACGGATTGCTGTTAAACCCAGATATTTACAAGAATAGTTTGGATGAGACCTATAATAATATTCATTTGGATCATTTATGGTTATACACTTTTCGATGTAGAATATTATTATTTTCCATTTAAATGGTCTTGTTTGTGCTATCCACGTCATGTATTGTTTCTTAAATTTTTAAAATTTATGATCGCTGCAGATATTACTAGATTTTCACAAGAATTACCAATTAATGATTCACCATCTGTGTGTCCGAAAGCATTTGCAATTTTACTAAACTACATGATGATTCCTTTATACCATTTAACATACTCTGATGAATTCTTGAAATAATTGTATATAACTTTTATATATAACGTGGTTAGAAAGCTCTTGATCATGACTATTTTCTGCGATTATCCTGAAACTAAGGGACAACTTTCTTTCCATTCCTGCTTTTGTAACGCAAATTTATGTAATTTAATTTGAACTTCCTTGGCATCTAAGGATAGTCCCTACGAAGTTAATATTGAAATATTCAAATGACTACTGTTGCTTGCACAAACAATTAAGAAAATCTCGTTAACGTCCACTGACTTATTTAGAATATTGGAAAATATAACAACCTTTAGTCAATAGAATGTATTGTACAGAAATTATGAAATTTACTTTTACCAAATAATAAAATTATCATTAGGTCAAGAATATTAAAACATATGTTATTGCCCGTTTACAATTGAGTGAAATCTATTAATAACGAGATATTAATCGAAATACATCGTCAGGAAATTTCGTCGAAATCTGGTTGAAATACATATGTAATAGCTTAAGTAAAGCAATTCTGTTTTTTTTTATATTAAAAACTATATGTACCCTGCACGTGTTGCACCACCTATTCAAAATTGGTCATACTAACTTAGAAATCTTCGTCGGCTCATGTGCAACAACTTTGCTAAAGATCATCACATGATTAAATGTACAGTTTACGATTTAATTCATTTTAAGTAATTTTCCGTGGTGCCACCTATCGCATATTGGTCATACCAACTTAGAAATCTTCATCGGCTCATGCGCATCAACTTTGGTAAAGATCATAACATGATTAAATGCACAGTTTACGAGTTAATTGATTTCAAGTAATTTTCAGTGGCGCCACCTGCCGGAAATTAGTCGTATCAACTTAGAAAACTACCCCGGCTCATGCGCAACAACTTTTCTAAAGATCATAACATGATCAAATTCATAGTTTACGATGGAGCCGTTTTCTGATTTTAGGTAAATCAAAAAAAGTGGGGGCAAAACTGGGCGGGGCAAAATTTTATCTTGACTGAAAACTTTAAATGGATAAATACAAGCATTTTAAAGAAAAATTATTCAAATCGATGGAGCCGTTTTCTGATTTTAGATAAATAAAAAATGTGGACGTAAAAGTGGGAGTGGCAAACTTCACATAACAGTCCGAACAAAGCCTAAACATTTGGCTTGGATAGGTGAGCCCGTTCTTGAGTTATAAAATGACAACGAAATTAGGGCATTAATTTTTATATATTAGATGTATTGAAAATATAATATAAAAATGTCCAATTGCGTTTAATTTGAAAAAGACATCCGCTTCATTAAAAGATATAGTGTAAACGCTCTATATTTTTAATAAGATTTCAAACTAAATTGACGAGATTTCGTTCATGCTTTAAATAAGTATAGAAACATTGATTTGTTAAAATTTAGTTTTATTCGTTTGCAAATTAAATATATTGTTAAATGTTATCACTTTGTTTAGAATATTCCATTTGTATTTGTTGATGTTGGAGGCCAACGTACACAACGACAAAAATGGACTCGATGTTTTGATACATCTGTTACATCGATAATATTCCTCGTTTCAACATCCGAATTTGATCAAGTTCTAGCTGAAGATAGGTGAGTAGTTAATACAATATATTTTTCCTTCTATAAAATAAAATGATTTTGTTTCAGAATGACGAATCGATTAGAAGAATCTAGAAATATTTTCGATACTATTGTAAATAATAATACATTTAAAGGTATTTCTATAATTCTGTTTTTAAACAAAATGGATTTATTAGATCAGAAAGTTAAGAATCCTGAGACTGATATTCGTTGGTTTTATCCGCAATTTAATGGTAATCCTCATTCACTTTTGGACGTGCAAAATTTTATATTGCAAATGTTTATGAGCGTTCGCAAGAGCCAACAAAGTCGAACATATCATCATTTTACAACTGCCATAGATACACGTAACATAAATGTTGTATTTAACTCTGTTAAAGATACGATTCTGCAACGAAATTTGAATGCGTTGATGTTGCAGTAATAACTAAATGTTAAATTTACCAAAAAAAAAAAAAATATGAACAGATTTACTAAATTAAATTAAATTAAGGTTTATCAAAATTAAAAAAGAAATTTGTCAGTTCGATATAGACTGCATATTTAAATTTTTTACTTTTATATTAAAGTGGGTTTTATAAAAGAATCAACCTCGAATATAAAGGTACAGCCTATGATAATTTTATTGTATTTGGAATGTACATATATAGACTTAGGCTTATGCTTTATTTATGTAACAAATAATTATAATAACTCTTTATTTTTTAAATACTTTTATATCATATCCCGCACTGTAAACTTACATTTTATTCAAATATCCAATGTTTTTATTATTTATATTATTATTAGTTGTGGTAATATTAAAACAAATTTATAATGTAAATTATTATTCTTATAAATGTAAATTAAATTATTATTATTATTTTTTTTTTTCTTGTATATCTATGATGTTCATTATCTCTTAGAGAAATATGGACATGTGCTAAAAAAATACATTAAAATAACGAAATACCTAACTTGTTTCAATTACTTGTTTGCTAAAAATCTTCACTAATTGTAAGAAAATACATATATATACATATGTGTTGCTATTGAAAGTTAATGTACAATATATGAAAGAATTCTATATAGATTCGTCTAATAAGCGGAATAAATGCTAAGATTAAATATGGTCTGATCTAAATTTTATATTTGATCACTACTTTCTAGGAGATAAGTTAAAATATTGTACTTTATATATACAGTATTGTTCGAAACTTAAGCAACTTGTTCAAAAAAAGTAAGCAAATTCTTAGATTTTCCTCTTAAATTCAATTAATCAGAAGACTATCTAAAGATTCTGCTAGCCCATCTTCCGAATTTTATGGACAAATGTGCTTATCCCGAATAAGAATTTATTTTCCAACAGAATGGTGATCCGAAGCACACAGCAAAAATTGTAAAGATATGGGATGGGAAACAAAATTTTCAATTGCTGGAATATCCGCACAAAGTTTAGACCTCAATCCGATTAAAAATTTTTGGCCATTCGTGAAAATCCGGCTCGGATAGCACGAAACAGCCTCAACAGGCATTGTCAAACTTTGGGATCGTATAAATGCGAAATGGCATCGAATTCCGAAAGATGCTATCGATCATTTGGTAGAAAGCATCTCAAACCACGTAAATCAAGCTATTTCTAATAACTTTCTATGGACCAAATATTGAAATTGGGCTAGTTTCTTGAATTTTCTTGAAACGTGCAAAATTGAGTTTATGTGGGTTATTTTCGTTTTTTCATTCAAACTCATTGAATTCATTTCATTAATTATTGTTTTTTATTGCTATTTGTTAAGAATAAAATGACGAATTAAAATTAATTTTTTTTTTTGTATTTGCTTGCATGGTTTTGTTTTTGTGGATGACGAAACTCAGTATTGTGAACATGCACTCACCTCTGCTCGTCACTGTATATACATATGTGTTGCTATTGAAAGTTAATGTACAATATATGACAGAATTCTATATAGATTCGTCTAATAAGCGGAATAAATGCTAAGATTAAATATGGTCTGATCTAAATTTTATATTTGATCACTACTTTCTAGGAGATAAGTTAAAATATTGTACTTTATATATACAGTATTGTTCGAAACTTAAGCAACTTGTTCAAAAAAAGTAAGCAAATTCTTAGATTTTCCTCTTAAATTCAATTAATCAGAATACTACCCTTAATTCGCATTTGGCATCCTCATGATAACAAACAAAGTTTAATTCTATTTACATAATTAGAAAAAATAAATAACGAAAACATTTCTGCCCAATTAACTGTGTCCCCACTAAAATAATAGACTCAATAAAGACACTGTAGAACAATGCAACATGCCGTGTATTTCATGAGAAATAACTGGCATGCAACTCAAGAACGTGTGCTGTCACCACTCCTCTTTAACTGTGTCCTCGATGTAGTGATGCAAAAGTCGACAAGTCACAGAAAAGGGATCACATGGGGTATGCAAGATAGATTAGAAGACCTGGACTATGCGGATGATATATGCTTGCTAACTCACTCGTTCTCGGACATGCAATCAAAACTGAATCTAATTAGCGAAACCGTAAAGTTAGCTGGACTGAAGATTAATATCCACAAAACCAATGCACTCAGGTTAAATGCTAACATAGAACGTAAATTCATAATATACAGCAAGGAAATTTATGATGTAGAGTCCTTTTGCTACCTGGGCAGTATAATTGATAAATCCGGCGGCTCATCAGCGGATGTTGCCAGTCGCATTAATAAGGCGCGCAATGATTTTGTCCAACTTAACCCTGTCTGGAAATCATGGAACATATCGAAGGCACACCAAAATTAAAATTTTCAATTCCAACGTTAAATCCACATTACTATACGGTTGCGATTCCCAGTCTCTTTAGGTATTCGTTAACAAATGCCTGCATAGAATCATGCGTCTGTACTGGCCTTCCGTAATATCCAATGTCCAACTCTGGTCAGATACAAACCAGCAACCAATTGTAAAGGAAATAAGGAGACGCAAGTGGGGATGGATTGGGCACACTCTCCGAAAGCCATTAGGCTACATAACAAGGAATGCCATAGATTGGAACCCCCAAGGAAGCAGGCGCATCGGATGACCATCGCACACGTGGAAACACCAAACTACGTATATAGTGGAACGAAGTCAAACATCGCGTTGATGATCGAGATCATTGGAAACAACTATGCTCCCTAGAGGAGTAAAAGAAACATAAAACATAAGAGCAACTGTACGAAACTTAAGCAATTATTTTATTTTTGAACTTTTCTTTTCATTAATATTTAAATTATGAAACATTTATATAAGTCCCGTTTAGTTTAACAAATAATACAATTATTGAAGTCGCCGTAGTCTAGTAGGTAGTGTGTTGGCTTATTAGACGTAAAGCCAGGGTTCAAGTTCCAGGCCAGACATTAAAACAAAATACAAAAAGTATTTCTTCGGCGATTTACTCTCAGCAGATTTCTTGCAAAAACTCTGAGAGCAAATAAAATTGCCATGAAAAGTTTCTCATAAATCTATCGTTCGAAGTCGACTTTAAACAGTAAACACAACATAAGTGGTGTGAGAAGCTAAATCGTAATCCTAACTATATGTGTGTATAATATTGCGGATTCTTCACAGACGAAACTGTTTTCCATTTCGTCTTAGTCCAATTTGCGTGAGTGTTTGCAAATTCCAAACTGAATCTTCATCCAAGCTTGTGGCATGTAATATTGTGATTCTATTAGCCAAAATATTCGCTTACTCATTTTCAATAACTTCATGATGACTAGGTGCCCATATAATGCCTGAAGTACACCACGAAACTATCTTTCTATCCCGTATTTCTGGATGTTATTGCAATAATTGTCATTTGACTATCTGAAATATACTTATTTATGATTACTAGCCTAGATCAAATATACCTTGATCGCGCGTAATTCCGCTCGAAGAACTGTATTACTGTCCGGTAAATGGTGATAAAGTTAGGTTTCTGGTTCATCTGTGTAGAGGCCCGGTCCCGTCTTATCTCTATATTTGGAGAAGTTCGTATCGCAACTAGTCCCCACGGGTATCTGTGACATGATGATTTGAACAAAAAAGTCTATCTGGTTGTTATTGATATGTTGGGCATCATGTAGGATATCTGTAAATCAAGAGAAAAGCGTCCAGTATCCCAATTATACTCTGATACGATTTGTGGCTCTGGTTGATTCCTACCTCCAAAGTCTAAAGATGATGCGATTTAAGAGCCATAGCATGTCGAACACGTATCTGTATTGTCTCCAATGCCCTTGTGAGTGAACCACTTATCCATAAACAACACATTCGTTGAACCTTCTCCCTCAACGTTCACCACACTATTGAAGTTCAATTTTTTTAAATTTATAGTGCTAATATTTTGTGTGTCCACCTTGGGCATTATTTGCTGCTTGCAGACGCCTTCTCATGGATTCGAAATGTCATATTCTAATGGTATTTTTCCCACTCTCCTTAGATGAACTTGTGTGAGCGATTTTTATATGAACCCACAAATTTCCGATAGGGTTAATGTCAGGACTTTGGGCAGGAGTATTAATAACTTTGGTGCAGCTGTAAAGTAACGGGGAGTTACATAAATAAGTTATGTTAAGGATCATTGTCTTGATAGTACTTGAAATTAAATTTATTCGGATTAACCAGGTCAATAAAACCAAATTTCTTAATGCTGGCGGTCAGTAATTTTTTAAAATATCAATAAATACTTCCTTATTCGTTATTTCATCCAAAATCCTGATTACACCAACTCTCTTGCTGGATATGCAGCCGGATACCATTACAGACAATTTGCCAAACTTAACTGTGGGAATAAGATTTTTATTTTCTAGAGCTTTCAGAAGCTTACGACAAACTCTTTGCGGTCCGTCATGATTATAAAGCAATATTTTCGTCTCATTTGAGAAAATAACATCGTCCCAGTACTCCGGAGGAAGTGAAATGTATTCGGTGGCAAATCTTAGGGGTTTTTTTCCTAATCATTCTTGAAGAATATTTGTGTTTTTGAAGAACATTTCTGATAGTTTCTTGGGAAATACGTAACCCAAAGTCTTTTTGAACTTGAAGAGCTAATCATCTCGTACTGGATTGCGGGCCATCACGCACGGTTGTAATAATTTTTCTCTCAACTTTTTTTTACCCTGCCTGTGGATTCCTTTAAGTCTAGTCCTCCTTCTTTTTCAGCACGGGATAAAATATTATATACAGACCTGATGTTTAGGGTGAACATATCGGCGATTTCCTTTGTAGTAGTTGAAATAGACCAATGGGATAATATTTTTTGAAACTCGTTTTGCTGGAATTTTTTATATTCAAATATAAGGACACTTGTTACATAAAAAACGATCACTTTATTACTAAAACGTTGTGTACCCTTTCACATTCCATCTCATTTGTAAAAAACCCAAAATGTACAATATTTTTGGGAAATAACGGCATATTTTTGTAATTTTTTTTATCTTCATTCAATATGCAATTTGACACTTTTTATACTGAGTAAAGTTCTTTTGTTGTTGTTATTATTATAATGTGTCTATTAGAAAATCTGGCTATTAGAAAATTATTGGTGTCTTATGTTCGCAAATAAGTACAGTTATAGAATGTGTACAAAAATAAAAAAGTATGTAAAGATTCTGTTGTTGGAATTCTTGAATGAAGATCACATTTTAAATATTTTTGGTCTGTGCAATGATTTTTTTCACAAACTGTATTTATTGTAACACGTTACATAAAGTGCTGACGAAGTTATAGTTGTTGTACTCACTCCAAAGCAAAAACTAACAGACATAAATGTTATATATGTAAGTACATCTGTACTCATTTTCGATGAGTTTGTCGATATCGACTTTACGAACTTACCCACCAAATTGCATTCGTTTACGATTACTATACCCCTAAATATTCAATTGTAAACGTTTGCCACGTCTACTTTTTGCTATATCGAATTTTTTCTATTTGATCTAAACCTGATACGCTTTAAAACAAAAAAAGAATGGTTAAAATCGGTTCAGTAGTGTAAAAGTTATAGGTATCACTTAAAGGGGGAGGGTTGTCATGGCCTTTTTTTGTGTAATTGTCGATATCGACTCTACTCTTACCCACCAAATTTTATTCGTCTACGAGAAATATGTACTTAAATATTCAATTTTAACAATTTGCCACGCCCTCTTAACATTTAAGGATGTGAAAAATACATGCTGTCCTCCATGAAAAAACCTGTCTTTTCTGTGTACTTTGTACCGTGCATCTTAAAGCAGTGGTTTGGTTTAAGAAATCTTTCGTTTAGTAGAAGACATCGATAGAATTATCGCGTATGAATTTACGTAGTTCTACATATTGATAGAATGCTTGACAATTCCATTACCTTGAGACCGTCTTGTACTTGATTATATTGCATATAACACGGACATAATAACATTGAGTTGTGCAATCTTCGACTTACAATCTCGTGGATCAGTCATTGCTCCTGTAAAAATTTGGAATAATTCGTTGAACTGCAAAGTTCACCTGGCGATGAACAATTTGGTGCAGGTGTCTTTCCGCGTGTATTTCCATAACGCAATGACCTGTGAGCATGGCCACTGTGATCGAGATGAATGCGATCAACTTTGTGTAGTTAGTTGGTAAGTCTCCTATCCAACATGGGCCAAGTAAGTCTGGCAATTGAGCAAGATTGCTTATTTGTTCAGGATGAGTTGGCGTCCCGAGAGAATTGTTGCCTAATGTCAAAATTAAATGATATGAATGGCATACCCGATTCGATTGGTGAGGGTTCCGGCCGGAGAGTGCCTGTTCTGAGAAGCTGATCAGCCGTACAGTTCCCTTGAATGTCTCTGTGCCCGGGAAGTAATTTCCTAACCCTTCTTTAATTTTATTAGAATTGTAGTAGTCCATACAAGACCAACTTAAATATTGATGTGTCTTTGCAATTATAAGAGTTGAAAATGTGGTCTATTTCAATTAATATTTTCTTTACTTGTCCAAAGAGAGTTGTTGATGGTGAAATAATTTAAATACCGATAGACATTCTCTTAAATTCATACGACGTTCCAATCAGTTTGTAAATGTTTTGGAATTTATGCACAAAATCTACTACAATTGGGTGATCAACTATTTTGTACTGATTACTTATTACATATTTTCAATCCGATTAATTTTAAGCATGTTCGTACACTGCAGGAGTATAAGACAAACTGGCCTAGAAATTATAAAAATGATTTAAAAGAAAGAAATTGTAGTCTTTCCATGAATATTTTATTACATAAGTTCTTCAATTTCTTATGATAATGTTGAAAGTTATCGCAACAGAATTCAGAAACTAGAAATGGAGAATAAGGAGCTGAAGTGTCAACTCGCCCAAGCCAACTCGACCGTGGATTCCATGCGGAAAGTTTTTACTGACGGCCAGGTAAGGAAGTTAATGGGTCCAGGGAATGTGCTTTGGAAGTGGAGCGATATATCCAGTGCCAATGTAAGCAAATGGACCAAGGGAATACCAACACTTACACCGAAAAGGGTTTCTTCTACCTCATTTCAAAACGTTGCAACGCTGGTGTGGAAGAGTCAATTTGCACGAAGGGATTCTATCAACATCAATAGAATTAATGTGCCATACGACTGATATGCCGCTGAGTAATAAAATTTGTGTGTTGGCCTTCGATGAAATGAAGGTAGAGGAAACCTATGAGTATGACTACATGAGTATGAACACATAGCTGGCTATGTGATTCGAAAGCTAAATCTTGTAGAATATGAACGTCATCAAGATTCATATACGTGGGTTGATCAGGTGTCTAAAGGTTACTTAAAAAAGCTGACAATTGAATTTGTTTCGAAGTTAAAGAAACTGGAACGTATATTTTACCATATTAACGGTAATAATATTTCCCATTGTCGTAACTTTCATAAGCTCCTGATCGAGAGAAGCCAATTAATTGAGTTGCCGGAAAATGTTAAGAAATTATTCTTTAAAAGTAGGATACATTTTCGTATCCGTAAGGGACAAAAGGCAAAGCAAAATCTCTCCTTTTGTAAGTATAAAAATGGGTTTATAAAATATATATTAAAGTAATTTTTCCCTTCTAGCAATACATACATAAAAAGACGTGTCAAATTTTAATCGGTTCTTATAAGAACCACTGAAAATTTAAAAAAAGAAATAAATTTCTGTTTTAACACGTTCACCCCTTATCGTGCGGTGTGTGCCACCGTTGAGAAAATGGGACAATATACACTACTATAATAAAAACGTGGAAAAAAATCTATTGAATCTATTCATCAGTGGTCTTATTATATATTGATAGCACTAATCTGTGGAAATTAGCCAGAGTATTGGTAGTCATTTTCATACGCACACATATACTCTATTTTTTACCGGATAAGTCACACTATATTTCCCAGCAAGTGCATTCGATAGTAAGTTCAAAAATACATTTAGCCCCTTATGTCTCAAAATATTTAATATGTATTTGACGAAATAAGAACTCTTCCAACTCAAATTTTGCAAAATATTCAATACAACGGGCTTCGATATACAAAGATTTCGGTGGCCGTAGATCACCCGTTAAATCAATGCCTTGACCATCGCCTATGGATCGCATATAAAACGCTTTTGAATATTTATTAAAAAATATTACTTCTGGTTCACACAGGTTTACTTTAATATCATCGGGAACAATGGGTCCAAATTCCCAACGCTATACTTTAATACTTTGTAGACAAGACAACTTTTATTCCTCTGCAAAGTTGCATGGCGAAAATTCAAAATTTTTACATAAATTTACTTACGCCTGTGCACAGTTTTATTAAAATATTGCCTTTATCTCTTCTAAAATCAATTGGTGGCCATCAATTAATATAATGCTGTTGTTGTATTTCATTCGATTTCATTTGCAATATTAATAATAAATTGGATTTTTGTTTTTTTTTTTTAAATTTAGAGTCTTTGTTCTAACGTTTTCGGATATCCATTTATAACGAATTTATATAGATTCGTCAAAGACGGAGATTTAATAAGATTATGCTTGTTTTAATATAAAAATTAATAATTTAAGATTGTGATTTATTTTTTAAAATAAATTTGTAGAATTTATGAAAAATCTAGCATCATTACATAGAAAATTATTTTTTCAATGTTAACCAAATATATACATATGATGGTCCATCAACAAATTTTGTCTTATATTTTTATTTATAATATTCTGGTTGCACAACTTAATGGACTCTAATAAACAGTTCTGCTTGCCAAGGCAATTATTGGCATGGATCAATAATTATAAAGCAAAAAATCTTAAAATAAATTAAAAAAATAATATTTATTAAAAATTAGTAAGAAAATCAGTTACAACAATTGTTTGATAGGCGAATAAAATGAAAACGAAGCGTTAAAAATTAAACAAATTCTTATGATTATTATAGTTTAATCGGATTTTGTTACTTTGGAACACAAATGCACATTTTGAAAATTTATTTATTGATTATCTGCATAAGCGTTAAAATTTTTCCTAAGTTTAATGCACGATTTTTGATAAGTAACTCACACAGTAAATAAATTGAATTTACCTACAGTATACACATATAATTAAAAATCACAAAACACGTAAACTAATTGTATTTGAATTAAAATTAATTTAAATCAAAATAGCATCATTGAGTTACTGCAGTATTGCTTGACCCCATTTGCCCAATGCAACTATAAAATTATTTTTTATGACGTTTTATATGGTATATTATTGGTATTGGAATTATTACTAAAATTGCCGCAACAACTACTTTGTGAAGCCTTTGCACTAAGTGTAGACAAACCTATGGAATCTCCGGCATTTTTATTTGTTAGTGACGAACTATCTTTACTTCGCGCCTGTTCAATTAATTCTGCTGCTATTTCATAAAATAGCCTTTCAACATTTTCTGCCTCTTTTGCTGACGTCTCTAAAAAATACATGTCATGCTGTTTAGCAAATTCTTCACCAATTTGCGTTGGAATTTCACGATCATCTCTATCTGTTTTATTTCCTACTAGAATCTTTAACACTTTAGAGTTTGCATATTCCTGGATTTCCCGTAACCAATCCGGAAGGCAATCAAACGTTGGTTGGCAACTTATGTCGTAAACTAAAATTAAAGCATGTGCAGATCTGTAATAACTTTGTGTAATCGATCGAAAACGTTCTTGTCCAGCAGTATCCCAAATTTGTAGCTAAATAATGAAACAGATATTTCATTTATAATTTACAAGGATACTATAATTAATTTAATATCTAATAAATTACCTTTATTTTATCGCCATTTACTTCAACTGTTTTAATCATAAAATCAACGCCAATAGTAGCGCCTTGGCCTGGAGGAAATAGACCTTGTGTAAAACGTCTAACGAGACAAGTTTTACCTACTCCTGCATTTCCAACAAGTACAATTTTAAATAAAAATTTATAGTCTTCCATAACTATGTAAAATAAATAAAAAAAATATATTTAATATATAAATATGTATGTATATAATTATATATCTGTGTGTTTATATATACACTGAGCGCCAAAAGTTAGTAAACACCACTGAAATAATTAATTTTCTTAGGACAGCGAGAGAAGTAAATGAGAATAGTCAAATAAATTTCCAAAACTAAAAACGTTCATTTATTACTTATAAAATGTTAAAACAACAACAAAAAACAAAATTTTTGTCATGCTACAAGTATATTTTTTATAATAAAAAATTTTAAATTATAGTGGGTGTTGACTCACTTATGGTGCTCACTGTATATATATATATATATATATTTATATGCATCAAGGCAAATTCAAGAGGTAGTGTTATTAGCCCAGCTGACTACTTTTTTGAATGCGCGGGATTGTCAAATGTTCTGTATACGTACAGTGAGCAAAAAAAATTGTATACTTACCATCTGGAATACATTTTTGAACAAACAATTACTATAAAATGAAATTTATTGTCCTTAAGATTAAATAAAAGCTTAAAGACTATATTTTGATTATAAACATTTCTCTATTGGTTACATATACAGAAAATAACCATCGAAACTATGAAATTCAACATTTTTAAGCACAAAGGGTTGTGATTCTTTGACTATGGCGACCGGATTCTCTAGAAAGTCATCTTGGACAAAATTCTGTGAAATAATTTTGTCAGTTTTTTACAATAAGTGTACACATTTTTTTGCTCACTGTATATACATTCTTTTGTTTACTAATTTTTTTATTTCCTTTCACATTTGTATTCTACACAATTTACAATTTATTCAAATATTCTTGATGTTTTGGCACAACTTTTATTGTAGAATCTGCTCTTATGCTTCCCGGTAACCCTCTGAAGCATAACGACCTTAGTGGTAGCGCAAATCAACCCGTATTTAAAAAAATTTGTTTTTCTACAATTTGTTTTTTAAAATTTTTTTTATAAACAAAAAGAAACAAAACAGAAATATTGACATAAAATAACTACTTTATGTCATTATATGGATTCGCCGTTGTCATTTCTGGCTTACGGCGAATTTCATTTGACGTAACCGGTCACACAAAAACAACAGAAAATACATGTTGTTTTTGTTAACAAACACTTCGAATCGAGTTCTTGTACAAATGCTATTACCTAGTTGAATAACCCTTGGTATATACATTGTTACAAGGCGAATTCATAGAGGTGGTGTGATCAGCCCAGCTGACTGCTTTTTTGAGTACATACGCGTAAATGTCAAACAAATTGTTTGCGTCAGTCATCATCGGGCAGTCGCCGTGTACGCACGCTTTGTTTTGCATGCTAATATTATTTATATACGTGCTCTTGTTGGCTATTTTTGAGCGTTTTTCTCTCCGTTTGTTTTGAGTAAAGAGCTTTTTACTTTACTTTAAAATTTCTTTTAGCTTTTTGGCTTTTGTATTTTTTTTCTTTATTTCTCGAATTTTTTCTACATTACTCGGTGCTTTCGGTCCTTCTTCGGACGGGATGAACGGGGTTCATCCTGCGGATGGCAACCGCTTTTCTGAGCTGGGCCTGGTCGAGAAGAGCAGGTCTAACAGGAACAAACGCCCACGCCCAGACGACTTCATCCCTCTACCCACTATAACTCAAGATGAACGTAACATACCACGCTATTTAATTGCTTTCACAAATCAAATCGTCCTATAACGTCTTTCAGGTTGAAAAAGGCCTAAAACATATTTCTGCGGGTTACCTCGAGGTAAACGAAATGAGGAGTGGTGACCTGTTAATCAAAGTGCCTAATAGTAAATCAGCCGACAAATTCCTAAAGGCTTCCTACATCGATAATATTCAAGTCAAAATTTCACAGCATAAGTCACTTAATACCATTCAGGGTCGAAATTTCTCCAGGAAAATTATTGATATCGCTGAGGAAGAGTTCCTATTGGGTCTCAAGAAGCAGAAAGTGATTGAAATTCATAAAATACTTAGAAAAGAAGGTGAGGAAATGGTTTCAAACTGGTGCAGCTATTGTTACTTTTGATTTTATTCGCCGCCCATGAGGTGTCTGAATTGCCAAAGACCAATTTTGTGTTAACAGCCGCACCGCAGACCATACATCGTACGATTCACCATGTCCTACTTATTTGAAACACAAATCGGTTAACTATCTAAAAATCACACGCAGGTCCACAATAAGGGAAGCCTGGACAATTTTTAATGAGAAGCCAACAGTGAACACTCTGCAGTCTATTCAGAAAAAGAAGAAAACATTTGCACAAGTAGTTTTAGATCCCTCTTCTAAGGAGAAATTTCATCTAATAGAAATAATCATTCTGGAACATTCCATGATGCTAAAAAAAACCGAAGCAACCATTGCAACAAATCCATTACAAAGTTCTAACACAGACACATCGACAATCCAAAACAATCAAAAACCAAAAAAACATCCGAAATTAGCAAAACAAAGTAAAGAACAAAAACTCAACATACAGCACGACAACCACTCAACCTTAATTCGTACAGATAATTTCTCACTCAGCTCATCAAATGATTCTCTCGACCAAACATCATACTCGCTCTCTCTCACTCAATATGGCGCAAATACTATTTCTCTTCTGGACAACACTTGTTTTAATAAAAACTCTACAGAAAACTTAGCGAATAAAGAATTAAATATGGAATTCAACGATTATCTAGATGATTTACAAATGAATGATAACAGTGACGGCCCAGGATTTAGTACCCTCACTCGTGTAAATTCCTCTTGTTCGCAATTATATACAAAATTGCAGTGGAATATACAGGGATTTATTAACCATAAATACGCCTTAGAACTTCTAATTGCAAAACACAGCCCTAACATCGTAGCCTTGCAAGAAACATATATCAACAGAAACAACTTACACCTCTTACATCTACCGGGATTCAAAGTCTACCATCACAACAAGGACTATTCCTATGCTGAAGCTGGTATAGGGATTTTCGTTAGAACCAACCTAAATGTATCTCAACAACAGCACTCTAGTGGTGATCTTCTATTTCAAAGCATTATTATCAATTGTGGCAGGGAGCTACAACTTACAAATATCTACAAAGAGTATGACATAAACCTAAACCCTTCAAAAGACATCGACTACAACACCTTACTTTAGAATACAGAAAGGCGTGTGCCAAAGTAAAAAGCGCTTGTAAAATTTCCAAGAGGGTCCCATGGGAAAATTTTCTTAATTCACCAAATCCCTCCATGGACGTCCGATACCTTTGGAGTAAGATTAAAAACTTAAGAACTAATAAAACTAACAGCTTTCCCACAATTTCGTTTGACGGGGACTTTATTTCACATCCACAGCAAATAGCAAATCGTTTCGCTAATTACTGGTCTTCTTTAAGCTCCAATAACTTCTTTGAAGCTGAAATAATAACATCTAAAAACAATTTCGAAATTGAAAACCTGTGCTCAAGTGAAACTAATTTTAATGAAATGGCTTACGACATTAATTTATTTGAACTCAATGAAGTCCTCAGAAAACTTAAGGGTTCAACACGCTATGATCAAAAACTCTCCACCTGAAGTTAAGAAACGACTATGCAATCTGTACAACCTTATTCTCACCAATTCCGGAACCAAATAAAAATCCTAATCCGGTCATTTCCAAAGTCTTTGAAAAAATAATCTCAAGAAGGTTTTATAGATTTGCTTCTGACAAATTAAGACATATAAAATTTCACACTATTGCATTTTTCTCAAGACCGAATGTTGATTGTAGCTGCAAATATAAATAAGTGTGAAGCAAAAATATAGTTTACAAAAAAAAAAAAAAAAAAAAAACAACTGCGCTCGTAAACCATTGTACAACAATATAAAAGAAAGTAGTGTGAAGTGTGCAACAATAATTTTGTACTCTTCATAGAGTCACAACGTGCATTTCTTTTTTGTTCTCGGCAACCGAACATCTTCGTCGACGCCAGCATTGCCAGTAACTTTTTTAAACTTATTATTTCTGAAAAACCTTCTTTTAAACTACTACTTTTTTTTTACACTACTGATATTTTTATGGGAATACTGAAAATGTAGCTTCAGTAGTAAAATATGCTCTTACAACACAAAGCATAGTTCCGTTACTTCACAGCCAAACGAGTGCTGTTGTATACATTGAATAAATGAAAAATACACATTTCAGTGCACTCGTAAAATTAAGAGTACAATTCAGTATTGCACTGGGTGAAGGGTAAGCTATCAGAATGTCTTGTGCACACCTCTAGTTTATACCAATGCACGGAAGATATTTTAAAATTAAACCTCAAAAAGAAGAAACAGACGGTTGTTATGCCACAGGACATAAAGAAAGCTTTTGATCGAGTGGTCATGACCGGTATACCTTTAAAGCTGAACGATTGGAAAATGCAGCCGCAGATTATTAAAATTCTCAAATCCTTTCTCACAAACCGTGCAATGATAGTTAAAATTAACGGGTTTTCATCATCTTCGTTTCCACTTGATAATTGCATCCCACAGGGTTCACCCCTATCTGTTGTCCTTTACGCAATATATGCTAATTCATTGGCGAGGTCTCTTGAAAGTTCTTCCCGATTGGATCACTTTGGAATTTAGGCAAATAATATTTTTATTATTGCATCTGGTCAATCTAAACCAGTCGAAGAGAATCTTAATTACTAGACCGCAGAAAACACCAATGGGCGAAAAGTAAAGGTGCCGTAATTCCTCCTGAAAAAACAGAATTGCTACATGTTTGCAGACATCGGAATTGTAACAATAATACGCTATGTATAAGAGATACAAACGCAATCCTTTTGGATGAAATGAAAATACTAGGTATTATATTTTCAAGAAATCTTTCGTGGAATCGACACGTGAAATACCTGACTAACAAGCTCGCCAAGACTAATAATTTATTAAAACTTATTTGTTCACGGAAAAAAGGGCCACACATGGAAACTGCCTTGAATATTTGCAAGTCTCTGTATGGATGGACTTCATTGAAAAACGTAAATAAATTAAATATCGCCATTAACAATTGCTTTAGGACCGCCTCAGGTTTACTTCGGGCGACACTTCTCGAGCTGTTAAGAATAGAAGCTAAGTTTCCTGATTTCAGATCCCTGCTTGAAATGAGATCAATCGGTTTATCTTCAAAATCTATAACGATCACCAAAGACAGCTTACACAGCACATTTTGGAAACACCTGTCGGGTCCTGCTACACATCCTATCGCAATTGATAATATTATAAACCTTTTGAGAAGATCAAATATTTCTATACCAGCTATATTATCCTCAACATCACTTCCCATCAATACATTAATTATTGATGACAGTATTTCATTTCAGAATAAGGACAAAATACCTCCCAGCTGTTTCAAAAAAATGATGATGAAGAAATCCCATAACTTTTCACCCCATATGCTATTATATACCGATTGCTCATTCCGTAATGGAGTTTGTTCTTATTCCAGAGTTAAAGAAATCAGTGGCACACAATTCGAGCTAGTTTGCGAAAATCGCTTGCCTGACAATGTTGGCATTTTCTTAGCGGCAATATCGGCTATAAAAGATGCAATTACTTACTCGGTTAACGAACGGAAAAGATCCATAATATTTTCGGATAGTCTTAGTGCCATTAAAGCCATCAAAAGGAATGACAAGGGTATCTACGATAATCTCATAAAACATCCTGAATTTGGCAACCGTATACTATTGCTATGGATACTCTCTCATATAGGAATTCTAGGATACGAAGCCGCTGATAGAGCAGCTTAAAAAAGCGCTATAACTAGCTGCAATCACCAACATCCCATGTTTTCCTCAGACTATTTTCAATGCATTTAGAAGCATGCAGCACCATCAGTCAACCAGTACCAATAGACCTATATATAATGCTAATCTTAATCGTTCACAATAAATACTTTTGGGTCGACTAAGGGTTGGAAAAACGATTTTCACAACACAACACTATTATGGCAAATCTAATCCTGCACTGTGCAGCTTTTGCAATCAAGTACTATCCGTCACCCATGTTTTATCAATCTGCCCGCAATCGAATATTAATCTACCGTTTGAAGATATCCTTGACTGTGCAACAGATGGAAACCTACAGGCTATTTGGAATTCTCTACGTAAACATAATATTCAGAATGTATAAAACCAAATTTTAATTTTTGTTAAATTGTACATATATATATAAGTGTATCTTTCTTTCATTGTATCAACCCTCATTTACATATAATCTTTGGATTTAGTTATAAAATGTTAACTTAATATTTCACTTTACTTTTATTTATACTATTACTTTTGTTAATATCGAGCGCATATGGTCTAGATACCCGGCGCCTTTTAAGTATGTTCTATAAATTTAGTTTATAAAATATAGAATAAATAAATATTGTTGCGTACAGTGAGCAAAAAAAATTGTACAATACCTCGAAATAACTTTTGAACAGAAAATTATCTATAAAAAGACTAAAAAAGCTTAAAAACTATATTCGGATTATAAACATTTTCCTATTGGTTACGTAACAAGAAAATAATTGTCGAAGCTAAGAAATTCCCACATTTTTAAGCAAAAAAGTGGTGATTTTTTGACTATGGCGACCGAATTTTCAAGAAAGTCATCTTAAACAAAATCCTGTGGATTAATTTATTTATTAGTTTTTTAGAATAAGTGTACACATTTTTTTGCTCACTGTATATATGTACATTCTTTTGTTTATTTATTTTTTATTTCCTTTTATATTTGTATTCTACACAATTTATAATTTACTTAAATATTCTTGATGTTCTAGCACAACTTTTATTGTAGAATTCGCTCTTATGCTTCCCCGTATCACTTTGAAGGTCTTCATACCATATTGGGAGCGCAAATTAGCCCGTATTTAAAAAAATGTTATTTTCAAAGTTTATTTTTTTTATAAACGAAAAGAAACAAAAGAGAAATAATGGCACAAAATAACTTTATGTCATTATATGGATTCGCCTTTGTCATTTCTGGCTAAAGGCGAATTTCATTTGATATTTGTGTGGATCCAAAAACAACAGAAAATACATGTTGTTTTTTTAAAAAAAACACTGCGAATTGAGTTGTTGTACTATCACCATCACCTTTTGAGTGCGCTCTGTGTGTTGCCATCACCTATTGAGTTCGCCCTGAGTTGTCTCAAATAAGTGTCCGTACACAAAGCAGACGAAAACAATTTTCAAAATATTTCAAAAACTTGGATAAAAGAAAAATTGTTTCAAAAGACTAATTAGCATTTTGAAGTTTTTTTTTTAAATATTTGTAAAAAAAATAAATTAAACTCTTAAATCAGAATTTTTATATCAAATTATTGTTCTAAGCGCAAACTGAGCTTTCAAAACAATTTTATTTTGTTCAGATCTGGTAAGTTGCTATTGAAATATTGTAAAAGCTTTCTTCGCCTGCGTTGTGTACGGACAATTATTTGAGATAGTTTATATCGCCGTCGAAAATCCAAAAGTACGTATCATCAAAAAACTCAAAATCGAGTTTTTTTTTATTTTCAAATGTCAAAATGTGTTGGGCTGATCAACCCAAGGTGCGCGTTAGACAGACTTTTCTATTTCAAAACACTGGATGTGACTACGGTGGTCCCTTTACCTTGAAAATTTACCACGGTCGAAAAAAACCTCTAAGGGCTATATATGTATGTATCTTCGTTTGTATGGTGGCATCAGCCATACATTTGAAACTCGCAACAGTTTTGACTACAGATTGTTTCCGAGCAGCTTTACGACGGTTTATGGCAAGACGCGGCAAATGTTCAACAATATACAGCGATAATGGAAACAATTTCATCGGCGCAAAGAGAAAACTAAATCAAATGCATCAACAACTGACAACACAACAGAAGCGTCACTGAGGCCCTAGCTAAGGAGGGCATAAAATGGACACTAACTCACAAGTTGTCATTCATAAAAAAAAAGAGCCGGCGTGAACGTGTTAACCTTTAGCTTCATAACATTAAAAAATAATTTGTAATGCATTACAAAATTATTGGAATAAGTTTTTAGGTAAGTATATGTTGTAGTTACAGTGTTTTTGAATATAAAAATTACCAAAAGAATTAAGAATTACAAATAGAATTAAATTTTTTTGTGGATTTAAATTTATAAAATTTGTTTTATTTCGACTAGAGATGAGTGATATTTTCAAAACTGTGATTTAATCACGGTGATTGATAATGCACTGGAAACTACAGTGATTGAAATCGCCAAGTAATAGTTACTAATAATGTCGTTTTTCCAAAATTGTTATCTACTCAAATTTATTTGATTTAATTTTGGGCGAGGCAGAATTACTATTAGATGATGCTGATTATAGTAAGACCCAATCCAATAAGTTCCAGCGCTAAACAAAACAACGTTAAACGAGGCAACAAAATACGCACATATGTACACACATAGTAACGTTGATAACAACTAATACATCAACTGTGACGCAGGAAAGATCCGTTCGTACTGTGATTGCGACTTCGGAAAATACAGTTGGAATATCTTTTCTGAACATACTATCAAAAGAGCTTTGAAAAAAAAAATACATAGTATACAACGTCGCTGTATAGTGCACTGTTTTTGGTTAGTACAAGGTCTTACTGTGTTTAATTTTTTCTTTTATTCATGAACTTTCTGTGAAACTTAATTGTCAAACTTCATATAAAAAAAATTACATTAAAAATAATAACATTGATGACACCACTTTGATTTTGTTTAGTAGTCTTTTCGTAGTATGTACCTAGTTGTCTCTTCCCTACGACTTAATAAAATACGTTATTGTCATTATTGTATTTACACTTATTCCTCTTTAATGTGTTTCTTTTGAAAATCTGGAATACTGTGATCACAATCACTGTTTTAAAGAACAGTGATTAATAAATCACGCTAACTGAGAACAACTTCAAAAATCAATATAAAACTAATGGAATATTCTATTTGACTAATAATGAATATAATAAAATGGGAGAGTATCTAATGACTAGTCTCACTCAAATAAATAAGAGATTGATTCCGTTCTGCAAACATCGACTACTCAAACTGAATGCCACACATCTTTCAAGTTCATCTGTGGTAGTAAATGTCACAAAACCTAATAAAACTATTGCGTTAAAAGCTGTTTATGCCATTTTATATTATTTTGCGAGAGTATATATATTTTGACGACCAGAAAATTATAATACAACAATCAAAAGGACAGCAAAATCGAACATAAATATCAAGCAATACTAAAAACACTTTTTGTTCAAAATACAAAATAATTTTTCAGTACCGAATTGAATATGAAGGCCCCAATGTTGATTTTAATATGGGTTCTTGTGGCGTACCTTTATCAATTGGACATACTCAACATAATAAGACATAAGCTCTGAATATACTTCGACCAAGGACTTTTTTGAAGTCTGGAACCAGAGAAGATGTTACAACCACAACACCAACTGGCTATCCCACATATCAAGAAGATTGTTCGGATAATTCCGATTATAAAATCTGTGCTGTCCTAATCATCACATCAGCAGTAGCTAAGGTATTAGAATGAATATTACTTCCATCTTTAAAGGAATACTACCCCCTATTTCACTTCAACATTAATTCAGGTAATTACATTATTACTACAACCTGCGTGAACTTAGTTACCATCCACATAACAAATTTGCTTTAAACACCGGCTTCAACCATCAAAATCCGAAGCTACATTGGATTTACCGAGGCTATTTGACATGGCCGATTATTATTATGATACATTACATCCTGAGTTACACAATTCCTAAAGACACCAAATTTTGGCTCTGCAAAGCGGCAAAGAAGCGTTTATGAATTTTGGAAAACGAAAGTTTATATGTAGAAAAATCAGAGTGGGTGTGCCTCAGGAGGAAGTGATCAAATCTTTAATTCTAAAAATTTTAAAAGGATGATTAAAAGCAGAAATAAGGTCATAATTGGTAGCTCGTTTTTCCAACGAAACCACTCTAAAAACTCCAAACGGATCAAAATAATGCTCTCAAGATAGCTACTGGCTGCGTCAAGATGATAAAATCAAAATGATTCTGATTCGACAACACAGAACTTTATTATCCAAACCCCCTCTCGTATACTCCAACCACCAGGTGATAACGCATGAGCGACCATCAAGACGCAGCTATTAGTTGCCAACATTGTAATAACAATTTATAAAAGAAAACTAATATAAAAAACAAAACAATGAAAATTTTGCGTGTTTCAAATAATTGGTTGACAAAAATATTTCTTAAGAGGAATGTTCAGAAATCAAACAAATATATCACAAAAAAATTTCCGTTATTCAGTAATTTATTAGGTTTTAAAAATATTTTATTCACGATTATATTTTAGAAAACTTATAAACTATTTCACTATAATATACTGTGGAAAAATTTTTCCAAATTTAACACATTGCGATAAATGGGTTTGCTAGACAGGAACATACAAATTTCTTATGATGATTTAAGAGACATACATAAAAAATGTATATTTTTAAAGGAGAATCAAAAAAAAGTTGTAGATTAGATCTAGAGCAGAATAATCAGTCAAAAACTCGATTTTAAATTCTTTTATTGTAATGCCTTTTTGCACTTTAGGCGATAATATTTAGTCCTCGAAACTGAGCTACAATATTGAAAATAATATTTTTTTTTGTTTGTTAGCCAACCACGCCTGAACGCCTGGACCGGTTTTCTTGGAATTTGGGATATAGATTGGACTTTTGTCGGTGCATGTTATAGGCTATAAATCTTTTTAAAATTTTGACCAAAAGGGGAGAAAAAATGGGACAAATGGGGAAAAAATGGTAATAGGTAATTTTTTACGATTTAGCTTGGTTAAGTTTCCCAAATAGCTGTTGGAGGTATTCCGTTTCGAAAGTTAGACCAAAATGGGTCCAAAAAGGAGGAAAGGGGCGAGGAAATAACCCGCGCAACGCCGGGTACAATCTGCTAGTGTTTTCATAATTTAATTTAAGCAATGTGTCTTACTAAAAATAGAATATTAAATAACTTCTATTTCTTAAAGTATATTGTAGAATGAGGGCTCTTTTAAGGAAGTCAGCAAAACAAGCTATGGGTATTGTTTCTCAAAAAGAATAACTAGCATTATGTTTAAATTTCGATCTACAGTTATAATTATTTTCATTAAATCTCCACAGTAAAGTAAATCAAATTAGATTAATGTATAATTTTGTACACTGGATAAGAGCACAAACATGATTTACTATCGTAGGCTAAGACTTAGTGTAGTGCTTTATTTAACACCCTTTAACTTATATTTCAGTTAGTTACCAAATTTTAATAAAAGCACGTATATACGATATATATATATATATATATATTATTGTACACATATATAAGTTATAACCAAAACTTAGACAATAAATTTTTGAAACAAAAAGCGACCCGATAGGAGGGTATATACATTCCAGTCCCTAATTCTATCATGCATGACAGTAATATTTTTACAAACAAAATTTATTCGAAGAAATTACGCCATCTAATTTTATCGACGCACCTTTTTACTTCATTGCTATACATTCAAACACAAACGTATAGATATATATATGCACAATGTAACTTCCAAATTATACCTGTTAGAAGAGTAAATCATTTTGCAACTCAAAGACCGTAAAGTTTGTGACTCACTTATATGATCCTGAAGTGCTGATTTGGTATCAAAACAACTTTAAAAATATTTTTTTAGTTACTTCTGCTGTTGTTACTTTAATTACTAAATCGTTTATATTATATGTAATGCTCAAGTAAAACTTAAAAAGAAATATCCCATACTTCTACCTATTGGTAAACAAAAACACAAAAAACACACACTGACAACTATGAATGATAAATAATTTGAGATGACACTACACAGGCAAATCGATAACTATTATCAATGTTATCAACTTAGCACTTGTAGTATTTCTTCTTGAAAACTTAATTGTTTCGATTCTTTTCTTGTGATTTTGACTTTGAAAATATTTATTTTCACGAGGGTATTAAAAAATAGAATAATGAAAAAGATTCATAGTAGAAGTAGTAGTACAGTAAACTCTAGAATTCACAAGAAAAATAAAAAAAAAGCTGTGATTACTGATACAAAATAGTAAAACTAAGATGTAATTTACCGCTTTTTCGGCATCGCACTATCCTATTTACGGGATGTAGCGAAAGACTTTCAAAGACATTCTGACAAATGACTTCTGACTAGAGTCTTAAAGTAAGTTTAGATTTTTCACTGAAATGAATTATAGCAATAGAAACTAAGGTACGACAAAATATTTTGAGGATGAAGATAGAATGACAGTCAAAGAGTACTTATCAAACAACAAATCACAGTTTGGCAAGGTAAACACTAGAATAGGCAAATTGAATTATAACAGGAACAGGAAACCTTTAGTTGAACGTACTAATATTTCGGATTTAAGATAAATGATAACGTAACGGAGCTCCGACCGAACGAGAATGAACAAAGTGGAGTGATTATCTGCAGAACTACCACCATGAGAATACCGGCGTTACCGTACCAAACATGGCTATTGAGCAGGGATTTACCTGCCCTGAGAGGACTAAATAGAAACAGAAACATTCAGAAGATTTTAAAATTTACTGAACACCGAATTAATATTGCTTACAACTGATATTAGTTTTTAAGCCTAATATTAATTTTGGTTTGAAAATTTACAAAGGGGAAAGAGCTGTTGTCTCTATGAGATAAATAAAACATAAGTGAAATTGTAGTATGAAGAAATGCACTAACTTCTGTAGAATTTTCTCTCTAACGTTATGTACGTAAAACAGTTATCGTGTCCTTTAGTGTATTACGATCTCGTTACTATTGAGTTCATACGATACTAATCGTTCACATTTACTCAAAAACAAAACACGTCATAAGCAGAAAGTTCATACAATGCCTTTCTTCACTACATGCGTTTCGCCCGTTCTATCCGTTTGCAAATGAAATTTATTAAATCAGCTGTTCAGAAGAGCTGTCGTTGTTAATTAAATGCAAAACTAATTATAGAATATTACATGGTTTAATCTGAGTCAATGTTTATTGAATTTGTACATAAGTTCACAGTTGCATATTCCAGGTGATTATTTTTTATTTACTAAATTTCAGTACAATACCTTTGGTCGAATAATAATACAGGTATGTTCTGAAAATTACAAAATTTCAAATCACTTGTGATTTTGAAATCACAATTGTAATATAAAGATTTTCTGAAAATCACAAAACTTTTAACTTTTCAATGTGATTTTACCCTTTCGTAAACACAAGACAACAGCTGGTTCTTTGTCTAAATTTGGTAACACTTTTTATGATTTGAAAATTAGTCAGTGTTTTGGTAAAAAAATCAAGGGAAAAATAAACTAAAATTAGCTTTTTTAATGCCAGGAAATGAATGAATGAAAGAATGAAAGAAAAATTGCCACAATTAACTCCGAAGCTGTCACTGTTCGTAATTGCTTATTGTTGCTATTTGTTATTACTTTATATGTATACATTTTTAAAATTATGCAAACAATTGATAGCTTTTTACTATATTAAATATTACTTAATAAAAATAATTAAGGTTCATTGGAAATAGTTCATTTATTAAAAAAATCGAATACTTTTGTCTTTAGTAGAAATATTTTGCAAATCTGGCAAGCTCAGGTGTATTTTCGAAGTTCTGAAACAGCTGACAACTAAAAAGTAAATTCAAAATCACAAACCAAATACCAATATTTCTTGAAATGCGAAGTGTCTTTAATTTTATCATAATTTTATATTTTTTGGTTCAAACTTGTTCATTTTACTAAAAAAAAATTATAAAGAACATTTTAAGCAATTCATTTAATTCATTTATTGTGAAGTTCAAGATAAAATGGTTGAATAAATAAGCAAGTGGTTCTAAATCGGCAGCTACTTAGCTCACAGGTTTGAAATCACAAAAATTACAAAAGTCTTGTATCCAGAACACCTTTCTTGTGATTTCAAATCACGTTCATTAAAAGTGATTTTCAGAACATACCTGATAAACAATCTGACTAAAACCAACATCAAAACTTGTGGATAAAAAAACGATAGTCATGGCAACTCTGTGATCATATGTTTTTATTTTTAAATATTTACTAGAATTGTGGTGGCTTATTAGTTGAATTGTGCTTTATCAAAGAACACTAATCCTATTAATTTTTAAAAGAATTATTATAATTGATACGTAGTAAAAAATGTACACTTCGTTTCGAAACGCATTTGGTGTGAAAAAGTTGTTTTATTCTCCTAAAGGAATATTTAACGAGACTGTTGGTGGGAAGTATGGTAAGAATTCTTATATACATATACATATATTTGTACTTACGCAGGTATATAGAGTGCTGTCTAGAAATATGTGGGCTCAGCGCAAATGGTCATTTCAAAGGTCATTTTAATATAGTATGTAAAAGTTTTTTTTAATTGGAAAATTATAAACAACGCAAAACAAGATGTCTAGGATTTTGCTACATATATTTATACCTAAGTACATATGTATGTACGTTGCCGGTAGTAGGTATTGAGTTTATAGAAAAATATGTTTTAGAGAACATTATTGTTTATTCTTAAATACTCAAATTAATATTTTGTATTCCTTAAAAATGGAAACTTATTAAAAATAACTAGGAAAGTAATGTATTGACAACAATGTTTTCCATAGATATTGAATTCAATTTCAATTCTGTCCGATAACACGGCCTAGTTACTAAGTTAAAACGCTTTAATTTCGTTATTGAAGTGGTTAAAATTATTAGAATGTATTAAACGAGATATCTCTTAATTTAAGTATATTAGTAAAGCAAAATCATATAAAATTAAAAAGCTGAATACCGCGGGAACATATCACCAGTATTATATAGTGGGCGCATAGATAAAACGGAATTGAAAAACTCAAGACGAAAATCACTGAGCAAAATATGCTATTAACTGAGCATTGTTTATTAGTATCAATTTGAAGAAGATTATATATTCAGGAGCTAATAGGATATATTCAAGGTCCAGAAGTGCCATTTTACCTCCAAACCAAAATTCTAAGGCCTATTAACAATGATAAAAAAAATTGAGCTATATGTACTTAAGGTATATTTGATCCAGTAATATCAAAAAATGGGTTTTGAAGCTAATTTTCTCTCATTCCACAATTATCATTCCCTCTAGTTTCTAGTTTTAATTTCTAATAATTTTAATAAATAATAATAATTAATCTTAATCACACTTTTATTTTAAAAATTAAATTTTGTTATAAAACATTGCCTTTTTCCATATATTTTATATGTGTTTAATATCAAACTACATATTACAATTTCTATTTATGTTCCTGAGTTCCAAATACAACAAGTAATATATGTATAAGGTGTACAGAAACAAGAGCTTTTTTGTGAGGAATGTTTCTGTAAAAATGTATCTCAAATAAAAATTAATATTTAAACCTCTTAGAATTGAAAATGAATTAAAAAATTTGTTTTTAAAAAAATCTTTTGATTTTTCAAAAGGACTCTCCTCAAAGAAGTAGTATACAAGCACCGTTGGTACACGCCAAGTTTCCTTTTTTCCAAAGTTTTTTCAGGTGTAAAAAAGTTTTAATTAAATTAAAAATTAATATGAAGTATTTATAAATACATAATTTTAGATTCGCAAAATATTGATTAAAAATAAAATGATCGTATATTTTCTTTTTTCCCTTATTATCGCAACAGTGTTTATTTGCGTTTATTCCCATTTCAGTACAACGATGCTACTTTTATATGTTGAGTATTTGTACATAATTATGTGGTGCAAAATACAAAAAATTACGTGGAACTTCAGTCCAGAGGTTATTATATTTGAAGGAAAAAAAGGATGTGATAAAAGATGCAGTGAACATTTAAGGGTAATGATCCAAATATAATATGAAGTTGATAATCAAGAAATCAAGAAAATATTTCAAAAACAACAAATTTTTGCATTTGTTGCGACCATCGTTTAAAGGAAATACGCCTTCGTTTGCGTATTCATAAGTTCATGTTTCCGCCATAACTACCAAACGATGAAATTCTGATCACGAATCTTAACAGTAGATACTATATTGTTGCATTCACTATACAATATTCACTATTCTCCAAAATTTTGAAATGGGCGAAGCGCATAGACTTTTTAAAACCTATGGATTTTTACTCGTTCCCTCTATCTTTGAATTGTTTTAAATTGATTTGAATGTGCGTTCCTTTCCGAACTCTGTAGCTTTTTTCAATTTAATAATAAATTTTTTGATATTTGTGGTATTTTTTTACTTATCGTCATTTGCGTTATTGTATCACATGCATTTACATGTATGCATATAAATCCATATATTTTTATATATACTCAAATATAGTATGTATTTACAAACATATATCACAAAATTATTAAATGCTACTAAACCAGAACACTGCGAGATATCAAAAAATATAAGACATAGATTTTTAGCTTTTTCTTGCATATTAGTTGAGCGATCCCATATGCTTAGTTTGTTTTTCAAGAGAACCTAAATTAAATTCTTTCTCTATGTTTCGTATGGGTTGACGAATTTGGTTAGGCCTCCCTGCAATGCTAGTCTGATTTTACCAAAATGTTCCAAAATAAATACGTGAATAAGTTTCCACACATGTTTCGATGACAGTACTTTGTAATCTACTGTTCTTCTAATAAAAATAAAATAAAATAATAATAATAAAATGATCAGTATGACTGCGCTATCATCTGTATACAGTTTATCTGCTTTTTGAAATTTAATTTTGCATTTGGATATTAATTTTTTTTTTCTTTTTCAAATGAGAAATATTACTTTGCTTAATAAGAATAAATAGATTAATGATATTAGGAAAAATAGTATTAATAATTGATTATAATAATACTGACTATTCGTGTATGTATTTTTTTTATTAAATTCAGCTCGAAATGTTTACACCACTATAAGTTGCCCTAATTTAGCAGCAACTGCAGCTCTTCCTATACCAAACAATATTGACGTAGCAGAAACAACTCGCTTTTCTCCTCATCGTAGTCGTGATATTTCGGCCACTGTTATATTATCTCAAAATTATCAAGGCATATCTTCCCCAAAAATTGACATAACAACTGACAACACCTTAACTTCAAGTGCATCGGTTAAACAAGATCCACACGTACAGTCGTATGACTGTTTTGGAGCAATAAGCCTCAATTCTGCCATGCAAAGCAATGTACCAACACCATTTGGAGGTTTGCATAAGTTTAGTCATTTAAATATGCCCGGTGGTCAATGGTCCCAAGATAACAAATTTATGTCACAAAATTTACAAAGCTCTCACTACACAGCTTTACGAAAAAATGTACGCTCAAATTGGTCCACATATGATAAGAATGCAACTATTCATAACAAAGGTGAGTAATTGATTATAATTTAATATTATAGCATATGTATTATTATACAATACATGTATGTATATAATGTAGTGAAAAGTTAAACAAGTCAATATAGAAATATTGCGAAAAGAAATACAAATTTATTCATACCATATTCAAAATAATCGCTTAAAATCGTTTTTAAAAAATTTATTCTTATTTCTTTCATAATATCTAATTATATAAAATTTTATATTTTTATTTTTAGTAGTTAATTGCATTAAAAAAAATTCAATTTAATTGTCAAACTTTTCATGTTGTTTTGGTTTTCAAGTCAACATTTTCCGTAATTGTATGGGTTTCAGTCATTTACTCATTAATCTTGTGAAATTTTTACAAATTCTGTACTTACACAAACAGAAAATTAAAAATAATAAATTGTAACTCTGTGATACCAAAATTTAAAAAATAGTATGAACAAAAATAAAAGGTCAGACCTTAGATGTAAAAATGGAAAACGATGTCCCATAAAAATGTTCTGTTATAACACATTTTATTACTAATGAAACAAAATTAATGAAAGTTATTCCGAACTATACCAGTGTAATTTAACTGGGCGATTATAATTTTTAATGTACAGTTACATCGAAAAGTCGATGTGATAAAAATTAAGCAAATAGAAGAGATGGAAGCGACCGCTCTTAACCTTAAAAATATATGAATTTTAAATGACTTATCTCATGATTAACATCTAAGAGTATTTGATAATGTTTTTGAACCAGTGCTTTGGATGGATAAAGCAGACTTTAACATCTAAGAACACTGTCTTCAAAGTTTCTTCAAGTCACAAACTACGTTTTAGTAATAATTACTTTGATCGAAGCACCACGAATAGCTCAGGATTTGAATTGTTTTATCTGTCATAAAAATCGTACAATTATATCCTGCCTAGGCTTTTCCATATTAGTTATTATCAAATATCTTTCTATCTGAGGCGTTTATTTCCATTTTAACAATAATCGAACACAATTACTGTCCTTAATGAGCACAAAGTAACTCAATTAGGCATCAGTATACTTAGTGGTGAAATTGTTCCCCTGATTTATAACAGATTTGAAGTAAACAAATTAATCCTTTATCTCGATGCTTCAACTGACGTGTATATTTCTTTCAATTCTTTCGTAGCGGCGTTGTATTAATTATTATGAGATTTATATACATAAATGTCCCCTACTTTTATATTTTTGTTCAATCTTTATATTAATCTAGGCAACAACTACAAGTTCATAGTTGCCAAATTTAGTTACTTAGTTCCATTACACATTTGGCAGCTGACAACTCAACTTAAATTGGTTTGCTACACGTAATAGGTACAGAAATCCCTGCAATGAAACACTATGCAACACTATGCAACACTGAAATCCATATGAATAATTTGTGGAAAAAATTGCCGGACTATATGATATAAAAGATCGTGTACACGGAAAACTATTAGAGCTAGAATCTAGCATGAACCACTTTGACACACATATGAACATTTCGGGTAAGGGAATAAATGGACTCTATTTTTATATGAATTCTTAGACAGAAAGTGAATACTAAACATCATATAACTGATAAACTATTGCAGCTAAAGTCATGTGTATTCCCTGTTCATTCCAATACCTATTTCATTATATATCTGTAAAAATACTTATTTACATAGGCCATCGATGACGCTATACTGCCTACAGCATACATAACTTTTTAAAGAACCAATTGTTACATGTGGTTATATAATACAGATCAAACCTTTATGGTCGGGTCATTTAAGGTCATCCTAATAAAAGATATTAAATATTTTCTATTGCCCAAAATTTTTTATCTTAAAAACAAAAAAATTTTGATCTGTTATGGTATATTTGTCTAATAATGATTGAAAGGAAGTACTTAAATAGTACTTAGAATTTTTTTCGTAAATCTTTTGAATCCCAGATTCTAAACGAGTTAAACATTTATTTTGTTAGTGAATATATTATGATAAGTTAAAAACCAAAAAAAAAAAAAATGCCGCCTAAAAACTCTTCGCTTTCTAAACGCACCAAAAATGCAGTTAATTTACAATCAAAAACGGCTGGCGAAATTCCCGAAGAACGTGATGTTCGTCTGAGTGTTGAAAGGTCTAGAGCTGCTGAGACTCAAGTTCAACGTGATAAACGTTTAGAAAAGGAAATAATACGAATGCAAAGAGCAATAGCTGCAGAAACTCAACGAGATGTACGTGTAAACTACGTGCATCAACATATGGAGCTGTTGAGACACCTGATCAACGTGATGCACGTCTTAGAAGAAAACGATCCCAATCATCAAGATCACAAACAGCAGTATATGACTAAACGTACTTTGAACTGAATAAAGGTTAAGTACGGAGTTGTGTTATATATTGTTACGTTTTACCTTTTAAAAATGTTTAAAATATGAGCTCGTTGATTGCAAATAAAAATCAAAATATATTTATGTCCAGTTTTAACTAAATTCTTTATTGTTCGCACAATTTTGTGTAGCACTGTTCACAACTTGATGTAAACAACAACAATTTGCATTGTTTGCTATTCTTCTTTACACTCTTCTGCGTAAACGGTAACAATTGATCGTTAGATTTTTACAATGGAGATCTTCAAACCACGATATTGTCTTCACATGCAACGCGTCTTCGCACAAGACTGACTGATCTCGTTAACTTTTTTCTCTTGCCTTTTATATCGCAGGGTAAACAGTCTGATGAATGCTCTTGAAAGAGAGTGGCTTTGCCTTTGCGAAATTTATATAAATGTAAACATGGTGTTTACGTTATTGTTGTTTGTGTATTTTGTTTATGTTTGTCCTTGTAGTGTTGTTGTTACCAGTCTGTTTACTTGTTTTCCCCTTTTATACTGATGTTGTTACTGTATTTTTGTTTATTTGTTGATCATGTAAACAAGTCCATAGTTTTTGTTTTTGTAACTTTTCATTTTAATGTTTTGCTATGAGACACCATTTCCAATTTCGTAACAATATGTTAAATCCTGATCCATTATTATATATTAAAAAAAGTGATGCCGTGTTATATTATTAATAAGAGTCGATAACAAATTATAAAAGATTATTATTACAAAAATGTAATTTTTACCTAGGAATTAGTATTTAAAAGCAGAACTTATCTATGTCACTGGTCTACTTACAGTAGAATTTGAAACTTCCACTTATCTATGGCTATATGTATGTTTAATATTAAATGTTTAGCGAAATGGATTTAAGGAATCCTATATTTAATTATTTTCGGAAAAATTTCACAACATTTATTTACCGTGGATTCGATGATTCATAGATATTTCTTGTCGGACTGCCTTATTTTAAGTCCGATTTTTCTATGTAGTTTTGTTGTTGTATTTTGATTTTATATTTTGTTCCCTATTCCCGTACTTTCTTGTGCATTTGGAACTGTTAAGGCTTAACTGTAATATGCTAATTCAGCTTTGTTTTCAACAAAAATAAGAAAGACTTTTGTAAAATGAAGTACTTTTTCAACATTCATCGTCAGTGTCGCTGAGTTGCAGAAAATTTTTTAGAAAGACTTGGTAACTAACAAAACGTATGTACTGTGAAAGAGCTCTTAGATGACTGAAACCGATGTTGTAGACGGCTTATATAAACATGTTGTATATCTCGGCTGTGCTTTTGCGTCGAAAATAAAACTGATATTAAACCCTGTTACAATATCTAGTTATTAGAGTCATTCATAGGCTGTGCGGAAGGAACTTATGGGATGTTGTTAAACGGAAACGGCGATGTAAGAGTACCGCGTTATAGGAGGGCTGTCGCAATTTTAGCTTCGCGTTATGGGGACGTTAGAAATAATTTTTATAATTTTTTTTATATTTATATATTAATTTTACAGCACAATTACAAAAAATATTTGGTTTAATAAAAATAAGTTTAGATTTGCTTATTCACTGCGTCTAGCTTTTATATAAAAAGAGGACAAATAGCCACTCAAAAGTCTGCAAAGAATTACCAAATACGTGGGTCTCAGATTTTACATCAAATTCTGATAGTAGAACTAGCATATAGTTTTCTGTACAAAAATTAAATTAAAAAAACTTGCTGCAGATCCTATGATAAGTGTCATAATTAAGTTTTATGTTTATTTAGTTGCCATCTCAAGGATAAATTAATTTAACTGTACTTACATAAACACATGTCTATGTATCTAAATTGACAAATGCTAGCACAATATCGCCTTATAAATTTCTTAATTGGTCTACGTGTTTGACCACTACTAACAAACAAATTATTCATTAAAAATTAAAAAAAGTATTCACTATTGTTAACTACATTTTTGCTTTTAAACTAACAAAACTATTAATATTTCATTGAAAACAGATTGTATCATTGCATGGAATGTTCAAATTAATCGGAGCTTCTGTACAAAGATTGATAATCCAGAAAAAAAGCATGAAGTTCGGAGCAAAAGAGATCAATTAAAACAAGCATTTAAAGACTACGGTTCGACTATAGTAATATTCCACGTTGCTATATCACTTGTATCATTAGGCAGTTTTTATCTCTTAGTTTCTAGGTATGTATCATTATGTTTTGCTTAATTATTATTTATTATTTTTTTTTTATTGGTTGTTATTTAAATTGAAATTTATTTGTTTTTGATATTCTTATAATAAAAATAATTACACGATGCGACAGTGTAACTACAGAGTTTAATAGGACATTTAGTTCAGTAGATCTCAAAATACATATATTTTCTTTTTGAAATGAACTTTCAGTTTAAAAATTTTCAAATTTTTTGATGGATTTTGATTTCTTATCGGAAAATGTGCCAATTTCATGCTTGAGTGACTACTAGAAGTCGGTTAATGTTCGTTCAAAACGATATGTGTAATAATATAATATTTATTGGAATTATTAGCCGAGTTCTGGTAGTCGCTCCAACGTGAAAACGTTGCAAAATGTTGTGTGAACAGTTTCGAATCTTGTGTAAATGGTAATGTGTAAAATTTTTGATTATGGCAAGTTAGTCAGGACTTCGAAAGCGATTAAAGAGTAAAGCCTTTAACTTACTGCTATGAAACTAAATTTTTCCTATTGTTGCATTTTAAATTATTAATTGCTTCTGTTTTAGGTAGCAATTTATACCGGTCAAAATGATGCGATGCTATGACATGTCACATTATATGAGTAACCAAAAATTTTTTGAGCTTATAACTTTTAGCATGTTTTACATTTCACTTGAAACAATGTAGAATGCAATTGTCAACATGACGTAGTGGAAGCATAAAATTGCATTTATGGCAGGCGTTAAATAGTGGCTGTTTATACTAATTTTTCAGTGAAATAAGTTTCCCATATTGTTCATATAAGGTTTCATTCCTTGATGTTTGTCGAAAGATTTATGTTCCTGTTATAAAACCCTGGTTAATAAGTTTTCACGTTTCCTGATTCTGTATAGACGTCAATTCCTTTAATAATGGTTTGTAACGGTTTTGCAATTTTTAATTTAAACGTTTAAAACTCATTTTAATTTTTTAGGAGCGGAATATTTTTTGCGGTATCGGCGGTGATTTAAATCGTTTTGATGATCTAAGCATTGTCTTTTTTTAGAGTTATCGTTTGGTAATGAAAAGCGAATTTGTCGGTCAATTTTTAAACGCTTTTTTAACGTTTAGTATTGATATGACCAAATAGGAGCGAAATACGTAAAAATGTTACCCAAAAAAGCTATACTCCTATTAACTTTTATTTACAACTCCATATTGAGGCTAAATTATTACCCAGTTCAATGGAAATGCGCGGAAATTATAACTGTGGCTAAACCGAATAAACCAGAAAACATTATAAGTTCCTATAGACCAATAAGTTTACTGTACACTTTTTCAAAAATATTAGAGAAAATCTTTCTGAAAAGACTTCAGCCAATTTTAGATAATAAAAACATCATTCCGCAATATCAGTTTGGCTTTCGTCATCAGCATGGTACGCCTGAACAATGCCATCGCATTGTTAATGTTGTTCAAAATGCCTTAGAGAGGAAACAATATTGTTCTGCAGTTTTTTTTGGACGTAAAACAAGCATTCGACAGAGTGTGGCATCCTGGTCTTCTTTTCAAACTAAAATTACTTCTACCTGCACCTTTTTATTTAGTTCTTAAATCATACTTAAGTGACCGTTATTTTTATGTTAGAATCAACAATTCTGTTTCGGATGTATGTGAAATAAAAGCTGGAATTCCACAAGGCAGTGTACTTGGCCCTGTTCTTTACACTATGTATACATCAGATATGCCTTTTACGGAAGATGTTACAGTTGCCACATATGCCGACGATACAGCATTAATAGCAAATAATGATTGTCCAACAGAAGCATCGAATGCAATTCAAAACTATTTAAATAGCATAGCAATATGGCTTAATAAAAGGGAATATTTGTGTCAATCCTGATAAATCGGTGCACATAACTTTTGCATTAAGAAAAGGCGATTGCCCTTCAATTTTTCTAAATGGCGAACAAATACCAAACTTTAACTGTGTGAAATATCTCGGAATGCATCTTGATAGGCGATTAACTTGGAAAGATCATATAAAAAGCAAAAAAGAACACCTTAATATAGAAACAAAACGCATGTATTGGTTACTTGGCAAAAAATCTGAGCTAAGTTTGCAAAATAAACTGTTGCTTTACAAAACTATCCTCAAACCCATATGGACATATGGAATACAGTTGTAGGGAACTGCGAGTGATTCGAATATTGAAATTCTGCAGCGTTATCAGTCTAAAACTCTAAGAATGATATTAGATGCTCCTTGGTTTATTACTAACGACAATATTCATAAAGATTTAGGAATATCTAAAGTTAAAAATGAGATCAACAAATTTAGTAGGAAATATATTGACAGACTTAGTAACCATAGTAACACTCTAGCGATTACTTTACTAGATGAAAGTGAAGAAATTGTAAGACTTAAAAGGTTTCATGTTTTAGACCTGCCATTTAAAAAATAAAAAAAAATAAAAAAATGTAAATATTAGTCAAGAAAATTAAATAATATCTTTTTCGTTTTATTCTCATTGGAGATTAATACTAATGTAATTTTTTATTATTGTTACTCAATTTGCTTATTATTGTATATATGTAAATAGATTGCAAATAAATATATAGAAAAAAAAAACTTTTAAACGTCAAGAGTTTTAGGGACAGATGCAATTTTGAAACGTTTTATTCTTTTGTTTCGAGTTTTAGTACAATTGGGACAATTTTCAGCTAATACTTTTCCACCAGACTTTCAGTCTATTGTACGCCTAAAATTTATTGGTAGGCCCGCAAGGTTTGGTGTTAATGGCAACGATTAGAAAAAATTTGGTTAAACATTTGCTTTCAAAAGTTAATAATAACTATTTAATTCCGCGCCTATGATGTTTTCATTGCTGACACATAGAGAATGTAAAATGTACAAGTTTAGTGTACTAAGTCGTCTCTCAGTGTTGGAAGAAATAGTTGAACTGAAGCTAAGGAAGTATACTTTTCTTGATTTAATATCTATTTGGTTAAATATTTACTTAACACGACCGTATTACTAAGTGTTAAACCACGAATGAGCTTTGGACATAAAACAAAATGTACATATTATAGTATACATTAGAGCGACTCACCAAAAAAAGTGTTCGATGTACCCCCCTAAAAATGAACCTTGGACTTTTTTAAGACAACATTTAAAATATTTCGGCTCCAGCTTCGACCTCTCGTGAGCTGGACCATTTTGAAAAAGGGTCTATTTTTGAATGTTTTGTTAATTTGAGGATCTGTTTCCTTACCAACATATACAATATGTATATCATAAGAAAGGTGTTTTTAAGGCGCATCCAACTGTATATAAAATTTTTCCAAGGACGATCGTTCATGTCCTTTTTTTAAGGATATTCTCTGAAAAAAAATGGTTTTTGAGTTTTTTGTTCGGGGTTGTTTGTAATAAAAATGCCAAATTAACATATTTTAATCTTTAGTCGATTTATTTAAATACGGGTCTCAGCTTTTTTTGAAATTCGCGCAAGTTTGCGTTTTGAAAAAAATGCAATGGAGTGGCAGCCCTTCGTTGTAAATAGGGCAATTGGGTATCAATTTTTTTCTTTTACCAGGTACATCATCTTTATATGTAAATACTTTAGACTTTTGCAAATTAGATGCATTTTTCACCGCGCAATAGAATATATAAAAATGCAATTTTGTGGTAACATTAATATGATAGCGGATTTAGTTTCTAGATAATGTATAGATGAAAATAGGACTAAAGAAAGAAAAAAAGGAATGATCCACGACTTTTTGGCGGCATATTTGTTTCCCAAATTAAAAAAAGTTATAAAATTTTATTGTTTTTACTTACAAATCTGCAAACTACAACTACTACAAAACGCGAACTTGGTCGAATTTCAAAAAAAGCTGAGACCCGTATTTAATTAAATCGACTAAAGATTAAAATATGTTAATTTGGCATTTTTATTACAAACAACCTCGAACAAAAAACTCAAAAACTATTTTTTTTTTTACAGAATATCCTTAAAAAAAGGATATGGACAATCATCCTTGGAAAAATTTTATATACAGTTGGATGCGCCTTAAAAACACCTTTCTTATGATATACATATTGTATATGTTGGTAAGGAAATAGATTCTCAAATGAAGAAAATATTAAAAAATAGACCCTTTTTCAAAATGGTCCAGCTCACGAGAGGTCGAAGCTGGAGCCGAAATATTTTAAATGTTGTCTTAAAAAAGTCCAAGGTTCATTTTTAGAGGGGTACATCGAACACGAATTTCGCTTTCATACAACTTGAGTCGCTCTAGTATACATATACTATTTTTATTCTTTACTATAAAAAAATTAAATTTAATAATTAATGTTTTGTGTCTTTTCAGTGGAATAGATTTAGTTGCCTTACTCGAAAGACTAGAATTTGCACCATCTGCATTAAAAAATAACATCGCGCTTGGTGCTAGTAACTTTGTTATTGCATATGCTGTTCATAAAGTGTTTGCCCCAGTTCGTATAAGCATAACCCTGGGAGCAACTCCATTCATTGTAAAATATTTACGATCTAAAGGTCTATTAAAGATAAAAAGTAATAAAAAGTGAATAGAAAATTATTGTTTTCTTTTGTATAGTATTTTAAAAAGGAACGTAAGTATCAATTTTTTAATGGTTTTGTTTCAATATTTACATTGGTTGAAAAAATTTTTTTGCTTAACTAATTTGAATCCGTTATGCATAAATTTTTCCGACTGCTTAGTTAAAATCCATGTTTTCTTATGGGAGTTGCTACATTCAGTTCGTTTGCGCGTACGCAACGCAGAAGGTTGGTCTAATTTTAACACGTAAAATACTATGGCAAGTGTGAAATGTTTGTTTTTAAAGGAAAGTAAACGAAAAGTTGAAAAATGTTGAGAAATTAATAAAAAGAAATAAAAAAAAAATTTATAAAAACATGCAAAAGAACGTTGTTGTAACAGATCTGCTGCTGTCAGTTGAAAAGATTTATCCATTACGGAGTCCATGTGTTCCGGCGTTAATACAAGAATATTTCAAATTCGAGAGTTGCGTACTCTGCTCAATTTCGTCCAAAAATAAAGAGCTATTGCTGAATTCATTTTACCATCTTGAATTCATTTTACCATCCTCAACATCGCTTCCCACCAATACATTAATTATTGATGACAGTATTTCCTTTCTGTATAAAGACAAAACACATCCCAGCTGTTTCAAAAAATTGATGATGGAGAAATCTCATAACTTTTCACCTCATATGCTATTATATACCGATGGCTCATTTCGTAATGGAACTTGTTCTTATTGCATAGTTAAAGAGATCAATGGCACACAATTCAAGCTAGTTTGCGAAAATCGCATCCCCGACATTGTTGGCATTTTCTGAGCGGAAATATAGGCTATAGAAGATGCAATTCCTTATTCTGTTAACGAACAAAAAAGATCCATAATATTTTCGGATAGTCTTAGTGCCATTAAAGCCATCAAAAAGAACGATAAGGGTATCTACGATAATCTTATAAATCATCCTGAATTTGGCAACCGGATACTACTGCTATGGATAAAATAGCTCATGCATTGAATGAATGAAAGAGAGAGAATGAGATTTATAACAATAAGTTTCATTCTTTTTTTAAATGTCATCTTTTTTGTGCATGACAAAATGTTGTTTCATTTGTTTTATCCAGGGACCGAAAATAACTGTTATTTTTGAATTTTTCATTAAAAAAAGCAACCGCAAGGAAATGTCGGAGAATAGAACCAAGTATACCATTTAAATTGTCTTGGACCAAATTTTTTTAAAATGAGATGCTTTTTAAAAACCTGATTTTTATTTTTTAGAAAAAAAATAAAAGTTATTTTTTGATTTTTATTTTTTTTTTTCAAGCAAAAATAAAAGTTATTTTTTGGCTTTTATTTTTTCGAGCAGAAATAAAAGTTATTTTTGTTTTAATTCATGATGAATTCATAATATTTAAAAATATTTATTGCAAAACTTAATTCTGAAAATTTTTTAACATAATTTACGTTAATTGTTTTAAAAAGTTTTTTAGTAAATATTATGAACTCATAATGAATTAAAACAAAAATAACTTTTATTTTTGCTCGAAAAACTAACTTTTATTCCTGCTTGAAAAAATAAAAGTCAAAAAATAATTCTTATTTTCTGACTTTTACGATAAAAGTTATAACAGTTACGGTCCCTGGTTTTATCGTCCATTTCAAAAATCAAATTTATTTAAATTCTACAATTTCTGCAGTGTTTGTTCGTCCGTAAATGTAAACTAGAGATGTACACAAGACATTCTGCTAGCTCACCCTTCACATTAGCTCTTCTCCCATATTTTGCCAGTCGCTCTTTGTGTACGACCTTAATTTTTGTATGGGGCCTGCTATCTTTCGGCAACCTATACACGACATCGTTTAAGCGTTTAATCATTTTATACGGCCGTCCCAGCTACTTTGTACGTTGGGAAATGATCCCTTCTTCCGCGTTTGGTTGTAGAGCAGTACCAGTTGTCATTCATGAAAACCCTCAGTGTTTGCTGTGTGCTCATAAAAGGCCTTCATTGTATCGTATACCAACGCTATCCTCTCCAAGGGTGCGCCCGATTTGTAGGGCCTGTTCGTAAATGCATCATTGCATTGCATGTTATAAGCATCGCGTTCATAAATGCAAACCTTGGCAGCACTGCAGCTGTCACATGTTCGTAAATGCAACATTAAATCATATTATGATTCAAATAAACACAAAACACTAATCATAAATATGACTGATGCACTGAATGATTGAGAGAGGGAGAATGCGAGTTATAACAGAAAGTTTATTTTTTTCTTCCTTAAATGTCTTCTCTTTGGTGCATTTAACAACATTTTGTCATTTGTCTTATCTTCCAGTTCAAAAGTCAAATTTATTGATAATTTTTCCATTTCTGCAGTGTTTGTTCGTTCGTAAATGCAAACAAATAAATCAGCCTTTCCAGCGTCTTTGCCGCTCCGAGATGTCCTCCGCTAGCTCCATTACGGAACTCCTTTAACACTTTTTTCGTCTTGGAGGAGGCAGCACTAATAAGTTGGATAAGGTCTTGCCATTAGCGCTTTCCCAACCTCGATACAGGCATCCGTTTATCAACCGTAAACTGTTCCATAGGGCCCAATTAGCTTTTATAAGAGGATCTTCTCCGGATATGTCATTTCTTGTAGGTCGTTTGTCCTCCTCCTTCGCTGCTATTATATTCGCCAATATTGGGTAACTTCTTTGGGCTTCGCACCAGTCTTCATTGGCTTCAATCTGGATTCGCCGGATACCAACGATGGCTGCCTTCTTCTCAGCCTTCACAGCATCAGCATTCTCATGTTTTGACAGTACTTCGGAATCGTGGTCTTAAATTTTCTCGCGTCCTTTTCTAGCTTTTACATCTGCACTCGCAATAGCATGATGATCATTACTGTCCACACGTTTCCCGCGGCTTTTCTTGGATCTACCCGTTTGGTCGTTGTTCTTATCAGAACACTTATGTGTAGCAATTGCACATCGTCTTGTTGGTGAGATGGATCTAGACGTCTTGCGTGGCGCTTTGCAACTTGTTTGGAAATGACCACTCTTTCCGCAGCTGAAGCATTTAAGTTTAGCCTTTCGTCCTTTTTCTTCTGTAACTTGCTTCAACATCTCTTTATGTTTATTCGAAAGGCATTCTTTTTCTTCCACGGCTTTCATTCTTCGCACGTTGTCCATTTGTGGACTAGAAGTCGTACGAACAGTCTCCTGGGCTAGTGCGAAGGCCACGGTCTCTGCAAATGTTGTCTTCAGTGTGGAGCATACCGCTAGTATGATGTCAGAGTCGTGTATGTCAATCACAAACGCCTTAGTCTTAATGTTGTCTATCAGCGGGTGGTTTTCTCCGGGGTATGTAAGCTGCACCAACTTCTCAACCTTCATTCCAAAGGCTTGTAATGACTCGTTTGGCTTTTGCGCCCGGCATCTAAACTCCATGCGATACAGCTCTCGCTTGTGGTCATCGCAAAACTTCCGCTGTAAGGCCACCATTAAGTGTTTATAGTTGTTTCTACTAGTATCTCGACTACTACGCCTCTTAACGCCAAAATTAGTTCCAACGCCTTCTCGCCATCGTCCATCCGTTTCTGCTGGCTACTGTCTCAAATTGGAATTTGAAGATGGATAGGGATGGATGGATGGATGCTGGTGCTTTCAGATACGACTCGCACTGGTTCCGGTCGCTGGCTCTGAAGGTTGATGATCTTTTCCTCCATCATTACGAGTTTTCCGTCGACAGCCTTTTCCCAATTGTCCACTTTCGCGTCAACGGCCTTTTTCAAATGTGACACCCTTTCCTCGGCACCAGTGATTCTTTTGCTTACCGACTCCTGGATTACCTGCAGCTTTCCAAATGTTACTTCGAGCTCCTTTTCAATTTTTGACAAAATTTCTGCTAGCAGTTTTTGATTTTCAGCTCTAGAAGTTTCTTTTACTTCAATTAGCAGTTTCTGATTCTCGTTTCTAGAAGTTTCTTGTACTTTAACCAGAACTTTCTGATTTCTGGCTCTAGACGCTTCTCGTACATCAGCAAACAGCTTGTCGTTCGCCTCTTGCATTACGCCAATTTCGGCTCTGGAAGCTTCTTGTGCGTCAGCAAATAGCTTTTGATTTGCTACTTGCATTTTCTCCATCATGGCAGCGAGCAACGAATTAATGTCAACACCACTCGGGGGTGCAGGGGCCTGTAACTGCCGTTCCTCTTCATCCTCGAACTCGTAGGAATCAATGTCAATGTCTTGAAGCTGCAGGTGTTCCCTTAACCGCTTTTACAATTCATTTTTCGTGCCCTTTGTTAACAGCTTGAGTTTGCTTGCTTACTGTCCATCTCTTTTGCTTTCATGTTTGTTGCTAGTTTACTGGTACTAAGTTCAATGTATGTGTAGTGTGTATTTGTGTCGTGTGTATTGTGTACGCATTGCCTCATTGTCTTTGTATTTGTAGCTTTTGTTTATCGTTAATGTTAAACGATATTAGGTCGTTTCGATGTGCGTAACAATATTAAATTCTTGCCGACATAAAGCTTCCACAGCTAATTTTATTGGTTTTAAAGGTTCTCCAAATTATTTATATTGGATTTTTTCCATAGATCACCCATTTCCAAATCATTGAGACTTTTCTTGATTGCATTTTTTAAAATTAAAATTTTTTCGATCATTGGAACTAGAGAATTCTATCTGGTTACTATATCCAATACAAGGCAGACTTTCTTTATATTATTCTCTCCAATATATACATATTTTTATAACACAGAATTTTTTGCTGGACTCTTTCTAAACAATTTAATAACACCACCAGTTTGAAGGTAGTATTGATTACAAGAACATAATCTTTAAAGTCGTCTTCCAATTCATCTTCAAATTCATTACTGTCGCTCAGTTCCAGATCCGCAGATAATGGTTCCACTTCAGTTTTTTTTTTTTTTTTTATACAGAACATCAACAACCGTTAAATGTAATGCGTGGTTAAGGCAAAATACACCATAAACTGGGCTTTGTCTGACAAATTTTTTCATAACATTTGGTCCGTCGGTTGTTGTTGCGATTATGTGGACTTTAAAAGTGATGTTGTATTCCAAATAGTAAAAATTTTTCATTCACAATAATTTCTCGGAATTTCCAAACAAATTTCAGAATTCCCGGCACGGAATTTTCCGTGAAAAACGCTAGTTGTAACTGAAATAAATGATCTTGAGCTATTGTATAAATATTAAACTAAGGAAAGGAAATTAATGAGAATAAGAAGATTAATTTCAATTTAATGCTACACGACCTTCAAAAAGACATACTCCACCTTTTTAGAAGCACTTAAACTTTTCCAAGACAGATAATTGTTGTCATTAGTAGTTATACAAAATATTTATTAACTATTTGAACTTAGGCTAAATTTAAAGTACATAGTGACAATTATTAAAGTACTATTAAAAACCTACGACTTATAATACTATAAAAAATATTGTGTTTTGTTACAAATCCTTTAAAAGTGTAATGATTCTAAAAAGGAAACAAAAATGTATGAAAACGAAAAATAATATAGAGAAATAAATATAGTATATACTTTTGTAATCAATAAAAATATTTTGAATAAAGCGAAATTTAATTTAATGTAAAAAAATTAAACGCCACTTACAGACAATATATGTCTGTATGTATATACATAGGTAAGGAACAAAATCATTTATGAAATTATACAAATATAAACATGTGATGACAATTCATAAATTTCCAATTTGGTGTCTTACTAAATTCATGTAATAAATTTTGTTTCTTTTTGTCAGTACGCTATGGCAATTGTTCATTACTATGCTTGAATTACTTTTTATTTACATTGTGTGATAAATTTCAACTACGTGACATACATACATAATTGGTCATTACAAGCTTTCAGACAGGATTATTGACCTAGATTCTCACACAACACCACAAAACGACAGATTTTTTTGAGAACTTTTCATTCAACTTTCATGTGAATCCGCCGTAGTCTAGTAGGTAGTGTGTTGCCTTATTAGACGTAAAGCCAGGGTTCAAGCCCCAGGCCAGACATCAAAACAAAATACAAAAAGTATTTTTTCGGCAATTTCGTCTTAGCAGATTTCTGGCAAAAACTCTGAGAGTAAATAAAATTGCCATGAAAGTTTCAACCACGTGATGACACGTGTGAGAATAATTGTTGACACTTTGTTAATATTCGTTAAAAGTTTGAGTCAGCTAGAAGTTATACCCGCAAAATTTTTCTTCTTAAAAAATAAATTTAAATTAAGATTATCAATTTTAATACAAAATATAAGTATCGCGTGCTATGTATAAAAAAATTAAAATTATCTAACACCGTAGATGGCTTTGACAGCAAACTGTAGATCCTTGAGAAATTGTTGAGTCAAATATGCTAAAGAATTTTGTAAAAATTATGACATTAAGAATGAGGGCAGTTAAAAAAACTCATGGTTGACACATCAAATACTAGGACCCAAAAACAATGATTTATTCAGTTAGGATTCTACAACGCTCAAAACATAGGACTTTTATTTTATGTTATTTTTTAATATAATATTTTGTCAATATTAATTATTTCGTGAAAAATTTTGTCCCTTACTGTATATAAAGGAAATTATATATAAAAAAAAAACCATACATAATTTTCTCATTATTATTTGCAATAGGAAATTGAATAAAAATTGAGTTAAGTTGATAGAGGAGAGAGATAGAGAGAGAGAGAAATAAAAAACAATGATACAACGATTTAAATTATATGCCCTGTTTTTCGACAGACAAGTGAGTAACTTGTAAAATTATTCCAAGTCATCTTCAACACCTTCATCTTTTAATTTTTGTTTGTTAATAAATGGAATAAAGCTCCAAAGGCTGGCTCCAGCAAGAAGTATTAAACCAAGAGTATGAAAGAGAGGATTATATGTTTGAACCGTTTCGTACCAAAGACCACACAATGGAGGTCCAATCAGCTGAAGGATGCCGTTTACGAATAAACTGATTCCATATGAAGATGTTAGTCGTTCTGTTCCGAGCATATCGGCCATTATTACAGCCGTAATACCAACATAGACACCAGATGCCAATCCAAACACTGCACACCAAAAACTGACCATTTTGTAAGTAGTTGAAAATGGCAACAAAGCTAAGCTAATGCCTGATATAGCAAGACCTCCAATAAAATACCAAGTTTTTGGTATGAAACCCAAATCTGATAATGCCGAGCCACCAATGCGTCCAATAAGATCTGTTGCCGAAACAATTGAAATTAAATAGGCTGCTAAAGACTTATCAAAGCCCAACGCAATTCCATATGCAGGTAAAAGGATTATAAAATTTGTATAGCCAATAGCGTTCGTTGAATTCGATATCATTATTACCAAATATGTAGGATCCTTCAGAAGGCTCAAGTCAAAGAATTTTGTGCGTTTGCCAGAGTTAGGATCTTGATTAATATTTCCAGTACTATCCATCATACCGTTACTACCAAGTGCAGCATTCGCATTTCCTCCTGCGCCACTGGCTACTGACCTTAAGGATAAATGTGATGAAAATTCTTTGGGTTGAAATGAAAGCGTGCTGCCATGGTATGGTGTGCTAATATATTGAAAACTACTCGTCGAAGGAGAGCGACGAGAGAGACGATTCTTAGAATTATTGCGTAGAGCATGAATTCGTTCAAGTTTTTGACTGGAGCGCCCAGTTTCCGGTACCGCATATAGTGATGACTGCGAATTTAATTGTCCTGGTGTAAAAGTTTGATTTCTTTGAGGCAAACGAACTGGAGTGCTTATTTTTCGTATTCGAGACGACGACGATGCATTAAATTCGTCATGTGGTTTTCCAAAATTTTGTACAACAGTTGCCGAGGCACTTCTAACAAATTGCAGATCGTTTTCATCTAAAGTATATCCATGGACATCTGGAGATTGCATTGGAGGTGAATTATATGATATTAATTGTTTATTTCCTAAGCTCTCGTTGTGTATTGTATCGCCTGCAGTCGTTTCATCAACAGTTTCAAACTTAAGTACTATGCCAATGTCTTCTTCTTCAATATCGTCTAATGATTTTTGTATTCTAGGAACACGAACCATATGCTGTTCTACTGGTTCATAAAATATGGCCGCCACGAACACATTTAAAGTAATTCCGCCCATTATAAGTACTGATCCCCTAAATAGATGTATTATAAGAGTAGTAAATCGTTAGTATGTATTAAAATAATTTACAAGAACGTGGTATTTTAACTTTACCTATAGCCATAAGTTTCCAGAAGCCATCTCAAAATTGGAGGTAAAATAATTGAGCCCAGTGCACTTCCGGAAATGCATAAACCATTAGCAAGTCCTCGAAGTTTGACAAAATATGATGTTACAATATACACTGTAGGTGGAAATGATAATCCTGCGCCAATACCCACTAAAACCCCATAGCTAAAAGTACAAATAAGGAGACATTACATGCATTACATTAAATGTAGTATATATGTATGTATGTATGATGTAGCATCAGCCAATAATTATACCTTAGGTACAAATAAGCCACAGATGATGCCCAAAAAGATATTATCATACCAAGAGCTGCAGACGCACCACCCAGTAATGTGACAGTCCTATATGAATATTTTACTGAAAGAATGCTAGATACTGGGCCTACGGACGTAGGTGTTAATTTTTTTCTTCATATTTTTATACACACATATATGCTTACCTAAAGAACTATATAAAAAATAGCATAAAGCGGGAATCCAGGCAGCAGCCGTAGGTGATGCCTTAAATGCTTCTAAAAATTCAACAAACAGAACACCAAAGCTTTTAATAGTACCAGGTATTAAAATATTGACCATCATCGAACCCGCCAATACTAGCCAACCCCATCCACCATCAGGAGGCACTAAGTCATATTCAATATCCTCTTCTTTAGATTTTGATTTTAATAAACTTACTGAAAAACAAAATAAAAAAAAAGATTAATTGCAAATTTTTCACTCTAATGAGTAATGAATTTATTAACTTTTCTTGTCTCCTAAACATTTTATTTCCTTAAAAGTGTAACTTGTATAATAGAGTAAAAATCTGCCAATAATTCTAAAGAACATTGTGTATTTGCTTTAAAAATGCCGAACTCTCGTCTTAAATTAAAAAACCGATTTTTTCTGTTGATTTCTACGTATATTGTGACAAGAGCGTTTCATATGCGGACAGTAAGATAAAGGAACGAATTATCTATGTAAAGCACTGTGTGTACGATACAGACGAATACTACGTAATTATGCAATTAAGGCTGGCTGGTGTTTTTATGTCAAAGTTAAACCTGTTCTGCCAAATTCGCCTCTGATAGAATTTTTAGCTGGCGTCTTGAGTTTAAAAATTAAAACTTATCTACACCTATATGTATAATACTACTAACCATTCTTAATTCATACACCACGCATTTTTGTTTGACTGTACCAATATTTGAAGTTCCATATTTTGGATAATAATAATGACAACGCTTCAAGAGTTACATTGTGTGAAAAGTAATTTTATCTTTAATCTACTATATAAAAATAAGTCGAGTTTTCCTTCCTGACGTTATAACTCCAGAACGCACGAACCGATTTCCACGGTTTTGCATTCGGTGGAAAGGTGTCGGGCTCCGTGAGGTTTATAGCAAAGAAAATTCAGGAAAAATTTCAACAGAAAAGCGGGAAAATCTTTTTCCACATACAGCCCCATCTCTGATACATAGCATGTACTACAAACCAATATTTGAAGTAGATGGCGCCGGCGTGTGGTACATTGTTTGATAGCTACTCATTGTTCTCTGCTCAGTTAATTTCATGTAACAAACCGGTATTGTGTTCACTGTGAAATTGTGAAAAAAAAGTAAAAAAAAAATAAGTTATTCGTTTCCTAACATTTCAATAGGAAACCATCAAATCAATCACTTGTAATGTGCAAATTTTTATTCAATTTCAACAGCAGCCATTTGTCTTTAAGGTGGTAAGTTGAACTGGGTAAATTATGTGGATCGTGCATTTGAGGTTAAATTCACCAGTCTGTTCATAGTCCAAAATGCTTAGAGGACGACGTGCGAACATCGGCCGCCGCACAAGACATGCAAACCAGCAACAAGTGTATTCACAGAACTTAAGCGAAGAAAGACAAAATATAATAAGAGAAAATGCCCGATTGAGACAACGCGTGAGCACACGAAGATCATTGGTATCATACAATCGCTTGGCATTTCAATATGATCCCACTGCGAACTACAGTGATGATAAAAATTTAGATATTGGACCAATGACGACTATATGCCGATATTGCAATGCGTTAAAGTTCAAAAGAGAAATGGCTGGATTGTGCTGCACAAGTGGAAAAGTCAAACTGGATCCATTACTTACACCACCACAACCACTGAAACCATTGTTCGATGGAAGTGATCTCGATTCCAGCCATTTGCTTCAACACATCCTTGAATACAATAACTGCTTTCGCATGACTTCCTTTGGAGCTAATATCATTCGAGAAGGCGGTTTCATGCCGACTTGCAAGGCGAAAGATTCAACACACATAACCTATCACTCACACCAACACAATGAATTGCAACACATAACAACTACATATACACTATCACACGATCAGAAAATACACCGTATTCTTCAACAAAAGATTGTTTGCAATTACAGATACAAGGAGAAATATATTATTTGTATGATTCAATGGTGCCAACACCAGATGGCAAAAAATTACTGGTGATTTGGTGACATACAAATCCGTTGATTCCATAACAAATGCCGATGATATTGTAAATTATCCAACGGAGTTTTTGAACTCTCGGGAGTTACCAGGATTTCCACCACATAATTTGCAACTCAAAGTTGTTACAGTTATTATGATATTGCGTAATTTTAATCCACCACGACTTTGCAACGGTACTCGACTTACGGTAAAAAGACTTATGCCGAATTTGATTGAGGCAACCATTATTAACGGAAAGTACGCAGGTGAAAATGTATGTATTCCTCGAATACCAATGATTCTGACTGATATTCCGTTTGATTTCAAACGATTGCAATTTCCAGTTCGCCTTGCGTTCGCAATGACAATTAACAAGTCGCAAGGCCAATCGCTTAGTGTTTGCGGGATAAATTTAGAAAATCATTGTTTTTCACATGGTTGGGAAATCATCCGCTTTGTTTGTGTCAACGTCAGACCAAAAAACAAAAAATGTGGTTTACCAAAGAGCGCTTCGATTCAGTAGTTACTTTGGATTCACTTTCATTTACTTAGAGAAGTTCAACTAAATAACACTTCATTTTTGTAATCGAAATGAATTCATTACTATTGTGAAATGAAATAAAGTTTTTCCTTTTCATATATAAAACAAAAAAAATTTTTCTTCATCTTTTATCACCAAACGAAATGTTACATAAAACGAAGCCATCTGGTGGCGAAACGGAGTTCGCCGTATTTGCTTGTTCTATATAAAATATGATTTACATATTTCGATAAATTTATTGAAAATACAAGCAAAAGCAAAATTTCATTGTTTTTAGACCAAAGTTAACTGATCATTGCTAATTTACTACTTTTTTTGTTTAATTTAACATTTCTTTATTTGCTTTATTACGGTACATTTCACTAATTTACCACAAAAGTTAACTTCAGAATTAAATTAGACATCGCACGACTTAATAGTGGTCAAACAGTTTCTTATGAAAATAAAGGACTTTTGTTTCAGGATGTGCTTTCAAAATATTTACCCCAATATGTACAAATATATTTTTATTAATTTAAAAATTATAGAATTATCTTTCAGAAACAGGGGCGCAGTCATTATTATTCTCTAAACTACGTTATTTTAAATGTTAATATATAATTAATAGTGGTTACTAAGCGATACTTTTATTGTTTTCTAATATTTTCATTCATTTTTTATTTAACTTTTCTAACCGCTCGATAACTACTCAATTGTTATATACGAGTTGGAAACTCTAAATCTATTTAATACCTATCAATTTGTATTGGGAAAAGTTTTAAATTGATTATATTCCTTACTGTTTAGTTACTTACTAGTTTTATCACACGTTTCATTTGCGCCATTTACTTTATGTGTTTTATTTATGGAACTTTGTTGTTTGCTAGCTTTGTTCTTATCCATAATCTGAAATTAAAGAAGAAATTTAAATTGTAAAGTTTTATTTTAAATATTAATATAGTTTGTTCGTATAGCCAATTTTTAGCTTATTGGGTTAGGTTTATTACGCCTGAAACCCAAACTTGTTTCTGCATTCTCACTCAGCTAATGACAGCTGTTTGAGTTAGAAATGGTTACAAAAATAAACACACAATGAAAGTAAACAACGCCAGCAACTACTATGAGTTTGTTGTAGAGTAAATCGAGCAAAAATTTTAAATTATTTGGTAAGAAATTATCATTTTACCAACTCATTAACGCGGTCTATGTATGTTAGTAAAAGTTAATATTTTTCACTTCTAAGGTAATATTTTTTAAACGGATTATAGAAACAAATTTAATTTAATTTTAATTTTCATTCATGTTTTCGATATTTAACAAAAATAATGCCCTAATTCTCATTTAGATCCGCAAAATAAACAAACTTTTTGGCATATCTAATTGAATCCCAAATTTAGCCAACAGCCCTTTAACTTCGATGACAGAAAATGACTCTTAGATGTAGAAACAACACGGACAGAAACACATAATAGAAACAAAAATGATGAAATATTTTACAGATGAAATAAACTGTTCACAAAACATCTCTTCCATTTTCTTATTACATACATATATCCTTCCTTTGTTTTAATTTCTTTAAACAAGTTTTGTTGTATTTAATAAATAATCATATCTATTTTGCGCTCCGATTAGAGCACCACATTATGTTACGTTGTGACTGAGAGTTACTACTCCAGCTTACGATCGAATCGAAAGAAAAAAAAGTATCTTCAAGGAAAAAGGAAAAGAGAATATTAGTAATTTTTTAAAAATTTAAAAAAAGGTGAATAAGTGCAAATAAAGCAGTGTTTTTTTTAGACGTAAAGCCAGGGTTCGAGTCCCAGACCAGACATCAAAACAAAATACAAAAAGTATTTTTTCGGCGAATTCTTCTCAGCAGATTTCTGGGAAAAACTCTGAGAGTAAATAAAATTGCCATGAAAAGTTCCTAAAAAATCTGTCGTTCGGAGTCGACTTTAAACTGTAGGTCCCGCCACTTATGTATAAAACTAGCACACACAATATAAGTAGTGTGAGAAACTAGGTCAATAATCCTGACTGAAGGGTTGTAATGATGACCAATTATGTATTTAAAATCCATATTGTTGCAGTTTTAATGAAATAAATTATTCTGTAAAGTTCGAATATAATAATGAAGTGTCAGAACATATAAATGCAAGGCGATATTATTACACTTTTTATTTATTAAGGTTTTTTTTTATAGCTTCCCGTTGCTATTCGTAGAGAAGGTCAACGTGGTTAGTCTAGTTGAGCCAAGATTAGAGAAGCAGAAATAGAGAGGAACAGTTTATTTCGGTAGTGAATTTTAGAAGACTTGTCGAAACCATTACTGTTAGAGCCTTATTGTTTAGCGTCTTGATCTCGATTTAACTAAGTTGGGGTTAGGCTTTTTTCGGGAGCAAAAAGTAGATGAAGCAAATCATAATGTTTGAAATTTAAAGCGTCAAAATCGTTATATTTTTTTTGATGAATAAATAATAATAATAAATCAAAAATAATATTTATTTATTTATTTATATATATATTCAAAGAGCATATGCTAAGGCCATCAGCTCGAATTACAAATCAAAAATAATAATAATAAATCAAACGTAATAACGTAATAATTATATTGTGTCTCATATAATTATTTTTTATATGAGGGGCTGTGGAATAAGTGCTGCTAACTCATTTTTATAGGAAAAGCAAATAACCAGACAAGCTCAATAGAGATTACATAGGATTATACTTTATTTTCACAGGTAACCTTTATCAGACCTTGCAGAGAGAAATGCTTTTTCTTTTTGTAAATATCGGTAAGTTATTACTCGTATTAGTCTTAAAATATAATCCTAGTTTTGATTGGAAATAAAAAATATTTGATTGAATTCAATTGTTAGAAACAAATTTCTGGTTTTGTTTGAGAATTCAGTTTTCGTTATTTTTTTTAAGGCAGGATCGAACTAATTTCAAAGGAAAATATTTTATGGCTTCGTATCTGCGTATTTTAAAATTTCGATCATAAAAAAACACACATTTACTGTGGACATGTCTAGTTCGTAAGACCCTTATACGTTACTTTTTTGCCTAAAAAAACCGAAAAGTCCAAAGAATCTCAGTTACTAAAAAGAAAGCCAAGTATATTATTATTTATTCATATAAATCAAGAAATTAATCCAAGAATTATATATATATTTAAAGAGCACTAGCTGCTAAGGCCATCAGCTCGAATTACAAAATAAATAAATTATGAAGCCAATTATAAAAACGTAGCTACGATCGTAATTAAAAATAAATACGATCGAAAGAAATTTAACGGAATCAGTTTCTAATGACTCTGAGCATTCTGCGGAGTAGTATTTGTCAGTTATTGAACTTACTTGTAACCCTAAAATATACATTGAAGTCAACCACTAAAAAATTTTAAACTAATGTATATCGTAGAGATTGCTGATAAATAACTGCACTTATTTTCAGCTTATATATTTGTTAAATAATTGTCTTTATTTAAACATTTTTGTTAATCTTTAATTCAAATTCACAACGTAAAAAAAATGTAGCCACGTAATTTTATTTTTAAATAGTTATAAAAAAGAATTTTAACCTCTAGGCATATGGGCGATAAGGCTTGGACATATTGAATGAATTACTTTCGAAAGCTTATTAAAATTTTTGATACATTTTCCTATGATTGTAGTTTTTAATACAATTCACAAAATCACAATCAAGTTCGGATCTGGAGACAGTGCGGGACATTCAAAAATATTGAGACATTTCGGAGCATTTTGCGAAATATTTGGTGTCTTTATTCCATTTGAACACTTTTTTTCGACATACGGCAGCATAAAATTCCGAAAATAGGAAAATAATCCACTTTTAAGTTCCTTTATTAAAGTGGATTTAGTAACCGAGGGGAATCAACTTTTGGTTGTTCGAAAGATAGCACCTTATAATCTGTATGACATAAAGAAATGTTGTCCAGTAATGTACGGTTGTTGGGGTGGTGTGAATAAAAACAAGAAAGTAGAAATTCTTTGGTGAGCATCACGTTGCATATCGTCACTGTCAGGACGACTTTGTTTCCTTGAGCAGGTCTGCGCTGATCATGTTTTAAGCCAGCTAATAATTTAACCTAACCTAAGTTAAGATCGTTAAAGAAGGCAATAATAGTAATTATAAAATAACCTGACATAAACGTTTATAACTTTCCTGTTTTGTCTCAAATACAGTTTCTTATTTTAAAATGAAATTATTATAAAACCGATTATTACTATTATTTTTCTTAACAAAGACGTTTTGATTTAAATAAAAACGTTTGAATTTATTTCACTGACAAAGAACATGAAAAATTAAAACTTTTGTAACGATTTTCATAGTATTAGCAAGGAAATAACCAGTCAGACAGTATTGTTTATTGAAAAATAGGCATTTACTTTTGTTTTATAAAAAATCACTGATCATATGTATCAATGAAAAATTTAATTTTGTTTTGTTCTAAAAAAAAACAACGTTTTCGCTTTTTGCAGTGTCTTAGTCTTAAGTACAATTTTGAAGAAAACTCTATTGACAAAGACGATAACTTTTAAGTTGTTGAAAATAAAATTTATAATAAGAAGAAAAACAAAATATAGGATAAAAACAAATATGTCGTTATTTGTTTATGAGCATTAATATACAAGTACACAAATATCTGTGTATATGTAGAGATCTTTACGTATGTTCTTAAATGAACTGTTTGTTTATGTTCGTACATATATATGTACATATGTAGCTCATACTTCTTTTATTCAAGTGGTGACGTGTTTTAATTGTAAAAAATATAAATAAAGAAGAAAAAACAAAAAAACAGTTTAAAGCAGTTTCAACCGATTTGCCAAAGGAGTAGAATAATCTCACAACATTCATACATATATAACAGTGTCGACGGAGAAAGAGCATAATGAAACTTTACAATTAATTGATATTTTATTACTATCTGGAATTGTTTATTTCTTTCTAATAGATCAATTGGATATTTTATCAACTTTCCTTGAAATAAAATTGTTTAGTAACAGTTGTGTTCTTTGATTAATAACTTAATTACTCTCGAAATCAACATGTGCTAAGTGTATTGATAGATTGGTAGTCACAACGTATTAATAGTGTAGCCCATAATATTTATATTCGAAGCAATTCATATCAATAACAATAATAAATAAATTGTTTATTACTGCCCATAATACGTTGGGCTGACGAACAAAAACAATTGAATACTTTTATATATAAAAACATATGACGTCTCACATACACATGCACACGCATAAGAACGTATAGAACATACTATGGACATATTTGTTATTTAAAACTATAGACATTTGCAAATTAATGAATGAAATTACATCAAAAAATATAACTGTAAAAGTTCATGAACTATTATAATTACCTTAAATATATGTTTTCGAAAATAATATACCGACTTTAAGCACCAATTTCCAATTGTTACATGACAATTTACTCAATTTAATTTCCATTCGCTTTTGTAAGTTGTTGTTGAAATTAATAAACTATGCCGTAATTAAATAAAAAAAATAAATAAATGAAACACCAACCGATCCGTTTCCTTGTGTAACAGCAATTGTCGCTCTCTGTTGTCATCACGCACTTTATCACAAAAAGATCTTTTTTTTCATTGTTTGTGTAAATGAAAATTTTGGATTTTTGATTAGCAATATCTTATTGTTGTTTTCCACATTCTCATTGTGGTGAATATCACATCAGCTGTTTGCATGGTCGTACAAAAAGTACTATTGTTTTATCTGTTTCAGGGTTACAAGTAACTAAACTCGCCTGAACGAAGTTGACAACAGTAAAACACACATCAACAAAAGTTTCGATCTAATCAGTAGACAAAAATTGTTAAATGTTTGCATTCAACAAATACATATGAATATCACTAAAAGTTTAACCCTTAGAGTACGCAGTGGGGTAACTTAGCGCTCCCAATCTTCGTTTTTTTCAATAACTTCGAAAATACGTAATTTTTTCTATCTTAAAGTAATGTGTTTTGATGTGATAATTAAAAATAAAAACTGAAAACCAATAAAATATTAATGTTTTATTTTCAAAATAATATTTTTAGTTCTTTTATGCTAACATAGAGACATAAAAATCCGAATTTTCTTTGGGAGATCTTAGTTACCCCACTCCGTCCTTTATGTCAGAAATCGAGCTTCGTACTCTAAGGGTTAAGAAAACGTACACATTGTATATATATTCATTTTAAAAATGTTTGGACGAACTATTTAAAAACTAATTTAAATATTAAAATAGAAAAAAATTGTATGCAAAACAAATACGTATGCATATTATACAAATATATTGTTACGAAAGTGGAAATGGTGTTGTTAAAATAATAAACAAAAGCTCCAAAATGAACACAATATACTTCATCATGCATAAAATGATAAACAAAAGCTCCAAAAACAAAACAGCGCACTGTTCACGTGATCAATGAATGAGAAAAAAAATATAGCAACAAAAATAAAGCGCTTGTTTACAAGATCGATGAATAAACAAGAATAAGGGATAAAAGACGTAAATAACCAACAACAAAATGAAGGGAACAAAGAAGTAAACAAGCAACAACAATGTGCAGTATAAAATAGCGGATAGACAAATAAACCAACAACAACTAACCTGCCTGGACGAATGTAAACAAGAAACAAAAAAAATTAATAGAATGTATCCGAAGGCCGTCATCATCCTTCGAAGGCATTTATCACACTAATGATCCAGTGACATAAAAGGCAAGACAAAGCGAGCAAGTAAGATTCAGAGTTTGAGTTGAATCAGTCGTGTGTGCAGACGGCACGTTGTATTCGGAGTTTGAATTAAGCTAGTCGTGTATAACGACGTTAAGTTGGTTGAAGTGTTAAATCAATCGGTTGTGTGAAGACACGAGATCGAGCTATAAGTCGGTTAGACTTGTGTGGAGACAAGTTGCGTCTGAAGGAAGCAGTTGTTAGTGTTGTGCTTACAAAAAGTTTGTGAGCGAACAATAACTAACAAGTGTTGTTGCTTACAAAAAGGTTGTAAGCAGAGAATTATCACGAACAAACACATATTGTGAAAATTATCGTTGTATACCTGGATTAAGTTGGAACAGTGGCACAAAAGCTGTGCAGATAATAAAGAATTGATTAAAATTAAACACATATTTATTTTTATTTTATTTGCAATCCACGAACTCATATTTTTAACGTATTTAAAAGGTAAAAACGTAACAATATATATAGTTACAATATATATATAGTTATAGCTGAAGTCGCCGTGGTCTAGTAGGTAGTGTGTTGGCTTATTAGACGTTAAAGCCAGGGTTCGAGTCCCAGGCCAGACATCAAAACAAAACACAAAAAGTATTTTTTCGGCGATTTCCTCTCAGCAGATTTCTGGCAAAAACTCTGAGAGTAAATAAAATTGCCATGAAAAGTTTCTCATAAAATCTGTCGTTCGGAGTCGACTTTAAACTGTAGGTCCCGCTACTCATGTATAAAATTAACGCACACAACATAAGTGGTGTGAGAAACTAGGTCAATAATCCTGACTGATGGGTTCTAATGAACAATTATGTATGTATGTATATATAATTACAAATGTGAGTTTTTACATCCTTACTCCCAACTGAAGCAAAGAAAACCACCCGGGTTTTCAAACCCGGTGATGGTGTGATGGTGTTCCTTCTACAATGGATGAAGGAAAGTGGGTAGAAAATAGCTCTAATTCTTTATCACAGAAAAAAGATGTAAGGTTGGAGGTGGGGTCTTCAGTGGATATGTCTTCTTTGCAGGATTCTCGCAAGGGAAATCGCATGAAGAGAAACAGATCCGACGATGAACGTTCCTCCGGCTTCAAGCATTCTAAGGAACAGGGTAACTTAGGAACTAACCCTTCCCTTCAGCTAGCTTTCATCAACAGGTCGGATTTAGATGGCAAAATCTCTACTGAAAGGTATGGGTCCCGCCTTTTAGGCGGGTAGATATCATACCCAAACTTATTGGAAAGCAGAATGACGAATTGAACACTAGCTCGTGGGTAGTAGTCAACTCCCTGACTAGTAACGGTAGGAAAAGCTGCGATCTTAGGATCGCTATTGATCAGGATTCTCTTCAGTGGCTAAGGGCAAGGGGTGGTGTAGTGTTATGTGGGTTGGCACGCCTAAAATTCCGTCAGCCAGACATAGTCGGTGTCAAGTAACCCAAAGTAGGCTAAAAGTGATGCAGATTAATCTACATCACTGCGAAGCCGCCTCACACAACCTGTTAACTCCCTGCGCCGCGTTGAAGTTGACATCGCTCTTATTCAGGAACCCTGGATCCTGAAGGATAGGATACTGGGTTTGAGCGACCCTGACTAAAGGTTACTTGTTCCTCGAACAAATTAGAAGGTAAGGACCTGTATTTTAGCTAGAAGTGGTTTGGTCTTGTTAATCGCTCCTTCCTTTTGTACAGGTGACGTAACAACAGTGGCTAACAGAGATGACCGTGGGATCGATTTGATGCTGCCATCTGTGTACATGCCGTATGAGGCTGCATCCCCTCCTGGTGACTTAATTGAACTACTGGTGTAGCATGCGAAAAGGAAAATATATCGCATTGTCTTGGGCCGTGATGCCAATGCTCATCACACCCAATGGGACAGTGCTGACATAAATACTAAGGGTGAGTCGATTTTGAATTTTATTATTCTTAACATTTGTAACGTTGGTAACAAGCCAACGTTTAGAAACCGTGTTAGGGAGGCGGTAATTGATATTACGCTCTCTAACATGGATAGGTCTATGATTAGGGACTAGAGGGTTTCAGATGAGTGTTCCTTCTCTGATCACCAACTGATATCCTTCAGTATTAGTCTATCCGGGGGGCCTTAACAAACCTTTTAGAAATCCAAGAACTTAGAGTCCTTCCGGGACGCTCCAACCTTGGACTACTAGTCATTTTACTAGTCAAACAACTAGTCATTTTACTAGTCAAATAACTAGTCATTTTACTAGTTAAACAACTAGTCATTTTACTAGTCAAACAACTAGTCCTTTTACTAGTCAAATAACTAGTGATTTTACTAGTTAACCTAGTCATTTTACTAGTCAAACAACTAGTAATTTTACTATTCAAATGATGAGTAAATTGCTAAAGAAAAATGGTTTTTTGTTTTGAAATATTTTTTATTAAAAAAAATATAATTTATTTTATAAAGAATTATATTAAATGCTTTTTTAGGCATCTACCTTATATGTGCTGGTGAGGTATTTCTTGATAGCTGGCAAAGATGAGTGGATGCTAATAAAAAAAAAATAATTTTAGGCATATTAAAGTTTATGCAGTAAAATAATAACAATACTTAACTTTTCGGTTTCACGTCTTATTTTTTTCACAGTATAATATTATTTTAACATAAAGAACACAATTAAAATTTTCGTCATAAGGCGCTATAAATTTTTGTTTTCAAAGCCTACTACGACTGAAATTTTAAAATTCACAAACTTACAGGGCATTTGACAGTCAATATTGATGTGCTTTTGATGTATTAAAAAATACAACTCTAAAACATAAAAAGTCAAATAAAAATTACATGTGTAGTAGTAAGTAAGCCTTGTATGTATTAGTTTCGGTTATTTATTTCTTGTAGGGATGTTTTGATTTGTTTACAATAAAATATGTAAATATGAAAAAGGTGTTGCCAGATCGCTAATTTTTCAACTTTATTTTTCAGAGCTTTTTTGTGTTAAAGCCAATAAATATATTTTATTTTAGTTTATCTTTCATTTTATTTTATTGCATATTTTAAGTTGACGAAAATTATTTTATTACAGTGTAAATTTATAAATACATTTGGAATTAAGTTTCATTTGGCAGTAAAACTATTTTTTGTTTAGTTTGCATTCTTTTGTTGTTCATGGTCACACAGCCAATGAACTTATTAATTTCACAAAAACAGTAGTTACGTAAGAAATGCAATATCAAAAAAAATTAAATTTTGTGTCAACATTATTGTTATTATAGATTTAGTATAAAAGCTCAATAAAATTTAAAAATTGCGCGCAGTAGTAAAAATTCAATTGTTTTAATTTTTTTGCATGCCATTACGTTCAAGTTCCAAGTGCTTGAAAGTAAGAACTTAAAATCAAATTTATGTGTTTGAATTGAGTCATACTAATTAACCCTCCAAACATTAATTATTTTAAGGCATTTTGTTTAAGGCCTGTTTCAAATTATTTGCAGAGATGGGTTGATGTGATGGAATATAGGTGTTAACAAAATTAAATTTTATACCAATATCTATTTCGATTGCGATGGAAGCTATATTTCGATCTGTGTATAGTAATTTATGGGGTATTGATTTTTTTTTTATTAAAATTGCAATACATTGTTGAGCAGAATTTTTACAGGCTAAATTATGAAAAGAAAAACCATTGTATTGTTTAGGGCATGGCATATTCATATAACAGGTAGGAGCGTCTCTACAACAAATATAGCAATGCAAAAACAATAGGCATTTTGTTTTTGTTAAAGTGTACGCGGAATGTCAAAAAAAATTAACCTTCAAACCTCTATGGGAAATTAATAAAAGCAATTAAAAAACTACATAAATTTTATATATTGAAATTTCTTTTGATTTTTGTGTCATGCTTAACTACGCACCTATAAAAGAAAAAAAATTATTCCCTCCAGTCAATAATATTACCACTTTATGTAAATAACATGTTTTTATATGGCCATCGAGAAAAATGGCAGATGCAAACGTTATTTGTTATTGCTCATAGGTTAAGCACCTAGTTGGAGAGATCGAAATCTTTTCTGGGTAATTGATCACTCCCGTCTAAATAAATATTAATATACAGCCATGTCACAGAACGCAATTCCGATCGAAAGTGGTTTCAATTACGAAAGTAGAGTCTTTAGAAAACGAAAAATTTCTTCGGAATGAAACCACTTCAAATTTTCAAAGTGGTTTTGATATTTCTGATGATTTACTAAAGACAAATATTAATAAAACATAGTTAAACTAAAAGACAAAATAGTGTATTTTATTATTACATAGGTTTTCTACGTATTTACTTAATATTTATGCTTAAGAAATTAAATTTTGTAAAATTGCTGAGAAAAACAAAACAAAGTGATATATTTTTTCATCGAAGTACTGCCACGTTATTTTTTTGAGCAAATCACTTATTTTTGAGAACAAAAATTTATTAAGTAGAACAAATTTAAGCGGTGGCAACACAAACGATGGGAAAAAGAAAATACAAAAAACATTTGTACGTTGCATTCAATTCAGTTTTACAAAAATATAAGGACGGATTTATTGAATTTTTTTTGTATTATTAACTTATATTTTTGAAGGGGTAAACATAGAAATCCTCCTCAACAAGACTTCATGGAGAACAATCAAGGCATAGCAAGAGGCTACATTAAAGGCGACAAAGTGAGAAAATAATCGTTATGGGTAGAACTGATGGAAAAGTTAAATTCGTTTGGGTCACCAACTAAAGACTGCAGCGGCTGGAAAAAAACTTGGGCAGACTGGAAGATATACGTAAAAAATAAATTGAGCCACAACAAAAGAGAAAGGTCAAAAACCGGAGGTGGCGAGTTCAACAAATACATTTTGTCTGATGTAGAGGAATCAGTTGCACGATTGAGCGGGATTTTTAGATCCGTTGAAGGTATTGTTGGCTCCAGACATTTTCCCGAAATTGAGTCCAATACACTTTTCCCCAGCGATTCCAACGACGAAAATGCTCAATGCGTTATTGACTTGACTCCTTCAGGATCTGAAAGTGCTTTAAAAGCAAACGAAAGGCATAATAAGGAAATCAACAGCAAAAAAATCCATCACATCAAAGAAACGATTGAGTCCAACACCATCTCTGGAGCCTGAATGCAAAAGACAATGCACCTCCCACACCTCACCAAAGCTTCTATTGGAAGAAAATAATAATTTAAAAAACATTGTTAAGCTGATAGAAGAACAACGGAATGAATTAAGGAACCAGAGCAGAAATATGGGAAAACTGGGAAATAATTGAAAACTTCTTAAAAGATAAACACATAAATGATGTGGAGACTCAAAAATTACTCAAAAAAAAAAAAAAATGAAATAAAACTTAAAATTATTAGAAATAGAGACACTAAAGTTAGAAATGGAAAAACAAAAATGGAAGACTTAATAGTCAGTAAAAATGTGTTATGTATTTTAAAAAATTAGTTTTAAAATGAAGTACTTTATTTTTATTTTATTTTTAATAATAATGTTCTGGTGTGTACGTTTCTTTTTTGCGCTGGGGGAATCCGCTAATAAAGGAAAGCGGTTGTCCCACAAATTGGGCGGACCAGGCATATCAACTACGCGATATTAAATAAATAATTTAAAATCACTGGCGGAAAATGAATATTGATCGCTGTGTATTAGCAAAAAATGAATCAATAACGTTGAGCTGAAGCACAATGAGATGAAAGAAAGTCAACCGGTCAATGCAGTCGATGACTGACCCGGAATTTCTGGTGCGGTTTATCACACACATGTTGGGTAACAGACTAATCCGATCGAATCTGGGTGGATGTTCAGTCATCAAGCGTGCGACCAGGGGTACACCACAGGGGGTGTCCTATCCTCTCTTTTGTGGCTCTTAGTTGCTAATATTTGTCTGAGGCTTTAGGGTTGTGGCATAGGCCGACGATGTGGCTGTTCTTGTGGGTGGAAAATTTATGCCAAATCTGGGGGAACTGATGGAGTCTGCTTGTGGAATTTTATCCTCTTGGGAAACGAACTGTGGTCTGGGGATAAATCCAAATAAGACGGATCTCGTTTTGTTCTCGCGTAGGTACAAAATTTAAACCTTCAGGTTGCTAAGATTAACTGGCTGTAAGCTGTCGTTGTCTGTTGAGGTCTAGTACTTGGGTGTTGTCCTGGACAGCAAGTTGAACTGGAAACGAAACACCGAGGAAAGAATGAAGAAGGGACTGAATGCTTTCTACCAGTGTAGGAACTCCATAGGTAAGAACTGTGGTCTTCCGCCTAGGGCCATTCGTTGGATATATCTGACGATTGTTAGACCGGTAATGACTTATGGTTGTGTTGTGTGATGGTGTGCCTTAGATAAGAGTATTCAACGGAAAATGTTGGATAAGGTTCTAAGGATTGCCTCTTTGAGTACCACTGGAGTGAGGAATAGTTGCCCTCAGGCTGCTCTTGATACTATGCTCTGTCTGAGTCCGTTTGACATATAAGTCAAGCGGTGTGTAGCGCGTAGTGCCATACGCCTGAGGGAATCGGGTTGCTGGAAACTGCCTTCGACAGGTCACTCCAGAGTTCTGAATATCATCTTTCCTGACGGAAGTTATGGACTTTCGGAAAAAGTCACTGATTAAATTGTGCCTGAGGCTATGTTCCTGCCTCGTTTGAGGATACTTATACTGGATACCGGATAGGGCAGAATGGAATGGTGGAGTACTCAAGGGGCAGATTGGTACACCCATCTTCAACGATGTGTCTAAGTTAGGTCGATGTACAGGGTGGGTTTTCTATAGAGAACTCGGTCTTGAACTCCTCTTAAGGTTGAATGATGACTGCAGCGTTTTTCAGGCGGAAAATTTCGCAATACTAAAGGCTATTGAGGCCACAGCTGGTGGCCCATCTTCGGAATCTTACATGTTCTTTGTTTTCAGTCACGATGCCCGTAGGGCCATTGCGTCGGTTTATTACAAATCACAGCTCGTTCACGAGTGCAAAGAGTCGTTGAGGATTTTTCGACCAGACCGTATCTGTCTATGCTGGGTTCCGGGTCATAGCGGAATACTGGGTAATGAGACGGTGGATGTCCTCGCCAGGTTAGGTTCGCTTTCTGGGGGCGATTTGATAGTTGGTTTTGACCTCCTAGTCTGCCACCTCTATGGCCTCATCGATGGATGAGTCAGGGAGGAAGAGCAGAGGCGTTGGGGGAACGGATCGGGTTGTTCTGTTTCTAGACGTCTATGGCCTGCTGTGGACAGTAAGGGAACAGATTGGTTGCTGGTTAAGGCCAGCTTGAGGGTAGTTGTCGGTTTTATCACGGGGCACTGCGAGATTTGATCGCTGACGGGGATCTCAGCCGGACTATTGCAGGGTATGTTGCGATGAGGAGGAGTTGGAGACTATCGAACACCTCCTCTGTAACTGCCCAGTCCTTGGTAGGTTGAAGACCCTTGGCAGGGAATTCTTTGAGAGCTTGAGTTCTGTGTCGAGAGCCGACACCAAGGTTTTCCACAAATTCATTAGCAGCTTGGGCTAGTTGAGAGGTGCTAAGGCTTCATAAGTGTAGTCGCGCTCTCACCCTCTTTTGTTTGTGTTCGTTTCTTTCTGTGTAATTCCTCCGATTCCCATTCCCCCACTTACCTACATTCCCTCCTTTCATCCTATTCCCTCTCTAAGGACGTTGTACAATGGGCCAATTTCGACCTCCGGGTACTGTACTTGTCTTAACCGACAAGTACACGTCCTCTAACCTAAATAACGTACAAATGCAATTAAATAAATATATTAAGACTTTTCTTTTAATTAGCACAAAGCGTTACAAGAGCATGACATAACTACACATCTGGGGCAGCAACTGTCAATGATACTTATGAACGATATCTTGTCAACAATATTTGAAATATTGTTCAAAATTTTCAGTGTTTTTCTCACGTTTTTTCTTCCGTGATTTTGATTTCATAACAAAAATAAATTTGTGCCGTTGTACCCATATTTAATTTTCTTTGGGTGGGGTTTTCTATCAACACGCTCACAGTTTTCACTGGCGTACTCACAAAAGTAAAAATTAGTGTACAGATCTGCCTTCAACGGAACAACTGATATACATATGTATGTAAGCCGGTTTTATAAAAAACTCTGCGGATGCATACCTCAAGAAAACGAAAGCTGATTGTAAAAATGCTTACAGTTTACGCCGCGGCCAATAGATACATATGGATTTATAGAGGTAGTGTTAACAACGTAGCTGAGTGTCACTTTTTATTTTTGTATTGACACAGACATGTCAGAATCAAGGAAAAAAGTGTATTTATGTTTTATTTTTATATATAATCGCTGCTACTTTTATCAAAGATTTGTAATTTTTAGCAGGCGAATAAGGTCTGATAGTACCGTGGACTGAAATTAGTAACAAATACTAATACAAATACAAAGCTTGAAGCAAAATGTCTTGTTCGCAGCTACATATTTCTTAAAATTTGACAGATGGTATGTGTTAAAAATCAAAAGAAAACATTGAACCGGTGGCGGAATTTGGTTTATGCTTTTTCAGGCACTCCTTGAAATGTCATCCTTTGTGCATGTCTGAATATTTAATGCACATACATATAATCCAATCAAATCTTCTTTCTGATCGCTTTCTACCGGTCTATTTTTTTATACGTATGCATTTCTATTATTTTATGTATGTATAAAACTTTGATCATTTTTTTAATATCCCATTTACACTACAGCGAAATCTAGTACTTATGAGATTTCGAGCCAAATCTAGTTAATTTTAACTAGATTTCTCATACAAAACGAAATCTACTTATTTAGTAGATTTCGGAAAAATCTACTCCAAATCTAGTAAAAATAGAAATGCAACCATGTAATTTGCCAAATAGTACTTAAAAATACAACGCTGCACAGGAAAAAAACTGACATTTTAATTTAAAATCAAAATTAATAAGTACGGAAAAAAATTTTATTTACATTTTATAAATGTTGTATCCTTCATGGATGTTAGTCTTTCGGTGAACATATTTGGCATATTAGGAACATCTTCCTCCCAGAATGACCTATACCTATATATGCTTACATGTACCAATTCCATTATGCTATATAAAAATATATTGCAGTAATACGTTCGCATTATTTTTTGAAATCTTGTTTGTTTGGTTGTACTTTAAGTTACTTAGTACCATACACGGCACTAAGATTTACTTGGCCTGTAAGAATCTTACACAACGCCAACTCAAATTTTCAGCTAACTAATTAGCTATTTATCAATAGTATTTATATCAATACAAGTGTCCTGTGAATTGAAGAGATTAAAGAACTGTGTCTAAAGTCGGCGGCCTTTCTGTTAGTCGTATCAATGTCATTGTCATTAGTCCATAATTCTTTCAATGTACTAGGGAAAAGTCTACCAAATTCGATGCCTTTAGTGTGTTTGACTCGATCATATTCATTGCTCCATTCACCTCTCAATATAGATTCAATGACCAATAAAGCGTCCTTGAAGGTCCATGGAATTTGCATTAGGGATCCTGTTCTTCTTGCATTATAAGCTGCATTATCCGCCATTTCATTACCATAAATACCTTTGTGACTAGGGATATAGTTTATTGATATTCCATCAAATGTATCCTTGTATATCTTGTGAAGAATTCTCCCAATCAAATAGTTTTTAGAATTTCGATTCTTAAGAGAATACATACTGGCCTTGGAGTCCGTAAAAATTGCCATTTTTCTATAGCCATTTTGGATAGCATAGTCGGTCGCCAATTCAATAGCAATGAGTTCAGCCGAAGTAGAAGATAGTATATTGTGGGTATATCCCGAACTAACAGTGTTGGAACCCAGATGAAAGTACGTGAAGTTAGTAGCCACAGATCCGTCAGTGAATAAGCCTTCATAACCATTCTGTTAAATAGTATATAATTGAATAGTATATAATAGTATAAGATTGGTAATGATCTCACTATTAGCTTGATCTTTCCTTATACCCATATCTTTGAAAAAGTTAAAGTCGAAGGTGATGTGATCATGATCAGTTGTAATATTATTCGGTACCCCAAAATCGTCAAAGGTGAATTTAAATTGACGATAAACAGTAGCAATACTTGTGTTGACATTTTCCAATTCGTCGAAGTAGTCAGCCATTGGTAACCCATATGATATAGCCTTAAGAATTTCTCTAACTGTAGTTAGGACGAAACGGTATTCCGGAGGAAGTTCAGCAGCGAGATTATATAAAATGTACGTAGGTGTGGATTTTAATAAACCCAATGCCTGTCGTAAAAACATGTTAATTTTAGTCGAAATGAATTTAAGGGCTGTTATAAGATTTGCGAATGTGGATACTGCATACTCTATTCGGGGTCTGATGAATGAACGGTATATTTGAAGGGCTCTTCGAGGTTCAATTTCTTTGTTCCGATGATTTAATATACGATAAAAATTGCAAGTTCTGTCTACGTTATCAAATGTAGACTTAATATGTTTCATTGAGGAGCTATTGTGTGAAATTATCCTGCCCAAATATTTAATCGAGTTGACCTCCAATATAGATTTGGAGTCTATTATCAAATTCAATGGCTTAGGTCTGTTGTTAAAATGAATAGCCTTAGTCTTCTCAAAATTAAACGACAACCCCAGATTGTTACAAGAATTCATAAATTCACTTAGCTTATCTGAGATCAATTGTCTAGTAATATCGAAATTTTTATCGATACAGATAATAAAAAATCGTCAGCGAACTGGTATATAAACGTTGAATCGTCAGCGACATCATCCAATTTGGATGTGAAAATATTGAAAAGAATTGGAGATAGAGAGCTGCCTTGAGCCAAACCCTTTGAAGTCCTCATTTCCTCAAAGTATCTAATTATGTGTGGATTAAAACCCATATTCGACATCTCAGAAAGACGATTAAAACTGGTTTTATCATACGCTTTGTCTTTCGAAAAGCATATGATCTATCAGGCAGGATATTTTTGTTTTCAATAAAATTATCAATATGTGGTTTTACCATGGCCTCCAGACACTTAAAAAGTACTGACAATAGACAAATCGGTCTGTGATTTTGGATCAATGAAGCATCCTTTTTTCTCTTAGGAACAGGGCAAATAATAATTCTTCTCCAAAAATCAGGTATTGAACTACCCTCCCAATTTGATCTCAATATAGCAAATAACTTCTTTCTTTCCGTGATATTCAAATTGACTAGCATTCTATAAGAGACGCCATCATCTCCTTTAGAAGAGTCTAGATTACGAGACTTTCAAAAACATCAAAAGATAAGATAGGAATATTTTGACTTACATTGTCAGGTTCATCAAGGGTACCAGATGAGCTTCCAGATGGAGAATTATCGTGAATAGCGACCATTTTGAGAAAATCCTTGTGTTGTTCCTTACTCCAGGAGTTGTTGCTTTTCTTATGTTGTTTGTACTTTTTCAAATTTGCTAGTTTTTTCCACATATCCTTAATGGATGTAGGATGAGAGATCTCCTCTAATAACTCAGAAAACGTTTTACTTTTTCCTTCATGATGTATAAATGAAGTTGTTTATCGGTATCCTGATACTTCTCATAGTCCTCCATCTTTCCGCTTTTGTAAAATTTGTGCCTCATTAAGTTAAATAAATAATTTAAAATCACTGGCGGAAAATGAATATTGATCGCTGTGTATTAGCAAAAAATGAATCAATAACGTTGAGCTGAAGCACAATGAGATGAAAGAAAGTCAACCGGTCAATGCAGTCGATGACTGACCCGGAATTTCTGGTGCGGTTTATCACACACATGTTGGGTAACAGACTAATCCGATCGAATCTGGGTGGATGTTCAGTCATCAAGCGTGCGACCAGGGGTACACCACAGGGGGTGTCCTATCCTCTCTTTTGTGGCTCTTAGTTGCTAATATTTGTCTGAGGCTTTAGGGTTGTGGCATAGGCCGACGATGTGGCTGTTCTTGTGGGTGGAAAATTTATGCCAAATCTGGGGGAACTGATGGAGTCTGCTTGTGGAATTTTATCCTCTTGGGAAACGAACTGTGGTCTGGGGATAAATCCAAATAAGACGGATCTCGTTTTGTTCTCGCGTAGGTACAAAATTTAAACCTTCAGGTTGCTAAGATTAACTGGCTGTAAGCTGTCGTTGTCTGTTGAGGTCTAGTACTTGGGTGTTGTCCTGGACAGCAAGTTGAACTGGAAACGAAACACCGAGGAAAGAATGAAGAAGGGACTGAATGGTTTCTACCAGTGTAGGAACTCCATAGGTAAGAACTGTGGTCTTCCGCCTAGGGCCATTCGTTGGATATATCTGACGATTGTTAGACCGGTAATGACTTATGGTTGTGTTGTGTGATGGTGTGCCTTAGATAAGAGTATTCAACGGAAAATGTTGGATAAGGTTCTAAGGATTGCCTCTTTGAGTACCACTGGAGTGAGGAATAGTTGCCCTCAGGCTGCTCTTGATACTATGCTCTGTCTGAGTCCGTTTGACATATAAGTCAAGCGGTGTGTAGCGCGTAGTGCCATACGCCTGAGGGAATCGGGTTGCTGGAAACTGCCTTCGACAGGTCACTCCAGAGTTCTGAATATCATCTTTCCTGACGGAAGTTATGGACTTTCGGAAAAAGTCACTGATTAAATTGTGCCTGAGGCTATGTTCCTGCCTCGTTTGAGGATACTTATACTGGATACCGGATAGGGCAGAATGGAATGGTGGAGTACTCAAGGGGCAGATTGGTACACCCATCTTCAACGATGTGTCTAAGTTAGGTCGATGTACAGGGTGGGTTTTCTATAGAGAACTCGGTCTTGAACTCCTCTTAAGGTTGAATGATGACTGCAGCGTTTTTCAGGCGGAAAATTTCGCAATACTAAAGGCTATTGAGGCCACAGCTGGTGGCCCATCTTCGGAATCTTACATGTTCTTTGTTTTCAGTCACGATGCCCGTAGGGCCATTGCGTCGGTTTATTACAAATCACAGCTCGTTCACGAGTGCAAAGAGTCGTTGAGGATTTTTCGACCAGACCGTATCTGTCTATGCTGGGTTCCGGGTCATAGCGGAATACTGGGTAATGAGACGGTGGATGTCCTCGCCAGGTTAGGTTCGCTTTCTGGGGGCGATTTGATAGTTGGTTTTGACCTCCTAGTCTGCCACCTCTATGGCCTCATCGATGGATGAGTCAGGGAGGAAGAGCAGAGGCGTTGGGGGAACGGATCGGGTTGTTCTGTTTCTAGACGTCTATGGCCTGCTGTGGACAGTAAGGGAACAGATTGGTTGCTGGTTAAGGCCAGCTTGAGGGTAGTTGTCGGTTTTATCACGGGGCACTGCGAGATTTGATCGCTGACGGGGATCTCAGCCGGACTATTGCAGGGTATGTTGCGATGAGGAGGAGTTGGAGACTATCGAACACCTCCTCTGTAACTGCCCAGTCCTTGGTAGGTTGAAGACCCTTGGCAGGGAATTCTTTGAGAGCTTGAGTTCTGTGTCGAGAGCCGACACCAAGGTTTTCCACAAATTCATTAGCAGCTTGGGCTAGTTGAGAGGTGCTAAGGCTTCATAAGTGTAGTCGCGCTCTCACCCTCTTTTGTTTGTGTTCGTTTCTTTCTGTGTAATTCCTCCGATTCCCATTCCCCCACTTACCTACATTCCCTCCTTTCATCCTATTCCCTCTCTAAGGACGTTGTACAATGGGCCAATTTCGACCTCCGGGTACTGTACTTGTCTTAACCGACAAGTACACGTCCTCTAACCTAAATAACGTACAAATGCAATTAAATAGATATATTAAGACTTTTCTTTTAATTAGCACAAAGCGTTACAAGAGCATGACATAACTACACATCTGGGGCAGCAACTGTCAATGATACTTATGAACGATATCTTGTCAACAATATTTGAAATATTGTTCAAAATTTTCAGTGTTTTTCTCACGTTTTTTCTTCCGTGATTTTGATTTCATAACAAAAATAAATTTGTGCCGTTGTACCCATATTTAATTTTCTTTGGGTGGGGTTTTCTATCAACACGCTCACAGTTTTCACTGGCGTACTCACAAAAGTAAAAATTAGTGTACAGATCTGCCTTCAACGGAACAACTGATATACATATGTATGTAAGCCGGTTTTATAAAAAACTCTGCGGAAGCATACCTCTAGAAAACGAAAGCTGATTGTAAAAATGCTTACAGTTTACGCCGCGGCCAATAGATACATATGGATTTATAGAGGTAGTGTTAACAACGTAGCTGTGTCACTTTTTATTTTTGTATTGACACAGACATGTCAGAATCAAGGAAAAAAGTGTATTTATGTTTTATTTTTATATATAATCGCTGCTACTTTTATCAAAGATTTGTAATTTTTACCAGGCGAATAAGGTCTGATAGTACCGTGGACTGAAATTAGTAACAAATACTAATACAAATACAAAGCTCGAAGCAAAATGTCTTGTTCGCAGCTACATATTTCTTAAAATTTGACAGATGGTATGTGTTAAAAATCAAAAGAAAACATTGAACCGGTGGCGGAATTTGGTTTATGCTTTTTCAGGCACTCCTTGAAATGTCATCCTTTGTGCATGTCTGAATATTTAATGCACATACATATAATCCAATCAAATCTTCTTTCTGATCGCTTTCTACCGGTCTATTTTTTTATACGTATGCATTTCTATTATTTTATGTATGTATAAAACTTTGATCATTTTTTTAATATCCCATTTACACTACAGCGAAATCTAGTACTTATGAGATTTCGAGCCAAATCTAGTTAATTTTAACTAGATTTCTCATACAAAACGAAATCTACTTATTTAGTAGATTTCGGAAAAATCTACTCCAAATCTAGTAAAAATAGAAATGCAACCATGTAATTTGCCAAATAGTACTTAAAAATACAACGCTGCACAGGAAAAAAACTGACATTTTAATTTAAAATCAAAATTAATAAGTACGGAAAAAAATTTTATTTACATTTTATAAATGTTGTATCCTTCATGGATGTTAGTCTTTCGGTGAACATATTTGGCATATTAGGAACATCTTCCTCCCAGAATGACCTATACCTATATATGCTTACATGTACCAATTCCATTATGCTATATAAAAATATATTGCAGTAATACGTTCGCATTATTTTTTGAAATCTTGTTTGTTTGGTTGTACTTTAAGTTACTTAGTACCATACACGGCACTAAGATTTACTTGGCCTGTAAGAATCTTACACAACGCCAACTCAAATTTTCAGCTAACTAATTAGCTATTTATCAATAGTATTTATATCAATACAAGTGTCCTGTGAATTGAAGAGATTAAAGAACTGTGTCTAAAGTCGGCGGCCTTTCTGTTAGTCGTATCAATGTCATTGTCATTAGTCCATAATTCTTTCAATGTACTAGGGAAAAGTCTACCAAATTCGATGCCTTTAGTGTGTTTGACTCGATCATATTCATTGCTCCATTCACCTCTCAATATAGATTCAATGACCAATAAAGCGTCCTTGAAGGTCCATGGAATTTGCATTAGGGATCCTGTTCTTCTTGCATTATAAGCTGCATTATCCGCCATTTCATTACCATAAATACCTTTGTGACTAGGGATATAGTTTATTGATATTCCATCAAATGTATCCTTGTATATCTTGTGAAGAATTCTCCCAATCAAATAGTTTTTAGAATTTCGATTCTTAAGAGAATACATACTGGCCTTGGAGTCCGTAAAAATTGCCATTTTTCTATAGCCATTTTGGATAGCATAGTCGGTCGCCAATTCAATAGCAATGAGTTCAGCCGAAGTAGAAGATAGTATATTGTGGGTATATCCCGAACTAACAGTGTTGGAACCCAGATGAAAGTACGTGAAGTTAGTAGCCACAGATCCGTCAGTGAATAAGCCTTCATAACCATTCTGTTAAATAGTATATAATTGAATAGTATATAATAGTATAAGATTGGTAATGATCTCACTATTAGCTTGATCTTTCCTTATACCCATATCTTTGAAAAAGTTAAAGTCGAAGGTGATGTGATCATGATCAGTTGTAATATTATTCGGTACCCCAAAATCGTCAAAGGTGAATTTAAATTGACGATAAACAGTAGCAATACTTGTGTTGACATTTTCCAATTCGTCGAAGTAGTCAGCCATTGGTAACCCATATGATATAGCCTTAAGAATTTCTCTAACTGTAGTTAGGACGAAACGGTATTCCGGAGGAAGTTCAGCAGCGAGATTATATAAAATGTACGTAGGTGTGGATTTTAATAAACCCAATGCCTGTCGTAAAAACATGTTAATTTTAGTCGAAATGAATTTAAGGGCTGTTATAAGATTTGCGAATGTGGATACTGCATACTCTATTCGGGGTCTGATGAATGAACGGTATATTTGAAGGGCTCTTCGAGGTTCAATTTCTTTGTTCCGATGATTTAATATACGATAAAAATTGCAAGTTCTGTCTACGTTATCAAATGTAGACTTAATATGTTTCATTGAGGAGCTATTGTGTGAAATTATCCTGCCCAAATATTTAATCGAGTTGACCTCCAATATAGATTTGGAGTCTATTATCAAATTCAATGGCTTAGGTCTGTTGTTAAAATGAATAGCCTTAGTCTTCTCAAAATTAAACGACAACCCCAGATTGTTACAAGAATTCATAAATTCACTTAGCTTATCTGAGATCAATTGTCTAGTAATATCGAAATTTTTATCGATACAGATAATAAAAAATCGTCAGCGAACTGGTATATAAACGTTGAATCGTCAGCGACATCATCCAATTTGGATGTGAAAATATTGAAAAGAATTGGAGATAGAGAGCTGCCTTGAGCCAAACCCTTTGAAGTCCTCATTTCCTCAAAGTATCTAATTATGTGTGGATTAAAACCCATATTCGACATCTCAGAAAGACGATTAAAACTGGTTTTATCATACGCTTTGTCTTTCGAAAAGCATATGATCTATCAGGCAGGATATTTTTGTTTTCAATAAAATTATCAATATGTGGTTTTACCATGGCCTCCAGACACTTAAAAAGTACTGACAATAGACAAATCGGTCTGTGATTTTGGATCAATGAAGCATCCTTTTTTCTCTTAGGAACAGGGCAAATAATAATTCTTCTCCAAAAATCAGGTATTGAACTACCCTCCCAATTTGATCTCAATATAGCAAATAACTTCTTTCTTTCCGTGATATTCAAATTGACTAGCATTCTATAAGAGACGCCATCATCTCCTTTAGAAGAGTCTAGATTACGAGACTTTCAAAAACATCAAAAGATAAGATAGGAATATTTTGACTTACATTGTCAGGTTCATCAAGGGTACCAGATGAGCTTCCAGATGGAGAATTATCGTGAATAGCGACCATTTTGAGAAAATCCTTGTGTTGTTCCTTACTCCAGGAGTTGTTGCTTTTCTTATGTTGTTTGTACTTTTTCAAATTTGCTAGTTTTTTCCACATATCCTTAATGGATGTAGGATGAGAGATCTCCTCTAATAACTCAGAAAACGTTTTACTTTTTCCTTCATGATGTATAAATGAAGTTGTTTATCGGTATCCTGATACTTCTCATAGTCCTCCATCTTTCCGCTTTTGTAAAATTTGTGCCTCATTAAGTTCCTTAGGCTAAAAAGTCTGTTTGCCTCCATACTCCACCAACATTTTGGCTTATATTTGTTCCTGTCAGTAGTATAAATCTTGTCAGATCTTATTTTTGTCAATACTTTTTTGAAAGTCGTTTATATCACCATGTATCTGAAGTTCACCAATTTGCTTATAAAAGTTTTTCTGTCTTATCAAGTAATTTCAGTTTATTGGTCAAATCAGGTAATTGTTTCAGTTCAATAATTAAATTGTAGTAGTTTCATTTGTCGTCTGTTAATTTAAAATTTTTCTTTAATTATTGATTTGTTTATCCTTTCAGTATCGATAAGGTTCATTCCCTTATTGATGTTTTCCCTCATGGTAATTAAAATCCTCCTTATCTGATCCGGGTTAAGTTTCCCTTTTGTCCAATCAGTAATAATATTAGTAGTGTCCCTGGAGACTTTAGATAATATATCAATGGTTTTTTCACGATTTCCTCTTGTACTAACTAATTCCGAATTTGTCTGATCATTAACCTCATTTTTGCCAGTATTTGGTCTTGTCCATGTATTTGGTTGCAAATCATAATGAAAATGTACTTTATGTTGACTTAGAACCCTCTGGTACTCTTGGTTGGTTTTTCGTGTATTGGCTAACTCACGCTCTCTATTCGCATTCAATTTCACCGCCTTAGTATAAGGTAGAATCCTGTGAATTTCCCTGTTCGCCTCTCTACAGTTACCAATGTTGTTGTTATTATTGCTCCTTGCTCTTAGAGGAGGGAAATCTTCTGCCTCTACCAAAATAGCAAATTTATTCGAGTATACATTGGGTAATCTGGTTCTTGCTTCTTGAATACTTAGATTCTCTATAGTCATTAGCTTTCTTATAGCATACGCCTTCGTCCTAGCTGGAAATTCCTTAGAAGTAGGTTGGTGATCTTCTTTACAGTTTGGGCACTCTAATTCTAAACAATTACTCCCCTCCGTATGTCTATTATAACATCTACGACATAGTTCATAACTTTGTTTGCAATGTTTTGCATAGTGATTAAATCTATAGCAACGGAAACATTCTCCAAAAGGAATAAAGTGACTGACTTTAATTTTCGTATAACCATATCTAATTTTTCTCGGTACTTGAGTTCCCTTAAAGATAATTTTCACATTTCCAGATGGAAGTTGTTCGTAATCACCATCAGCATTTCTTCTCCTACGAATTATCCTCTCAGCTTTTGTAATCTCTATCGGAGAATATACGGACTCCATAAAGTTTTCCTCCGAAATGTCCAAAGGAATGTCAAAAATCATACCTGTTTTCGAAACAAAATGCGCCAAGAAAGTTATTAGCCGCTGTAGAGTTTCTAAATGTGATCTTACATCTGCCAAAACAAATTTTCGATACATCCTCAACATAATCAATTTTAAGGTCCATAATTAGCTTACAGACCGAGATAGCGTTCAAATATTTTCTTTTTCCCTCTTCATCATTGCGATCAACATAAACTATAAATGGACCCTTATGTTCCGCATCATAGTAATATTCCGTTCGAGAATTCGAGGCCTTTTTCCTATTTCCTCCACTGTCCGAGTTAATAGTACCCTTTCCAACTGTCTGAGTTAAAGTCAAGGCCGTATCCGACTTACTTGGCAATAATTCAGCAAAATCCATTCGATCAGTTTCCCTTTCCAATATCCTTCTTCGCTTCCCATGTTCGTCATCAATTACCGGCGGGCCATCGCCCCCGGACATAACCATTCTTTTCACCTCCTAGCAATGGTTTTGTTCCTCAAAGATGAGATTATGGATGATGAAATTCCAAATTAATGGATGATGAGATGTGCTTAAAATTTTTTCCTCTGTATATAGACGCCTCAAAAACTAACGGTACCCAGTCAACGGGATTTTACACAAAATATATATATATATATATGTTGGAGAACAACACACTAATAATTAGTATTTATTATATTTAAATTTATTTTATTATGTACTAATGTTTTTTATATTATCATTTCTAATAATATTCTTAATGTACCACTGTACTTGCTATAATTTATCTATTTTCTATATTCTTTCTTTCCTACTTCTATTTTACACATACATACACATATATATGTACAAGCTTTGTCAGGCGATTTTCTACCTGCTACTAAGCTAACCGGTTTTTGTACACATCCTTGTTAGTGTAAAGAACCCTTTTTTATTATTTGTTACAATTTTGTAAAAATATAGAATTATTTTGCTTTGCCTAAATTTTGTAACAAATTATTATAATTCTGATCGTTAAAGCTATAACATCACTGCCTTGCTGCTATTTATATCATATAGCTAGATCATTGAAGCTATAATCATACTGCCTTGCTGCTAATTTGTATTCAATAATAAGTTCAAATTAAAGTTAAATTTGTTCATTAATAATAATAAGTTTTTAAATAATAAATTTTAATTTAATGAAATTTAAATAATAAAAATAAAGTGAATTAAAACCTCAATCTTAAACATTGGTGCCGAAACCCGGGAAATATTGCCTATAGTGGAATATTCCTTTAATTTTGTCTAAACGAAATATTGCCTATGCGGAAACTACTGCCTAGTCTTGCATATTGCCTATTTTTGGAATCTTGCCTATTGGAATTTGCCTTCACTGTGATCTTTAACAACATTCATCGCATACTGTATCTCTGGCTTGGAACTGGTAATTGGACGAAATCTGGTGGATACTTGGACTTCATACTTGGGTTTGCATTGTGTTAAGTTAACCTGCGTTACTACTGCCTTACTTTGTGATCAAACCGTATGTATTAATGAAATTTATTTAGAAAGTGTGTTTTTAAAAAAGTATTCACTGAAAGGAAATTAAAAATGGAAAATTTATCGAAATTAATCGAGAAACAACGGTTATTGTTTAAAAATTTGCAACGTACTACAGAAGCATACCAGTCGAAAAATAATATTACTCGTGGTTATGCTCAAGGTGTCTTGGAAAAAATCGAGTCTTCCTCCACCCAGTTTGAAGATATTCACAAACAGATTTTGGAAATTACTCTCGCGAATTCGTTTAATATGAGTGACGTACCTTACTTCTCTGAAGACGTATATTATACTTTCCAAAACGAATTTTTATTATTAAAGGGTCAGTTAATTGATACAATAAATGAAGCTAGTAATCCTCATGTATCAACTTTCCACTCAAGTACGCTTGCAAACTCAACACATAGTAGAAACGAAACTATAGCAGTTGAAGCTCGTTTGCCTAAAATAGATCTACCGGTATTTTCTGGAGATTACCTCTCTTGGATTTCTTACAAAGATATGTTTATGTCGTTAGTTCACAATAATCAGTCGTTAAGTAATGTTCAGAAGTACTACTTTTTGAAGAGTTCGTGTTCAGGTATTCCTTTAGATATTGTAAATGAATACCCTGCTTCAGACGCTAATTATAGCTTGGCTTGGAATGCCTTAAACAATCGTTATCATAACAAAAGGAAAATTGTCGATATGGTAATGAAAAAGTTGTTTTCAATACCTTCTTGTAATGGCTCAGCTGAAAGCATTCAGATTCTTTTAGATACGACGCGTAATAGTCTTGCTTTGTTGCGCACATTAGGAGTCAATTGTAATGGTTGGGATGCAATCCTAATATATATGTCGGTTAATAAACTCGATCATCAAACTCGTAAGGAATGGGAGCAATCTTTAAAAGCTTCTACTGAAGTTCCATCCATTACTACGCTTTTTGAATTTTTGGAAACATCCTTCAGAACTTTGGAAACAATTAATGATTGTCATTCGTATTACAGCACTAAATCTAAAAATTTATATCAAACAACAAACAAAAAAGTTTCTAAACGTACTGTTCATGTGACTGCAACTGATAATGATTCAAATTGCCCTTGTTGTGACAAGCGACACCCTTTAATCAAATGTTTTAAATTCACAGCTATGTCCTCTGAGAATAAGCGCAGGTTTTTAAGCGAAAAGAGGATTTGTAGAAATTGTTTAAATATTGGACACTTTAGCGTCAACTGTCATTTAAAATCAAATTGTCAAATTTGCCAGCAGAAGCACCACACCACTGTGCATAAGGAATATGAAAAAGTAAATAGGGCTGATAATAATTCATCTGACAAGGTCATTGAAAACTTAGTATGCAACTGCAATATTCTAAAACATCAGCCTCAAGTACTCTTAGCTACAGTGCGTGTAATAGTTAAAACACCCAGCGGTCTTTTTCATTTAAGAGCAATTCTCGATCAATGTGCTCAAGCTTCATTTATTACTCAAAATGCTGCTGAAACTCTAAAACTCCAAAGTATTAAAACTCATGCTCAAATAAGCGGTGTTTGTGGAAAGGATTACACCGCCACTAAACTAGTTCAAATTAGTTTGTCTTCAAATTTCGAGCCTAATTTTGAGATGGCCTGCCAAACCTTTGTTTTACCTAAAATTACAGCTTATCAGCCTCAACCGATAGATTCGAAAATATTTTCAAGTTTAAGGAAACTTAATCTGGCTGATCCAAATTTTACTGAACGCGGCTCAATAGACTTACTCTTGGGTGGAGATGTCTATAGTAATATAATTTTACCTCAGCAAAGAAAGTTTAATAACTGCTTATTTTTACAACTTACTCATTTCGGTTGGGTAGTTTCTGGACCTACATCACAGGTCTCTTTTCCGAAAAACAATATAAATGTCAACGTGTGTGCTTTGGATAAGCAACTTCGTGCATTTTGGGAGCAAGAAGAAATATTAGAAAAACGAGTTCTTACAGAAGAAGAAGAACTTTGTGAGAAGTATTTTCAAAAGACCACTACCCGTGACTGTACTGGTCGTTATACTGTTTATTTACCCTTTAAAGCTGCATTAAACGGATGTCCTTTACCAATCTTTAATCATACTGATTATAATGCGCTTTCTCGGTTGAAGAATGTTGAAGCAAAATGTAAAAGGAATCCGACGTTTGGTAAACTCTATGAAAACTTCATAAAAGAATACGAAGAGCTTGGTCACATGGTCAAACAAGGTAAATATCCAGATAACTTAATTAGGAATAGTTATTTCTTGCCGCACCACGGTGTACTACGAGATAGCAGTACTACGACAAAGTTGAGGGTCGTTTTTGACGGAAGTTCTAGGAGGATACTTCAACCTTCATTAAATGAGGAACTGTCTGCAGGACCCGCTCTGCAAAATGATCTTCCTACGATTATAACACGATGGAGACGTTATCGTATTGGATTCACAGCAGATATAGAAAAAATGTTTCGCCAAATCAGCGTAGCTAGCGAACACCAAATATATCAGCAGATATTGTGGAGAGATGCTGATTCTAATGATATCAATATATATAATCTAACAACCGTAACCTACGGCACTAAACCAGCTCCATTCCTATCAATTAGAGTACTTCAACAATTAGCACTGGATGAAAAAGAACAGTTTCCTTTCGCCTGTAAGGTACTCAATACGGACACTTATGTAGATGATGTGATTTCTGGAGCTGATGATTTGGCTCAAGCCATAAATATTCATTCGGAATTGTGTAAGCTATTGAATAAAGGTAAATTCAATCTTCGTAAGTGGTCTTCTAACTCTATGGATCTTATGGAATCTATTTTGCCTGAACTACGAGCAGATTCTAAAGTTTTTGAAATTGAAAATGATAATTTCATAAAAGCTCTTGGTCTTGAAGACTACTTTTCTTTTAATATTAAATTTGAAAATAGTGACGAGAAGGTCACTAAGAGAAGTCTACTGTCAGATGCAGCAAAGCTATATGATCCTCTAGGTTGGCTTTCGCCAACAACAATTTTAGCGAAAATAGAATTTCAAAACCTATGGTTGTTAGGAATTGATTGGAATGATTTTGTTCCAGAAGATTTAAATAAAAGATGGATGGAATATAGACGCAATTTAAAGGGGCTAGAAAGAATAAAAATTCCTAGATGGATCGGACTTTCAGCCACTAGAAAAGTTGAAATTCACGGATTTTGTGATTCTTCTAAATTTGCATTTGCTGCTGCTGTTTATGCTAAAGTCATTTTGAATAATTCTAGCGTGAAGGTAAACTTACTACAAGCGAAAACTAAAGTAGGACCACTAAAACGACTAACTATACCTCGAATGGAACTCTGTGGAGCATCATTATTAGTCAAGCTTGTTAGCAAAATAACCTCTTCACTTGATAGCGAAATTTCTAACATCTTTTATTGGACTGATAGCACCACAGTACTTTCATGGATTAGAGGCCAGTCATCCAGATGGCCAGTTTATGTTGGAAACAGAGTAGCAGAAATACAGAGAAGATCAACGAATAATCAATGGCGTTACGTTTCAACACGAGATAACCCAGCCGATTGTGCATCTCGAGGAATTTCAGCAACGGAACTCGTTAAACATGATCTATGGTGGAATGGCCCTAAATGGTTGGGTGAGATACCAGAAAAATGGCCAAAACAACCAATTTTAAAATTTGAAAATTCTGATTTACCAGAACAACGTACATGTTTAAATATACATTCAACTATTGCTGAACTAGAACATCCCGAAATTTTAACACGCTTTTCCTCTCTTAGTAGACTAATACGCGTAACTGCGTACATACTTCGGTTCTCTAAAAATTCGTTATACAGAAAACAATCACAAACAACAGGTAGTAGTAAGATGACAGGTTTTCTCACCAGTAGTGAGCTTAATTACGCCCGTATGAAACTCATCATAATTTCACAACAGGTTGATTTTTCGAACGAAATACTTCAGCTCAGAGAACATGGTCATATTAGTACAAATCGGACAGTTGCTAAACTGTGCCCTTTTTTTGATTCTTTAGAAATTATTCGAGTTGGCGGTAGAATTCAAAACTCAGATTTAAATTATTCTTCTAAGCATCCAATTTTACTCTCGAAAAGAAATCCTATAACTTATCTTATATTTTTAGATGCTCATAAAAGAACTTTACATGGTGGTTTAATTGAAATGCATTCATTTGTATCCCGAGAATACTTCATTTTGTCAGCTAGAAATATAGCGAAAAAGGTTTTACGGCAGTGTATGGATTGTTTTAAATACAGCGCAAAGGCAGCACAACAAGTTATGGGTAGCTTACCGAGTGTTCGTCTTAAGCCAGCGCGACCTTTCAAGCATAGCGGCGTAGACTATGCAGGACCAATAACCATAAAACAATCAACTGCACGAAATTCTGTCACCACAAAAGGTTATATTTGCTTATTTATTTGTATGGTGACCAAGGCTATACATCTGGAAGCTGTGACCAGTTTATCTACAGACTCATTTCTAGCTGCATTTCGACGCTTTATATCCAGACGTGGAAGCTGTACCGATCTGTATTCTGATTGCGGTACGAATTTTGTTGGTGCTCAGAAAGAACTGGAAGTTCTTTATAAGAACGAATCTTCTTTACCTAAAGAGCTCGCTGAACTTCTGGCCTCTGATGGAGTTACGTGGCACTTCATACCTCCAGCATCACCTAATTTTGGAGGACTGTGGGAGGCAGGAGTTAAATCTACGAAACACCATTTGCGCAGGGTTATGCATAATCGCATTCTTACATTTGAAGAGCTTACGACGCTTCTTACACAAATCGAGAGTTGCCTGAACTCTAGACCATTGTGCCCTCTGAACAACGATCCTTCTGATGTTAACGCTCTTACACCGGCACATTTTTTAATTGGCGAGCCGTCTGTCTGTGTACCAGAAGAAGACTTACTTCAAATTAACATCGATCGTTTATCCAGATGGAAAGTCGTCGAGAAATTAAAGCAACATTTTTGGCGCCGCTGGTGTCGCGAATGGCTTTGTCGGTTGCAGGCTAGACCTAAATGGCTTAAGGTCTCGAGAAATGCGAAAGAAGGCGACTTAGTAATTATATTTGATGAACGTTGTCCACCCGGGCAATGGCCTTTGGCTCGAGTTCAAGCCGTACATCCTGGTAGTGATGGATTCGTAAGAGTAGTGACTCTGTTATCGAATGGAAAACTTTTTAAACGTCCTATTTCTAAAATAGCCTTTCTACCTAATTCAGATCCTCTCTGTGAAAATATGTAACACTCCCGTAAGTTAAACACTATCGTGCTTAGGGGGGGAGAATGTTGGAGAACAACACACTAATAATTAGTATTTATTATATTTAAATTTATTTTATTATGTACTAATGTTTTTTATATTATCATTTCTAATAATATTCTTAATGTACCACTGTACTTGCTATAATTTATCTATTTTCTATATTCTTTCTTTCCTACTTCTATTTTACACATACATACACATATATATGTACAAGCTTTGTCAGGCGATTTTCTACCTGCTACTAAGCTAACCGGTTTTTGTACACATCCTTGTTAGTGTAAAGAACCCTTTTTTATTATTTGTTACAATTTTGTAAAAATATAGAATTATTTTGCTTTGCCTAAATTTTGTAACAATTATTATAATTCTGATCGTTAAAGCTATAACATCACTGCCTTGCTGCTATTTATATCATATAGCTAGATCATTGAAGCTATAATCATACTGCCTTGCTGCTAATTTGTATTCAATAATAAGTTCAAATTAAAGTTAAATTTGTTCATTAATAATAATAAGATTTTAAATAATAAATTTTAATTTAATGAAATTTAAATAATAAAAATAAAGTGAATTAAAACCTCAATCTTAAACAATATATATATATATATAATCAAAGTACACTTGTAAGAGCGAGACAGAAAATGTAAAGACACATTTGCGACACAACACGTCTTAACACCACGAGTCAACACACCAGAATGTGTTTTTGAAATCTTATATTTCTTATATTTTTCTTATATTTTTTCGCAACAACATTATTGCTGATTGACTTGTTTTTGTTATTAAAATCAAATCTTGCTACTGTCAAATAAATCCAGTGTAAACGGTCTTGATTTTGAGCAAGATTTGAAATCTAATCTACTAGATTTAATTATTAATTTAGTTATTATTAATTATGGTATAACAAGATATTGATGTTATAAGTGAAAATGCTATAAGGTTAAAAATAATAATAAAATAAAAATGTTATCAAGGTGAATTCATATAATAGATAACCTTAAGTCTACAACAAGTACAACAATGCAAAAAAAACAGGCATTTTGTTTTTGTAATAACTCATTCGATTGTCAGAAACAACTGACTGAAGAATGACAATGGGAAGAAAAATGGTAAAAAATTTTATAATTTTTATAACTTTTAATGTAAGTAGAAATCAAATTAAATACAGCAACAGCATTATATTAACTGATGGCCACCAATTGATTTTAGGAGACATAAAGGCAATATTTTTATAAAACTGTGCACAGGCGTAAGTAAATTTATGTAAAAATATTAAATGATTGAAATATGAAACAAATTAATTTGTGTAGAGCTAATTATTTAGCTTCTGGTGATCGAACTTTATGGCCCCTATTGAATTTTCGTCATGCTGCTTTGCAGAGGAATAAAAGTTGTCTTGTCTACAAAGTATTAAAGTATTGCGTTGGGAATTTGGACCCATTATTCCCGACGATATTAAACTAAACCTGTGTGAACTTGAAGTAATATTTTTTAATGAATATTCAAAATCGTTAGCGTCTTATATGCGATGGTCAAGGCACTGATTTAACGGGTGATCTACGGCCACCGAAACTTTGTATATCGAAGTCCGTTGTATTGAATATTTTCGAAAATTTGAATTGAAAGACGGTGAAGTAATATATCTTAAAATAAAAATAGTCAACACTATCTTCAGATCATAGGTGGAAACTTTAATACGACAGGGTATTTTACAACATATTGCTTGAGTTACATTTATATACAAAAGAGAATATATGGTAACCAAAAATATATACAATAATTATTACTTTTGCATTTATTTCGTCAAATACATATTAAATATTTTGAGACATAAGGGACTAAATTTATTTTTGAACTTTTATTGTTTATATATTTTTTTTGGATCTAATGTTAGTTACTTATTATTTCCTCAAAAAGAGTTGGCAACCCTGTGTTAAAAAGTCAAATATTTTTTGCGCTCTTACAAGTGATTTTTTAATTTAATAAATAAAAAAATATTAATTCTGAAAATATAAAAAAAAGAAAGAGCAAGTGTTAAACTTTATAAAGAATTGAAAAATGGCATCAAAAGCTCGTCGCAACATTGTTATTGATAAAAAAAATTATTTGTGGACAGTGCGAAATGGAAATAAAAGAAAATAAAGAAAAAAACATATAATGCGACAAGTGCTCTAAAATGTTCCATATTCAATGCACTCAACTAGATAAACGACAACTTCAATATTTACTTGAAAATGAAAGTGAGGAATATGTATGTCATATGTGTGTAGATAATCAGGATACATCAATAGCCAAAGAATTGAAAGAAATAAAAACAAATCTTAAAAAACTCTATCAGCTGACCTCCATAACAGAAGCAATTGAGTTTATGTCAAAGCAATATGATAAATTTTTACAGGGTGTAGCCGAAAATAATAAAAAACTGGAATTGATGCAAAAAGAAAATAAAATGTTAAAAAATGAAATTTCAACCTTGAAAACTTCGGTTAAGATTTTAAATGATCAGCGTGTTAAAAACGATTGTATAATTAGAGGTTTTGTTGCTAAAAAAGAATCGAATGCTAAGGAAACTTTTTTGGAATTCTCAAGAAAAGCTGGTATAGATATTAGTGAGGAAACTGTTGATGATGTTTATTTCTTTAAAAACACTATGGAAAGAGATAATGGAAAGAAAACAATGGTTGTAAAGTTTACTGATAAGAAATCCAAAGATAAAATGATGATGTCTAAAGCCAAGTTAAGAGAATCTGAAGATACCAAAGTATTTAAGTAGAGAAACTTTGAGTATTTGTGAGGAAAAGTGAGATATCAAAGCCGAAACTAATAAGAAGCCAGGATGGTATTGATAAATTATTGTCGGAATCTGTGACGTTTAAATCCAAACGTAGATCTATGAACAGATTCAGTGTTAATGCGGATGATTCTGATGATGATGATGGTGCTGCACTTAAGTCTCCAGTTTGAAAATATTAAGTATGAAAAAAAAAATCTTATATATATATATATACATATTATTTGTTTTTTCTTTTTATATTTTGTTTTAATAAACCCCCTTTTTCAATTTTAAATGATACATAATCAATATTTTTTGAATTTGAAAATTTCATTGAATATTTAAAACAGATAAATTACTCATATCTAAATATTATATCTGTAAACGTTAGAAGCATTTCGTCAATTGAAAAATTTAATAAATTTAAAACATTAATTTCAAATTTTCCACAATTACCAAATATAATCGCAATTCAGGAAACGTGGTTTCATTCAATGCTATCATCAATTTATAATATACCTGGATACAATTCTATTCACTGTTGTAGGGCGGATGGTTTCGGCGGAACATCTGTATATGTGAAAAATAATTTACAATATACTGTACAAGTATGTGAACACAAAAATTTTTGTGACCTGATTGTTTTAACACTGCAGAACTTTAAAATTAATGGAAGACCACTGAAAATTGTATCATTTTATCGATCTCCGAAATGTGATGTAAATGATTTTTACAATCTTGTAGAAAACTTAATGGAGTTATATAGTAGAAACTGCTGCATTTTTGCTGGCGATTCAAATATTGATTTTTTGCATGAAGTGTCGAGTACTGTTTTGAATTTGCTTGGAAGTTACGACTTAAAAAATTGTCATACATTAATTACACGTCCAACATCTGGCTCATCTATAGACAACGTTTTCACAAATCTCTCCCATTCCTTATTTATAGATGCTATTGAATGTGAATTTTCTGATCGCAATATAATCTCTTGTAAAGTTAAGAAGAAAACACAAAATTGTGACTATACTGAATTTGTACAAAAGAAATGTGACTATAATAAACTTAAGGAATGTTTTTTAAACTACAGTTCGAATTTTTTGTGTGGAAATTCATCATTTGATGCGTCTAGTTTGATAAAATGTCTGTCAGATGCAAATAAAAACTCAACGTCTGAGGTAACAAGAAAAAAATTATTAAAAGAACAAATAGCACCATGGATAAACGAAAACTTGCGCAACTTATTTATTCTTAAGAGAAGAATCTTAAAACAGAGAAGAAAAAATCCAAATGCAAATGTACTAAACAGGCTAAAGAGAATAAGTAAAGTTATTAAAGTGGCCTAAAAGGAGTGTAAATGTGAGTGTTTGAACAAATACTTGTTACAAATTCCCAAAATCATGAAAGAACAAATTGATTACTCTCCCGCCGATTCATGCAACGAACTACGAACTCTTAAGAACTGTAATAAGGCTTTTAATTTCAGAAGCACAACAAATGAAGAAATATCTGGAATCATTTATAACCTTTCAAATAATAAATCCCCCGGACATGATAACTTGTCGCCAAAAATTTTCCGAAATTTAAATGATGAAATCACATCATTACTATTACAAATATTCAATAATGTTATTTTAACAGCAGAATATCCAAACATTCTCAAAATATCGAAAATTGTTCTAATACCAAAAACTGTTAATGCGCATAGAGAAGATATGTATAGGCAATAGCTCTATTGGCTATAACGGATAAAATTTTTGAGAAACTAATACATCAACAATTCACAACATATCTGGAAAATAATAAATTACTGTATGATAGCCAGTTTGGTTTCAGAAAGGGTAGCGGTACTGAAAATGCTGTAATAAATGTAGTAAATTTCATATGTCGAGGACTGGACGAAGGGTATAATGCTGTTGGTGGTGTTTTCTATGATCTTTCAAAAGCCTTTGATCTTGTAGATCATGATATAATGTTAGAAAAACTTCAATTCAATGGTGTTAGAGGAGCCGAACTAAATCTATTTAAAAGTTATTTGACAAATAGAAAGCAATATGTTGTATTAAATAATAGCAAGAGTAGTCTTGGAAATGTGGAACATGGTGTACCACAAGGCAGTGTATTGGGCCCACTTCTATTTACAATTTACATTAATGCCATCAATAACCTTGAGCTCTTCGGAAAACTATATATGTATGCCGATGACATATCACTATTTTACCCATACAAGCATGAAATTGTCTTAAAAGTGTATATGGAAAGAGATGCCGCTCTAATTTTTGAATATATGAGATTGAACAAATTAATTCTTAATTCATCTAAAACTAAAGTTATGAGATTTAAACCATATACTAGCACTAATGAACCAAAGTTTAGTGTTTTTGTAGATGGTGAAGAAATTTGTGAAACAAACGCGGTGAAATATTTAGGCGTGACTTTGCAAAGCAATTTGTCTTGGAACTTGCATATTAAAGACATTAAATCGAAAATATCTCCAGTAATCGGACTATTATACAAATTTAAACACAAATTTAATGAAAAAATAAAATAAATATGAGGCATTAATTCAGAGCCATTTAAATTACTTGGTTTCCGTATATGCATACAAGATTAGTATAGAGCTGCAATCTCTTCAAAGAGCACAAAATAAGGCAAAGATTGCATCAGGAAATTGCCAAGAATATATTACCAATAAACGTGATGTATAAAAAGCAAATTCTTCTTTTTGTATTTAAATCCCTACATAGATTTGGTCATAATACAATAACTTTCACTCGTAATCAAACAACTTTTGCTACCAGAAGCAGCTTTAACTTAAAAATTGCGAGATGCAGACTTGAAAAAACCAAGCAACGAATTGAATTTATTGGTTGTGTGTAATATAACAACTTGCCACAAAACTTAAAAGATATCAATATAATTTCATCTTTTAAATCCAACATTAGAACTTATTTCCTAAATAATTTAGAAATGCTTCTAATGTAGTATGTACTCTACTATATTATATATGCATGTGTAATTTTTTTTTTTATAATTACTTTTATTTATTTATATTTGCTTTCTTTCATGTTAAGTCTAGATACTATTTATTTAAAATTAATTAATTTATTGTAAAGAATACTATGCCTACTCGCCTCAACAATGTCGTACGACGCTGAGGCAAACTAAACTGTGAATTGTAAAATATTTTTTGAATAAATATTTTTTTTTGAAAAAATGTATGCGTACGAAAATGACTACCAATACTTTGGCTAATTTCTACAGGTTAGTGCTATCAATATATATTAAGACGCATTAAAAGGAGGTTAAAAATGTGATAAATGAAATGCAGCTATAGAAAACGAGGAAATAAATTTTAGTGGTACCACTGATGAAGACGTAATCATCTGTTCATTTTTTGTTTCAATAGATTTTTTTTTCCCATTTTCTTAAGGGTGACACATGCCGCACGATAAGGCGCGAACGTGTTAAATCAAAAATATATTTCTTAAAAGTACCGATTAAAAATTAACACGTCTTTTTATGTATGCATTGCCAGAAGGGAAAAAATTACTTTAATATATATTTTATAAATTCATTTTTATACTCACAAAAGGACAGATTTATAGTTTAATTTTTAGCATCTTTTTGAACCCCATAATGCGTTGCTTTGCCTTTTGACCCTTCAGGCGCCTATTTAAATTACGGATACGAAAATGTATCCTTCTTTTAAAGAATATTTTATAAATCCATTTCTATACTTACAAAAGGACAGATTTATAGTTTAATTTTTAGCATCTTCTTGAACCCCATAATGCGTTGCTTTGCCTTTTGACCCTTCAGGCGCCTATTTAAATTACGGATACGAAAATGTATCCTACTTTTAAAGAATAATTTTTTAAAATTTTCCGGCAACTCAATTACTGGCTTCTCTCGATCAGGTGCTTATGAAGGTTACGGTAATGGGAAATGTTATTACCGTTAATATGATAAAATATATTTTCCAGATCTTGATGACATTCATATTCTACAAGATTTAGGTTTCGAATCACATAGTCAGCTATGTATTCTAAAGAACCCTATTCCATTAGCTCTGAGTTTATGTTAATATCGTCATCCTTAAGTATGACTCCGCTGTCTGGCAATGTACTTGTATCTAAAATGCCTTCATTGCCAATAGAAAGCCAATCTGTGCGTTCTTATTCCACGTTTCTCTTGCCACTAAGGTATTCGATATTTCGTGCTGTAATTTTAAAAACATTTAATTTAAATTATAAAAAAATATAAACATTATCTACGGAGAAACTTAGCTAGGATATATTTCCGAAGTCTGTATTTGAATTATTGAGGTGAAGAGTCATCATTTAGCCCACCTTTGCTTTGTATGGCTCCATAAAAATTCTCAAGAACGTCCTGGTTCAGTCTGTATGCAAGTAAGTAACTCATGCTGTATTTTTCTACTTAGTTGGGAAGCATTTCTAAAGCCATGTTGATCATTAGTATGCCTCTCTGAAAATGTCTAATTTTTTTTAGGAATCAGCGTTAGACATTGTCTGCGTCATACGAGCCAAGTTATTCCTTTGGCGCTCAAATGAAATTCCGTAGGGTTCCACACATAATGAAATTAAATATATTCACTATTTACAAATATTGTACAAAAATTACCTTTCGACGATACGTGAAGTTATTCAGTTTAGAGTTGAGAACATCGAACCAGTCATTAACTAATTGAATAAATTCTGCAGACTCTGTGGGTTTATAAATATCCATTCCTAGGGAATGGCATCGGCTGTTGTATTCGAAAATAGCTGAGCAGCTAATTTTACTTTTTGCCTTCCTAAAATTACAAAGTTTTTAATGTATTCCTATATTTTTTTATCAAAAGAAAACCTTTAAAATTACCTGCCCCTTAAACGTAAAGAAAGGTGTCCTGTCACGGTCGCCAAATTATGTATAGGTAAAAATTAAATTTCGTTTTATAAACAACTTTATTTGTTCAACGATCAAACGATAAATATATAAAAATAAAATAAGATATTTATAATTATTCTGACGGAACAAAAGGTTTGAAACCCAGGCCAGACATCAAAACAAAATACAAAAAGTACTTCTTCGGGGAATTCCACTCAGCAGATTTCTGGCGAAAACTCTGAGAGCAAATAAAATTGCCATGAAAAGTTTCTCAAAAAAATCTGTCGTTCGGAGTCGACTTTTAAACTGTAGTTCCCGCCACTTATGTATAAAATTAGCACACACAACATAATTGGTGTGAGAAACTAAGTCAATAATCCTGACTGAAGGGTTGTAATGACCAATTATGTATGTATGAATATAAATTTTATGATAATTAATACTTACTCGATTTGAGTTTGTTGTTCGTGGAGTAGGTCAAGATTGTTTTCTTCTATTTTCAGAATAGAATAATAATTTAGAGAACAAATAATTTCATATAAACTTACTCTGCAGCTTCTGAATTTTCCTGGAAAGGCTTGTCGAGGGGGTCCTATTTGCGCTATTTATACGCTCATATGCGTCAGATAATCTGTGTTATATGTATATATAATTAGATATTGTCATATGTTCAAATTATTCACACATACCCTGCCAAGGCTTCATTACGCTGGTTCTGCATTTGGCATTAATGAAAATCGTCCACATGCTGTTATAACGTGCTGCCGGGAAAAGTAGTCGACACACAGGCAGGAGTGTGGAGTTAAATTAACTTGACAGATCTTAGCCCATTTTTGCCTTCTATTTTTCCACAGATCATTTTAGATTGTAGTTTATTTGTAATGCATGGCGTCTGAGTATTCTTTTCTCTTGTTATCTTCATACCCAAAACTGATGACTCCCCGCATCTTTTTTGTTCAACTTGGATTTCAGAGATTCTATTGTCATATTATTAGAAAATACCAAAATATCGTCAACATAAAGAGCTACGTACAACATCTGATCATCATTCTTTTTGTAATAAACGTATTGGTCTACTTCACTTCTTGAAAAACCCACCTTTATGAACTCCTCGTTAATAGTTTCATTCCAAACGCGACCTCATTACTTTAGACCATTTTTTAACAAATATTTTATTAGAGCCATCATCAAACATTTCCTGCTGTTCCGTATAAACGAATCATATCGTATAACAGGTGAAAATATTTCATTATAATCAGTCTCTTTAAGTTGGGAGAAAGCCTTGGATATCAACCTTACCTTCCAACGTACAATATTACAAGTTTTTCAACCGGCGGTAAATTTGTTAAAACCCATGGTGAATGAACCATTAGTGAATCAATGACAGAGTTCACTGATGACATTGTATCCTTCACAGAAATTTTATCATCGGAAGCGAACTGCATTGCATCAAAGTTTTGTGCACATCGTGTTCTGTCAGGAATACGATTGCATCGACGTATATTTCCTTCCGTGGGAATGCTTCTGGCATCATAGGCATTCGGAGTCCATTCATTGTCATTCTCAATGTTTGGTGGCAAATGCGATACTCTCGCGTCAGAATCAAAATAATTACCATCGTCATCATCTTCTGAAAATAAATTTTTACCGTTGACAGACACAATTTAAGGCGTTAATACAACCACGATCCTGTCTTTTCACCATCTCCACATTGAACTAATTCTGGATAATAAAAATTGCTCTCAATGTTTACGCTCACTTTCGTTGCCTCTAGGAACACTACATCACGGCTAATTATTATATCTTTGTTCTCTGGTCTTCTGCTGCTGATAGTCAGTACGAGATAGTTTCTACAAATATAAATAGGGCCGATTGTCATATTGTTTGGTATAAGGCCCTTTCATACAATTTGATATCTTTCATCAATCTTTATAGCTTAATCGAAAAATCGACAGGCTTTGCTTTCAGAACTATAGCCCATCATTATACATTCTTTAGATTTCTTGATCAAGTTTACTACGTTTCTTTTTTGATGTATGTAATAGAGCAGGACATTCATCAACTCTTAATATTTTTAGGTTGGGACGGCGACCAGACACAAATTTTTTCTGAAATCGTGTCTTCACCACGACATGGAATTCTGCTAAGCTGGCTGTATTGGCTGCATCAGTCCAAAAGTCTAATCCACTATCAATCACAGAATATACACAGAAGGGAAAACTTTGACGTTTGACAACCTCACTTAGCATAATTTTACATAATTTTTTAGAGGGAGACAAAAAACGTATTATACATTTTGCAAAGCAAATGTGTTAGATGCAATAGATATACAGAGTGAAAACTGTGTGGATAAAGTTGAAAAATTAAATGTAAACAAACATTGATTTTGTGTTAAAAAAGGGAAAATTTTGAATATTTTTTAATTTCTTCAATGAAAAGTTTAAAGATTCTTAAATATTTAATTATTAATCGAAATGTATGTAGTTTTTGGTAGTAATGAATATAGTGTCTTGTGCAAAAGGTAAGTAAGAAACTAAATATATCAAGATCAAATAAGTCATATTACTCATAAAATTTTTTTCTTGCAGAACTTTGTGTATATTACTAGTATTTATTAATTTCTTGAATGAAAAAGTTAAAATTCGGTAATTTTTTTATTATTAATCGAACTCTTAGCTTCTTCTCTTAACAATGAAACAAGTTCCGTGTGTAAAAGATAAGTAGAAATAAAAATATAACTAAATATATGCTCATAACTTTTTGATTCAGGAGTTTGTGAATATACCTCTCAATTGGTTAAATACTAAGTTAGTGACAATCGCTGAAATGTGTCACCAAATACATTAGTTCCGTATTACGTTTCCCCAATACAACAGTTCATTTCCTTTCACAAATAGTCTATTATTTTACAAAAATATCATAAATTTCTACCAAATTAGAAAATAAAAACCCACCCTAAAAATTAACTAACATAAATAAACAAAACATAAATAATCAGACAGGGACAGAAATACTTTTTTGGTAATATTGCTGTCCCTTGTGCTATCAATGAGCATGCATTGGACACGTTCTATCAAGATCATATTAATTTTTTCAACGGGAGTAGGTTGAATGAATTATGCCAGAGTTACGCAAAATTTTTTGAAATTTTCTTTTGACATATTCGCTTTCGTTGTCTGTTCCGAGAAATTGAATTTTTGTTGAAATTTTTGTTCGCCATTTTCTTAAGAGTTACAAATGTGTCAAAAACAACAGATTTTTTTCAATCGGGTATACAGTTAACTTTCCAGAATAGTCATTAATAAAGGCTATCAAATACTAAGCTCCAGAAAACGAGTTCACACTTAGCGGGCCAACAATATCAGGGTGCACCAATTCCAATAATTTCGTTGCTCTCGTACCGTACTCTCTTATTGACTTTCTGATTTGTTTGCCTTTCACACAAGGATCCTTGGATTTGCCTTCAAATTTAATACTAATTGAGGATTTTTTACTCCATTCATATTTTCTTTGAGAAACAAGTGCATTATTTTTCTTGGATTGTGTTTTACTTTCTATTCGGTATAAATCGTTGCAAACTTCATTCAAGATGCGACATGTTTCACCTTCAAAAATAACCTTTTAACCATTTTTAGGCATTTGCTTAACAGAGAGAAAATTTTAAATTAAACGTTCTTTTCCGTTCTTTCTTTTTCTTTATTTCCATTTAAGATATTTAAATCAATGTCGCATACGTATTCAACATTCAATTCGTTTTTGTCTTCATCATATGATTGCGAGCTCCGCTGTCAATATATCAACACCAAGTGTCTTCATTAGTGTTGTAACGTTCATTTGTATTTACAATAACTATGAGTGTCGACGAAATCTTTCTCTTCTCATTCTTTCTGTCCTGCTTATTGTTGTTTCTGTCGTTACCATGGTTGTTCGCATTGTTGTTACCATTTCTTTTACATTGGCACCAATTTCTTACAGTTGTAGCACTGAACTTGCTTCTTCTTTTTACTGTTGGAATTTTTAGAGGACAGCACAGGTTCCTTTGCCACGCCTCAAATTTTGCGTCTTCTAAGAGAATATTCTACATAACATAATTTTTCATTCATAATTTGTTTCTTTTGAATTCCCGAAGGTTTAAAATCATCCGTTAGACCAGCTAACATCAACAATGTAGTAAGTTTCATCGTCTATGTTGAGGCCATCATTTTTTACCTCTAGAGCAGTAACCACTACGTCATTTACGTACTTTTGAATCGAACCATAATCACGTAGTTACACTAACTTCACTAACTCAACTTTTCGTGTTAGACCAGTGCCATCATAAGCGTTCATCAACGCATCTCATGCTTGTTTTGCTGTCCATAATTACTTGGACCATCAACCATCAAAGTTATTTCTGCTAAAGCACGTTAGTTTAGAATTGCATCAATGTCAGCAGTTAAATAGTTTTTCACAATTTTCCTGCATCCCTTGATGATCAGGTAAGATTTTGCTTTCTCTGCCGTACATTGAAATTTTCGCGCTCTCCCAAAACGCTCCAATAAAAATCCTACAGGAAGACTTGTCATTGTATACGTAAGTATAAGTACATTAGAGGGACTCACCAAAAAAGTGCTCGATGTACCTACCTAAAAATGAACCTTGACCTTTTTTAATGATATAAGAAAAAATAAAAAAATGTTTTTAAAAATTAAAAATTCGGCGACGCTCTCTCAGTAGATTTCTGCCAAAAACTCTGAGAGTCAAAAAATTGCCATGAAAAGTTTCTCAAAAACCTGTCGATTGGAGTCGACCTTAAACTGTTGGTCCCGTCACTCAAGTATGAAATTAACGCACACAACATAAGTGCTGTGAGAAGCTAGGTCGAAATGCTGACTGGAGGGTTGTAATGACCAATTATGTATTGTTGTGACCTTAGGGTAATGAAACACGCGTTGTATTTTTATATAATATATCAAGAGGAAATAATTTATTTAATCAGAATAATGGTTTATAGTTGTTAATCACTTGTACACACAATTCGCTAGGCAGGCTAAGATACAGACTGAAAATCAGAATCGTTACATTTCAAAAAATAGCGTTGTGCAACAGCGTTGCATGTTAACAGTGTTGCATTCCTAACGTGTATGTAAGAAACAATTTTGTATTAGTTGTAATACAAAAATAACAACATTTTCGTTAAAATGTAAATGTAAACGAAATTTCCTTATATTAAAGACATCTGCTCGTGTGATTGTGATTTTGTTTATTTACTACATTGACGTACATGCGCAGAACAATACAACTTTGACAACGTGAATGCGCTATCTTATATTCTTTGTTTCATGAAGAAACTCAAACCCATCAATATATCTACTAAATCCATATCTTTATTTTTTTAAAATATGAGAAGTTTTATTTAAATAGAATTCCACTTGCAGACAAACATAACATACGTATAAAATTTTAATTCTGTTTATAATTTCAATTTTCAGTTTTGGTGGTTTTTAATATTGACATGTTGTGAACACTCCTAAACAGATTTCACGTAAGAATGTAAGAAAATTCTATTTTTTACAGAATTTAAATAGCCTTGTGTGAAGTTGCATGTTCGAAGTCGTAAATTTCGGGCGCACCTTTGGAGATGATAGCGATGGTCAGCGACAGAATGAAAGCCAGGAATGATCGATCAGCAAACACGGAGGGCTTTCATGAGGGACAAATGGTACTACTCTACAACTCGAAACGGAAGAATGGATCACTCCCTAACGTACAAAGTAGTTGGGATGGACCTTGCAAAATAATTTGACGGTTAAACGATGTCGTGTACAGGATACAGAAAGCTGGCAGCCCCCGGACAAAAATGAAGGTCGTGCACAAAGAACGACTAGTAAATTATGGGAGAGATATAATGAGCCTATTCGGGACGAAAAGGCTTAAGTGAGCGGCAGTATTACGAAGATTGAAACGACCTAATATCGTTTCACATAAAAACAATAAACAAAAGCTACCAGCTACACTAACACTTTTGGACATCGAACCATTCATAAGTAGACCAACAATAACATCAGTATGAGCATGAAAGAGATAGAAAACGCAAGCGCAACAAATACATCGAAAATGTTCCAAATAGCAACAACAAGCATGGGAGCAAAAGGGATGGACAAGTAAGCATATGCAACAACAAACAACGTAGTCGCGATAGAATTCTCGAGAATGCGAAACCCCGAACATTCCACTTCGAGACATCGAACAACCAGAATGGAAACGAAAGTTTGACGTTTACATAAATTTTGTGAAAGGGACAGCAAATATTACCAAAAATTATTTCTGTTTGTTAAATTTTAGGATGGATTTTTATTTTCTATTTTGGTAGAAATTGATGATATTTTTGTAGAATAATGGAATAGTTTTGAAAGGAAATGAATTGTTGTATTGGGGAAACGTAATACGGAACTAATGTATTTGGTGACACCTTTCATCGATTGTCACTAACAAAAAGTTATGAGTATATATTTTGTTATATTTTTCTTTTTACTTATCTCTTACACACCGGACTTCTTTCACAGTGAAGAGAAATTGCTAAGAGTTCGATTAATAATGACAAAATTACCGAATTTTAATTTTTTCATTCAAGAAATTAATAAATACTGGTAATATACACAAAGTTCTGCAAGAAAAAAATTTTATGAGCAATATGACTTATTTGATCTTGATATATTTAGCTTCTTACTTACCCGTTGCGACCAAAGACTACATACATTTCGATTAATAATTATATATTTAAGAATGTTTAAACTTTCATTGAAGAAATTAAAAAATATCCCCAATTTTCCCTTTTTTAACACAAAATAAATGTTTATTTACATTTAATTTTTCCACTTTTTCCGCCGGTTTTCAACCTGTACAGTAGCGAGCACAAAAAGTGCAACGTTGGGTAAAATTATCTTTAAGTGCGATAATTTTAAAAAAATGGTGTCCAGTTCAAAATATTTCTTTGGGTTATTAATCCCTACAGTTATAGATACCTATTATCAATAACATTATGTAAATATTTTTAATTAATGATATATTATTTTGTCATTTATTAAAAAGAGTGCGAATTTCATGGGAGCAATAAAAATGCAACAGCATAAATTTTAATGTGTTTATTTAAATTAAATAGTAATCCTTACAAAAAAAATCTTACAATTAATATTTAGTGGCGTAGCCCTTATTTTTTATGACTTCTTGCAACCTAGAAGGCATAGAGTCGATTAAAGCTATTAATGTGTTAATGGATATTTTCTCCCAATCATTTTTCAAAATTTCTTCTAATTGCCTCTTATTTGACGGATATTTCCTCTTAACTTCCCGATCTAATAGCTCCCATAGATTTTCTATGGGGTTTAGATCGGGAGACTGTGATGGCCAATCCAAAACATTGACATCATTGTCGCTTAAAAAGTTTCGAGCTAAGCGACTTGAGTGCTTTGGATCGTTATCCTGTTGGAATATGCTACCAGGAGACATTTTTTCCCGCAGATGAGGAAGCATGTGTTCTCCAAGGATTTCACAGTACTTCTTGGCGTCCACGGGAAAACGCACCTGTAAATACGTGACGTAAAATCAATAATTTTTTTTAAACATATCGTTCCTTACCCCACACCATTATTGATCCACCGCCATGTTTTACGGTTGGAAGTTGATATCTTGGAGAATATCTCTGTCCAAAATTTATCCCATCGAAGCCAAACAAATTAAATTTGCTTTCATCGCTCCACAAGACTTTAGCCCATTGTTCATTTGACCAATCCTTGTAACGTTTTGCAAATTCCAGGCGCTTCTTTTTATTGATTGCACTGATGAGAGGTTTCTTTGCGGGTCGTCCCGCATGCAAATTAGCCTCTTTCAACCTACGGCGAACAGTGTGAACGCCTATAGAGACTCCCATTTGATCATTTGCGAAATTAGCTACGTCCACTGCGGTCTTGGCGAGAGGTAGTTTTTCGAGGATTACCACTACCTGGTTTCCTTTCCACACTATTTCTCAAGGAAAATCGAGATTTAATCCGACATACGGTTGATTGATTTACACCAAAGAGGTGTCCAACTTCACGCATGGATTTTCCTTCTTCTAAGGCTTTAATGATTGCAGTTTTGCTGTCAGCTGAGAGCTGCTTCTATTACAAAGCACATGTTGTATAACTTATTTAAGAAATTTTCAATTATAATTAAATAAATAACTTACTTTAACTATTTTTTTATTATGTTGCATTTTTCCAATCAAACCGTTCTCTGGTACAGAGCTTAATAACTTCGTGTTCTACAAAATTGTCGGATTTTTATTTGGGGCGAAATTCAAATTTTAAAAGATTTAATTTAATTTTACTGTTTAAAAGCTTGATGCTTATTTATTTATTTATTATTATATTTCAATATTTTTTTTTTGTTACGTTTTTAATATACAATATGTGTGATTGTGTAAAAAGAAAAATATTTACAGAAATCTCTGTTGGTATTTTTCATAAAAACATTAAAATTACGGAAACAACTGGCTCAATTTTCGGATGAGTGAATCACTGTAAGTTTGTTTTCTCGAACTAAAAATTTATTTCGATATAAGGTGATCAACAAGCTCGTATAGATACCTATAATAATAATTAAATTTTCCTTTTTGGCAACTATGTTTTCAAAAAAGTAAAAGAGATTTATTTATCGAGATTTTTTTTAGCTAAACATATTTTAATAAAATGAAACCTACTTCATTAATGGAAATTTATGCAATTGTTTTTTATGCTTAATCTAAACTTATACACATTTTTAAAATAATTAAAGCTGTTAACCAAATTTATTTAATCTGCCGCAACACATTGTGGAATAGCTCCCGACCATTTTCCATTTTTGAGACATTTTACCATTTTAGGTCCACGTAACTCAAGACCAGCATCGCATGTAAATGTTATACTCTCACCTATAGCATAATAAAATTGTACAGAAGACATGTGTCCACTGATCGCAGTGCCTGGATATGAACAGGCCTGTACACATTTTGGTAAGCCTCCAGACCAGCGACCATTATCCTGACAGGCAATAATAGGTTGTCCTTGCATCATATATTCTGGGTTACAATTAAACTGCACAACATCACCAGCACGATAAGGAGCTTGCCCTTGAGCGTATCCATTTTGGGGAGCACCAGGATTTTCGCACTGTACTTCAACACACGTTGGAAATGGGGTCGCCCATTCTCCTGAAGGCATGCATATAGCTTCAGAAGGTCCTCGTAAACCATAACCGGATGAGCAAGAAAACGCAGCACGGCCACCTACTTCACGCGACAGCACAGAAACTCGTGGTGAACTAATATTGTTGGGTAGCGGTATATCTCCGCACTCTACACTTTCACAGACAGGTAAAGGTGCACTCCAATTTCCGCTGGGAAGACAAAAGAGCTCTGAGGCGCCAATAAGTGAGTTTCCGTTAGAACATGACATCAAAACTCTCGTACTGAGTTTTGTTTCATTTGTGTTAACGATCAGTCCTCGTCTGGTTGGAATTTCAGGACAGTTGATGCTTTTAACTACTACTTCCACTGAATGCTTATGTCTTGCGGGAGTTTCACAGGAATATGTTCCAGAGTCATCAGTCTGAGCATCTGTTATGGTAAGCCTATATTCCAGTGTAGCATCTCGACCTTCCTCAGTCACCCAGCCCTCGGAGTAGTTTCTACAATCAAACGGTAATATTACATCGTAAGAGCTTCAATAATTTAATAACTAATATCACTTATTACTCACTTGTAGTCGTGACTTACAGACCACTTAGGATTTCCAAAACGTCGCATCCATAAACATTCCATATGAAGGGTTGTGCCAGGATACACAATCAGTTTACCGTCATTACTTTGAGCTATTGGTCCGTTTTGACGTCTAAACAATATGGTAGGAGCTTTTTCCACTGAAATATTTTATTTTTATTTTAGTACAATATATTTATATATAAATATGTATGTATGTATATACGTAAGATTATATATCATGTCTGTCAAATGTTTAATCGTTTATTTGACCATAATAATAACGAAAACAAAAAAAAAGAGTAAAGGCCTCATTATTTTGTGATAATTTTATCACTTGTTTTCGATAAGCAAAGAAAAAATAAATTCAAATTTTCGATTGCGCCAAAGTGTAAATATTCTTCGACTGCACTTCCTAATATCTTAGTAGGACATATAGCTCTTCCTTTATGGTGAATAAAGAATACTTTCGCCATTTTCCCAATTCGCTGTTGGAGAATACTGTTTACAATCTTAGAGTGTTCACCAAGAAATTCCAAATTATTATTTTAAAGTTGTTTAATGATAACTTAAAATAGTACTGTCTAAGCACTTACATATATGAATACATAATGAGAAAGTCGCTGGCACCAATTATGAAAGTGAATATAAGAACTTTAACGGCAATTTAAAGATAGATCGAAACAACAATGTAATTGAGGAATCGATTTTCACACTATTTCTATGTAATGAGGGGACATTTGCTAGTCAGTAAATTATTCAATTATTTTGATTTATATTTGCAATCATTGCAAAAATCATTTATTAATTTAAAAAAATCAGAATTACATTTAAATAAGAAAGTAGACTTAAAATTAAATTGAGAGAGTTTAATTTGAAACAAACAAAAAAAAAATTAAATTAAAATAATTTAGTATACATATAACAACATAATCACCCCACCCCTATCGCAAATAACTATTCCCATAGGAAAATTCACAAATTTCGTCGTTTCCCATCGTAAATTGTTCCCAAAAAAATTTTTTGGGAGTGAATTCACAAAACATAAAAAAATTTGTCATGGCCAATGTTTATTCCAAAGATTTATTTTGTGAATTAATTCCCAACACCTGCCAATGGGGGCAAGAAAGGAACATGTAAGTTATAAATTGTTTTGATATTGATTTTTTGCTTTATTTAAGGAACGCAAATGTAAATAAGGACCAGATTAATCGTATGGTGAAAGCGTAGCAATGAATTATAAAATATAAAAAGGTATTTCTTAAACATGTATAAATCTTATGCTTACAATTGCAATATTAAGACTGTTGTTACCTTTTCGGTTGAATATATTTCATCGGTTGGTTTTTTTGACGATGCGAATCATCGTATTTGTGTGCCGTCTTACAACCCACAACACCTGGAATTTTGTATTTCGTTTAAAACCATTTTACAATCTCTTTCTTTTCCTCAGAAGACGGCCACACAATCCACTGAGGACATAAAACTCTTTCCAATGTTGTTAATACTTCTAAAAGCACTTCGCTTAATGAAGACAGCGCCAAACCGAGATCAGTTTGCCTGACTACTAACTTTTGGTATCTGTCTTCCGCCAAAATTTCAAAGTGCAGGCGAGTTTCACTGTGGGGGGTATGGCAAGTATCACACATTCAGTAGGTATTTGAACTCTTCTTTGTTCGCCCTGTAATATTCCTGAAATCTGTAAGGGATTTACCGCCACACATAAATATTTTAGTATGTATAATTCTTAATTCAGCTCAGAGATTAACAGTGGATTCGATTCATTTCTAATAGCTCTTCTCTGCAACTTTTCCATAGATTGTTTCTCCTCTTCCAGCACCAAAAAATGAAGATAAATGCTATTCATTTTTTAATATTTGTATTTTTCTTTGATAAATTGTTGAGAGTTATTCACAATAAAAAATTTTTGTTTATACAGTATTTATCACTAATTCACAATAAAAACTTTTACTCCTAAATAACTTATTCCCATAATATTCACGATAGGGGTAAATAACATTTGAAATTAATTTAAACTCTTTAATAAATACAGTATTCCTTTGATTACATCGTTTCGATTTACGTAGTTTCGATTAACGTCGTCAAAAATTTTTTCCCTTCAACTTTGATTTGCGTAGTGAGTAAATAGAATAAAAATTTAATTATTTTATTTTTTTTTTTTTTGTAAAATGTACATAAATAAATGAATCTGATAGTATGAGTTATTTGAAATTGAATTTACGTCACCTTTTTTCGGAACATTCTACAACGTAAATCGGGGGAGTACTGTAAGAAAATTTATTTTATTCTTTCTTCAATTTTGATTGGCGATGACAACAGAAACTTCTTTAATAGAGAGAATCCTTTTTTTTATCACCCATCGATTTATACGTGGCATACACCATTTTACTAAAAGCATAAATAGGATGTGTTTTGGCTCTATCTTTGAGTTATAAAAATTTTGGAAAGTTTCTACCGCATTTGGAATCTTTCGTCATCAAACCGCTCTGATCACTGACTCTTTCATTTTTGTTGTTGTGCTTAAGTCGTTTGGAAAGTTAACGAAGGCTCCTGAGGTTCTCAAATTGGATTTTTGTTAACAAACCCTCAAAAATAACTGAAGTGTGGCAATAGTCTTTACTTTTATTTAATTATGACTCAGCATCTTCAATCAACTTATAGATAAAAAGAATTAAAACATATTTTTGGTTTTTAATAAAAAAAAAAATATTTTTTGTTTTTAATAAATGAAAAAAAATATTTGTATTTTATATTTTCTTTCATGACTTCACCCTGTTTATTACGAACTTTGCCTATAACGAACTATTTTTTCTGGTTCCACGGAGTTCGTTGTAACTGAGTTTGACTGTATTAGGATTTGCGCTGTGACCTTTGATAATCTGTACATGTTTGGATATTTCAAACTAACATTTTTGAAGAGAGTACATATTAAAGTTGAATTTTATCCAAATCGTTTGAATTGAAATTATGTTCCTACCTTAACAGTGATTTAACTGTCGTTACGGTCGTATACATATATGTAGCCACACAGATAATTATACCTATCTATATACATAAAAATTAATTTGTGTATGTATGTATGTTTGAACGTTATATCGGCTGAACCGATTTTCTTGAAATTTTCACAGTATCTTCCTGTATGTCTGGAAGAAGTCATAGGCTACTTTTTATTTTAAAATTTCAAGTAGGCGAGGTGCCACTATTGTAAGCTAATAACAAGATGGGTATATTGGAAAAATTATAACAGCAAGATACCTCAAATTTTGTACAAATAACCACAGTTTCAATATAAATATTTGGGACCAAAATGGGCGAACTAGCAATAGTGGGTGTGTCACCTCCCATATAAAGTAAATACGAAAATCTGTATATCTGACAAACTGTAACAACAAGAATCCCATTTTTTGGAATCAAAGCTAAATGCATGATGAGGTAACCGCATGTCTAAAATCATCATACCTTTGGCGACATGTTCACATTCTAAAATTAACTATTAATACGTATTTTCAGTTGAAACGTGATGCTTCAGCTTCAACTTTTTCCAAACAATTGCTTGATTTAGGTAATGGAAGAATTCCAATGGATCCTATAACAAAGTATATTAAATTTCCATCAGACTTTTGCAGAATGACACAATCAAGAGACGAATTAATCAATTGTGTATTTCCAAATATCGTGCAAAATTTTAAAAATATCCATTGATTTTCTGAACGTGCGTTACTAGCACCCAAAAATATTAACGTTAATTCCATCAACAGCAATATTTTCAACAAGGTCGAAGGGAATCTAAGAACTTATTAATCGATCGACACAGTTTCAAATATTGAGGTTATCGTCAATTATCCGGTCGAATTTTTAAATTCCTTAGATTTACCAAGCTTTCCACCATAATGACTTACAGTTAAAAAACGGTGTTCCCATTGTTTTACTTAGAAATATTGATTCTCCACGATCTTTTGTAATGACACTCGACTAACAGTAAAAAAAAAAAATGATAAGCAATATTATACATTATAGCAGGAAAGTTTAAAGGAACTGATGTATTGATGCCACGTATTTCTATGACCACATCGCAGATGCCTGCAATTTCCTATTCGCCTAGCATTTGCAATGACGATTAATAAAGGTCAATGTCAGTCCTTTCAAGTTTGTGGACTTAATCTAGAAAATCCATGTTTCTCACATGGTCAGCTTTATGTCGCATGTTCGCACAAGTAGAATGTGTGGATACATCACTGTTGTTACCGCCGTCAACAAATAAATAAATCTTTGTAGGACAGTGTATTTTTTAAACTCTTCAGGAATTTTATTTTCTTCTTTTCTCTCCTTTTCTTATTTACATGACAGTTATACTTTGTAAATATTTACGTATGGCGTGATCATTATGTATCTTTTATTCTCTTTATTATTATTATTTTCCCCTGAAAATAACGGTACTTTCGTATTTGTTAAAGAATAATACATAAAGCATATCAATTTGTAAATTTAATTATTAGTGTCAAGAACTTTGAACGCGTCGGTCGAATAATATTAAATTTTAAAGCCTCACTCGCTAACCCCTTTTCATTAAATTATATTTAAGTAAAATAATAAATTGAATTTGAATTATATCTTAAAATAATAAAAAGGGTGTTTTATTTCGCGAAACATTTGAGTGCTGTTAAAAAGTATTTTCTGCCGACGTTACGTTGCTTGAAGCAACAATTCTTTAAAATTTAATATTTTTTTGTGTGAAAATTATCACGATGTTGGAGGAGACTCAACATAATTGTGGAAAGTGTAACGAGTTGGACGACAACCGAATGGTTATGTGCGACAAATGTGATAAGTGGTATCATTATGGTTGCGTGGGAGTAGATAGCAATGTGGCTGATTACGACTGGAACTGCGAATTTTGCGACAACAAGTCTTCCGCTGCTGCTAACCCAGGCCAAGCAAAAGGTCTTGAGGCTCAACCGAGCTCATCATCGTCACCATTAGTTCCATCAACAACGATCGCACCACCGCTCGTAACCGCCAATACGGGTACAATATATCAAATCCCGCCGGCTCAAATTACAATGGCGCCAATTAGTACTGCAGTGTCAACAGGTATCTCGTTGCCGAATTGGTCCACAGTACCAGCGACTATGCCTATGTATCCACATATTTATACAGCACCCCATCAATATATGGTTGCGGCTCCTAGAGGGATGCCTATTGCCCATCCAACTACCCAAGTTTTTGATACCACTGCTCGTTCGTACAATTACGTAACGCAGCCAACAACAATGCCTATAAATTACCAACAGCTAAAGTTGCAGCAATTAGAGGAGGAAAGGAAAATCCAACAAGAGTTCCTGGAACGGAAATATAAAATTTTATATGGCAATGATGTCCCTTCTTCCACGAATATTAACAACTCTAGTCAGTCTTCGAGGCCTCCCACAACTAACGTCTTAAACGGTGAGTCAAGATTCCACAGCAACCAAGCTGAACCAACGGCTTTACAATTGACTGCAAGGAAGACTATACCACGTGAACTGCCACCCTTTAGTGGTGATCCAGATGAATGGCCTATTTTCATCAATAGCTTCCAAAATAGCACAACCCTAGCAGGATTCTCTGACACCGAAAATTTGATAAGGCTTCAAAATTGCTTGAAAGGTAAAGCTAGAGAGTTAGTAAAAAGTAAGCTACTATTGCCTTCTCTTGTGCCGGATATTATTAACACGCTTCGCATGTGTTTTGGCCGCCCGGAGCATATTTTAGAACGTGCTATAAGTAAGGCGAAAAGTATGCCTTCTCCACGAGACAAACTAGAAGCACTAATCGAGTTCGCACTTAATGTGCAAAATATATGTGCAACAATGGAATCCTGTGGCCTGGAGTCTCACTTAAATAACCCCATGTTAGTGAAGGAGCTATTGGACAAATTACCGAACCAACATAAATTAAATTGGGCAATGCAGCCAAGGGACGAAAGCGTTCCAATAATCAAAGCGTTTAGTGTATGGCTGTACAGTATGGCTGAAACAGCTAGTAAAGTGGTCACACCCAATTTTGGGAAAAGCAGTGCATCGGTATACACGCACACTGAAGCAGCTAACAACGTGAGAAATAAATGCCCCGCCTGCAGGTCCATCTCTCACAAAGTGGAACATTGTGAAGAATTTAAGAAATTACAACTGAACGAGAAATGGGAGATCGTGAAAAACAACAATTTGTGTCGCCAGTGTCTCAACCGACACAGACGAAAATGTCATCTCAACAAGGAATGTGGTGTATCAGGCTGTAAGTACAAACACCACCCATCCATAAGCTCACCCCAGCTGATAATCAGGCTACAAATCAAACTGTAAGTACAAATGAAATTGCAGCGGAGTGCACAAATAAATACGCACAATAACGTAAAGGAAGAGAAGCCATTCTTCAGAATTATTCCAATCCGCCTGCATTCAAATGATAGCATTATTAAAACGTTTGCTTTTCTAGACGAAGGGACTTCCCTCACCCTAGTAGAGCGAAGTTTATTTGACAGTTTGCATTTGGATGGTGTATCCGACCCCTTGTGCCTCAAGTGGACAGGAGGTACCACACGAGATGAGAGCGAGACCATCAGAACTTCATTTAAGGTTTCTGGTCTCCTTAATGACACAAAGTTCGTCCTATCTGACGTTCATACGGTCGAACATTTGAACCTATCGTCTCAAACTATAAATATGGATGAGATTATTAAAAAATATCCTCATTTGAAGAACTTACCGATACAATCATATAATGATGCTAAACCTATGCTTTTAATTGGAGCTAACAACTGGAAGTTGGCGGTCCCCACGAAAATACGAGAAGGAGGTTGGCAACAGCCAATAGCTACAAAAACACGTCTCGGGTGGACCCTACAGGGTGGCAACAATAGTCGCTCAGCAAACTCCAGGTTAAACATACATACTTGTGCCTGTCAAAAGAATTACGACGAACTTCACGATCGCGTAAAGAATTTTTTCAATATTGAGTCGCCTATTTCATCCGCTTTATTATCACCAGCAGATAGTGATGCAATGGAATTGCTAAAAACGACGTGCAAGAAGATAAACGGACGCTTTGAGGTTGGCTTGCTGTGGAAAAATCCTGACGCAAAACTACCTGACAGTTATGATAACGCCTATCGCCGCTTGATGTGCCTCAACAAAAAACTCGCCAAAGATGATTCGTTACGACAGAGTATGCAGATTCAAATCGATAATCTAATTGAAAAGGGATATGCCAGAATTAGATGTCCCCAACAAAAAGAAATGGTATCTACCAATATTTTTAACTTTTAACCCAAACAAACCCAACAAAGTGCGAATGGTTTGGGACGCCGCAGCAAAATCTAATGGAACATCCCTTAACGATTTTATACTTGCCGGCCCAGATCTACTCAACCCCCTAGTTAACATACTTTTGGCATTTAGAATTGGAAAATTTGCGATTTGTGGCGATATTGCGGAGATGTTCCACAGGATCAACGTAAGAGAAAGCGACATGCAAGCTCAACGGTTCTTATGGTGGGACAAGAAGGACAATTCGCGTCAACCCAGTACATATGTAATGAGAGCATTGACATTTGGAGTAAGTTGTGCCCCATGCATAGCCCATTACGTACGTGACACAAACGCTGATGAATTTAAAACACAATATCCACGCGCTGTGGACTCAATACAAAACCATCACTATGTAGACGATCTTATCGATAGCGAAGACACTGAAGAAGGCGTAGTAGAGCTAGCCCTTCAAGTGGCAAAAATTCACGCCGCCGCTGGTTTTCACATAAGGAACTGGGCATCTAATTCAACCAAGGTTTTAAGCCAGTTATCCGAGTTTTCAAAAATAACTCAAGATACCAAGCAATGGGGAGCTACCGAAAAAGTTTTAGGTATGTATTGGGACCCAGTTACTGATGTTTTTAAATATAATTGCAGATTTGCACGTCTGCGCCGAAATGTTATTGGCGAAGATATCGTACCTACCAAGAGGGAATGCCTCCAGGTTTTGATGTCTATATTCGATCCTCTTGGATTCCTGTCATGCCACACAGTAGGCCTCAAAATTCTACTTCAGGATGTCTGGCGCGCCGGAATTGGTTGGGACGACACGTTAAACGAACATCTATACTTAAAATGGTCTCAATGGAAAGCGTCCATAACACTTATATCCAACGTCGAAATTCCAAGATGCTACTCCATGTTATTATGCGACACCGAAGATGTGCAGCTTCATACCTTCGTTGATGCAGGAGAATATGCCTACGCTGCTGTTAGTTATCTGGTTGTACGGATAGGGGAACACGAAACTGTTTCTCTAGTAGCAGCTAAGTGCAAGGTAGCGCCTCTTAAGCCGCTCTCAATACCTCGAATGGAGCTTCAAGCCGCACTCATTGGAGTCAGATTGGCAAATTCAGTGCAAAATATCCCTCGGCTTCGAATATCCAGAAGATATTGGTGGTCAGATTCTAAGACTGTGCTGCAATGGTTACGGATTGATCCAAGAAATTTTCAACCGTTTGTAATGCACCGAGTAGGAGAAATCTTAGCACATTCCAACCTCACAGATTGGAAATGGGTACCCACTAAAATGAACCCTGCGGATTTCGCTACAAAAATATCAGCGAAAAATAATATGGACTTATGGTTCAACGGCCCTCCCTTCTTGCGTGACGACCCAAGCCAATGGCCAACATGTGAAGACTTAGGGGAAATGGATACATTGGAATTGAAGCGCCACGTGCTATTAATTGACAAAAAACCTAAAAACCACAACCTTATGAATATTGAATACTTCTCGAACTGGAGAAGGCTCTACAGAGCAGTAGCAACGTTCTTGCTATACGTGAATAAATTAAAATTCGCTAGCAAAAAATCAGATTTCAATTGTACAGTTACATATGAGATGGTACAACAAGCAAAGCGTTATATTATAAAAGAAGCACAGCATAGTGAATTTCTTCAAGAAATTATGGATCTCAAACATGGAGAAACTGTAGCAAAACCTAGTAAATTATATAAACTCAATGTCTACTTAGACGACAATGAGATATTAAGATGCAACAGCAGAGCAAAACGTCTCAACAACCACGAAGATGAAATCGTACTACCAGCTGGGCATCATGTCACATTTCTTATAATTCGTTCTTTTCACGAAGACTACCATCATCACTTCCACGAAGCAGTAATTAATAAAATTAAAGGACAATATTTTGTTCATCGTTTACGGGTCCTATACAAAAAGGTACGTAATTCCTGTCAAAAATGCAAAAATTCTTCTGCCGTACCACAACCCCCTCAAATGGCGCAACTACCAGTTGCTCGTTTAGGAGCTGTTCAACGCCCATTTACTTTCGTTGGCATTGATTTTTTCGGTCCGTTATTAGTTACAGTTGGAAGAAGAAAAGAAAAGCGTTGGGGAGTAGTATTTACCTGCCTCACAATACGTGCAATCCATATTGAAGTCGCTTATAATTTGGATACCAGCTCATGTATTCTATGCATCCGAAACTTTATTGCCAGACGAGGCACACCTTGCGAAATATATACAGACAACGGTACCAACTTTAAAGCAGTTGAAAAAATCCTCAAAGAAGAGATAAAACAAATTGATTTTCCCAATATATCATCCAAATTTGATAAAACTAAGTGGTATTTTAACCCACCAGGAGCGCCCCACATGGGTGGTGCTTGGGAAAGACTCATCAGATCTGTTAAAAACGTTTTATACAGTTTGTATCCCACACTAAATTTTAACGATGAAACCTTGAAAAGTGCACTTTGCGAAATCGAGTCTATTATTAATTCTCGACCACTCACGTTCGTTTCCATAGAACAAGAAGACGACGAAGCCATAACACCTAACCATCTCCTCTTGGGTTCTTCTGATGGCTATAAACCGTTCCTCAACGATAGCGGAAATACACACCAACGATGGCAGCAAACGCAAGCATTCGCTGTTCACTTCTGGCGCAGATGGCTAAAGGAATATGTTCCAATTATATCCCGTAGGAGCAAATGGTTCACCAAGGTACCACCAGTAGAAATAGGAGCTATTGTCATCATCGCCGATGAAAACCTTCCAAGAAGATGCTGGCCAAAGGGTAAAGTCATCGACACTGTGGTAGCTGCAGATGGACAGGTGCGAAGAGTGACAATCAAGACACAGTTTGGCGTTTTACATCGACCGGTAACGAAGGTGGCAGTCTTGAACGTCGGTAATAATTATTAGTAAGCTCGTACCCCTGACTCGCTTACGGGAGGGGGAATGTTACCCCCGTCAACAAATAAATAAATCTTTGTAGGACAGTGTATTTTTTAAACTCTTCAGGAATTTTATTTTCTTCTTTTCTCTTCTTTTCTTATTTACATGACAGTTATACTTTGTAAATATTTACGTATGGCGTGATCATTATGTATCTTTTATTCTCTTTATTATTATTATTTTCCCCTGAAAATAACGGTACTTTCGTATTTGTTAAAGAATAATACATAAAGCATATCAATTTGTAAATTTAATTATTAGTGTCAAGAACTTTGAACGCGTCGGTCGAATAATATTAAATTTTAAAGCCTCACTCGCTAACCCCTTTTCATTAAATTATATTTAAGTAAAATAATAAATTGAATTTGAATTATATCTTAAAATAATAAAAAGGGTGTTTTATTTCGCGAAACATTTGAGTGCTGTTAAAAAGTATTTTCTGCCGACGTTACGTTGCTTGAAGCAACAACTGTCGTTCCTTTTACTCTTGGCGTCGTCAAGGGTCTTGCTCGCTTCTTTTTCCCCATCTGCAGTCTTCCAGGTCTCTCTGTAATTCTTCATAACGTTAATTAGCTCCTCTAATTCCGATACTCCGCTCTGGACTTCCATACTAATGTTTCTAGCCTTCGTCATTGCCGCCCTAATCTTGCGGATAACACTTTGGCACTTAGTAAATGTCTCCTCCTCTGAGTTCCTCATCTAGCATATAAACTCCTGTCTAGGGGAACTGTGTCCTGAACGAGATTTCTCCGTTCCACTATGCGCTGGCCGCGTTGCGCGCGAGTGCGCATCCTCCTGCACCGTGCATCCTGTGGTGTCGTGCCGCTCTTCTCTATCCCAGCACTCCTCACGTCTGCACTCTGAGGATTCTCCGTTGCCTGGGATTTTTTCGCCGGTGATCGCCGGATTCTTGGGCTGCTCATGAAAGCTACTTCCCCTTGTATCATCTCTTCCACTTCCAGTATACGATTTTTATTCATTTTTTCATTTGGGTTCCATCTTCAAGCCGCTATCTCATATCGAATATGCAATTGTCCCTTAAAGACCCCGAGGGTGCCTATAGTAATCAGTGAGGTCCTCGCGAGGGTTGACGCAAAGCCTTATGGGAGTTTGCGTTCAGAGCCAGGTCGAACACTAATTAGGAGTCATCTCAACTAAACCTGCATCGCCAACTAAATGGCGACGATAATCGAACGTACTTGAAGCCCTGTCAAGGGTTTAACGGAACGGAGGCGTCTGCAGCATTAACCTGAAAGCCATTTCGACCAGTTTTCACCCGGTGTACTCAGGTAACAGAATGCAACAAACGTCAGCCCACTTGCGTCAACTTCACAATCCTTTGAATTCAATTGAGAAAACTATTAGGCATAGAAAATTAACAAAATTTACAAAATTTTTCAAAACTAAATCTTCAATAAGCAGCCTGAAACTAGTCGTCCATCAATAATTTATCTAAGGGTACCCTGGTATATAAAAGGTATTTTGGATAAAAATCCTGGGACTACAGTCGTAGAAATACGAAATACCTTTGAAGGTGACGACAATATTATTGTACATTCCAAAACAGTTCGAAGTGTTTTGAGAAAGAACAGTTTCCGCAGCCGAGTGCCGAGAAAAAAGCCGTTTATTACTCAAAACAACATAAAATAGCGATTGGAATTCGCTATAAGTCAATAGAATTTTACTTTTCGCAAGAACTCAGAGAGTAAATAAAATTGCTATGAAAAGTTTCCCAAAAGCTGTCGTCCGGAATCGACTTTATGGATAAAATTAATACACACAAAATAAGTGGCGTTATAAGCTGGTTCATAATTCTGACTGAAGGGTTGTAAAGACCTATTAAGTAAGTATATGTTTTGCAAAATGTAATGGGTGATTTTTTAAGAGCTATAGGAAAATTTAAAAAAAAACATATAAAATTCAGAAAATTTAATGTTTGAAGATTATTTCAAGCAAATGTCCATCCGCTTAGTCCAATTTTGGCATACTCTTTCCAACATTTCAGCCGGTATATCACAAATAAATGCTTCAATGTTGTCTTCCAATGCGTTAATTGAAGCGGGCTTGTCTATATAGACATGAGTTTTAACATAGTCCCACAGAAAAATAGTCTAAAGGCGTTAAATCGCACGATCTATGCGGCTAATTGACCGGTCCCGAACGTGAAATATAAAGTTCACCGAACTCGGCTCTCAATTAGTCCATTGTTACGCGTGCTGTGTGCCATGTGACACCGTTTTGTTGAAACCACATGTTATGTGGTTAAGTCAAGCTCTTTCATTTTGGGAAAAAAATTGGTTATCATCTCACGGTAGCACTCACCATTCTAAGTTACGTTACGATTCGCAGCTTCTTTGAAGAAGTATGGTCCAATGATGCCACCAGTCCATAAACTGTGACTTTTTCTCGATGCATTGGAAGCTTTTGCAATGCTCCTGGCTGATCTTCACTCCAAAATCGACAATTTTGCTTATTTACGTATCCAATGAGCCAAAAATTAGCTTCGTCGCTGAACACAATTTTTCGATAAAGAAGTGGATCTTCGGCCAACTTTCATTTCGATAATAAAATTCAATGATTTGCAAGCGTTGTTCGTTTGTAAAATGATTCATGGGTTAGATTATAGACCAAACTGAAGATGTTTGACAGTGAAACGTGCGTGAGCTATTTAAACCAGTGTTGCCGAAAAGATAATAGCTAAAAAAAATCACCCTTTATATGCCATCAGCACGTCTGTATTGGTCTACTGATTCAACGTTTCCGAATTGATGAAATTTCAGTTAATCTGAACTTTTGGAACAACAATGAGGCCAATTTTAGTGGGCGAAAAATCATAACAATTTTTGATCTTAAGGATAGAACTATGCCAGATATATACACGTATTCGAAAAAGTCAATCGATGAACAGATGGTAAAGTATAAGGAAACAGTACACGAAGTAGCAAAACATTTCATGAGGATTTAGTGCTTATATAAGACAGAATGTGGATACTTGTGTAATATTGTAAACTGGAATAAGGCTAGTTGTTAAACATGCCAACTGATGACAAATGAGTTAATAATGATGTCTATTTCGTCTCAAATCTTATTGATAAACCGTGCAGCTGATATCTTGTTAAATATATATTGATTGCTTTCACTAGATCAACTTCTTTTATGAAATAAAATATATGTGAGCACAAACAAACAAAAAAAAAACGTTTGTTCATATACTCTAGTTAGGTAACCATAACAGCAGCAGTTCTTCAATCAACCTGAGTTTTCTGCACCTTTGCAAACACGAAACGCACGCTTACTGGGCTAACCAAATAAAATGGAAAAGGTGAAGGTTTTATGATCTTCTCAAATTTCAAATTAACAAAGATGCAAAAAAACATGGCCACCCTAATGTTATGTTCTAGCTTTAAGTAATGTATAACTGTGTGTACTAAATTAAGTCAATTGTGAATTATTATAAGGACAAGAGGAAAGAGATAATTATTATCCACACACACCCCGAATTGTAAGGTACGTTTTTCGGATTCAATAAATTGTTATTGAAACTAATACCTTTTTCTGTATTTGATTTACTTGCCAAATATTTTTTATTTTATTTGTTTTCCCCGCTACCCCCACAGTATGCATGGACCAAACTTAAAACATGTCAAAAATAGAAAATGTTATATGTTATGTATGTATGCATAATAGTAACTTACTCGCATAATCGTTTTCCTGATTTAAACCAAAACACTGAGGTTTCGTACCAGTCCATTCAGAGTGAATACAAGTCCTTTCAATACTCCCAATCAATTCAAATTTACCGATGTCAGTACATCTAAACCGAAACACTTTCAGTATTTTCAATAAATATTTTATAATTAATAAAAATCAAAGTAAATACCTGGAAGTAATCGTTGTGCCTGGAGGAAATTCAACAATATCCTCTCGTATTTCTAAGTCATTATAAAAACTAACCACGTTAGGTTCATTGTTTCGGAAATGACATGTTCCATTTGCTAAAAAAAATCATCATAACATTTAAGTATTTATATAACAAAGTTTAAAAATAAGTACATAAATAATTAATATATATATAATCCATTTCGAAAAATCGAAAATCGTCCGTTTTTAACGATCTGGTATAAGAAAGTTAATTTAAAAATATAATCATACCATAAAATATATGTAGAGAATATTACGTAATAACTTATATCTTAAGCCTTAATCAGCCATTTTTCGTTGAAACTGTATACGGTGACTGAACAGCAGACATAGAGCATTATAATACATTTGGTCCTCCACAGCGTTTTATTCGTAGGTTATGAGTTTGTAGTTAGTTAACGGGAAGTTGTAATAATGGCGCTAAAGCCTCAGTTATGCTACCGTAACGGAATGTAACAGTAACGTAGTGTAACGTGTACGGAACGTAAAAATGTAAGTGCAATTATAGATCGTAAAAACGTTTCATATGTTTTTATGTAAACAAAACAAAAAAGAAATAAAGAAAAACAAATAAAGAAATAAAAATTGCAAAAGCTAAAAGACAAAAATTCAGATATGGATATAGAACACATGTTTTTGGGTTTTGAGTTTTTACTTTACTATTTTAATTATTGTTTTTAAACAAATTTAATATTAATTCCAAATTTTAAAATTTTTGTTCTCACTCCTTTTATCACTTTCAATATGGCTTCACTACAGTGTTTTTGGATTCATTTCAACGATTTTATATTTATTTAAAGATACATATTTATTAAAAGTTTCATGTACTGTTTCTGTAACCCAAGCAATTTTACTTACACACAAACGAAAACTTTAAATTTAGTTTGCGTTTGTTGGTTAAGGAAAATACAAAATTGAGTGCCTTTGATTAAGTAGACGCAAGGGAAATCGTTTATCCTACAGAAACAGGTCATATATTTCGGAAACCTTTTTATCTTCTCCAGTAAAAGTAAAATGCAAACTGAAATTCTCTTCGAACGCTTTAATTAGTTGAAAATCGATAACTATACTTTTCTAATTTAAAATAAAAATAAACATTACCTACATAATGTTATAGTAAAATAATGTTTTATTTTTATTTTAAATTATAAAAGTTAATAATGAAATAAATTAGAATTTGGGTTTTTAAAATATGTAAAGTTTTATTTAAAGAAAATTCCACATACAGACAAACATAACATACGTACAATATGTAAATTCTGTTTATAATTTCAATTTTCAGTTTTGATGGTTTTTAATATTGCCATGTTGTAAGAAAATTCTATTTTTTTACAGATTCTTACGTTCCGTTCCGGTTATGTTACATTTCTATAACCCTTCACTTTGCTTTACACAAATTAAAAAAAAGATCAACTGTTTCTTACTGCTACGATTACGTTCCATTACGGATACATAACTAGAGTTTAAGTGTGTTTTATGGAATAAAAATAATCCGTCGCTATAATTTTTTTGTCGCCGGTAAATGTAAAATATTTGCATTTAGTGTTGTGAAATGTAGTCGCCGTGGTCTAGTAGGTAGTGTGTTGGCTTATTAGACGTAAAGCCAGGGTTCGAGTCCCAGGCCAGACATCAAAATAAAATCCAGAAACTATTTTTTCGGCGATTTCTGGAAAAAACTATCGTTCGTAGTCGACTTTAAACTGTAGGTCCGCCACTTATGTATAAAATTAACACACACAACATAAGTAGTGTGATAAACTAGGTCAATAATCCTGACTAAAGGGCCAATTATGTATGTATGTTGTGAAATGAACGAAAATAATAATACCCTGTATTTCTCCTACACTTTATTTAACTTACACATTACATTGTACAAACTTTTGTAGTTTAATAAATAATTATGGGTTACATGTCACGAGAGTTTAAATTTAGAAAAAGTGAGTTTTTTTTTAATAAAATCGCGAATTGTAACCCATAATTATTTATAAAGGTAAAGAACTCAGGACTCAATATAGACGACGAACTCACAACTACATCAATGCTAGCCGAGCTGCCGGATTACTTTATACCACTTGTAATGGCCGTGGAAAACTCCAAGAACACTGACGGTCGATATGGTAAAAAAAACCTACTCCTACAAGATGCTAAACTCGATGCAAGCGCTACAACTGTAAAGAATTTGGACATATTTCTAAGAATTGCCCAAACAAAAACAACAACATAAGTAAGTTCAACAGAAAAAACGAGGGTAGAGAAGTTTCATCACCATTGATTGTAGCAAGCACGAGCATGAACGTGTGTGAAGAGGCAGATGAGTAATAGAACAGCATTGGTATGTTGATAGCGGCGCAATTAACGACATAATGAATAACAACAAACATCTTTATAACGTACGCAGTATGGAAGACAAAAAAGTCGAGTCTGTTCGTAAATGCATCACTGCGCTGAATAATGTGCGCATCATGCTCATAAATGCAAACATCTGCAGCTGTCAAATGTTCGTAAATGCAACATTAAATCATATTATGCACAAATAAACACAAAACACTAATCATAAAAATGGCTGATGCATTGAATGAGTAAGTACAAAAATTTTATATTATTTATTCTTATTTATTTTACTCTTTTTTAGCCTCGAAGATGAAGAAAAAATGTAAAATTATTAATGACAACCAGGCTAGAAATGGAAAATGAATTTATAGCCAGACGAAAGAACATAAGTGCTAAATAAAATTAAAGAAATAGATCCAGAATTTAGTCACATTAAAGAACAAATCAGAAGAAAACTTTTAAACCTAAGGACAACGTACAAAATAATCAAGGAAAGGAACAATGTGTCTGGAAGGGGTGCCATAACATTGCAATTTAAAATTTTTATTTTCTTACTTGAAGTGTTGAAAGACTTATTCTAAAATGGTCAAAAATACGTCCTTCGGATAACCCTTGATAATAATAAAATAATCCAACACTTTTGGAATTCGTCTTCTTTTTTGTGCATTTGATCGTCCAGTTAAAAAGTCAAATTTATTAATAATTTTTCAATTTCTACAGCGTTTGTTCGTTCGTAAATGCAAACAAATAAATCAGCAGTGTGAGCGCAAAATAGTCATATGCAACGCAATAATGCATTTACGAACAGGCCCTTCGTTGTTGCCAACAAGAGTGTGCTGAAAGTTGAATGCGCTGGCGATGTCGACTTAAATATTTTAACTGCATATGAAAGTAAATTGTAAAACGGTAATTTTTAAAGGATGATTTACTAGTTACATCTGAGGCAGTGGACAACGATTGATATCGCATAGACAGACAGCCCTATTCAAAGGCCAAAAAAGATTTCAAGTTGTGGCACAGAAGATTGGGTCAAATTTGTGATAAAAACTTGAGTAAAGTAAAAAATTCGTCTTTAAATATTGTTTTTGACAAAGGGAATAACGCGCCTTGTGTGGTTTGCGCGAAGAGCAAACAAACTAGAAAGTCGATTAGAGAGGATGGTACAAGGCCCACAAAATTATTGGAATTAATAAACTCCGATGTCATTGGGCCACTAAACACGGTTTTTTTTCTGGTGCACGTTTCCTGGTCACTTTTGTGGATGACTATTCTTGGAAATTATTTGTGTACCCACTCAAGAGAAAATTCAAAGTTTTTGACACTGTCGTTAACTTCAAGAAAATGGCCGAGAACCAGTGGACAAAGATGAAAATTTTAAGAACAGAGAAAGGTGGCGAATACGTAAATCATAACTTCCAAAGTTTTTTGAAGGAATGTGGTGTAATTCATCAAAAGACGAGCCCATATTCTCCCGAGCAAAATGGCACCGCTGAAAGAATATACCTGACTTTTATGGAACGCGTGAGATGCATGTTAATAGACAGTAGTTAAATTATCCTTTTTGGATTGAGGCTGTCAACAGGGCGTGTTATTTAATTAACAGGGTCCCTTGCTCTTTGAAAATTCTTCGGCTGTCCTGACCTTGTACACATTCCAATGGAAAAATGTGGAGGAAAAATCTATTGAATGCATAATAATGGGTTATAGTACGGAAAATAGATAATAAAGATTGTTCAATCCCGAGGACTACGGCATACTTATAAGTCGTGATATGTTTTTAGAGGAAAGCAAAATCAGCCTAAAGAGGAAAAATGATTTTTATTATCCGGAAATGCTTTGGGCTTATGGTAGATTCGGAGCTGTTCTCCCCTGAGTCGACATCCGAAATAGAACCAGTACAGAATGAGTCGAGCCCTGCAATGGAAAATGACAGCTGTAGTCGACGGACAAATTTTTGTGCAATGCAGTACATTTCTGATGATCCAAGTACAGTAAAGGAAGAACTGGCATCAGTAAACTCAAGTGAATGGAAAGCTGCAATGAAAGAGGAAATCGATTCGTTAATTGCGAATAAAACGTGGGTGCTAGCCGATTTACTACCGGGTCAAAAAGCCACAAAATCGAAGTGGATGTACAAGACGATAAGATATGAACGTGGTAATCCCATACGTTGGAAGGGTAACTGGTGTCGAAAGGTTTTTTACAACGAGAAGGAATCGACTATACGAAAACCTTATGCTTATTCACTAAATGGACGCAATAAATGCATATTAAAATGGTTCGCTGAAGGAGAAGCTAAACAAGTCGCGGAAATCAATATATGGTTTAAACAGTCGGCTCGTATTTGGAATGAGACTATCAACAACGAATTGCTGAAAATAGGTCTTGTGAGAGGTGAGGTGGATCAATGCGTCTAACATAAGATAAGTGATGGTCTAACGCTGTACGTAGTTTATGTCAACGATGTCCTGATATTTTCTAAAGACCTAAAAGCGATAAAATCTTTAAAGTCGAAGCTGGCGAAAATATTTAAAATGAGGGAAACGTCATCTGTGCTTGGTACAAAAATCACCATAGTCAAGAATTTAATTACGATTGACTAATCTCGTTACATTGCAGATGATCTGGTACATTTTGGAATGAGTGAATGCAACCCGATTTTAACTCCAATGGATTTCAATCAGAAATTGTCAGTCAGCATGTCTCCTGAAGATGAAGAGTCTAAGCAACGAAAGTCGAATATCCAATATGCAGGCGATTGGTTACCTATTGTTTGCTGCCAAGTTTACTCCCAGCATTTGTTATGCAGTAAATATACTTAGTAGATTTGGATCAAATCTTTGCTAACCACTCTGGAAGGCAGTTAAACACGTGATAAGGTATTTAAAAGGAGCATTCGACAAGGTGATTCCCTTGATGTCGTTTTGAAATACTAGTGCTCAGACGAAATGGTTACCGGCATATTAACGAAAGCTGTTACTCCTCAGAAATTGAATTATTTTGTAGAATATTTTGGACTGTACTAACCCACATAGTATATATTAAATTTAATTGTTAATAATATATACTATGTGAATAATAGCACGTAAAGTATTCAAACACCAAATAAAATTTTACGTTTATTTTTGGTCGGAAACTAGGTGTTTTGATTTTATAGTTTTTATGTCAGCGTTTAAGGCGACAGTATAACCGATCTTTTAATATTCTTAAATACTGATTATCTTCCTATTAACTTATTGACAGTATAAAACAAATTTTCAAAATATCTTTGTACAACATACCACAATTATAAGATCGACCAATCCATTGACCATTTTCGCATATAATTTTCCATGAATTTCGTTCTCCAGAGGCACTCGGTATACAATTAAAATAAATTTCGGTTCCGCTCTCATAGATTCTTTCAATCTTGTTGTTATTTTTGTCATTTCTAAAAATTAAATGCAATTAAAGTTTTCGATTATACAAATATTATACTTTGGTCTACTGCAAACTTCTTACACATAGATAAGAGCGCCTTCATTCATAGTCGGAGGACCACACATTTTTGATTCGTCAGTTGCGTGATCGTCGGTAGAGTTTGAATCATCTTCCATGTCCGAAGTGTCAACAATATGAGATAAGTCTATACTATTATCTTCATTTTCTTTTGATTCAGTGACTATGGCGTCGGGAATAACTTCTTCCCGCGATTTTCGCATTCCCGTTTCGCAGTGTATATTATTTGGGTGTACACTACCTTTACTGCAAGTCATTTCGATTGGCAATGTACTTGAAGAATAATTGCATCTCACGTACACCGAACTACCATGACCAATAGTCAGGCCAGCGCGATACCCTCCCTGGGAATAAAAATATAAATTATTAATAATAATTCTCTTAATAAAACTATGCTGAAAGTTATCAATTGAAGTGTCATATTTCGTGTAGTTTCAATGCTCCAATTAAATTCATAAAAACAACATTTTCTTTTGAAATAGAGGGCCAAATACAGATTATGGCATGGCAAAAGTTAAACTTTGTGGCGTTAAAAAGATAAGATTTTTGCAAAAAGAAAAATATTTTGACAATGTTACAAGTGAATATATTTGAAACAAAGAAGTGGAATGGATGGAAAAAGAAAATTTTTTAATAAACTGAACATTTTATTAACAATTTATTAAAAATGTTCAAATTAGACAATAACAAGCACTAGTAAATGAATTTACTAAGAGCTGGCTAAAAAGCCGACTTGCATACATTACTTTACGTTCTCCGTGTAAATTCAAGTATAAATGAAATCAATTTGATAATAGTGATGAGTAATAGGAAAAATGAAGTCGCCGTGGTCTAGTGGGTAGTGTGTTGGCTTATTAGACAAAAGGCCCAGGTTCGTATTCCAGGTCAGACATCAAAACGAAAAAATATTTCTTCGGCGACTTCCTCTCAGCAGATTTCTGGCAAAGACTCTGAGAGTAAAAATTGCCATGAAAAGCTTCTCAAAAATCTGTCGTTCGGAGTCGACTTTAAACTGTAGGTCCCGCCACTCATGTATAAAATTAACGCACACAACATAAGTGGTGTGAGAAGCAAGGTCGTAATCCTGACTGAAGGGTTGTAATGGCCAATTATGTATGTATGTTATGTATGTAATAGGAAAAATACCAAAGATTCTCCTTCTCCGACAACGTTTTCTATTGCGATAAGTAGAACATCCAATGTCAAAGGTAAAACAAATGCATAAAAAAGAAAAATTTTTCCAAACTTGAATATGGAGGAAGATCAAAGATAATGATGGAGAAAAAGATCATCAACCTCCAGAGCCAGCGACCGGAACCAGTGCCAGTCGTATCGGAAAGTACCAACAGGATAAAAACACCTTGCTTTGATGGAAGCTCACCTCTATCCGTTTTCAAATTCCAATTTGAGACAGTGGCCAGCAGAAACGGATGGGACGATGGAGAGAAGGCGTTGGAACTAATTTTGGCGTTAAAGGGGGTAGCAGCCGAGATACTAGAAACCATGCCAGCCAGCCATAGAAACAACTACAAAGACTTAATGGTGGTCTTACAGCGGAAATTCGGCGATGAGCACAAGCGGGAGCTGTACCGCATGGAGTTGAGATGCCGGGCGCAAAAGCCAAACGAGTCATTACAAGTCTTTGCAATGGAGGTCAAGCGATTAGTACAGCTTGCATACCCAGGAGAAAATCACCCGTTGATAAACAATTATAAAACCGAGGTGTTTGTTTACGGTATACGGAAGACAACCTTTGCAGAGAGCATGGCCTTCGCACTAGCCCAAGAGACCGCTCGCACAATTTGTAGACCACAAGTAAGCAAAGTGCGAAAAGTGGAAGTAGTAGAGGAAGATGAATGCCTTTTAACTAAAGTTAAGGAAATGGTGAAGCAAGTTTTAGAAGAAATTGGACGAAAGGCTAAACTGAAATGCTTCTATTGTAGAAAGGGTGGCCATTTCTAAAGAAACTGCAAAGCGCCACGCAAAAGATTAAGAACGGTCGCACCAACATGCCGTTAAAACAACTAAGGCTTCTGGTGTACACTCCGTTGAAACGAGTAGTTTCAACAGAATCGAAGGAAAACATGTGGAACGCGATGATCATCATGTCGGTGAAAGTGCCGATGCTATATCTAGTAAAGTACGCAGAACATTAAGGACGGTGGTTCTCGACCGGTGCCATTGGAGGAACGAAGTGGTGTAAACCATGGAAATCCTGATGCTCCCTCGAGCCAATCCTATAATTTAAATCGTAAACGTGTTGTGAAGGCTGAGAAGAAGGAAGCTATCATCGATGTCCAGCGAATACAGATTGAGGTCAATGAAGACTGGTCCAAAGCACAAAGGAGTGACCCAATACTGGCGAAGATAATAGTAGCTAAGGAAGAGGACTACATCTGGTCTGATGATAGACTGCATCGCACCGGTGTCTATAGTGAAGATGTGTTGTCCGCCATTTATGTACCCGCACGCCGAAAGGTTGCTGTTGTTCTGCTGCATCACTGATATTGGGAACCACCACTTGCTCGTTTTAGTTTAACGGGGAATCTCGTCAAGATGGTAGGAAGTTCGTCGGTTTATTATCCCTTAATTCTTTTTATCTATAAGTTGATTGAAGATGCTGAGTCATAATTTAATGCTGCCATATTAAATAAAAGTAAAGACTTTTGCACACTTCAAAGTTATTTTTGAGAGTTCGTTATAAAAAAGGTAGAATGTATGAAATTTAATTACTGGGACCATTTAAAGTAGTTCCTTTTAACCGAGAATTCGTAATAACCGAGTTCGTATTAAACGAAGTTTTTTGTATGAATATTGTTATTAAAACGTTGGGACTCGATTCGAAGATCGAAACAAATCTTCAAGTTACGCTACCATAAGAAATTTGAGTTAATAATTCCTTCTATTATTTCAATAATGAAATTCTATAGAAGTAATTAAATTATCAAATTTTTCTAATTAATTAAAATTAATTGTACATATTAAAATTATTTTTTATTTTAAAATTGTAATAATGATAGATATTAATAAAAAAAACAACGTTGGGACTTGAAAATATGTACGTAATAACCAGAGTTCGTTACAAACGAGTTTTGTTGTATGTGTTTATTTTAATTAAACTCTCTCCATCGCATATTTATCTAACAGGTAGGAGAGTCTCTACAACAAATATAGCAATGCAAAAACAACAGGCATTTTGTTTTTGTTAAAGCGCACGCAGAAAGTCAAAAAAAGTAACCCTCAAACCTCCATGGGAAATTAAAAGCAATTAAAAAGAACTATATAAATTTTATATATTGAAATTTCTTTTAATTTTTATGTCACAGCAATAAAGTAAAAAAAAAAAAATTATTCCATCCAGTCAATAACATTTCCACTTTATGTAAATAACATGTTTTTATATGGCCATCGAGAAAAATGGCAGATGCAAACATTAATTGTTATTGCTCATAGTTTAGGCACCTAGTAGAAGAGACCAAAATCTTTTTTGGGTAATTCATCACTCTCGTCTAAATAAATTTTAATATAGTAAATCTAGGTTGTAGTTTAAAAAATATATGTATATAGTGTTAAAAGCTTAAATATTATTAATTATCTTGCAAAATTTTTTATAAAATTGGCTTTGAAATAGTAATCCTGAAGAACTTCTACAGTGCGTATCGTTAAACAAAACACAAGAAAAACAACAAAATTTTGACATTTGATACTACCTATTACATGAATATGCCTTGACTCTGTTTATTGTTAGCACTACTTTTGTCTCACTGTTCACACTTAACTGATACAACAATAATCTGTTTATTCATTATTCTTATCACACAACTAGAACTTTACAACTTCGAACACGCAACTTCACACAAGGCTGTTTAAATTCACACTGAACTGGTTGGCTGCCTTGTTTTGCCCTTTTATGTGCGAACGTCTTCAGTCTGATGATGGTTCTCGAAGTAGAGCGTTCGTGTTCTCGACTTCTCGAGAATTAGTGTAGATTTGTGTCGTGTGTATTGTGTACGCATTGTCTCATTGTCTTCGTATATGTAACTTTTACTTATTGTTTTTATTTTTAAGCGATATTAACTCGTTTCGATTGGTCTTGTGTAACAATATCCTGGTAACTCATTGTAAGGTAACTCAAGTAAGATAACTCAATGGCCAATGTTTTCCTGTTCTACAAGATATTGTAGCTGGAAGTATATTGGTATATTCTAGAATAAGGATTTTATTAAAAAATATGATTTAAACAATTTTTGGAAGTTATTATGTAACCACAATTAATATAAAGAGAAAATAAATATAAAACCTAGTTTAATTTATAAAACCAGTTCGACTTTAAATGTTGAAGTGAAGAAACGTATAATACAAGTGCAATTAATATTTACCGTTTGTTTTTCTCTCCGTTCTTATTATTATTGATAATAATAGCATGGATAAACCACCAGATATTGGAGGGATATATAAAACTGCAATTATTATAGACAATAATAAAACTCTAAATTTAACTACTCCTGGGTCAAAGTATTTGGTCATGTCAAGAGTAAAAAGTGATGACGACCTCTCGAAGTTATCATCCTTTTTAATTAAAAAGATAATTGACTTGATTTTAATTAAAACTAAAAATTAGTACCAAGCATACAAATTAGTAAAATTATGTTCACTTTTCCGCTTCGATTGAGGTGACTGTTTCTGAGCACAACCCGCTCAACTACTCAAAAGGAATTAATATTGTAACGTTTTGCGGAGAATTCCTGAAGAAATTCTTGAAGAATTAAAGGGGAAAAATCTAAGTAAGGTCGAAAAGATAAAACGAAAATCCCATAAGGGTATTATAGAAAAATGGCCTGATAATTCTTACTTTTACCACAATCACTTTGCCAACTGTTATCTCAATTGGTTACGAAAATGTAAGAATCCGCACATGTGTTCCCCTACCCCTCCGGTGTAAGACGTTTTTGTTTACTTATTTATTTATTCAAGTCAATGGACAAATTCCTTACTGACTAATAACAATTTTTATTTTTTTTTTATTTTATTTTTATATGCCTAACAAATATTCCTACAGGCAATAACAATACAAACTATGACATTAAATTTAATTTACAAAAACTAAGAATTTAAATGCTTGATTATATTATTTTTTAGGACATTATTCGAATAAGAAAAATCAATAAAATTATACAATTTATTAAATTCGCTGCATATTCTCCTTATTGGATCAGCACCAGCATAGTTGGTTCTAAAAAATTGTATTGATAATAGGGTAAAATGACGTGACGGACGTTGAGGAACATTAAGAGTGATATCATGGATTAAAAAACGGGAGCCAATATCACCAGTGATTACATTGAATAAGAACGAGATATTTAACATAGTTCTGCGACTTTTAAGTGTGGGAAGTTTGATTAAAGCTAGTCTGGCAGAATAAGATGGTAAGATAGTGGGATTAAAATTCAGTCCTTGTAGACAAAATATCAGAAATTGCTTTTGGACAGATTCGATGACGTCAGAATATTTTTTATAAAAAGGGTCCCATATTATGGATCCATACTCTAGTATAGGCCTCACATGAGATGTGTAGAGCGATTTAGCAACATAAGGATCGTTCAATTCTTTTGCCCAACGTTTTATAAAACCAAGTACGCTTCTTGCTTTATTCATTGTCATAGCTATGTGCGGAATAAAATTTAGTTTGGGATCAAGTAAAACTCCTAGATCCAGGAAGTTATCTACAAGCTCAAGATCGTATCCATCAGGCATTAACTGGAAAAAACAAAACGAAGTCCATGACCAAATGCAAGTAATCATTACGCCTGAGAAGGTAAGTAAAAGGAAAGCAGTTAACATATTCAAAGAACGCCATCCCAATACGTATAAATTATATTAATCAACTCTAAAAACCCAAACATCTTTAAATGGAGTACCTTCCCATCAAACATTAACAACAAAATTTTTTTTTGATTTATTTCTCTTAAAATCGCTGTTACTCGTTATTTACATTAATAACCACTCTTATGCAACAACTATAAAAAAATGAGAACAAGAAACAGAAAAAATATTAAATATCTCATTTGTTTTAAGAGTAATGATATTTTATGTCTTAAATAATATAAATACATCACTCCACTACATTTTCATATGTGCAAAAAGAATTTATTAATAAATTTAATTTACACTACCCGAAACAGTATGAGTATACTTTTAATATAAACTATAAATGACAACTAGAATAATACAATATAATATTAATGGTTATCTTAACAATTATAATAATTTGTTAAAATTATTACCCTACAAGAAACTCATTTACATTCGCTATCAAACACCTTTTCCAATTAATTATAATTTATATTCAACAAATTCTTCTACCACTCCATACGGAGGAAGCAGACTTATTACGCTACAAAACAACTTGGACACATTATGTCTTGAAGTAAAATCTGGAATAAAATTCGACAATGTTAGCGCATACATTAATCCCCAAATAAAACTTCAGACGGCTAATTTAAATAAAATTTTCGGTAACATCAGCTCATTATCAATTACTTCAGGAGACTTTAATGCTTGGCACAGATCTTGGGGTTCTGCATCTAATATCGTGTGAGGAAGAATAATAGAAAACTACATAGCAAATTCACCTTTTATTCGTTTAAATGACGGATCGGCAACACATTTAAGCAGTCACGGTAGTTTTTCACATATAGATCTCACATATTGCTTGTCCTCACTTACCCCGAGGATAAGTTCGAAGACAGATAATAATTTCCTTGGAAGCGACCATTTCCCAATAATAATCTCAATCCACCTTCAACAGGGGCAACATCCGTCTTTATACCTTAAACCTACATTTAAAACACAACAATCAGACTGGATAAAATTTAGCAAAAATCTGCTCCCAGTTAAATACAAGAAGACCAATCGATAACGAAGTTAACAAAGAATCACTCAATTCCTCAAAGTTCAACAAATTTTAACCGAAAACAAGTTCCATGGTGAAACGACAACATTTACAACTTAAAAAAAGGAAAAAATATTGCTTGGAATTTATTTAAAAGAAACATAAGCAATCAGAACTTAATAAAATACGAAAAACTTAAGGCACTACTAAAAAGGGAAAATAAAATGGAAAAAAGGAAATCAATTTTTCCATTGATAAATTTACTGGATATAAAACTCATTCCTACATACATAGCCTATATACATTTAACACATACTTAAACAAATTTTGGTCGGGCAACTCAATTGACTCTAGTTTTCTTGCTGAGTTCCAAATACTATCATATCCGATAGTATCATCGGTAACGGCTGAGAAGATTGAGAGCAATATCTGCCTCCACGAGCTCACAAACGTACTTCACTCTTTAAAGGGAAAAACGCCAGGATCATATGAATAAAACAATTACCGTTTGATATGAAACTAAGACTAGTCAAACTCTATAACAATATACTAAAATACAGAATCTCACAGCAATTCAAAACAAGTATTGTAATTCCCATACACAAACCTAGACAAGACTCTTCCTAATTCATATCGTCCAATTTCACTTAATCCTTGCTTATCAAAGGTTCATGAGAAGATTATTGCTAATAGGCTATGGTGGATTGTCAAGTTAGATAAGCTGCTAGAATCTAGATAGTCAACAGTTTGGATTTATGAAAGGCAAATCCACAATGGATTCTCTAAAAATACTTAGGGGCATTATCATCTGGGACTAAATGCAAATACATACATATATGCAGAAAGCGAGCCTGCACTCCCATTTTAACCCTAAACAAATTTTCAATTAAAAAAGTATGCAGCCTGAAAATACTCGATTTATACATTAACAGATAATGTAAATGGAATTCGCATATAGATTACATCTCATCAATAACAAAGCAATTCAACATCATAAAATGTCTATCTATTAAAAAATTTAACTGCAATACAAGTATCCCTCCTACAACACGGTATCCCACAACGCGATTAAAAATTTTTTCGAAAGCCTCTTATAACACGGTACTACTACAACACTATTTCTTTTAAGACTTGTTACATAAGAAGATCATAACAATGGATTTTAGACATTACTGATTCAAAATGTAAATAAAGGAAGCTTGAAAGCAATTTTCAATTAAACAAGAAGTTGGGGAAGCAGTTTTAGTAGAAAGCGCATCCGAACCCCAAGTGAATGAAATAGATTCTAATTCTGATGAAGTTAATAATTAACAATGGCCAAAAAATTGGAATTATTGTTCTTGAATGCATAATAATAATGAATAATGCGGAAGCTGAAAATTCAAAAGGGAATTACAGAATTGCCTATCACCATATCAAGAAATTCACAACAACCTTGGCCAGACAAGGAAACAAAGCAAGATTAAAGATTTTTTAACGATATTAAGCCGAAAAAACGTTCCCATTTGATTGAATAGCGATGATGAAGAAAATTATTAAAATAAATTCATAACACAAATTCATATGGTATATTTGTGCTGATTTTTGTGGATTTATATTTATTTTTTTAAATATTTAATTGGATATTTATTTATTTTGTTATTTTTAATAGAAATAAAGTTTCTTTTGTGGCATTAAAATATTTTTTTGGAACTTAACCCCTTAACATAACACGCCATATTATAGGAACCTATCGATCGTGTTATAGGAGGGATACTTGTACATTCATACTAATATCTATAATTTAAAAAATACTATTATCAAAAATAATTTATGCTCTACCTTTTTACGGTTACTCCTCAAAAACATTACTTAGGAAAATTAAAACAAAAATCAACGTAGCTATCAGATTTGCTTTGGTAGCCTTCCGTAACGCTCTATCCTTCTAAGTTACAGTTCAATATTTACTGCAGAAATCATTGCCATAACAGAGGCAATTAAGATGGTCAGCTCGAGAAAGGGAAACTTTGCGATTTGTTCTGGCTCCCTGTCATCTTTTAGAGCAATTTCAAATGTCGCTGACAATAACTTTTATGCTATACATAAAAAATATTTTAATTTCTAAATACTCAAAAATAATAATAATTTGGACTCCAGGCCACAGTTAAATAGATGGAAATAAATTCGCTGATAAAATAGCAAAAAAGCATCTAATGCCCTATTATTAGCGACAGCCAACTACAACACGTCAGATATTAACAACCCCTTATTTCAACAAACTTCTAAGTGGTAAATTGTCTATAGACGATTTTTTAAAATTCAACAAGATGCCTACAAAGAGGAAGGACTTGATAAAATCTGAAAGGCTACGGCTCGGACATTCGAAACTGTTCCATGGTCACTTGTTAAACTTAAATATGGAACGAATATGTAATTGCAAAGAAAATCCTTCGAAAATTCATGACCATATTCTTTGCACATGCATTAAATTCCAGAAACTCCGACAGAAAATCTTTACAAATGTTCCTAATCCCAAAACCCTAATATAGCCAAAATTATTGAATTCTTAAAGGAATCGAAATCCTATAATTCAATTTGATCGCATAATAAAGTTAATTAAAACCCTCTGTATATATATTTTTATAAGTAAGTTATTGAGCCTAAGGCCTAGTTGTCATGGCCTATCATACATTAGTAATAATTTTTAATTACATTCAGGGTGGCTGATATATAATGCAATAAAGTAAAGCGCTATATTTTTTTAATTTCATTCAAATTTTAGAATCAGTATAGTTTTGTTCGAATTGGGCACTTTTGGTACGAATTATGGCCTTCAAACGATCGACAAAGCCATCACAGGCTGCATGAAAGTGGCTCTGCGGTATTTTGACCTATTCCCGACGAAGCGCCATCTTGAGATGATCGATACTTTGGTATTTTTCAGTGAGAACCTTACTCTCCAAAATGCCCCAGGCGCAAAAGTCCAACGGATTGATATCCGGATATTTTGGTGGCCATTGTGCGGTAGAAATGAAGCGAGGAACCTCCTTTTTAAACCATTCTTGGTTGGATCTGCGCCCGAAATGTTTGTCTGCCCAGGGCTTCAATACTGTCTTTAAAACATTTTCCCGATAATATTCGGCATTTATTTGACGAGCGGGGAGCGACCATCGGCCGTTACGGTGGCCCACACCATTGCCATCGGCGGCGCTTGAGTTCTGGTGGCCAATCATTTTGTTTGTTCCCAAACTGCTCAATTTGGAATGGCTTCTTATTGGAAAAAACCAAATTCGATAACTGGCCACTTTCGTGCAAGCGAAGTAAGTCCTTGGCTCTTTCCAGTCTAACTTTTTTTGTCCTTCGGTGAGCTCTTGCACTTTTTGGAACTTCAATGGCTTTAGTCCAAGCTCATTTTTCAATATGTATTGCATCCGTTCTTGCGATATGTTCAGCTCACGAGCAATTTTTTTTACCACTGCGGCGTAGATTTCGATCAAATCTGGCGTTCACTTTTCGGATCATTTATGGTGTTGTTACTGATTTTTTTTCGTCCAGTTTTTGGACCCGATGCAACACTGCCAGTATCACGATAACGAGCAATGGTACGAGAAACAAAAGATTTATTCACATTTAAATGCTGGAGGGCTCTAAGATAGTCACCTGTGATTTTCCTGCCAATACGAATCACGAATAATGAATGCAATAGATCAAAATGCTTTTGTAAGCTTGTAAATAATAAAATGAACTGTCACTGGAATAAATCCGTCAGCTGTCAGACGAGCGGTTTACAAAAGATAACAACCTGAAGTTGGTTGCAATACATATTAGCCAACCTGTATTGTCTAAATACGTAATAAATAAATTTATAAAAACCTCGTATATAAGTCCAGTTATGTTGGGTAACACACACGCTACTGATACACATTCTGAAAATGCTTTAACAGACCAGCTTCCATGTGCACATCTCAATTGAGCTGAGCCCTATGTAAGAAATATAAAAATTATAAAGATACTTCAGAGAGTTTTGTGTTGTAATAAATTTAAATATGTATGTAGCTTACCTCTATTTTAAATCCTTCTTCACATTCCAGCGTTATGAATTCATTTGATTGAATTTCTTCATAAGTTGAAAGTGGTGTGAGAGACGGCTTATCCGAAAGTTCTGTTGTGTGTGGTTCAACTTTGTAATATTTTCCATTGTCAACAGATGGTACTAAACAAGGAGCTTCATGATGAAATGAAATACGTATTAAAAAAAACGAAAGAAGGTGAACACAATATTGTAAATAAAATTTTCTGTAAACCTTATGAGTAAGAGACTTTTTGAAGAAGAATTGTTGCAATAAAATTGAATGGTAGATGTCGTAGAGTTTCTTTCACGTCAAACTGAAAAAGCGAACCATAGCGTCTAAAACAAATGAAAAATGTGAGCCACGAATTATGGTGAATAATCATTTTTGAAGACCTATAGATTCCAAGTATGGACATATTCAATTTAAAGCAGAAGGTTATATTCATGCGAAGTAACGCATCTAAGTACCGAGATAGGTTCCTGGTCATAGGTCGTAGGTCGAATTTCACATTAAAAAAAAAAATTAAGAAAAAAAACTACATTGTGCACTGCTAACTTTGAGGGTCAGGACAAATGAAACTACCCAAAATTTATATTTTCGAGAATCCCCACAGCTACACATTTGTCTTCTTTAAGTATTTTCTACGAAAGAAATTGGAAAAAATATGGTCGTAAGTGCGAATAGTTGTAAGTCGGGAACTACCTGAATTTATTATTAGTTTAATTAAATTATACAGTGAACCGCAAAACTAAGGACACAACAATAAGTTCTTTTTTTTAAATTTATTTACATTAACAAAAACAAAGTAAAACAATCTAGGTAGTAAACATAAAATATAGTAATTCAACCTAACAAAAAAAAGAAATAAGGAACTTTGTTTCGGTATTGAGAATATATACATAAAATTATAATGCAACTTCCCATATTTACACCGCAAAAGTAAGGGCACAGCTATAAAATTCATAAATATTCTAAAAACGGACAATAATTTCACGTTTTAATATTTCAACCGATTATTCATGGAGCCTACTAACGATTTCGTTGTTTCGGCTTTTATTTTGTTTCACTCCTTTGTTTCGGATTTTATGTTTTCGCACATTTCTCTCTAAAATTTCCCATTTTGCTCTATGGGATGCTAGTGCTCTATTAGCTTAAGGTCTGGACTTTGTGGATGGGTTTTGAGGGTATGTGGGGTGTTATAAAGAATCAACGTTTGCACTTTACGGGCTGTGTGCTTCGGGTCGTTATCTTGTTGGAAGTAGTAGTCGTCAGCTACAACCAACTTTGAAGCACTTTCATTTAGATTAAATTTTAAAATATCTAAATAGATATATTGGTCCATTCTATCATCAATAAAAACAATGTTGCCAACCCCAGACGATGACATAAAGCCCCATACCCTGACACTTCCTCCTCCATGCTTAACAGTCTTCAACGTATTTTCCGGATTTGAAGCTTACCCTTCTCTGCGCCATACTTTCAGTCTTCCATCGGAAACAAATATGTTGTATTTCGACTCGTCGGTGAATATTACTTTGTCCCAAAACTCTTGAGACTTATTTTATATAGGTTTTTTCAAGATCTATACGCTTGGTTCTATTCACTTTGCTTACTTGTGACTTTTTTCTTGGGACACATGACTTTAATCCCTGCATAGCTTCCTGCACCTTTGAACATTATCAGGCGAAACTTTAGTGTTTTGATATATTTCGAGCTCTGCTGATATTTTGGTGGCGCTGGTAAATGGATTTTTCTGAACTGTAAGCTTAATGAGGCGCTTATCCTTCTTCGTCAGTTTGGGTGGCCGGCCACTTACAAGTATATTTTCGATTCGCTTCCTTTTTATTTTGGGTTGTATGACTTTTCTCGCCGTAAAACGACTACGGGATACTATTTTTCCTATTTTACCATACGATTTACCTTCACTTTCGAATAAATTTATTATAATTTGTCTCTTCAAGAGTGAGTTGTTTACGCGGCATGATATGATTTATGTTTTCTCGCAGCAATATTTAAGTTACAACTGATCGACTCTAATAAATGTATGCTGATCGTATTGATTGTAATACTTTTCATACGATCTAAGTGAATTTTACTTCATTTTGAGTGTGCCTTGTGCCGTTATTCCAAGTAAACAATAAATTCCAAGTGATCAAAATATTTTTTATGTATAAATTAAGAGCAGGAATATGCAACAGTATTGTCATAACATCATTGTTAAAACAACACCAAATTTATAAAATATAATAGAAAATCTAGTGTGTCGCTAGGTTTGCGGCTCACTGTATAACGGCACATTTCTTTAGAACAATTTTTTAAACTTCAGTGACGAGCAGTGTATATGAATTGAAAGTTTTTTTACAAAATAAAATTAAATGAAATCTTTTAAATTCGGGTAAAGAAATTGGAATTTTGTATTTTTAAACTAGAATTCTTATAAGTAACAAACTTGATAAGTTCAAACGTTTTATTTCGTACCTGATATACACTTAGGCGTTTCCGGCTTCCAAATTCCACGGATACATCGTGCAGTTGCATTTTCTCCTTTTATATTCAACTTGAATCCAGCATTGCATTCAAGACTTAAAATGATTCCGACACTATTTCTGCCTGGAACTTTGCCTGGCCGCACGACTGTTACGTTGGCAAAAGAGTCCCATGCTAAGTCTTCACAGGGACCACGTATTCGTTTTCTGCCTTCTTTATTCTCATATTGATCGGTAGCATCCGAATCTGTTTCACTTGTATAACTTGAACTCCGTTTTTTGCGTTTTCTTATAATTTGGGCCTTCAATTGTTCTATGAAATCGGAATCATTCGATGGTTTGAAGATACGTGGCGGTGTGCCAATAACGTAATTATTGGAGTTACTTTTTAAGAGAACCGGTTCATTGCTTCTTCTGAGAGAGTACTGGGAGTTGTCATAAATATTTGGCATCGCAATTTTTCCTACAGTTCGCGGAGCTTGGTTTTCATATTCATCGTAAACGTTAAAACTGTAGTCGTTGATTGAATTTCTTGATTTATGAGTGACTTTATATTTTTGCAGTTGGTCCGTATCGTTATTTGTATAATACCAGCGCCCATTCTGCATCTTTAATTTTTTGGATGGATTTCGAAAATCCATAGAATTGTACAATCCGTTGCTATATCCAAGAAGATATTTTACAAAGTCGTGATATTTTTGCTTAATTCGTTCATAATACTTTGAGTATGCTTCTTCAATATCAGTAGGGCTACGTTTTAAACGACCTTTCCATTCGCTATCATGAGTATCTAAAAAAAATAAAGATTTTTCTTTTGAAGAGACGATATTTTTATGCGGGATGAAATAAAATACATCAAACATCATATTGCAATACAACGTTGAACTAACAAATAAAATCATATCCACATCATTTATTATTATTATTATGATTTTGATATGTTTAATTCTAGTATTTATGTACACGAGTGGACTACGAGAAATCTAAGTCTGCATTGAATACCGTCATAAACTTTAACTCCTAGAACCATTATTGCAATTTGCCGTTAACTAAAGTAAGGATTTTAACGGGCAGATAAATTGTTTTTCATTATAAGTGGAGAATATGGTAGAAGTGAGCGTTAAGCTAAAGTTAAAGGGAGGATCATCCTACCGGTAACTTTTAAAGTTAAGTTTATGTTTTAACTTACTATATTATATATTATTTTCAATATGTCAACTTCAAAGATAAACAAAATGAGCATGATCTGGCGTCATTAAATTCAAATTTTAAAATGTTTTTGCACTTTATCAATAACTGATACCGTATTGATCATATTGACGTTTTTACTTTTGTTTTGCTGTGAGCTGTCAAACATATCGTTTGTTGTAGCTTTTGTATTTAAAAATTTGGCGCCAAATTACCCAGTGTGTGATTTTTGTTGATATTGACACAAGTGATTCATTTTTTTGGAAACTATATTTATTTTTATTTTAAGTAAAACGTATTTATGTACTAAAAAATTAATATTTGTGGCCTGTGTTCCTCTAGTTTTTTAGAAATGTGTTGTGGTAAAAAAACCCAAATAAACAAAGTTTTACAACTTGTGAATGGAAGCCCTTGTGAGGAGCTGCTATTATTATTGGCTGCTATTTTGACTGAGTCAATGTAGAATTAATAAGCAGATTTAGTGTAATTCTACGAACTATGTCGTGTGGGTTTAAAGTTAATACACATACATTTCAAATGTATTATATGCAAACAGCGCTATATCTAAAGCTGGAGGTCCCCACCACGCGTTCTACGGTTTTCGCATTCTACGCGGTTGTCAAAAAAGTAGAATTAATGTATTTATTTGGTGCAAGTTACACGCACAAAAGCGTAGGCTGCCTTGATGCATAGAATGCGAAAAGTAGATCTACTTTCTACTTTTGTAAGCATCACAAGCGGCGCACATACAAAACAGCTGATTTTGACAAGTTGTTTTGTTTTAGTTTGTTTTAACTTTAGAAAAGTTTCGGCAAAAAAACTGGACACATCTCGTTCGAAGTACAAAGGACGCACCCAAAATCGTTTTCTGTTCTTTTGGAACTTATTGTGCACACTTGTGTCACTAAATATTATATTCGCAAACTCAATTTATTCTATAAATTCTTTAAAATTTTTAATTCATTTGCCATTTTTGTACGAAATGTTTATTCAAGTAGTTTCAATCAAATGTTTTTATGTTGTTAACAGCTGATCAAAACAAACTTTGGCGCGTAAAAAGCGTTGCATGTAACTTGAAGCGTAGAATGCGAAGAAAATATGAAATGGGTGCAACGCTTTGACGCTTTTCCGTCCACAAAATATTAATTTCTGGTGCCGATATTATAAATCACGTATCTCTTCCAATAGGGATGATGTCTGAAAAAGCTCAGGAATCGAGAAATAAGGATCGAAGGAATTTTAGAGAAATCGATCTCTAAACGCTCTTCTTTATATTCCCGAAACAAAATTATAGAAGATAATGACGTCCAAAATTTACTTTTTGAACAAAATATACAAGAAAACGCTGTTTGTTCTTATAATTTTAAATCTGATTAGAAACATGTATTTTTTGCCTTAAAATTATGTATCAATTGTGCAAATGTTTTTATATCTACATTATTAAAATAAATGAAATGTGTTTAAAATTTACATTTTTATACTTCGCCAAGTGAAACAAATATAAATAATTATGTTTTAACGCTGTTTTAAATTAAATGACGCCAGATTGCGTATTTCAACCACTGTGCGTTGCCATTGCGTTTAAAAATGAACTCGTTTAATTGAGCAGTGTTATCGACATTGAAGTCGCCGTTGTCTAGTAGGTAGTGTGTTGGCTTATTAAGGGAGGTACTAAGGCGTGCACAAGACATATAAAATTGCACACTATTGCATTTTTCTCAAGACCGAATATTAATTCTAGCTGCAAATATAAATAAATGTGAAGCAAAGATAGAGCACAAAAAAAAACAACTGCACTCGTAAACCATTGTACAACACTATAAAAGAGAGTTGTGTGAAGAGTGCATCAAAAATATTGTACTCTTCATAGAGTCACAACATGCATTTCTTTTTTGTTCTCGGCAACCGAACACCTTCGTCGACGCCAGCATTGCCAGTAGGTTAGGTTAGGTTAGAGGAAGTGTACTTGTCAATTCTGACAAGTACAGTACTCGGTGGTCGAATTGACCCATTGTACTACGTCCTAGCTTCTCACACCACTTATGTGGCGGGGCCTACAGTTTAAAGTCGACTCCGAACGACACATTTTTTGAGAAACATTCCATGACAATTTTTTAATCTCAGAGTTTTTGCCAGAAATCTGCTGAGAGGAAGTCACCGAAAAATTATTTTCAAATTTTCGTTTTGACGTCTGACCTGGGATTCGAACTCGGGTCTTTCATCTAATAAGCCAACACACTACCTACTAGACCACGGCGACCTCCTAGCATTGCCAGTAACTTTTTTAATCTTTTCATTTCTGGGGAACAGCGTTGCCAGAAGCTTTGAGAAGAAAATCATCATATGCAGATAAAAAAATCATATTTTATGAAAACAAATTATCATCATTTTTTAATATTTACAAAATTTTATTTAAAAATTATTATTGAAATAAATATGTTAACATATGTATTTAAATTATTATTGTTTAAAGAATTTATGAAGAAACGTGTACTTATGTTTATGGGGTGATAAATCACACATTCATCAACCAACAAATAGAAAACTTTGAAAAACATACAACTGATTTCATTAGAACAATAACGGTATGTATTGATAAATAAGAAAGCTTAAAAAAAATAAATTCAAATTAAAATTTCATACAAAAAAAAAAAAAATTAAGAAAAAAAACGAAACTACCCAAAATTTATACTTATATTTATTTTTATATATAAAATTTATATTTTAGGTATTCCCATCAACTACATATTTGTCTTCTTTGAGTATTTTCTAAGAATAAAATTGGAACAAAATGGTTGTAAGTTCGAATAGTCGAATCTTAAGACGGGGACTATCTACACAGGGTTTCATATTTTTAATTTGTACTTCCCGCGAATATAACAGATAGACAGAGATGTTCTTTAAGGTTTTTATTTCCAAAACAATGATGCACATGCATCCATGTGTTTGTTACAGGGCAATAATTGTGAAGTAAATAAAAGCAACCAAAAATAAGCTGATACAAGACTTAACTTCACTATGTAGTACAATTACAACAAAAATTATACTCACTTCAAATATAAAAATCATAATTTTTATAAATTGAAAATCATAATTTAAGAAAAAAAAAATCCTCAAATCATATTTTGGTTGAAAAATCATCAAAAATATGATGAAATCATCATTCTGGCAACACTGCTGGGGAAAAAACTTTTTTTACTTTACTGATATTCATATGGCAATACTGAAAATGTAGCTTCAATAGTAAAATATGCTCTTACAACACAAAGCATGGTTCCGTTACTTCACAGGCAAACGAGTGCTGTTGTATATATTGAATAAATGAGAAATACACATTTCAGTGCACTCGTAAAATCAAGAGCAACAGAAAAGAGTACACTAGAGCATAGTATTCGGTGAAGGCTAAGAATGTCTTGTGCACACCTCTACTAGGTACTCTGTTCGTATTTGCGAAAAATTATGATTTTTTCATGCGAAAGTTTTGATGTGCAACAAATGTAGTCTATTTCGTGGTTTTGGAAAATTAGTCAGTTTTATTGCTTGAAATTATGCATCATTGCTTTAAATGCGTAAACAAAAACCATATGTTTTTGAAAGCTGAAAATAATATTAAAATTCAATAACAAATTTTAATAATATAAACCATGGATAAGATATATAAAAGGTAGTTTCATTCTCTCTTTATTTTTTAAAATTCACTATCTGACATGCTTAAATAATGCTACCACATAAATTTTAAATTTCCCACATTTTCTTTGGAGTCATATAAAAATAATAAATTTCAATTCAATTGCAAAATATTTCAAAAAAAATTGTGTATTGAAGTATTTGTGTTTAAATTGGTGTCAAATCATATACAAGTTTATTGCCTAATGCCAATTTTTTAAAACTTTTGGAAGATTTAAATTATAATTACACATTTGTCATAAATAATTTATTGAACAATTCAAATATAAAATCATAATTTTTATAAGTTGAAAATCATAATTTAAGAAAAAAAAAATCCTCAAATCATATTTTGGTTGAAAAATCATCAAAAATATGATGAAATCATCATTCTGGCAACACTGCTGGGGAAAAAACTTTTTTTACTTTACTGATATTCATATGGCAATACTGAAAATGTAGCTTCAATAGTAAAATATGCTCTTACAACACAAAGCATGGTTCCGTTACTTCACAGGCAAACGAGTGCTGTTGTATATATTGAATAAAATACACATTTCAGTGCACTCGTAAAATCAAGAGCAACAGAAAAGAGTACACTAGAGCATAGTATTCGGTGAAGGCTAAGAATGTCTTGTGCACACCTCTACTAGGTACTCTGTTCGTATTTGCGAAAAATTATGATTTTTTCATGCGAAAGTTTTGATGTGCAACAAATGTAGTCTATTTCGTGGTTTTGGAAAATTAGTCAGTTTTATTGCTTGAAATTATGCATCATTGCTTTAAATGCGTAAACAAAAACCATATGTTTTTGAAAGCTGAAAATAATATTAAAATTCAATAACAAATTTTAATAATATAAACCATGGATAAGATATATAAAAGGTAGTTTCATTCTCTCTTTATTTTTTAAAATTCACTATCTGACATGCTTAAATAATGCTACCACATAAATTTTAAATTTCCCACATTTTCTTTGGAGTCATATAAAAATAATAAATTTCAATTCAATTGCAAAATATTTCAAAAAAAATTGTGTATTGAAGTATTTGTGTTTCAATTGGTGTCAAATCATATACAAGTTTATTGCCTAATGCCAATTTTTTAAAACTTTTGGAAGATTTAAATTATAAATTACACATTTGTCATAAATAATTTATTGAGAATATACAACAAAATTATAAATGTGGCGACGCTGCATATGTATATAGTTTATGAGAAAATAAAACTTCAAAAATATTAGAGAGTCAAATATTAGAGAATTCGTGTCCTTAATTTTATTTATTTATGCTACATAAACCGATTAAAAGAGAGGCAACGTAATTTTTTTTCCGGATACCAAAAATAAATTTTTAGCTTAACTTGAAACCACAATATTCCTTTTTTCTAATAATTTCTTGAACCGTATTAATAACGCCCTTAAATTGAATATTACAAAAAATGCTTTTTATCGGATATATCATACATCATATATGGTGTGACATGATATGATGCTTGTATTAAAAACTCAAGTTTCTAACATCACGCAGTCAATAATTTTCTAGTCGATAATGATGTATTTACAAGATTATTGTAATTATATCGGATATCTTACCATTTGTGGTTAAATTATTCCAATTTGGAAAATGATGATAGATTTCGTTTCTGAGATTTCGTTCCAAGTTACGTTTATGTTTCATAAGATAAGACGATCGAAGATATCTCATTTTGATTGATCGACGTTTGCGATTCCATCGAAGTCTTGGATGTTGCCCTAATAAACACTGCGGTAACTCAAGAGGACGCCATTTTCCACCAACGCAGGTTGCACCTGGCGGACCTATATCCAATACGTAGCCTTTATCGCAATCGTACATAATTTGTTTGTTATTAACAATCTAATCGTAAATACAGATTGAAAAAAGTTTCTTTAAATATTGAATACTGGTGTCGGGTATTGACAGCAAAGTACCTTTTTGACATATGGTCGATAATCGTAGAGTCCCATATTTCCAACAAGTAATACTTTGCCATTCGGAATGTAACCAGGGAAGGAACAAAATACTTCTTGACAATGTGGAGTTTCTCCGGTCCAGTTTCCGAATGAACATGTTAGCACATAATCGTTTGGATCTGTAACATCTTTACCTTCTGGACTCACTAATTTAAAGCCGTCTTTACATTTGAATCTGGCTTTCATTCCATGCTCTGTTTTTGGTGCTAATACCATTCCGTGTTTAGGAGGTTTCGGCATACTTTTACATCTGGCTGGAACACATCGAGGAATGATACTCCATGTGCCATTGTGGCATGTTGGTGGACTTAGTAGCGACACTGGAAATTCATAATTTTCGTCACACTTGACGTCTAAAGCGGTTCCATGCTTAACTTTTTCCACGTTGGCTGTCAACAACACAGGAGATTGAGTAGTCGTTGTCGGTGTTATGATTGTGGTGCCGTTCTCATCAATAACGATTTCTATTGGCACAACATATCCCTGTGATATTGCAGGTACAACACATGGAGCTAAACACTCTGGAAGAGCATTTCGCCACCTGCCATCTATTTGACAAACACTTGATGCATGTCCGTGCATAAGCATATCAGGTTGACAGCGGAATATTATACTGGCACCTAAACCTGTACCAGCATCAATGTTTTCAATCCAACCATTATATAGGTTCCCCGGATGACCGCAGTTGATTTCTGAAAGCAAATTAATACATTGCATTTGAAATTATAATTTATAATAACGATTTCAATTTTCCTCTGAAGGTTACTACACCAACACAACAACCATAGATTCTACACTACCCAGCTAGCGTTTGGAAGATACTTTTAAAAAAAAATCACCTTGCTGAGTCTTTTTAGAGTAAAAAAAAGCACTTTAAAATGATTAACCCCAATGAGTAAAATGTATTCGTTTTAAAAAACAATAAAAAATTGTTCAACAATCGGAAATTAATCATCCAGACTTTTAATTAGAAATACGACCAATAAATGACTCCAATTATAATCATAAATTACATAAGAACGAGTCCAAATTAAAACAAACATGACTGAAAAATGACAATAAAAGGACTCCTAAACATAATAATAAATTACTTATAAAAGACTCGTATGCAATTGAACGTTGACTGAAGGACGACTCGAAAAAGAATCATAAGCGAAGGTAAATAAGAGTAATAAATGATCCGAAAGCGATTCGAAAATAATCATAAAACTAATAGAAAAAAGGTCGAAAATTACTCTAAACTAATATAGAAAATGACTCATAAATGTCTTTTTAGGAAGAGTCACGGGTAGTCGCTTTTTTCTCCCGACAAAAGTATCTTTTCTGATCAGAAAATGTGCGCATATTCTAGTTTTTTAATCGCGCAGAAGAATCAAAAGACACAAGAATTTGATTAAAAATTTCGAAAACTGCTAGGTGGGTATACTCGTGTGTAGAGTGTGCATCTGATATAAGCAAAGTTGTCCCATGGCGGGTGTAATATCAGAACCTGTTTTTATTGTTTGCTTTCTATTTACTTAATCTCGTTTAGGATAGAAAAAATAAAATAAAACGTTCTCTAGTATATTTACAGACAAACGTTATGATGTGTGTATCTTATCCTTTGCCTACTGTTAGAAATAAATGTGTCCAATATATTTGGTTTGCATTTTGCTTTAAAATGGATCCATTTCACTGTACTATGGATCCATGTCAGGGGTTACCAAAAGTTTTTTGGTTGTGTATTAGTGAGAAAGAAAGAGAGAATAAGTTGACAGAATTTATTTATTTACAGCCATAGAAAATATTTTAATTTTCATTTCACCAACATACATATTGTTACGAAAGTGGAAAAATAACAAACAAAAGCTCCAAAAACAAAACAGCACACTGTTCACGTGATCAATGAATGAGTATAAAAATATAACAACAAAAATAAAGCGCTTGTTTACAAGATCGATGAATAAACAAGGATAAGGGATAAAAGACGTAAATAACTAACAACAAAATGAAGCGAACAAAGAAGTAAACAAGCAACAACAATGTGCAGTATAAAATAGCGGATAGACAAATAAACAAACAACAACTAATCTGCCTGCTCGAATGTAAACAAGAAACAACAAAAATGAGAAGGGGTTGTTTACATTATTAGAATGTTCCCGAAGGCCGTCATTATCCTTCAAGGGCATTCTTCACACTAGAGTTGTGTAGTTCACGAACGAACTAGTTCAATTGAACTATTCATACAACTGAACTAAGAGAGCCGGTCGTAATAATGAGCTTTTTTAGCTCCGTAGTTCACGACTCTCTTGTATTCGTTCATTTCATTATTATTAGTGCTTTTATTTTGTTTATCGTTCTCATGTGTAGTTCACGAACGAACTAGAGTTGTGTAGTTCACGAACGAACTAGAGTTGTGTAGTTCACGAACGAACTAGAGTTGTGTAGTTCACGAACGAACTAGAGTTGTGTAGTTCACGAACGAACTAGAGTTGTGTAGTTCACGAACGAACTAGAGTTGTGTAGTTCGCGAACGAACTAGAGTTGTGTAGTTCACGAACGAACTAGTTCAATTGAACTATTCATACAACTGAACTAAGAGAACCAGGTGAAAAATGTGTTCTTTTAGCTCCATAGTTCATGGCTCTCTTGTTCTCGTTTCTTATTCGTTCATTTCGTTCTTTTCTGTTGTTTATCGTTTTCATGGTATTCGGCGGTGTTGCCACGTACTAATAAATGAACTTATGGAGACATTTTCCTTAAAAAAGCGTGAAATTTTCAAAAAATACAAAAATAAGCAAATAAAAATAATATACTTTTTTCAATTTAATTAAAAGGATGGTTTAGACAAGAAATATCCGAAGAAATTCTTATTAAATATTAAAAACAATTATATGCTTTTATAAATACTTACTTACTTAATTGGCCATAACAACCCGATTAACGGATTTCGGCCTGCCGCAATACATCCTTCCAGGCGCCTCTGCTTCTTGCGCGCCTACGCCAGTTGGTCACACCAATCGATGACAAGGCTTCCTCGACTTGGTCCTTCCAACGGATACAAGGTCGTCCTCTTCGCCGACTTCCGCAGATCCCCGCATCAAATACCCGTTTCGCCGGAGCATCCTCCTCCATTCGAACGACATGGCCGAGCCAGCGCAGCCGCTGGATATTAACACGCTGCACAACGTCTATGTCGTTGAGGAGCTCATACAGCTCACTGTTAGATCGGATGCGGAAATCATCGCCAACTCGCACAGGACCGAAGATCTTACGTAGGACTTTCCTCTCGAATACCCTCAAGGCTGCTGCATCAGTTCTTAATAGGGTCCATGCCTCTGCGCCATAAAGAAGCACGGGTAAGATGAGCGTCTTGTAGAGTATTAATTTTGTCGCACGAGAGAGGTCTCTGCTGCTCAATTGCCTATTGAGACCATAATAGCACCTGTTGGCAAGAGTAATCCTGCGTTTGATCTCCAGACTGACATCATTTTTGGTGGTAACGGCGGAGCCAAGATAAATAAATTCCTTGACTGTATCAAAAGTATAGTTATCGGCCGTAATCTGAGAATCAATACGCCGCACGTCTCTGCTTGTCGACAACATATACTTTGTTTTGCCCTCATTTACTGCCAGACCCATCTTCTTAGACTCCCGTTCAATAGCGCTAAAGGCAGCAGTAACATCTCGCTTGGTACGCCCTATGATGTCGATGTCGTCAGCGTACGCAAGCAATTGGACACTTTTTTGAAAGATAGTGCCATTGCGATGCACTCCTGCCTTTCGCAGAACACTCTCCATGACGAAGTTGAAGAGGTCGCATGATAAGGGGTCGCCTTGTCTGAAACTTCGCACGGTATCAAAAGGTTCGGAGAGGTCCATTCCTACCTTGACGGAGCTGCAGGAATTGCTCAACGTCATTCTGCATAGCCTTATCAGCTTCGCAGGTATACCGAGCTCAGACATTGCGGCATAAACACGATCCCTTATGGGGCTATCGAAGGCTGCCTTATAGTCGACAAAAAGATGGTGTGTATCGACTTGTTTTTCGTGGGCCTTTTCCAGGATTTGGCGCAGTGTGAAGATCTGGTCTATGGTGGATCTGCCAGGTCTGAAGCCGCACTGATAAGGTCCAATCAGTGTTTTGACGAGTGGCTTCAGTCGTTCACACAATACGCCTGTAAGAACCTTATATGCGATAGGGAGAAGGCTAATACCCCTGTAGTTGGCGCAAATTGTGGGGTCTCCCTTTTTCAGGACAGGACAGAGGACACTGAGGTTCCAATCGTTGGGCATACTTTCTTCTAGCCATATTTTGTAGATGAGCTGGTGCATGCGCCCTACCAACTCATTACATCCGGTCCTAAACAATTCAGCGGGGAGGCCATCAGGACCTGCCGCTTTATTGTTTTTAAGACGCGCAATCGCGACTTCGACCTCTTCATAGCTAGGCGGCGGAATCTCCACGCCGTCATCATTGATCGGGTTCGGAACATCATCTCTAGAGGCGGTATTGGTGTCGTCATCGCCTTGTAGCAGAGTAGAGAAGTGTTTCCTCCACACCACCCCCTGCGGATCTGTAACCAGGTTTCCGTTCTCGTCCTTGCAAGAAGACGCTCCGGGTCTATAACCCTCGGTTAGACGCTTAACCTTCTGATAAAATTTTCTAGCGTCATTCCTACGTCTATGCATCTCGACTTCCTCACGCTCACGCCTTTCCTGCTCCCTTTTTTTGCGTCTGAAAAGGCGTCTCTCTTCCCTTCTCTTCTCTCTGTAGTTCTCGACAATGGCTCGCGTAGCAGCAGACTGCAACGTCTTCTTGTATGCGGCGTTTTTCGCTGCAGCTGCCTCGCGACACTCCTCATCGTACCATTGATTTCGTTGGGGTGGGCGCTCGAAACCAAGGACTGTTTCCGCAGTAGTGCGCAAGGAGTGGGAGATGTTGGCCCACAGTCCTCCAATGTCGTTGAGATTAGATGGGGATCGACGGAGCTTATCCGAGAGTTGAGCGGAGAACGCCTCAACTGTCCCTTGTGATCGCAGCTTCCTGACATCCAGCTTCCGCAATGTACTAGAGCGCGCCATCCTCGAGGCGCTAATGCGCAATCGAAATTTGGCTGCGACAAGGTAGTGGTCCGAGTCAATGTTCGGACCTCTAAATGTGCGCACATCTAGTACACTGGATACATGCCTTCCGTCAATCACAATATGATCGATCTGGTTGGAAGTTGATCGATCGGGGGACATCCGAGTGGCCTTGTGGATGTCGAGATGTTGAAACCTGGTGCTACATACTACCATGTTACGCGCCGCGGCGAAATCGATCAGCCTCATACCATTGGAGGTAGTGTTCGCGTGGAGGCTGAACTGTCCGACAGTGGGGCCAAAGATACCTTCCCGCCCGACCTTTGCATTAAAATCCCCGAGGACAATTTTTGCGTCATGGGCCGGGCACTTATCATATACGTCCTCGAGTTTAGCGTAGAAGGCATCCTTAACCACATCGTCCTTATCTTCCGTCGGGGCGTGAGCACAAATCAGGCTGATGTTGTTGTAGAATTTTGCTTTTATAAATACTCATGTCATTTCTGATGATGTATTAAAATTATTTTTTTTTTGCATTTCTTGAATGTAATTCAAATTTTATGCATTAGAATAGCACCTTATTGCTAAAAAAAAAAAAATTATAAAATATTTTTTATAATCAAATTTCGATAATGAGTTTGATTCACACAAGATAATCTGTTAGTCAGTTAAGTAATTTTAGTTAAAAAGTGCTTCAGGCACATAATGAATTAATAAAAATTAAAAAATGTTAAATACTACGCTTTATGTAAAATGTAAAAATACTTCATGAATATGTTTTTATTTTACTGATATAAATTTGCATTGTTTACATTAGTTTAAATATAACTGAAATTGAGAAAGAATTATTGAACTAAAAGAACGACCTAGTTCACTACAGGGAGCTGAACTAGAAAGAGCGAACACTTAAAAGAGCTAACGAACTCAACTCTACTTCACACTAATGATCCAGTGATATAAAAGGCAAGCCAAAGCGAGCAAGAGATGATTCAGAGTTTGAGTTGAATCAGTCGTGTGTGCAGACGGCACGTTGCGTTCGGAGTGTGAGTTAGGATAATCGTGTATAACAACATTACGTTGGTTGAAGTGATAAATCAATCGGTTGTGTGCAGACAAGTTGTGTCTGAAGAAAGTGAGCGCGGAATAATTAACGACTGGTGTTGCTTATAAAAAAGGTTGTAAGCAGAGAATTATCACCAGCGTTGCGGTTTTGGTTATTTTTTTTCCTAATGTGTAAATGTGTATTTTTTCTTCATTTTGGTTATTTTTTTATTATCGTTAATAGAGCAATCACTTCTTTATTTTTTTTGAAAATTTGCATTACAAGCTTTGAAATCGATAGCAAAGCGTTCTATTCCTTTAAGCGTTTTTATTACGTTCAATTGAAATTTTAAAACAAATTTCATACAAATAAACCTTAAATTTGATAAAAACAAATACATTTGTATAGACAAACTTCGATATAACGAAACTAAAAGGGATCACAAAATACTTTGCTATAGCTACTTTTTCGTTATAAATATGTGTCATTAAAAACTTGGTATAACGAAATTAGAAGATATACGAATAAAATTCGTTATAAATATAGTTTTGTGACGTAGTACGTATGTGTTCACTTTTAAATAATTTTTGATAACGGGACTTTGTTTAAAATTTTATTTTGCTTTAATATGACTTCGTTATATAAAGGCTTTTGAACCAGTATTTCGCTATATAGAGGCATTGAAATGGCAATTGAAAACGCATTTAGATTTTTTGTTTTTGAAACGGGACTAACATTACTCAAAGCTTAATTTTTTTATTTTCACTTCGTTATATCCAGGCTTTTGAAAGAATACTTTGCTAAATAGAGGCTTTGCATAGCCGGGACTGATTTAGCTTTATTATTAATTCGTTGTATAAAGACGTTGGTACGAATTATTCGCTATATAGAGGTTTAGTTAGCTCAGTATTTATACGAAAAACTTTGCAGTAAAGAGGTTCGTTATATCGAAGTTTTACTGTACAAAAAATATTTTTGATTATTTTTTCCTTATTTGGTTATTTTTATTTGAATTTTGGTTATAAAATTTTTTTCTTCGTGGCAACACTGATTATCACGAACAAACGCATATTGCGAAAATTATTGTTATATACGTAGAATAAGCTGGAACAGTGGCACAAAAGCTGTGCAGATAATAAAGAATTCATTAAAATCAAACACATATTTATTTTTACTTTATTTGCAATCTACGAACTCATATTTTTAACGTTTTTAAAAGGTAAAAACGTAACAATATTGAATTACTTTTCTCTTATTATATTTTTAGTGAAATGAAAAATAAATTAAACAAGATTATACAATTTCGTATTAATTTTATTATATTAATACCCGGCGAACTTCGTCCTGCCCAAAATTGATTTCTTTTTTATTGCCCAAAACAGATCACGTTATATATTTATTGTAATACACTGCATAAACGGCTGATGAAATTGTAGTAATCGCTCCAAAACTAACAGACTTAGATGTCATATATGTATGTATGTACATATGTAGTTATGAACCATCGACTTAGTCAACTTATAGGTATGTCTTCAAGGGGGAGAATTGCCACAACCATTTTTGCATTTGTCTACGATCACTATGTTCTTAAATATTCAATTTTAAACGTTTGCCACGCCTACTTTTTGATATATCGAATTTTTTTTAAACCATCTAAATCTGATAAGCTTTCGAACAAAAAATAATGGTTAAAATCGGTTCAATAGTTTAAGAGGTGTAGGTATCACTTGAAGTTGGAAGGTTGTATTGCCCATTTTTGGTAGAAGTATCGATATCGGCACTACGAACTTACCCACCAAATTTTATTCGTCTACGATCAATATGTACCTAAATCTTAAATTTTAACGATTTGTCACGCCCTCTTAACATTTAGGGATATGAAAAATACATGTTGTCCGATTTTCAATACATTTCGGAGGAGTTTAATCACCAACAACTTGACACGAAAATTTTATATATTAGATGTTTTCTTGCTATTCCATTGGTTTAGGAAAAACTAGTATTGTGGCCCAAAGTAGTAATTAGAGCCTAACGGTTAAAAACAGTTGTATTTTTTTTGTTAGGAATTTGTAATTTAAAGATCGTGCTATAAGGTTAGTAGCACAGTATTAGTATCTGTCCATATTTTGTAACTCATTTTTTTTTTATTCTATACCCTTTTATTTAAATCATTTCATGAGGACTTATTTTGAATTTTCTTTTGTTTTCAATTTAAATTGGCAACTATTTACAGTGCAGCTTTACTTTCGTTATTGTCCTTAAAATTTTTTACACGTAATTCCTGATAAAAATTCCAAAAAATTAGTGGGTGTGCCGTAGGGAGTACACAATTTTCAATTCAATTTTGTATCAATTTTCATTTTCGAGATGTATTTTTCAAAAAAAAAAAAAAAAACTCAAATGCAGCAGAAAGCTAATGTACATATATCAGCTTGTTTGTTGAACGAAAATTTAAAATCTCATTGAAAGCGAAATTTGTAATTAATTTTGTTTTAATTTTTGACTTTGTGAGTACGTTAGTGGAAAGCTGTGAATTAAAAACAAGATATAATATAGGAAATGTTAGAAAGGCCAAAAAAAAATCATAGTCGGCCAAGCCAAGGTATTGATGTAATTGTTCGTATTTTTAACTAAAAATTCTCCCTCTATATACGAGTTAGAAAATAATTTCTTTTCAAGTTTATGTCTGTTGTAAAAAATCTGTATTCTTCCCTGCAAGAACAATTTGAAGGGAATATCCTTATCAAAATTCGAATTATTGCACAAATACATATACACAGGTAAAGTTGGTCAAAATTATAATTTAAGAATAAATGTACATTTAATTAACTACTTACCTTTGCAAACCGGTAAGGTACCACTCCATTTTCTATCAGCTCCACAGCGACTAGAACTTTCTCCAACTAACGTATAACCATACCGACATTCATAACTAACAACTGAATTGTAGGCCAATGTAGTATAGGTAGCTTTGCCATTCTTAGGATTTTCCGGTGTTGCACAAACAACAGAAGTCACCACTAAAGAAGAAATAAAAAACAAAAAAAAAAAACAAATTCATTTAACTATTGTATATAAATAATATATGCATGCACATGTGTACAGTGTTGCTCCTACTATTAGCACACCCATCCAGCATTAAGCTTAGGTTGAGTATTTTATTCCTAAAATGCTGAATTTTTTACATGATATGTATTTAAAATAACTTATTGACTGTAATTTATAAAACCTAGTCAATAAATAGTAGCATCAACGGTAATTTATAATATTAACTTTGTTTTTTTAGTTTAGTTAAAGCAAAGAATATGGATATAAAGAATACGCATTATGTAGAAGTAAAATTTTTTATTGCGGGTTGTAACATTACGACCTGCTCACACGCATTCTTGTGCTTTTTGATTTAGTTTTCGATCAGACTCCGACAAGAAGACATGTGCGGCGGATGTTTTATTATTTTATTTCACAATGACGCTCAAAAAACATTTTATGTTAAAAATGTTCTACGTCAATAGCTGGGCGTATTTCCTCTTCATAGGAACAATAGGAACTTATATATATGCGGCGCCCTGTGCGAAATGAAACTCTGCAACTAGCGATCAGTTACCGATTACCCTGGTAACCAGATACAGGATCAAAGGGACCACACCCAAGTTCGTGCAAAATTTAATTTCCTCCTTCTTCTTCCTACCGACGCCGAGACGACAACAACTTAGGATTTTCCGTACCTTTTTTAAATCGCGATGAATCAATTGACAACTAAAATTTTTTTGAAATATTTTTGTAATTTAAGTGAATTAATTAATTTAAAATAATAAAATATAAGTTGCTTTTAATATTTAAATAATTGGGAAAGGCGAATAGAACATTAAGTAAGTATCCCAAATTGGCGACCCAGAACAAGAGATGACGACCAACGACACATCCACTGCATCCACCATGGCAGAGGGCACAAACGTCACGGGACGCAACCAATAGTGTGTCGGCCATTTATGCTCGATTGCCGATTCCGGAAATGTGCCACACAAATGTCGAAGCCTGGTTCGGCTCAATGGAGTTCTGGTTTAGGTATAGCCTCGGACAGATAGAAGTCCGCTACTGTTCTTGCCGCGTCGAAGCCTGCAACCATAACCCAATTTACCGACGTCATCACGACTTTGCCATATCCGACCGATTCGTATATGTCAAGCAGCGGATAATCGATCATTTTGCAGACAGCAAGCAACGACGGCTTAACCGCCTTTTGTCAGAGATACCTCTAGGCAACAAGAAGCCCTCGGAACTTTTTTTCGGGATGAGGCGAGTGGCCGGTAGCTCTATAGGAGAAGCGGCACTTAAAGGTCTGTGGACGAAGAGACTCCCATCGTTTGCTCAGCCAGTAGTAGCAGCGTCAACAGGTTCTGTGGCAGGGTTTACTAAGATAGCTGACTCCATAGTTGATGCCTTATCGCCATCTCAGGTATGTAAAATTAGTCAGGAACGTAATAACGAAATAAAAGAACTACGAGTGGCCATAATGGAATTAAACAAAAGGTTTGAGCAATTTACTACGCGATCTCGATCTCGCAAACCTTTTGCTTCCCGATGTCATTCTGAGCATCGTCAAAATAAAATCAATGGTTTTAATAACAATAACTCAGAGGAGTGCTGGTACCACAAAAAGTACAGCCGCAATGCACGAAAATGTCGCAGCTTATGCGGGCATAAGAGGCGATAGGTTCAAACCGTTAAGGCTCAGACTACAAATTTACTTGTAAAGGCGGTGGAGGATCTTAGCGAAAAGTTCTCCACTAAATGCCGAACATTTCGCTTTCAAGTGACCGACAAAAATTCCAGCAAGGTTTTTAAAACAGAATTATACCATCTTTTAAACAAATGAATTTATGATTTTTTTTTATAATTTAATCTTCATATAATTTAATCTTTACAAGCTTTCTTCACAGTATCTAAATCGCAACCGAAGAATAAATATGCAAGCACTTGTAGACCTGAAATGGGGATTCCCGCAACTAATAAAAACAGAATTTTAACGTTTCAAATTTAAAAAAAAAATTCAGTTCAAATCATAGGGCTTTTTACTTTTTTTCATCTTTTAGAGAAGTCGATGAGGCAAAAGACGTGTTCACATTAAGCGGTTTTCACATTAGCGCGCGTGCACTGTATGTGTAAATATGAGTGTGAGCTTAATTTTGCAGAAATGAATCATGAAGTGGCTAATTTAAGAGTAATTTTGTTGAATTAACTGAATTTTTTTCTAAACAGTAAATTGATGTTTTTATTTTAACTTATAAACATAGCAATATAAGGGTGTTAATATGTGTCCCATTTTGAGTGTGAGTAGCTGTAAATGGCCAAAAAATTTGGCCATATTGTTAATTAATACTGAAATACGAAATTTGTGACGGTCGGTGAGTACAACGCAGACAATTGTACAATGTCCGAATATTGTCTAAATTGGAAGCAATTTTAAAATGGAAGCGAATATATTAGCCTTCAGATATTAACCCTTTCATGCCCGTTTGCTAATAAATTCCGTTTTTTTTAATTTTTCAGCCATGTCACAGAACGCAATTTCAATTGAAAGTGTAGAGTCTTTAGAAAACGAAAAATTTCTTCGGAATGAAACCACTTCAAATTTTCAAAGAGGTTTTAATATTTCTGATGATTTATTAAAGACAAATATTAATAAAACATAGTTAAACTGAAAGACAAAATAGTGTATTTTATTATTACATAGGTTTTCTACGTATTTACTTAATATTTATACTTAAGAAATTAAATTTTATAAACTTGCTGAGAAAAACAAAACAAAGTGATATATTTTTTTATAGAAGTATTGCCACGTTATTTGTATGAGCAAACTACTTATTTCTGAGGACAAAAATTTATTAAGTAGAACAAATTTAAGCGGTGGCAACACAAACGACGGACAAAATAAAATACAAAAAATATTTATACGTTGCATTTAATTCAGTTTTACAAAAATGCATTTCGGCATACCTTTTCAATAACGATTTGTCGTCTCCTGGCTTCAACAACAGGAATAATTGAAATCCCCGGCATTTTTCATAACGCAATTTTTTATTTTTTTGGATTTCAATTGAAATTTTTGTATCAGCGCCTTTTTCTTTTTTTGTTTTGGTTCTGCATTTTATTCACCAATTATGTTTTTTTCTCTTTTGTCATGCACTACGTTGCCATACTTTATTTGAAGAAGCGAAAACAAAATCTATCGGAATTGCAAATACGAAATCAAAACCATTCCGATCGGAATTTGTGACATGTCTGTTTGTAAAAGATTTATTTTTTGCAAACAAGCATGATTGAAAACCCGCATTATAAAAAAAAAAATAATAACTTATCACTACCGGTGTTCACTTAATCGTACCAATGCCAAAGTGAAAAAATATAAATTTTCCAATTGAAAAAATAACGGTAAATTTTTGAATTTTTTTCATTAAAAGTTTCTAAATAATTAAAAATTAGTTTAGAGAAAAATTATAAACAAACAAGTGGAACAAACAAGTGTTTTTACTTTTATTCCAGTATTTTTTTTTTTTGTGACTCAATGTTGGCTATAGGCAGCGTTGCCGTTTTGGTTATTTTTAACCAAATTTGGTTAATTTTTTTTCTAATGTGTATTTTTTCTTCATTCTGGTTACCTTTTTTCATTATCGTTAATACAACAATCACTTTTTTAATATTATTTGAAAATTTCCATTAGAAGCTTTGGCAATCGTTAGCAAAGCGTTTTATATCTTTAAGCGTTTTTACTACGTTCAATTGAAAAACTTAAGAAAAACTTAATAAAATCGGTAAAATTTTAGATACAATAAAAATTTTAATACTGTTTTTAATAAAAAAAAAAAAAACAGCAACACATTTTACTTCTCATTTAAAAAATTTTTAATTTTTGTGTTAAAGAAGTTTTCGAAGATGGCCTTTTTTCTTTGATATTTTTGAAAACAAAAATTAAGTTAAGAATCTTTTAAACTGCGTTGAAAGTGAAATATATGATAATAATTCAAGTTTAAATAATAAACGGTAATAATTCATGAAATTAAGAAGATTAAGTGAAAAATTAATTGATAGGTATTTTCCCCTTATAAAGTGAATCAGAGGGTATATCTTTAATCGGCGACTTTGATGAGAGAAATTCGTAATCTTCCGTTATGCCTGTTTTGCAATACATTGATATTGATGGGCAGCGTTGTCAACTCAGTGCTTTTAGCACTGTTTTTAGTGCTTTTTAAAAGTTTCGACGCGGAAAATTTTCGAGTTAGTGTCTAGTGCTTTTCTTTTCATGTCAGTGACACCAAGCCAAAAATTAAAAAAAAAAAACTATAGACTAAAAATTAGTCTATAAACTATTCTAAAAGTCTATGAATTAGACTATAGCCTAGACTAATTTGTGGTCTAATTTTGAGTCTAGTCTATAATTAAACGTATATATTAATTCAATATACCTATTAAGACTGTAGTTTTACATGTAAATGAAAGTTTTCATGTGTGAAAGTTAACGTACATTAAACATAATTTTTTTAGTGAAGGTTTTTCACGTTTTGGTATCATTACTCCTTGGGCGATTTTCCGAAACGCTGGTATGTGCATGAAGCAATTGAAAATTTGTGCTATATTTAGGCTCATGTTATTTGACAGATGTTTAAAAACGTTAGTTGTTAATAAGTCAGGGCATTCTTTTAATTTTATACTAAGTTGGATTCGTTTAAACCCTTCAATTGGTGTTACTTCTGGTATTGTGTAATCATCTTGAGCATTAAATCTATTGCCTTCTGCGCCATAGACAGTGGATTAGTATCAAGATATGACATGCAAGCAAGATAGCTAGATAAGACTTCTGCCTTTTGGCTATTTGTTCTGGCCCAATTTCCATCTGCCATGTGAATGGCAGGAATTTATGTTATGAGTCTCTTTAAGTTTTTCGTTGATTTCTTATATTTTTTGATTTCTAAGTTATGTGCTAAGTTTTGTGTATCTTTCTATTAAGCCTTTTTTTGTTTGATGTAAATCTAGATTATTGGCTTATCTTTCTCAATCTTCTGTTATATTTTATCATCTCTCTGTATGTCTGGAGGGTCTAGAGTACTTTCGCACGCAGCACGTTGAATTAGATTTGCAAGAAACTCAACGCTTTCCTCAATTCTGTCAGTTTTTTCTGGTTTATTAGATGGTAGGTTAGAATTTTGCAGCACAGTCTGAAAATATTGCCAATCGGTAAATTTATTTGCCAAAAAAAAGCGATTTTGTCTTATAAATAGCCTTTTATATTTTATTATATATTATTTATATATTTTATTTATATTTTAACAAAATAAAATAAACCAAAGCTTAACTTTGCACGTTAGTTTTAATTCATCGTTCCAATGATTTTAGTTTTGCATTCAATTATGTCCACGTTACAAAAATTTTAAAGATTATAATTCCATAATGTAAAATACACTTAAAATATTATTCTTAAAATTTCAGGTGAATCGGTAAACAGGTTGTTACAGCTGTAGAAAGCAATCATAACAGACCAGCTAATAGAAATACGGTCTGCAATTGACTACTTTAGTAGCGGACAGTTTTAAGTTTATCTTCTGATTTTCATATGCTTTTAAGGAGACTTAAGTTGTAAGAAAAGTTTTTTTGTTTTGAGTTGACTCTCCAAGTTCAATGGCTTCGGGATTTGTTTGACCCTTAAGTATTAGAAATTGTTGTGCAGATCGATATTCCGTTTTTCTTTTTTAGGGCACTGAATTATTTCTATATTAGATTTAATAATTGCATGACGTAACTCCATACTATCTTAATTATTTGATTGCATATTAATAATTTATTTTATATTGAAAGTTATGCTTTTCATGTTTAATCCTGTTCCTTTTATTTAATATACTCTTACTGTTTGGATTAGGGTTTAATTTCATTCTCAAGTATTTTGCAGTGATCCTATATGGAACTATAGGTATGTAACTGGTTTAGACATTCTTTTGTATTTATGAAATCTATATAAGTAGGCCCGTTTTCGTTTACTTTATTATCCAATATTTAGTCAAAGCGGTTCTCACACACCATTTCAACTGGGATACAAGTTGTGTTAGTAATTGTGGCTACTCGGCATGTTTCGAAAACAGGTAGACTTGTACAGAAATGACTCGAAATTGATACTTGTAATACAGATGCGTCAATTTATCTTACCCTGAAGTACTAGTCTGCAATGGACAATTTAAGTAATACTATCAATTTGTACGCAAGCATCGGTTTGAACATAGATATTTACATTTTAGACATTCACATTATCAACTCCTTGAGGAATAGTAATTTTTCAAATTTGATTTGATTTCTCAGATTTCAAATTGATGAGAAGAAGGTATTAATTGTTTATGTATGTAGGTTTTGATGAAACCAATTTTATTTATTTAGTTTTTATTGAAACTTTTTTATTTTACAAAATATTTAAAAGTATTGTATTTTATTTACAAGTAAAATTCGCATTTAATGATGTTTAATCAGATCAAAACAAAAAAAAAAACTATTGTCTTGTTCACGTCTAGATCCAGAATGATTCTCTCGTCCTCAAACAAATATATTCTATACTTTATTCGTTAGTCGTTGTTATTTCGTTAGCCTACTATGTTCAGTCGTTAGTCATTGGTATTCTCGTTAATCGTTATTATTGGCTAAGCCTACTATGTTTAGTCGTCATTCATTGGTATTTTCGTTAATCGTTATTATTGCCTAAGGCTACTATGTTCAGTTTGCTGGCTGTTACAATTTTCGTTAATCGCTATTATTGTCAAAGTCTACTAGGTTTAGGTGTTAGTTGTTGTTATTTGGTTAATCATTATTATTGGACAAGACTACTGTGTTCAGTAGGGTTGGCCACTTCTCGTTCAACTTATCTCTGGTCCTACATTCGGCCATCCTGCACGGTCATTCGACTCGGATAACGGGTTCCACTTCTTCATAAATTCAGCTACCGTACTGGTTCTCTTTGGACCCTCACCTTCACCAACTTTTTCTACTTCATACCTATCATGTCCCACAATTCGAATCACCTTATACGGCCTTAAATACTTCGGTCGCAACTTCAAACCTGGTCAAAATTGAGTTCGTTTAATAGCCACTACTCCATTTTCTTTATACAATGGTGCTCGAATTCTCTTCGTATTAGACGTTTTCCTATTTTCTGCCTGAATTTTCGCTATATTTGACCTGGTTGAATTACAAATTTCATCTCTCTGCTCATCTAATTCTTCTACAGCAAATTCTTCAATCATGTTTCGTATGTTCTCATTTCACATCCTGTAAGAATCTTAAATGGCGAATATTTTATACTACGTGGAGGAGTATTATTTATACATTGTTGAACCTTATCTACATGCTTGTACCAATTCTGGGGATCTTCTGCGCATAGTTTCGAAAGCAATGTTATTACTTTTTTATTAATACGATATACCTGACCGTTTCCCCTAGGAACCCCTGTTGTAATAAGAAGGTGTTGAATATTACGCTCTATACAAAACTTATTGAACAAATTTGATGTAAAAGCTGTTCCCCTGTCTGATATAATTCTCTCCGGATTTCCAAAAATCGCCGATTGACGCTGGAGTCTATCAATGACTTCTTCCACTCCAGTGCTTCTGGTTGGATATAACCAAACACATCAACTACCACCAGAATGTGGTTATATCGTTTCTTCGTTTGCTCCATAGGGCCAACGTGATCGATATGGTATGTTCTTAACGCTCGATCTGACTTATCGATAGTGGTAAGAAGTCCTTCCTGTTTACCTGTCTTAGCTTCTGTTATTATACACTCTAAGCAACAACGAACTATTTTATCAACTTTTGAAGCGATGTTGGGTATATAAACTTCTCTTTCTGAAAGATCTCGCGTCTTCCTAGTACCAAAATGACCTTTTCTATGAGCAATTTGAATTATTTCCTCCTCCATACTTTCTGGAATCACTATAAGTTCCCGATCTGGATCCATGTAAACTAGGTCATGTTTTAAATAAAAATCCTCATAATACCCATTTTCAAGAATGTTTCTAACAGCTTTAACCCACTTGTCTTGCATCTGGGCTTGTTTGAGTCGAGTCATCCGACATCAAACAAGAAAACCTACTCAAAGCATAAACGTGCCGCATTTTGTTCCCAGATCTATGTTATATTATAAAATCAAACTCCTGTAAAAACATGGCCCACCTACACATTCTTAATGGAACGTCCTTCTTCTTTATAGTCATCGCAAAAGCATTACAATCTGTCACTATTTTAATTTTATGACCCATTAGAAATACTCTCCACTTCTTTAATGCTTCGATGATTGCCAAAACTTCGAGTTCGTAGGAGTGGTATTTTTGTTGCGCATCAGTAGTCTTACGACTCATATATTCCACCGGATGAAACTGTTGGTCATCTGCATTCTTCTGAAGCAGAACACCTCCGTAGCCATACATACTTGCATCGGTGTGTACTTCTGTAACGGCATTTGGATTATACAATTTTAAAACAGGTGAATTTATCAAACTTTCCTTAAGTTGTCTGAATGATACCATTTGTGCTTCTCCCATTACAAAATCTTTCTAAGTCTTTCTAAGTAAGTCAGATAAAGGTCTAGCAATTGTAGCATATCCACAAATAAATCTTCTAAAATACGACGTGAGGCTCAAGAAATGCTGTAGAGCTTTCTTCCCCTTAAGAATTGGAAAATTTTCAACTACCGATGTCTTCTCTATTGATGATCTTATCGTTGAATTTTCAACTATATACCCAAGATAATTAACCCTATTCATTAAAAATTGACACTTCTCCTACTTAATTCGTAAGTTATGTTTTCTAGCTCCCTGTAATACTTTTCTCAATTTTACGATTCCCTCCGAAACGTCCACCGATGGGATTATAATATCGTCAACATACACAATTATAGTACCATCCTTAAATATAAATAAACCGAGAAAATACCGCTGGAGAATTAGAAATGCCAAAGGTACGTAATTGGACTCATACTGGACGTTGTGTGTTACAAAGGCAATAAACTTTTTCGACTGTTCCTCAACAGGTACGTGAAAAAAACCATTCTTTAAGTCAAGTGTAGAATAAATCTTAGCGGATTCTAATTTATGTAACACGTCATCAATCAAAACCATTGGGAAGTTATCCCTCATAATTTTCTCATACAATTTTCGAAAATCGCAACAAAGTCTCTTTGGGCCGTCCTTCTTAGACACTAGAACGATTGGTGATGCATATTCAGAAATACTCAGCCGAATAATGCCCTCATTTAACCAGTCTTTAACTTGTTGTTCAACGACACCTTGATCCCCATAGGATAGACGACGTGGTCGTTAAAATATTGGGATATCATCCGACAATCCGGGAATCCCATCTGCAAAGTATTGAATTAAACTATTATCATCTAGCTTAACGGGTTTTCCTATTTTCAATAGTGTGTAAAGGTACTTCCTTACTTACTTTCTCTATTTCTCTTCTTTCGTTTTCTCAATATTTGATATATTTCAATTGCTGCTAGTTTGGTTACAAATTCCCTGACAAGTGCTTCCCTAAGAGAGTTCCAATTCTTTATCCCTCCCTGACTACGAATAAACATACGTGCTGCCCCCTTCAACAACTATTTCGCATAAATAAACTTATGTAAATTATTCCAACCTACTGGCTCAGCATTATCCTCAAAATCAGAAATCCACTCATCTATCCCAATATTGTCTGTACCACAAAAACCAGTCAAAGAGTCCTCAATATCCCGTAGCGTGAATATATTTCTTTCTCTAACTAAAACCGGTTCATGACGTGACATCAACGTATTCCGAGCAGAGACCTGCGCCGAGCAAATTTGTCGGCGGCGGCGGCTAAAATTGAAAAGTTTCGGCGGCGCCTTTATGTCTGCTGTGATCCGAAATGATATAAATTTTTTTTTTTTTTTATTATTATTCATTTATTAAAAATTTCAGGAATGTTTACATTATTAATTACAAAGTAAATAATTGAGGCAAATAAATTATATCAGCTGCTCAACATGTTATGGATTTTCCCCGAAAGTTGAATTTTCCTCCTTATTGGTTAACTAAGCAATCTTCAAAGAGTGTCTAAGGCATATTGGTTAGATAGAGATAGTTGTTGGTTTGTTTTATTGTTGTATGGCATTTTATGTATAATTTTCCAATGTTTCCCCGCGAAGCTATTCAGCTTGTCTGCAGGATATTTGTGCAAAAATTTACATATTTTCTGTTTTTCGTTCTAATTAAGTTCTTCTTTTAGATTCTATATTTGGCTTTAGTTACTCATTGTAAACTTATGAGATAGTTTTTTATTTGTTTCTTTTTTTCGTATTTGTTTCTATTGTTTATTATATAAATTGGTATTTTATTGAGAATTGTTGGTAATGTTACTGGAAGAGTGTTTCTTCCATATTCATTTAGAAAGCGATTAACTTTAAATCTTCCTTGTGATTTTCTTCTTGTGTTATATGTATGATCGATTTGTTTCAAAAAATTTGGGTTATCGGCAAATTCATTTATTATTGTAATATTATAAATGTTTTTTACGCTTAAAACGTTTGTAGCTTTTGTTATATTGAAATGAGTGTTATTATCTGTTGGATGAGTATTGGTGTTATATTGTTGTTTTTTCCATAATATTCTGAGTATCTGATCTTGTGTTTTCTGCAACGTGCTGTTGTATTTAACATTTCCCCAAGCAGCTATACCATGTCTCAGATATGATTCAGCAAGTGAGAAATAGGCTTGACGTAGTACGGTGTATGGTACACAGTTGCTCAAGTGAAATAATATATATGAGATTTTTCTAAGCTTTTTTTGTAGACTTTCAATATGTATTTTCCATTTAAAGCTACTATCAACGTAGAGTCCTAGATACTTGTATGAGTTGACCTTTCCTATTTTGGTTGAACAAGAGTCGTTTTGGTATGTGTTGTTAGATGTTTTATGAATACAATCTGTGTTGTGAAATGTTAGGTTTATGTCTGAGCTTACAAGATGAGGTGGTTTGATGTGCATTACTTTTGTTTTATTTGCATTGATGATAAGACCATTATCGTGCGACCATTTTGTTGCAATATCTAATTGTCTCTGCATAATTTCAATTGCGTTTGATATATTTTTGTTAGCAACAATTATAGCTGTGTCATCTGCATATGCGTAGGTCGTATCATTTAAATGTCTTAGCATATCATTTGCGTACATAATGTAGAGTATTGGGCCGAGCTTTGAACCTTGTGGTACACCACAATCATATGTTATTTCATTACTAATTATGTTTTTTATTTTAACACAGTACGATCTGCAATCTAGATAATTTTTAAACCATCTTAAAATATTACCTCTTATTCCGTTCCTCTCTAGAATTTCAATCATTTTAGTGTGCGATAATGTGTCAAGCGCTTTGCTGAAATCGATGAAAAGCACTAGAACATACATACTATTACTTAAGCATTGATTGATGTGTGTTGAAAAATTGCCTAATAGCTTATTAATATTTTTACCTTTTTGAAATCCAAACTGGTTTTTATTTATAATTTTGAACTTTTGTAGAAAATCTGTAAGTCTTTTAAATACGACTTCTTCCAAAACCTTTTCTACTACAGATAAAATAGCTATAGGTCTATAGTTGTTAAATTCCATTTTGTCTCCGTTTTTATATATTGGCCTTACTAACGATATTTTTAGCAAATTTGGCACAATAGCCTGTTCTAAGCTTGAGTTGATCAGTTTGGTGATGATAGGTGTTAAGAAACTAGCATTATTCTTGAGGTCTTTTGGTCGTATCCATCAATTCCAGCGCCTTTTCCAATATTTAATGTTTTTAAAATGCTGTACATTTCTTCTTCACTGGCGTAGTTAACGAAAATAGTGTTTAGTACGGTATTATGGGTATTATTTATTGTTTCTATATCACAATTGTGTATTAATTTTTTAACGTTTGAATGAAAACTTAAAGCAAAGTTATTTGAAATAACACTAAGATTTTCATTTTTGAAATGTTGCGCGAATATCATTTCTTTTTTCAATAAATTTTTTTTTATAATAGTTATTTTTCTCAAAAGTAATTTTTTTATTAACGAAATTTCTAAAATTTTTGTATTCTTTTTCATATATTTTATTTTTAGGATTATTTCGCCATTTTTTAAAAAGTTTATCCCTAGCATCACAATATTTTACAATCTCATTACTAATCCAAGGATTTGTTGATCTTTTTTTATTTGATATTTGTTTTTTTGTTGAACTTTGGTATATTTTATTAAACATTTCGTGCATTTTATTATATAACTGATTTGGGTCTGATATTTGTTGCATTACTATATTCCAATTGGTTTCTTGTATTTTTTTGTTAATTTTAAAATTGTTAAAATGAGGCCCCTGACTGAAAGATGTTGGTTGACTCTGTTTTTTTACATTTTCTTCATATACACAACAAAGTGAGTAGTGATCAGAGATGGTTGTTGTTATTATTACAGCTTTTGCTTTTGTTGTTGCTTTGTTATTTCTTAAAAATATATGATCAATACACGTGCTTGTGTTTCTTTTAATATCTACACGTGTACTCTCATTAATCATACATTGCAGCCCGTTATTCATTATCATGTTTAGATATGTTGTTGTTGTGTTGTTTTCTCTTAATATATCTATATTTATATCCCCCACTATTATGATCTCTTGTTTTTTATTTATGTTGTTTATGATTACATCAAGTTCGTTGATGAATATAGGGACGCTTTCGTGAGGGGGACGATATACTGTGAGTAAAGAAAGTGTTCTCTTGTTGATATTTACATCAAGTTTTATTATTTCAAATGAGTTTGGTGTTAGAGAAATTTTATTAAATGTTATATCTTCTGCAATATAAATAGCAATGCCTCCACCTCTGTTTTCTCTGTTGTAAAATACAGAATTAAAACCTTTTATTTTATAAAAAATGTTTTCATTATCAGTTATATTAGTTTCAACTAAGATAATAAATTTAATTTTATTTATTACACTATTTATTGTTGCCAGAAAAGGGGTGAAATTTAGTCTTAGTGATCGAATGTTCATGCATATTAATGATGTGGGATAACTTAATAGGATATTATCAATTTCATTAAAGTTGTTTAAAGTTTGTTTTTGATTATTTATCATTTCTTATTTTTTTATTATTTTTTATTATATTATAAAAATATATATATATATATATATATATATATATATATATATATATATATGTATTTGAATTGTATTTTTTACATTGCATTTTTAATGGATTCAATATCTGCAGCATTATTAATGGTGAATAAGGTTGAGTTTTCATTTTTTCGTGCGAAGATAATGCCATTTCGTACCCAGACAAATTTCCAGTTTTCCTCCTTTGCTTTTGTTTTAGCTTGCCACAAGAGATGACGGTTATGAAACGTTAATTAATCATTTATATATATATATTTGTTAACCATGTTATCTTGATCAGTTTTATTGATTATTTTTGCATCGACGCGATGTCTTTCAATTTTACTCATAAACTCGGTCTTTTTGCGCAGTGTAGAGAATTCTATGATGATTTTGTTTTGTTTTCTGATACGGTATGCATTTGTAATATCTTCCTCATTTATCTCAACATTTATTGTTGTACCAATAGTTTTAATCACTTCATACTTGGAGATTTCGTTGTTTTGTATGTTTTTTATTTCGATATTTTTGCTGATCATTTGCTGTTCTAGTTTGTTTATGCGTGATTCGTTGTTATTGATTCTAGTGTCTCTGTTTTTGTCCTTCTCACCAATCTCTTTCACTTGATTAACTAGAGTCGCAAGAGTATTTGATATTGTTGAGAGGGCGATTTGAATTTCATCTTTCATTTGTATGTTGGATGTGTTTACGTTTACTGCAAGTTGTTCAACAGTTTTCTTAATCTTCTTCATATCTGCCTTCAGGTCTGCTACATTAGATTGAACAGAGCATAGCCTAGAATCGAAAGAGTTCAATCTAGAGTCAAACGAGGTTAATGACATTGTCTCTTTGAATTTTTTCGATAGGTCATTCTCTGCTGTCTCTCCATCATCATCGGTTCGAGCTTGTTTCCTGTTGTTGTTGTCCTCAAAAACAACGGTTTGGTACAATGAATTTGGATTTCGTCGTGGCTTACAAATTTGACATTTCCATGTAGTTTTTTTCTCACCATACATCGATAAGTACGTGTTTTCGGATATAGGGCAGCAGGGGGAAAAATGATAATTGTTATTGCAATTGAAGCATTTAACATAGTTTGTAGTTGTTATCTCCTTACTGCATTGTTTACAGAAAACAGTCTGACTCATTTTTGTACTCTCTTTTGAATTTGTTTGTGTCTATTTTAAAATGTGTTTGGTTGTTTTTAGTATTCACAAGAAAAATTAGTTTTTTGTTTATTTAAAAGAAGAATAAATCACTTTATTTATGAAATTTTTTTAATTGTTTTTCACAATAATGTTGGGGCACTTGTAGGGATTGTATAAATATAAATTTTTAATTTAGATTTGCACTATTTTGACTGTTTTTAACCGTTTATATAGGAGTTTATATAGGAGAAGAATAGCTAAGAAATGAAAATAGAACAGTTAATTATTTTTATTGTGCAATTTAAAACAATTCGAAGTAAAATGCCGCGTGGTCCATATCTTACTGATTTCGAAAAAGCTCAAATTTCGGTTTACTTAAAAAATGGTTTAAGTTTCCGAGAAATTGCGAGAAAAATTAACCGTTTACATGTGGTTGTTACAAATTTTGCTAAAAATCCGGAGTCTTATGGTAAAAAGAAAAGTGGTGGCCAAAGAAAAAGCTTTCTAAAAGAGATGAGCGAAGAATAATTCATTGTGCAAGCAATTCAATGAAGAATCTTACTCAAATTATAAGTGAATGTCAAGTAAATGGGTCAAAATCAACCATAAGTAGACTCCTTAAGAATTCTAAGACCATTGTTCGTCAAAAACTTTTGTGCGTGCCAAAAGGCGGTTCATTAATGGTTTGGGGAGCATTCTGTGCAGACAGTATGCTTGATTTGGCCTTTCCAAGTACAAAAATGAATTCTACGGAGTACATAAAGTTACTTGAAGATAAATTAGTGCCTTTTTTAGAGAGCAGCAATGAGCAACATTATATTTTTCAACAAGATAATGCGTCTGTACATGTGAGTCGTCAGACAAAGGGATGGTTATCTTCAAAAAATATCGAAGTACTCGAATGGCCCGCTTGTTCCCCAGATCAAAATCCAATTGAAAACATTTTCCATCTAAAAGAAGCAGTTATTGATGCCTGGAAATCAATAACAGAAGAAATGAGAAAAAATCTTGTTGACAGTATGTCTGATCGAATTTTCGAATTGATTCAGAAAAAAGGAGGGCTCACACATTACTAAAATCTAAATTTTCTTCGAATTTTTGTATTTTAAGTTAATTGCATTTCTAGTTATGATACACTAAGAACTTTTGTTAATTTTTTTTTTAATAGTATAATAAAGAATAACTGGATTGTTTTATTTTTTTAATAATTATAGTTCATTGCTATTTCATATATATAGGTAAAACTGTTCACATTTTTATATATCTTGCAAAATTTAAAAAAAATAGGTTGTATTTATAGATATGCAACGCAGTGTATATAAATATCATATTTTATATATAATTAAAATTCATTGTATTAAAAACATATTTTCATATATTTTAATTTTCTTACATACATAAAACGGCGGCTGAATTTAAGCTGACTTAAGCCGAATAAATTTTCGGCGGCGGCGGCATTTAAATTTTGTCGGCGGCTCGGCTTAGCCGGCTGTCAGCCGATCGGCGCAGATTTCTGATTCCGAGTCAGAATTTGGTGCACTCAGGCTGAAATATTCTATAAGCCGATAACGAATCTCGGCCTTTCGTCCCTTTGTAGGTAGTCCTATCTCTGTTAACTTGTCCTTTAAACCTTCCACTGTCAAAGAAAAATTCCGTTTAAGTCCATGTTTACAAATTATTTATTCGTCCGATTATTAAAAAAAAAAAAAAATTCAGTAACAAAGTAAATACTCGTATATGTATGAATAATAATAATTAATAAAATGGGAAATTGAATTTAATAAACTAAAGCAGATCAAAATTAAATATGAGTATTACATGTACTATTAAAATTACAGTGTGATTTTAATAATCTGTGCAGTTTTTTTTTTTTTAAATTTAGAATTTAAGTTGAATTGTAACCCATTAATTTGGTTAATAATAATATTAATAAAAATAAGTAATAAAAATAATTTTAATTAAGATAATTACAAAACAAAAAAGAAAACAAATACTTCCAGTTAAGTTTCTTCGTACACAATCTTCACAGCAACTGAGCACTTTTCTTTCTTTTCACTTCTCTTATTTTGTTCTTCAGCACACACAGCTTCATTTCGGGGTTGTTTCTCGGATTTTGTCAAAATCTCTCTCACTCTCTTAAAACACATTAATGTTGTTGTTGATGATGTTGTTGTTATTTTCCACTGTTAATTTATATTTTAATATATTTTCTAAAACGTCTTTTTTTTATTTCCTTTAATATATTTTTTTTTTTGAATTTTCTTGTTGTTTATGTATTTTGGCTGACACTTAATTGGAGTTAACGTTCATATATTATTTTTTGCTTCTTTGACCTCGCCTTTCACACGCGCACAATTTCCTTTCACTTATTAGTTTTCTTTAAAAAAAAATGACACAACAAACAAAACTTTTCAAAGCCACAGCAATTGCCCCATTTTTTTCACTTTTTGTTTCTTGTTACTAGGACACAGGCTTGAATTCGGTTGAGCCCCCAAAAATGTAGGTTTTGATGAAACCAATTTTATTTATTTAGTTTTTATTGAAACTTTTTTATTTTTTATTTTATAAAATATTTAAAAATATTGTATTTCATTTACAAGTAAAATTCATATTTAATTATGTTTAATTAGATCAAAAGAAAAAAACCTATTGTCTTGTTCACGTCCAGATCCAGAATGATTCTCTCATCCTCAAACAAATATATTCTATACTTTATTCGTTAAGGTTCAATTAGTCGTGACTTTACCATAACGCTGTAGTCGTAACATAATCCATAACCGTAAATTTACTATTAGCAGCAATCAGTGCTGCCATGGTCATAAACAGCTGTTTACGTTAATTGCACATATGTATTTTTAAAAAGTTCAAAAGTAAACAAAAAAGAAATGTGTATACATGTAAGTAAATTCAGCAAACAGCTGTTTATGGTTATGGCAAAAAACCAAAATTCAATTGGTACATATGGTTATCATTATGACTATGGCATTATGGTAAGTCACCTATAATCGAAAACATTGATGTCCATAAAGTTGGCTAAAACAGCTGATTTATATTGTTATGGATAAGTCACGACTAATTGAACCTTTAGTCGTTGTTATTTCGTTAGCCTACTATGTTTCGTCGTTAGTCATTGGTATTTTCGTTAATCGATATTATTGGCTAAGCCTACTATCAGCATTGTCAACTATAAATTTTCAAAAAGCACCAAACTCGTTAAAAAAAGCGTAATTTTGACAAAAAAGCACTAAAACATTATAATATTTATTTTAATTTTATCACCATTTTATATAATCGGTAGAAAAATTTACAAACCAAAATTAATATTATTTATTTAACTCCAGCAATAATAAGGAAAAGAGTTTTTGTTTTCATTTATTTGCTTATTTATTATATGATTGTTCAAAAAGTATAAAATATTATTTGAGTTAATACTTTGTATTAATTTATATTTCAAAACAAATAATTTTTAATTTCTTTTATTAGTTTAAAAAACTTTTTTGGGTTTTAACAAGTTTTTTATGTGGTTGCATATATAATGTATTTCAAACAACTTATAAAGAGTTGCATTTCAAAGTACAGCCAAACGCGGTTATAACGAACTCCGTGAGGCCAGAAAAAATAGTTCATTATAGACAAAGTTCGTAAAAAACGGGGTGCAGTCATAGGAGAAAATATAAAATACAAAGAATTTTTTTCATTTATTAAAAACAAAAAGTGTTTTTTTTTATTAAAAACCAAAAATATGTGTTAATTCTTTTTATCTAGCAGCTGATTAAAGATACTGAGTTATAATTTAATGCTGCCATATTAAATAAAAGTAAAGACTATTGCCACGCTTCAAAGTTTTTTCTGAGTGTTCGTTAAAAAAAGTTAAAACGCATGAAATTTAATTACTGAGACCATTTAAAGTAGATCCTTTTAACCGAGAATTCGTTATAAACGAGTTCGTAATAAAGGAAGTTTTTTGTATGAAAATTGTTGTTAAAACATTGGGACTTGAAAATATGTACGTAATAACCAAGGATTCGTTATTTAATACCTTTTTGAAACGTTAAATAATCTACACTTGACGAATTATTTTTTTTAAATTTTTGATTTGGTGTCACTGACATGAAAAGAAAAGCACTAGGCACTAACTCGAAAATTTTCCACGTCGAAAGTTTTAAAAAGCATTAAAAACAGTGCTAAAAGCACTGAGTTGACAACGCTGCCTACTATGTTCAGTTTGTTAGTTGTTAATATTTTTGTTCTTCGTTATTATTGTCAGCCTACTAGGTTTAGTCGTTAGAAAAAAAAATGTAACGCTCAAGTCGTTGTCAATATTATTGTCCAATATATTGAACATTAAAAATTGGTATATCAAAGAAAAATAGTTGGTGTACGAATTAATAGTGTTTAGAGCTCGTAGATTATATTTGAATAATATAGCACACGGGTTCTTGGGTGACCTGATAGTATAGTAGGTAGTGTTATAGATTATTGATGAGATCGATTCCCTTCATAGGCTCTGGTCTCTTACACTACACCGCATATCAGATCTTAACTACTCGGCTCGTATTAATTAGATTAATTTTTTTTCTTCATATATTTTACATACATATGTAAATGGCCACTTCAACCCTTCAGTCCGGATTTAATGCGTGAGTGGTGAGATCTCCAGTTTAATGTCGATTCTGAACGACAAATTTTTGAGAAACTTTTTGGCAGGTTTATTTACGCTCAGAGTATTTACCAGAAATCTGCTGAGAGCAAATCGCCGAAGAAATATTTTTTTTTCATATTTCATTCTATAAAATTAAGACACACAATATAAGTGGTGTGAGAAGCTGGTCTTTATGTATGTATTCAGTGGGCTGAGGAGAATAATATACATAGATATGCAGTATATACTATTGCTGAAGAGGATAGAACAAAAAGCATAAATCGACCACCTTAACAAAGTTAGTCAGCACAAAATAGCTCCGCTTTTTAACAAATCATAGTATGTACTAGAGGTGTACACAAGACATTCTGCTAGCTTACCCTTCACCGAATGCAATACTGCAGTGTACTCTTTTTTGTTGCTCTTGATTTTACAAGTGCACTTAAATGTGCATTTCTCATTTATCCAGTGTATACAACAACACTTTTGTTTGTGAAGTAACGGAACTATTCTTTGTTGCGAACTTGTGCAAATTTCAAAAAAAAGCTGAGACCCGTGTTTAATTAAATCCTCTAAAGATTAAAATATGTTAATTTGGCATTTTTATTACAAACACCCCCGAACAAAAAATTAGAAAACCATTTTTTTTTTTCAGAATATCCTTAAAAAAAGAACATGGATGATCGTTCTTGAACAAATTGTATACACTGTTGGACGCGCCTTAAAAAAAACCTTTCTAATGATATAGATATTGTATATGTTGGTATGGAAACATATCCTTAAATTAACAAAATATTCAAAAATAGACCCTTTTTCAAAATGGTCCACCTCACGAGAGGTCGAACCTGGAGCTGAAATATTTTAAATGTTGTCTTAAAAAAGTCCAAGGTTCATTTTTAGGAGGGTACATCGAACACTTTTTTTGGTGAGTCGCTCTAATGTACATATGTATTAGGGATGCCAAACGGGATCGGTTTTTAAAAATCCCGGGATTCGGGATTTTGTAAATCCCGATCCCGGGATAATTCAGGATCCAAAAATCCCGAAAAATCATAGGCTAAATCGCGATTTTCTCGTAATAATAAAAATATTTCGTTAACAAAATCGTTTGTATTCCAATCATGTATGCATATCAGAATTATATACATACATAATTGGTCATTACAACCCTTCAGTTAGGATTACGTGTGTTAAGTTTCATACATAAGTGGTGGGACCTACAGTTTAAAGTCGATTCCGAACGACAGATTTTTGAAAAACTTTTCATGGCAAATATCAGAATTTTATATCATTAAAAATAAAATATTAAAACAGCAAGTCAAAAAGTAACAAAAAAGCCGTAAAATAACAAAAATTAAAAATTGTTCACACATATGCAAATGCATTAGTTTTAAGAAAATTATTTGTATTCCGACAAAAAGATTAAAGCATCTAACATGTGATCTGATAGGCTTGCACGAATTTTGTTGTCAACATACCCTGCCGTTGAAAAACACTTCTCGCAATCAACATTTGTTGTTAAAATAGTTCCAAGATAGCTGTATGCAGCTTGTAAATATTCACCTCTACTACCTCCTGATCTAAATAAATCTATTTCTTTGGACAGTTGATTATCTAAATCAGTTACCCTATTAATTCGTTTTATAGGGCTTTCCTCATCTAATCTTGACTTCGATAATAGTCAAGTAATACAGAATTTTTTTTCAGGACCATTTGTAGGGTCAAAATACATATGAATTAATAATCCCGAAAAATCCCGGGACAAGGATTCGGGATTGTGTGAATCCCGAAAATCCCGGAATTTCGAGTTTCGGGATTTCCCGATTGGCATCCCTAATATGTATGTACTTAATTCACTTTAATTACTTTAATAATTTTCACTGCTATACTCCGGACAACTCGATAATCCGAACGTGCCTAAAACTTTATATATCCGTATTGTATGTATATATCCACTGTATGTATATATACCGTTTAAAAGACCCAATTTAAATTTGTGATATTAGTTCAGAAATGTATGTAATCAATAAATTTCTGCGGAAAGTCCAAGAAACAGTTTTTGTTAAATAAAACAACTTTGGAGGGTTCAAGAAATATAAAAAAAATTTTCGAGTTCTACTCAACAAAACTCACAACATACGTACACTATGTCATTAGCTGGGTATATTTAATTTTTTTTATTTTCATTTAGGAATTCGGAAAATAATTTCTATACACTGTTATTGAAGTAACACCGAAGCTCTTCTGTCCAAAAGTTTTTATTTTAGAAAATAAAAATTTGACAGCACACAATAACCAAAAATTAAATCCCATAAGGAAATAACATACAACTGTCGTTGCATTGCAGAAATCTGAAATATTAGGACTGTGAAAAATCCTCTACAAGAAGTTGCTGACAGCGGACACCAAGGCCCTTATATAAAGTGAATTTCGAATAGACCATCGTTTGAGTGCTGTACGGGTAATTTTTGAGTCAATATCGATTTACAATATTTTTTATTTTGCAACTTTTAATTTATAAGGGTCCATTATTATATTTGTTCGAATTTCTGTTGTGATAATAATACGACTGTGGCTACTATTTGATACGAAATTTTAACATTTAACAAATGCGATTTGCCCACAGTTACCGCAAATATGTATGAGTGCACGTAAGTTTGTATGTATGTATGTAACTGAAGTTGCTTAAATAGAAACGAATAGATATGAATTAAATAAAACAACAGATACATTATTTGCGGTAACTTTATTTATTGATTGATTGATTAACGATTTAATAACAGATTTTTTTTCTTTTTTTTACTATAATATTAATAACATTTTTATATAATTAGTTAAGCATAATTTGTTTTATAACAATTAAATATAACAAATCAAATCAAGAAAATCGGAAGCAAATATTATTGTTTTTTTTTATATTCATATTTCATTTTGTAGGATTTTCGGTCAAAGATCAGAATACTATCTGTCAAATGCTTTTACGACTGTTTAGTAATTGTTGAATTTGTATCGCTATTTGCTTTTGAACAAAAATAAAAAAAAATATACAAAATAAACAAATAAATATAAATTAAATGTAAGTAATATTACATACATATATGAATTTTATGAAATAATGTTGATTGTATTAATAAGGGATATAATTTTGCTTTTTTGACTACCAAAAATGACTAAATCAAACATCCTATTGGCGATCTTTTATTGCAATTATGTACATACATACATAGATAGTAAAAAGTGAGAAAGAAATCATACTCATCAAACTAATGAAATTACACAATTAAATATAATTGATATTTAACTCCAAAATGTCAGCAAAACATTTAATTTTATTGTGTGCTGTGTAAATGGTCCAATTGGCAATGGTTTAAAACAATTATTATTTAAATCATAAAAGACTTATCTTTGATTTAGCGTTCTTTTTTTATTATTATGAAACTTTAAGTCACAGTCAAATCTACACTAATCGTGTTAGACAAGTCGTCAATTTTATGCGCAAGAGGAAACCGTATTCAAATTGATGCTAACGTCAAAATATCAAAAAAAAAAAAAAACAAAGTCTAAAGTAAAATATGTCGTCAATCCTAACTTTTATACAATTCTACGCTTTGAATATTAACTAGACCTTGATCGTCGACCATCTCCCAATTTAGTATGAAATTTTTTTTAGTATTTGATTTAAAATGCAATGAAAACATTCAAGTATTTACTTTTTTCTTTCAAATTTAAATGAAGTACGTATTATTCAAATACATCTAAAAGAGTTTTATGGTACTCACAAATTCGAATATATTTTAACAAGATTTCCCAGACAAATGAAATTCGAATGTGTTACTATATATCATTGCAATCTAGTAGATTTCGTGATACCATTATGTTTCTGTATTTAAGTACGTTGAGCAAAATTTCAAATCTCACTGACGAGATTTCGTTTCGGAGTAGACGGACTTTTAGATTATAAAAATAGAACAGTATTCATAGTATATTATTCATATTGGCGTTAAACTTGGGTTTAGTTAAAGGTACCTTTAGCTAAAGGGAACTGTAAAGTTACCTTTAACTTAATTTCGTTATTACAACTTACAGGTAAAATAAAATAAATTTTTTCAAATATATGACAGTGTAGGAGCAATGTCGATAACACTGCTTAATAAAACAAGTTTTTTTTTTAACACAGAGGCAACGACGGGCATCGTTTTTTGTTATCTATCCCCATTTTGATTATATTTGAAGTTGCCATATTAAAAATAATAAAGTAAAAGTTCAAACATAAGCTTTACTTTAAAAGTTGCCGATAGGATGATCATCCCTTTAGCTTAACGATCACTTCTACCCAAGCTATAAAGTAAAAGCCGCCGCCGCCGAAATTATTCGGTTATCGCTTAAATTTAGCGCCCTTAGTATGTAAAACTTACTTAAAAATATGTTTTAAAATTGTATCGTATTTAATTTTAGAATTTTTTTTGTTTATGATTAACATATGAAGTTTTTTGTTCATTTTGTGATATTAATAGAACCTTTTTTTGAGGAAATTGAACACCTTTCTGTTTTTGGTGATGTGGTAACACTTCTTCTAAGACAAAAAATTGAAATGAAGAACCAAAGAACTACAAATTTCAATAATTTAAATGAGTTAAATTCATCTGATTCCGGTGACGACCATGCTATTTTTAATGGTATTGATTTCCCAAAACAATAATTGAAACTCCAATTTCAATTAGCTTTTAGCCAAATTTTTTTGGAAAATTTTATTTTGAATACTTATTTCTGATAATTGTTTTGTAGGTGTTATAATATGCGAAATAATTTCAGGTTTGGAGTTTCTGCGTCGAGATCAAACCTCTGTAACCATTTACGTGGTCATGGTATTGATGTAAAATCGAAAAAATTTGAAAATTCGAATGCCAAACCTAAAACCATATTGCCAGGAAGTTCTGAAAATGCAGATTCCGAAAAATTTGCTAACGCATGTCTGCTTGTGCAAATGTGCTGCAGAGATCTAAGGCCCTTTAACATGGTGGAGCAACCAGGGCCATTTTATTTATGTCATTTCGGATCACAGCAGACCAGTGTTGCCACCTTGTGTGTAATTTTACTTTTTGTTCTAATTTTTTCTTTAGTCGCTTATTTTTAATAATCGATTTGCTAACAATGATTATTTAGTAAATTTACTGCAATTTTTGGCAAAACCTCTGAGAGTAAATAAAATTGCCATGAAAAGATTCTCTAAAATCTATCATTTGGAGTCCATTTTAAAACTGTAGGCCCCAACACTCATATATAAAATTAACGCACACTCATAAGTGGTGTGAGAAGCTAGGTCGTAATCCTGACTGAAAAGTTATAATGACCAATTATGTGAGACTAATGTTTCATACATGGATTTTTGTTCTTTACATACATAAATGTTGGAAATGTATGCATATTATTTAAATAAATAAAAGAGCCGCCGAAACTTTACCATATTTCGGCTGACAGCCGGCTTAAAGCCGCCGCCGAAGCTTTTCAACTTTAGCCGCCGCCGCCGACAAATTTGCTCGGCGCAGGTCTCTGCTTCTACCTTTTTGGACTTTAGATAAAAATAAAATGAGTGTAAAAGTTTTTTAAAATGATTAAAGAAATTATTTAATTCCAAAACGTGGTTTTCAATGGGCCATAATCATAGTCATAGTCAAAAAAGTATACTTTAAGTACCATTTATAAAAAAAGTCTACTTTTCGGCTACTGCAGACGATAAAAAGCTTTCTTTTTCCACTAAAGTCAATTTTATACTTAAAACAAGGTGAAGTTGTTTTTAACAAAGTTAACATCATTTTAAATCTGTCAGCTGTTTGTCATTTGTCAAAAGTTGCAAAATCAAAACAAACCAAAAAGTAATTTGAATTGTGTTAAATTTTTTATAAATTGTAGAAAAAGTGTTAAAAATAATTGAAAAAATGTGTACAATTCAGGACATTGAAAATGATTTTGGTATTATTGAAGATTTGTATAAAGGAAGAAAGCCTAAATTGTATAAGGTAAGGTTTTGCCCATTTGTTTATTTTATTATTATTATGGTGCTTTTATTATCAGCTGTGCAGAGATGCCACTTATACAATATTTAACTTAAAACCATTATTAATTTTCTCTATAGTTAAGAAACAGTTAGTAACAAGTTTAAATATTAAAGTTTGTTTTTAAAATCATGGACTATGATGATTATGATTATGGCCCATTATCTTCAACACCCAGATATACCTAATATGTATAAGAAAAAAATCAAATGATCGCAGAATCTAAAGACATTGATATCATGCCATGCTACCATATTAACAAAAATTTCTAATTGATGGATTTATTTTCATAAAAAGGTCCTTTATCAAAGATGGTGAACGAAAAAAAAGAACAATTACTTTCCCGTCCAGTTAGAGCGTGTTTAGTGAAAGTGAATTTCTTAAGATAATTTGGAATGCATGTTAAGTTACTTACATACACATGTTGGCAGTTCCTTTGGCGTCCATGATCCATCCGACTGGCAAGTGCGTTCATGTTTTCCCACTAGCTCGTAACCAGTACCGCAGTTATAAGTAATTTTACATCCATACGTATAACATTCACCTGAATGCCATCCATTAGCAGGATCTGGCGGCTGACCACACGAACGGGCTATAAAATTTAATTTGTTTAACAATTACAGTTAAAATAGAAAAAAGAAAATAAAAACTTAGAACCTACGTTCGCACTGTATGTCAGGTCCATACCAACTGGCTTGCCCGTCGATTGCGAGGCATTTAGCACGAGGAAAACCGTTTGTAACATAACCGGTGTGACAATGATATTGTACCGTGGAATCCAAATCAAATGTTTCTTGTTCCGGAAGTGCCGAGTTCCTGGCATGTTCGATTTGGGGAGGTTTTAGACAGTAAACTGGAAAAGAAAGCAAGTTGGACATAAAGTCACAGCTCTAGAAAAGGATGCATTAAAGGCAAAACATACTGTTTTGTTTACAGGCTGGCTCAGCACCTGCCCAATTGCCATCGGCTTGGCATAAGCGGCTTTGCAAGCCTACCACATGGTAACCGTGAGGACAGGAATACGACGCTCTTGCACCGAAATGTCTTCCGCCAACTGTAACCTGTCCTAACGTTGGCTGTGCTAATTCTGGGCATTCTCTATCTAAAGAAAAAAAAAAACCCCGATACTAAAACAAAGTGTTTAATTTTAAAAGAAAAGCAAAACGTACCTGGTTTAATGCAAGACATGCCACATACACCGTCACACAAACATTTCTTTTTCTTACTCTTGCAATCTTCATCGGAAGAGCATTTTCTTAAGCATTTTTGGCCGAGCAAAGTTGCTTGCTCTTCATCACGTGGACAGTCGGACGATGGAGAATTGCGAGGATTCTTGTAGACTCGTCCATCATCATCAGCTTCGGACGAATCATCATCGTCATCCCAATCATCATCTTCTTCATCTTGAGGAACATCGGTTGGCGTTAGCGGAACGGATAGGGCTGATGGTAAAATAAAAGCAAATACAGAAATATGTCAAATGAAATGGTCAATGTTTGTAAGTATGTTTGCAGGACGTACTTAATATTATGAATGTTATAATCTTTATAATCGCTTAATTTAAAATAAATGAATTTATATTTGTTTTAATGTCAATTTCAGTAGATTCTTTGAAATCTTTGGGGCGGTTGTAGATTTTGTTAAATGGGCCTGTTTTAATAAATGACGAAATCTTTGTTCCAATCAGCCAATATTTGAACCTCGTACCCAATAAAATAATAGAGGAATAGAGCACATTGCACTCTAACTTCATCATAATATGTAGGAAAGCACTGTGATCAACGAGGGAGTTAAGTCAATCTTTGAATTTATTATTTCTAACAATTTGATGATATTTAATGAAGGCCGCACACTCAATTTTGTAACTAAGAGCAGAAAAGAGGCATTGGATATAACCATAATAATACAAAGGTTAGCATGCTCGGAAGGAGTTTATTACCCAAAGCTAAAGGTGGGATCACATGATTGTCACAATGCACCAATTTTATAAAATTTTTATTGTGCTGAATAGGGGCCCAATAAAGAAATTGTCCCAATAAAATTCTCTGTAGTCAGATGATTGCCTTATCGTACATAAAGTTGGTTGTCGTAAATTGACGCAAAACGGCTTAGTGCCAATAACTGCCGCTTTGCAGTCACACGATTGTTCTAGTGACAACTATCAGAAACAGCTGTTGTGCTAGATTTGTTTTGTTTACAAAAATATTGAAAATTTTAATACATTCGGTAAAAAATGAGTTCATTGAAAAAAAAAAAGAAAATTGCGTCGGGTTTAGTTATTGTGTGTGCACTTGAAGATGAAAAAAATGAAAGAAAGGATAAAAGAAATATTAAAAGAGGTATATGAGTCAGAGAGTGGCTCACAAAAAGAAGCACTGATGGCGCATATCGAAAGACATTGATGGAGTTTCAGGGAATAGAAACCCAAAACTTTTTCTGCAACAACTTTTTAAGAATGAGTGACGAAACATTTAAAGAATTATTGGGGCGTTTGACGGCTAACATGTTCAAATGATCGCACCATCAAAGTATTCGGAAACTGTTCCTTTCAACGTGCTCTAGATAACAACGATCTTACCGGGACGTGAAGCAGCCGTACCATTCGTTCTCGTTGAAGATGATGCTTTTTGCATGAAGAAGCATAAGTTTATCTGCCGGACAGAGAATATTATCTAGAGCTCGGTATTATGGCAAAGCGCTTTCAAATATTTGCATGTCCTTCTATAACTTTAGCCTGCTGTGTCCTGCACAATTTTTTGTTAAAAAAAAGCTAAATTACACAACATCGCTGCTTACAGATCGTCATGATGATAATGGTGGTTTTATTCCGGGGACATGGAGAAATGATTTTTCATGCAGCAGTAAGTGTAACAGAAAATACTCCAAGCTCTTACATAAATAATGATGCAAAAGTTATTCGTGAAGAACTAGAACAATATTTTATGTCAGCAACTGGTGAATTGCCCTGGCAATATAAATATATATAATTTTTTTTTATTTTAAATAAATCTATATTTATTTCAAACAATCAATATCACATCAATATAATAAAAAAAAACATTATACGGAATAAGACCGTTTGGTGATACTAGATCCAATAATTCTTTAAATGTTTCGTCACTCATTCTTAAAAAGTTATTGAATAAAAAGTTTTGGGTTTCTATTCTCCGAAACTAGACAATGCAATGAACTCCAGGACGGTGTATAGTTGTCGCAGATTTTTGAAAAAGTCTGCTGAATGAAATGATGTCCACATAATATGGTTACCGGGATATGCAAATGGTCTTGCCAGGCCTGGCACAACCACCGAACGCTCCAAAGAATTCTCGACTATTGGAATGCATCTTAGTGCCTACCAGCGATTAGCAACGAGTATTCAAAACGATGAGTAGATTCGAGTCATACTTATACACATTCATACTTATTTTAATATGATACTCATACTCAAAGTTGGAAGTACTCGTCGTACTTATACTTAACAATATGCATCTACCTAACATTTACACGAAGCACAAAATAAGTATGATTCGCGTACGAGCACTGCTTTGCTTGTTGTCTTTGTCCTTTCCTTTCCATTTTTCTTTGTTTGTATATGCAACAATAGCAAAGGCTGTAAATTTTGATGAATGATTCGAATCACTTATAATTATTATAAGTACTTTTCTAAACTTATGAATCAGAATGAGTAGGCGTATGAATCAAAAATATTTCGAACTTTATGAGTCTGATGTCAACGTTGTACTCATACTTATTGTAACCTATACCTATAAATCAATGTTGTAGCGAGTACGAAAGAATCAAAGTAGATGAATTTCAATTCTATTGATTCACTCATACTCATGAGCACATATGAGTAGCGGAAAAACGATTTTTTACTGATGTCTGGTGCCTTCTATATATGTAGATGATCTTGGTGATCAGTCAAACATTAATATTATCCCCAAGTAAAGACGTATTTAATTTCCTTTATTTATCAAGAGCTCGTGTGTGATTTTTATAAAGTTAAAAAAAAACTAAGTAAGGGAGCTTTCACCTTCGTCCGGCAAAATCAAACAAAACGAAAATAAACGACCTCGTGCAGAAGAATTAATAGCCCTTCCAGAAACTTGACAAAATCAATTAAATCTTCCAGGTTTCTTGGTTGTCAGTACCGTTACAATCGATAAAAATATAGAAGTACTTCTGTTGGCGTTTCACAATGTCTTTCAAGTAGAAAAAGGATTGGACCACAATTCACGAGACCGGATCGAAGTTAAGAAAATGCGTAATGGTGACTTATTAATTTTAATTAAGGTACCGGATAACAAAACCACAGAAAAATTTCGTAAGGCCAACTACATTGACTGTATCCCCCAAGAAGAACTACAGCTACAACTACATGATCAAAAAGTCATTGAAGTCAGAAAAATTATGAAAAATTAAAATAATCGGATAGTCCCAACAGCAATAATCACCTTCGACCTCATTTACCGACCTGAATTTTTGAAACTTCTCTGGGAAAGAATTCCTGTCTCGGAATACATTCCCAACCCCATGAGGTGCCTTAACTGCCTAAAACTGGGTCATACTAAGAAGTGGTGTAGAAACGATTGTGGTCAAAGTGAAATACACGATGTATGTAATGGTAAATATTGTATTAAATGCCAAAACGAAAGCCATCCTTACGATCCAGAATGCCCAACAATCTGGAAACATAAGTCAGTCAATTATTTGAAGTTAACCAGAAGATGTACAGCACAAGAGGCTTGCAAAATTTTTAACGAGAATGTGCAGAACATAATTGGTCCTACGAAATTCAAAATTCAAATCCAACTAATACCATGAACTCCTCTCTTTCTAAAACAGCTAAGTCAAAAACACAATTCAGAGTCCAGAGACCAAATTCAAAATGAAACAACAGATACAACAATTAAACCAACTCAAAACGATTTGTCAAAAAGAACAAAAACAATCAATAACAAATATCCAAATGCAGAAACTCTTATTAACGCAATTCATTCAGCAATTTTAAATTCCTACTCCAAAGTAACTTTTCTTAACAAGACTACAATAACAACAGACTCTAATACTAAACAAAAAAATTCGGCAAAAAACGACGAGTTAAATGTACTCATAACGCCTAAAACATTAAGAAACACCATGAAAAAGGTCCGTAGGGACAATAACTAATAAGACAGAATGTCATTAAGTCTTAAGATTTCTATTCTCCAGTGGAATTTACAAGATTTCATTAACAAGAAATTTGCCTTAGAACTCATGATTTCTAGGCAAAAACCCAATATAATAGTACTTCAAGAAACTCACATAATAAATAAAAATCTTCATTTACTATACCTTCCAGGCTTTCAAGTTTTTCACCATAATAAAGATGAATACGACTATGCCAAAGCAGGCATAGCTATTCTAGTCAAAAATCCACAAATAATCTTCTCTTTCAAACAATTCCGATTAAGGCCAACAAAAATATTTGTATAACAAATATTTATAGAGAAAGCCACATAAATATTTCGAACTTGCTGCTTAATGATATACCAATGAATGGAAATTCCCACTATATAATATTAGGCGACTTAAACTCCTAGAACATTTTATGGGGTTCTGCCTCTAACTCACCAAATGGGAGAAATTTTGAAAAATTTGCCAATAGTAATAATCTGGTAATTTTAAACGATGGTTTCCCTACTCTATTCAACACCAGGAATACTCTTACTGCTTTAGACGTTACAATTATTGCTCCATATCTTCAATGGAGCTGCTTACCAATACCGGACGCTGTCGATCATTTCCCAATTAAAATTACAAACTCTTTTGAGGTTGTAACAAGAAAATTCTCACCTCGTTTTAAGGAAAACAATGCTGACTGGCCTCTTTTTCGAAAGAAAGCAGATCTAGCGTTAAACCAATTTGAAATATCTTCAAACATAAATAAGGAAGCAGCACCATTGAAAAAAGTAATTAGAAAAGCAGCTTATGAATCCATTCCCCTCAGTCAAAAGCCCAAAATAAAAAATAATCCAATTTGGTTCAATTCGGAAATATCTAAATTGATAAGTCAGAAACATGAAGCGTTGAAAATTTTTAAAGGAATTCATAACAATGAAAATATAATTAGATATAGAAACATTTGCGCAAAAATTAAAAGAGAATGTAAAACAGCAAAGAGGAACACCTGGGATAATATTCTAAACTCTCTTAATCCCTTTATGGAAGTTCGAACGCTTTGGAGCAAGATAAATAACTTGAGAGCTAATAAAGTCACAAGTTTTCCAACGATTTATTACAACGAAAACAATAGAAGTCATCCGTTTGGAATTGCTGATTGTTTTGCTTCTTTTTGGTCATCGCTAAGTTCCGATGAAGCTTTTGACTCTTACGTCATACGAACTAAGAACTATTCAATATACGCGCCATAAGTATGAAATTATGAACCAAAGAATTCTTCTTTCTGAACTAGAAGAGACGTTAAAATCATTAAAGGGTTCCACCCTATCGCGTTATAAGATCACTTATCCCATTGGTAAAAACTGCTCAAGGTTCGCCTTTGTGAACTTTACAATAACATTTTATCATCTGGTGTCTACCCGCATGATTGGAAGAGTGCAATTTTAAGGTCTATACCGAAACCTGGTAAAAGTCCGTCTTGAAGGTTACCGGCCTTATCAAAAATCTTTGAAAAAATTTTGGTGAAACGATTTTAGAGATTCACTAGATCAAACTAGTATAAATTGCAATACGCCTTTCTACCCAGGCACGACGTACACACAATTCGCCATCAACTCGAAGAGAGGTTGCGTCATAATCTTAAAAATGGTAAACATAATCTAAATCTTTTTGAGGCCTTTGATCGGGTTATATCAGCATTTATTATAATTGAATTAAAAGAATGGGGTATCCCAGTAGAAATGTTGAAACTTTTAAAATCTTTTCTTAACAATCGCAGAATTGCCTTGAAGGTCGAAGGATATTTTTCTTCAAATTACAATTCAGACAATGGAATTCCCAAAGACTCTCCTCTGTCTGTAGTCTTTTTTACCGTATAATCCAATTCTCTGGCAAAAGCTCTTGAGAACTCACCTGAAATTGACTATGTTGATATCTACGCGGACAATCTATTTGCAATGTTTTCCGGAAACCCGGAAGCAGTAGTTTCAAATTTCAACTATTTAGATACCACAGTCTACCAACGGGCTAATTGCAGGGGCGCTGTAGTTCCAGTAAGCTGAAATCTTACACATTTGCTAAAAGCGAGCATGTCCTAATAATATTTGTAACATCAGAAACGTGGGAATTTGAGTCACCGACCGTATAAGAATATTGGGTTTATTTTTTACCAGAAACCTTCTGTGGAACAATCATGTTAATCAGTTGATAAACAAACTTACTAAAATCAACAACCTTCTTAAGCTTATTTGTTGTCGCAAAAAAGGACCCCACATAGAAACGGCACTCAATATCTGTCGGGCCTTAACAATGGTGACAATTTTACATGGAATCATCATCTACGGCTGGACTTTAAGGAAAAACATCATCAGAGTAAACACTTCTATTAACACTAGCGTTAGAACGGCATCTGGTCTTCTTCGGACCACTCCTTTGGAAAAGTTGGGAAATGAAGCAAAGTTTTCAGACTACGAGCAAATACTGGTGAACGCAGTTATAAATATACTCTCAGTTCTATACTAGACCGTACATCATCTGCAATTGGTAATATAATTCCAATCTTATGAAAATTAAATATCTCGTTACCGTAAAAACCAGTATCTCAAATTGAGTGGAAAAATTCCGTCAAAATATATGACAGTTTACGCTGCCTTGCTAAAAATAGCACAGATCACATTTGCTTCAGAAAAGTGATCACCTTCTCCCCGGATAACATTTATTACACTGATGGATCATACCAAGTTGGATTAACATCTTATTCTACAGTCAAGCAAATTCAAGATTCACAATTTGAAATCGTAAAAGATGCTAGACCTCCAGATTACTCAGGCATTTTTACTCCAGAAATAGCCGCAATAAAAGCTGCAATCTCCCTATCTATAGTACAGGAAGGGAAATCATTAATCTGCAAAGTGCAATTAGAGCTTTAATTAAAAATCACAAGGGGATTTATGACGACATTTTGCATTTACAAGATGACGAACTCCATATATTGTGACTATGGATACCCTCTCACATGGGAAATGATTGTGCAGACAGAGGAGCTAAGAAGGCATTAGAATTACACCATACAACTGAAATTCCTTGTTTCCTAAAGACTACAAGAAACCCTTTTAAAATTATAAGAAGACGGGAAAATGAAATAACCAGTAGACTACTAAAATATAACAGGAACTTATCACGCTCAAACTGCATTATGCTTGCTAGCTTAAGGGTGGGAAAATGCATATTTAACTCCAAACTTTATTTTGAGAAGACTGATCCTTCTAAATGCGCTAACTGCGATGAAATACTCACTGTACCTCATATTCTTATTAGCTGTCCTATTTCAAAAATGGATGGATCACTGGAGGATATTCTTGATTGTAGAAGAACTGACGATATTATAAGGATTTTAAAATGTCTGTGGAAACACAATATCGTGGATAGTTTCTTTTATTAAAATACCTTATGCTCCGGCGAGACGAGTATTTGATGCGGGGATATGCGGAAGTCGGCGAAGAGGACGACCTTGTATCCGTTGGAAGGACCAAATCGAGGAAGCCCTGTCATCGATTGGTGTGACCAATTGGCGTAGGCGCGCAAAAAGCAGAGGCGCCTGGAAGGATGTGTTGCGGCAGGCCGAAATCCGTTAATCGGGTGGTTATGGCCAATTAAGTAAGTAAGTAAGTATTTCAAATTCACTTTAGTTCCTAACCATTATTTTCTTATTTTCTTTTTAATTTAGTTCTTTTTTTATTATTATCATTATTAACATCATATTCATTTCCTTAGATGACACTAATCTTTACTTCGCTGAATATACAAGTACAAGTTTTTCTAACTAGATCTATGTAAATATGTTTATATAGAATTGGTAGTTAACTCTTGTTACTTATAACAAGTTAGTATTAGACGAGCGCTTATGGTCTGGTTACCCGCGCCTTAACTTACATGGATTTTATAAATTTATTTATAAGGTATATTTAAATAAATAAATATAATGTGACCTGTTTTGGGTAATAAAAAATCGATATTTTGGGCGGGACGAAGTTTGCCAGGTCAGCCAGAAATATATAATATGACAAGTTAAACTTAATAAATTAATTTTAAAAGTTAAAGGCAGAATCACCCTCCCTTTGGCTTAACGATCACTTCTACCTTATTGTCCTTTTATAATATTGAAAAACTTTAAAGTCCTCGCTTTAGTTAACGACAGGTTGACCTAAGTCGCCGTATCAGAATCTCCGAATGTTTCCAGGACTAAGGGATAATTGGGGGAGACTGTGGTATCTATGTTCAGAAGTTTCATTTAAATTTCTTAATAATACTCCCATTAAGTGTAATATTTAACCCTCTAATGGACATGCCCTCTTTTTATATTTTTTAATTAACCGATTTTCATTGTACAGTTATAACGAACTCCGTGGGACCAGAAAAAATAGTTCGTTACAGCCAAAGTTCGTAATAAACGGGGTGAAGTCATAGAAGAAAATATAAAATACAAATAATTTTTTTCATTTATTAAAAACAAAAAATATTTTTTTATTAAATAGCAAAAATATGTGTTAATTCTTTTTATCTATCAGCTGATTAAAGATGTTGAGTTATTATTTAGTGGTCCCATATTAAATAAAAGTAAAGACTATTGCCACACTTCAAAGTTATTTCTGTGGGTTCGTTATAAAAAAGGTGAAATGTATGAAATTTAATTAATGGGACCATTTAAATTTATAAACGAGTTCGTAATAAACGAGTTTGACTGTATTAATTTTCATAATCGATTATGTTTTATTTGACAACAACACTGCAGTAAAGTAAAATATAGAAAAACATGATATATGCGCTTATGCATCTGAGAGTTAAGATAATTTATGTAGAATTTTAAGATATTTTATGAAAAGTACACGGGATCGTATTAATACTGGAAAACATTAGAAGCGTACAAGAATTTTATTTTAGGAGCCTAATAAATACACTGCTTCGCCTTTGCTCGTGGCGTAATTTAAGATGTTCCTTGTCAGCAATATTATTGATTAAGGCATGTTCAATGCGTGTTCTTATGGCATAATTTCGAAAATGAATAATAAATTTAACAAGCTTGTGTAACAAATGGCACAGCTTTATTGTTGAAGAATTACAGCGACATGCAAATCAAGCGATACGAAAAACTAGTTGAAAAACATTTTGGCTAAAATGAAATACTTGAGGCCAAAAACTAACAATACAGGAGAATATAATAATGAATATTTGTATTCTAGGTAGGGAAACACTCATAGTCTGTCTGTAAAGACTATACTCTTAAATTCGAAAGCCCAGGGAATTTGTCGCGTACGCGAATATATAAATCTTAAGCCTTTGCGAATCGATATTAGCAATAATCGCCAATTAACAAGAGAGGCCTAGAACCGATTGAGAGCGACGAAAATAAATCACACAATTAAACATGACAAGCAGCAAAAAATCTATAAGCGAACTAAATTTTATTGTCCGAAACAGCGTTAACTTCAGCTTTTACTAGGCAAATATTAACAAAATATGCCTGTAATACAATATAGAAAATCAAAAAACTTCCCTGCAGGAGATTAAGCGTCAATTGTCTAAAAGCTACTAGTACTGGTACAGCTGGGACTAGTTTACACAGGGTTTAAGTTTTTATAGGAAAGTACTAGTAGTAGAATTAGTTTAAATATACCAGACTGATAGAATTTTTTCACATATTGTTTTTAGAATTAAATTAATTTATTTGGTTTTATTATTTATTTATTTATTAAATTTATTATTATTATATATTTATTAATTTTTCACAATTGTGAATCTTTCAGTCATGGCATTTTATTGTGAAAAATAAAATTTTTTGAAACAAAATGCTAATTTTCTATTTGAATTGTTGAATTGATAAATAATTAATAAATAATTATACAAAAACTAATTCTTTAACCATTATTTTTCACTTAACCAACAAAGGAACCTACCAAATTTTGGTAACTTTTTCCATACAAAAGAACTATTAATAAAGTGGTTCGAAATCTCCCAAATATGCCAGTACGAAACTAGAACCAATGATACTAGTAATTATACCAGTACAAAACTAGTACCAATGGTACTAGTAAACAACAAACACACTCAATGCTAAATTGATCATTAAGATGGTATAGAAAAGTTGACCGTTGAGTACTATTACTGGTGGTTTTTGTTTTTGTTAGGTACTAGTTCAATCTCCTTCAGGATTCTAATATTCTCTTGTAATATGATATATCAGTCACAATTTGAATTAACATGTGTATATGTGAAGATATAACAGTTTAAAAGAATTGCATTTTTGTAGCTCTTTCGAGATGAAACAATCGAAAATGATAAAAATTGTGTTTTACAAAACAATTGCAAAACTATGCAGTATGAGGTGAAGCTTACAAGATTTCCTAACTTTTAAGAGACTCTTAAATGCCTATAATCGGCATAGCCGAATAGCTTAGATAAGTATGTATGTAATTAAAAATTGCATCATAAAAATTATAATTTTATCGAATATGTACGTATGTAAGTATATCGTGAGTTTCTATTAATTTCAAATTGTTCATTTTAGAGATATTTTGATTTACAATTGAAAAGAACATTCTACAATCCAATGAGCATCATTCTTAACATTGACCCATTTTTCTATTCTATGTGGATTATTTATGTTTTTATTTATTGTTTCTTCTCTGTTTCTTTTTTCTTTTTATGCATTTTAACGTGACACAATAGTGCAATGTGATTAACTTAAGATGTGTCAAACACATACATACACACGTATGTGTGTGTATGGTATAATATCCTTTCATTTGATGTCAAAATCAAATTAATTATTTTATACATATTGAACATGCGCAAATCATTTGCTCTTATATAACATTACATTGTATTAAAAAAAAAAGGCAAAAAAAAAATGAAATGAAAATAAACTTTGGATTTTATAATTTATTTTCAAATGGATATCATTGTTATTATTATGATTATTATTATTATTATGTTTGTTTTACATATTGAGAGTTTAATGTCGATAATAACATGAGGCTTTATTATGAAAAGTATATTGTCTCACCTTTATAACACAATACAGTTACAATAAGTACGTGTAGCATGTAGCGGTTCATATTGAATTTTTCTTGCAACTTTCTGTTGTATATGTATGCGTGTGTGTATATTTTAATTGTAATTGTTATAATTTTAACAATGATTATTCTTTAGTTTTTTAACCATTTCCGATTATTTATATTTAATAAATTTATTATTATATTGCACAGTTATAACAGATGCCTCTGGAGTATTTTTATATTTTTTTTGTTCTTTATTCTTTGAGCTGAAGTACAGCAAGCAGCAACAGCAATTGCCAATCAACTGCACAGATTGAAAGAGAACTTTGAAATGCAGCCAGCATTGTATGTGTCAAAGTATGAAACATCTTATAAGGAAGGACAGTGCACGTACTTTTAAGACCCATTTACAAAATTCTTCAAAGCTCTTTTATTTCTTGTTTATAATCTTCAATTACAAATTCGATGGTGGGTATCGAATCCATGAGCCTCACGCTAATAGTTTAGTTTATAATTAATTTCATTATTGGATAAAATTTATAAATTTAATTTATTATTGTTTCTTATATGTATTTTTTTTTAAGTAAAAATAATTTGTAAACTTTTAATAATTCAGAATATTTCGTATATTTATGTAGTGTGTTATGTTTATCAGGAATTACCGTTAATCTTTGTTTGTAGTAAATTATAACGATAATGTTTTCGAAATTATTCTCAAGATACTATATGACAACAATGATACTTTTAATCATGATCAATTTTTTTTTTTGAATTTAATAAATTAATTATTTGTAAATAGATGTAATTAATAAAATTAGTACAATATTTTTACATTCTACAAGTTTTCACTGTTCTTTATTTAATATTCATATATGTATGTAAGTATGTACATATACAAATCATATATTTTTTTTATTCATAAAAATTTGTTTCACACCATTACGAATGGTAGAGTTTAAACTTGTAGCAAATATTTATTTTCCCTCTGTCTGACACTCCCATCTGGCAACAGTTTGTCTTCATGTAATTGCCGTAAGTAAAAGTATAATTGGAAAAAAGCTTAATATACATGCCAATGAGCTTAAAGCTTCAAATATATACTGAGTGGTATTTTAATATTATATTGTAGGCAAATATGTTATTAAGCAAGCAATAAAAATGTAGCGAAACTAAAAAATACGCGAAAAATATACTAAAAATATAATAAAAATAAATAAGTGAAGTTAAAAAACAACATTAAAAGCAACAAATTCTAGAAAGAAAAAAGTTAGTAAAATTATAAAACAAAGTTTATAAACACTGCGTGTATTCATAAAAGAAAATTTTATGTTTCATTTTGCGTGAAAAAAATATGCGAGTGTTGTGTGTCTGTGGATTATTTATTATAATACAATATAGAAAATGTATATCAACTTGCATCTCTTGATAATTATACTTTTCTTTAATTCACTTCAATTCGACTTTTTAATCAAATATAATAATACAAAAAAAAAAATATGTATTTTAAAAAAAGAATAATATGAATAATACGAATATAAAAATATTATTCTACCTTTATAATATTTAAATAAAATAATTGCTTAATGTAAATTAGATACATATGTGCATATACCATATAAATATATATGTTTGTATCTATATATCTATACATATATGTATGTATATTTTATTTAAAGAAATCTCATTTATTGTATACATAGATATACATATATATTTGTACAATAAGATTTCCTTTTAAACGGCATATAATCAAACTGAAAGTTAAAAAAAAAAATCGAAAATAAAAATAAAAAATAAATTAAATCAATTGACGAAAAACTAAATGTCTGTATGTACATATATATGTACATGCATTTTCAATCTGATCGCAATTAATTAGACAATTTTATTCCTTTTGTAAAACATACATATATATTTATAGAACAACAATAAAATTATTTATTTGTATATGATCGTCGTATTTACCTATATGTATTTATATACATATGTACATACTTATCTATATATGTTATATATAAATATATATATATTCTATATACATACATATATTATATATGTACATATATATATATATATATATAGAAATAGAATATTTACCGCCATAGCTGCCAGATTGGAAGATTTATTGTGGTTTTGACGATTTTGTACTTCAAAAATACCTCATTGACGATATGACGATTTATGCCCTTATTTTGACGATTTTTGGAAATGAATATTTTACATCATACTCTTTACTTTAGTACTTTATATGTTAATAATAAAAAGGAGTAAAATATTGTATTTTGAAATTAATTACAGATATCTGTGATGATTTTTTGTATTTTATGCCAAAAAATGACTACCTCTAAATAGGATTACCTTTGTAGCATAATTTATCAATTGTTGTTGCACACAATTTAAAAAATTCGATTGTAACTTCTAATATTACCATCGTGAGGACAAATACAAGTGAAAATATTTTTTTTTGTACGACCAACACATGCTGTGAAGGTTGAAAGAGGGAGCAGTATTTATGGACACTAGATTAAAAATTTTTGATACCATAAGTAAAGTAAAAACCTCTACAGAAAGGGAGTTTCACATACGAATATCCCGACTAAAAAAACGAATTTTATGTGTAATGCAATGTGCGATCCACTGGCCAATCGACCACATACGGATGTACTGGCTGAGAAAGACGAATGTTACGTAGGAATACATGATTTTATGAACACGTCCCCTTATATCACATACATACATAATTGGTCACTACAACTCTTCAGTCAGGATTATTGACCCACTTATGTTTTGTGTGTTAATTTTATACGGAAGTAGCGAGCAAAATCCGTTGTAGCAGCGATAGAACAGTGAAACACAAGCCACATTACAACGATGTTCCAATGAATCGATGGAGTCATAAACGAGCTACTATGGCCTCTTCTATGGGTAAGGTCAAGAAGCCTTAAAATAGACGTTGAGGCATTGACCCATACATGAACGTTGTATTCCTTTTGCGGTTGTTTATAAATGGTGTAAATAGTGAGAAGATCAGACGAAGATCAGGTGAAGTATTTATTGCACCCTCTTAAGAAACCAAGGGACTAAAAAATGTGGCAGTTCTAGCGACAATCGGACTGAATTTCCATGCCCATAACGTCAAGATCTTCCAACTCCCTAATATTTACACCACACGTGGGTATAGATGATACGATATTATTGCTACTTGACATTGATTTTATATGTTTTTGTTTTTAACAACCATTTATTGATTTATTTATTAATATTTTCTGACGGTTTTTTTACGATATGAATGAACGCTTTTGACGAATTTGACGATTTTTTTCTCAAATATTAGACGATTTGATGCTTCATTTATCTGGCAGCTACGCTTACATATGTATGTATGTAAAATTCAAATAATAATTTCTTTTTGTTATAGTAGTGATTAAATGGTTTATATGTATGTGTACATATATACATACATACATATGTATGTATGTACAAACATACAGATGAATGTTTATCGTTATTAATCGTAATATAAAGTGTCAAAAAGTCTTTCTTTGCAAACAAAACAAATCTAATTTTATATGCTATGCTAAAAGTGCGTGTGTTTGTTTTATGCTTACATATACATGTACATATGCACATACATACATATGTACGTATAAATGTGTCATTTTCCGTTTCACGAGCATGCGTTCCGTTAACAATCAAGATAAATATGTAAATAAAATATTTAAAGTGAAATGTGCGAAAGTGTGTAAAAGTAAAACAAAAAAAGTTTTTGAATTTATTGGTTCGATTAAACATCAGTAGTCGGTCAACTTAACAATTTAAAGTAAAATCATAACCCGTTATAACAGTTAAAAGGAAAAATTAAAAAGTTTGTGTTGAATTTCAATGCATGTTACCAAAAGGAATTGGAATTCAATTTGCTACGTATGAGCAATAATAGCTCTCTTTAAAAAAGAAGAGAGAAATATGTGCTTATGATCCGTTTTTACAATTTAATGATTGCAATCTGTATACAAGCAATATATTCGAATTATTTATACTCAATCTTGAAGTTATAATTTTTTAATTAAAAAATTTTTACATTGATAAACAAAAGAATATTATTTGGCATCAACAAGGAATATTATTTTACATCATCATCGGTAAAATTCAAAATCTGTTATATTTTTTGTTATTGTATTTTGACATGTAATTAAAATAAAACTCTCGCCTAAAAACCATCTGCACATGCATAGGAGTTTTTCTTAAGCCACGGCAATTTAAAAAAAAAGGACGTACGAATTATATCGTAGTTGGCTTCTGCGAAGCGAATTCTGTTACAGAAGCCAACTATGGGATAATTCGTACGTCTTTCTTTAATATTTTGCTTTATTGTTATTATTATTTATTAAAATTATCATTATTTTATTATTATTTTTTTACTTTATTTCTTTCTTATTTGAGTTAATTTTTCCATTACATTTTTTTTTTTTGGTTTTGTTTTTAATAAATGTTCAGTTCACACAAGCCAACATTTAATAAAAAAATATTTATATGCGACGTTCTATAAATTATTTTACCTTTAATTTCTATTAATTGCTGCTTTAACTAACATTAGACAATTTTAAGGCATTTCTAATATCATCCAATTACTTTCGTTTTGATATATTGTAAGGGGTCCTAGAATAATATGTTTGTTAACCATCTATCGTTGCCTAGAGGTAGCGACCTCTTTGAACACGTATTATTTGTAATGATGAGAAGTTCTCTTCTATTTGGTAGAGATCAGTGGGTTTTTTCGAACGATTATATGGAGAAAATAAAAGTTTTTAATATTTATACTAAAAAGCAATAAAAAAAGTTCTTCCCTCTTTTTGGATTTATTGTCAAGTACTCTGAACATCCAACATCAAGAACTTTAAGAAGGGGAAAACGAAAAATTCATATCCTTTAATGTTAGATAAAATTACTTCCCTGAAAAATCGAGATTATGCTCAGAATATCATTGTTAATTGAATGTACCACATAAAAGAGAAAAAGGGGTATTAAAAAATTATAGATTTGACAATCATTAGTTGATACAGTAACACAATATAAAATTTTAAAAACGAAATGGAATACGTCAGCAAAGGTAAACGAAATGGACGCATCTCAGCTACTAATTAGAGGAAGTTGTTCATTTCAATTTATTTACTAAAAGCAATGCAACAGAGAATAAACATAATGAGCATTAACAAGAACGCGATATTCAAATGTTAATTTTTAGGTAATGTTTTCGATTTCAAAAACTAAACCATTTCGCCGTGGTCTAGTAGGTAGTGTGCTGGCTTATTAGACTTAAAGCTAGGGTTCGAGTCACCGGCCAGACATCAAAATAAAAATACAAAAAGTATTTTTTCGGCGATTTCTTCTCAGCAGATTTTTGGCAAAAATAAAATCGCCATGAAAAGTTTCTCAAAAATTTGTCGTTCGGAGTCGACTTTAAACTGTAGGTCCCGTCATGTATGTATAAAATTAACACACACAATACAAGTAGTGTGAGAAACTAGGTTAATAATCCTGACTGAAGGGTTGTAATGACCAATTATGTTATGTATGTTTTCGATTTCGATACATTTTCGCTTTTTAAAAACGATTCCTTCTTGAGGATGGATCGATTGTTTTTTAAATAAATCATAAATTACAATATTATTACAAATTATACTATAATGTCTACGAGTAAAGTAATAATTATGATCACAAGTTAATGCCTCCAATGAGTCCCAATCGCAGTGGATCATTTATCAAGAGATGGTATTTTCGGCTCGTTACGTATCCTATTCTTTCTGCCATTATGCTTTTGACGGCGATGATCTTCATACCCATTCTTTGGAATAATACTGTCAATTCAAATGCAGATGGTCTACAAAAAATAATCATAGTAGAACATTATTAGCATTGTTGATGGTGTTACTGATGAAACCAATGATCCCATCATCCTTTTGGGTGTAAATGGAGCCTAATATCCGAACGCAATTAATTTATCCGAGTTTCCTTGAGGTTTGGGTTTAAGTTTAACTATTTCTCGAACCAAGTCGTTCATAGTCTAGTCATTGTGTTTTCGAAGTCGGCAGGTACCATCCATTGTAAGTATAATGTGAGAATACACCTGACCCCTAGATTGAAATTTTCCATCCAGTTTACCTCGCGACTAGACGTGTTCCACGTTTCAGAGTCATTAATTTCAAAAGCCTTGACTTTGCTTTTAAAAATGATATAGGTTGAAAGGTTTTTTCGCCACTTTTGAAATGGTAATCTTCAGCAAAAATATTCAACATTTTCAAAGAGATGAAAGTGAGATGAGTTCTTTACACAATAAGTTTTAAGGCTCAGACGTAAGAGAAAATGCTTTCATCTTGGACTGCGCGCTGGATAAGATATTAGGCTGTAGGCAAACGACATCAGCATCATATCGTTGATGCTACGAAAGTCCCATTCTGTATTAATGTCGAAAGGTTCACGTTTTGTTCGATCTAAAATTGGATTGTTTTTAAGCTACGTCTCAACTACGGCAGCAAGATTTTTTTCTCGAGAACTTTCTCCTTAATCTATAAATTTGTTACAAGAGGTTCAAGCATTTTGCAAAGTGGTTAACAATGGACCCTAAGTTGCCTAAGTAAAAAATTGTGATGGCAGTATAATGAGGTAAGGACGTAAGTCGGTAACAGACGTTGACAGGTTTAAATTTATTGAGTAAACAATTAAAAGGTGTGTGTTGTTATTAAAGTGCGGAATAATTAGAAATTATAATGGCAAATTTGCTATCTGCTGACAGCTATTTCTATTTTAAAATTCACAATTTGCAAAGTCTTCATTAAACTTGTATTTTAATTACTCTAGTTGATCTCCTTTTATCTTTAACACATTGCGTTGCATTTCTTTGCCCGCTAAATTTTTTCACTTTTTTTATAAATCTTAAAAAAATTTAGTAGAAAGAGAAGCCTACAAAGCCTTTTAATAAAATTAAGAAATCAACGAATAAAAAAACAAAAGTGGAGTGTTTCGAGTCTCGAGTCACGATTGAATATCATACAACATAGCGTTGTATTGTTTGTGCTCGCTACTATAGTTCGAAATTTAACGCTAGTATCTATCATTAAAACTTAACTCACTTAACTCAAGAATGAACTAAGCAATTCCTTCTTATAGATACTCTAAGCATTATTTAGAAAGATTTACATTCGGAGCTTTTTGTACGACATCAATTCCCAAAATACTATTTGAAACTAAAACGCAATCTTTAGAGATGTAATGAGAACTATTGACTTATAAGTTAGTTACATGTCCGTACAATAATAGCGATACTCCTATTAAAACTCAATTGTAATGTAAAAAATGTAAAAACTCAAAAAAAAAAACAAAAATATTTCGAAAAATTTCAACAGTCCTACTAAGAGTTGCAGAAAGTATAATTTACTCCTTACTAAGGAAATTATGTAAGCATTCTATCAATCAGTGTTGGGTGATTAAATTCCAATACTACGTTGCATTATCCCTGATTATGATCACAATAAATTTACTTTCTTATGAATTTACTGACGCATCAAAAGCAAACGATGTAATAAGTTTTAGTGTAACTGTAGGTTAGGTTAGGTTAGAGGACGTGCACCTGTCAATCAAGACAAGCACAGTACCCGGAGGTCCAAATTGACCCATTGTACATTGTCCTTAGGGGAGGAAGGAAAAGGAGGATATAGGAAAAATAGGGAAGGGGAGGGAGAATAGGAAACAGAGGAACGAAAAACAACAGACACAAAACAACAGAGGTTGAGAGTGCGACTACACTTATGAAGCCCTAGCACCTCTCAACCAGCCCAAGCTGCTAATGAATCTGTGGAGAGCCTTGATGTCGGCTCTCGACACAGAACTCAAGTTCTCAAAGAAGGCCCTGCCAAGGGTCCTCAGCCTCAACCTACCAAGGGCTGGGCAGTTGCAGAGGAGATGTTCGACAGTCTCCAACTCCTCCTCATCGCAACATACCCTGCAATAGTCCGGCTGGGATCTGTTCCAGATCCCCGTCAGCGACCTAATCTCGCAGTGCCCCGTGATAAAACCGACAACCAACCTTAAGCTGGCCTTAACCAAGCCCAGCAGCAACTCTGTCCTCTTGCTGTCCACAGCAGGCCACAGACGCCTAGAAACAGAACAACCCGATCCGTTCCCCCAACGTCTCTGCTCTTCCCTCCTGACCCATCCATCGATGAGGCCATAGAGGTGACAGACTGGGGGGTCAGGACCAACCGTCAAATCGCCACTCGAAAGCGAACCTAACCTAGCGAAGGCATCCGCCGTCTCATTGCCCAGTATTCCGCTGTGACCCGGAACCCAGCATAGACGGATACGGTCCGGTCCAAAACTCCGCAACGACTCTTTGCACTCGCGAACGAGCCGTGATTTGCACCAGACCGACGCAATGGCCCTAAGGGCAGCCTGACTGTCAACGAAGATCGTGTAAGATTCCGAATCCGAAGATGGGCCACCAGCTATGGCCTCAATAGCCTTCAGTATTGCGAAAATCTCCGCCTGAAAAACGCTGCAGTCATCATTCAACCTGAAGTGGAGTTCAAAACCGAGTTCCTTACAGAAAACCCCAGCACCTGTACATCCACCTAACTTAGACCCATCTGTGAAGATGGGTATATCACTCTGCCCCTGGAGTACGCCACCACTCCATTGTGCCCTATACGGTATGAGTATTCTTAAACCAGGTAGGAACATAGCCTCAGGCACAATATAAAGTGAGTGGCTTTTTCCGAAAGTCCGTACCTTTCGTCAGGAAAGACGGTATTCAGAACTCTGGAGTGACCTATCGAGCGCTGTTTCCAACAGCCCGATTCCCTCAGGCGTATGGCACTACGCGCTGCACACCGCTTGACATATAAGTCAAGCGGGGTCAGACAGAGCATAGTATCAAGAGCAGCCTGAGGGCAACTTTTCCTCACTCCAGTGATACTCAAAGAGGCAATCCGCTGAACCTTATCCAAGATTTTCCGTTGAAAACTCTTATCTAAGGCACACCACCAGACAACACAGCCATAAGTAATAACCGGTCTAACAATCGCCAGATATATCCAGCGAATGGCTCTCGGCGGAAGACCCCAGTTCTTACCTATGGAGTTCCTACACTGGTAGAAAGCATTTAGTCCCTTCTTCATTCTTTCCTCGGTGTTTCGTTTCCAGTTCAGCTTACTGTCCAGGATAACACCCAAGTACTTGACCTCAGAAGACAACGGAAGCTCCCTACCAGCTAATCTTGGCAATCTGAAGGTTTCAATCTTGTACCTACGCGAGAACAAAACGAGGTCCGTCTTATTTGGATTTATCCCCAGACCACACTTTGTCGCCCAACAGGATAAAATTCCAAGAGCAGACTCCATCAGTTCCCCCAGCGTTGGCAAAAATTTACCACCCACAAGAATAGCCACATCGTCGGCATATGCCACAACCTTAAAGCCCCTACTTTCGAGGAGCCTGAGACCAACATTTGCAACCAAGAGCCACAAGAGAGGGGATAGGACACCCCCCTGTGGTGTACCCCTGGTCGCACGCTTGACGACAGAACATCCACCCAGATTTGATCGGATTAGTCTATTACCCAACATGTGGGTGATAAACCGCACCAGAAAATCTGGGGCATGTATATCCCTTAGTGAATTCTCAATAGAAGAAGTGGTAACGTTGTTGAAGGCCCCCTCTATATCAAGGAAGGCCGACAGTGTGTACTCACCCCTAGCCATATTCGCCTCAACAAAACCATTCACTTCATGAAGAGCGCTCTCAACAGACTTACCCTTAATGTAAGCATGTTGCGACCCACTCAACAGAGACCAGTCAATGTTTGACCTTAAAAATAGATCGATAAGTCTCTCCAAAGCTTTCAAGAGAAAGGATGAGAGTGATATCGGTCTATAATCCTTAGGGCCGATGTGACTGGGTTTACCAGCTTTCGGTATAAACACCACGAGCACATCTTTCCAAACCTCAGGTATATCACACCACCGGAGACAGTCTCTATACACGTCCACCAGATATTCGTGTAATATATCACCAGCATGCTGAAGCAGAGCCGGAAAGACACCATCCGGACCAGGCGACTTGAACGGCTCAAAGCTACTAATAGCCCATTTGACCTTATCTCTGGTAATGATGTCTTCCAAAACCGGCGTAGTTCCAGCATCACAGAAGGGATCAGCTACACCCAACGGATAGCTTCCTGGATCCTCACAATCGGGAAAATGTGTACTCAATAGAACCTCTAGGGTTTCTTTTCTCGAGGATGTCCACATGCCATCGTTCTTTTGGATGAAGCCTAGGACTTTGGGGTCCTTCGACAACATCCTACGGAAACGAGCCACATCAGAAACATCCTCGATACTACTGCAGAAACTCATCCAGGTGGTTCTCTTTGAGCGCTTTATTGCTCCCTTATATTCATTAAAACTGGATCTATATGCAGACCAGTCCACATCCCTGCCCGACCTCTTAGCCTTATTAAAGAGTCTCCTGGTACAACGGCGGAGCCTCTGGAGTTCCGCATTCCACCAGGCAGGCTGGCTCCTCTTACCCGGGTAAGTAAGAGGACAAGCATCTCTATAACAAGACAACAAAATATCCGTCAAAGATCCAACTCGATCATTGATGCCAGGAGTGGAGCGTCCCCTAAGGGCTCTAAGCTCCCCCTCCACAGCCCTTTCATACCTGATCCAGTCGGTTCTTCTTGGATTTCTAAAAGGCCTGTTAAGGCCCCCAGATAGATTAATACTGAATGATATCAGTTGGTGATCAGAAAAAGAACACTCATCTGAAACCCTCCAGTCCCTAATCATAGACCTATCCATGTTAGTGAGCGTAATGTCAATTACCGTCTCTCTAACACGGTTTCTAAACGTTGGCGTGTTACCAGCGTTACAAATGCTGAGCCTATTAAGAATAATAAAATTCAAAATAGACTCGCCTCTAGTATTTATGTCAGCACTGCCCCATTGGGTGTGATGAGCATTGGCATCACAACCCAATACAAGCTGACATCTTTTCCTCTTTGCATGCTCCACCAGTAGTTCAATTAAGCCACCAGGAGGGGATGCAGCCTCATACGGCATGTACACAGATGCCAGCATCAAATCGATCCCATGGTCATTTCTGTAGGCCACAGTTGTTACGTCACCTGTACAAAAGGAAGGAGTGATTAACAAGTCCAAACCACTTCTAGCTAAAATACAGGTCCGTACCTTATCACTTGTTCCAGGAACAAGTAACCTATAGTCAGGATCGCTCAAACCCAGGATCCTATCCCTAAGGATCCAGGGTTCCTGGATAAGAGCGATATCAGCTTCAAGGCGGCGCAGGCTGGTTAATAGGTTGTGTGAGGCGGCTTCGCAGTGATGCAAATTAATCTGCACCACTTTTAGCCCCCTCTGGGTCATCTGACACCGACTATGTCCGGATAACGGAATTTCAGACGTGCCAACCCACATAACACTACACCACCCCTTGCCCTTAGCCACTGAAGGGAATCCTGATCAATAGCAATCCTAAGATCGCAGCCTTTCCTACTATTACCAGTCCGGGAGTTGACAACTACCCATGAGCTGGTGTTCAATCCATCATTCTGCTTTCCAATAAGTTTTGGTATGACATTCACCCGCCTAAAGGTAGGCGGGACCCATACCTTCGCTATTGGACGTAGAGGGAGGTCGGATTGAGGGACCACCTCCAACCGAGCACCAGGCCAGAGTTCACCAAGGCGCTTCACTGATTCCACAAGGAACTTTACAGTTCCCCCGTTTTCACAGTTCACTACCTTGATGCCCTTGGACCAACCTATTGAAGATATGCGGGCATTCATGCCATCGCAACTCTCCTCCAAAATGAATTCAATTAACCTTTCTTCAACTAGATTCCACCTTTCAGGAGAGATTTTGCCATCCAAATCCGACCTGTCGATGAAAGCCAGCTGAAGGGAAGGGTTAGTTCCCAGGTCATCCTGTTTCTTAGGACGCTTGGAGCTGGAGGAAGGCTCATCATCAGATCTGCCCCTCTTCATGCGATTCCTCTTGCGAGAAACCTGCAAAGAAGACATATCTACTGAAAAGTGCCCCTCCACCTCCTTCGCCCCCAACCTTACATCCTTCTTCTGTGATAAAGGATTAGCGATATTTACTACCCCCTTTCCTTTATCCATTGTAGAAGGAACACCATCACCCTTTCTCTTCTCTGGAGGTTTGAAAACCCTGGTGTTTTCCATTGCTCCAGTTGGGAGTAAGGGTGTAGAACCTTCATGCCCCTTGCTTGCTGCTTGAGAGGTAGATGCAATTGGCATCACGCTCCCATCGGCACTCAAGGGATCATCCTCCTTTCCAGAGTCAGCGCCTCGTGAGACGCCACTGCCCGGGTATTTGGACTCATACCGCGAAACAGTGCCTCTGCTCCTTGACAGAGAGGGAATCAACACCGCAGCTTGCGAATCTCCTCAAGACCGTGCAAGCCCTGCGATACGACTTCCTCTCAGTGTACATAGCGGAACGTTTCCGCCCCGTCCTTCCCCCCTTGTGAGACGAATCACCTCCTCCCACGCAATGCAAAATCGATGCATTGGTGGGATCCGAAGCATCCCGTCCCACAAGAGGGTTCCTTAAAGGGAAAAACCCCACCTCATTGCTCCCAGTAGCAAATTGGACCCGAGTGAAGGGGAGCCTTTCGATGACTGTATTGTCACCGTCTTCATCCGATAGTGGGGAGACAGGGTCTGACTCCACGCACATATCTTCTGTCGAAGTGGGGATTGCCAAAGCATTCGCCTCACTAAAGATCTCCTCTACAGTCATGATCCTCATGCCAGCTGGGGCGAAATTCCTGACGATTTCGTTGTTGTTATCAACGATACTCGCCTGGATTTGCGCAATGAGCTGGGTCACGTCCAATCCGTAGTCAAAAGACAAACTGGGAAATCCATAATTCATATAGGTCCCACGAGCAAGGGGGAAAGGAGGTCAATCATGCCATAGCCCCCGCTAGCATGAAAAGGACTTGGTAGAAAACCTAATACTCACTGAGGCGCCCAGGTATCAGTGAGGCTCCGTTATAATACAGTCAGATTAGACCCCCGACTGCAAACCATCCGATAAGCACGGGTCGCTTAACACTTCGGATTAGGGGTATAAGAAATATACGTGATCCGACGGTCCGAAAAGAGAGAATACGACGTCAATCCGGAGCAAAGTCTTCCCACGATATTAGGGTAACCTTTAGTCATGCACTCCAATCCACTCTGGGTCACAGAGTGGATCGAAGTACACTTAAGCCCCCACATCGCGACAAGATTGTTACCCAGGTGGAGGTAGTGTAACTGTAACTTATGGCAGTTATTTTCAAAGAAAGTTCATTTTGCTATTTGCACAGACTCCTAATTATCTTATTCGCATCGCTAGTGCTCTAGGCAACAGTCCCAACAAAGGCCTTGGCTTCCTACTGAGCTCCTCGCTAAGCAGGTGGCTAATTTCACTCCGACAATGCTCTGTCTCGTTAGCGCGTCGTCCCCTCTGGTCACTCCTCTATTTTGGAAACTAACCCAGTGGCCCCACTGGATATCGATTATCTCTCCGTGGAATACTGTTTTCACAGCGGTTTCAACTTCCTGATCCCGAGCAGGAGCGATTGGACCCATGATGTGACCGCCCCCCTGCAACTCTTGGATGTATATACCGACGGATCCAAATTCAATTGCGGGGTGGGCAGTCCCTGGCCACATACCATTTAACGATTTCTGCTGAGGAAAAGGAGACTGTTATCCACGTTCTATGTGAATGCGCACCGCTTCCAAGGTGCAGATATAGGTTATAGGGCTCTCCAACCCTTGTCAGCTTGACGGAGCAATCGTCCATTGATGTGAAGAATATAGCCTCATTTAATAAACTTTCTGCTTGGTTTCCAGCGAGGGGTAACCGTGCTTTCAATGTGCCGCCCTAGCGCTAACCTCTTCTGCCTCAGGGTTCAGCGTTCACCTGTAGCGCCACAACGGTCCAATATGTGTGCCCAATTGAGCTTTTGGTATAAAGCTACCACACTAACCTAACCTAACCCAATTGTCTTTACCTAATATACCAAATATCAATTTTTACACCATGTTCATACCATAAATTGTATAATTTTGGACTCAACAATAATGACTAACAATCACAGCAAATCTAATATTTAAAAATTTTAAAAAACTATTCTCATAAACCAACAGCAGCATATTTGAAATTAAAATACATACACAAATATGATAGATAATATATTTTAATATAAAAATGATAATATTAAAGTAATAACGAGTTGAAGTTTTACAATTCCGTGGAAAAGATGTATAAAAAAATGACTGTAAAAATGAGAAAGTAATAAAATATACCCATTTTTTCTTTCAGTTTGATTAAGTTTTATTAAAATTTTTCTTTAATAAATCATCAAAAATATCAAAACCACTTTGCAAATTTGAAGTGATTTCATTCCGAAGAAATTTTTCGTTTTCTAAAGACTCGACTTTCGGACTTCGAAAACTACTTTCGATCGGAATTGCGTTCTCTCACTTGGCTGATAGTATACATATTAGATTTCATATCTATGGAGAATATTCGGGCAGTATAAGCCAAATACTCTAGTATTAAAATGAATTCTGAGATATTGTTTAGCAAGAATGTAACTAAACAACATTAAAGATATAAAATAATATCAATTCACAATGTCATCAACGAATTAAAATACGATTTTTTGCCTTTTTCTGGTATGACTTAACTATTTGTCCACTTAATTTGAAATTTAAAAGAAACAAATCCTAAGATAGCTATGGTTTGTTTAACATTGCTTTTCAGAATCAGAATCAGATTTCAGGATCTGGACTTAATAATATTTGTGAAAAAATTGTTTTAATGTAGAAACAGAAATGATGTTTGATGTTCTAATCCACTAACTATTCAAATGTACCGGTCTTGATCAATTGTATTGCTTCTCTTCTTGTATTGCTTCATTTCAATTTCTTTAAATTTTTATTTTCATTATTGGCTGTAGAGAACACAACATGCCCCGACTAACTATGAAATAAAATATCCGTCAAGTGCCTGTTACTGGCTCTGACGATAACTATGAAATTTTTATTACGAAATTTTCTATAACTTTTTTACAGAGATGTGGCTGAATTTAATTGTTTTTAGTTTGTTTGCATAAATCCGAGTTCTTACAAAATATCAAAGAAAGAATTTCAGAAAATCAAAAATCATATTTGTTGGCCAAAATGTCTTGAGATTATTTGTTTTGCAAATCGTTACTGAAATATCTCGATAGACATATATGCATACATATGTATTAGGGATGCCAAACGGGATCGATTATTAAAAATCCCGTGATTCGGGATTTTTTAAATCCCGATCCCGAAATCCCGGGATATTTTGGGATAATTCGGGATCCAAAAATCCCGACAAATCACAGGAAAAATCGCGATTTTCTCTTAATAATAAAAATATTTCGTTAACAAAATCATTTGTATTCCAGTTATGGATATCAGAATTATATATCATTAAAAATAAAATATAAAGACAGCAAGACAAAATGTAACAAAAAAGCGTAAATTAACAAAAATAAAAATTGTTCATACATATGCAAATGCACTAGTTTTAAGAAAATTATTTGGATTCCAACCAAAAGATTGAAGCATCTAAAACGTGCTCGGACGAATTTTGTTGTCAACAGATCCTGCCGTTGAAAAACACTTCTCGCAATCAACATTTGTTGGTAAAATAGTTCCAAGAAAGCTGTATGCAGCTTGTAAATATTCACCTCTACCACTTCATTTTAATTTAATTCATTTTATAACGCTTTTGCATTCTTCGATGCCATCAAATAATTTTTTATCAATTGAAGTAGTCAAGTGATATAGAATTTTTTTTCAGGACCTTTTGTACGGTCAAAATACATATGAATTCACAATCCCGAAAATCCCGAAAAATCCCGGGACAAGTTTTTAAAAATCCCGGGATTCGGGATTTTATGAATCCTGAAAATCCCGAGATTTCGAGATTCGGGATTTCCCGATTGGCTTCCCTAATATGTATGTATGTGTCTGCGATGAAGCATTTTCTACTATAATGTTGTATAACATTACCATCACCCATTACTAAATTTTATAATCATAATTAAATATGATTTACTTTGTACTGATGAGTTGTACTTTTATATCTCTCTGTCAACACCCAACATAATAATGAATTGTTGTACATCTTAGCTAAATTAAAATTTCCTGATAATACTAACGAACTAAGCACGAATTCAAGTTTAAAAGATTTTAAAGAATCACATGTTATGGCCATTTTCTTCTACATATCGCTCCTTTATTGCAACATAGTCATATCTCAAAACAAATTGAACTTGGCAAAATGCGATTTTAGTTTTCAAGATATAAGTCCTATGATCTAATTGCCGCAAACACTTTTTGCTATAACTTTGGTTCAGCTTGGGATATAAAACTGATTTTTTTTTCAACATGTACAGAAGGCCTAAAAGAGCAATTTTGCTTAAGTAACTACAAATTTTTAATTTTTTGGGATATGACTATGTTGCAATAACGGAGCGATATGTATTTGGTATACAAGCATAATTTGTTAATTTGTTATTTTTCTTCTTTGCAGAAGACCTTAAAAATGGGCAATGTATGCAGTTCCGGACAAAGCAAGAAAAAAGACAGCATATCAGAAAAGTCGGATGAGTACGCAATTTTTTTCTTTTTTTTTGTTCTTTTTTTAATTAAAATACGAATTTGATTAAATATTAGCTGACTTTAACTAACATTATCTTTTTAGTTCTTACAATATTAATAAAGCTGATCCAATAAATGGCAATGGCAATAATGGTAATGATGATGATGACCAAAAGAAAGCGCCTTTAGCCGATCCAGAAAATGTGCCTGACATACCTAGTATTGAGACAACTGATGTCAAATCACATGATTCGGCAAATAGTTATGATGTTAGAAAAACAGTGCCATCAAATAGTAAAGATCACAACGGTATAAAATAGTTCATACATTTCTTTACAATTGAAGAAATCATTCGATGTTTCTTTTTTTTCCTTTTGCAGATACGGTAGCAGCAACTGTCCCAGTCGGAGAAACGGGCTCAGTTCAGACAGAAACACCAGATTCAAAAAATACTTCGACTACATATCTGTCGATACTGCAAGGAAAGCCATTACCCGGCAGAAAAATAGAAAGATATAAAAAAATTGTAATATATATACTGGCTGATAATAGTCCAGAATACAAGAAACATAAGCGAGTGGTTTATAGTTTGCAGAAACAGCTTGTGAAGAAATGTCAAAGCAAAGGTTTTGAAATATTCATCTCTGATGTTCATAATACCGATCCAAGCAATAGAGTCAGCAACTATTCGAGATTGTTGGAGGCAAGTCGCTGGACTCATAGTCCTTTAGAGGCACAAGGTGGCCATGAAGAGGCGGCTAATTGTCTTTCGGAAATAACTCGTCATTCTTCATCGGCATTTGTTATTCCAATACTGTTTTTAGGTTCATCGCTTGGTATTCCAATGCTACCGTTGACGATTGAAAGTCAAGATTTTACTCAAGTTCTGACTGCCGCGAACGATGAGGAAAAAATTCTTTTAGAGAAATGGTACATTATTGACAATTGCTATCAGCCGATGTGCCACCGTTTAAATACTGAACTTTGTAAAAATTATTCCGCAGCTCAGGATGATGAGTTGAATTTGTTGTTGGGCGTCCTTTTAAGACTGTTTTCAGATGATCTCAAAGATTCATATATGTCCACAGTGGTCGAGCAGGAAGTCAATAATACAGTCCTTATGAGTCAGGAACTTGCCAAGCGCTGTATATGGATACAAACGGGCCCACAGTACATGAAAGCGCCAGAAAATGCCACTGCCTATGACCACGAAGTACTCCGACGCATGTCAAAACTATACACAGAACTAAAGACACATTTATCTGAAAAAAATTTAATACGTATACTACCAACAATGAATATTTTGGATGACGAATTGGCCGTCGTAATTGAGAATTTATTAGAAAAATCAATTTCATCCATATTTGAAGAATACGTTACTAAAAACAACATCCCCTACAATACAAATGGCGTTGATCGCGTTCTTTTAGAAGAAATTGAATTAGTTGGACACTATTCAAAGATTTTAGCTCAAAATTCACCAAACTTTGATATTATGAACGATATTAAAAGGTATGTGCCCCAGATATAAATCCTTATTTCCTATTTACATTAACTTTAGAGAAATTCCTAAAGAATGACTTTATCGTAATCTAGTTGGCAGTTTGTTAACTGATTAAACAAGAGCCCGAGGTAGAGTCCATGGCTCAGACATCTCAAACAAAAACGAATAATGAAAGAAAATATTTCTTTCGTCGACTTGCCCTCAGCAGTCTTCTGACAAAAACTCTGAAATTAAATAAAATTGCCATGAAAAGTTTCCCATAAATCTGTCATTCTATCTGTCTATTTTAAACTGTAGGTCCCTTCACTCATTAATAAAATTGTGTGGTGTGAGAAGCTAGGTCATAATCCTGACCCTGTCTTGTCATCTAGTCTGGTCATAAACCCTGGTCAATAAAAACATTTATGGCTGCCACTAGAAAATTTTGTAAATTTTGTTTCCATTTTTTTTAACCTGCCTGAAAGATGCAAAAATTGTAGCTTTAAACTAGATCGGTTAAAATAATAAAAATTTAGTTTGAATCAAAAAATTTTTAAATATTTACGGAATACGAAAAGATGTGAAGAAAATGTTTCATTTAAAATAAATTAATTTATCGATTAAAAATCCAATAATTCAATATTGAGAATATTGATCGGCTCGCAGGCAATAAAAGTTGAAATATTGTGGTAGATATCGAAAACCTTTTAAATTCATTAAATGTACAGTGAACTCGAAAATAACATGTACACTTACCGCTTCATAAAAATTGTTATTATTATTATTGGCATCAGTATCACTGATGTTTAGATTGGAATACAAAAATAGTTTTGACCCAACTCGCTTAAAGCCCAATCTTAAATGCATATAACTTTTGTGGGAACATATTAAAATTAAATTATTCAGTATTAAAAATAATAATAATAAATTTCTTCAGTCCTTCAAGTAAAATTCTTTCAAATGGTTGGGAAAAATGCGATAAAAGGGGCAACTTTGAAGAAACTTTTGACACTGTTAGTAAAGATTTTATAGGATTGTATGACTCTGCTTTCAGAAGATTTTGTCTAGTTTAGTTATCTTTTCAACTAGTTCCATTTTTTACATTGATGTAATACTTTTATATCAAAATGTCATTCAAAATTTAAAGACTAATCGATATGACTATATGTGACAGCTCATTAAGTATCCAGTCGTTGTATTACTAATTCAGATTTCATTTTCTATAACTTGAGACCTTCAATTTTATTGTGAGTCAATCTCTTGCAACTCAAATGTTTTGACGCAAGTATAACTACAACAATTGCCATATCGGTGATGTCCTACATAGGTTTTTTGCCCTAGGCAAATAATAGCTTCAGTCAAAATTTCAGGTTTACAGATATGTATTAAGGTTTTTTTTTCTAAAATTCATAGTGTTAACGTTAAGAAAAGTGAAAATATAAATGCGTACATAGTTTTATTAGTAATGACATTTTATACATAAAATTTAGCTGAGTATAGATGATGATAGATCTTGAAGAAGAGAATAAAAATATGTAATGAAATGAAAAAAACATTTATGTCATTTTTTTTTTATAAAAACCAACACTCAGGGGAGGGCCCCTACTCATGCATTGCATTGTGCAGGTTTAGGAAAACAGGTTATAGGATGGTGGAAAGAGGGAGTAGTGTTTGTGGACATTTGATGATGAAATTCACCAATATAGTAATTGACGGGAAAAACTCTCGCAGGAAGATCATTCCACAAGCGAACAGTGCGAGCAAAAAATGAATTCTGCTTGTTATGCATTGTGCGGTTCACTGGACAATCAACCACAAAAGGATGTGCTCTGCGAGAAGCTCGAGTACTACGTAAAAATTTGTGATTATCGGGAACCAAGCCACTTATCTCTCGAGAACACCTCCCATTATAGTATCAATAGAACAATGAAACACACGCCACATTGCGACGATGCTCCAACGAACCAATAGAGTTGGATACCATACTGTCATTAATAAGCACCTTCGTCCTCTCCTGTATGAGGTCGAGAATCTTCAAAATAGACTTTGAAGCACCGGCCCATACTTGAGAGTTGTACTCCATCCGGGGTCGGATAAAGGTCATGTAAATAGTAAGAAGGTCGGATGGAGTGAACTATTTTCTGCACCATTTCAAAAAACCAAGGCACTTGAAAGCTTCCTTCGACATTCGAAAAATGTGATCGTTCCAACGAGTATCACAACTAGTTCTCATGCCCAGAACATCAAGAGCATCCGCCTCCTCAATATTTATATTACCCATAGATACAGATGACAGAACACCAGCGCCATTATTATTATCATTTATTGCCACAAATGTAATCGTTCATTTAAACCTAAAGCAGTTATTCAGTTTTTCAATTTGAAAATCCATGTTTATGAGGAAAACATCGATGTTTAGAAAACATTGCATGCCTAGCCATAAGCTTATTTTTTTTAGTTCTGTTGTCTATCCGATGGTAAGTAAGTGTGGTTAAACGGGTAGTGGGTGATAGTCAACTTATTAGCTAGATACCACATTAGTCCAATTATGACACTTTCCCAGTCAAACTTAAATTAAATTTATAAAAATTTGAAAAAAGCCATGTTTTCATTGTAACTTAATCCAATCGTACATTATAATATTTAAAGTTTAAGTTAAGACTAGTAATATAATATTAATATTGCTTAAAATGATTTAATTGTAGGTATATTAAAGACAGTACAGCTCACCCGTTAATAGTTTCCGGTCCAAGTGGCTGTGGTAAAAGTGTATTTATTTCAAAAATTGTCGAAAACATACACCGATGGAAACCGGAGCTAAACTTAATATTAAGGTAAACAATTTGAACATTATTTATTAATATCTTAATAATTCTAATTCTTTAAGGTATGCGAATTTAGGAGCACGATCTTCTGATCTGGTATCATTGTTAGGTTCGATTGCTCTTCAAATGGCAGTTTTAGCATATGGACATCAAATAAGAATGGATCACGTAAGTCTATTAAATAAGATTCTAAATTTTTTACACTACTACCTAATACCCGGTCTACTTCGCTACCACCATCGAAATTAAATACATAATAATCTCATAATTTCATTTCAATTCTAAAATAATACATTAATAAGCTATTTATCTCTTACTAAAATTTAAAATATACTTTGTTTCCGAAATAAATAATTATTATTCTAATGCATTGGAATACACAATATTTTTTGTTTTTCCCTCTGGTGCGTATACATATAAATCTGCGGGTTTTCCTACTCGCTAACATGCGACGTAAAGCTGGCCATGTGAGAAACATGGATTTTCTAGATTAAGTCCACAAACTTGCAAGGACTGAACTTGAGCTTTATTAATCGTCATTACAAATGCTAGGCGAATAGGAAATTGCAAGCGCTTGAAATCGAATGGCATTTCCGATGTAATCATTGGAATATGTGGTAGCAATACATCAGTTCCCTTAAACTTTCCAGTTATAATGGTCGGTTCGATAAGATTGTTCATAATTTCTTTCTTACTGTTAGTCGAGTGCCATTACAAAGTCGTGGAGGATCAATAATCTAAGTAAAATCAATTTTATTGAGAATAATGCTATTGATGGAATTAACGTTAATATTTTTGGGTGCTAGTAACGCACGTTCAGAAAACCATCGGATACAGCTGGAATACAAAATTGGGGACTCTAGCTGTTATAGTTTTTGAGATATACCGATTTTAATAATTAGTTCATATGAAATTTGCCACGCCCCTTATGCTAGAGGTTAGGTTAGAGGACGTGCGCTTATCGGTTAAGACAAGTACAGTATTCGGAGGTCGAAATTGACCCATTGTTCATTGTCCTTAGGGGAGGAAGGAAATAGAGGATATAGGAATGTAGGTAAGGGGAGGGAAAATGGGAAATGGAGGAATTACACAGAAAGAAACAGACAGAAAACAAAAAGTGGATGAGAGCGCGATTACACTTATGAAGCCCTAGCACCTCTCAACCAGCCCAAGCTGCTAATGAATCTATGGAGACCCTTTATGTCGGCTCTCGACAAAGAACTCAAGCTCCCACAGAAGGCCCTGCCAAAGGTCCTCAAACTCAACCTACCAAGGGCTGAGCAGTTGCAGAGGAGATGTTCGATAGTCTCTAACTCCTCATCGCAACATACCCTGCAATAGTCCGGCTGGGATCTGTTCCAGATCCCTGTCACCGACCCAACCTCGCAGTGCCCCATGATAAATCCGACAACCAACCTTAAGCTGGCCTTAACCAAGCCCGGCAGCCAATCTGTTCTCTTACTGTCCACAGCAGGCCATAGACGTCTGGAAACGATCCATTCCCCCAACGCCTCTGCTCTTCCTCCCTGATCCATCCGTCTATGAGGCCATAGAGGTGGTAAACTGGAGGGTCAGGACCAACTATCAAATCGCCCTCTGAAAGCGAACCTAACCTAGCGAGGACATCCGCCGTCTCATTCCGCTATGACCCGGAACCAAGCATAGACGGATACGGTCTGGTCCAAAAGTCCTCAACGACTGTTTGCACTCGGGAACGAGCTGTGATTTGCACCAAACCGCCACAATGACCCTAAGATTCCAAATCCGAAGATGGGCCCCCAGTCATTGCCTCAACAGCCTTTAGTATTGCGAAATTCTCCGCCTAAAAAACGCTGCAGTCATCATTCAACCATTGGTGTTCAAGACCGAGTTCCCTACAGAAAACCCCAGCACCTGTACATCCATCTAACTTAGACTCATCTGTGTAGATGGGTATTGCTTTTTCCGAAAGTCCGTACCTTCCTTCAGGAAAGACGGTATTCAGAACTCTGGAGTGACCTATTGTGCGCTGTTTCCAGCAGCCCGATTCCTCAGACATATGGCACTCCGCGCTGCACAGCGCTTGACATATAAGTCAAGCGTAATCAGACAGAGCAAGTATCAAGAGCAGCCTGAGGGCAACTCTTCCTCACTCCAGTGATACTCAAAGAGGCAATCCGCTGAACTTTATCCAAGATTTTCCGTTGAATACTCTTATCTAAGGCACACCACCAGACAACACAGCCATAAGTAATAACCGGTCTAACAATCGCCAGATATATCCAGCGAATGGCCCTAGTTGGAAGACCCCAGTTCTTACCTATGGAGTTCCAACACTGGTAGAAAGCATTTAGTCCCTTCTTCATTCTTTCCTCGGTGTTTCGTTTCCAGTTCAGCTAGCTGTCCAGAAGAACACCCAAGTACTTGACCTCAGAAAACAACGGCAGCTCCCTACCAGCTAATCTTAGCAACCTGAAGGTTTCAATCTTGTACCTACGCGAGAACAAAACGAGGTCCGTCTTATTTGAATTTATCCCCACACCACATTTTGTCGCCCAAGAGGATAAAATTCCAAGATCAGACACCCTCAGTTCTCCCAGCGTTGGCAAAAATTTACCACCCACAAGAATAGTCACGTCGTCGGCATATTCCACAACCCTAAAGCCTCTACTTTCCAGAAGCCGCAGACCAACATTAGCAACCAAGAGCCACAAAAGAGGGGATGGGAGACCCCCCTGTGGGGTACCCCTGGTCGCAAGCTTGAAGACAGAACATCCAACCAGATTTGATCGGATTAGTCTGTTACCCAACATGTGGGTGATAAAACGCACCAGAAAATCTGAATTTTCAATGGTCGAAGTGGTAACGTTATTGGATGCCCCCTCTATAACAAGGAAAGCCGACAGTGTACTCACCCCTAGCCAAAGTCGCCTCAACAAAACCAGTCACTTCTTGAAGAGCGCTCTCAACAGACTTAGCCTTAATGTAAGCGTGTTGCGACCCACTCAACAAAGACCGGTCAATGTTTGACCTTAAATATAGATCGATAAGTTTCTCCAAAGCTTTCAAGAAAAAGGATGAGAATGATATCGGTCTATATCCTTAGGGCCGATGTGACTGGGTTTACCAGCTTTTGGTACAAACACCACGCGCACATCTTTCCAACCCTCAGGTATATCACACCACCGGGGACAGTCTCTATACACGTCCACCAGATATTTGTGTAATATATCACCAGCACGCTGAAGCAGAGCCGGAAAGATACCATCCGGGCCAGGCGACTTGACCTTGTCCCTGGTAATGATATCCTCCAAAACCGGCATAATGCCAGCATCACAGAAGGGATCAGCTACACCCAACGGATAGCTTCCTGTATCCTCACAATCAGGAAAATGAGTACTCAATAAAACCTCTAGGGTTTCTTTTCTCGAGGATGTCCACATGCCATCGTTCTTTTGGACGAAGCCTAGGACTTTGGGGTCCTTCGACAGCATCCTACGGAAATGAGCCACATCAGCAACATCCTCGATATTAGTGCAGAAACTCATTCAGGCTCTTTGAGCGCTTTATTGCTCCTTTATAGTCATTAAAACTGGATTTGTATGCAGACCAGTCCACATCCCTGCCCGACCTCTTAGCCTTATTAAAGAGTCTCCTAGTATAACAGCGGAGCCTCTGGAGTTCCGCATTCCACCAGGCAGGCTGGCTCCTCTTACCCGGGTAAGTGAGAGGGCGAGCATCTCTGTAACAAGACAACAAAATATACATCAAAGATCGTTGATGCCAGGAGTGGAGCATCCCTTAAGGGCTCCCAGCTCCCCCTCCACAGCCCTTTCATACCTGATCCAGTCGGTTCTTCTTGGATTTCCAAAAGGCCTGATAGATTAATATTGAAGGATATCAGTTGGTGATCAGAAAAAGAACACTCATCTGAAACTTTCCAGTTCCTAATCATAGACTTATCCATGTTAGTGAGCGTAATGTCAATTACCGTCTCCCTAACACGGTTTCTAAACGTTGGCGTGTTACCAACGTTACAAATGTTGAGCCTATTAAGAATAATAAAATTCAAAATAGACTCACCCCTAGTATTTATGTCAGCACTGCCCCATTGGGTGTGATAAGCATTGGCATCACAACCCAAGACAAGGCGACATCTTTTCCTCTTCGAATGCCAGTAGTTCAATTAAATCATCAGGAGGAGATGCAGCCTCATACGGCATGTCCCACGGTCATCTCTGTAGGCCACAGTTGTTACGTCCTGGATAAGAACGATGTCATCTTCAAGGCGGCTTCGCAGTGATGCAGATTAATCTGCACCACTTTTAACTTCCTCTGGGTTACTTGACGCCGACCATGTCCGGATGACGAAATTTTAGACGTGCCAACCTACATAACACTACACCACCCCTTGCCCTTAGCCACTGAAGGGAATCCTGATCAATAGCGATCCTAAGATCGCAGCCTTTCCTACCATTACCAGTCAGGGAGTTGACAAGTACCCACGAGCTAGTGTTCAATCCGTCATTTTGCTTTCCAATAAGTTTGGGTATGATATTCACCCGCCTAAAGGTAGGCGGGACCCATACCGTCGCTATTGAACATAGAGCGAGGTCGGCTTGAGGGACCACCTCCCAGCGAGCACCAGGCCAGAGTTCACCAAGGTGCTTCACTGATTCGACAAGGAACTTTACAGTTCCCCCGTTTTCACAGTTCACTACCTTGATGCCCTTGTACCAAACGATGGAAGATATGCGGGCATTCCTGGCATCACAACTCTCTCCAACATAAATTCAATGAGCCTTCAACTAGATTCTACCTTTCATGAGAGATTATGCCATCCAAATCCGACCTGTCGATGAAAGCCAGCTGAAGGAAAAGGTTAGCTCCCAGGTCACCTTGTTTCTTAGGGCGCTTAGAGCTGGAGAAAGGCTCATCGTCGGATCTGCTTCTCTTCATGCGATTCCCCTTGCGAGAAACCTGCAAAAAAGACATATCCACCGAAGTGTGCCCCTCCACCTCCTTCGCCCCCAACCTTACATTCTCCTGCAGTGATAAAGGATCAGCGATACTTACTACCCCCTTTCCTTCATCCATTGTGGAAGGAACACCATCACCCTTTCTCTTCTCCGGAGGTTTGAAAACCGTGGTGATTTTCTTTGCTCCGTGCAAGCCCTGCGGTATGACTTCCTCATAGCGGAACGTTTCCGCCCAGTCTTTCACCCCTTTTCAGACGAATCACCTCATCCCATGCAATGCAAATCCGATGATTGCACTAGAGAATCCGAAGCATCCTGTCCGACAAGAGGGTTCCTTAAAGACAAAATCCCCACCTTATCGCTCCCAGTAGCAAATTGGACAAGAGTGAAAGGGAGCGCTTCGATGACCGTATTGTTACCGTCTTCTTCCGATAGGGGGAGACAGGGTCTGACTCCACGCACATATCTTCCGTCGAAGTGGGGATTGCCAAAGCAGTCGCCTCGCTAAAGACTTCCTCTACAGTCATAGTCCTCATGTCGTTGTTGTCAACGATACTCGCCTGGTCGCTTAACACTGCGGATTAGGGGTAATTACGTGATCCGACGGTTCGAAAAGATCAAAACATGATGTCGATCCGAAACAGAGTCTTCCCACGATATTAGGGTAACGTTTAGTTACCCAACCCACTCTGGATCACAGAAGTACACTTAAGGCCCCACATCGCGACAAGATTGTTACCCAGGTGGAGGATCGCCCATTTTCAGCTTAAATATTGATATTGAACCTTTAGATTTCGTACAAAATTTTAGCAGTCTAACTGTTCTGGTGTTCTAGATATGCAGATTTTAGTATTTACTTCATATGGGAGGTGCCACACTTGCTTTTACCCTATTTTTGTCCAAAATATTTATATTTAAACGTAAGTGAATTGTAAAAAATTTTTTTCAGTTATGCAGATTTTCATATTTACTTTATATGGGAGGTGCCACACCCACAATTGTTAATTCACCCATTTTTGTCCATTTTGAAACTACTGTACTTGTACAACATTTGAGGTATCTTGCTATCATAGTTTTTCCAATATACCCATTTTGTTTATAGGAGTTATAACTCCTTCCAGACATACAGGAAGGTATTCTGAAAAATTTCAAGAAAATCGGTTTAGCCGTTTAGTCGTCTATAAAGTTCAAACATACAATCAAACACACATTCATTTTCATATATATAGATAGATAAACATATCGTCGTCGAAAATCCAAAAGTACGTAACATCAAAAAAATCAAAATCGAGTTTTTGATTAATTATGATTCCTGTGAGGTTATCTAGCATATCTTTACCAATTTTTAGATTTTTGCGATCAAAAATAACGTTTTTATATCAATAATTCAAAATGACATATCATACGAAGTATATTTTATGTTGTAACGTTTTTTGCTTCTCCAGCGAATTTAGAAAAAGTGATGTTACGTACTTTTGAATTTTCGACTACGATATACAATATATGTTTGTATACCATACATAATATACCATATACATACATATGTATATCATAATAGTATGTACATATATTTATAAATTATGTTTTTGAATATTCTAGACCTTGGAGGACTATACACAAGTTATACAGGATATTATTAAAAGCAACAAATGCTTTTTAGTCATCATTATTGATTCGATAGATGAATTAATAGGTGGATCGAATTTAGATTGGCTCCCAATTAACTTGAGCAGTATGTGCAAAATTGTTTTAACATTGACGGAGGAGAATAACGAAAACAATCCTTTAATTGAGAAACTGATTGAAACTGGAATTCCTAATAGATGCTTTATTAAAATGAAACAGTTCAGTGAACGTCAGTGGCAGGATATTTTAAGTACAGGTGGTGGGGATTTTTATGCTGCCAATGGAGCTATTAAAATGCCTCAAGAATGGAAAATGTTGCACGGAAAAACACCATTTCATGCCAAATCGCTGTGGTGGCTAGCATGGCTGGGTCATACCTCAATATCGATGACGGACATATCAGAGATGCTGGGAAAAATTTTGCAGGTTATCGAAACAAAGTTTTCGAGTGATCATGCAGAAATTATGATGCTAATATTATCATTATCGCAATGGGACATTCGAGAGAGCGACTGTATAGATATCTTTCATAGGATTAGCCAAATTGATGCGCAGGCCGCATTTAGAGTTTGGTCGAAATTCTGTTGGCTGATGGGGCCAATGCTCTTAACTATAAGAAATATACGTATAGCTGACAAGTCATTTCGAAATGCCATACTAACGAAGTACAAGAGTAAACATGCTCATGTCCATCAAATAATTCGAGAATACTTCGACAGACAAGAGAACTATTTTACAGGCCCTAAAGACATAAATACAATGTAAGGATTATATTAACACTATATATAGAGTTAGACATAAGACATTTAAGCTATCGATTGATAACATTTGTTTATTTCAGTTACAATTATCAAAAATATTTAAAGTTGCCTTACCACCATTTCTGCAATGTAATGGAAGATCATTTAGGATTGAATAAAATTGAAATTCTATTTCATTGCTTTTACTTTACCGAACTGCAATGGATGGCTGATAAAGTACACGCTACTGGTCCAGTCCATCTTTTGAACGATGTACTTATATCGGAGAAAATAGCTGACATATCTGAACAGCCGTATGTACACATACGTTTACTAAAGGATTTTCTAAGAAAATACATGCACGAAATAAATTATGACGGTCATCAGTTTTTTACTCTCATTAAATATTACATGAAATCTCGAATTCGGGAAGAGCCGTCGTTGAACGATGACCAAATTATACGGTCATGGCTCGAGTGCACAAATGAATTGGAGATACCGTTTTTAGATATAATTAACACCAATTTAGGAGAAGAACTAGAGAGTGACCAAGTTAGTTATGACGCAATAGTTAATTTACCGCATCAAGGATTTTTTGCCGCTTCAATAAGCACGCAAAGAGAGGAGATCTGTATATGGGACGTGAAAAGCTGTTCACGGGTTCGTACTCTTCGAGGTATTCCCCAACCAACAGCTATGTGTCCATTCGGTACTTACAATGCAGCTGTCTTATGTCGTAGAGAAATAAAAGTCATTAATTTAGACGATGGTAAATTTAAGGTATTTAAAAGTATCAATTTCTTGGAATCTGGTCCAACAATTTTCAGTGAATTTCTTTTTTCAGGTTGCACTTAAGGGAGTAATGAACCAAAAAATGCCATACTTTGGTCTACACGATCAAAAGCATTTAGTTTGCCTCTCACGCAATCGGATGTACGTAAACCTAATGAATTTGGAATCAGGCGATTGCGTAACAACATTTAAAGCTGGTGAAGACCGCTTTCTTAATTCACTTCTTGTTTCTGGTGATGGCAGGTAATATTAAGAATTGAATTATAAAGATAGTAATGTAAAACGTAAACTTAGTTTAAGCATTTAGTTCGAAGTTATCAAATTCACAGTTTTTTATCTCACGATCATAAACATCCATTACATAAATACGAATGCAACACACTTGATGTACCGGTATGAAATTAGCGTTGTTTTTTTTTTTGTGAAAATAACTCACTAACTCTTAAGGGAGCGGAAAAAAACATTTTATTCAAGGTAGTCAATATCTTTCAGTCAATTTTTAGACTCCGTGACAATAAAACAGTTCGCCTTTTGAAATAAATCAATCAGACACACAACTTCCGATCGAGAGAGGGAGATGGTGATCAGCAACTCCCAGTGTAGTGTTTTGATTGTGTCCTGAACCGGTTTTGCTTCGTAGGCGAATGCACTGTCATGCTGCAAAATTATCTTGCCGGGACTTGTGGTCCATTCTGGTAGTTTTTTGATCAATGTATGCTTTAATGCTATACTATAGTATATAATACAACACTAATTAAGAGCATAAAAATAAAATAGATCACCGTGTTGCAAAGATAACGTTATGAGTTGCTTCTTTTCTTTTGATTATTTTTCTTAAGATTCATTTGTATTGACAATAATTAATTTTTTAATCACATACTTCTTTTTTGCCTTTGAAAATAATTTAAACATATTCTCCAGAAGGTCTGTGTGTCATCAATGTGGACATAGTAGCTCCCTTTGTCGATCAGCAAAATAATCTTTGTTTTGGCTTTGTCATCTAGATTCACATTAGTTTCGATTTATTTTAGGTTCTATTGGAGCCTAAAATTTATTAATGCTGTAATAACGATTATGGAGAACAATTTTCTCGACCATAACCATATTGTTTAAACAATGACAGAGTCTGTACCCTGTTAAATCAAAACAATGAGATCAGAACAAAATGTAGATGCGAAGCACAATTTGTATTCAAATAAAGGTTGAATCACATAGAATCCGCCATGCGTTAAACTTTCTAAAATTTGAAATAAACTACATGTTTTCTTATGTGCATTATCTCATTCGGTACTTTTATATTAACGCAATGCACATAGCCATGCAGCATTTTGCGTGCCTTAAGTATTTTGATCTATTTTAGTTTGATTTTCTTTTCATTTCTCTGTTGTGCGCAGGCAAATTCAGTCATGGGCTTGTTTGTCTTACTATTTTGCCTTCTGATGTATTGTTGTCAGTGGACTTAAATTCATAATACATCAAATCTTTGAGTGTTAAATGGCTTTGCTAGAAATTATTATATCTTTTATTGAAAGATTTCTATATCTTATATATTTGGGCAATCCTCACGGCTTTGTATCGTGTATGTTGTATTGAATACACTTTGTTGCTTGTGAACGCTCAATACTAGGCTGTGTTGTGTATTTCGTATTCAAAATTTATTTTTTTTTCATTCAACAACAATTGATAGCACGAAACCTACACAACTTTACAAACATAGGAAAGAAATGTGTATAAGTGTATCGGATTTTTACATGAAAATTATCAACAACAAGCATACACTGTTGTATAATCTTCCAACAATACACTCAATACAACGATGAACAAAAGCTACACCAACAAATACAACGAACTTGTTACAATTATACCAATATCAGCAGCCCAACATCAGAGAGAAAAGGGGATGACAAGTAAGCGAACGCAACAACAAACTATGTGCACCAAATAGACAAACAACAATGAAGTCGCGATAGAGTTCTAGAGAAAGCGAAAACACGACTGTTGACGTGGGCATATAAATAGGCAAGACAAAGCAGGAACAAGTAGCAAGAATTCAGTCAGTCTTGTGTGAAGACGTGTTGCGTGTGAAAAAAACAGTCATGTTAAAGATCTACCTATAGAACCGAAGTGAAAAAAAGGATAGAAAACTATAGAATGCCTACTCGACACTCTACCTCATAAACAGGCTGAATTCGACCGATGGCGTAGGTCATATTGGCTTGGAGGACCGCCGTGGATTGTTGCTTATTCGGATTCTCCTGCGATAATGTTCACTTATCGCTGACATTTAGCGCCTACCTATTGTTGTCGGTGTCCAGATCATCCAATTCAAGCCATAATTAATTAGAAATCGTCAACTTATAGCGGTTTCCGTTGGCAGTAACGGCCTGGTTAACGTCATTCTCAAAGAAACATGGACTGACAACGCGGCTAACCCAAAGTCCTTATGAAACAACTTTGTTTTTCGGAATTGAATGCTCTTTAATCGCATTTGGATTGGTATCGTTCAAAATTCGTCAACTTTGGATGTACGCAGCGAAAGGCAACGTAATCAGTGAGTAATCACGGCGTTGTAATAAAAAAGCATCCTTGAAGGATTACACACTAAAATTGAAAGCGTAGTGTATCAATAAGACGGCGTTGTTAATGAATCAATATGAATTCGTTTAGGCTTTTTAATTTATTGTTAGATTTTTTCCCTTTCATAAAAAAATGTTCACCATATAATAAGAAAATCTTAATAATTTCTCAGAAACAAAGTTTCATAATGGAAACATTGATGGTTGTTATCCCCTGTGTGCAGATTGATAAACGAAAATTCAGCGGGAAAACATCGTATATTTTTCAACTCTAGGCTAGAGTTTAGTGCCTCTTTATAACAAAACTTTCCAGAAAAATTATAATTTAGAAGGACAACATGGAAGTTGAAAACAGTTATTACACAGAATAGCTTTGCACGTCTTATATAAAATAATATGTAAAGGAAAACATAAAATAAATGATGAAAAAAATTTATATTTACATTACTGTGGGTTGGGTGTCCCTCAAATTTTCATGAACAATTCGCAGTTGTACGGTTTTCTCCTGTGGAAGTAAAATTGCTACAAAAGTTCATAATATTTTTGGACCTTAAATATAAACAAAATTATACATACGAATCTGTTTATAATTTCATTGTCAAATAAAAAATTCTTGAATTCTTGATCGCTATCATATTTCTAAATCAACAGCAATTTCACATATTATTCACGATATCGCCTCTGCTGAAGAAAACATACCAAAAACAAATTAACAACAATAGTAAAATTTATTTTTTTTTTTTTTACTTTGACCCAAAGAACTACATAATTTATGTACATATTTATGTATACTTATAACGAACTAATTGTCGAGCAAAATTTTTATCGGCGTGAATTGCCTTTTGAAAATCTTACGTACAATTACATGCATTAATTGCATGGACTGACTAATAACTAAATGCCGAAGAACTAATGTCAGTTGAGTACAACTGATAGCAAAACTTGTTAATCATTATTATTACATTTTCATTAATTATAAAAATTATTGTCAATAAGAATAAATTCGTAATTTTTTTTTTGTAATGTGTAGGATCCTCGTTTGTGGAGATGAAACGCAAAAACCATTCCCTCTTTTGGTGTGGCATTTGTCCCAAAGGAAACTTCTTTATGATTTACGTATACCACATCATGATTTTATTACGTCACTATCAGCCATAACGCATGAAGGATCATATGTGTGCGTAGTTGCAAAAGAACTAAACGAACCGACGCCAAACTTTATAGTCGTATATGACTTACAAAGCGGAACGTTATTTAAAAAGTGGAAGCCAACATGTAACACAGTTTCGTTAGCGATTTCCCAAGTGAATGCTTGTGTAATAGCTGGACTGGAAGACGCAAAAATACTTATATGGGATTTAGTAACAGGAAATTGCCGTTCCACACTAATAGGCCATAATGCTCCGGTCACAAGCCTTAAAATTGATCCCATGGGCAAAGTACTAATGTCTACGGATAAAGAAGGTCGAGACAATGCACTTCGCTTGTGGGAACTTAATACAGGTAAATAAATTTATTTCATATAATTATAAATACGTGTTATATTTACAAAAAAAAAAAAAAAAAAAATACTAAAAATAACATTATTCTGAAACTCTTACGATCTCTTATAGAAAATATGTTTTTTTAAATTTATAATTTAAGTTTAGAAGCAAATATAGTAAGCGATGTCATTCAATATTTTTTTTTTTTTAAGAGGATTCTAATATAGTAATTTTCGAATGTTATACCATTTATTTGATGGTAGTGGTGGTCATATCAGCATCATGTGATTAATGCCAAGCGTTAATTTAAATAATCTAGTTTTATTAATTTATATTTTCTTTTCAAAATTTAAATTTTTTATTTTAATACGATTTTTTAATGGCACAAATTTCCCTATTCCGTTCGGATTATTGCATTAAAAATAAAAAGAATAATTAAACATTGAAAAATCAAACAATTTGATAGCACTAAACCAATACAACTTTTGAAAAACATATGAAAAGAATGTGTATAAGTGTATCGCATTTTTACATGAAAATTATCAACAACAAGCATACATTGTTGTATAATCGTCCAACAATACAAAGAATACAACAATACAACGGCTTGTGTGAATTGACCAAGTATTTCTTTCATTCATTAGGAGACTGAATTAATCTTGCATGCGTTTACATTGATATTACTGGTAGTATATAAAAAAAATTCAGATTTGTGCATTTTATTTTGTTAAGAGCAATAATCAATCAATAATGGTTTTAATTCGTTTTTATTTTTCTTTTACAGGAAAATCCTTAGCTGTCTTTAAACCACCTGGACAAATTTCCGCTTATGAAGTTTTACCGAATTGTACTTACGTCGTGGTAGCTCTAACCAATAGAACTGAACTTTTAACATTATCTTTAAACAACTTCGCAATGGATCTAACATCGGACGACAGTCTATATGTAATGTATGGCAATCAAGATAACCAAAACAAAGTTTTCCAATTGAATTCAGATCCAAATTAATGCGATTATCCTCGATACATGACACCTGTCGATTCGCATTTCTATTAGATTATGATTACAATTAAAATATAAATAATTAAATCAATTATTAAATTATAGATTACATTTACTGATCAATTGATGTATATTGCTATACATATATATATATATATATATATATATATATATATATATATATGTGTGTGTATGTATACAAACATATGCATATGTATTAGCATTATAAGTATGTACACCACAGAAAAATTTCCAACCGTACTTGCCATTTCTATTATTTTAATAATGGCAAGTAAAACTTTAACTTGATGTAAAAATGTAGAATTTAACACTTTTTTGTTTTTGTTTTGTTTTTGTTTTCTTTTGACATTTTTTACGTTTTCTTTGAATTATTATAGTAATTATATAATAAATTTTATTACTTTATTCAACTGCCTAAAGTAGAAAAATTATGACTGTTGTATTTGTTTTTAAATGCGTTGTAATTTAAATTTAATTTAATGGAAATCAAATAAAATACATCTCATCTTTTATAAGTTCTACATACTACATACACATACATATATAGCTCTTAGTTATTTTCTATAAATTGAAATTTAAAACTGAATCAGACATTATTTTAAGTCCTTAAAAATCAATATTTAAATTTTACTAAAAGATAACAAATTTAATACGAGTATACAACTCCATACAATACACACAATATGAAATTTATCAAGAATGTTAAGTTTAAAAAACAAAAGCAAACAAAAAAAAAATACACTAGTACGTGGAGTATATATAGGGGATATTGCACAAAAATAATCATCTTGTTTTCATTTTGTTTTTATTCATTTATTTTTTATTAGCAAACAATTTATAATCTATAATTAATACATATTAATTAATAATAACAATAATGAAATGATGAAACTCAAATTTGAACACATTATATTGCATTTATTTCGCTTAACTTAACAGCAATTTTAGTTTCAAAATAATTTACTATATTATATGTATATCTATAATGTATGTATGTATATATGTATATATGTATGTATGTATTCTCAACAACAAAACAAAAAAAAAACCATCAATTAATATTTAATCTACAAATAATTTACACAATGTTTGCATTAAAAAGACTAAAAACAGTTCACATACACTAACTTAATCTGTACTAACTAACTTAAATCTGTAAATATATACACAATATTATAACAATAATTTTGATTTTCAGATATAAAAATCATTTAATTGTGTTTTGTTACTTGACAATATTCTTATAATTGATGCTACTACACCATACCACCCACATACATACATATAAAATACTACAATGAAAATTATTATGAGGATGGTTATTATACGTACATATTTATACGCATGTATACAGCATTTGCATATTAATGAAACCGAATTGCAGCAAAACAAAACACAACTCCTCTTAACGTAAATGTAATTAATTATACATACTCGTATTTATACTCGTATAGTATAAATGTTTGTCATAATAAATTTCTTCTAAACAACAAAATCTAAAAGTCTAAAGGGTTCTTACTACACTGGTCGGTTATATGGAATTCGGTATGTATTACTATTGGAGTTAAACATGACACCAATAAAATAGTAAAAATTTTGTTTCTAATATGCAAATAAACATTCGTTCAAGTTCGAATTTATTATTTAAAAGTGTTGTATGTTAAACTTTTAGAAAGTTTAGATTAGACCAACCAACCGCCATATCACAAATCAAACCTACCGAATTGCTAACTAAATTTTGCTATTGAGTCAGTCTTCATTTTGGAGATCTTATTTAAGGATAATTGAAAATGAGTGACCAAGAATCTTCGCTTTTATATTGCAAGAGCCGGGAACCATATAGCGATGCAACTGATGTTATCGAAACATCGATGTTTTACATATAAATTTCGATGTTTAACATCGATGTTTTTATGGACGATATATCGCCGTTTAATAACGATACATCGGCTTATACTGATGGCCAAAGAAAAATTAGTCGGTTACCTTAATAAATATGTTCGAGAATATATTGGTTCTCACTCTTCTACAACTTTCAATAATGACACATCTGATAATGACGAAAATGATTTACAATCTGATATTTGGAAATACCACAAACTGTTAACCCATAAAAATATGAAACAAAAATCATCCTCTACTATATACACCATCAGCGAAACGGTAGTACAAATGTACCTATCATCCCCGGTAACACCAGTAAAAAGCGACGCAATCGTTATTTGGGAGGCCATGAAATCTTTGTCCCAAAAACTTACGCGAATTGCACTTCAATATATCCCAATTGTTGCTACTTTTGTGCTTCGGAAGCTGGTGCAACAATAATACAAGAAATAAATAGGCTTTTAAACATACTTTTCCTTAACTCTATCTCAATATTACTCAATTTCAATTAAAACCAAAATTATTTCATCTTTTTTAAAAATTTTAAATTAATTACTTATTTGTTTAATTAATTACTAACTGTGGAAATATATGTATGTACGTATACAATTTCTTTTTTAGCCAATGAGGCCCTTTTGTTTTGCTTTTTATGGTAAATGAAATGAGTTGTTAAACAATTTTTGTCAAAAAACTGAGTTTTTCTTTTAATAATATTTTTTTAATATTTACATATATACTTAATTGGCCATTACAACCCTTCAGTCATGATTACGACCTAGCTTCTCACACCACTTATGTTGTGTGCGTTAATTTTATACATGAGTCTACAGTCTAAAGTCGACTCCGAACGAAGATTTTTGAGAAGCTTTTTTTCATGGCAATTTTATTTGCTCTCAGAGCTTTTTGATCTCGAGCTTTTCGCCTAAGAAGCCAACACACTACCTACGACTACGGCGACTTCTAGTATTTTTCTAGTATATATTTATATGAAAATAAAGGATGAAAAAAAATCGATCTTTCGGTGTTTTGTCAGCGAAGTTTTTTGACATCGATGTTATTTTTTGATACATCGATGTTGCCAACTTTTTCTTCCCTTTCCTCGCAAAAGTAGCTCCAAGAAATTGTCTCAGTCTACCGCGTTACGCTTTTAAATTTACGTAATTTCAGTTTGTAGCCAATCAACTTGAGCTCATTATACATTCTCTTACATAAGTCACGTAATGCTGCTATTTGAGGCCTCTAACACTGACATAGAGAGTTTCCCTCTGCAAGCGTAGCCGGTGGTTACTTTATAGGTTTCCAACAGACTATCTGCCTCCAAATTACCCACATAAAGTGATGAACATTGACATCGGAACGAATTGCCATAGATGTTGCAACTAAACGATCACAAACTACTGGTCTAAGTTAAAGTTAAGTAAATGTCATTCACTTGGAGCGGCATCCACAATCTCAGCAGTTGTTACACTTGAGCACGTTCTCTTCGAGGTCGGCTTAACTGTGGTATAGTGTCAGGCTTATATACCTAAAGGTTTTATTTTATACTAGCAGATTGTACCCGGCGTTGCTAGGGTTATGTAGTTTGGATTAGTTTAAAAAATTAAAAATGTTTTTAAATTATTTTTGGGTTTATTTTGTATTAAAAATAAAAATAAATAAAAAACCGGTTTTCAAACCGGTTTCTTAAAAAATGCAATTTTTCAAATTATTCCGAAACAGGTTTAACACAAACAACCCAGTTTTTTCTAAGTTCTAAATATAAATGCTCTCAATTTGCCCGTTTTTCGCCCCTTTCCCCCTTTTTGGACCCCTTTTGGTCCAATATTATAAACGAAACACCTCCAATACTATTTGGGAAACTTAACCAAGTTAAACCGAAAAAAAAATACTTTTAAAACAGATAAAATACACCATTTATTATGCATAAAGTACTAATTTTTTCCCATTTTTTCTCCTTTTGGCCCATTTCTTTTTCCTTTGGCCCATTTTTTCCCCCTTTTTGTCAAAATTTTGAAAAGATTTATTGCCTATTACCTGCACCGGCAAAAGCTCGATCAATATCCCAAATTACAAAAAAAATCGGTCCAGGCGTTTAGGTGTGATTGGCTATGCACTAAATTTGCCCGTTTTTTTCCCTTTCCCCTTTTGGACCCCTTTTGGTTCAACTTTAGAAACGGAACTATTTTATACTATTTAGAAAACTTAACCAAGCTAAATCGAAAAAAATACTTTTAAAACAGATAAAATACAGCATTTATACAAAAAAGTTCTAATTTTTGTCATCTTTTCTCCTTTATAGCCTATAACCTGCACTGACAAAACAAAACAGACTTACAGAAAGATTTGTAATATATATTAGGATTCTTAATACACCCAACTCTTTTTTTACACGGTTTCTTTTTACACGGATTTGAAGTTACACGATTGAAAAAAAAAAAATTTGTAAAAAATTTTAATATAGAACGGTTTCAAAATTGTAATTATCTTGTTTTTTACCATTGCTGAAATGAACATACATAGTAGTAACTGGGAGATCCCAAAAACCAAAAGCTCAACTTTCTATAAAAGGTTTTTTTAATAAAAAAAGTCGATGGCGCAAGACCTTTCGGAAAGTAGTCCGACAGTTCATAACTCTATTACCGGACGAAAGTCACCATTCGATAATTTGATGGATATTTCCAGTGATGATACCGACTTTAATCCAGTTCGTCGCAAACAATTGCGCGATGAATAATTATGTAGCTATGTAAATATTTTTTCTTTATTTCTATTCTAATTTCTCTTTTCTTAATTCTGGATTAACATATTTCTTTTGTTTTTTGCTTGCTCTACCAATTTTTCACCTGTATGAATTATATATTTTATGTTTTAATGCTCAATAAAATGCCGCATGGACATACAATTTGTATACATTTCTGAAATTTTATAGTTTTCAATATTTTTTTCACGGTTTTTCGAAGTAAATGTAGTTCTTTATTTCATCTTACACGGTTTTCAGATGACATGGAACGTATCCCCTATTGTAATATAGGAAACGTCTCTTTTTTTACACGGTTTCTTTTTACACGGATTTGAAGTTACACGATTGAAAAAAAAAAATTTGTAAAAAATTTTAATATAGAACGGTTTCAAAATCACTGTCTTGTAATTATCTTGTTTTTTACCACACTTGGCACCATTGCTGAAATGAACATACATAGTAGTAACTGGGAGATCCCAAAAACCAAAAGCTCAACTTTCTATAAAAGGTTTTTTTAATAAAAAAAGTCGACGGCGCAAGACCTTTCGGAAAGTAGTCCGACAGTTCATAACTCTATTACCGGACGAAAGTCCCCATTCGATAATTTGATGGATATCTCCAGTGATGATACCGACTTTAATCCAGTTCGTCGCAAACAATTGCGCGATGAATAATTATGTAGCTATGTAAATATTTTTTCTTTATTTCTATTCTAATTTCTCTTTTCTTAATTCTGGATTAACATATTTCTTTTGTTTTTTGCTTGCTCTACCATTTTTTCACCTGTATGAATTATATATTTTATGTTTTAATGCTCAATAAAATGCCGCATGGACATACAATTTGTATACATTTCTGAAATTTTATAGTTTTCAATATTTTTTTCACGGTTTTTCGAAGTAAATGTAGTTCTTTATTTCATCTTACACGGTTTTCAGATGACATGGAACGTATCCCCTATTGTAATATAGGAAACGTCTCTTTTTTTACACGGTTTCTTTTTACACGGATTTGAAGTTACACGATTGAAAAAAAAAAATTTGTAAAAAATTTTAATATAGAACGGTTTCAAAATCACTGTCTTGTAATTATCTTGTTTTTTACCACACTTGGCACCATTGCTGAAATGAACATACATAGTAGTAACTGGGAGATCCCAAAAACCAAAAGCTCAACTTTCTATAAAAGGTTTTTTTAATAAAAAAAGTCGATGGCGCAAGACCTTTCGGAAAGTAGTCCGACAGTTCATAACTCTATTACCGGACGAAAGTCACCATTCGATAATTTGATGGATATTTCCAGTGATGATACCGACTTTAATCCAGTTCGTCGCAAACAATTGCGCGATGAATAATTATGTAGCTATGTAAATATTTTTTCTTTATTTCTATTCTAATTTCTCTTTTCTTAATTCTGGATTAACATATTTCTTTTGTTTTTTGCTTGCTTTTACACGAATTTCTGATGAACGTATCTACCAGTGTACCCAATTTTTTTTCAAAATTTCCCGTCAAATTTGGCTTTAAAAGTCGCCAAAAATCGCTAAATTAAATTTTTAAACCGTCAGAAACCCGTCAAATAAATAGTTTAAACATTTTAAATTAACGTTAAATAAAATAAAATGTAAATAATTACACATATTTTTTATTGAATTGTTTTTTCAATTATGTTTAATGATTTAGAAACAAAATTTGGTATTTTCAAAAATATAGTGTAAGTCTTCAGGATTTTCGTTTCGAAACTTTTGTGGGTACTGAGATGCCATAACTTGTTAAAAAGAAAATTCAATTTAAATGGTTATTTTAAAATTATATTCATTCAACTCATATTGTAACAATTTCATCATTTCTTGTCATGTACACTTAATACTGTTTTTACACGGTATATACGTTCCACAAAAAACCGTGTAATATAAGTCATGAAGTACATAGAAAAGAAGGGGATTGGTTCCATATCCTTCAAAAAATGTAAAAACAAAATTATTCGTAGAAAAAAACTGATCCAAGATTCTTTATAAAAAACTAAAAGAATTTTTTATAAGCATTAATGCATATTTAATTTCATAAAATTGAAAACGATTCTAACTTTATAAAAAAAGTAACATAAATTTAAAATTATTGTAGTTCAGGAAGTCAAAAAAATAATATAAGTTGATAAACAAATGGTACATTCACCAATCCTTAAAGGTAATTTAAACAAACTAAAAATCATCAAAAGTTCATAAATAAAAAAAATTTAAAGCAGTCAATGTGATTCATCACCACAGAATTCTATTTGCTATCATTATCGGATTTCATACGTATTCGCTTACGAAATGTTGGTTCAGAATAGCTATCAACTCAAACAAGATTATCCTTTTCAGTTTCCGATTGGACAGCACTGCGTTTAATAACAAAATCGGCCGTTGCGATTCAGTTTGAAGTCGCCGTAGCATGGTAGGTAGAATATTACCTTATTAGACTGAACGCCCGAGTTCAAACTCCAGGTCAGATAGCAATACGAAAATATTTTTTTGGCGACTTCCTCTCAGCAGATTTCTTGCAAAAATTCAGAAAGTAAATAAAATTGCCATGAAAAGCTTCTTGAAAACTGTCGTTCGGAGTCGACTTTAAACTCAAGGTCCGGCCGCTCATGTATAAAATTAACGCACACAACTTTTCTCAACCGTGCTATACCAAATATCACCGTGTAAAAACAGACTTAATTTTATTTTCTAAACCATGCTATTACGGAATTAAGTGTACTTACTTTTTTTGGTATTTTTTCTTTTTTCAGCCTTCTTATTTTAAGCACAACACTTTAAGCTTTACGTTCAGTTGAAATAGATTTCAACTTTACGTTTACTATTTTTGCTTTGTACTTTTTCTACTAACCGTTATTCGACTCTCGAATTTTATTTTTTCTTACTTTTGTCATATAATTTAACCTTGGAAAAAAAAACGCTAAAAATCGCTAAAGCGCTGAAAAAACTCCAGATTTCCCGCTAACCGCTAAAAGGCATTTTTTCCCGTAATTGGCATTGCAAAAACGTCAGATTTGACGGGAAAAACGTCAAATTGGCAACAGTGGTATCTACCGTGTAAAAATGGGTGGATACAATTCCATATTAATTTATAATGATATCGTTAGTTCAAGGTGGCGTCACACCCTGACTATAGCGGAAGGTTTTTGAAATCCAACTGTTCCTTAAATTTCGATCTACTTTTAACGTCATTTACGTCGATAGTCGTATAATTTAATAAATATTAAAACAGAATATATACATTTGCGTTCAACTTTTCCGGAAACTAAGTTTAACTCGTAAATTAAAAAATAAAACTTTTAAGTACTTCTTGGTAATTTTACTTCCACTTAAACTTGAAAAACAATTATCGATTGAAAAAGAGAATATACATACATACATATGTATGTTTGTATTCTGCGTAAGAGTTTTGATCACATATTTAAATGTACAATCAATTTACAATTTCTAATGATCAACATCAACAAAAAAAAACTGTCCTCACAAAAAAACTAAACAAAAAATCCATACAATTTGAATAACGGTAAGCATATTATCTATATTTATAAAAAACGAATGTATGTTTGTATGTACCTTATCCGAAACTATGCATTTGATCATGTTATAATCTTTAGCAAAGTTGTTGTTGATGAGCCGACGAAGGTTACTAAGATGGTATGGCCAACTTAAGACAGGTGCCGCCACTGAGAATTATTCAAAATGAATTGAATCGTAAACTATACATTTCATCATGTGTTGATCGAACAAATACGAGATAGTAATACTATATATTATTATACTAATAACATTTAGTATAACTCATCGCCTTAAAATGTCAATCTCAGATTTGAAACATTTTAATTTTGGAAAATTTTTAAAAATGCTGTTGTTTGTATCTCAGACATTTAATTTTTAATTGGAGGCATAACAATGCACTCAGGGTACAGCTAGTTTATAATACAGTACAACTTCGACAGTCCGGACACTCCAATAATTCGGGCGCTTCTACATTTCGGACAACTTAAAATTTTTACCTCTACAATCGCGACAAATTTTTTTATGCAAGAAAAAAATTTAAATTCCCGTTGTTAACTCGCACGTTTTGTTATTCAAACTTTTATTTACATTTTGCACTATCATTCATTCAGTTTCGGAACATTCTTTCGCAAGCATGTTTGTCTAACTTCATACCCAAGTGTCATTCATGTCTTTAAATAATAAACGCAAACATAAAACGTTTTGTCTAGTTGTCAGTGCATTAAGTCCGATCCAATCGGTTATGATGACATTAATCCAAAATTTGTCAAAATTATTCTACCTAAAGTCCTGCCTTTTATTACTCACTTGTTTAATTCCATTATCATGTCTGGTCATTTCCCCACCAGATGGAAACATGCCAGGATTATACCGATTCCGAAATCTAATGGGGAATACAGACCTATTGCTATATTATGTTATCTCTCCAAGGTCCTTGAGAAACTGTTGAATCGTCAGATAAGCGAATATCTACGGGAACATGACTTGTTGTGCGATATGCAGTCAGGTTTCCGTTCGAATAGAAGTTGTATAACGGCTTTAATTGACGTGAGTGAGTATATTAGGTGGGAACTGAATCGCAATTGGTTGAACTTCTTGTTGTAGTAATAACATTCACTTTTCTAATATACACTCAGTTTTTTTATCTTAGTAACCTTTGAAATTTTTATATTTTAGCTTTTACATGAAATAATTTTTCATTCCAATAAAGTCGTTTGAATTATAAAGACATATTTTTTACTTCAATAAAGTTGTAATAGCTGGAATTGGTTATGGGCCTATGCATATGAAGTTTCCAGAAAATTCAAGCGAAAAATAAAGGACATAAAGTCAAAAATAAAGCGTTTAACCAAGATAAAGTTTATTTTAAAATAAAATTAAATAAAGATGACGGACACAAAAGCAAAATTTAATAAATTAAACAATGAAAATTACGTCAATTGGAAGTTCAAAATGGAACTACTATTGAGAAAGCAAAATTTATGGAAGCTGGTGATTGAAGGTAGCCGTCCTGAACCTAAGTTTACAAATAATGTGATGGAGAACAAGGCAGTGATTGATAAATGGGACACCAAAGATGATGAGGGCCAGGGGAACCATTGGATTGCTTGTGATGGATGACCAACTTTGCCATATAAGAAACTCCAAAACGGCAAGAGAAATGTGGGATAGTTTGAAAAATTATCACGAAAAGAATACTCTGTCTAATAAAGTGCACTTAATGAGGAACATTTCTTCGTTAAAATTGGAAGAAGGTGGCAATGCGGTGGTGCATATTAATACAATGAACGAGTTATTTACAAAATTGCGTGATGTTGGTGAGGAAGCATTATCTGATAAATGGAGTGCTGCTATGTTGCTGAGCAGTTTACCGGAGGGCTATGATACTCTTATAACATCTCTGGAGTCCAGAAAAGAAGATGAAATTAACTTTGCTTTTGTTCAACAGAAAATTATCGCCGAATATGAAAGACGTTTGCATGCTAGTGGAGGCGTAGTGAGTGATGCTGTTTTGAAAGTTTTGTAAGAAACCCGGTCATCGAAAGAAAAATTGTATGAAATATAAAAACTGGAAACAGAAACAAGGAACAGGAGATAATTTCAACAGAATCAATTCTATGGAGGAAAAATCTAATTCAGATTATCTTTTCAAGTTTGGTAAGAATAAGTATTTATCTTGTTGGCTAGTTGATTCAGGTGCTACTCGTCATGCTGTCAACGATTACAAATTTTTTCAAGAATTGGATGAATCTTACAAGAGTCATATTGAATTGGCTAATGGTGAAAAAGTTGCTATTGAAGGCATTGGGTCAGGTGAACTAATGTTTTATGATAAATACGGTAAGGAGCATAATTTTTCGCAAAGGAGGTTTTATATGCACCTTGTTTAGTGGGAAATATAATTTCAATAAGACAGTTAACGAGATTCGGTTTTGATGTAACATTTAATAAAAATATTTGCTGCATTAATTTGAATGGTAACAATATTGGTATGGCTGATATCGAAGGAGAAATGTATATTTTACGTCAACATGATAAAATAAATGCTTTAATTCAACACAATAATAACTGTATTCATGTATGGCATCGAAAGCTGGGACATCGTGATCCTGAAGCCATAAGGAAGATGTTTTCGGAAAACTTAGCTGATGATTTTAAAATTGTTGAATGTGGAATAAAAGAGATATGTGAAACATGTATGGGGAAGCTGACTAGAATACCGTTTCTAAAACGATCAGTAAGCAAATCAACGGAGCCATTACAGTTAATCCACTCTGATGTTTGTAGACCGATACAAACTACTACACCATCTGGAAAAAGGTATGTAGTGACTTTTATTGATGATTACTCAAATTTTACAATAATTCGATTAATATCAAAGAAATCAGAAGTGGAACAAGTATTTAAAGATTTTATAATGTTTTGTCGTACAAAGTTTGGTAGAGCTCCCAAGGCAATACGCTCCGATAGAGGTGGGGAAAAAATTTTACTTCTTTTTTACGGTCTGAAGGTATTCAACTACAATTAACAGCGCCTTATAATCCTCAACAAAATGGCAAGGCCGAAAGAAAAAATAGAAGCCTAATTGAAATGGCCAGATGTTTACTAATACAGGCTGATTTACCTTACTCATTTTGGGGAAAAGCTGTATCGACAGCGAATTATATTCAAAATAGAATTTTTACCAGATCTACAAATAAAACTCCATATGAATTATGGTATAATTCAAAACCAAATTTAAGTCAATTTCACGTTTTTGGTTCAGAATGTTTTGTACACGTTCCATCTCAAAAAAGACGTAAATTTGATGATAAAGCACTAAAAATTATTTTTTTGGGATATGATGATAATTCAAAAGCTTTTCGTTTTTACAACCCAATTACGAAGAGGGTAGTAATAAGCCGTGACGTTCGATTCTTAGATTACAGTAAAGATAATACTGATGAAAACGTTTTTATTAAGTTTCCTAAAGCCCGCCAGAATTATCCATATTTAATTGAGAAAGAGAAAACTAAATCTGAAATTCAGAATAAAACCAATACATTATTGATTGAGAAGGAGAATACGGAACAACCACAACAACAAAATTCAATCAATAATAATACGGCAGAACTTAATGAAAGAACTGATAAAGAAGATGATTCTGAAAAACATTTGGAAATACATACACCAACAGTTAGAGTTTCTAGCCGTATAAATAAAGGCAGAATACCTAGAAGACTAATAGATGAATTATGGTCAATACAAGAAATCAAAGAACCTAAAACATATACGAAAGCAATTAATTGTGATGAAAAAGCTCAGTGGTTAGCTGCTATGCAAGACGAAATGGAATCTATGAAAAGAAATCAGGACTTGGGAACTTGTCAAATTGCCCGAGGGAAAGACAGCCATAGGAAGTAAATGGGTTTATAAAATAAAACGAAATTCCGATGGTGAAATATATCGTTTTAAAGCTCGTCTTGTTGCTCAGGGTTTTTCACAGAAATATGGAATCGATTATGATGAGGTTTTTGCTCCGGTGGTATCGCACACTACATTCAGAATTTTATTATCAATTGCTGGAAAGAAAAATATGATTGTGAATCACATTGATGCAAAAACAGCATTTTTAAATGGAAAGTTGTCAGAAACAATTTATATGAAACAGCCTGAAGGTTTTAAAGATGAAAACAGTGAACTGGTTTGCCTCCTAAAGAGAAGCATATATGGTTTAAAACAGTTTAAAATTTTAATCGGAATGGAATTCAAACAGAGTCTTAATGATCCTTGTTTGTATTATGGTAATATTTACGGGAACATATGTTGATGACCTTATTCTGGCTTGTTCAACAATGAAACAAATAAGGTATGTTGAAACCAACCTATTAAGAAATTTCCCTATAGAAAATCTTGGCGAATTGAAACATTATTTGAGAATTCAAATATCGAAAGATTTCGATAGGAACTATCAAATTTGTCAATCAAATTATATAAATAAAACAGTTATTGAATTTGGGCTACAAGATGCAAAATCCGTGAGAACCCCTTTGGATTTATGTTACGGAAAAGGAGGAGATACTAATTACCTTGAAAATAATATTATGTATCGCAAATTGATTGGACATCTTTTATATATTTCCGTTAACACCAGACCTAATATCTCAGCAACTGTAAGTATTTTGGCACAAAAAGTATCACGGCCTAGTAATGAAGACTGGATACAGTGTAAGCGTGTTTTAAAATATTTAAAATCAACACATACATACATAATTGGCCATTACAACCCTTCAGTCAGGATTACGACCTAGCTTCTCACACCACTTATGTTGTGTGCGTTAATTTTATACATGAGTGGCGGGACCAACAGTTTAAAGTCGACTCCGAACGACAGATTTTTGAGAAGCTATTCATGGCAATTTTTACTCTCAGAGTCTTTGGCAGAAATCTGCTGAGAGGAAGTCGCCGAAGAAATATTTTTCGTTTTGATGTCTGACCTGAGATACGAACCCGGGCCTTTTGCCAACACACTACCCACTAGACCACGGCGACTTCAAAAAAAAAAAAAAATCAACAGTAAATTTAAAATTGAATTTAAGCAACAAAGATAATGAACAAAAACTAATTGGATATGCTGACGCGAACTGGGCTGAAGACAGAATTGAAAGAAAATCTAATAGTGGCCGAATATTTTTGTACAATGGTGGAACTGTTTCTTAGTCCTGTCAAAAGCAAACACTGGTTGCTTCTTCAACATGTGAAGCGGAATATATTTCATTATCCGAATCAGCAAAAGAGCCAAAATGGCTTAAACAACTACTGGAAGATTTGCAACAACCAATGAATGAACCAATAGCTCTCCTAAATGATAATCAAAGCTGTTTGCGACTTTTAAATGACGATAAATTTTCCTGTAGAACGAAGCATATGTATACGAGATACAAAATGACAAAAGATTTGGTGAAGAAGGGTATCATATCAGTAAGCTATTGTCCTACAGAGGAGATGATAGCTGACATTTTAACGAAGCCGTTGGCGTCAATTAAACACGATTATTTTCGTGGAAAATGTAGCTTAAAGTGAATGAGGAGGAGTGTTGTAGTAATAACATTCACTTTTCTAATATACACTCAGTTTTTTTATATATACTCGATAGTAACCTTTGAAATTTTTATAATTTAGCTTTTACATGAAATAATTTTTCATTCCAATAAAGATTTTTTTTTTAATTATAAAGACATATTTTTTACTTCAATAAAGTTGCAATGGCTGCAATACTTCTTGGTTCTTCTTGACCATTGATCCTGTTAATCACCATAACTTCGTTATTTTTTCAATTTTTCTCCTAGCTCAACAAAATTTATTGCCTCCTATCTAATGAATCGTTCGCAATCCGTTTTTACAAATGACATGTCTTCCTCACCATTGTTTTTGAATAGAAGAGTATCACAGGGATCCATTCTTGGACCTCTTCTGTTTTCCTTATATATAAATGATCTTCCCAGTCAGTTGTCCTACTGTAGAGTACATATGTACGCTGATGACGCGCAACTTTATCTGAGTAGCCCGGAGGATTCGGTGTCGGCGAATGTTGCCAGAATTAATGCTGATCTTGAGCGTATACACATCTGGGTTTGGCAAATGGACTTTTCTTGAATCCCCTTAAATCTATGTGTCTTTTGATACGCAGGCTAATAATCTTGGCATTATTTTTAATAGCACACTGACTTGGAACGATCACATTAAGTTCGCTGTGGCGCAAACGTAATTCTGTACTGTAACTACTAGATTCATTCTTGATGTGCAGAACAAATTCAAATAAATAAATTACTTTAAAGGAAAAGTCTTGATGAAGGAAAAACGTTTAGCCAGGTTGCCGAAAAATTCCATGTTCCTAAATTAACGATTTGCAACCCCGTAATGACATAACTAAAGAAAATAACAATGATAGGGCAACTGGTGCAAATGAATTTTTATTACATTTTTCCGATGAAGAAAGAATACAACACGCTAAACGAAAAGAATCACCAGTGCTGCTCACAGATTCTGCAGACGTCTTTGTAGAAACGGATGCAAAAACAAGCATATTTTGTATTCAGTGGGCTGAAGACGCCATAGTCTAGTATGTAGTGTGTTGGAAAGCCCGAGTTCGTATATCACGTCAGATATCAAAACGAAATATGAAAAGAAAATATATTGCTTCGGCAGATTTGCCTTGAAAAAGTTTTTCAAAAATCTGTCGTTCGGAGTCGACGTTAAACTCTAGGTCCCGCCACTCACGTATAAAATTAACGCACACAACATGAGTGGTGTTCGAAGCTAGGTCGCAATCCTGACCTAAGGGTTGTAGTGGCCAATAATGTATGTACATATGGATTCAGTGGGCTGAGAAGAATAATATACATACCCTAACAAAGTTAGTCAGTACAAAAGAACTTCGTTTTTTAATAAACCATAATACATACATATGTATGTATGAATTTAATTCACCTAGATTGTTTTAATAATTTTCACTACATACTATAGTCCGGACAACTCGATAATCCGGACGTGCCTAAAACTACAGGGTGGCTGATATATAGTGCAACAAAGTAAAGCATTATATTTTTTTAATTCTATTGTTCAAAAGCAAAAAATGCTGGAAATAACATCAAATTTTAGAATCAGTTTAGATTTGTTCGAATTGGCAACCTTTGGTACGAATTATGGCCTTCAAACGGCCGACAAAACCATCACAGGCTGCACGAAAGTGACTCTGGGGTATTTTGGCCCATTCCCGGCGAAGCACCGTCTTGAGATGAACGACACTCTGGTATTTTTTTAGTGAGAACCTTACTCTCCAAAATACCCCAGGCGCAAAAGTCCAACGGATTGAGATCCGGAGGTTTTGGTGGCCATTGTGCGGTAAAAATGAAGCGAGGAACTTCCTTTTTAAGACATTCTTGGTTGACGCGTGCTGAGTGCGGTGGTGTTGAGTCCTGCGGCCGAAATGTTTGTCAGCCCAGGGCTTCAATACTATCTTTAAGACATTTTTCCGATAATATTCGGCATTTATTTTGACCCCACGGTCGATGAATACGAGCGGGGGGCGACCATCGGCCGTTACGGCAGCCCACACCAATACCATCGGCGACGCTTGAGTTCTGGTGGCCAATTACAGGTGTAAATTTTCAGCTGACCTCTTTGTTTGTTCACAAATCACTTTGTTTGTCCACAAATTGCTCAATTTAGAATGGCTTCTCATCGGAGAAAACTAAATTCGGTAACTGGCTACTTTCATGCAAGCGAAGTAACTCCTTGGCTCTTTCCAGTCTAACTTTTTTTTGTCCATCGGTGAGCTCTTGCACTTTTTGGAACTTCAATGGCTTTAGTCCAAGCTCATTTTTCAATATGTGTTACATTCGTTCTCGCGATATTTTCAGCTCACGAGCAATTTTCTACCACTGCAGCGTGGATTTCGATCAAATCTAGCATTCACTTTTCGGATCATTTCTGGTGTTATTACCGTCCACTTTTTGGACCCGGTGCAACACTCTCAGTATCACGGTAACGAGCAATGGTACGAGAAACTAAAGATTTATTCACATTGAAATGCTGGAGGACTCTAACGATAGCCACCTGTGGTTTTGCAGCTAAATATAAAGCAATCACACTATCACGCTTGAATTCCAACACAAATAACTTTTTTTCGGAATGCAACAGATCAAAATGCTTTTGTAAGCTTGTAAATAATAAAATAAACTGGTACTGTAATAAATCTGTCAGCTGTCAGACGAACGGTTTACAAATGATAACAACCTGAAGTTGGTTGCTATACATATCAGCCACCCACATATCATGTGCCCGGATTGTCGAAGTTCCACAGTGTAAGTAAAAAATGTTTAAAATTCCTTTATTCTTTTTTTTTTGTTTTTTTTTTTTTTTTTGTATAAAACGAATAAATTACCACTTTTAAAATTATGATTTGATTGGCTTTAGTGGCACCGATTGATCTGAAAAATTTTACAGAATCAGAAAAAATCTCACCCTATCTATGGATGCCTCAAATGTTTTCAAAGTCAAATTATTCAATTCTGTTATACCATTATATTATATGTATAATAAAATATATACTATATAGAAGAAGAAGTTTATACCTATAAAGTCAATGCCTCTAATGCCTACTAAATACTTTTTTATATATCACTCCAAAGCATACCTGGTAAGTAATGATTAGTAATCGTAATGATTAGTAATTTGATTACTTTTTTAAATGGTGAAATAATGATTATAATTACGATTATTATTGGTTAAAAATAGTTAATAATTGACTACGATTACAATATAATCAAAAAATTATTAGGATTACAGGCGATTGTTCTAATAATCAAAAGGAATCAAAAGCAATCCGAAAATAATCAAATCGTTTTCAATAATTACTTTCAAATTCTTTTTGAATATTTTAAAATAATCAAAAAGGATTATTGAAAACAATTTGATTACTTTGAGATTACTTTTGGATGTTTGAAAATAATTAAAGTAATCAAATTATTTTCAAATTCTTTTTAATTATAAGACTAATCGCCAGTAATCCTGAATATTTTTTGATTATATTGTAATCGTAATCAATTAGTAATTCGAAAAAATTGTTCATAGAATTATATAATCATTACGATTATTTTTAAAAAGTAATGTAATTCATTACTAATCGGAATCGAAATTTAACAGGTATGCTCCAAACTTTTTTAACTTTTTACACAAAAATGATTAAATTATTCAAATATTTTTAAACCGATTCGAGAAGTTCAAAAGAAAATTAAAATCTGCATAATTTGGTGATTTCTTACAAATTTTTTTCGTCGTTTTTGTTGGAAAAATTTCTTTAGTTTAAAAGAAAAAATTACACAAATTAATTCACACATTCTTTTTTTTATAAACAAACGCCTGTATTTCAACTTGGTAGCTTTCCGTAGGTCGTCTATTAAGGTTCAATTAATTAATCGTGACTTTACCATAACGTGTAGTCGTAACATAATCCATAACCGTAAATTTACTATTAGCAGCAATTAGTGCTGCCATGGTCATAAACAGCTGTTTACGTTAATTGCACATATGTATTTTTCAAAAGTTCAAAAGTAAACAAAAAAAAATTGTGTATACATGTAAGTAAATTCATCAAACAGCTGTTTATGGCTATGGCAAAAAACCAAAATTCAATTGGTACATATGGTTATCGTTATGACTATGGCATTATGGTAACTCACCAATAATCGAAAACAGTGATGTCCATAAAGTAGTTTAAAACAGCTGATTTATATGGTTATGGTTAAGTCACGACTAATTGAACCTTTAACACGTTCCCTGCCAAGCAGTTTATGAGAAGGTGTGATTTCTAGGCCACGTGTACCATTTTCGGTACAAGACAACTACATTTATAAATCTATAAAAATACATGTTCTTTTTTATTTTTGATAAAATGTATTTTATTTTCAAAATTATTACTATTCAGAGGGCAAAATGCACAAAATAACAATAAAAAATTAAATTTATTTCATAGAAAATAAGGTACATATGGGCAATGTACTAAAAAAATATATATTTTACTCAAGTTTGAGTGCATTATTAAAATTTTGCATATTTTCTGCGTACCATGGAACGGCTGCATCTTTTTACTGGTCTACCATTACAGTTTTGCAACTCATGGTGTACTTTTAGAAGGTAGGACATGGTCATCTTCTTCAGAAAATACGTCATTGTTTGTATTACATAAATGTGAAATTAGTAACTTTCTATATTTTAAAAGGTGAAATTAAACTATTGTTTCTTGTATTATATAAAATCAATGCATTTACAACTGTCGTATTCAATAAAAGTTCAAAAGTGGTCCGATAACTAATTACACCGCCACATGTACCGTTATCGGTACATCACTCTAAAATTGCTCTAAACATCATTACGTTACATAAAATAGTACTACTAATAATTAAATTTTGGATATAAACATTTTAAATTAAAAAGTTCAGCTTGGCGTAGAAATGAGGTTCAGCGTGCACCGAAAACGGTACACGTGGCAGGGAACGTGTTAAACACGATTTTGGGAAATTTTTCATCGGGGATAGAATTTTTAAAAACAGTTTCGATAGCATTGAAAAAGTGAGCATACAATACTCTGTATCTATTGCGGTTTAGGTATACACTTATGATATTACGTTGTATTAGTATATTCACAAACCTGAAACTGCAATCGACTGTCTAATTCACAATAACAGACTGTCGAAAAGAATTTTAGCACCAGCGGAGTATTATTGTTTTACTTTTAGAGGACATATTTCCAACCATGCAGAAAACATAATCGATTTTTCATACAATTCACAATTTCTTTTCAAGTGCTGAAAGCGAAAATTATTCTTAACAGAATGAATATTACTGTAGAAAAATAATTATTTTAGATGAGGGAATTACTGCAATTGAAATCAGCACAAAAAAGCTATTTATAAATATTATTGGTGAAATTTAAGTGGAAAACTTCTGGGAAATAAGAACTAGTATTATTAAAACATCCGAGATAGATGTAGTTGAGTTATATAGCAAGTGGAAAAAGAAGAAGCAGCAAAAAAGAATATATAAATTGTGTATCCCCTTTGATAAATACCTTTATGTCTACTACTTGTAACTGCGGTCAATACTAGAAACGTCCGTCGGTTAAGCCAAGAAATGAATTTGTGATTTTTTTCAAATCTATTCTATGTGATCATTATTTATTTAAGTTTAACACACAAATAATATATACGTTCAGAGAAAGGCAGAGAGTGCACTGAAGACGGAAAAACAAATAAATCAGTAATCATAAGCATGGTATAAAGCGTTCAGGACTCGACTCCATGATTGTGTTATTTTGTACCTGTAAACGTGAGGAGAGTTCATGTTAATGAACGCCTAGATGTGAGTAAAGTGGTTTGTGTTTTTAATTTAGTTGACGAATAATATCGAAGTCCAGAATGTTTTCTGTACAACATGGAGTTAGTAGTGGCGTGGGCATTAGCGATCCTGATGGATACGACTTCTCTAAAAGTGAAAACGCAGCCAGATGGAAAGGACTATTCACACCATCCTTGAAAAAGGTAAGCACAATTTACAGTTATTTGATAGATGAGTGTTATTGTATGATTTTATAAATTTAGGTCTTGGATCAAGTTCACCCACGTCTAACGGCCAAGGAAGAGGCCCTAATATATGTGGAAACATTATGTCTACGTATTTTAGCAATGCTCTGTGCGAAACCACTACCGCATACTGTACAAGTAAGCTTAAAAAATTTGTATATGCTGTAAAAATATCTCTCTTAATGTTTAAATACATTTCGAACCTGGATATATACATAGTACATATGTATTTAGTATCCAGAAATTATATCCTTTCTAATATTTGTTTAAAATATGCAGATACATTGCTTTATATTACATCCTTTCATTTTTTCCATTTTCACATAATCTAACTTAGAGAGATTTAGAAATATTAATATATTTAGATAGATATACATTACCATACATATTAATCGGTAGGTACTTCATTCCAGTACTTCTATAAATACATTCGAAATACGTGAAAAGACTTAGGTCTTGTGAGGACATTCTAATTATATTGTGCATTTTAACATTTTCAAACTTTAAAATTTTAAATAAAAGATCAAAATCCAATATAATTCGAATGAAAACATAATTCCTAAGCTTAAGTAATGCATATTAATTAGTTTAGAAAAGGCTCGAGTGTAATTTATTTGCATAAATCTTTATATGTACATGTGTATCATACATATGTGCATACATATCTACTTTCCGTAGAATTTGAATTTAAACTTCAGTAATACAGACATGTCACAGATTCCGAGAGGAACGGTTTTGATTCCGTATGTGCAAAATTCCTATCGATTTTGTTTAAGGTTCTAGAAACTTCGAACGATTTTATTCATTCCCAAAAATTATAAAATTGCTGTATTGCAAATAAAGTATAATTTGTGAAAATGAAATGAAATAGTGAATTTTTTGCTGTTTATTTCATTTTTATTTTTTTCATTTGCTTTTAAAACAGTTTTAGATCCTGAAGATACTGAGTTAAAAATGCATTGAGCGTTTTCGTTGCTGGAATGGCGGGGGAAAATTATATTGGAATCAATTTCGGCAAAAGAGAAATACATCACTTGGTTTTGTTTTCCGCAGCAAGTTTACAAAATTAAATTTCAGAAAAATAAATATTAACTAAATGCTTAGTAAACTTATTTAATAATAAAACATACCATTTCGTTTCTCAGTTTGACTAAGTTATATTAATATTTTTCTTTAATAAATCATCAAAAATATCAAAACCACTTTGAAAATTTGAAGTGGTTTCATTCCGAAAAATTGTTTTGGTTGATATGGCTGATAATTTAACTTAAATTTAAAAAATATCTGACAATATTCTTCATTAAATACAAAAATTTTCATGAAAAAACAATAATCCCTTATTTTTCATAACAACAATACATATGTATGCGTTGCATTGACTCAATTAAGTTAGAAAATACCTCATTAGAGATGCCATTCCATGCGGTTACTGCCTGTTAGAAAAGGTAATTCTTATTTTTGCAGGTATCGCGTAATAATTGAATGATAAGAAATATCCCACAGATTTATTGTGGGATTGAGATCAAATAATTATGTTGCCCACTTTTTTCCATTAAACTTATTACTCCCAAACCACTTCTTCACACATGGAGCAGTATAATATTTATAAATATTTTATTTTATTTTCTCAAATTAAGAAACTGTTTTTGCAACAACTTTAATTTTGTACTTTTAAAAATACACCCAACTCTTTTTTTACACGGATTTGAAGTTAGACGATTGAAAAAAAAAAAAATTTTTGTAAAAAATTTTTAATTCAGTACTGTTTCAAAATCACCAACTGGGAGATCCCAAAAACCAAAAGCTCAACTTTCTATAAAAGGTTTTTTAATAAAAAAAAAGTCGACGGCGCAAGACCTTTCGGAAAGTAGTCCGACAGTTCATAACTCTATTAACGGACGAAAGTCACCATTCGATAATTTGATGGATATCTCCAGTGATGATACCGACTTTAATCCAGTTTGTCGCAAACATTTGCGCGATGAATAATTATGTAGCTATGTAAATATTTTTTCTTTATTTCTATTCTAATTTCTCTTTTCTTAATTCTGGATTAACATATTTTTTTTGTTTTTTGCTTGCTCTGCCAATTTTTCACCTGTATGAATTATATATTTTAAGTTTTAATGCTCAATAAAATGCCGCATGGACATACAATTTGTATACATTTCTGAAATTTTATAGTTTTCAACATTTTTTACACGGTTTTTCGAAGTAAATATAGTTCTTTATTTCATCTTACACGGTTTTCAGATGACATGGAACGTATCCCCTATTGTAATATAGGACACATCTTTTTTTAGGAAAGAAATTATAATTAAATGTCAATAAATGTCAAACAGAAGCGGGGGGGTACATACAATAAAAAAAAAAAAGAATAATAAGTGTTTAAATAATATTTTTCAATTGTATCAAATCTCTAATAGAAAGTAAAATTTATCCGTTGTGCATTAGATCAAGTTAATTGTTTTTTAGTTTTATTCAATATCCTACGCTATGTAGACGAATAATCTACGACAACATTTTCGTTAATTATTCCTTATAAAAATTTAACCATCTTAGGTTTAAGAGACGATATGATTATTGGAATCATTAGTAATATTTTCTTTTTATTATTTACAATTGTTAGGATATTGAGGAAAAGGTAAAGAAATTATTTCCTTCGCCTATAGACTGTTGGGCGTTAAATGAAGCAAAAGAAACAGTGGGTTCCAAAAAACGAAAATCTGTTTTACCAACGGAGAGAGTGCATACTTTGTTACAAAAAGTAAGAATTTATAATTAGTTTCATAATTTCATCATTTTGAAAAAGGTATTATTGATGAATTAATTGTTAATTGTTTCGTTTTAGGATGTCTTACAATATAAGATCGATAGTTCAGTATCGGCATTTCTCGTGGCTGTTGTTGAGTATATTTCAGCTGATATATTAAAACTAGCAGGTAATTACGTTATAAATTTTAAACACTGTGAAATTTCAAAACAGGACATTGAAGTAGCAATGTGTGCTGATAAGGTAATAAAATTATCATTTTATTTACAAAATGTATTGTATTATATTTATTTTTCTTGATTTTTCAGGTTCTTATGGATATGTTTTACCAAACTGATATAAAAGCGAATGTCATGTCCAGTCCCTTACCAACGCTGCCGGCACAGCGTACTAGTACAACTTATGAAGAAGTTGTAAAAGATTTAATAAATGACGAAAAACAATATCAACGGGATTTACACATGATTATACGTGTTTTTCGTGAAGAATTGGCCAAAATTGTTAAAAGCCCAAAAGAGCTAGATCCTATATTTTCAAATATATTGGATATATATGAAGTTACTGTAACTTTATTAGGTTCTTTAGAAGATGTTATTGAAATGTCTCAAGAGCAAAGCGCGCCGTGTGTTGGAAGTTGTTTTGAAGAATTAGCAGAAGCGGAAGAATTTGATGTATATACGAAATATGCACAAGAAGTAACATCGCAAGGATCCAGAGATGCTTTGAATGCATTGTTAGCCAGGTCTAATGTATAATAGTTAAAATTTTTATTTGATTACTACTTTTAAGTTTCAAATGTTTTTGAATTTCCTAGGCTATGTCCTTGATGTCGGCAGGGAGAGGATTTCGCGAGGCTGTTAAATATTATTTGCCTAAATTGCTTTTGCTTCCGATATGGCATGCTTTCGTATATTTTGATTACATAAAAATTCTGATGAAATACAGTCCTTCGCAAGATGACATCGAAAGTTTTGAACAAGTTCAAGGTTTGTTACGGCCACTCAGGTGTGATCTTGAATATATTATAGCCGCATTGCCAAAGTGAGTAGCTGTATTTAAATAATTAATGTTATGGCGCAATTATTTAATAAGTTACTGTTTCAGAGAATCATACGTTGCCATGAGTAGTAAAGCACGTCGCCAACTAGCTATAGAACGCACGAGGGAATTGCAAAACACTGTTGAACATTGGGATAAAGACGTCGGACAAAATTGTAATGAATTTATTCGAGGTGATTATAATATTAAAACCTTTATAATATTACTTTTAGCATATTATCACTGTTTATGCATTAAAATTGTTTTAAAGTCGCCGTAGTCTAGTATGTAGTGTGTTGGCTTATTATACGTAAGGCCCGAATTCAAATCCCAGGTAACACAACAAAACGAAAAATACGAAAAATATTTCTTCAACGATTTCTGGTAAAAACTTTGAGTGTAAATAAAATTGTCATCCAAAGCTTATAAAAAAATCTGTCGTTGGGACTGCCAACTATTGTATAAAGGAATTAACACATACAACATAAGTGGTGTAAGAAGCTAGGTCGTAATCCTGACTGAAGGTTTATAATGACCAATTATGTATGTATGTATCATATATCGTGTGTGTGTTAATTATATTCATGACTTTAATGTTAAGCCCGAACGATAGATTTGAGAAGCAATTAGCTGCTTGCAGTACTGTTGCCAAAAGACTACAAATTTCAATTTTCAATATGTCAGAGCTGCGATATGTAGTCGAACCTATTATCTAATAAACCATCACTCTACCCACTAAACTTCGATCTCCTCTGTTGCTATTGGTATTAAATGTTTTAGCCATTAATTGCCATATAACAACATGATTTTTATATATATTAATTTATAATATCATTTATATGCTTAATTTTTGGATTTTAAAACAGAATTTTTAACTTTGATAGTAAGAAATTTATTGCATTTAACACCTTTTACAATATTTTTTATATTGTTAAACACAATGTTATGACTAGCTTTTAGAACCTTTTAAGTTTTATTTTTATTTTAAACAATATAGAAAAATCAATACGTACCAATAACAAATAAATTATTTGAATTTCTTTATAATTTGTCAAGGTGGGGATTTTAAATATTTAAAGCAATAAACTGTACCCCAAAAAATAAGTTATATTATTTATTGTTATTTTCCAACGACAAGGTTTACTACAATTTAAATAAAAACGTGCTTAACACGCTTCCCAAAGATTTCTATCAATTACCGAAAACGTTAGCGCTTTGCCGTAGGTTGTTTACAAATATTTTATAACGCAAGAGTCAACATTGTAAAATGGCATAAAATAACAAGGGATAAATATAATCATGAATATAATTTCATATTATTATAATATTATATTAATATTATTATCATATATTATTGAAGTGTTCTAAAGCCTTCTCCAAAATGAAGTTCTTGATTACAAAATTTTTTTAATCATTTTTGAAAGTTCTGATTTGTTAAGTCCACTAAATAAATCTGATAATCACATATTGTTTTTTTTTTTTTTGCTGAAATTTAGAATTGAAATCGATTTTTATTAATAAACAGGACAAATATTTTGCGAATTTCTTAAGAATATTTTTAATTTTTAGTGCAATTTTGCAACAATTTAAATTTTTTTATCAAGCACTGTATAACATGTACGTATCAGAGAACTGCATGAATTGATTCACTTTCACTCTCCACTCACATGTAATATGCTTGTGATATGTTGTTTAACATCAATATGTTTTCATGATATTACTTGCAGTGTTATTGCTAAAGTGTTTTGTATTTGTTTAAAATAAAATAAAAAGCAAATAAAATTTTGTGTAGACATTAAAAAACAATTTGAAAGTCTTTTTAGAAAATTCAATGCTATGAAATCAGAAGTGTTGAAAATGGAGTTTGTCGTCTAAAAGTAAAGAAGTATTATTCACTACACGGCTTGTTTAAAAGAAGTAAAAGCATTTTGTATTTCCGAATCCAATTCATTATTCATCGTTTAATGAATCTCCACAAGAATTCCAATTATTTTTCTCATATTGTATTCAAATAAACCTATCCGCAACGGAAAGTATATCCGGTGAAGTAAATCGTTACATTTATTACGAATTTAATATTGATATGAACTTTGATCACCGAAAAGCATAACCGCATTGGTCCACAAACTGTAAATAACTTACATACATATGTATCTTCTTTTTTTACGAAATATAAATAAGAAAATAATAATTCAAATATATTTAGCATTAATTAATATTTAATATTAATATTGCTGTAAATTGTAAAATAAAACTCCTCAGCTCACTTGAAATATTACATAAAGCAAAATTTATTAAAAGATTTTTTTAAAAAGTATGAATCATATAAATAAACAGAGGTGACAACAGCAGTGACAAGCAATTACTGACAACATTCTCATTAATATGAATCAGAGATCAGCAACGAATATGCAAAACTATGAGTAGATTCGAGTCGTACTTATAATTTCTGATACTTATAGACATTCATACTTATTTTAATATGATACTCACACTAATCATATTCTAAGTTGGAAGTACACTTCGTACTCGTACTTAGTAGTACGAATGATGTTATTGACTTCGACTCGTCTCTACTTAACATTTACACGCAGCACAAAATAAGTATCATTAGCGTACGAACACTACTATACTCACAAGAAGATTGTGTGTATGCTTTGCTTGTTGTTTTTGTCTTTCCTTTCTTCTTTGTTTGTAAATGCAACAACAACTAGTGCTGTAAATTTTGATTAATGATTCGAGTCATTCGAATCACTAATAAGTATTATAGGTATTTATGTAAATGTATAAATCTGAATGAGTAGGCGTATGAATCAAACATATGTCGAACGTTGTACTCGTACTCATTGTAACCTATACTTATTAATCAATGTTGTAGCGAGTACGAATGAATGAGAGTAGTTGAATTTCAATTCTGTTGATTCACTCATACTCAAAACACTTGACAGCAAAAAAATTAAATATTCAAATACATGATTCATATCATAGATTAGTAATGAATCATTTTTTCGCTACTCATAAATGCTCATGAAATTTTGAGTGTGAGTGAGTCAACAGTATTGAATTTCAACTACTTACTCTACGTAAGTATGAGTACAACGTTGAAATCAAACTTATAACATTCGATATACGTTTGATTCATACGCCTACTTATTCAGATTCATAAATTTAGAAAAATAATAAAAATGATTCGAGTGATTCGAATCATTCATCAAAATTTACAGTCTTAGTTGTTGTTGCATTTACAAATACATACACTCGGGTCTCGTTTTATGCGATTTTAAATGAAAAAAAATTTTTTTTAGATTTTTAATAGATTTTAAAATGTTGTGCCATTTTTTGAATTTTAGCATCATTTTTAAATTAAACCAAGTTTGCACCACTGATATAATCATTATGGTGTGTTTTATTTTGTAGACACTGACCAGTGTAACAATTCAGAGAGCTCATCAAATTTGAGGAGATAGATTTGACTCGCTGAAGCAGGATGATGTAGAAGAATTGTTAGCTGACGAACCATTAACCGATATTGTCGTCATTAGTTCAGCGACCGACAATAAGAAAAACGTGGATAGTAAAGAAAGTGATTTCGAAGAAAGTGTTATACAATTCAATTCAAAACAAATTGGTGATATCCTCAACAAAGTTAATGATTTACAAAATCCGGATATCATGAGTTGCATAGGCGACTTAAAGACTCAAAGTCAAAAAGTTTAATAACAGACTAAATATCCTTCAATAAAAGAAACAATTAAACCTTCTAAAATTTCATTGATCTAGTCCCTACATACATACATATGTACGCACTACCTAATAGATATTTAATAATAAAAGCGACGTCGAACTTATTCCAAAACGATGCAGAATGATTGATCGTACATTCATAATTATAAACTTCAGTTTATTATTTATTTATTATTTTTTGGATCATTTTGTTTTTTATAAATAATTAATTAATATTTCTGTTTATTTTTTTTTTTAACTTTTTGTTTTTATTGTTTAAGAAAATGAAATAAGTATACATTTGTTGACTTTTTAAGCGATTTTGCTTTGATTTTTCAATTTATGTGGTTTTTCAAGATTTTGGAACGAATTATTAATTTTATATGAAGCAAGAGTAGAGTAGAGTTTTATGCAAATTCAATTTAAGCGATTTTTTTTGTTTTGGAACGCATCTATCACATAAAATAAGACCTGAGTGTAAAGAAGAAAGAAAAAGACAAATTGACACATTTCTTCAAAATTGCATTCAAAATTGTTATTTTTAATCAATTTAGTATAAATATAATAATAATATTATAAATATTATTTGGTAATAATATTGAGTTAATATTTTTCAGAGAATAAAATATATTCATTTATGTAAGAATTTATTCGATTTATTTTTTCAAGTGAAAAATTAACTTTAATTACTGAAATACATTATGTATTAGGATTTATTCAATTATACGTTATAATTGTTTTTCAATTATCTTCTTTTGTAGAGGATGTACTGGGAAAAATTGGATCTGGAAAAAGAGTTGCTGAAAGAAAAGTGTATCTCTTTGATGGTCTTATGTTACTTTGCAAGCCTAATATGAAACGCCAAGCTACGTCAGCAAACACTCAAGTTTATGAATATCGACTTAAGGAAAAATTTTTTATGAGACGTGTAGAAATTAACGATAGGGTTGATACAGATGAGTTAAAAAATGCATTCGATATTGCTCCACGAGTACAACCACCAGTGACGCTCACCGCTAAAAGTTCTCAACATAAAAATGATTGGATGGCGGACCTAATAATGGTTAACACAAAGTCAATGTTAGATCGAATACTTGATAGTATTTTATTAGACATTGAAAAGAAGCATCCTCTACGTATGCCAAGTACAGATTTATATAAATTTGCTGAGCCAGACAGCCCTGACAATATAGTTCTGGAAGAGAGAGAAAGTGCTGGTGTACCCCTAATAAAGGTTAGCAAACAATTAATTATGGTAATGGATAAGATTTTATCACTAACTTATTTTCGTTTTACAGGGTGCAACCTTATGTAAGCTCATCGAAAGGCTAACTTATCACATTTATGCAGATCCTATGTTTGTTCGAACTTTTCTGACTACATATCGATATTTTTGTACGCCACAAAACCTTTTGTCGCTGCTTATAGAGCGTTTTAATATACCCGATCCAAGTTTAGTTTATACTGACCAGAATAATAGTGATAAAGATCCTCTAACATGTGATTCCGATAAATTACACAAAAACTCACAACGGGAAGATTGGAAACGTTATCGAAAGGAATATGTACAACCAGTACAGTTTCGTGTTCTGAACGTGCTGAGGCACTGGGTAGATCACCACTTTTATGATTTCGAAAAAGATCCAACATTACTGGAGAACTTATTACAGTTTCTGGAAAGTGTGAATGGAAAATCAATGCGAAAATGGGTAGATTCTGTGCTAAAAATTGTTCAAAGAAAAATTGTTGTCAAAGTAAGTAAACAAAATGAATGACATTCAAACGATATATATATATATATATTCAAATAGGGAATGGAAGAGTTATATACATAGCTGCCAGATCATTTTGACGATTTTGAGTTCTAATTTTTTTGGATGATTTTTGGAGATTAAAAATTTACGCCATATTATTTACTTTAGTACATTAAAAGCCATTTTAAGCTTTGTATTTGCTTTGTGAAGTCGTAATCTAGTAGGTAGTATGTTGACTTATTAGACGTAAACCCGGAGTCATGCATCAAAACGAAATATAAAAAAAAATATTTCTTGGACGATTTGCTCTCAGCAGATTTCTGGCAACTCATGTATAAAATTAACGCACACAACATAAGTGGTGTGAGAAGCTAGGTCGTATTTCCTGACTGAAGGGTTGTAAAGGCCAATTATGTTATGTATGTATGTAGATTTCTGGCAAAAACTCTAAGAGTCAATAAACCTGTCATGAAAAAGTTTCTCTGACGTTTGGAGTCGACGTTAAACTGTAGGTCCCGCCACTCAAGTGGTGTGAGAAGCTAAGCCGTAATCCTGGCTGAAGGGTTGTAATAGCCAATTATATATGTATGTATTTGCTTTGCAATTGTCACTATTGCAAATTAGGTTAGTAATAACAAGAAGTGAAGTTCCACATACGAATAAAAATTTTCTTTGTAATGTAGTGTGCGATCCACTGACCAATTAACCACATACGGATGTGTACGCTTTGAGGGTTACGTAGAAATACATGATTCTTGGGAACAAGTCCTTTATTTCGCTCGAGCAAAGTCCGTAGTAATAGCGAGAGAAAAGTGAAACAAAAACCACATTGGAACAATTTTCCAATGAATGAATAGAGTTCAAAATCCTGCCTGTACGCGGTTGAGATGCCTCGAAATATGAGAGTTGTACTCCATTCTCTTTCGGATATAAGTGGAAGAAGATCAGAAGAAGTGAAGTATTTCTTGAACTGTTGAACTGTCTGAAGAAGCTAAAGCACTGAAAATGTTTCGGTTCCAGCAAACATCAAATTAAATTTACAAGCTCAGAACCTCAAGAGATTCTGACACCACTTATATATTTAGATGATGCACTATTATTACTGAAGTTATGTGTCAATAACTTAAACAACTTTTTCGTGAGAACAATATAAAACTTGACTTTAGACTTGACTAAATTTATTAAAAAATATTAGTATTATCACATTCTTAAGCTAATGAGGGAATATTAAGCCAAGTAAATACAAATATGTACCTCGTTTTTATAGTTTATTTTTATAATTAAAGCGTTAAGCGGTAAGAGGACTTGTTAAATTTTTATTTAAATATTTTTGAACTAAAATATGAATATTGACGTAACTTTATATGTCTCACTACAATTTATTTTAACTTTTAATTTCAGTATTTTTGTGACGATTTTTTTTTTTAATATTTGACGTGTTGATGCTTTATTCATCTGGCAGCTATGGTAGTATAAACAATATACATTTTCAGATAATTACGATTCTGTCGTAAGCATATATGTATGTCGAGTTTCTACAAATTTCAATCGGTAGATAAAATAGGCGTATACGGATTGGTCATTTCACTATTTTGAAGATCATGGTTTATTTTTGCAAAAAAACAAATTATTAATTAATCTATTAATCCACTAAATATTACTCTATTAATTAATCGAAACCAAAGAAAATTTTATTCACATATTTATGGACGCTTACTCGAAGTCACCTTAGTCTATTAGTTAGTGTGTTTGCTTATTAGACGTGAGTCCGTGGTTTAATAACTGATTCAGTAATAAATAGGTTTCTCATATAGGTTTAGTTATTTATGCCGTTTCACTTTTCTAAAGAAGTACTCCTTTTTCACTGAAACTCAGATATGTGGAGACATTAGTAAACTTTACTTTAAGAGACCAAAACACTTACTATACTCTCGTCAGCGCCACCATTCTGGTTGTATAATAACACGGGAATTTATAAAAATATTTAATCTCTTAACATCGACGCACGTGAAAATCTTGTTACTTGTTAACACAACAGGGAGTGATATGTAAATGTAGTCGCAATAGTAAAGGTCATGAACCCGCGAGGTTATGTGTCGTTGGATTCCGTTTATGAAATTTTGACAATTTTCTTCTGAATAGTAAAGTTGATAGTACTTTTATTCTTTAGTCACACCAATATTAATCTCAAAAGGCGTTGTTTTCTTGGCTATTAAATTGTAGTGGTGTAGTTTCCTTATGAAATGTGTTTGTAGGTCTGGTATATCGATTTTTTCCATTTCTGTTCCAATTTTTCCTTTTCTCTTAGGAGAGTTTTATTCTCCAGGATTGTTGTGTTTATGTTTACACCTGATCGGTTCTATCAATTAACTCGAAAATATTTCTTCATAGTTAATGACAACTAAAAACCATTTTATCAAAACAAAATTTCACTTTCTTCAAATTACTATGTAGTACAGGTATTCCCCGACTTACGACCGATATAGGTTCCTGGTCATTGGTCGTACGTCGATTAAGTAGTAAGTCGAATTTCAAATAAAAAAAAATTTTATTTAATTGTTGGGATGATATAAAATTATTCACTTAAAAAAATTCCCACCTAGGTAAGGTAATGTATTATATGTACTGAAGTATGTAGGAAGTCGCCGTGGTTTAGTAGGTAGTGTGCTGGCTTATTAGACGTGAAGCCAGGGTTCGAGTCCCAGGGCAGACACCAAAATAAAATACAAAAACTATTTTTTCGGCGATGTCTTCTCAGCAGATGTCGGGCAAAAACTCTGAGAGTAAATAAAATTGCCATAAAAAGTTTCTCAAAAATCTGTCGTTCGGAGTCGACTATAAACTATAGGTCCCGCCACTTATGTATAAAATAAACACACACAACATAAGTAGTGTGAGAAACTAGGTCAATAATCCTGGCTGAAGGGTTGTAATGACCAATTATGTACTTTACTTACATACAGTAAATTGAATCTTTTTACTTTGTATTTTTTTTTTTTTATTTTTCTCATATGTTTTATGGATTCCCCGCAACTACATATTTGTCTTCTTTAAATATTTTCTATGAAAAAAAAATGGGAAAAAACGGTCGTAAGTGCGAATAGTCGTAGGTCAAACGGTCGTAAGTCAGAGACTACCTGTAATTTAAATTGACCTGGAATACTCAAAAAGAAATTAAAACTTAATACATTAAAGCATTTGAACGTTTTTCTCAATAAATTAAATTATAATAAAATTAATTTAATGTGAAATAATTTTTTTTATTAGGTTAGGTTAGGTTAGGTTAGAGGACGTGCACCTGTCAGTCAAGACAAGCACAGTACCCGGAGGTCCAAATTGACCCATTGTACATTGTCCTTAGGGGAGGAAGAAAAAGGAGGATATAGGAAAATAGGGAAGAGGAGGGAGAATAGGAAACAGAGGAACGAAAAACAACAGACACAAAACAACAGAGGTTGAGAGTGCGACTACACGTATGAAGCCCTAGCACCTCTCAACCAGCTCAAGCTGCTAATGAATCTGTGGAGAGCCTTGATGTCGGCTCTCGACACAGAACTCAAGTTCTCAAAGAAGGCCCTGCCAAGGGTCCTCAGCCTCAACCTACCAAGGGCTGGGCAGTTGCAGAGGAGATGTTCGACAGTCTCCAACTCCTCCTCATCGCAACATACCCTGCAATAGTCCGGCTGGGATCTGTTCCAGATCCCCGTCAGCGACCTAATCTCGCAGTGCCCCGTGATAAAACCGACAACCAACCTTAAGCTGGCCTTAACCAAGCCCAGCAGCCACTCTGTCCTCTTGCTGTCCACAGCAGGCCACAGACGCCTAGAAACAGAACAACCCGGTCCGTTCCCCCAACGTCTCTGCTCTTCCCTCCTGACCCATCCATCGATGAGGCCATAGAGGTGACAGACTGGGGGGTCAGGACCAACCGTCAAATCGCCACTCGAAAGCGAACCTAACCTAGCGAAGGCATCCGCCGTCTCATTGCCCAGTATTCCGCTGTGACCCGGAACCCAGCATAGACGGATACGGTCCGGCCCAAAACTCCGCAACGACTCTTTGCACTCGCGAACGAGCCGTGATTTGCACCAGACCGACGCAATGGCCCTAAGGGCAGCCTGACTGTCAACGAAGATCGTGTAAGATTCCGAATCCGAAGATGGGCCACCAGCTATGGCCTCAATAGCCTTCAGTATTGCGAAAATCTCCGCCTGAAAAACGCTGCAGTCATCATTCAACCTGAAGTGGAGTTCAAAACCGAGTTCCTTACAGAAAACCCCAGCACCTGTACATCCACCTAACTTAGACCCATCTGTGAAGATGGGTATACCACTCTGCCCCTGGAGTACCCCACCACTCCATTGTGCCCTATCCGGTATGAGTATTCTCAAACCAGGTAGGAACATAGCCTCAGGCACAATATAATCAGTGGCTTTTTCCGAAAGTCCGTACCTTTCGTCAGGAAAGACGGTATTCAGAACTCTGGAGTGACCTATCGAGCGCTGTTTCCAACAGCCCGATTCCCTCAGGCGTATGGCACTACGCGCTGCACACCGCTTGACATATAAGTCAAGCGGGGTCAGACAGAGCATAGTATCAAGAGCAGCCTGAGGGCAACTTTTCCTCACTCCAGTGATACTCAAAGAGGCAATCCGCTGAACCTTATCCAAGATTTTCCGTTGAAAACTCTTATCTAAGGCACACCACCAGACAACACAGCCATAAGTAATAACCGGTCTAACAATCGCCAGATATATCCAGCGAATGGCTCTCGGCGGAAGACCCCAGTTCTTACCTATGGAGTTCCTACACTGGTAGAAAGCATTTAGTCCCTTCTTCATTCTTTCCTCGGTGTTTCGTTTCCAGTTCAGCTTACTGTCCAGGATAACACCCAAGTACTTGACCTCAGAAGACAACGGAAGCTCCCTACCAGCTAATCTTGGCAATCTGAAGGTTTCAATCTTGTACCTACGCGAGAACAAAACGAGGTCCGTCTTATTTGGATTTATCCCCAGACCACACTTTGTCGCCCAACAGGATAAAATTCCAAGAGCAGACTCCATCAGTTCCCCCAGCGTTGGCAAAAATTTACCACCCACAAGAATAGCCACATCGTCGGCATATGCCACAACCTTAAAGCCCCTACTTTCGAGGAGCCTGAGACCAACATTTGCAACCAAGAGCCACAAGAGAGGGGATAGGACACCCCCCTGTGGTGTACCCCTGGTCGCACGCTTGACGACAGAACATCCACCCAGATTTGATCGGATTAGTCTATTACCCAACATGTGGGTGATAAACCGCACCAGAAAATCTGGGGCATGTATATCCCTTAGTGAATTCTCAATAGAAGAAGTGGTAACGTTGTTGAAGGCCCCCTCTATATCAAGGAAGGCCGACAGTGTGTACTCACCCCTAGCCATATTCGCCTCAACAAAACCATTCACTTCATGAAGAGCGCTCTCAACAGACTTACCCTTAATGTAAGCATGTTGCGACCCACTCAACAGAGACCAGTCAATGTTTGACCTTAAAAATAGATCGATAAGTCTCTCCAAAGCTTTCAAGAGAAAGGATGAGAGTGATATCGGTCTATAATCCTTAGGGCCGATGTGACTGGGTTTACCAGCTTTCGGTATAAACACCACGAGCACATCTTTCCAAACCTCAGGTATATCACACCACCGGAGACAGTCTCTATACACGTCCACCAGATATTCGTGTAATATATCACCAGCATGCTGAAGCAGAGCCGGAAAGACACCATCCGGACCAGGCGACTTGAACGGCTCAAAGCTACTAATAGCCCATTTGACCTTATCTCTGGTAATGATGTCTTCCAAAACCGGCGTAGTTCCAGCATCACAGAAGGGATCAGCTACACCCAACGGATAGCTTCCTGGATCCTCACAATCGGGAAAATGTGTACTCAATAGAACCTCTAGGGTTTCTTTTCTCGAGGATGTCCACATGCCATCGTTCTTTTGGATGAAGCCTAGGACTTTGGGGTCCTTCGACAACATCCTACGGAAACGAGCCACATCAGAAACATCCTCGATACTACTGCAGAAACTCATCCAGGTGGTTCTCTTTGAGCGCTTTATTGCTCCCTTATATTCATTAAAACTGGATCTATATGCAGACCAGTCCACATCCCTGCCCGACCTCTTAGCCTTATTAAAGAGTCTCCTGGTACAACGGCGGAGCCTCTGGAGTTCCGCATTCCACCAGGCAGGCTGGCTCCTCTTACCCGGGTAAGTAAGAGGACAAGCATCTCTATAACAAGACAACAAAATATCCGTCAAAGATCCAACTCGATCATTGATGCCAGGAGTGGAGCGTCCCCTAAGGGCTCTAAGCTCCCCCTCCACAGCCCTTTCATACCTGATCCAGTCGGTTCTTCTTGGATTTCTAAAAGGCCTGTTAAGGCCCCCAGATAGATTAATACTGAATGATATCAGTTGGTGATCAGAAAAAGAACACTCATCTGAAACCCTCCAGTCCCTAATCATAGACCTATCCATGTTAGTGAGCGTAATGTCAATTACCGTCTCTCTAACACGGTTTCTAAACGTTGGCGTGTTACCAGCGTTACAAATGCTGAGCCTATTAAGAATAATAAAATTCAAAATAGACTCACCTCTAGTATTTATGTCAGCACTGCCCCATTGGGTGTGATGAGCATTGGCATCACAACCCAAGACAAGCTGACATCTTTTCCTCTTTGCATGCTCCACCAGTAGTTCAATTAAGCCACCAGGAGGGGATGCAGCCTCATACGGCATGTACACAGATGCCAGCATCAAATCGATCCCATGGTCATCTCTGTAGGCCACAGTTGTTACGTCACCTGTACAAAAGGAAGGAGTGATTAACAAGTCCAAACCACTTCTAGCTAAAATACAGGTCCGTACCTTATCACTTGTTCCAGGAACAAGTAACCTATAGTCAGGATCGCTCAAACCCAGGATCCTATCCCTAAGGATCCAGGGTTCCTGGATAAGAGCGATATCAGCTTCAAGGCGGCGCAGGGTGGTTAATAGGTTGTGTGAGGCGGCTTCGCAGTGATGCAAATTAATCTGCACCACTTTTAGCCCCCTCTGGGTCATCTGACACCGACTATGTCCGGATAACGGAATTTCAGACGTGCCAACCCACATAACACTACACCACCCCTTGCCCTTAGCCACTGAAGGGAATCCTGATCAATAGCAATCCTAAGATCGCAGCCTTTCCTACCATTACCAGTCCGGGAGTTGACAACTACCCATGAGCTGGTGTTCAATCCATCATTCTGCTTTCCAATAAGTTTTGGTATGACATTCACCCGCCTAAAGGTAGGCGGGACCCATACCTTCGCTATTGGACGTAGAGGGAGGTCGGATTGAGGGACCACCTCCAACCGAGCACCAGGCCAGAGTTCACCAAGGCGCTTCACTGATTCCACAAGGAACTTTACAGTTCCCCCGTTTTCACAGTTCACTACCTTGATGCCCTTGGACCAACCTATAGAAGATATGCGGGCATTCATACCATCGCAACTCTCCTCCAAAATGAATTCAATTAACCTTTCTTCAACTAGATTCCACCTTTCAGGAGAGATTTTGCCATCCAAATCCGACCTGTCGATGAAAGCCAGCTGAAGGGAAGGGTTAGTTCCCAGGTCATCCTGTTTCTTAGGACGCTTGGAGCTGGAGGAAGGCTCATCATCAGATCTGCCTCTCTTCATGCGATTCCTCTTGCGAGAAACCTGCAAAGAAGACATATCTACTGAAAAGTGCCCCTCTACCTCCTTCGCCCCCAACCTTACATCCTTCTTCTGTGATAAAGGATTAGCGATATTTACTACCCCCTTTCCTTTATCCATTGTAGAAGGAACACCATCACCCTTTCTCTTCTCCGGAGGTTTGAAAACCCTGGTGTTTTCCTTTGCTCCAGTTGGGAGTAAGGGTGTAGAACCTTCATGCCCCTTGTTTGCTGCTTGAGAGGTAGATGCAATTGGCATCACGCTCCCATCGGCACTCAAGGGATCATCCTCCTTTCCAGAGTCAGCGCCTCGTGAGAGGTCACTGCCCGGGTATTTGGACTCATACCGCGAATTTTTTTTTATTAATCTAATTAAATTTTAACAACCACATTAAAACAAATTAAAAGTGGTTTGCACTTCTATTAATGAAAATGCCTTTAAATTGTGCTCAAAGAGCTAATTTTGCTTAATAAACTTTTTGTAGATCAAATTCAAAACACTTGAAATATATTTATAAACCTTCATAAAAAAAAAAGTTACAAAATACTAATCTACAATAAAGTGACTCTGTAGATTAATATTAAAATAATAGTAATAAATCGCAGTGCATGAAAGAAACCAAAACATTGGCCAAATAATTTTTTAAATTGTTTTGTATTGCAGTAAAACTAAGACAAATACTTTTAAAGGGAAAGAGTGTCAAAACAATCGCACATAAGAGAAACAAAAAAAAACGGAATCAGATTACTCGCACGACTCATTTCCAATGTGATTTATTTTCAATATACAAAATAGAGGGTAATGCCGCATAAAAAAAATAATTTACAATGTACTATTATTTTTAAAAAGGAAAGTAATATACAAGTTATGTTAAAAAAAAAAACAATCTCAAGTTTGATTACAATAAAACTGTTCTAAAAGTGACACAGTTTAAGTTTTCTTCCACAATTAGTTTTCGATATTAGTTTTTACTAAATGTGGCTGACGTTCATTATAATACTTGATGGTTTTGTAGGAATTCCCTCCCACTTCCATCAAACCGGATTATACAGAGCTTGCTTGCATGATACAGGTCTTTTAAAGGTAGCTTTTAGGCGCCACTATATTTGTACTTGGATTAAAGTACTTTCCATAGTAATATTTGTATTTAGGACGGCCGTGAATACTTAATTGTTCTAATGTGATTTTTTTTGTAGAATTATTATAAGTTTTAACTAAAGCGAGCACAGTGTTATGTACTTGTCTAATATAGAGTAATCATATTGTCATATTATATTCCGGTAGCTGAAATTGTACACAGACCAGCCTATCAGACTGTCTGCTGACTTTTTGAGTGACGAAATGAACATTTCGGTTCATAAGGACGATTTCTTGAACAACATTTTGATAACCTGCGGCCAAATTTAACAGTTTAACACACAAAAACGGCGGTATACGCAAAAAGCATAAACCATTATGATTGCAATTTATTTATTTATTTATTATTAATTACAATACAATTACAAATTATATTCTAATTCTATACAAGCTGAGTAACTTCGACCATACGCTCGGCGTAGTGTCACAGACCAGAGCCTCTGGTGGGAATCGAACCCACGACCATCACGCTAATAGTCTAGCACACTACCCACTACACTACCAGGGCGCTCGATTGCAATTTAAGTCAGTGACATTCCCATTGAAAACAACGAGAAAGGCGAAGGTGAATGTAGGCCGCGAAAGGTCGGCTTCGCGGATGAATTTCTATTCTCAATAGAGTATTATTTTGCAAACCTTTCGCATTGTTGATAGCCCAACTCCGAAAAGCAGTTTTAACCAACAAAAGAAATTTAAATGAAAATATTTTACACCCTTTTTGGTTTAATCGCCCATTTTTTAATTTTATTTGATTTTATATTTCAAAAATAATTCTTTATTTATTTATTATTATTTAAATTATCTAAATATAGCCACAGCTACATTATATGAATGTGATTATTGAATATAAAATTTTCATTGAAATGTAATATGAGTACAAAAAATACATAATTATTGGTTGTATTGTTCTAACAAATTAAAAGGATGTATTGTGGCTAATTCAATGTTTTTAATAAATGTTCGTTGAGTGGGAATGTACCTTATGACTCAGGATATTCGGGTGAATTAGAAGCTCATAATTACATTATTGGTAATAAACCTATAGACCTGCAAGACTTGGCTTTCGTATGACCTTTGTCAGGCTTAGGTATTGACCTAAGGCGACTTAGGCTGTTATTGTTTGGTACCACAGTACTCAATATTATTACAGAATTTTATTTAGAAATAATATAAAAATTTCAATGTAGTCTATGTATATTTGAATATATTATTATTATTATACATAAATTCTTACATGTATGTATACTTACATTTTTTAATTAGAGCGAACAGGAGAAATGTCATAAACAAATTACATTTGCGTATGGTCATAGCCCACCACCTATAGAACATCATTTAAGTGTACCAGATTCAGAAATTACATTACTTACTCTACATCCTTTAGAGCTTGCAAGGCAACTAACACTATTAGAGTTCGAATTGTATAAAAATGTTAAGCCATCTGAACTGGTTGGTTCACCGTGGACTAAAAAAGACAAAGAACAGAAGAGTCCCAATTTGCTTAAAATTATGAAACATACTACTAACGTCACCCGATGGATTGAGAAATCTATAATAGAAGCCGAAAATTATGAGGAACGTGTGGCAATGGTTACTCGTGCCATAGAAGTAATGATGGTTATGTTAGAGCTTAATAATTTTAATGGAATACTGTCAATCAGCGCAGCAATGGGCAGCGCTTCAGTGTATCGCTTAAAGTTAACATTTCAAGGTCTGCCTGCACGATATGAAAAATTTTTAGAAGAATGCAGAGAACTCAATGATGGTCATCTAAAGAAATATCAAGAGCGTTTGCGATCAATTAATCCTCCTTGTGTTCCGTTCTTTGGCCGTTACCTTACAAATATTTTGCACCTAGAAGAAGGAAATCCAGATTGTTTACCTAACACCGAGCTCATTAACTTTTCAAAACGTAGAAAAGTATCGGAAATAATTGGTGAAATACAACAGTATCAAAATCAGCCCTACTGTTTAATGGTGGATCCTAAGATAAGGGTAAATATTCATATATGTACATCCCATCCTAACGTGATTGTGTATAATAATAATAATAATAATCTAATTTCATTTTAGAACTTTTTGGAAAATTTGGATCCATTTAAGGGTATGTCGGATACCGAAATTTCAAATTTTTTGTATCATGAAAGCCTACGCATTGAACCCAGAGGATGTAAACAACCACCTAAATTCGTAAGTATATTAATTGTATATTAAAATTTTACTTTTCGATCATATAGTGCTTCTCACATTTATAAGGTCACTGCTATTTTGAAAATATCTCTTAAAATATAACTTTAATTGATTAAGTTCCTTTTGAAGATTTACATATCTTTTCATATACTTTTAAGAAATACAGTCGAACTTCTATAAATTGAATTACCATTATCCAGAAAAAAACTACAACGTATAGAAACTTCAACTTTGGGAAGTAAATTTACAAATAATCTAGATGCTGTTACCACGAGGTGTGGTTCATCTTATAGAAACTTCAAGTAATAGAAGTTCGACTGTGTAACATTTATATACATTATTATTGTTATTGTGTGGTTTGTGTTACATAATCCATATTTTAGTATTTCATAATTACAAGGTCATTTATTATTTATTTATGCTACTGACTAAGTTCTTAGAAAGTATTTTCATAAATTTACCTCACTTCTACAATTTTCGCTTTTAGTGATCGAAAGTCATTAAATTTATGTTTTTCGGTGAAACCCACTTAGATAACATTCCTTATGTGTCTGTCAATCAATTAAAATCTGGAGTACAAACTTGTCAATCCATTATATCAATAATTTTTAATACAAACCGATGTTTTGAGTGAGAATTCTAGTAAGTTGACACGTTGTTCTCCTGAAATATATATTTTTCTGTGGAGCTTAGTGATTAAAATGGCACCAAACTGTATATCTACCTTTAGAATAATTTTGTTGCGATATTGTCCACATCTTTTTAATTTTGGGTAATGTAATATAAAAAAAATCAATTTATTAATTTAACATCATTCCGTGTAGTTGTCGAACTGTACCAAAGAAGTAGGCAGCAAAGTTTTTTTTTTTCTTACATGACTTAGTATTCAGCAAAATTATAAAATTTGATGAAATTTGTCATTTTAGATTCACAAAATTTATGCACACTTAATGTCAAAAAATTGTGTTCATGAATTGAGATAGTGTGAAATTATGAAATCAACCAGTGTGATACTATTATTATGTACGATTAAAAGAATACGATAAAAAATCATTTGTTTTTTAATTTTTAATTTTATTCGTGAATATTAACAAAGTTGGCTGTTTGTTTTTAATTAAGAAATTTAATTTCATATTTTTCAGCCAAGAAAATGGAGCTCTGTAACATTAAAATCTCCAGGTATTAAACCTCGTAGACAGAATAACAGCAATAATAATTCAAACAGCATAGGTAGTCACCCTACAAATAATGGTACGCTAAGTACTATAAATCCTGTGCACACCCTTACCACGCGTTCTCATTCATTTATACCTGCATCTGATACTTCTCTTGTTGAGCAAAGTTCCCCAATAAATAGTAACAGCGTAAATACTCTCAATCAGAATTCCGGTAATGTTCAGGCATTTTCAGTTTTCGCTAACGTTAACATACCCGAAAAAAATGGATCAAAGTGGATTTCATCAACAGCGCATAGCAGTAGTCATCAAACAATAAGCACTACATTTCCAATTGCGCCCATTCCACCTGCAAGAACTGACTTACTTTTATCAGAAGCAAATGGGTGTGATGAAGCGCCACTGCTGCCTAAAAAGCCGAATACATTTAGTCCTACGTTTGGTGATGGCTCTAGAGGAACAAACTCGCGTTTAGACTCAACATGGAATGTATCAGATGATTGCATTGGACTACAACAACAGGCAGCTCAAATATCCAGCAATATCCCAGTGTATAATAACCAAACTGGAACAGGAAGCGACAATGAACCCTTGCCATCGCCACTTCCAAGGGTAGTCGTGAGCCCACGACATGAAATGCATTCCATAAGCAACAGATCTCCATTCCAATTTACAGCAACTTTCAATAAATCGAATTACGGCTCCTCTAATCACTTTAGGTAAGTAAACTATTATATTGATCATTTATGTATACACATACAAATATGTATGTATTAATCATTTAAGAAGTGTTTTACGCTTTTGTTTATTGAAGTTTTGTTTATAGTAATAATGAAAGAACAATACCATCTAGTTTAATTTGTTAGTTAGTTATTGTCTCTTAGTGATTGTTTTATTATACGTGCATATGTACACCCAATTCTGTTTTTAAACGGTGAGAAAAGTTTATGAAAATTTCAACGTAATCTGAAATCTTGTATGGCTCGTTACTAGAGCTGTTCAAAACTGAATTAAACGGCTCATAACTGAATTTGTTATATAACGCAGTGCTGTCCAAACGGAAACTGAAAATGCTCACATATGACATCCGATGATGATAGCAAATAGAATTCTGTTATTTTCATCATCACTGTTTTTGACTGTTTTTAATTTTTTTTATTTATGAAGTTTTGATGATTTTTAATTTGTTTAATTTACGTTTAAGAATTCACATTTACCAACTTATGTTATTTTTTGACTTCCTAACTACAATACAGAGTTGGGGGTAGTGCACTAAATTTGCAATTTCCACTAAATGTTAGTGATAGTGCAAAATTTTTCACTATCACTAATAGGTATTTAGTGGTGAGTTGAAAAATAATAGCCTCACTAAGCAATAGTGGTAGTGGTACAAGAAAGTTTTTCACTAAAATTAATTTAGTGATAGTGAAAAACCTTTTTTTTTACAGCTTAGTGCAAATTATTTTTCTCCACTAACAGGATAGTGGAAAAATATAATCATTCACTAATGTTAATGAAACTCAAATACATACCATTATATTGAATTATGTTATACTTTTTTATTTTTATATTATATTAAAGTAGTAACAAAGTTAAAAAACAAAAGGAAATAGTAATGTGAAAAAATAAGGAAGTTTCATCAATATAATAAAACAAATTAAATACATATTGGAACACGAACATCTTAGCAATTATTTGCCTTCAACAAAACTAATTTTTCAAAATTAGAGTCACATAATTTATTTCTGCGAGGGGCGTCTTTTATTCCACTAAATGAAAAGAGTAGCTCAACTGGTGCAGAAGATGGCAATGGGACATTGAATTTTTAAAACATTTGTCTAATTATGTTATATTTTTTAAGACAATATAAATTAGTGTCTGGTTCCAATAGATATGTATCCACTTCATTTTGTATCTCATCTTTTTGTATTTGTATTATAGGTCCTAATATAAATTACATTAAAAATTTTTATAAACATTATTTTTTGACATTTTAGTGCATATAATATAATTAAAGCATTCATGTAGTGACTGTTAAAAATTTGCACTATTTTATTGTAGTGCAAAATTTTCACTACCACTAATGGTTAGTGGTAGTGGAAAAATTTTCACTACCACTAATTTTTTTAGTGGTAGTTAAAATAGGTTTCACCACCACTATTTTATTTTAGTGGTAGTTAAAATATGTTTCACTATCACTATAGTGACGAAAAATAGTGGAAAATCAAAATGTTGTCACTATAGTGGGATTTAGTGGAAACCTTAGTGCACTAAATATTTAGTGCACTACCCCCAACTCTGCTACAATAATTTTAAATTTATGTTCCTTTTTTATTAGGTTTGAATCGCTTTCATTTTATGAAATAAAATATCCATTAATGCTTATAAAAATTTTATTTAGTTTTTTTATAAAGACCCTCGTATCACTTTTTCCTACGAAATATTTGGTTTTTACTTTTTTTTTTTTTTTTTTTAAAGGATATGGAACCAATCCCCTTCTTTTCTATGTATGTACATATGTATATCTGATTCGGCAGAAAAAATGTAAAAGAGAAAATGATGTAAATTTTGTACAGGACATAGATATTATTAGTGAAAATTTTGTCTCGCAAATTGAAACTTGACAATTTTTGAGTTTTTCACTTTGTTTACATAACAATAATATAAATAACTTTTAGACTCTAGGCTTATTCATATTTTTGTAGTTGAAAACAAGTAAATTTGGTTGAAATAAAAATATCTGTAGCGCCAAATATTTCCTTCAGAACATATGCGATTCTTTTAAATAAAAATAGATGCTATAGTTGAAAGTAATCTCTGACCATGGATTTTTTAATATCCGATGAACTTTTAATTCTCCATAACTGGACAGCTTACAGCTCGGTAACACAATTTATTCGTTTACACGCATACATACCTCATTGGTTATTAAAACCCTTCAGTCAGAATTACGTCCCAGTTTCTCGTTCCATTTATGTAGTGTGTGTTAATTTTTTACATGAGTGGCAGGACCTACAGCGTAAAGTCGACTCCGAACTACAGATTTTTTTTCATGGCAATTTTATTTAATCAGAGTATTTGCCAGAAATCTGATGAGAGGAAGTCGCCGAAGAAATATTTTTCATATTTTCGTTTTGATATCTGATATGGAATTTGAACCGTGACACAACCTACTAGACTATGGCGACTACATTTTTTCGTTTACACTTTTTGTAAATTTGTAATCAGTGTTGCTGTTTTGATTATTATTAACCAAATTATTATTAACATTTCTTTTCTCATTTTGATATTTTTTCAATGTGTGTAGATAGGTGAAGGTCATAATAAAGATACAAATTTTTATTTCTTATAGTAGTCCAAATGAAAACGTATTTGCAGTTGCCACAAGTCCACAGTTTACCGCAACAGATGCAACAGCCGATGCAAATAATCCAATAGTACCTGTTTCACCACATGTTAATGTTCCCACTGCGGCGAATGTAGAATATCGAGCGGCTCCACCACCATTGCCACCAAGAAGAAAAGAACGCACTGAAAGCTGTGCTGATTTAGCTCAAAAACGGCAGGCACCCGATGCACCTATGGTAAAAGTCTAACATATACTCTTACACACATATTAGTATGTATATGTAAATATATGTATATGTATAATAGAAGATAAAGTAAATCATATATGAATATACTTAGCCTTTTATATACATATATATATACATACATATATGTATGTATGTAGTCATTTTAGTTCCGGTGATTGTTGCTATACATTTATAATAAAATTTTTTTTGTAAATTATTTATTTCTAGTTACCACCTCGTGATGGTGAATTAAGTCCACCGCCTATACCTCCCAGAATAAATCAAAATCAACATCATTCCAGTGGTTCTTGTTTACGTGGCCAAACAAACGAATTTATAAGCGGTAACAGTTTACTTTTACCAAATACAAGCAGTATTATGATACGACGTAATTCAGCAATTGAAAAACGTTCCGCATCTACACTCTCTACGTCGAACATTTCGACCTCCAATACAGCTGTAATATCTTCATCAACGACTAACTCTGCAAAAACACCCAATGTGGTTCCTTATCTAAGTCATTTGAATACAACAGCATGTACTTCGGATGATCAGTCAATATCACCTGCGTTAAGTTCTTCAACTACAACGTCACCTATGACTCCAATGACACCCATTTCACCACACATACCTTCTGGATATCAAAGTTCAGATATATCATCAGTTCATCCTCAATTATTTTTTAAAAATTCACCCAGTTCCTCTACCTCTATACCATGCTCCCAGCATCCACCAATACATCACCCCCACTCTCAACATTCACATTCTCTTCATCACAATGTGCACGCTAAGAATGTTGCTATGCATTCATGGTCATCACCGAAAGAAATCTACCAAAAAGCTGACGGTCTGCCCAAACTTCCACCAAAACCTAGTCTTAGCTATAGTCTTTGCGATAATCCAGGTATTTCTTTTCATTCATTTTGATTTCTTTGGCACAAGCCACTAAATTATTGACTGATTTCGTCTTTTATTATTTATTTAGATAAAGGTACAATGTTTCCTTACCCAAGTACAAACCAAGAATAATATATTTATAATGGCGATGTGATATGGATGCAAAAACTACTGGTATTTACTCATCATATGTTATGTTATTGTAAATAAAATGCATTATTGACCGTAGTAAATAATAACAATAAAGTATAACACTATTGTTACCATTTCAATTTTTTTTTCACTTTTAGAAATATGTGAATATCACATAACATTTCTATTAAGATAAATGGATAAGACATATGATCAATAATCTATACCTGAGCTGAAATCAGCAAAATATATAGACACCTTAGTCCGTCCTCTATTCGTCGTGCAAAATTTTGAGAGCGATTAATTTTAAATCTGCTTCCTTAGTACGACAAATTGTTTTAACAAAGTCATAATCACCGACAAAAACCAGGAATCCAATTTAAATCGAGGACAAACAGCTTGTTGCAAAGAAACACAGTAATAAATACAATATTAAATGTGTTAATGGAGAGAAAAAGATTGTAAAACCAAAGGGAATTAGAAAATCAACTTTAGTCTAAAGTTTTAACCCAGTTTTGAAGCATAAGTTTTATGAAACTACGCCTTTAGTTTTTCAGTCACATTTTTATTGCTCACTGTATATATATTTTTTATTTATTTATTTTTATTTCCTTTTATATTTGTATTCAAAAAGAAACAAAAGACAAATATTGACACAAAATAACAACTGTATCAAGGCAAATTTAAATGGTAGTTTTATTAGCCCACCTGACTACTTTTTTAAGTGCGAGAAATTGTCAAATGTTTTGTATACGTACAGTGAGCAAAAAAATTATACACTTACTATTTGGAATACATTTTTGAACAAACAATTACTATAAAATGAAATTTATTGTCTTTAAGATTAAATAAAAGCTTAAAAACTTGTCCTCTGTCCTGTCCTGAAAAAGGGAGACCCCACGATATGCGCCAACTACAAGGGTATAAGCCTTCTTCCTATCGCATATAAGGTTCTTACAGGCGTATTGTGTGAACGACTGTAAGCCACTCGTCAAAACACTGATTGGACCTTATCAGTGCGGCTTCAGACCTGGCAAGTCCACCATCGACCAGATCTTCACACTACGCCAAATCCTGGAGAAGACCCACGAAAATCAAATCGACACACACCATCTTTTTGTCGACTATAAGGCTGCTTTCGATAGCCCCATAAGGGATCGTGTTTTTGCCGCAATGTCTGAGCTCGGTATACCTGCGAAGCTGATAAGGCTATGCAGAATGATGTAGAGCAATTCCTGCAGCTCCGTCAAGGTAGGAATACACCTCTCCGAACCTTTTGATACCGTGCGAGGTTTCAGACAAGGCGATCCCTTATCATGCGACCTCTTCAACTTCGTCATGGAGAGTGTTCTGCGAAAGGCGGGAGTGCATCGCAATGGCACTATTTTTCAAAAAAGTGTCCAGTTGCTTGCGTACATCGACATCATAGGGCGTACCAAACGAGATGTCACTGCTGCCTTTAGTGCTATTGAACGGGAGTCTAGGAAGATGGGTCTGGCAGTAAATGAGGGCAAAACGAAGTATATGTTATCGACAAGTAAAGCCGTGCGGCGTATTGATTCACATATTACGGCCGATAACTATGCTTTTGATACAGTCAAGGAATTCATCTACCTTGGCTCCGCCGTTACCACCGAAAATGATGTCAGTCTGGAGATCAAGCGCAGGATTACTCTTGCCAACAGTTGCTATTATGGTCTCAATAGGCAATTGAGTAGCAGAGACCTCTCTCGCAAGACGAAACTAATACTCTACAAGACGCTCATCCTACCCGTGCTTCTTTATGGCGCAGAAGCATGGTGCAGCTGCCTTGAGAGTATTCGAGAGAAAAGTTTTACGTAAGATCTTCGGTCCAGTGCGAGTTGGCGATGATTTTCGCATCCGATTCAACAGTGAGCTGTATGAGTTCCTCAACGACATTGACATTGTACAACGTATTAATATCCAGCGGCTGTGCTGACTCGGTCGTGTCGTTCGAATGGAGAAGGATGCTCCGGCGAGACGAGTATTTGATGCGGGGATCTGCGGAAGTCGGCGAAGAGGACGACCTTGTATCCGTTGGAAGGACCAAATCGAGGAAGCCCTGTCATCGATTGGTGTGACCAATTGGCGTAGGCGCGCAAGAAGCAGAGGCGCCTGGAAGGATGTGTTGCGGCAGGCCGAAATCCGTTAATCGGGTTGTTATGGCCAATTAAGTAAGTAAGTAAGTAAAAAATTATATTTTGATTATAAACATTTCTCTATTGGTTACGTATACAGAAAATAACTATCGAAACTATGAAATTCAACATCTTTAAGCACAAAGGGTTGTGATTCTTTGACTAAGGCAACTGGATAATAATAATTTATTTGTTAGTTTCTTACAGTAAGTGTACACTTTTGTTTGCTCACTGTATAAACATTCTTTTGTTTTTTATTTTTTTTATTTCCTTTTATATTTGTATTCTAAACAATTTACAATTTATTCAAATATTTGATGTTCTGGCACAACTTTTATTGTAGAATCCGCTCTTATACTTCCCGGTATTCCTCTGAAGCATAACGACCTTAGTGGTAGCGCAAATCAGCCCGTATTTCAAAAAAATTGTTTTTCTACAATTTGTTTTTTAAAATTTTTTTATAAACAAAAAGAAACAAAAGAGAAATAATGACATAAAATAACTACTTTATGTCATTATATGGATTCGCCTTTGTCATTTCTGGCTTGCGGCGAATTTCATTTGACATAACCGGTCACACAAAAACAACAGAAGGTACATGTTGTTTTTGTTAAAAAACACTGCGAATTGAGTTGTTGTACAATTGCTATTACCTAGTTAAATATAACTTGAACTGTATGTTATTAGAAGGATTCGCCTTTGTCATTTCTGGTTTACGACGAATGTGATTTGGCATTAGTGTTTACCCAAAAACAAAGGGAAATGCATGTTGTGTTTGTTAAAAAAAACACTGCGAATTGAGTTGTACAATTGCTATCACCTTATTGAATTTGTCATGACTTATTTTGTTATTTTAATAATACATTAATTATCTTGTTATATGGTTATCGGAATCACCCTGTATAGCGGCTAGAACTTGAACTTTAGTCAATCGGCTCAAGGACAAGATGTGGAAAAGTAAGTCCCAGTTTTACGCTCCCTCGGCAGTTGTGCGCAAATGAGAGAGAATTATTTGATTCGCCCCTCGAATTTGTGCGTTTTGATTACATCCTATTTGTCGCGTGTGAATCTTTAATATCTGTAATATAGCATAAGTCTATTAAAATCCCCAATTGTTATTGCGTTAAGCGAAATCTCTTGCCCAAGTTGCATTTCTTAAATATAATATGAATATATAATCTTAACCTGCTACATTATTAAGCAAACATTTTAATTTCTTTTTTTTTCATTCTCCACTAACATTATTTATTATATATGGTATGGTACTACTTATGCACGCTAACTGCATCTGATTTAAGAGAAGGATGTCTTTCTGAAGTTGGACCATGATTTTTAATCTTTCGTTTGTTTAGTAGTTAGATCCAGAACTGCACTGATTTTTCTTCCTCTAAGGCTTACTGAGTTTTTCAGAATTATTAATAGGATGGAACGTGCTTCAAATATCATTTGCATGTAATTTATTCTTTTTTCTTTGAATTTAATTTAGGTGTTTCCCTAATAGTAGGTTCTACAGCCTTATACATGGATTTTCTACTAATAACTCCCCTAAATATAATACACCTGCATTTTATGTTTTGTCTCCTCTAGATCTCTTGTTCAGTATTTGATTTTCTCTTACAATCACACCTTGACTAAACCAGGTTTTTTGAAATTAAATTAATTATTAAATTCCAGTGGAACTTCGGCAATCCGGACACATATAGTTTTAGGCACGTTCGGATTATCGATTTGTCCGGACTATAGTAGTGAAAATTATTAAAATAATCTAATGACCATTACTACAACTTCCCGTTAAAGTTGGCGTTAGTTAAAGGTACCTTTAGCTAAAGTGAACGGCAAAGTTACCTTTAACTTATTTTTGTTATTACAACTTACAGATAAAACAAAATTAACTTTCTCAAAAATATGGCAGTGCCGGAGCAAAGTCGATAAAACTGCTCAATTAAACATGTTTTTTTTTTTTAACGTAGTGGCAACAGCGGACTTCGTTTTTTTTTTTTTGTTGTATACACTCAAACCTCGTTTTATGCGATTAATTCGTTTCGCAAAAAATCGCATAATTCAAATTCGCATAAAATGATACACTAGCTTCATATAAAATCCACCAATAGGGATTTAAATAAAAAAGCGCATAAATTCAAATTTAATCCATAAAATTCAAACAAAATCGCATATAAAAAATCAATAAAAAATTAATCCCTTGCTGGGACGATACAAATTCCAAATAATGAAGGAAATAGATAACTTTTCACTAAAATAATAATATAATAATACTCCATGTCCTTAGCATTTGAATAATCCTAATATATATTATAAATCTTTCTGTAAGTCTATTTTTTTGTTTGTTAGCCAATCACAGCTGGACCGATTTTCTTGAAATTTGGGATATAGATCGGGCTTTTGTCGGTGCAGGTTATAGGCTATAAATCTTTTAAAAATTTTGAACCAAAGGATAAAAATGGGACAAAGGGAGAAAAAAAGTCAAAAATGAGTACTTTATGCATAAATGCTGTATTTTATGGGTTTTAAAGGTATTTTTTTACGATTTAGCTTGGTTAAGTTTCCCAAATAGGTATTGGAGGTGTTCTGTTTAAAAAGTTAGACTAAAAGGGGTCCAAAAATGGGAAAAGGGGCAAATTGCATGCATTTATATTTAGGACTTAGAGCATTCAAAAAACTAAGTTTGATAAACCAGTTTCTGAATAATTTGAAAAATTGCATTTTTTAAGAAGCCGATTTCGAAACTGAACTTTTATTTATTGTTGTTTTTAAATCCGCGCGACGCCGGGTACAACCTGCTAGTCTTCATACATCAGAACAGGAAATGCCGAAAAATTTTAAAGTTAGTAGTAACTTTGTTACGAACAACACATTTTTTTGGATTTTTACATTCAATATTTCATTAAAATAGTTTTTGCAAAGAAAAAAGTTGAGAATTTTGAAACCGCATAAATTTGAATTAGCATAAGTTTTGAGTGTATGCTTTAATTTGAAATTGCCATATCCAAAATAGTCTATGATATGGCGAGTTCAAACATAAAGTGAACTTTAAAGGTAGGATGATCTTCCCTTTAGCTTAACGATCACTTATATCTTATTGGGTACTCGTAGTAATGAAAAAAAAATTTATCTGCCCATTAAAATCCTCCCTTCAGTTAACGACAAGTTGTAATAATGACCCTAAGTGAATTAAATACATTCGTATGTATGTATGTAACTACTATGATTTATTAAAAAACGAAGTTATTTTGTGCTTTTTGCTCTAGCCTCTTCAACAATAGAATATCCGGCATATCAATATTATTCTCCTTAACCCACTGAATGCAAACTGAAAATTATATCCTTGTTTTTGCATCCATTTCTTCAAAGTCGTCTGCAGAGTCTGTGAGCAGCACTGGCAATTCTGATCGTTTAGCGTGTTGCATTATTTCTTCTTCGGAAAAATCTTATGAAAATTCATTTGCACCAGTTGCCCAGTCTTCTTCAGTTATGTCATTATGTACCGGGTTCATTATAGGTATTCAAAATATATTGTTTTATCTTCTCTTAATTTCTTTGTTAATGTCGCAAATCGTTGATTTAGGAACATGGAATTTTTCGGCATCTTGCCTAATAGTTTTTCCTTCATCAAGATTTTGTAAAACTTCAAAATTTTCCTTTAAGTTAGTGTATTATGTTTGCGTTTATTATTTAAAGACATGAATGATACTTGGGTATGAAGTTAGACAAACACGCTTGCGAAAGAATGTACCGAAATTGAAGGAATGATAGTGCAAAATGTAAATAAAAGTTTGAATAACAAAACGTGCGAGTTAACAACGGAAATTTAAATTTTTTTCTTGCATAAAAAAAATTTTTCCGGATTGTAGAGGTCAAATTTATAAGTTGTCCGTAATGTAGAAGTGTCCGAATTATTAGAGTGTCCGGACTGTCGAAGTTGTACTGTACTTAAATTTACCTTAAAAAATTAATTTATCGTTATCCGTTTTGTGACAACTTTCTTTGATAAATCATTCCTGTCGTATAGTTCACCCGTTCGACCTGTTAAAGGTTTCTCGATTTCTTAAGCCATTAAAAGCAAATATTCACCATTAACGCTATTGGAAAAATTTTTAAAAAAAAATTGGACATCAACTGAGGCAACGCGATCTCAGAAAATTGATTGATTCTTGATGGAAAAGTCTTAATCCACTAATGTGTGATTTTCTGCCGTATTAATGCTACAATAGGACTTTTGACTATGTCTATAAAGTTTGCTGCGGATCCATCTCCTTAAGAAATTTTCCGCAAAGATCCCAAAGCGACACGAGCAGTAAATTGCAACTCTATTCACTACACCGAGCTGTAGAAAATGATCAAAGTTATCTTTGACCAGACGGCGTTCCATCGAATACAAAGTTATTGATGTGAATGAGGCAAATTGAATCCTATTAGCATGAATACCACCCACCACAATTAAGCAAGGAAAAACCAGAAGTTCTTGCTTAGTTATGTAAATTCTACAAAGGTCAAAACTTTTTTATTCAACAATTTGTGTCTGTAAGAAAAAGGGTACAAACCCATCATTCCACTATCAACTATGCATTTTTTATGCAAAATTGGTCAAAACTAAAGTCTGAATTAATAAGGTTATAAACAAAATTGAAGTCGCCGTGGTCTAGTAGGTAGTGTACTGGCTTAATAGACGAATGGCCCGGGTTCGAATCCCAGGTCAGACATCAAAACGAAAAATATTTCTTCGGCGACTTCCTCTCAGCAGATTTCTGGCGAAGCCTCTGAGAGTAAAAATTGCCATAAAAAGCTTCTCAAAAATCTGTCGTTCGGTGTCGACTTTAAACTGTAGGTCCCGCCACTGTATAAAATTAACGAACACAACATAAGTGGTGTGAGAAGCTAGGTCGTAATCCTGATTTTCCTCCATGAAGCCGAATTTTGTTGCAATTTTTTTAAATTCGTTTCAAAATGTCTAAATATTGTCGCTTGTCCATTTTTGTATCTGTAAAGCCCAAATCTCGTACACCTTTACTCGAGATGCAACCCCAAACCATGGTCAACAAAAACAGTAAAAAACCACTACTTTCCGCAGTAAAAAAATAAAGTCGTTTTTCATTTGCTATGAACAATATTTCGCAACTTGTGACTTATTAGGACGACGTAGTGTTGCGTAGTCTGCGATGAAATCAAAATAATGTTACACTATAACAATGTTAAAAAACTGAAATATATTACCAATTGTGAAATTTTGAAAAATGTCGACCATGGTTTGGGGTTACATTTCGAGTAAAGGTGTAGAAGATTTGGCCTTTATAGATACAAAAATGGACCCGTAACAATATTTAGACATTTTGAACAGAATTCGGCTTCATGGAAGAAAATAAACTAAAATTATTACTACATTTTGAAAAGAGTTTTTTGACAATCAAATACTTGGGTATTAATGGTTTTTACTAAATTATATCTTATTTTTTGATCAAAGTGAAATTTTTTATTGTTGAAAACCTTTGTGAATAGTACTAATAATATGAATAAATTAAAAAATGTTTTTGTTTTAAAATAAGAATAACTTTTTGTTAATGAAACAACACAAAAATTATAAATTTCTTTAATGTGAAAACTCATTCTTGACATACTGTATAGTGTTCGCCGTTGACAATTATGGTCTGGTCAACGACGTTCTCAAAAATGATATCGGTATGCACTGAAAGCGCTTGAATTTAATGTAATCACATACCAATTCAACCAGAAATATCCCTCTTCGCTGAAAATTAGTTACAGACGGAAAATCAATTTAAGTAATTTATTTTCTAATGGATTAAATTAATTTTTTTTTTTTTGTTTTTAATTAAAAGAAATGTAAAGAAGTAATAGGTCCAACCAAATTCTGTTTTAGGTCAGCTGTGAGTATTGTCACAGATTTATGCACGCTCTTCTTTGGAACTGCAAAGCTGTTTTAATTGTCTTACGAAAAATCATTTAAGACGGTATGACGTAATGAATATACAATAGTGTTGTTAACATAGGGTCTAGAACATTAAATTACAAAATGTTTTAAAATTGTGTACTGAAAACAGAATTTTGGTTTGGTGATATTTTAAACGCTAACCATAGTAGTTAATCGATGTATATATGTATGTATACCACCATTTTGTTTAATATTGACTCAAATTTCTGGAAATTGCAAATGTGTATTAAGGCAAATAAGTTATAAATATAAAAACAATATGAGAGTGGCCGATAAAAGCTACGTATACTGGATCTCTACTGGGCGATACAGCAGACAAGTTGAATAATAATAGCCCTAAATATGGCATGGCTAAATGAATACATTACATTGTGGCGAATACAAACATATCTTCTCATATCTTGAAGTCGAATTTACAATATATCAAACTGTAAACAACAAAGTTGACACGGAATTTTGACATTTAACCCTTCACTAAGAACGAAACAGCAAATATTATCAAAAAGTATTTCCGTCCTTCTCTGACTGCATACATACATAATTGGTCATTACAACCCTTATGTCTGGATTATTGACCTAGTTTCTCACACCACTTATGTTGTGTGTGTTAATTTTATACATATGTGGCGGGACCTACAGTTTAAAGCCGACTCTGAACGACAAATTTTTTTTGAGAAACTTTTCATGCCAGGTTTTGTTTTACTCTCACAGTTTTTGCCAGAAATTACTGAGAGGAAATCGCCGAAGAAATACTTTTTGTATTTTGTTTTAATGTATGGCCTGGGCCTAAACCCTGGCTTTACGTCTAATAAGCCAACACACTACCAACTAGACTACGGCGACTTCAACTTTTTGTAGAATATGAGAATAATTTTGAAAGGAAATGAACCGTTTTTTTTAGTAAAACGTAATTCGGAATTCATGTATTTTTTAGGGCACCTTTCATCGGTCGTCACTAACTTAGTATTTAAGAAATTTAATGGTATATTCACAAATTTCTGAAACAAAATGTTCAGGGGGTCGCCGTAGTCTAGTAGGTATTGCTGGCTTATTAGACGTAAAGCCAGGGTTCGAGTATATTTTCGGCGATTTCTTCTCTTTCTCTTCTTGTTTCTCAAAAATCTGTCGTTCGGAGTCGACTTTAAACTGTAGGTCCCGCCACTTCCGCAGAAAATTAACACACACAACATAAGTGGTGTGAGAAACTGCGGGCTTCTTGGGGACGATTGCTGTAGACTGTTCAATGGTGAAGGTATAGCACTGGCCATTTTATATTCACTAGCAGCAACTCGTTTCCTTACCGTTCGCATCTACCCTCTCTCTTTCCACCTCTCCTAAAAATCTGAACAATGCAGCTGCATGAGTAAGGGTATCCCCTGGCTAAAAAAAAAAAAAAAAAAACTTTTTTATTCAAGAAATTAATAAATCCTAGTAATATATATACAGAGTTCTGCAAGAAAAAAATTTTACTTCTTACTTACCTTTTGTACAAGAAACTGTATTCATTGTGACCAAGATATATATAAGACAATATATTCTCATAACTTTTTGTTTCAGGAGTTTATGAATATACCTCAACATTGGTTGAATACTAAGTTAGTGACGATCGATGAAAGGTGTCACCAAATACATTAGTTCCGTATTGCGTTTCCCCAATAAAACAGTGCATTTCCTTTCAAAACTATTCTATTATTCTACAAAAATATCATCAATTTCTACCAAAATAGACAATAAAAACCCACTCTAAAAATTAACAAAACATACAGTGGCTCCATCGCATAATCGGACAAGCATTAGTCTGATATGTATGGGCTTAGAACTTAAAAAGAATATTGTTACGTTTTTACCTTTTAAAAACGTTAAAAATATGAGTTCGTAGATTGCAAATAAAGTAAAAATAAATATGTGTTTGATTTTAATGAATTCTTAATTATCTGCACAACTTTTGTGCCACTGTTCCAGCTTATTCTACGTATACAACGACAATTTTCGCAAAATGTGTTTGTTCGTGATAATCCTCTGCTTACAACCTTTTTGTAAGCAACAACACTTGTTAGTTATTCTCCGCTCACAACCTTTTTGTAAGCACTACACTAACAAATGCTTCCTTCAGACGCAACTTGTCTGCACACAACCGAAAGATTTATCACTTCAACCAACGTAATGTTGTTATACACGACTAGCTTAATTCACACTCCGAATACAACGTGCCGTCTGCACACACGACTGATTCAACTCACACTCTGAACTCTGAATCCACGATAGATTTTAATTCTCAACCAACGTGACGTCGTCTTACACGATTCAATTCAAACTCCTACTCTGAATCATCTTTGCTCGCTTTGGCTTGCCTTTTATATCACTGGATTTTTAGTGTGATGAATGCCCTTGAAGGATGATGACGTCCTTCGGGAATATTCTAAAAATGTAAACAGCCTATTCTTATTTTTGTTGTTTCTTGTTTACATTTGAGCAGGTAGATTAGTTGTTGTTGGGTTATTTCTCTGTTCGCTATTTTATACTGCATATTGTTGTTTTTTGTTTACTTCTTTTTATCCTTTATTCTTGTTGGTATATTTTTCTACTCATTCATTTATCACGTGAACAGTGCGCTGTTTTGTTTTTGGAGCTTTTGTTTATCATTTTATGCATGATCATTGTGTTGTTTTTGGAGCTTTTGTTTATTATTTTAACAACACCATTTCCACTTTCGTAACAATATATTAAATATATGTTGCGATTTTGCTTTTTACGAGGACAATCATCCCAAGCATACTTCGGGTGTGGCAAAGCTTTTATTGATTCATAATTGGCCCAAACTTATAGAAACCCCTGTACAGAACCCAGATCTCAACGTAATTGAACATCTTTGGGAAGAATTATCCAGAAGAGTATACCGACAACAATTTAAAATTTTGAATCAGCTTAAGGCGGTTTTACTGGAATCGTGAAGCTCCATAGAACCTGTGGTACGCTACAATATGACAAAATCAATTCCAAAACGTATACAGGCCGTTCTTGAGAAGAAAGGATATGCCAGAAAGTAGTAATTGTTGTCTTTTGTCATTTTTTGTAATGGTGCTCTTATTTGCCCGATTATGCGTTGAGCGCAAAAAATTTAGTTAATTTCCTTTTTCTTTATAAAATTACCGTTATCATGAAAAATGTTGTAATTTTTTTTATTAATCTGAAAGTCTGGAATATACAGTGTAAATATAAGCAAAAAAAAAAACATATATTTAATATATTCTTTTTATATTTTAAGCCCATACATATCAGACTAATGCTTATCCGATTATGCGATGGAGCCACTGTAAATAAATAAAACTGAAAAAATCAGACAGAGACAGAAATACTTTTTGGTAATATTTGCTGTCTCCTTTACGTTTGGACAGTGCTCCTGTCAAATTCGTTTCGTTACTGCTTATACTGTGCTAAATATTCTCTATTCAAAAAAATTTTCTGAACCTGCTGTTTTATAAATGTTTGTGTATTGGTTTTGTGTTGTTTATGTATTGGTTTGTGCGGGGCAGAAGCTGGCTGAAAAATTATGCCAGCAATTAACCACTCTTCTTACCTATCTTGCCTACAAGCTGCTATTTTGTGCCCATTCTGAACAAAAACCAGTCGCATTTCGATTAATATTTAAAAACTTAAGAACTAAATTAACAGATATTCCAAATTTTTTAACACAAAATAAATGTTTATTTACGTTTAATTTTTCCACTGTATATCTGTTGCTTCTAACACATTTTCTTCGCAAAAACTATTAACATTTTTTCTCTCTCTACAATGAGGTTTAAAACTATTTTAGTGTTTTTCAAACGTCATGGTTGTCGTCACTGGTTACAGTGTGATCTGGGTCAGTGATGCCACTGTTAGGACACCAAACGCGTAAACAAAAATGAAAAACGGTCTAAAAAGGGATAAATTGAAAAAATTACGTTTTTAGTACAATAAAAAAGCGCAAAAAGGGGGCTAAATTAAAAAGACTTTTCAGATAAAAACACCACAATTTTTAAAGAAAACAATTTATTTATAGATATTATTGCTTTTGAGATCATTTTATCCTCAATAGAATTGAGGTACTAGATTAGTTTAAAATAGAATTTACATTACAATCTTGGTCAAAGTTGGTCAGTGTTAAATACGATTTTCACTTCTTGGTCATCCTCTTCTTCATTCATAAATCACTTTCTATATGGTATTGACACTTGTCTCTATCAAGTGTTCTATGGAAGTAAATGGTAAATGAATTGCAGTATATAACGATAGCGCAACCTGACATTTCTTTTCCACCTAATTGTTAGGTAAATACAATTTTAAACTCTAAGTAAAGCTTGTGTTTCCCGGTACTTTTGGTAGTTCTATGTAAATGACAAAGAAAACAAGGAATAGGAGAAAAAAGTTCTGCCACAAACATAAGATAATATCGCCATACAGAGTTAAAGGGAAAAAGGGCTAAAGAAAAGGGCGCTGAAATTGAACGTTTTTTAGTTTAGGGCTAAAAATTTTTTTTCGCGTTAAAGATAGCTCAAAAAGGTCTAAATGTAGCCCGAAGGGACTAAGTTGGCATCACAGATCTGGGTAATATATGTACATAATTTCTAGAAGAAAAAAGGATGTTGTCGAATTGATCGAAAACTACTAGTGTGGTTCATAAATAAACGACTTTGTAGTGTTTTCACACTGAGCGGTTTTAATGCAAAAGTTAATTTAACGTTAAAACCATAAATAAAACCAGGTTTTACAATCCAAAATTATTGTCTTAAAACCATCTTAAAACCTTTTTTGAATTGGTTTTAAGTAGGTTTTATGAAATACAACCGTGTTTTCGATGTACTAAATCAGAGCTACCAACATAAAAATGTTTAAAACATAAATAAATAAAAACAAAAATATGAAATAAGCCGGTTTTGAGGAAAAATTGAAAAATTTTAAATAATGAATGCTGAAATAACAAAAAATAAAAACAAAAGGAAAAGAAGTCTGTGGACAGAACAGAGGGAGAGTATATTTGTGGAAAAGTGGGAGGAAAAAATTGAAGAATTAAGGGGAAGTAGGAAAAAATCCCACGTTTATAAAGAAATGGCTGCTGAGTTAGCCAAAAATGGTATTGAAATTTCTCCAGTAGAAGTAAAGGCCAAAGTAACTAATTTAACAACTAAATTTCGGTAAGTAAATGAAACTTCAATTATTTTTAATTTATGTACTATATGTATGTGCAACAATAAAATCGGTTCTACAGAAAGTTCAAATCCTGCATTGGGCCTTCTGGAGGGTCGTCATCTAATTGGCCCCTTTATAATAGAATCAGTAGGATAATTGGGTCACAACCTATTCATGGCATTGTGGTAGACGGCATAATAGGTAATAAGATGAAAAAAAGAATTTTTTTATTATATGTATAGTGTAATTTTTTATTATTTTTTTTTTTTTAATTTAGAAATACAAGACTCACAAAGTGAAGACATGGATTTGACGGAATTTATATCAGATGGTGAAACATCTCCGTTGCATTCTCAATCGCTGACTCCGTCATTAAACGATATGTCACCAATGTTATCGTCTGCCGACAAACCCTCATCCTCTCGGGCAGTTAAAAGTAAAAAATTTGTAGAGATGTTTGAAAAATTCGGAAATTCTGTTGAACAGGCATTAGGGGAAAACAAAAAGTGTACGGAAGAATTGTTAGCTCTGGAGAGAGAAAAAATAAAAATATTGAAAAATATAAGTGATACCACTGAAAGATTAACTAGTGGTATTTTAGATTTTTTGAAAAACAATGAAAAACGAGATATTGTTTAAGTTTTTTTTAGTTTAAGTTTATGTTGAATTTTTTAATATTGAATTTATTTGTTATTTTTTGTTGGTGCTCAAATTATCTTATTATTAGTTCGTATATACTTGTTGAGTAGTAGTAGTAAATAAAAAGAACTTACAAAAATGTAAACAGAATGCGTTTCATATTTTTTCGCCTTCTTTATTGGTGTCTTAAAAGAGATCATGTCTCCTTTTCCTTTCTGTTATTGAAGGGGAAATATTAACAATCCAAGAATAATCTATTTCATCTTTTTCTTTTATTAAGAAATTGTGCAGTATATAACACGCCTTAATAATTTTGTTGACGTTAGAAATCTGATCGTCAACACCTTTACCCAATGCGCCGGTATCTAAAAATATTTTTTCTTATTAAACAAGTTTAACAAATTTTAAATATATATAAATACCTCCCCTCTAAATGGCCAAAAGCATTCTCAACTACTCTTCGGTTTTTCGATAAACCACAATTAAATTTTGCTTTTGACTTTCCGTTTTATCAGTACGAAAAGGATAAGGTTTCATTACTGAAGTCGACAATCGAAAAACTCAGTCTGCTAAAATGACAATAGGGATATTTACTGAACCCATTGGTGAGATCAATTCTTTTAAAAGGGCTGTATTCTGGAGTTGTTGCTTTAAGATTGAATTTCATAAATGGTAGAATCGTCACACCGTCCAGGGCTTTCCAAGTTTATGTAGATAAAATTATAACTGGAAAGGAAAAGTAAAATTATTATAAAGATATGTATGTATATATAAAATAAACGCCTCTACAAACTTTGCATCCACTTATGCAAAAAGCACAACAGAATACCCGCCTTTATAGTTAAAATAGTCTGTGGCATGTTCACCTTTATGATGAACTTTCAATATGACTTCCATCTGCGGATAAACAAAGTTTAGTCTATAATTGCACCTAAAATTGCTGCGATAGTACGATACTCGGCAGATGAAGCTTAAGCGTTCAGGGTAATAGCTATGCGTTTCTCCAAACTAATAGCCTTTAGAAAATTAGTGGAAGGATTTTAGTAAGACACGTAATTTATCAAAACAGTTCCGGTTCATTTGCACCATTTTCAATGCACTCTGTTTCCCAAAAAGTGCCAGTTCAATTCTAAACAAATTTATGTAATAAAAATGTAGCAGAGAACTATTGAATTGAATTATTGAAATGTATTTACCGAAGTCTACACATCCCGTCTTTCCATTAACAATTATAAAATTGCAAACTGCTGGGTTAATAAAAAGTGCATTTCTTTTTTGAGCATCCGTTTACGTTTTTTATAAGACTACTTGATTGCCAAGCATTTCTTCACTTTTTATTAATATATTCACTGTTTTAAAGTATTCTTTTACAATATTTAGGATAATTTTTAATTTACTGTTTACTGTCTTAATATTTATTTATTTTTCCTTAAACAAAAACAGATGTTGCACGCACTGTCATAAAGTTACGATATGGTCATAAATGTCATGAATGTTAAAACGTTACACTGTTATTTAAACGTCAGTTGTTTTGATAATATTACCTGTATTAAAATATATCTTGGGTCAGTTTCTCTGCAATGCTGTTGTCAAGACGAATTCACGTAGCAGGTGGTGTCGATTCCGCAACGACAAAAACTGGTTTTTGAATTTGACAAGTCAAACTTCATAAAAAAACATCACCTTATCATATTAGAATTATCATTTTAAATTAAAATAAAAATTATTGGAAAACTTTTTCATAATGCAGAACGCGGAAGCAGAGTAAGTTTAAATTGTTGTTATTTAGAAATTGTTTTAAAATATAACAAATCTAGAACAAGTGAGCAAGTGTAACCGTCTGTGGTATCATTTGGCGAAGATTTGCTGAAACAAATGAACAGCATTTTCCGGCGAGACGGGTGTTTGATGTGGGGATTAACTGAAATATACATAGAAGGCCCCATTTTGGAAGGACCAAATTGAGCAAGGGGAATTCATTTAAGGTGGTGTTGTCAGCCCATGTGAGTGCCTCTTTGAGTATACATGAATGTAAAATGTTTTGTTTGCTTACAATGTTCAAAAAAATGTTTACACTTAATACCTTTTCCTATAAAAGGAAATTTATTGTCCTTAAGACTTAATAAAAGATTAAAAACTATATTTTGATTATAAATTTAAATATTTCTCTATTCGTTACGAATAAAGAAAATAATCGTCGAATCTAAGAAACTTCAAAATTTTTAGACAATAAAGGTAGTGATTCTATAACTACGGCGACCGGATTCTGTATAAAGTCATCTTGAACAAAATCCTGTGGAATAATGCATTTGTTAGTTTTTTATAATAAGTGTACGCAATTTTTTTTTTTTTTTTGCTCACTGTATATACATTCTTTTGCTTATTTATTTTTTATTTCCTTTTATATTTGTATTTTACACATTTTTAAAATTTGTAAGAGATATAGTGACACAAAATAGCAAATTTATGTCATTATATGGATTTGCCTTTGTCATTTCTGTCATACGACAATCTTCTCACCCAAATGACAATCTTGGTCACCCATAAAAAAACAAAAAATACATATTGTTGTTGTTAAAAAAATGCTGCGAAATAAGTTGTTGTAATTTTCCTATCAGCTTATTGAGTTCACGATGAAATTAAGAAAGCTCCGTTTTCGGTTTGTGAGATCAACTTGTCGAAGTCAGTCAAGGAGCAGAGGCGCCTGTAAGAATGTGTAAAAGTAGATCGATATCCAATAAATGAGATGTTAATGGTCTACTAAGCAAGTCGAAAAGAAAAAGGGGGACTAAACAAACTATCGCACATCCAGTACAAAAGTGACTCAACTCAAAATTTTAATTTATTTATTTATAAAAGAACATCAGTATATTTTGTTGTTGTTAACTGTTACTAAAAATGGTCCAAGGATTTTGTTCTTAACTATCATATATATTATTTCTAAAGCACTTTTTTTGTCGGTTGCAAATATCTTCCACGCCACTGCATCAAATTTAATGAATGATATCTCATTTTAAAGCTTATATCTAATACTAATGACGAAAAATAATTATATATTTTATATAGAATTGAGGTCGCCGTGGTCTAGTAGGTAGTGTGCTGGCTTATTAGACTTAAAGCCAGGTTTCGAGTCCCCGGCCAGACATCAAAATAAAAATACAAAAAGTATTTTTTCTGTGATTTCTTTTCAGCAGATTTCTGGCAAAAAATCTGAGAGTAAAAATAAAATTGCCATGAAAAGTTTCTCAAAAATCTATCATTCGGAGTCGACTTTAAACTGTAGGTCCCGCCACTTATGTATAAAATTAACACACACAACATAAGTAGTGTGAGAAACTAGGTTAATAATCCTGACTGAAGGGTTGTAATGACCAATTATGTATGTATGTATATAGAATTGCATAATAATACTGTTGTCATTAAGATTATATGTTTTTGTTCAAGTGTGGTAATACAGGGTCGCTTAATAGTAATACAGTTCTACATAATATAGTATGTATTAAAATCCATTCTGGCAATACCGCTATTTACTATAATGCCGTTTATTACTAAGTCAGTTATATATAATATGCATATTAAGTTGTAAAAAGCTGATTTGGTAATACTTTGCAGAATTTGTTAGATCAAATGCGATAAACAGGCTCCCTTAATTGTAATGCTATTCTACATAATAATATATAAAGCTGTAAATGCCATTTTGGTAATGTCGTTATTGTCATGGCATTGTTTGTTTTATGAAGTGTAGTAATGCGGGGTCTTTTAATAGCTGATATTTAACAGTAAAAAGGTTTTAAGAAAAATAAGAATAAAAATAACGTGCATTTAGATTACAACAAGTAATTGAATTGAAACATCTTTTCTATTTAGTTCTTAATTTTTACTATATTATTAACTTATAGCTTTTCCAAAACCAGATTTTGTCTTAATCGAAAAAATTTTTTTGTCAATTTTCTAACTGTAAGTTATATAATAAAGTATATGATATACGTACGTATGGAGGAAAAATAATTCTTTTTGGTGGAGATTTTCAACAGGTATTGCCCGTTGTCCGACACGCCAACAGAACAACCATTGTAGAAAATACAGTAAAAAGATCGCCTTTATGTTAAGTTAAAATTCATAAGTTGACTCAAAATATGAGAACTAATGATCCCCCTTTTACAACTGCGCAACGGTGATTTGGTAGCCCAAACGACCTACAATAATGAAGCAATTAAAATCCCGAAGTATTGTTATTGCAGTTATGATACATTTATTTCCGCAATTTTTAACGTCGAAGAAATAAATGAACAAAATATTTTCCAATTTTATTCAACGTCAATTTTAAGTCTAAAAAACGATGACTGTATAAAAATAAATGAACACATTGATTTATTTTAGTTTAGATTGTGTTCAACAGGAGGACAATGCTCTATTGTATCCAACAGAATTTTTAAAGTCTTTAAATCCATCGGGTTTACCACCTCATAAACATAATGTTAATCAGAAATCTTAATGCTAAACAGGGGCTAATAAATGGTACCAGGCTAATCGTAACAAACTTGGGAGAGCACATCAAATCAGCAAAAACTATTCATACCGATAAAACAGTAGTTATACCCCGAATCAACCTTATGGTGTTTTCTTTTCTACAAAGAAAATGTCACCCTCTTACAAGGTGCATTATAAAAATTTTTGACCAACCCTGTCGTAATGTCATTTTTTATTTGAGAAGAACATAACACAAATATTTAAAAAGGGGTATGTCATGTGTTTGCCACGGTGGCTGTTGACTATGTATGTTGAAATAAATTCAGTAATTCTTCTTCATCAGATGACGAAGATGAATCTAATAACTGATTTATTTCAATTTTCGCAAATAAAATAGATGCAGCAATATTCATATTTATATTTTTTTCCTAAAAAAAAGTTATAGATCTAAAAATATGTTGTATTTTTTGATTTGTTTTCAATAATAAATGTAAATATGAAAAAGGTTTTGCCAGATCGCTAATTTTTCAACTTTATTTTCTGAGAGCTTTTTATTATAACAAAAAAAAAACATTTAACACTGTTCTAACATCGAATGCAATTATTTATATTACGGACCATGTAGCTTTAATAATGTAATGTTTTCTTAAAGTTACTTAACAAAACAATGAAAAAATTAACTTCAAATTGGATAACAATACTAGGCGACTTTTTTTAAATATCATCTGGTAGCCCTGTAAATAAACAAAAGTCATCTGCTTTACAGGACATTATCAGCACTCTCGATTTATACAGGGCATTAAGTGCAATGCCCTCCGCCATTGGCAAGTGCGAATTATTAGAATAAAACATACCACCGTTTTAGAAGGCGAAACATTTTTAAGAAACAAACGCAAAATTGCATTTTGCCTTAATAAAATGCACATTTTTTGGTAGAAAAGAAAACATCATTAAACCTTCGTACGTTTAAAGATATTTTTGTTTGTATTAAGGATTCGTACGGGCAAAAAGTTAACGATGATCATGTCATTACCTCTAACATTGTATTCAAAGAAGTATTATAAAAGCATTTAAACTGTTGTAAATACTTGAATAATCTATTTACACAAAGTAGTCGCTGAGTTTATATCAATATGTCATGTTATGTATTATTTGAAGTTTTTAATAAAAATTCTATTCCAAGATATATTCAAAAGGTAGTGTTATTAGCCCAGATGACTACTTTTTTGAGTGCGCGGGATTGTCAAATGTTTTGTATACGTATAGTGAAAAAAAAATTGTACACTTACTATCTGGAATATATTTTTGAACAAACAATTACTATATTTTGATTATAAACATTTCTCTATTGGTTACGTATACAGAAAACAACCATCGAAACTATGAAATTCAAAATTTTTAAGCACAAAGGGTTATGATTCTTTGACTACGGCGACCGGATTATCTAGAAAGTTATCTTGGACAAAATCCTGTGGAATAATTTATTTGATAATTTTTTACAATAAGTGTACACATTTTTTTTTGCTCACTGTATATACATTCTTTTGTTTATTTATTTTATATTTAAATTCTACACAATTTACAATTTATTCAAATATTCTTGATTCTTCTGGCACAACTTTTATTGCAGAATCCGCTCTTTTGCTTCCCGGTATCCCTCTGAAGCATAACGACCTTAGTGGTAGCGCAAATCCACCCGTATTTAAAAAAATTTGTTTTTCTACAATTAGTTTTTTAAACAAAAGAGAAATAATGACATAAAATAACAACTTTATGTCATTATATGGATTCGCCTTTGTCATTTCTGACTTACGGTGAATTTCATTTGACATAACCCGTCACACAAAAACAACAGAAAATACATGTTGTTTTTGTTAAAAAACACTGCGAATTGAGTTGTTGTACAAATGCTATTACCTATTTGAATATACCTTGTTCTGTTCGTTCATTACACATTAAATTGTGAAGCGACACCATTAAATTGTGAAATTGGGCGCACAATCAATTGTGGATGGTACATAAAGCCATTTATGTGTTATGCTATTCACAAATCGATCTTTTAAGCTGTATCTTGCGTCTGAGGAAATAGACGATTCAGTCAAAAAGAAAAATAAATTGCTTCATTTAGGAGGTTAACAGCTACAAGAAGCCGTCTACAATCTCTTGGGGGCATTAGTTGACACTACTACAGTAACCCATGAAATTGTATTTACGGTATTAGTTAAAAAGTTGAACGAATATTTTACTCCCAAGAGAAATTCAACATTTGAAAGGCATCTCCCTTCCGAGGGAGAATGTTTAAACAAATTTTTATTACGTTTAAGGCAACAAGTCGCGAAATGTTTATTCGGAACGACCAAAACAGAAATAGAGAAAATCTGTATTAAGGACAAAATCATTGACTCATGGGCTCTTATGGAGATGAAAAAGATTACAACCTTAAAGACGTCATTGAAACTTGACAGCTATTTGAACAAATTGATAAACAATCAAAAAGCATGCTGGCAAAAGTCGACGAGGAAGTTGTCAATAAGATTATGTCAAAAAAGAGATTTTGTTAAAACTCTGAAGTGGAATGCTTTAGATGTGGTCGCAGTGGTCACGTTGGTAGGTCATTAAGTTGTCCAGCTCGAATTTTATAGTCAAGCGCAACATGAAACAATTGAAGAGAAGATTTTATGAGTATGAAGATACTGATGGTGAAAAGCACAACGTTAGACAGACAAAAGTACGTTGTATACAGAACGAAGAAGGGAATGGTTCAGGTGACGAAGACGCCTTGCACAAATTTGCCTGCTTCAAAATCGATGACAGCTGCCAAAGTGATGAAATAATAAAATGCCGTGTCGGGGGACAACCGCTGTTATTGGTAGTCAACTCCGGTACAGTAAACAACAAATCGGAGACGGTTGCTACATTTTACGTTATAGAAAATGTCGCGAGACAACAATCAAACTTAAAGTACTACAGCTTGGATTAAATGTTAATCACATTGAAGTTACAAAACAATTTCCAAAAACTAAGAACATTCAGGTTAAATTGTCCATCGACAGCTCTGTTAAACCAGTGCAATCAACCACTTCGAGGAAAAAGTGGTGGATAAGCTAGAAGAAGCAATTAATCTAGACATAATTGAACCTGTTAACGGGCCAAGTCCATGGATTTACCAGTGATTATCGTGTTTAAAGGGAATGGTAAGATAAGGTTATGCGTTGATATGCGTAAAGCTAATAAAGCAGTTTTGAGGAAAAGTTATCCTTTACCTATATTTGATTCTTTTATGAGAATATTAAGAGGCGCAAATTTCTTTTTAAGGTTAGATCATAAAAGTGTTTACCATCAACTCAAACTACATGAAAGTAGTCGTGAAATTACCACATTCATTACACACAAAGGATTATTTAGATATAAAAGATTGATATTTGGGGTAAATTCTGCCCCTGAAATTTTTAAAATGACATTAGATTGGATATTGGCAAACTATAGTAATTGTCTTAATTACATCGATGATGTTATCGTTTTTGATAAGGCTCTTAAGAAAGTTCTTCAAGTATTCCAGGAAAATAACCTTGTTCTTAACGCATACAAGTGCGTTCAGAAAACTCAAAAATTACAATTTTTGGGATACATTCTTTCTAATAAGGGTTTCACAGCAGATCCAGAAAAAATTAATGTCATTGCAGATTTTCGAGCTCCAAACACAAGAGAAGGATTCAGAAGTTTTTTTGGGTCTGATTACATATGTTGGGAAATTTATACCTGATTTAGCAGACGTCACCAAACCACTAAGTATGTTGTTAAAATTGGACAAAAGATTTGTATTGGGTCCAAATGATGAGACCGCTTTTCAACGTCTTAAAATTCAGCTGTCGAGAATTCCAAATTTATCGTACTTTGGCCCAAAGAAGAGAACCCGAGTAGTAGCTGATGTTAGCCCGGTTGCGTTAGGCGCATTCCTTGTACAGTTTGATTATAATGATGGTTCAAAAATAATATGTTTTGCCAGCAAAAGTTTGCCAGACGTTGAGAAAAGATACTCCCAAACTGAAAAGGAAAGGAACAAAATGATCGCCTTTATATGGAAATGGAGTTATGCCGTGAAAATTTAGAACGATATTTAGAGCACACACGGACTATTATATAAGAGGAAAAGATTTAGTCAATTTTATTGGATTTATTGTTAGCTTTGAAAAGTCTTCATGATCGTAATATCATACACTTGGATATTAATCCTAACTAAAGGGTTGTAATGACCAGTTATGTATGTACATATGTAAATAAAAAATGTATCTCATTTTTTAAACTTTCGGTGGTTCTTAAAAGAACCGGTTAATGGGTTGTAATGACTAGTTATGTATGTATGTAAATAAAAAATTTATCTCTTTTTTTAAACTTTCGGTGGTTCTTAAAAGAACCGGTTAAATAATGAAACGACTGTGTATATTTGTAGTGCTAGAAGGGAAAAAATTACGTTAATATTAATTTTATAAATATATCATATTTTATAACTTACAAAAGGGGAGACTTATAGTTTTATTTTCAGCATCTTTTTAAAGCCTATTATCCGTTGTTTTGCCTTTTGTTCTTTCAGGCGCTTGTTTAAGTTTCGGATTCGGAAATGGATCCTTCTTTTAAAGAACAATTCTTTCACTTCTTCTGGCAACTCGATCAACTGGCTTCTCTCGATCAGAAACTTTTTAATGTTACGAGAATGTGTTATACTACTTCCATTAATGTTATAAAATATTATTTCCAATTTTATAAGCTTTGAAACAAATTGTTTCGTTGGCTTTTTCAAGTAACCTTTTGACACCTGATCAACCCACGTAAATGAATCTTGGTGACATTCATATTCCACAAGATTAAGCTTTCGAATCATATAACCAGCTATGTATTCCAAAGCATCCTCTTGTAGAATACCAATGTCATGTAAATCCGATTCGTCTATGTCTAGATGCTCTTCTATTGGCTCCGGCTCGTTATTAATATCGTCGCATTCTAATACGACTCCGCTGTCTGGCAATGTGCTCTAATCTAAAATGTCCTCTTTGCCATTGGAAAGCCAATCTGTGGAATCATTTTCTACGTTTCCCTTGCCACTAAGGTACTCAGTATTCCGTGCTGTAATTATAAATATATATGCATATATATAATTAGAATTATAAAAAATAATAAATTTTAGCATCTAACAAACATACCTAGGATGTATTTCCGCAGTCTATATTTGAAGTCTTGAGGAGAAGGGTGATCATTCAACCCCCCTTTGCATGGCACCAAAGAAGTGTTCCAGAACATCCTGATTCAGCCGGTTGGTAATTATATACGTCATATCGTACTTTTCGACATATTTGAAAAGCAGGTCTAAAGCTTTGTTTGTCATTAATATACCATTTTAAAAATATTGCAAGGACTTATGCTGCGGAATTATTGGGATCGACATTGCCTGTGTCATACGAGACAAGGTATCCCGTTGCCGCTCATAGCAAAGTCCGTAGGGTTCCTACACAAAATGATAATGATAAAATACATTCACTATTATAAATTCACTATTTATAGATGTTGAAAAAAATTACCTTTCCAGGATTTGCGAAGTTACTCAATTTGGAGTTGAGTACGTCAAACCAGTCATCTAACTGAATAAATTCTGCAGTCTCCACAGCTTCATAAATCTCCATACCCAAAGAGTAGCAACGTCTGATAACATTAGCTGTGGTGTTTGAAAACAACTGAGCAGCTAATTGTACTTTTTGCCTCCCTAAAATTATAAAGTTTTCAATGCAGTCATGTATTTTATATCAATAAAAAATCTTCAGAAATACCTTCGCCTTTAACTGAAATAATCCGACATCGTCGTTAGTCCAAGTAAGTCGGATATTGTGCGTGAACTCAGGATTGTGTTGTTGAAAATTAATCCGGTATCCAAAAAATGGTTACGGATTAATTTCAACAAATGTAAAAATTTTTTCGTCCACGTTAGTTGGGCTCGAAAAGCATGGTTTATCTTCCGAAAAGTAAATATATAACAAATTAATAAAATTTTGTAATAATATAATACTAAAAAACTAATGAATGAATGTTTTAAATAATAAGTGCAAATTGAATGAATGTGTGAAATAATGTAATGTGGTAAATGAAAATTAAGTGAAAGAATGTGTGATGTGAAATGCAAATTAAATTAATGAAAGCAAACTCAAAGACACTTATATACCCTTAATGAAAATTAAATTAATGAAACTAAATGCAAAGACACTTAATATACTGAACTTAAAAAGAAATTCTGATAAACAAATTTCTATTTACCGATTTTTTATGCTGTGGGGAAACATATACCGATGTCCTCAGCGATGTAAAGGAGAGTTCCTCAATAACGCATTAATTGTTGTTGTGGTGTAGTTGGTGTGGTGTAATTATTTAACTTACCTGGAGTTGCACCCAGCTCTCTCAACAACTTCCGATTATTTGGACCCATGTCACATACCGTACCGACAACTGGAAAACCTGCAAAACTAAGCTTAGAAATTAAACTATGGACTATTTCTTTTGACATTTTACAGTCAAAATCATAAAATATAGGCTGTTTGCCAAGATTTTTTTAGTCCTCGAGCCATCACTACCTGGACATAGTTGGCTGGCTTTCTCACAACATCAGCAGGGGAGTCATACTCGTAGGTTTCCTCTACCTTCATTTCGTTGAAGGCCAATATACATATTTTGTCATTCAGTGGCATATCTGTTGTATGCCGCATGAATTCTATAGAAGTGGACAGAACCCCTTCTTGCACACTGACTCTTCCACACCAACGTTGTAATGTTTTAAAATGAGGTAGAGGAAACCCTTTATGATACAAATGCTTGTATGCTCTCGGTCCAGAGGCATGTAAGTAAATGGCATTTGATTGTCTCTCCATTTCCAATGCACATTACCCGTACTCATCATCTTTCTGATCTGACCATCAGTAAAAATCTTCTTCATCGAGTCTACGGCTAAGTTGGCTTGGACGAGTTGGCATTTGAGTTTTTTATTCTCTAACTCCAATTCCTTAATTTTGTTTCGATAGTAATTTATATAGTCGAAACAAATTAGTGAACTAAACAATATATACAATAAATTGAGTTGGTAAAAATAACTTAAATAATAACAATAATACAATAACATTATGTTGTTAATGTATATATTACTTACTCGGTTTGAGTCTGTTGCTCTTGAAACTGTCCAACATTAGAATTATCCATTTCCATAGGTATCATACTTGTAAAATTTATATTTATTTATTTATTTAGAGAACATAAAATTGCATGTAAACTTACTCTGTAATTTCTGGGTATTCTCGGGAAGGCTGGTCGAGGTCATACACGTCAGGTAATCTATGTTATATACAAATAGATATTGTTGTATGTTAAAAGTATTTATACATACCCTGCCGAGAGTTCATTATGTTGATTCTGCATGACAGGTTCTGCATTTGGCATTAATCTGTAGTTTGGTCTGGAGTTATAATCTGCGACCGACAAAAATGGTCAGTACACAGGCGGGAGTTCGGTATTAAAGCCATTCCGCATATGACGCTCCATTTTTTACGCCTTTTTTCACACTTTGGCACGCGAAAAGAATGTCTATTTAGTTTGTTTATTGCTTTTTTACACACTACACAATTCCTCATTATTAAAGCACTTATCTATCAACACTTAAACAATAATTTAACGTAAAATTAAAACACATTTAAACAAACACAATTAAAAAACTCTTCAAAATTGTTAAAATTAATTAAATATAAGATAAAAATATACATAATTATAATTATTTTAAATTAATTTTTAGAAATACTTAAAATTCTACACTTACCTGGCAATTAGAAAACACGAAAATGGTTTTAAAAGAAAAAGAAGAAAAATATACAAACTTCTTTGATATTATTACTTGCATCAGCTAGTCTATCACTCTTACCTGCTATAAATCTGCCTTGGTGAATATTAATTAATAAAAATGTATACACTTGGGAAAAATATGGAATATATATACAGTGTACTCTCTCCTAACGGGACACCCCTCTTAAGCGGACACCTTCAATAACCGGACACTTATTTCAGTACCAAAAAATTTATAAGGAATTTTTAAAATATATCTCTTTTATGCGGACAACCCTCCCATAATAGGACACGGACACTTTTTTCCACGACATATTGACATTTTAGTACCCCATAAACGGACAACTTGCAGAATGTTAACACCATTTTTTGATTACATTTTTTATTCGTTGAGTGGATTATTCCATAAAACATGTATTTAAAAGGGGGAATTCCGAAAAAATAAAAAGCCTGTTGCCTTGAATGTTGTATATAAAATGTAAATGTCAATGAAATGTATAAAAATGAAAAACTTAATGCATACGAGTTAGCAAAGAAATATAAAATCAGTCAAACACAAGGTGCTTGCATCATCAAAAACAAAGACCAAATTTTAAGATTGTAGGACACTGACATCAGAGAAAAAGAAGCCTGTTGAATTCCATGGGTCTTAACATAGATAAATTGTACTACGAATGGTTTATTACGGCTCGAAATAAGAACATTACTTTAACGGGCACACTTATGAGAAGCAAGGTCAGGGTAACTAAATTATGTCGATTTTAATGCATCATCTGGCTGGCTGTAAAGATTCAAAAACACGATATAACATAACGTTTCGAGCTATATCTATAGAAGTGTTAACCAAAATGATGTTAAAAGTTTTATCGCAGAAGTGCATCTTTGATTGAAGGATATGATCTGCAAGATATTTATAATGCTGATGAGACTGGATTATTTTTCGAGCACAATATAAGAGATTTGCATTAAAAGGTGGAAAATGTACAGGCGAAAAAATGGCTAAAGATAGACTTACGATTTCGCACTACGTCAATATGGTTGGAGAAAAAGAATCCCTTTTTGTTATTGGGAAAGTTGCAAAACAGAGGGCGTTTCGTAACATTAGTTCACTTCTTAGACAAGTTCACTTCTTATAAGGAAGCTTATTTCGCCATAAGAAAACTAAAAGATTTTTCTTTATATCAGAGCGATCTTGAAAGTGTTAAAATGCTGACTGTTCTTCAAATGCATCTTCAAGATATTGAAATTAAAGGTGAAACTAAGCTAAAATTTCAGACTATGTTAAATTCAATTGAATACATATTATGTTTTTCAAACTGTTTTCTCTTTTATTCACAAAAATATAAATGAAATTTTTGTTATTTTGTATTGTCATTAAATGAGTATTTTTGTTTTGGAAATAAAAGTGTTTAAAGAATATATATGTACTTATAGTTAGTTAATCGCCCCTTTGATTTTCAATCATAAACGGACACTCCTCACAAACGGACAAAATTGTCAGTCCCATGAGTGTCCGCTTAAGAGAGAGTTCACTGTATAAGTGAATATTATTACTACAATACTCCTCCTCATTCACTTTAAGTTACATCTACTACGGAAATAATCGTGTATAATTGACGCCAACGGCTTCGTTAAAATATCAGCTATCATCTCCTCTGTAGGACAATATCTTACTGATATAATACCCTTCGTCACTAAATCTTTTGTCATTTTGTATCTCGTATCCATATGCTTCGTTCTACAGAAAAATTTATCGTCATTTAAAGGTCGCGAACAGCTTTGCAAATCTTCCAGTATTTGTCTAAGCTATTTTGCCTCTTTTGCAGATTCAGATAATGAAATATATTCCGCTTTACATGTTGAAGAAGCAACCAGTATTTGCTTTTGACTGGACCAAGAAACAGTACCATCATTGTACAAAAATATCCGGCCACTATTAGATATTCTTTCAATTTTTTCTTTAGCCCAGTTCGCGTCACATAACCAATTAGTTTTTGTTAATTATTTTTGTTGCTTAAATTAAATTTTAAATTTGCTGTTGATTTTAAATATTTTAAAACACGCTTACCCTGTATTCAGTCTTCATTAGTGGGCCGCGATACCTTTTGCCCTAAAATACTAACAGCTGCTGAGATATCAGGTCTGGTGTTAACGGAAATATATAAAAGATGTCCAATCAATCTGCGATACATAATATTATTTTTAAGAAAATTAATATCACCTCCTTCTCCGTAATATAAATCCAAAGAGGTTCTAACGGATTTTGCATATTGAAGCCCAAATTCAATAACTGATTTATTTTATAATTTGATTGACAAATTTGAAAATTTCGATCGAAATCTTTCGATATTTGAATTTCCAAATAATGTTTCAATGCGCCTAGATTACTTAATAGGTTGGCTTCAACCTATTTCAACTTATTTGTTCCATTGTTGAACAAATCAAAATAAGATCATCAACATAAACGATTATATAGCATACGGTCCGTAGATATTACAATAATACAAACAGGGATAATTAAGACTCTATTTGAATTCCATTCCGATTAAAATTTCGTGTAATGTATTATTCCACGATCTTGCAGCCTTTTTTAAGCCGTACATGCTTCTGTTTAGTAGGCAAACCAGTTCACTGTCTTCTTCTTTAAAACCTTCAGACTGCTTCATATAAATTGTTTCGAACTGTTTTTGCATCAATGCGATTCACAATCATATTTTTCTTTCCAGCAATCGACAATAATATTCTGAATGTAGTGTGGGATACCACCGGGGCAAAAACCTCATCATTATCGATTCCATATTTCTTTGAAAAGCCCTGAGCAACAAGACGAGCTTTGAAACGATATATTTCACCATCGGAATTATGTATTATTTTATAAACCCATTTACTTTCTATGGCTGTCTTTCCCTTGGGCAATTTGAGGAGTTCCCAAATCTGATTCATTTCATAGCAGCTAACCTCTGTGCCTTTTCATCACAATTAATTGCTTCCGTATATGTTCATTGATTTCTTGTATTGACCATAATTCGTCTATTAGTCTTCTAGGTACTTTGCCATTATTCGTACGGCTAGAAACTCTAACTGTTGGTATATGTATTTCCAAATGTTTTTTCAGAATCATCTTCTTTATCATTTCTTTCATTAAGTTCTGCCGTATCATTATTGATCCTCCTTCTCAATCAATAATGTATTGGTTTTATTCTGAATTTCTGATTTAGTTTTCTCTTTCTCAATTAAATATGGATAATTCTGGCGGGCTTTAGGAAACTTAATAAAAAACGTTTTCATCAGTTTTATCTTTACTGTAATCTAAAAATCGAACGTAACGGCTTATAACTACCCCCTTCGTAATAGTATTGTAAAAACAAAAAACTTTTGAATTATCATAATATCTCAAAAAAAATAATTTTTAGTGCCTTATGATCTAATTTACGTATTTTTTCAGATGGATCGTGTACAAAACGCTATTTTGAATATAATTCGCAGTCGAATTTTGCTATCTCAATGTATCTCGTATGTACCTTTATTAATGTACTATTCAATATTTTTTATTGTACACTAAATTTTTATACACTATTTTGTTAGGTTTTTGTATTTGCTTTTTTTTTATTACACATTTCAGTTATTGATTCTGTATTTATTAATAATAAATAAATACTGTCGTGGTGTCAAAAGAACATTTTGTTTTTATAGTTGGTATGAAATCAAAAAATTCATTTTCGTTCCTTCATTCCAAGCATATGAGGTAACCCTCAACAATAACTTATTTAGATCGCCACAACATACGTTTTGCACAGCATGCACAATCTTAATATCATTGATCGCTATTTGTTGGGTACATATTCCTAAAATAATTGTATGTTGTTATTCCTGCATTTATGTCTACATATTACGGTAGAACCTGTAAGAAACAACAAGGACAATCAATCGTGAATAAATGGATTGCAGGGCTGATGACGACAGAACAAAATAAAGCCTAGCAATAGATAAAGCTACAGCCGCCCAGGAGTGATGTAGAGGAGCTGGTTAATGAGATGAAAATGCGCAGTGTAATACAACCATCGTCTAGTCTTAGAGCACATCAGTAGTCGTTATTAAAGGTTATAGCCGGAGATACTGTTTGGTATTTGATGCGAGAACAACAGAACTCCTAACAAAGTTGGCTAAAGTTATTCAATTAACCTAACGTTTCGATTTAAAGCTTAGTTATGAAGACGTATTCAATATACCAATGCACTTTGTATTACAGAAGTTAACAGAAGTGTATGAAATGAAATGATTTAAGATAAAATTAAAGAAAGTTCGCAGAAAATGAAATAAATTGAGAAAAAGTTATGTTCCACAAACTCAGGCTGAAAGTACAGCCGAACCTCGATTATCCGGCACACTCCGGACCGGGCTTAGCACAGATAATCGAAATACACCGTTAATAGAGATTGTATTAAAACATACAAGATTTTATTTTTTTAATTCATTTTTTTCAAGAATTCACTTTGTATATTTACGTATTCATATGTATATACCACATATTTTTATTTTAAACATTTATTTAAAATATTCTTTTATATTAGTTTGCTCCATTGTTTTTAGTTGTTCTTTAAATAAATGGTTTTGAATACGATGCATCTGAATTTTATTTGTTTCCGATATAGTTGGAGAATTTTCTATGAACTTTAAATAAACATTACAGGCCTCTATTGCCTGTAATAAAGTTGAAAATTCGATTTCAGTCTCTTCATCTTCGGAATTTTAGCTATGATCACTTTACTTAGCTTGATTGGTCAATGTCAGATAAAATAGCATCAGCATCGCTCACCATCCACTCTGATAACTCATGAATGGAACAACCAGCCGGTATTTCTATGTCTGGTTTATTTCTGGACGGTCACTTAGTTAATTTTCAAAAGCTAGTAAATTAAACAAAACCTGCTTGGATACTGCATCCCAAAAAACAGCTGCTGTTTTTTAGATTTCGGGGTGGATTTTTATTATTCTATTTTGGTAGAAATTTATGATATTTTTGTAGAATATTAGAATAATTTTGGAAGGAGATGAACCGTTTTATTAGGAAAACGTAATTCGGAATTAATGTACTTTTTATGACACCTTTCACCGGTCGTCACTAACTTAGTATTTAACTAATTTAGAGGTCTATTCACAAATTCCTAACACAAAAAGTTATGAGTATATATTTTGCTATATTTTTATTTTTACAAACCTTCTGCACACGGAACTTTCCTCAACGTGAAGGGAAATTGCTAAGAGTTCGATTAATAATGAAAAAATTACGAAATTTTAACTTTTTCATTCAAGAAATTAATAAATACTGGTAATATACATAAAGTTCTACAAGAAAAAATTTTTATAAGCAATATGTCTTATTTGATCTTGATATATTTAGCTTCTTACTTTGCTTTTGCACAAGAAACTATATCCATTGTGACCAAAAACAACATACAAATCGATTAAGAATTAAATATTTATATATTTTTAACATTTTCATTGAAGAAATTATTAAAAATACTCCAAATTTGTCCTTTTTTAACTCAAAATAAATGTTTGTTTACATTTAATTTTTCCACTTTATCCGCCAGTTTTCACTCTCTTTATCTGTTGCTTCTAACACATTTGTTTCGCAAAAAGTTTTAACATCTTTTTTCTCCCTCTACGGGGAGGGTTAAAACTGCTGATTTTAGCGTTTTTCAAACGTCATAATTGACGCCACTGGTTACATTGTGCCCAAAACAGGTGTTCACAGATCAAATTCCACTTACATAATGAAAAATACATACAAGTACATGATACAATTATGTGCGGACATATGAAATTTAACCGGGGAACTACCAGATTAAAATTAACATAATGTAAAATCATATAAATGCTGCACGGATAATAGAGATAAAAATTCAAAAAAACTGCATGCCGGTTAATGTTGGTCCGGTTAATCGAGGTTTAACCGTACTTCAAAGCACGATTTTTAACATTTGCACATTGCCAACTATTTGGATTTGATTTGGTAAGTGTTAAGATTGTTGGAGTTGCTACTGGAACAGTTGGCACATATCTTTTCTATACAGAATATTGGATAACATCATTTTATTTATGAAATCATTTGTGAATGTTTTATATGTTTGGGATTGGTGCGCAGCTCATTTATGTATCAATATTGAATTATGTTTATTATGTCCACACATTAACGACATACGTATATGTATAAGGCTTTCCAACAAGAATTTCTGGACTTTAACAGATGATAACCACTACATCGGCCAATTAGTCCTTTATTCAGTCTATTTTGCAAATCATCACGGACGACCACAGACAATGACGTGTGTTGACTAAATGGACTCTAATGCAGATGTTAAAAAATTTATAAAAATGGTTACAACAAACACTAAAAAAACAACAACAATTTTACATTTTAAACCTCATCAGCTGTTCACTTGAGGCTACCGTATATAAATCTACCGTGGTGTCAAATACATTCCGAAAAAAATAGGATTGATAGGAAACTCTTAAACAAATTACTATAGTTGTATTTAATAGTATCTAAAAAGTAATTTTCATATAAGGAAACATATGTACATATATGGAATTATATTATTTAAACCCAGAATATTTGACATTTAATTGATTTGCTTGAAATCCTCCGTCGAGATAGCTATGTAAGATAATAGTTCATTTGCCTTTGTGTGATCTAGCAAAACGAGGAATGATATCATTAATGTATCAATAATTTGAAGCTCATTGGTGAAAACATTCATAGAAAATGTAAAAACATCAACCTAGTATATATTAATAAAAGTAAATCTAAGGGGAAAGATGTTTTCAGTGGGTTGGAGTCAGTTATGCAAGCAGCGATATTAAAAATATATTCTTCAAAAAGGTTACATATACATATATATACATAATTGGTTGTTACAACCCTTCAGTCAGAATTATTGATCTAGTTAATCACACCACTTATGTTGTGTGTGTTAATTTTATACATAAGTGGTGGGACCTACAGTTTAAAGTCGACTCCGAACGACAGATTTTTTTTTGAGAAACTTTTGATGGCAATTTTATTTATTCTCAGTGTTTTTGCCAGAAATCTGCTGAGAGGAAATCGTTGAAAAAATATTTTTTGTATTTTATTTTGATGTCTGGTCTGGAGCTCGAACCCTGGCTTTACGTCTAATAAGACAACGTACTACCTACTAGACTACGGCAACTCAAAAAAGTTACAGAAGAGTTAAAAAAGAGAGAAAGAGAGATAATGAAGGAAAATTAAAGGCTTATAGAACATTTCTGGAGTGTTGAAAACCTGTACAATTTGAAAAAAATAATACATGTTAATAATAATGCTTTATAAATAACTTCAAAAAGAAATATCAATGCTTAGCGCAGTTGTAGTGTTAATGAAAAAAAAATGTATTTTTTTTTATCGGAAATAATTACATTGTGTTTTGAGAAATGAAAACGCAATAAAACATTTTCTTACGAAAACTTTTTAATTACACTCGAATTCAAAGACACTCTGTTGTAAATGCAAATCCAAACGTGTGTTTGGTTACAATAATTAATTATCGTAATTGTTTAACGCGAACCTAATTAACTCAATGAATACGACCTACTACCGCAGTTGGTATTACTGCAGCGATGCTGCTTCATACAGTCTTACATATGTATGTAAGTGTTTGTTAGAGAATCATATAATGGTAATACAAAATAATCCCTCGACCAGAAAATTACTAATTGTGTGTATGAAAAAAAAAATGATTATTGTTATAGCTTTTGTTCTTTACATTTTAAAATTAAAATTAGCTGGATTTGCAGGTGTTTTCCATTCCCACAATTAAACAATAACAAAAAGTATCGTATATACAAACAAATAAATAAATAAGTACCGAAACGTCATAATCAGTATATTTTTTTTTTTTTTTATCATGACGAAGCTTTCGAGAGAATGGCAACGTGCCAGTGCCAGTGCCAGTACAATATCATCAGTGCCTACCGGTTTAGCAATAAACAGATTAGATGAACAGTGTAAGCAAGCAGGCAGGCAGGCAGAAAACAGATGTTTATAAAAGCAACAGTTATTGTTCTGTCGGGGATATTGTGACCAGTACGTTATAACTGGTAACATCATTATCAATATTATTTTTGTTACTTTTTATTTATTATTGCTTTGATATTATTTTTGTTTTCGCTGTTATCACTGTTGAATCTTCTGTTAATCGGAAGGAAGGAAGTCTTTAATAATTGTTGATTGGACTTATACTCAATTAGCAATAGAAGCAATAAAATAAACGTAACAGTTGAATCGAATTAGAAATTGTTAATTTTATTTTATTTAAAATGATCGCAAGCGAGAGTATTCGTGGTCACCATAATAATCACAATCATCATCAACAGCAGCAATTGCAGCATAATCAACTTTACAATGATTCTATAATTAAGCAACAACAACAAGTTCATTATGAGGCTGACGTTTCAACTAAATTGGCACGAAATACAAATACTGCTAATGCATTATCACTATCGATAGTACCTTCACCCACTAATGTGGCCACTCTTGACAATGACACTTTAAAAGAAAAATATAAAAATAGTAACGTATTGTCAACAGAAGAGAACAGAACCACATTAATTGAAATTAATCAAGTTGAAAAAATGAATTCGGATTCAATAAATTGTAAAGGTAGCGGTGACTGCAGCGATCTCGATGGTCTGAAAGCAAATGAATCCTCTTCAAATCTAATTGTCAGTCATCCAAATGTTCAATGTAAACAATTTATAAAGGTATGCGTTGAGGAAATAATTAAATCGGCTGTGTTCGATGGTACCTAATCGCTCCAATAAAGTTGTCCAATGGCATTCGCCATCTGAGTTGAGAGAACTGTTCGATTTTAAACTTAAAGATGACGCTGAATCGCAGGAAAAATTATTTGACTTAATAAAAAAAACCATCGAATATTCTGTAAAAACAGGGCATCCATATTTTATAAACCAACTATATTCTGGAGTTGATCCATATGCCTTAATTGGTCAATGGCTAACCGACGCATTAAATCCTAGCGTCTATACATATGAAGTTGCTCCAGTATTTACGCTAATGGAGGAAGAGGTCCTATCTGAAATGCGTCGCATTGTTGGCTTCCCCAACTCTGGATATGGTGATGGCATATTTTGTCCAGGAGGCTCTATTGCCAATGGTTATGCAATAAGTTGTGCTCGTTTTCATAAATCGCCAAATACAAAGGTAAGCAAACCAAATACATACTATTTATACTATATTACTCTATACGTAATTTCGTGAGATTGGAATTTTACTGTCAATAATTGTGAATTGTTGTGTGAGAAATTATAATTTTAAAGATTTCTCAATGCTATTTAGCACAAAGAGTAGAAACAATTTTGCATTAAAAAATGATGTAAGGAAAGTAAGAAAGGTAAAGATAAAATTTATATTGAAGTTGAAGTTGAAGAAAGTTGCTGTTAGAAAAGGGCTGTAAATTGAATTTTTCCTTCGACATCCTTTTCTTATAAAGTAACGAAAAACCGTGATTATTTGTTTTATAATAAATGACACAATTTATTTCAATTAATTTAATATTAAATTATAAACCATTATATAAATTATGACCATTGATTCAAACATTCTTGGGACACTAACGTAATTTTTTTTCGAGGATCACCTTCGATCACTTCAATTTTCGTTTTGATATTTGACGAACAACGGACAACTATCCCGCTATTGCAACTATGTCGCAATTCGAAATATTGCTGACTCAAAATATTTATTATGTGCCAGCGTTAGATTTGAGTGTTAAATATGCGAATTTTCGTATTTTGCCCTATTTAAGTTAAGTGACATGTTTGGTTGAATTGAAGAAACTGTAATCTGATTTTCTTTAGCTATAACACACGTCGTCCTCTACAATATTTTACGGCAACGTTATGGAATTGAATCCAGACAGAAAAGTTTTTACGTGTTATATAGTATTTCTTTAGCCTATAACGCGCTATTTTCCATCCATATTATGAAACCCAAATAGCAAAGCTTATCTACATGAAGAAAACTTCCGTTTCCTTCTGCCTATTCTTAGGTTGATAAAGTTTTACAAAAATAGCTGAGACACACATAAAAGTACAAAAATAATTACTTATAGTAATACGAATTAAGTTATTATGTTTACATACATAATAGGTAAATATTTTAACTGTTTTATTTGTCAATACTTTTTCCATCTTACTATTTCGTACATACACTTACCTATTGCACCTATTAGAACATAAAATTTCCTGTCTGATTATAATAAAAATATGGAAATCATTAATTAGCGTATACGTAAACGCTAATTTTCTGCCATGAAAAATTTTCTCAAAAATTTTTCGTTCGGAGTCGACGTTAAACTGTCCGTTCCGCCATCCATGTGTAAAATTAGCGCATACAACATGAGTGATGTGAGAAGCTAAGACGTGATCCTGACTGAATGGTTGTAATGGCCATTTATGTATGTATGTAAGCATAAAATTTTGAAACACACTATATTTTATAACTGTGGTACAAGGAATGGCAGGGTCTAATAGTATATTTATATCCGTACTTGTTTATATACCACTTACTGAATTTCGATCAACAAAAGCTATTTCCACACGCACTTTCGCCGCGTTCTAGTAAATTGAAACATATAGCTATGGATTCTTGCACTAAAAATACATCTTTTTGTAATAAAAATTCAATTCTGTGCAAAGATATATAAAAATTGATACAAAAACATAAAAAAGAAATGTAAACGCTCTAAAGTTTGAGCAAATTTTAAATCCAGTTGATTCGATTTTCTTAAATATGAACGTTCTATACTCATAGAATTTTGCATACTCGCATTAGGTAACTTTGGAAAACTCAAGGGCTATCGGTTGAATTTGGGTGATAAATGTAATTAGTGATTGGTGGCGAAGAAAAGCTTAACTTGGATGGCCCCGAAGATTTTCAATTTCAGTGTTATCAATAAAAGTAGTTTGTTAATGACTTGCGCTGCTTTCGACTACAGAAATCAAATAGTTTTTCAAAGATAACCGTTGAAATATTGGATTGACAATCATTACATTAAGGTTGAAATAGTATTGAAAAAAATTGCTTGATAAATTCTTTCCAAAATTAATAACAATAATTTTCCTAAATTAATTATCTTCATGCGTTTTCGCATTAATAAAATAATAAGAAATAATGGAGGTCACACCGACCATTGATTTAAAAAGATTCCTATTAAAAATTTTAGCAAAACACTTCTTTAGCACACATTTATTTCCATATCTGTAGTGCGCTGACATCGGCACAAATGACCTTTCGGTGGAGGCCATCTTATGCTTTTTACACGCATAGGACACGAACATCAACAATGTTCGTTAAAAAGAGCGTAAAAATGCATTCAGTTGCTTGTCAGCTTTACAAGAAGAAGGTTCATGTCGCTTTTTTTCAGGTCTGAATTAAACACTCGAAGAAATATTACAGTAGGATTAATTTATATTCAATGAGATTCACTAATAATAATGAGACATGATTACGATTTTTGGAAGAATATTTGTCAAGTTAAATACGCAGTCTATAGAGAGTTGACGCTTTACCTTTTTTCTATATGTTTTATTAAATATTAGGTTACAATTGAAAATATTACTGAAAATTTTTCTCTAAGTTATACATATGCTTCTCACAACTACAGTCACATTTTTATCATGTTCTCTTTATCTCTAATTAAATAAAGAAGATAGTCGGTTTGCAATAAACTTCTCGATTATAAAACCTATTTGGAAGAAAATCGAATTTTCTTGATCTTTCGATTTTTTTTTTTTTTTTGATATTTTGATCAACCGTTCAACGTTGCAATTGGTTATTCAACTCATCAAGTTGAACAACAACAAATCCGAAAGTGGGGGGATCGCATGAGTGATTATTTTCTTATATGAAATATTCCATATTTGGATTTTGAGGGCAAAGACTTCTACATATTGATCTGTCACATTACATTCTAACGATATAAATATATTTACTTTCAGAAATGTGGTCTCTTTGGCACTAAACGTCAAATTATCTTTACATCGGAAGATGCACATTATTCAGTTGAAAAATTGGCCATGTTTATGGGCATCGGCAGTGATAATGTTTGCAAAATAAAAACAATAAAAACTGGAAAAATTGATATTCAATGTTTGGAGGAAGAAATTAAAAAGTGCATTAACAATAATTGTGAACCAATGATGGTGTCCGCTACAGCTGGAACAACGGTGCTAGGAGCATATGATGATCTTAACGCCATTGCAGATTTGTGCAAAAGTTACGATATGTGGATGCATGTAGATGCTGCTTGGGGTGGTGGTGCCTTGATGTCTCCTAAATATCGGCATCTTTTAAGCGGAATCCAAAGGTAAGTTATTAAAAGCAATTATTTTTATTAAAGGCGTATAATTAATTTTTTATTTTATTTCAGAGCTGATTCGGTCACGTGGAACCCACATAAAATGCTAACAGCATCTCAGCAATGTTCAACATTTTTGACACGTCATAAGGATATTCTTTCGCAGTGCCATTCAACCAATGCTACGTATTTATTCCAAAAAGATAAATTCTACGATACCTCATATGACACCGGTGATAAACACATTCAGTGTGGGCGAAGAGCAGATGTATTTAAATTTTGGTTCATGTGGAAGGCAAAGGGCACTAAGGGGCTTGAGAATCATGTAAACCAAGTTTTTAAAATGGCCGAATTTATAACGGATCAGATCCGTAAGAGAGTAGGATTCGAACTGGTTTTAGAAAATCCAGAATGCACAAACGTAAGTTTCTGGTATGTGCCACCGAGTCTAAGAAATATGGAAAGGGATGACAAATTTTTTAAAGAGTTACATAAAGTAGCTCCAAAAATAAAGGAAGCAATGATTAAGAAAGGTTCCATGATGGTAACATATCAACCTCTGCACAATTTACCAAACTTCTTTCGTATAGTTTTGCAGAATTCTTGTCTAACCGAATCTGATATGGTATACTTCTTAGATGAAATTGACAACTTAGGAAATAAAATCTAAATTATATAGTATAATAATCTTGTTATTAATAAAATACACTTTTGTTTTAATAAAAGTCGAACTTAAAAACATTGGTGTTTTTCTAAGTTAGGTCGCAAATTGATTGTAAGTATGCCATATCATTTTAATAAATGATTTCTGATTATTTTTATTTTCCTTATTTTATTGTTTGCATTTTTGAACAGTATAGGTATACTTTATATTTTCCAATCTCTAATTTGGCCAATGTCCCATTGAGCCCTTTAAGCATATTCAACATTGCAAGGCAGTTCATTGCAATTGATAGATTGACATCATATACTAGAAGTGACTTGTACTAAGTATTCACGGTTGCGAGTGTCTATGTTAAATGGTTTGGTTTCAAGGTAAGGGCGCAGAAAGCGACCTCAGTGTGCTACCACTTTAGCTTGGCTTTGATTATCGTATACGTGATTGCCGTATGAAGAAGAGTGTGGGTGGTAAAAAGTCCTCGCGGTGCCAGATCCTACCACGTAGACATAATTGTACCTTTAACGGTCCTCTCTGCGGACCACTTGATGCTTAATTCGGCATGTCCTTATGACTTATGTAGGGCAAATGCTGTGCATTAAAAATGTTGCGCCTCCTGCACTTGAATATTATTATATTCAGCCGTGCTCAGAGTATAATTAACTCTTTCCTGTTCGAAAGGGAGCCTCTAATTAAACTTCGAGTCATTTGATTTTCAATCAGTTATAAGTGGTGTAAATAGTAAGAGGATTACATGGCGCTGTTCGTCTATTTTACCTTACTTTTGTTATTCCACCATAAGTTTTTACATAAAACAATGGAATGAATAAATAAAATAACACTAAAATAATACAATTTTTATCTATCATTTTTTAATTCAATCTACATTAATTTGAATTTAATGTATAGAAAATGTACATATCGTTGTAGAAAAACCAAAAGTACGTAACATCACTTTTTCTAATTTTACAGGAGAAGCAAAAATCTTTATAAAATAACAAGATAATTAATTCATAATTAAAAACATTTTGAATTATTGTTATAAAAACGTTACTTTTGGTCGCGAATATCTTAAAATTGATAAAGATATGTTAGATAACCTTACGAATCATAGTCAATCAAAAACTCGATTTTGATTTTTTTGATGATACGTACTTTTGTCGACGACGATATAATATTTACTTTAACAACCACTCCAGAGTAATATAGGCATTATTGGGATAAGTTGACTATCTTACATAGCTTACATACATTTAAATAAATGTATATCATGATCCTCTGTCCTCTTCCATGTATTCATAGATTCATAAGGTGGTAAACTTTTTTAAAATCCTAAATTAAAGTGACGGTACGCTGCATTTCTGGGATATAATTTTAGGAATTTATACTTCTGACTTTTGCTTCCTTCTTCGAAAATGATGAATGAAAATAAAGATATGTAGTTTCGTTCAAGCCAAAGTATCTGCTAGCTATAGCGCTGGTAACTGGTTAAGAAATTATCGAGCACACGGCGGGAATTTCCAGATTCTTTTGGAGCATTTGGTGAAGATAGTTTGCTGGAGAATCACTCTGTATCACATGGAATGAAAAGCACAGACAATGAGTTTAGTGTCTTTTTATCAAATCCGCAAAAATAAAATTGTTTCAGTAGAATAACGAGAAAATTCACAACTTTTCTTACATAAAATATTGCTTCAAAAGAAGCAATAAAACACAAACAGAGGGCATCGGGCCCCGGAGTTTTCTTTAAAAATATTGGGACTTTTGTAGAAAACAAGTTTTTCTATGTAAAAAAAAGGTTTTTTGTTCACCAGCATAAATAAATATAAATAAGCACAAACGCTGAGTCCAACACAAACAGTCAAACGAACGTTCTTAAAGTCGAAGGTCGTGTTCTCGCCTTCTTGAGAACTCTATCTCGACACATTGCGTTTGCTTACTTATTCATCGCTTTTTCTTTAACACACTTGTTGTTGTTGGTTTACTTGGATGAAGTACGATGTAATGGGTCCGCCAAATAACTTTTTTTTTTTTTGAAAATGCTTTAAAAAAACTACTGAATACTTTCTCAAATTTCTCTTTTATTTGAAAATACAATCCTTCCGGTTAATAATGGGAAATAATTCCATTCAAATGGCTGCCTCGGCTGGCCATGCAGTAGCCTACACGAGCAATTTTTGAGCACATTATCGATTGTGTGCAGCTGTATTTCACCAATGGCTTCACGAATATTGTCCTTTAAAGAGTCAATTGTCTCTGGCTTGTTGGCGTAACACTTACCTTTGACGGCACCCCACATAGTGCAATAGTGTCAAATCGCAGCTCCGAGGTGTCCAAACGACATCAACTCTGCGGCTGATAATGTGATCTTCAAAAACAGGGCGCAAACAAAATCCGTACACAATTTTCTCACACATTCTGCAACATTACCATGATTTTCAAACTAATGTCGCAATATTTCCCAGCGTTGTTCAAGCGTATACACAACCATATTCATTCAGCGGAAGGACAAAACTAAAGATCTGTCAAATCAGACATGAGCTAAGGGTTACCATTCACGAAATAAGCACCAGTTGAAAAAAAAAACATTAGATGGTGGACCGGATATTTGTGTGTCACTTTTGTTTATCGTTAATGTTAAACGATATTGGGTCGTTTTCATTTGCATAACAATATGAAAGATGCTAAAAAGAGGCGACTTCTATTTTTTTTTTTTTGCTCTTCGCTATGGGGTATTTTGGGGTAACGATTAAAAAAGTTCCTCGATCGCTGCTTTAGAACAAATATTAAAAAGTAATGGATTGCGGCACATTCATGAATAATAATCGAATGGAAAATATAAGGGAACTTTTATCTAAAAGTGTTTACGTCTCAAACCACTAAGGGCGAGTTTTTGAATACAAGTATAAACTCGAGATTAAGTTAATCTCCAGTTAAAGTTAATCTTTCGTTAACTTCATTTTCAGTTTTTGAATGATAGTTTAATCTTTGTAGGGCTGCCACAATTATATGCAAAAATTGGATAGTGTTTCACAACAATTTGCTTTTGTATAGAAGAAAAACAAACAAACAAAAGCTGAATACTATTGAAGAAAAATACAATTTTTGGAAAATAATAAATAAATTACGACTGTCTATTGCCAATTTGTGTTTTATATAATTCATAATCACTTAAAAATGTGTCTTATTCGGCTTTTTCTCACTTAAAAACTATTTTTTTAAATAAAATTTATCAACTACTTCTCACCACCAACGTTGCTGGTTTAAACTTAAGATTAACTGATTAACCGTAAGGTTAAACTTAAGATTAAGTAAATTCAAAAACTGAAAACGAAGGTTAACTGGAGATTAACTTAATCTCGAGTTTAAACTTGCATTCAAAAACTCGCCCTAAATTGATGAATTGCTTTCAAGAAAAAAGAAAAAGAAAAGTATGACAAATAAATTGTTAAGTTTAACCCTTTCAGACACTCTGTGCAAAATATTGGACGTTTGGCTATTTCATACATTATTTATAATTTCTTTTTTTTATATACATATTAAGTGTTACATATTTACAAAATACATACATACATACATATTTGGTCACTTTGTGGCAGTAGTTGTAGAATGTTTATTTAACAAATTTGTTGATTTTCCCCCAAATGACTAAAAACGCTGATTTGTGAAGAGCAAATGCATACGTAATTGGCCATTACAACCCTTCTGTCAGGATTACGACCTAGCTTCTCACACCACTTATGTTGTGAGCGTTAATTTTATACATGAGTGGCGGGACCTACAGTTTAAAGTCGACTCCGAACGACAGATTTTTGAGAAGCTTTTCATGGCAATTTTTACTCTCAGAGTCTTTGCCAGAAATCTGCTGAGAGGAAGTCGCCGAAGAAATATTTTTCGTTTTGATGTCTGACCTGGGATTCGAACCCGGGCCTTTTGTCTAATAACCCAACACACTACTCACTAGACCACGGCGACTTCATAGCGAATACTGAAACAATTAGAAAAAAAATTCAGATCTAGGCAAGCCTGTAATTAAACTAGTTCACCGCCAACTTTACCAATTAACTTTAAAGAAAACGTTTTAATGTACAATCGAAGAACTTAATTTAAAGCAAAATTTAATGGTGTGGAGTAGTACATTAAACAAAAACCATATCCTAAGACCTCTCTGCTTGCAAAAGTTAATACAAAACCACTCAAGCAAATACTAGTCAAGGCGTATTTCAATTTACTCACATAATTTATATTACTTTTCCCTGTTTCAATTATTAAAATTTCTTTTTATGAGATTGTACACCAGACAGCCTTTTATGCCGCCTTTACTTTTACCCCTGAATGATTAAATGAATTCCGAATTTTGTTGTATTTAGTTCATCACACTTGGTGAAGAGGAAGAGCAAAAACTCGCCAAATTATTAAGAAATAAAATGTTTAAATGGTAAAAATATTTCCTTTACTCATTTCATCATTATTCTATCTCTTTTATTAAATTTTCTTTTTAGGATGAATTATTATGGATTAGTTCGACCTCCTCAAACCTAACAACATAAAATGCAGTGACCAAAGATGTTTAAAAAACTCAGTTCTTTGCAGCAGCTCGGAACAATTGTTCTTGATGGCCTATACTTTCCTCTTGTACAAGAATAAAATCAGAACATTAGCTTTCTGTTACATTATATTCATATTAATTGCTCCTTCCTTTTGTACAAGTGACGATCGAGCTCACTCAATGGGGCAGTGCTGGCATAAATGCCAGAGGGTGAGTCGATTCTAATAAGCTTAACATTTGTAACGTTGGTAGTACGCCGAATTTTAGAAATCGTGTTAGGGAAGCTGTAATTGACATTACGTAGTCTAACATGGATAAGTTTATGATTAGAGGCTGGAGGATTCAGATGAGTGTTCGTTAATCTATCTAATGGTTTTCATAAGCCTTTTAGGATTCCTAAGAAGATCCGACTGGATTAAATTTGAGAAGGCTGTGGAGGAGGAACTTAGGGCCCTTAGGATCTTTGACGAAAATTTTGTTATCTTGTTTTAGAGACGCTTGACGCCAGCCAACCTGGTGGAATCCAGAACTCCAAAGACTGCTGCTGTAATAAGACATTCTTTAATACGGCTAAAAGGTCGGGCAAGGATAATGACTGGTTTGCATGTAGATCCAGTTTTAATAAATTATAAAAGGAAATAAAGCACTCACAAAGAACCATCTGGATGAGTTTCTGCGCAAGTATCGATGATATCGCCGACGTGGCTCGTTTTCACAGGATGCTGTCTAAAGACCTCAATATCCTAGGCTTGGTCCAAAAAAACGATGACACGTGGACAGCTTCGGGAGAAAAAACACAAGTTTTTTTTTTTTAATTTATTGCTTATTTATTTACAAGTTTTCAGTTTGGTATACAATTGCCTCAGCGTCTTACGACATTGCTGAGGCGAGTTGGCATTTACTTATACACTATTTAAGGTATGTAATTAAAATGCTTGATACATATACATATATTTATAAATTCAAAGTGAAAAATTATCCTATATGCATTATCATTATCATGCATTTCTAAATTATTTAACAAAAATTTCTTTAAATTTGTCTTAAGAGCCGATATTGGATTTAAATTTTTTTACATTGAGGTAAATTATTATATTCAGAACAACCGATATGTTCAATTCTCTTCAATTGTCGTTTCAAGTCTACATCTTGTTGTCCTTAAATTGGAACTGTTTCGCGTATTGCGGGTTGTTTGATTTTTTGGAAATGATATTGAGTTACGACCAACGTAGTTAATAGATTTGAAAACAAAATTTAGTAGCCTTAGCTTGTAGGTTCCGTTTACAGACATGATATTTTTACTTAGTTCTTTATATAATGTGATTGTATGGTTGTATATGGTTTTCAGGGTTTTGTTTTGTACTCTTTGGAGAGACTGTAATTCTGTACTATTCTTGCAGCCATAATCGTTATCAAATAGTTTAAATGGCTGTGGATCAATGTCTGATGAAGCATCAATTTTGTGTTCTCATTGAATTTGTATTTGAATTTACAGAGAAGTCCTATTACTGGATATATTTTTGACTTAATACTATCAATGTGGAGATTCCACCTCAGGTTGCTTTGCAATAAAATTCCTATGTATTTTATAGATTCACACTCAAAAGCCTCTTCTTCATTTACAACGATGCTAAATGTTTCAGCATTAATACTTGAGTATGGCTTAAATCGGATCATTTTAGTTTTCGACGTATTAATTACCAATTTATTTATCCTTGCATATTCAAACATCATGTCTGCATATTTTTGCATATATGCTTTTAACGTTGTCTATGAGGGTCTATAGGGTAAAAATAGAAATATCATCAGCAAAGGTTTGATTACGTAACATATACAGCGTATAAAACGTAGAAGAGCCGCAGAATTTCGTTGAAGCTGTTAATTGTAATGAAAAAGGATTATGAAAAGAAGTGATGAGATGAGTTCATTACAAGAGAACAATACCTGGAGTAACGTAAAACATAGTGGTAAAGAAAGAAAACTTTCTACAAAATGGATATTTAAATTGAAATATGATGAGTACGGTAATGTAGTACGATACAAAGCAAGAGGCTGTGCTAATGTAGATTATAATGAGACATATTCCCCTGTCATAAGATTTTCTTCACTGCGGTATTTATTTTCGGTAGCCATCCAGTTTGACTTACAAATGAATCAATTCGATGTATGCACCGCATTTCTGCAGGGTAACTTAGAGGAGGATATTTCTATCAGCAAACCGGAAGGTTATAAGATACCAGATGATGGCGTACTGAAGTTAAATAGACCAATATATGGGCTGAAACAATCATCGAGAATGTGGAATATGAAGTTAAGTGAAACTCTCAAGAATCTTGGCATGAAGCAATTGAAAAATTATCAGTGTATTTACAGCAAGATCGAAAATGAGAACGTATTAATATTGGCGATTTATGTTGGTGGTATAATGTTTTTTTGGAATAATGAACAACAGAAGAATCTATTGGTTGGTGAACTTAAGAAGAAATTTAAATTCAAAGATTTAGGAAAAGCTTATTCATTTCTTGGTTTGCGTATTGAAAAGTCGCATGACAAATAAAGTATATAAAGTATAGATCAGACAGCATATATTCGGAAGATGTTTGATCGTTTTTCAATGACGACATGTAACCCGGTATCCACCCCGATGGATGTAAACTTAAACAAAGCCCCATGTCCGAAAAAGAAAGGTCGGAGATGATGAAATCTCCATATCAGGAATTAATTGGTAGTTTGCTATTTGCAGCACAGCTGACAAGACTTGATATATGTTTTGCAGTAAATTTTTTGAGTCGTTTTAATAATAACTATGGTATGGAACATTGGTTAGCGGCAAAGCGAATTCTCTGATATTTGAAAGGCACAATTGACTACAAAATGGTGTTCAGAAAGAATGGAAATAACAATTTAGAGGTCTATTGTGATGCAGATTATGCAGCTGACCTGGATGAAAGAAAATCTGTGAGTGGTTATATATTTATGAAGCAAGGAACACCAATCACATGCGATTCCAAAAAGCAATCAACAACAGCATTGTCAACCTGTGAAACAGAATACATGTCAATGGGTACAGCGGTCCAAGAGTCTGTTTGGTTAAAAAATTTTGAAGAAGAACTGTTTGGAAAACTTCCTGAACCCATGAAGTTATTTTGCGGCAACCATGCAGCAGTACAATTAGCTATGAATGGATGAAACATATAGACCCCCGTCATCATTTTATAAAGGACAGCGTAAATAGTCAACAGGTAGCCCTGGAGAAGATTCTCTCCGAGAATATGATTACAAACATCCTGACTAAGCCTTTGGTGAAGATGAAGCTTTCTAATTGTGTGAAGCAGTTAGGAATAATTTAATATTTATTTTTAGTGAGGATGTTGAAATGTAAAAATAAATTTAAGATTATTTGGTAACCCTTTTGTATATTGCAACAACTCTGCAAATAATAACTTTTTGACATTACGGCATTGTAAGCTGAAAACTCAATAAAATAAGATCGTTCTAGAAAACCACGCGCGTTTTTGGTTTCTTTTGAACTCTGCTAGCTCCAAATTTTATTAAATAAATTCAACAGTGGCATATGCCAATGATGAAGTTATTCTATTCAGTGATGCCAAATGTAGGGTTTTATCCCTTTTGTAGGGTTTTTTCCCAAAAAATTTGAGCCGTAGGGAAAAAAGGACAGTTTTTTTTTTTAAAGCGATTTGTAGGGTTTTTTTCTGTTTGCCAATTTTTTTGTACAAAGTTTAACAAAGTTTGTTTACTAAGCCAAATGCTTAAGCAGAAATCCTATATTTAAATTTAAAACAATCTGGGCATCAGAAAAAATGGAGTTTTTAAATCCCGAATTAGCTATTGGTGGTACAAATAAACATATGATTCAATTTTAGCTTTTGTGCGAAAAATTCAAAATAGATATAAACAAGCTTTCAGAAGAGTGGTTAACAATGGAGTATAACTTCTCTGAACAAGAATTACTGAAGCTTGACGTCGAAACATTTTGTAAATCTAAAGATTTTAATGATAAGCTCGTGTTTCCCAATTGGTTGAAATTGTATTAGCTTTACCACATGCTATTGCGGATGCTGAACGAATATTTTCTGTGGTTACAGATTTTCGTACAAAAAAGAAACAAACTTAGTCATGATATTTTAAATTCAATTTGAATCGTAAGGTCACATTTGCAATCTAATGAATCAAATTGCATTAGTTTTACGTGTACGACTAGTCACTTTAGAAAACTTCCTTCTAAAGATTTGTACATGTAATTAATTTTTATAAAAGTCCCCGTGGTCTAGTGGGTAGTGTGTTGGCTTATTAGACAAAAGACCCGGGTTCGAATCCCAGGTCAGACATCAAAACGAAAAATATTTCTTCGGCGACTTTCTCTCAGCAGATTTCTGGCAAAGACTCTGAGAGTAAAAACTGCCATGAAAAGCTTCTCAAAAATCTGTCGTTCGGAGTCGACTTTAAAACTGTAGGTCCCGCCACTCATGTATAAAATTAACGCACACAACATAAGTGGTGTGAGAAGCAGGTCGTAATCCTGACTGAAGGGTTGTAATGGCCAATTATGTATGTATGTATGTATGTAATTAATTTTTATATTAACGTAGTTTAAAAATGTTATGCATATGTATATCATAAAATCTCATTTTTAATGTTAATGTACAAATTTATGAATACGACTGCAAGTCATTTTAGCAAAAAAGTTTTTTATGAATGTTTTTTATTAATACATAAGTAATAACTTTTTATATATTAACTTTGTTAAAACTATTTATTTTTTTGTTTTGTTTTTAATATTTTTTATAAAATGTGTAATAAATGAATAAAATTTACAATATTTCATTACTGGACATCTTTTATTTGAAGACAAAAACGGAATATTAAGCGTAGGGGGAAATGTAGGTATTTTTTTTTTAAGTGTAGGGAAAAAGAGATTTTTTTTTTAGATACATAGGGATTTTTTTAAAAATTTTACTGGCATCACTGATTCTATTAGGTAACAAATTTTTTGTTGACACTAGGGGAACCGAGTGGTCTAGTAGGTAGTGTGTTGGCTTATTATACGAAAGACCCGAGTTCGAATCCCAGGTCAGACATCAAAACGAAAATTTGAAAAATAATTTTTCGGTGACTTCCTCTTAGCAGACTTCTGGCAAAAACTCAGAGTAAAAAATTGACATGGAATGCTTCTCAAAAAAATGTGTCGTTCGGAGTCGACTTTAAACTGTAGGTCCCGCCACTCATGTATTAAATTAACGCACACAACATAAGTGGTGTGAGAAGCTAGGACGTAGTACAATGGGTCAATTCAACCACCGAGTACTGTACTTGTCAGAATTGACAAGTACACGTGTTCTAACCTAACCTATGGGAACCGAGGCTAGGTGGTAGGAAACTTCCGGTGTCATCTGAGGTCAAGTACTTGAGTGTAAAAGGTACATCGAAGAAAGACTGGAGAAGGGACTGAATGCTCTGTCTGTGTAGGAACTCTATAGGTAAGAGCTGGGGTCTCCCGCCTAGGACCATTCACTGGATATATCTGGCGATTGTTAGACCGATTATTACTTATGGTTGTGTTGTTTAGTGGATTGCCTTGGATAAGAGTTTTCAACGGAACATCTTGGATAAGGTTCAGCGGATTGCTTCCTTGAGTATCACTAGAAAGATTTGTCCTCAGGCTGCTCTTGACACTATGCTCTGCCTGACTCCGCTTGATTTGTATGCCAAGCAGTGTGCAGCGCGAAGTACCATACGTCTGAGGGAATCGGGCTGCTGGGAAGAATAACGCTTGATAGATCAATCCAGAGTTCTGAACGTCGTCTTCCTGAGGGGAGGTACGGACTTTCGGAGAAATCCACCGACTATATTGTGCCTGAGGCTATGTTCCTGCCTACAGGGGCAGAAAGGTATACCCATCTTCACAGACGGGTCGAAGTTAGGTGGAGGTACAGGTGCTGGGGTTTTCACTTGTTAGGAGACTGGATAGGGTTATGTTTTTAGGTGTCTGTACCTATAGACAATGTTAGAACAGGTTGGGCCAGTTTGGGTTAGTTACAGGATTTATTACAGGGCACTAGAAGATTAGATCGCTGACCAGGATCCATCCGGATTATTGTAGGGTATGTTGCGACGAGGAGGAGTTGGAGGCTATCGAACACCTTCTCTGTAACTACCCAGCCCTTAGTAGGTTAAGACTGAAGACCCATGACAGGGGCTTCTTTAAGAGTTGGAATTCTGTGTCGAGAGTCGATACAAAATTCCTCAACAGACTCATTATTAGCTGGAGCTGGTTGAGAAGGGCTAGGGCTTCATTACTGTAGTAGCGCTCTCTCTTGTGTGTTTATTTGTCTGTGTAATTCCTCTCCTTTTCCTATCCCCTCTATTATCCTCTTAAGAACCTTTGTACAATGGATCAACTTGACCTCCGACCACCATACTTATCTCATTTGACAATTACACGTCCTCTAACCTAAACCATAAACAGCAAGCAAACTTAAATTGTGTTACTAGCTCGAAAGAAAAATTTTTAGTTGCTATTTTTGATAACTGACAATGCAAATGGAAGTCAATTATTGATTCATGTGTTCATTACTACCTATTAACATACAATAATACAAGAAAAACATTTTAAACATATTTATATTAAATATTTAAAAAATTTATTATAATCAAAATTTCAGAAAAGCAATTGCATGCATTTAAATTTTAAGATTTTTCATTGAAGCACTGACATTGGAGTCAATATCCCAAATGACCAATTGGCCGTCCACACCAGAAGTACTAATACGTGAACAATTTAACTTTTCCCCAGCGTACAAGCGAATACAAGTAATAGCGTTTTGATGAATGGTATCGACAAAGGTATCAGAATTTTCTGTACGTAAATTTCTATCTAAGGATTGAAAGATACGCATAGCTGATATACCGCTAGACTCCTTTTTTTGTGATTTGTCCAATTTATTGACAAGGACCAACTGGTCGTCCTTTATACTATAGATTAAAGGAACACAGCTATGGCCGGCAACTACAATAGAGTTTGGTGATATCCATTCACAAGCCAAAAATGGTAAATATTCAGTTTTGCAGCGCATAACTAAATTGACGTTTGTAGCATCTGCTACACTAATGCAACTGTCGTGGCCAACCCAGCAGATTTTGTTCCCATCAAGAGAAAAACTAACATTGTTAATCCATCCACCACCGGATGAAGAATTTTTAAATTCAGCCATCAAATTACCCAGAGGCATACGATTTCCCCATGGAGTGGGAAGCGGTTGGTCTTCAATATCTTTGATATACGCTGAAAAAACACGGACCTATTCTTTCAAAAATTTAGTTTTAGAAACATTTCCATCTAACCAATGCACTTGATTACCTTATAGTCAGTCGAACCCGCTACTAAGAGCACATTGTTCGGGTGCCAGTCCAAAGATGTTATAGTTGACCTGATGGGTTTTTTTATATGTTTTGACACCCACCAGTCGTTCTCCGATTCAAAATAGCAAACAGAAATCAACCTTGCCCCAGAACCAACAGCAAATTTATTTTCAGCTGGAGACCACTTCACACAAGTTGCAGCCCGATTAATTCGCAACAGTACTAACGTAGGTTTCCACTTTCCGTCCTCACCCTGTTGCCATACATATGCATTACGATCTGCTGCACAACTGACAATGCGATTAGTGTTCTTTGCCCAATCAATTCCCATTACTCTCAAATCATGCTGATTGAGAATGTCCACAAGCTTCCAATCGTTTCCATCCTTCTTGTATATATGAATCTCATTGTTGTTTGGAGACAAAGCAATTTCTATTCGGAATAATAAACACATTATCACAATACTTTTCATATTTTCCACTTTCTGGTAAAGTAAAATTCTTACGAGTTTTATCCTTGTTCCAAGCGTGGCAAGTTATTGGGGCGACTGACCCTCCAAATGTGTATCTTTCCGTCATCGTATTTTCGATTCGAATGAAACTCAAGAAAACCGATTATAAGAAAAGAGGACAATTACAAAGTCTATTCCAAAAATCGCGGACTCTGGGCAGTCTACACGATTATTAAGTTTAAGTTTTGGAAATTATTTTTCTAATCAAAATTTTACAATCTAAACACTCGCAAAACGTCTGACCGCTCCTATTCAAAATGTTGACTCAGAATGATTTTCATTATAAAACAAATATCTCTTAAATATGTTTATCAAAAAAAATAGAGAAAAACGATTACTATAAATACCAAGTACACGATAACTACACTGAAAAAATAACAAGTTAATTCTAATGTTACGTGAAATGAAAATCAGCCGCTGTCGTCAGAACTAAAAACGTAATAGTCGTATTAAAGTTTCTATCTGTAAATAATTTTATTCCTTTGTACATGCATTTTATCAGTTTTTTACTGCTCTTACATCAGGCTAATCTGCACCATTCTAAGTCTGTAAACGAAAATGGGCTGTTGTTTATTATCAAGGAGAACGTGGAATGATGGAGGAGGTCCGGTTCGCAGGAGATAGAGTTCATAGAGTAGGGTCTAATTTCCACACACTTCTTGTCCTACTAGCAAACGGCAAGTTAAGAACCTGAATACTTTTCAACAAACTAATTCTCTTATCACAGATTAGCAAGCCCGACCTCAGTGAACGCACGGGAACGCTAACTTCTTGATAGCATCTGCTTATCTGCCAGACGATGACGAGGAGCCGCCACCACCGGCCCTCAACTACCTGGTGCACTGGGTACAAATACCGCGTGAGAGAGTACTGACATCGAGAGAAGTTGTGAGTCCTTTTCCTATTTCATTTTTAACTCTAAACTTATTATATGTAATAGGGGCATCGGCATCAATTGTATAATAAAATCGGGGAACAGTTGATTGATCTGTCGTTAGCGTCGTCCGTGCTCCTTTGGGGATTACTACTGATTACTCTTGAGCATTGACTTCTCAGGATCGTATCGTTTGCCCTATAGAAATCCCAAGAAGGCAAAGTGGAACAGTTTTGAAATGCGGAGACGGAAATAATTGATGTCACACACATTGTAAAATCTGTCCAGAATCTTACTGGGGATCTTAGAAGGACTTTTCTCAAATTATGTCCAATTAGACGGTCCCAACGAGTCTGCATAGGGACTAAGCTATATAAAGGCTGAGTTTCAGTTCCTACAAAAAACAAATAGTTAGAGCCTAAAGAGATTCGTGAACTAAATTCTGTGAGGATATTCCTGTACAGCCGAAGCTACGGAGCTTCGAAAAGTACTTGAAAAAAATCCTGAGGTGCTAGTCATGTTAATCGTACCTAATGGTGGCGGAACTGATGACGGCGTGACGACAACATCTCTCGCATCGAGTGAATTTTCAGGAGATGTATGCTTTTGAGTTACATACCTGAAAAGTGAAAAGTGGTCGTTATCATTACCAAGCGGGCCATAAAAAACCAAAGAACTATAGACCGTTAAGCCTCTCCTCGTTTTTTACTAAAAACTTCGGAGAAGCTCATTGATATATACGTTAGGAGCAAACTCGCTGCATGAATAGATCGGTGAACACAGCCCAGATAATACCGAAATTGAGTTGTTTACTCGGAGGTACAAACTCCCAAGCTTCACTATTCCGAAACTGAACGGAACGGCTCTGAGACTCTTTGGTAAGGCTGTTTATTTGGGTGTCTTTCTAGATTCCAAACTGTCCTGGACTAACAGTAAGTCGCTACGCGAGCCATTGTCAAGAACTATAGAGAGAGGAGAAGGGGTATGAGACTCCTTTTCAGATGCAAGAAGAGGGAGCAGGAAAGGTGTGGGGTGAGGAAGTCAAGATGTGTGATGTAGGGATGACGTTCGAAAATTCTATCAAAAGGTTAAGCGCCTAACCGAAGGGTATAAGCCCGGGACGTCTTCCTGCAAAAATGAAATGGAAATATAATAACAGATCCGTATGGCGTGCTGAGGTTGTGGATGAAACACTTCTCTACTCTGCTACAGTGCGCTGACGACACCAATACCGTCTTAAGAGATGATGTTCTGAACCCGATCGATTATGATAGCGTGAAGATTTCGGCGCCTAGCCATAAGAGGTCAAAGTCGCCATTATGAGTCTTGAAAACAATAAAGCTGCAGATCGTGATGACCTCCCTGCTGAATTGTTTAAGACCAGATGTAAAGAGTTGGTAGGAGTACAACAAAATTCTGATTGTGTCAACCTTATACGTTTTAATTTTTTTTGTTAGTTATAAAAGTCCAATTAAAATGGATGAATATAATAATTAATAATAAAAGTTGAATATTTTGCCAGTCCAGTCTTTAAAATAATTAAATAGGGGGTAATAAATTGGGATATTATGACATTTTTAATTGAATTCTTAGGTTCTGTCACTGCTATACAAAAAATTTTTTACCCGCGGTTATTGTTTTAAACTTGAATGAAACGAAAAGTTGAAAATATTACGAACATAAATTTTTTAAAGTCAGTTTTTCGTATAGCTTAGTTTTTATTCTCGAATTCAAAGTTCACACAGAATTTATAACAAAATCTCTTTGATTTTACGTGCGTTAAGTCCTACCGTGTAAATAGGCCCTTAATGGCGTTTTAGTAATCGCTTTAAACACTTGAAAACTACCTCGATTTGCAGGAACATAAATCAAAAATATGAAATACAATTAAATTTAAATAAAAGATGATATAAGAACTAAAGACTCTGGACTTCATAGACTTTGCATACTTCTAATTTTTTAATCGCTACATCATGGTTTTTGAATGCTCCACCTTCTCCAGATCTATAACGATCTAACATATAGATTTAATATTTAACATAGATATAAAACCTACATTCTTATGCAAGCGTTTGCTGGTTTTTTTATATTAAGCTAGGTACTCCGTTCAAAATTTCGTGCGAAATGCCGTCAAACTACATATAAAAGATTTCGTATGAAATATTTGCGAAATAATTTCGCAAAAGCAGTACTCTGTTCTTATTTTGAAAAACGCTGTGAAATTTATCTAGCAACTTAGTTTCCAATTTACGAAATAACATAAGCTGCACTTCTTTTGCACGAAATTAACACAAACAGCTAATCACATTCTATTTGTTTTTCCTAAATTCATAAATTATCAGTTGTTGATCCGGAAAAATGGAAAAAATTTCAAAATTATTAAAAAATTAAAAATTTAACGGCACAGATAAGCGGTTACTGATAGTGGCTGTAAAAAAATAGAAGCTTATTTGGAATAAGTGCCATAGAAATAGTTTATATTATTAAAAATTATTATTGAATTTTTATTTTCAGCTTTCAAAAACATATGGTTTTTGTTTACGCAGTTAAAGCAATGATGCATACTTTCAAGCAATAAAACCGACAAATTTTCCAAAATCACGAGATAGACTACATTTGTTGCACATCAAAATTTTCGCACGAAAAAACCATCATTTTTCGGAATTATGACCAGAATACCTACCTACCTTTAGACTTAAATATGCATTTGCATATCATTTTAATTTTTTTTAATTTTCATTTCTATGTTAATTTTTTACTCTTTTATGTTTTTTTTACTTTTTAAAACAATTTTCTTTAAATTTAACAAAACACAATACATTTACATTGATTAATAAATTTGTCTTAAATGAAATTTTGATTTTTGAAAAATTATATAAAATACAGTCGAACTCGTTTATAACGAATGCTTGGTTGTTACGTACATATTTTCAAGTTGTGTCGAAACAAATTTCAACACTCTTGAGTTTATAGGGGAGAGGGGAAAAACGAGCGGAGGTGATTTCAAAATTTCATATACTCGGAAACTTGCTTTGTTCTTTATTCGAATGTACACAGAGTTGTATTTGATTTCACATTTCTTTTATTTTTTGCTTCGCATACTGAAGTTGACATACTGACTGCCGCTGCAACTTCCAGAAAACCGGCCAAAAACGGCAATTTGATATTTTCACATTATATTACTAAAAACTATTTTTAGATCGCAGATATTTTCAAAAGGTAAAAATGATGTTTTTAGAACAAAAAGTGGGTAAGATATGACTCGTAGTTAGTCAACGGTGTTAATATAAAACTCCCTTATTTAATATATCATTAGTCTTTGTTAATTTTGTGTTTGAAGTCAAAACATTTGCAAAAGACAAATAAAAATAATTTAAAAAAAGGCGAAAAAATAAAAATATCAAAAAGAATATAATTTAATTTTTTAATTTATACAAATCAAAAAGAATATAATTTAAATAAGGTAAATATATTAAAAAATAATAACACATAAATATATAATACATTATAATATAATAACAAATATAATATTCATGTCTTGTGTTTGAACCTAAATCACAATGCCAAATAAAGTCAAAACTGTCAAAAACAGCAGAACGACGCGATAAAAGAAAACAAAATTTCTGAAATTAATTTTTTACGTGCAAAAACGAAAGAAAGTTTAAAAGAAAATGCAAAAAAGTTTCTCACACTTGTTTTGAAACTAATTTCAACGTGCTGCTACTAGATAAAAAGAATTAACACAAACATTTTTTGGTTTTTATATAAAAAAAAAAAATTCTTTTTGTTTTTAATAAATGAATAACAATTTTTTGTATTTTATATTTTCTTCTATGACTTCACACTCCATTTATTACGAACTTTGCCTATATCGAACTATTTTTTCTGGTCCCACGGAGTACATTATAACCGGGTTTGACTGTATATTTTTCTAGGGTGATAATCATGATCAGTCATTTTACCATCTCTAATATTTTATTATTCGAAATGCAACTGTGCAGCTTAAAATGTTACAAATATGTGCATGGGTTAGTAAATCGTTCATTAATTTTAGGGTATATTTTGCATATTACAGAGTCCTTTTTTAAGGCGGGATAGTCTATGGAGATGGTAGGGTTGGAAACTAAATATCCTTGCCGAAGTAAATTCATTCGAAGTCTTTTCGATTTAATTGGTAACACCGACGAATGCTTCCCTCGGGCAATATTTGTTTACGGTCACGCTGGCACAGGAAAAACTTGTATTGTTAAAGACTTTTTGAGTTTGGTCGAAAATAAAGAAACCCGATGTGTTCTGATGAATTGCGTCGAATGCTATTCAATGAAAATTCTTTTGGAAAATATTTTAGATGGATTATTTCATAATAGCGAATTGCAAGGAGACCAAGAACGGTGTGAATCATTGCAAGATTTTTTAAAATATTTCCAGAAATGTAGCAGTAATAGAACCAAACGAAATTATATTATTGCCATCGATGATGCAGATCGTATTCGTGATATGGAGTACAGTATATTACCTTCACTCCTACGTATACAGGATCTTACTGGTCTTAACGTGTGCGTTATATTAATTTCACAAATACCATTTGAAAAATATCACTTAAGAACTGGTTTAACTGATGTCATAACTCTACAATGTCCTCAATATTCAAAATCGGAAACATTAACAATTTTAGGAACTCAGTTCAAAATTGCTCGTAAATTGTTAAAAACTCACATCAATGAATTATGGGAAAACGAGACGATAAGAAATAAGGAAAATATTTTACGTCAATATGATATAGTGGAGAAAATAACGCATGAGTTTTTCTGTAATTATTTAAATGCATTTTTAAGCGTATTTTACAAAGCTTGTCGGGATGTTCCAGAATTAAAAATGACAGCAAACAAATTGTTTATAACCTATATGGAGCCTGTCCTAAATGGATCGATTGAAATTACAGAAATATCAAAGTTGTGGCGAAATATTGCTTCTCCTTTACGAACAGCATTGTCTCAGGTGTATATGCGCTCTGATGACTTCAATAAGGTATGTGACTTTTGATTTGGGCTTAAACTAGAGTAACTTTTTTTTTGTTCACCTGGTAAATGATATTTATTTTTTTTTTATCAATGGATTGTTTGCAATGTCGGTTAAACTTCACTGAATGTATTCGATCGATTTATTTTATATACATCCAAAAAGGACGGGATACCCTGTCAAAGACAATAATACTCGTCCTATTTTAAATATATTATAACATGCAGGCTTTTGAATTATCTACTGAGACACTGTAATCGACAATTGTAAATTTCTAAGTGTTATCAATTTTCGCAATATGTCTCGTTTTATTCCATTTTCTTTATTTTATCCATATGCGTGATTTATTATTTGTTTTTCTACTAAAACGTACGTAAAAACGTAAAAGGATATCGAGTCCTTCTCATTGCCAACGACGAGTATACTCGTATTTGGTTTTCTGCTTGTAAATGATTATGTTATTACCAAGAAATAACAGAGTTTGGTAAACAGTAACACTCAAAGTATAAATAACTTCATATAATTCAGGCTTGACAGCGAATGGGATAACAACGAACCAACAATTTTTCCTGAAAAGAAATTATTTGTCTGCATATTATTTCGTTTGCGTTGGTTACGTTGTGGGTGATTAACAACCGGTAATTGCATCTAGCTGATGAAAAAAAATATTTTTTTTGTTCAACAAACGTGTTTTGACTACAATTTTAAAATGTCGGTTTCCAGTTTTTATTGTCTTGTCAATTTATACAATTGGTGCCAATGAAGTGAAGTACGGTTGTTATTCATTATTGTTGAATTAATAATTAGGAAACAAACTTAACTGGGAAATGCTCTCATCTTTTTACTGTACCAATTTAGCTGTCTACGCGACTATAACGACATCAATTGTCGTCTATGTATTTATGCAATTCACGGTTAATCATAGTAAACAATACGCCTCGAAGTTGTGCATGAATCAATTTAAACTTTTATCCCGTAATTAGCTGGGATAAAATGTTATTTTCCACACAATTTCAGAGAAATTCATCTAGCCGCACCTGCGCAGACCTCTTAAATATTTTTTCCAGTTAAATTTCTTTTATTCTTTTGAATTTTATTATGGATTTTAGATATTTATAATTATAACACGTATTAGAGGCACTTTAGGGGTATTTTTGTTAAACTTTTTTATATTTACCTATGTGATATTAGTTGATTTAAAGAAAGAAAAAAATACTTTAATTAATAGTAATTTCAGTTGACAGTATTTAAAATGTCGGTTTTATTATAAAAAAAAACAACGTCTTTTTATATTTAAGATTTTAAAAATCCTAATTGCGTACCAAACATCTAAACGATTCTATAGGTTAGGTTAGAGGACGTACACCTGTCGGTCAAGACAAGCACAGTACCCGGAGGTCGAAATTGACCCATTCTCCTTAGGGGAGGAAGGAAATAGAGGATATAGGAATGCAGGTAAGGGGAGGGAGAATGGGAAACGGAGGAATTACATATAAAGAAACAGACACAAAACAAGAGGTTGAGAGTGCGACTACACTTATCAAGCCCTAGCACCCCTCAACCAGCCCAAGCTGCTAATGAATCTGTAGAGAGCCTTGATATCGGCTCTCGACACAGAACTCAAGCTCTCAAAGAAGGCCTTGCCAAGGGTCCTCAACCTACCAAGGGGTGGGCAGTTGCAGAGGAGATGTTTGACAGTCTACGATCCTATATAACATATTTTTAAATTTGTTTTTTTTCCATAAACTTGAACTGTAACACAGCTATTTTGCCAAACCGACTGCAAATTTGTTAGTAATTATACAAAATCATTGCAATTAAGAAATCATTTGTAAAATAAAAACCTTTTTAAAGAGCGGTAAGCGAATATAACATTTGATATTCAATAAAAAAACAAATTAATTTTTAAATTTCAGAATTCTGAATTGCTGCCAGGGATCTATTCGGATCAAAGTATTCGTAAATTGGCGCAGAGTTTGGAGCTTCCTTTTTATGCAAAATATTTGTTAATTGCTGCCTTTCTCGCAAGTAATAACTCAGCTAAAGAAGATAAACGGCTCTATGTTAAATACCATGGTAAACAACGAAAACGTATGAAGACTGTCAATGCCAAAGCCAAGGTAATAATAATTGTATTGAAGACAAAGTGTTATTGTTAAAATATTAAAGTCTGAACATTTCTAAAAGGTGACAGAAAAAATGTTTACATCAGTGGGTCCCAAACCTTTCAGTATTGACCGTTTGCTCGCAATTTTTTATTCAATACTCGATGAAAAAGTAGGTCTTACATGTAATTTGCTGTCACAGATATCAACTTTAGTTCGTTTAAAACTTCTTGGTTTCGTAAGCGGAGAGAACAATATTATGGATGGATCAGCTCGTCTGCAATGCACTGTTGGTTTAGAATTTGTGCTCTATATTGGCAGAGTGGTTGGTTTTAATGTTGCCCAATATTTATGTGACTTTATGTAGTCATTTTTCATTTAATTTATTGTTGAAAAATTTTTAATAAATAATTTGGTATGTCGCTAATATGGATAGTTTCATAAAGAGTTGTTTCACGACTTCGCAATTTAATTAGCCCAGTTTTAATTGATTGTTTGTCGACAGTGACTATATATGGTATACCAAGGCTGTCGTAATATGTAAGGTCTTTATCAAATTCTCTAAAAGATTCCTTATATACAGGTGCATAGTATAATCGTAGATCGGCATTACGTATCACTTTTTCTAGGTGCAATATCAATTTATTTGAAAATTCGTCTGCAAAAAAAAAATGTGTAAAATTATTTATAGTAACTATTGTAAATAACTGTTGTATTACTTTTTTCGTTTAAATGTGATAATAAAACCTGGTAAGGTGCCAATTTCCTATTTAGCATTAATGCTGTTTCGCGATTATGGTCTTTGCCATCTAAAATTAAGGCTGCGGAAAAATGATTAAATATGATTGTATTTTTTTTTTTTATAAAATAAAACATACCGGTGGTTGTCAGGTTCAAATTAATAACTGATCGTATTACAGAAAATTTCGAATTATCGAAGAATGGCGATTCATTAAGAGGAGCCAAAGTTATAGTTTCCATATCAGTCAAGCCAAATGCATATTGTGCTTTAATAGTTATTGATTTTGATTTTAAAGCCAAATTATCATTAATGCCTTCGTTGCGAAGATCATAAGGTTCAACAAAGAATCGGCTGGGATTAGTAGCATATCGCATCCACCATATTTTGCGTTCTCGTTGAATATTGTAAAATTTCTCTAAACCTTCGCTCTTGTCCACAAAATATTCAGCTATTAAAACGGGGGTTTCATTTGCGCCGCCGTTTCGGTAACCAAAAAGTCCCTCTTCGTTATATTTGCTGTCAACAACAAAACTCGATATTGTCCTTATTTCTACTGAGTTAGAATCTTTTCTGTTCACTTTGCAAAATTCTTCGTAATTTTTTTGAAATTCTTCATTTTCTAAGAAGGATAATCGAGAATTTTCAGACCACTTAAGTTTGTAGCGTTGCGTATTGACACATTGATCTACCCAATTTACTTTCGTACTACGCCATATATTAAATAATTGGTCTTTCACAATTTTTCCGTTTTTAAGGAGTAACGGTTCGAACTTTACGTGGGAATTGACGCTCCATATATCTTTCGCTGTTAAATACTCTGCTTCTCGTAAAGCGTTTAATGTATTCTTAAGTAACTTCATCTTTTAATAACTAAAGAAAGGCTGATATACTTTTCATTTATTCAATGTTGTTTTTATGAAACTATTTTAATATTTAAAATTATTCTAAGTTATTTAATTCTGCTTTAATGGTATATTTCCAGGTGGGGAAATAAAGTAATCATCTTCAACTAATTTTGCGTTCTTTAAAATATCCTCCCGACAGTTGCCTTCGTTTACCTGATCATCACGTAAATGCAATGGGCGGTTTTCCAGTACTGTATATAACGGTTTCTTATTATCAGTTTTAATATTTTCAATTCTCTTTGCAAACTGTATACTGCTTCTTAGCGTCTTCAAAGCCCCATCACCATCTAAATTCACAAGAGCAAGACGTTCCAACAGTTGAATAGTTTTTACATCTATTCTGATATCTTTGTCCGATGTTTTAAAATCATTAAGGACAGGCTGATTGGGAATTTTACTAGCCCGATGTAATAGTGAAAAGTCGATTTTTTCTTTATTTTTGGCTACCGAACTACAAAATTGACGAGAAATAAAACCTCTTTTCATAATGATTTAAGACAAGAATTTTCGAAGCCCGTCGATATATGGTCACTTTTCGTGCTTTTTGGTTTCTTTGAACCACAATGTGCTTTGAACTACAGGAGCATTCAATAAAAAATAATATCGTTACTTAATCAGGGTTGCCGCCACTAGCTTATTCATATCACATCGAATGCCACATTATCAGTTGTTTATTAATATTATTTAATAAAGTTTAGCAGTTTTGCAACTAAATTTCATTTGATTTTGTAACAAAAACATTCGCCTTCTGTTAAATTAAATTTTGTTTTGCGTTTAATTTCATATTTAAATTGAACAAATAAAAAAATACTTTTTTAAAAGTATATAAAAAACAGTGGCATAATAAATAATAAAAAATGCAAATTCAACTAAAAAGTGTAACATATGGGCTCTCATGAATTTGATAAAAAAAACAAACAATCATCTGGGCAGGTATACATTACTTTATATGAATTTACCTGAAGTCGCCGTGGTCTAGTAGGTAGAGTGTTGGGTTATTAGACGTAAACCCAGGGTTCGAGTCAAAGGCCAGACATCAAAATAAAATACAAAAAGTATTTTTTCTGGCAAAAACTCTGAGGGTAAATAAAATTGCCATGAAAAGTTTCGCAAAAAAAAAAAAAAAAAATCTGTCGTTCGGAGTCGACTTTAAACTGTAGGTCCCGCCACTTATGTATAAAATTAACACACACAACATAAGTGGTGTAAGAAACTAGGTCAATAATCCTGACTGAAGGGTTCTAATGACCAATTATGTATCAATTTTAAATTTAAAAAAATTTGAATATTGAACACGTAGGGTTTATTTTCTAAATCTAATCTTGCACATAAAACAATAAACCGAATGTGGATATCTTATAAGAAAGTATGGGTAGTTTCAGAAAACCTCTTAGGCGCTTAAACTTTGGCGTGTCCAATATTCAGGAATTTCAGGTGGAGGTTCTGGTTAGGGAACACATACCGCAGATAGAAAATATTATTATGTAACATCTTCTTTGGGAGGTGTAAAAGATTGCCTTATGTCATTTTATCTGATTATATCTGTTGAGTACTTGGTTATTGCCGCGTTTTTGCAGTGAAATTGCAGTTGAACTAGATAATATTGCGAAATAGAAATGGGTGATACCATCAATTCTTCTTTCTCATTATTAAGGAGAAGCTTAATTCACTCGTAAGTCATGCTTGGGGATATGGAACGGACCATATGGTTGTCTAGGCTTTATGGCAGAGGCTCAATTATTCAGATTTCACTATTATAGGAGTACTAGCGAGGGATGACTTCTTTAGGCACAGGATCAGTAGGTAGAAATATCTATATAATTAATTGCCTAAAATAAAATACTTAGGTAATTGAATGAACAAAAATAATTTTTTTTAATTAATAACAAATTGACTTTTTGAAATTTTATGGCGAAAGAAAATTTATTTATTCAGCGTTTCGAATGAAAAATCGTCTAATTAAATTGTTTTTGGCGTTGTAACTCAATTAAGTTGTCAACAGTGCGGTTAAATAGCAAAATATATGATTTGTTTTTGCAGTCGTCATTATCTACTGTGAATTTCGCAATTGACCCTTTGTTTTGGGTGAACAATAGAAATATTAATTAATTTTAGAATTTTGTAGAAAAACAAGTTGTATTAAGTAATGGAAGAACTGCTAAACGAAGTTGTTCCACAGGATGATCTTGAGGTAAGTTTATATATGTTTGCAACTATAGTAATTAGATGAGAATAATGACGTTTGTCGAATTTCAGAAATTTGAGAAGAAATATGCCCACGAACTGGAACTGGATGGAGAAGTATCGACAGAAACCAAATTTGAGTATGCTTTCTGCTTAGTTCGCAGTCGATATACAAACGACATCCGAAAGGTCAGTTTTGCTTGACTTTGTGTTTTACTATGAGCACGTACTGTTATTGGGTGATTCACCAAAATTTATACGTAATATTTAGGGGATTATGATGTTAGAAGACTTAGCCCGTATACATCCTGATGGCAAACGTGATTATATATATTACTTGGCTTTCGGCAATGCTAGGATTAAAAATTACTCAGAGGGTCTTAAGTATTGTCGAGCATTCCTAGAAATTGAATCAAATGAACAAGTTCGTTCCTTGGAGGTAAATAAATTGTATAATAATGAGTTCGAAACTGAGTAGTAATGAACATTATACTTTTTTAAGGAGTACATTAAGAAACAAAATGACAAAGAAATGGCTAAAGGCATGGCAGTGGCGGGAGGAGCAGCTTTGGTATTGGGTGGCATTCTGGGACTTGGAATAGCTCTAGCGAAAAAGTAATAATCAATAACGGTTCACAACTTTAATCATATGTCATCGTAAATAAATGTACATAAATATCATACATAATCCTATAATTTATTTATAATGCTTCCCATCCTTACATGAAGAAGAGAAAATAAACATATCCGATAATTAATTTAGATTTGTGCCTTTGTATGATTAAAAGAATTAAATTAAATTCCGATTTATAATATCGTTTTAATTTCTTCAAATTTTTTTTTATTAAAACGGTTGTTTCTTTCTCTTTTATTCTTTGTAGTAAACAGAAACGGAATAAATAAAAACAAATGGAATATTGGTACAGTAGTGTCTGTCTAACATTTACATCCCATAAATAAATTCAAGCAGATGTGACATGTCCACATACGTACAAAGATGATACTACGAATGTAAATTATTTTAATTGTTGCACAAATTATTTATGTATCTAAGCTATTTTTGTTTGTTTTGTCGTATATATGTTAAAGCAGTATTAAGTTCGCTATATGTAATAACTAATGTAAAATATTTAGTTATGTTATATCGTTTTAGTGTCAGATTTAAATGTAACTGTTCAAAAATTAATATCTTCTAAATAAAGATACATTTAATTCTATCAGTTTCCATTTTCCTCGTCCATAGTAAACATTATTATATATATTTTTTTTTAATAAATGCAAATAATTTTACTTTACAAGAAGTTAATTGAATTAATCGATCGTTTATGGATGGCAACAGAGTTTCACATGCATTGGTAGTGAACAAAAAATAGTGTTAGAGTTAGAAACTGAATACCAATTGCTATCTGGCAACTTGAATGAACTTCGGATGTTATTCATTAAAAGCACCAAGATATATATATACATATAGTGTTAGACAAAATTGTGTAAAAGATGACCAATACTATGGTCAGGAATTTCGATAAGTTAGTTAAAAATGATTTAGATTCAATTCGCTAGATATTAAAAAGAATAATTTAATTTTGACGAGAGAACAATATTTTCTTTGTCAATATCTTCTTTTGCCGCATTAAGAGCTTAAATTCGGATTTGTCTCCTGTTTATTCTGCTCAAAGGACCTAACATTACAAGAGAGAGATTGTAAAACTGCGCTGCACAATCCAAAAGGATGATATATACTATAACATCTAAGGAGATAGCTCCACAGAAATATCACATTGTAAGAGAATTTTAAACAGGTTAAATTCATGCCATAGTATGATAGGAATTATTTATCTAAAAAAACAACCCAGTCACAATTAAATTATTTTGAGATTCGGATAAGGCAGTCCATAGGTACTAGGTCAATTAAGATATCCATGAAGAATTTATCTACGAACAATTCCCTGTTTGCAAAAGATGTGGATAATGACCGAGAAGTTGGGCAATCATCGTTTAGGTATTAGCTAGGTTCCCTGTCTTAACCTTGAACAAACTTTCGTGGCAAGTGGTTCATCTGTCGCCTCTACATCAACATTTTAGTCGAGTTATTCAAACACATTCAGGGGAAGCGACGAAAAGTTTATTTAGATATATTAAGACTAAAGAGTAGACATTCAGTATCCCTTTTACTTTAATATTAAAAGCATTGTTACTATGTTTGATGGTCACCAAACGTACACTCCCATGAGTGTTTTTTTTTTTTTGCCTTTTTCACGTTTAATGTTGTATATTTTTTCAATCGGATATCTGCTTTGCCATCATTTCCGAAAAGATTTGCTCTTGTTCAATAATGTTTCCCAAAATTTAATTTTGTTTCTTAATTTTTTTCATCCTAATAAGTGGCTTCTTGCAAGGAATTCTGCTTGCATATCCTCCAGTGTATAAGATTCGGTTTCTAGTTTTTGAATAAACATTTGTTTTGGTGTCATTAGCAAGGTTGGGCAACTCATAACGTAAGAAGCAGAATTTCAAAATATAAATAATTGCAACAGGTACTGAAGTACAATTACCTTTGTTAGATATTGTGTAATACGTTAATGTATTTTTGTTAATAGTTAATTAAATGAAAATCAGCCTGAAATGAGGCGTAATAAAAGAATTCTATTTCTTTTCTTTCTTTTTTAAATATACATAAAAAGTTATGTTCAAAGTTACCTTTTTTGTGTCGAATTTTAACAAATTTTTCGAGAAATATGTAACAAATAGTTTTGGTAAACAAAATAAGTGACTTTAATATTTATATACAAATTATATCACTGATTTCTTTTTATATATTACAATGTTTACTACACTTGATATAATCACGTCATTTCTAAATGAAAAACTAATTTAATAATAAGTCTAAAAATATAAATGCATCGGTTACATTAGAGTTAAATTGCACTAGTCGTTTTTCGAAATACATGTTAAGGCTCTAGTAATTGATCAGGTCCTTAATAGCAGATAAGCAGCGGAACTTGTTCGGTAAATAGAATGGTTCAAAAACATGAGGGAATGGGGTATCCCAACCAGTTACACGTTTTACTGGCGCTTCTAAATGAAGAAAACAGTTTTCTTGGATATATGCAGCGATTTCCGAACCAAAACCTTGGGTAAGTGGGGCTTCATGAGAAACAATTACTCGTCCAGTTTTTTTTGCAGACTGTAAGTATGATTTTTCTGTTAATGGTCAAAATTGCATTACTTCAAATGTTACTTACTTTTACTACTGCGTCTCTGTCCCAAGGAAGAATTGAAACTAGATCTATAACCTCACAGTCAACTTTTAATTCTTTCATTGCCATCTCGGCTACCTGCAAAAATAAAATATGTAATCTTAAACTATACGATTTCTTTTTATATTTACCTCAAGTAAAACGTGCACCTGTGTTCCCCAGCCAATTAGTGTTACATCTTTTCCCTTTCGTAAGATATCAGCTTTACCAATTTCGGATGTATAATTATCTAATGGGACTTCTTCAACCGCAGCTCGATACAATGTTTTTGGCTCAAATACTATACAAGGATTGGGATCCTTAATACATGCCAGCAGAAGACCCTTAGCCTTAATAGGACCACGAGGTACCACAACTTTTAGACCAGGAGTGTGAGCGAAATATGCTTCCGGGCTTTGACTATGGTATAAAGCTCCATGACCAACGGCCCCGCAGGGCACACGGAATGTTAGAGATCCACAATCAAATAGACCACCGCTGCGATAACGATATTTTGCAGCCTCGTTGACAATCTGGTCAAAAGCTGGAAAAATATAATCCGCAAACTGAATTTCGGCTATTGCGGTGGCTCCTACGTTTGCAACTCCTATTGCGAAACCAGCTATACCCTGTTCACACAGAGGTGTATTGAAGACTCGATCTTTTCCGTATTTATCACGTAAATTAATCGAGCATCGAAAAACGCCACCAAAACCGACATCCTCTCCAAACAGCAACGCACTTTCATCTTGCTCTAAAGCAATATCCATGGCATTATTGATTGCCTGAAACATGTTCATTTTTTGAGCACCTTGTGAACCGGCCGGAGAAACATTTTGATCAGGGTAATATGTGAAATGTGTTCGGGTTAATCCTGGTTTATTGGATCTTAGGATACTCAGCAAAGGTTTCGTCCACCGATTCATCTTGCTTTGCTTTCACCAAATCAGTTGAGACCACTGGGGAATTTGCATATAATTGAAAACGGACGATCTACTTAATCGAATGGAGGTTATGTAATCAAAATCAACAGAGATGCCATGCCATAGAATAAGTTTAAATTATGGGGTTCAGTATTAATGAGGAAAAAAATTAATTAAATAATTTTATTTCTTTTATTATACTAGGTAGTGCTATCACGGCAATAAAAATATTAAATTCTGTTTTGAATTTGCATTTTCTTTTATACATAAAACGGTTTTTCGAGTCATTTACAAGTATACCATCCGTTTGATGCCACCTTGCGTTACATGCGATTCTTGCATTCTATGCAATTTTTAATATAAGCTACACACAATGCATTTTATGCGACTGGATTTTTGTTCTGATCAGCTGTTGTGGTAAACAATCAAGCATATACTTTTGGGAAAAATAAAAAATCAAATTGTGATTTTAAAAGAATTTATGGAATTAAATATAAATCAATGAGTTTACATATATAATATTTTGTGCTGTTAAGCCCTCAAAAGAATACAAGACGAATGTTTTCAGTTACTGTATCCTTCATTTTTCTTGTTTACAAATTAAATTCAAAATAGATGATTGACTAGCATTAAAGAAATGTGTTTAAAAAAATATTTTACTGTATTTTCTTCTTAAATTAGAAATAAACTTTATTATGAAATATGTTTTTATTAACATTTTTATAATGCAAAATAAAAAAATGTGAAAATAATAATGCACTGTTTTCTTCTGTAACTTGTCACAAATAACTATACTGATTCTATTTTTTCGGTATACGAATGTAACGCAAGGCCGCATGAACCGGATCTAATTGTGCTTTCACACACGAGACTATTTTAAGTTGAAGGTCCACACCACGCGTTCCATGCGTTTTCGCATTCTACGCGGTTATCAGAAAAGTAGAAATAATGTATTTATTTGGTGCAAGTTACACGCACAAAAGCGTAGGATGCCTTGACGCATAGAACGCGAAAAATAGATCTACTTTCTACTTTTGTAAGCATCATAAGCGGTGCGAATACAAAACAGCTGATTTTGACAAGTTGTTTTGTTTTAGTTTGTTTTAACTTTATGAAAGCTTTAGCAAAAAGCCGAAGGACGCACCCAAAATCGTTTTCTGTTCTTTTGGAACTTATTGAGCACACTTGTGACACAAAATATTATACTCACAAACTCAATTAAATTTAATTCATTTTTTTTGTTGTTAACAGCTGATCAAACCAAACATTGGCGCGTAAAAAACGTTGCATGTAACTTGAAGCGTAGAATGCGAAGAAGGTGTGAAATGCGTGCAACGCTTTGACGCGAAAACGCGTGGTGTGGACTTCCAGCTTTTAGCCGCATAATTTTTGTTCTTCATGTATTGGTTTGTGCGTGCTAGAAGCTGGTTGAAAAATTATGACAGCAAAAAACCACTCTCTTCACCTCTCTTGCCTATAAGCTGCCATTTTGTGCCACCATAATTCTGCTGGTGTGTAATTGTCCATTGAGTACATTTATTAATCAAACATATTTCGAATGGCCCATCACACACGACAACAATTATGCTGGCACAAAATGGCACAAAGGTGAGAGTGGATTTTTGAATAATTTTTCAATCGCACAAACCCACACATACATTTATAAAACAGCAGGTTCCAAAAATTTTTTGTATAGAGCATATTTCGTTGTTACATCTTTCGTTACATTGTGCTTTCGTTGTGCGTTGAGTAGGGAAGAAAAATCTAATACACGCATAACAGAGTATATGTATACAATTTTATGCCAGATGAAATAGTCTCGTGTGTGCCTGGAAGAACAAAAATTGCGCGGCTTAAAAATTAGTTTATGATAGCACAATGGTATGAATTTGATGTTAACGTTGTACGTATACTCATTACAATCTGTGTAGTGTCCATATAAATGCAAAAAACTAAAACTGTCAGGTCTGGAGAATGATGAATATGTACAATTCTAAGTTATAAACTCATAATTTGAAGGTTGAGAAGTCAGAGAATCACCATAGAGCACGCTATGAGACTATTATAGTGATCGAGGAATCCCATGAATACCTACCAAAATAGTAGCGTTTCTGTCCTATATGGGTTGGATACAATCTGAAATTTTAGAGAAGTGTGAATGTGAAGAGAGAGTCTCGGTGTGACGGTAGTGGAAAGGAAAAAAAATGTAATCGAAATATATTAGAATAGTTTCGGATGGCAAAGCGAATATCTTTCAACAAATTGACCGACCACTATAATCTTCACATCATATGAAGATCGTTATACTCCGAGAAATTGCAGTTGAATTGGCAATACGTATCATTTCCAAACTCAGTTGGAAAATTCTAAGTATAACGTATGAGGATTCTATAGGACTAAGTCTTGATTTTTAAATTCAATTATCTGAGAAATTCTCAACTACTCTTTTTAGTTTTTATATTTTAATCTTTGTTATTGCGTAATCTAGTCGTAATCTAGTAGGTAATGTGCTTGCTTATTAGACGTAAGGCCCGGGTTCAAATCCCTGGTCAGACGTCGAAACGAAGATATGAAAAAAAAAATATTTCTTCGGCGACTTCTTCCTAGTATATTTCTGGCAAAAACTCTGAGCGTAAATAAAATTGCTATGAAAAGTTTCTCAAAAAATTTGTCGTTCCGAGACTACTTTAAACTGTAGGTTCCGCCACTCATGAATAAAATTACCGCACACGACATAAGTGGTTTGGGGAGCTAGGTTGTAATCCTGACTGAAGGGTTGTTATAACCAATTATATATGTATATTAATTTCGATCTTTTTGCGATTAATTTGTTATGTAATACATATTTATTATACAAAAATAGTTAGGAAGTTTCCATGCTTCGCTGTGCATAGAAAATGTTTGGTCTTTCAATAACACAAGAGAAGAATTTTAATTTAATATAAAATGTATACATACGTACATATGCACATATTGGAATGAATTTGTGTTTTTTGCATTTATTTGATTTTTAACAATATGTATATATTACTTTTGTGCTGCTAATGAGGTGGTGAGTCCGGTTTGCTCTTCACCTCTCTTGCTTATAAATTATCATTTTATTCCCGCACAATTGTTTCCGTGTAAATAGGGCCATTGAGTCTACTTTTTTTTCTAAATACGCAAACTTTGCAAAAAAATATGTAGAATATTTTATAAAACAACACTAATTGGCATCAGTTTATTAGCATTATTTGTTCCTTATAATATGTGCGTAAATCGCAATAAACGCCATTATTGAACTTAATATGTCGTATAAAGATTTAATGAATTATTGCGTAATATATACTCATATTGTTATAATATTGAGTAAAACTTAAAATACGGCACTGTTGATATTTGACAACTGTAAACCAAAAAAAAGAAATTACAAAACAAAAAGAAAAACAACATAACAAGAAAAAGCTGGTTGAAACAACCAGCTGTTGTGTTTACCGGGTGTTAAATTAATATTCAACCAGCAGCTGAATTACGTATATTATTATGTTTGAACCCTTAAAATATTGTGCTCAATAAACCGAATATTGACTCAATAAAAGTGCATAAATGAACATAATATTAGATATAAGTACTTTCTCACGATATAAATATAGTCAGTATGCTTTCTTCTAACTTAAAAAATCTGGCAATGCTGATAAAGTATTTTCGTTGCTTTTGGTGTAAAAACGTTTATACAGTGTAGTGACGACAAATAAGCCACTAATTTAAAATTTTAATAACTATATTGTATAGCATAAATGCTATTTGTATTTATTATCATATATATTCTTTTATTTTTTCCTTATTAAGAAGTAATATATTTTTATGGATATTATGGAAACTAACGACACATTGCCTGACGACCTCTGGAAGGATTCATTTGACAAATTATTGGATCAAAGACCGTGAGCCGCATGAAATTGAAGTTATTTATTTTAAATAAATTATATTTATTTTTAGCTTATTAAGAGAATTAAATGTAATCAAACGTGATATTAGAGCGTCCTTTAATATGAACTCTAGTTATGAAAATAGCAGCGATGAAAAATCTAACGTCTTAAGGTTAGAACAAGAAGAAACTTGTAAGAGTCCTTCGACCGAGAAATTGATAGGGAAGAGAGATTATCTTGAAGTACCTAAAAGTTATAAAGACAAATCAAACAAATCAAATAATCGTATTATTTCTACACCAGTCAGGAGTGAATTAAAAGCCAATCCCTTTAAATGTACGATCTCTCCAATAGGATTGTGGGAATTAAAGAATTTTAATTCTAACACACAAGAGGTGTCCAAAAGAGTTTCTACTGAAATTGGCTTGAATGTAACCCCAATATTAAACCATGCGATTATTGACAAGGATTACGTTGAAGGAACTGCAAGCCTTGCGACAGTTGATCATGGACAACTTTCGAATTATTCTATAGGAATATCGCCTCTTCAGATGGTGCAAAAGAAATGGAAAACTAAACATAATCAAAAACAAGTATGTTTCGTTTCTAAGGAGGCGAATAATGAAAATAATACGGATTGTACGAAAGCCAGCCCTAATTTTAAGCACAATTCATCGCATTGCTTTATAAATTTGCAACCTGGAAAATGGAGAAAATCTCTAAACTATTTGAGGCTGATACAGGGTAAGTATTTAGCATTTATGTGAAGTATATAGACTTAATTAGAAAGTTTTTATTGAGTTATTATTTTACCATTTTTTATTGTATTAAATTAAGCTTAAAACACAAATTTACTCTGCGAAAAAAGGAGGACACTACATTATTTTCAAAACTGTTAGAAAAAAGTGGTATAATAGAATTACACTAATTTCAGATCTAACATTGTTAATGTTAATATCTAGTCGAGATTAAGTTATTGTTTAAAACTACTATGTATTTATTGTCTATTCCACAAATTCTCGATTGGGTATGGATCTGGTGACAGCGCCGATCAACCTGAAACATTGAAATTGATATCTACTAACCATTTTTTAATGCACTTTGTTACCAAAGTTATACATTTTTCCTAGAAAATAGCGTTATTAAGAATGTGTTCCCGTGCAAAGTTTTTTCGCCTGGTACCAATATTTTGGTAAAAATAAAACGATCCTGTTCATATACAAAAAAAGAACGTTTCATAGAAGGCGGCGAAACAACGGCATGAAGTCGTAATAAAGAAAAATAATTCAAGCATAATTTTTGAATAAATATCGTGTTTTTGAGGAGATCAATTAGTTCTTTTTTGATTATGTGAATATGCAAAATTCACTTGGAATTAATGAACCTATAATTATCAATTGCCATCAGCAATTAAAATCAATTGCTTTAAAAGCTAATCTATCTTATCTTAATCTATTACAAATAGATATTGGCAACAACATCCTAAAAATTGACTTGTAGAAGAAAAATTTTTTTCAATTACCATTTCATGGTTTCCATTTGGCAACGCAACCGAAGTTCGGTTGCCGTTCATAATCGACCTATTGATCTTTTAACGTACAATATTCTCAAAGATTTTATAATTTCAAGCACACATTTATTTCATTACATAACATAGACCGTTGGTTAAAATCTTCAGCAGAAATTACGATTGCATTAAACACGAATGATGAAATGTGTTTCCCCTAGAAAAATGAAATCACACATTTCAGTATGTAGTGTAAGCCATGCCTGTAGACAATTTTAAATATTTCGGTAAAAACCACAAGTGAAAAAGACATTTCCAACGAATGTATTGCTTCGTGTGCAGTTAAGCGAATGCTTATTTTCACTATTTCGTGTTAAAAAATGTCCATACAACAAAGGATTTTAATCTCCCGAATTTTCTCTCATATCAGAGCAATTTGCTAATTTTATTTTTGTTGTGGAAAAGTAAAAGCAAACAACAATGGTTTGTTGTTGTTTTAATTAAATGAAAATAGAGCGCTTTAGTATGTCTTCTTGACCATATCGGGTGTTGCCAACAACAGTCCTTAGACCTCGGTGAAAATAGTGAAGGAACCCTGAGTCCAAGCATAAGGGCATAATGTTTCGAAAGTGAATCTTCCATACAGGGAAGCACGTCATGGTGTAGATAGTCTATTTGACGGTTATGCAATTTTACGAATTTACAACTTAAAATTTTATTTAAAATCTGCGTTCTGTTAATAAAATCTGTGTGCCCAAAAAATTTTGTTAGGCTTTCAATAGCTAGACAGCGACAGAGAAAATGTTCTGGGATCTTCACTTCTTTCTCGTCGGTACATCTTCTGCAGAAATCGTTACCGAATAAGTGCACACAGAGGCACTTGATTCTGGGTTATAGCTGCTAAGAGGTTCCTAAGACGAAATCTGGTTAGGTTTATTGCAAATTCTGTTCTTCGTATATCCATAACGAGCCAAAACTACAAATAAGTGAATTTTGTGTGAGAAAAATACTAATTCTGACAAAATTTAAATTTTGCTAAGTCTATCGGCTTTGTTAGACACACTATGTTAGCTCGATATTAGTTGTAGTTTGCGAGAAAGCCCTTATTTCAAAAGGAACACGATTCCGAAGCATTGTGATGTGCATTGTTCTCGGATTGGTGATGAGTGGCAAGAGTAGGAGTGATACACGTGAAAAATCAGATAGTGAACTCTTCTTGTTGGAATTATTTTAGAACGGGGTAATTCTTGAACTTGGCAACGGCAAGGGTGAGTATGTGAATCCTTCTTTCTGCAGGATTTGCACATTCTGTGACAAAAATTTTACATGGAATTAATAATTAGAATTGCACATCCAAGGAAATCAATTTTACACGGCAACAAAAAATTCACTTATTAAATTAAAAAAAAAAAAATAAAATTATGAATGCGTTAGAAATCTAAAATATTCTATTGGTATGATTGTTAATATTAAGAATATAATTTTTATTTTATAAATTGGGCAAAAACATTTATTTTTAAGTTATTAAATTTTTTTTAACAATAATCTTTATTATTGAGGATAATAACCAAATTTGATTCATAATATTTTCAAGTAATTGTTGATCTCCAGTGAGAACAGCAACATTAATACAATATATTTATATTCCTAATTGTTTTTAATGTTAGCGATTATTCTTAAATAATCTTACATGTTGAATAAATGCAACAAAATAATAACAATTATCGAAATGGTTGATCAAGTATATGTTGTGAAATGAATGAAAATATTAATACCCTGTATTTCTCATATACTTTATTTAATTTGATATTTTTTATATTATTCCTCTGTTTAGCAACTCTATACATAAAGGCATTAGATTGTACAAACTTTTGTAGTTTAATAAATAATTTAAACTCAACAGGTTATGGGCCACACGTCACGCAATTAAAAAAAAATATTGAAAAAAAAAATTTTTTTTTTCAAATAAAATTAATAAAAATTTTTAAAAAAAAAAAATTTGTGAAAATAAAAAATATTTTTTTTTGTGTTACGGTTTTCGATGGCAAGTCTTCCGCTAGGATTTTCGTTGGAGCGTTTAAGAGGACGCGAGAATTTCGATGTGTGGAAGAGGCAGGCCAAATCTTGCCTGATCATAAAAGGTTGCTGGAAAATAGTTGAAACCGGTAGTAGACGATGGCGATGCTATTAGTAATGAACGTGCTTTGGCTGAGATAACGTTAATGGTAGATCCATGTAACTATGGACTCATTGCCGCAGTTATAACTGCGAAAGATGCTTGGGATGCATTAATGAGTGCTTACGAGGATACTGGCCTCACACGAAAAGTAGAATTATTGAAGCAGCTGGTGAATATGAGATTGCGGAATCACAGTTCTGTCTAGGAGTATGTCAACGAGTTGGTAATAACTGCATTGAAGGTAAAGAATGCAGGACTCAATATAGACGATGAAGTCACAGCTTCATTAATGCTTGCCGGATTGCCGGATGACTTTAGACCACTTGTAATGGCCGTGGAAAACTCCAAGGAAACATTGACGGTCGATATGGTAAAAAATCTACTCCTACAAGATGCTAAATTTGATACAACAAGTGTTGAAAAGGAGGCCGTGTTGTACACCAAAAATTTGAATGAAAAAAAGAAAAAATCACCCCAATGCTACAACTGTAAAGAATTTGGACATATTGCTAAGAATTGCCCAAAGAAAAACAACAACAAAAGTACCGGGAAGTTCAACCGAAAAAATGAGAAGAGAGAAGTTTCATCGACGTTGATTGCAACAAGTACTAGCATGAATGTGTGTGAAGAGGCTGATGAGTGATACAACAGCAACGATAACATGCATTGGTATGTTGATAGCGGCGCTAGTAACCACATGATAAGTAACAACAAACATCTCTATAACGTACGCAGCATAGAAGACAAAAAAGTAGTTGTCGCTAACAAGAGTGAGTTGAACGTTGAATGCGCTGGCGACGTTGACTTAAATATTTTAAGCGGAAATGAAAAAAAATACGTAACGAATTTGTGTGCAAATCTTCTTTCGGTAAGGCAGATGACCAAAGATGGTAAAACGGTAATTTTTAAAGGAGAAACTTGCCGTATATATAGTGATGATTTACTAATTACATCTGCCACAGTGGACAACGATTTATATCGTATAGGCAGCCAGCCATATTCAAACGATAGTAAAGCTTTTATTGCCAAAAAGGATTTTAAATTATGGCACAGAAGATTGGGTCACATTTGTGACAAAAATTTGAGTGAAGTGAAAAATGCGTCTATTGGTATTGTTTTTGACAAAGGGAATAACGAGCCTTGTGTGGTTAGCGTGAAGGGCACACAAACCCGAAAGCCAATAAGAGAGGTTGGTACAAGGGCCACAAAATTATTAAAATTAATACACTCCGATGTCGTTGGGCCACTAGACGTGAATTCTTTTTCTGGTGCTCGATTTCTGGTTACTTTTGTGGATGACTATTCCCGGAAATTATTTGTGTATCCACTCAAGAGAAAATCCGAAGTTTTTGACACTTTCGTTAAGTTCAAGAAAATGGCTGAGAACCAGTGTTCAACAAGGATAAAAATTTTAAGAACAGACAAAGGTGGCGAATATGTAAATGCTAACTTCCAAAGTTTTTTGAAGGACTGTGGTGTAATACATCAAAAGACGTGCACATATTCTCCAGAGCAAAATGGCACCGCTGAAAGAATAAACCGGACTTTGATGGAACGTGCGAGATGCATGTTAATAGACAGCGGATTAGATTATCGTTTTTGCGCAGAGGCTGCCAACACGGCGTGTTATTTAATTAACAGGGTCCCTTGCCGTGGTAAAAATCTAAGTCCGGAGGAAATTTGGTCAGGACGGCGTCCTAATTTGAAATTTTTGAAAGTTCGGCTGTCCTGCTCTTGTACACATTCCAAAGGAAAAAAGGCGTAAGCTGGAGCAAAAATCTATTGAATGCATCATGATAGGGTACAGTACAGAAAGCAAAGCATATAGATTGTTCAATCCAGAGGACTACGGAATACTTATAAGTCGTGATGTCGTGTTTTTAGAGGAAAGCAAAATCAGCCTAAAAAGGAAAACAGATTTTTATTATCCAGAATTGCTTCAGGCTTATGATAGTGTCAATTCAGGGGAGAGCAGCACTAAAGTTGAATCGACACCGGAAATAGATCCAATACAGAACGAATCGAGCCCTGCTATGGAAAATGAAACAGATGACAGTAGTAATGATGACTCTGTTGAGTGGTCGTCACCTATGACATCACCCGTGGAAGATGATGGTGGCGAATGAGCTCCAAACCCGTACGAAGCACAAAACATTCCAGTTGAAGGAAATATCCGTCGGTCTGAACGTATTGCCAACAGAAATCAGCGATCGACAAATTTTTGTGCAATGCAGTACATTTCTGATGATCCAGGTACAGTAAAGGAGGCATTGTCGTCAGAAAACTCAAGTAAATGGAAAGCTGCAATGAAGGAGGAAATCGATTCGTTAATCGCGAATAAGACGTGGGTGCTAGAAGATTTACCACCGGGTGAAAAAGCCATAAAATCAAAATGGGTGTTCAAGACGAAAAGAGATGAACGTGGTAATCCCAAACGTTGGAAGGCTAGACTAGTGTCGAAAGGTTTTTCACAACGTGAAGAAATCGACTATACGGAAACCTTCTCACCCGTTGTCCGGTATGATTCCATCCGTTATTTGCTGGCGTTGGCTGTTAAAAATGACATGTTTATCCACCAAATGGATGCAGTAAGCGCATATTTAAATGGTACGCTGAAAGAAACTGTTTTTATGCAACAACCTGAAATGTTCGATGATGGTTCCGGAAAGGTATGCAAGTTGCGGAAATCAATATATGGTCTAAAACAGTCGGGCCGTGTTTGGAATGAGACGATCAACAACGAATTGCTGAAAATAGGTCTTGTGAGAGGTGAGGTGGATCAATGCGTCTACCATAAAATAAGTGATGGCCTAATGCTGTACGTAGCCATTTATGTCGAGGATGTCTTGATATTTTCTAACGACCTTAAAGCGATAGAATCTTTAAAGTCGAAGCTGGGGAACAAATTTAAAATGAAGGATATGGGGGAAGTATCATCGGTGCTTGGTACAAAAATCACCAGGGGCGAAAATTTTATTAAGATTGACCAATCACGTTATATTGCTGATGTTCTGGTACGTTTTGGAATGAGTGAATGTAACCCAATCTCAACCCCAATGGATTACAATCAGAAATTGTCAGTGAACATGTCTCCTGAAGATGAAGAGTCTAAGCGACGAATGTCGAATATCCCATATATACAGGCTATTGGTTGCCTATTATTTGATGCCCAAATTACTCGACCCGACATTTGCTATGCGGTAAATGTACTTACTAGATTTGGAACAAATCCTGGTAAACCACACTGGGAGGCAGTTAAACGCGTGATGAGATATTTGAAAGGTACAATCGACAAGGGAATCACTTTCACGAAGCAAATAGAAGATGGTATGAAAGGCTATTGTGATGCAGACTGGGCCGGGGATGTTGACGACCGCCAATCCACCACCGGCTATGTCTTTGTATACCAATCAGGCGCAATTGCCTGGTCTACAAGAAAGTAAAAGACAGTGGCATTATCTTCGACGGAAGCAGAGTTCATGTCACTGACTGCTGCTATCCAAGAATCAGTATGGCTGAAACGCCTTGAAGCTGAACTCAACCCTAACAGCAGCAAAAGTATGTTGCTATATTGTGACAATAAGGGCGCCATACAAGTCGCTCTTAACAATAACTATTCACCAAGAACTAAACATGTGGACATAAAGGCCAAGTTTATCAGACAGAAAATTGATGAGAAGGAAATCGTTTTGAAATACTTGTGCACAGATAAAATGGTTGCCGACGTATTAACGAAAGCTGTTACTCCTCAGAAATTGAATTATTTTGTAGAATATTTTGGTCTTTACTAACCCACATAGTATATATTGAATTGAATTGTTAATTTAATTTTTTGATTGTAAAGAGTGTATGAGAAATCATTTGATTTTGGAATTGTTTCATTCAGGGAGAGTGTTGTGAAATGAATGAAAATATTAATACCCTGTATTTCTCATATACTTTATTTAATTTGATATTTTTTATATTATTCCTCTGTTTAGCAACTCTATACATAAAGGCATTAGATTGTACAAACTTTTGTAGTTTAATAAATAATTTAAACCCAACAGTATATGATATCGCTTAAGTCTTCTCAGTTCTTCAGTGTCATCCAGTGAGATATCGCGAGTGGCTACTTAATCTATTAAGATAGTTTTCGCTATAATTCTTTATTTTATCCTTGACTTTTGCCACGTATGGAACATTGTGTCATTTATTATTATTATTTGAATTGTATACAAATCATTATTGTATATCACATCACTGCATACACTCCTATAGTACTATATGCATAGCTGCCAAATGGATGATCAAATTATCAAATATTAGAAAAATAATCGTCAAAGACGTTCATGGAAATCGCAAAAAAAAAAAATCGTCAGGAAATATAAATAAATAAATAAACGTTAAAAAATTATAGTGAAACATATAAAGTTAAGTCAATCCACATATTTTATTTCATATATTTACATATGTATATATATATAAAAAAATTTTATATAAATCAGGGGTTACCAACTTTTTTTTGGTTATGGTTAGTGAGTAAGAGAGAGAAAATAAGTTGAGAGCTTATAGTCATAGAAAAATGTTAGTAACATACACTATTCTGATTTTCATTTCATCAACATACATAAAGTAATAAACGTTCGATTTAATAATTAGTTAATGTTTTTTAGATATTTGCTGAGAACTAATTTTGGGTCATAAATTACCGCTCCTACTAATAAGCAACCTTTTAATTTTTCCATAATATTGCTTTATGTTTATAAAAAAGTTGTTCTCTTTCCACATCATCTAAATTATTTACTTGAGTATTAAAACAATCAAAATGTGTTTAAAGAACATATAAGACTGAATTTTAAAAAATGGTTTTTTTTTATCATAAAATAATTTTTGAGTGTAAACTTAGAAAAAAAAAAAAATATTGTAGTATGCGCTGAAATGTGTGCTTGCCGAAATCTGGTCGATAACTAAACAAAAGAGCATAAGCATTGTGTGTGAATTCTCTCTGCACAATTGTGCTATGAAATGGTAATCCCATTAATACTTAATACTCTCTCTACATTAATTAAAGAATTTGATAATACTAATATTTTTTTAAAATAAATTTAGTTAGGGGTGGAAATTAAAAACTACCATCCCTCATTTTCATTTCTAATCTTTTTTAAAATTTAAAAAGTTTTATATCTGGTTTAACCAATGTATCCTAGTGATATTTAAGCGCATAGGAAGTTGGAAGGTCTTTAGGTTCTGACCATGAAAATTCACTGTAATGTCCATTAGAATTGACACATTTTTCAGTGTCTGAGCTTCTTAAGACGTTGCAAGAAATACTTCAATTCATCTGATCTTCGTGGTATTTATACCGCTCATATCCAAAAGAGAATGGAATACAACTCTTATGTATAGGCTGGTGGCAACATATATTTTGAGACTTTTCGATCGCTCGGTAGGGTATCGAACTGCATTGATTCATTGGTGCGTTGTTGCAATTGGGCTTGTGTTTCACTGTTCTATCGATGTTACAACGGATTTTGCTCCAAGAACAAAAGGGGACTTGTTCCCAAGAATCATGTATTCGACGTCTTTCTGAACGACCACATCCATATGTGGCCGATTGGCCAGTAGATTGCACTATATATTATAGATAGGATTCAGTCTTTAGCGGAACGTATTTGGAACTCCTTTCGTGCAGAGATTGTAATTTTTTTGGCTTTTTTTGTTATCACTAGCCTAAATTTGCAATAGTAACAATAGTGAATAGGAACACAAAATTTAAAATTAATATTATATTTTTGGAGCACAAAATCGTAAAATCTGGCAGCTATGACTGTATGTAATGCTGTATGAAAAGGAAATGGTTATTGCTCCGTAATAAATAATTTACAAGAGTTTTTATTTTATCGCTAAGTTTAAAGCTTTTATTATATTAAATTAATAATTTTTTAGAGAATGACAAAAATCGAAAATCGCTTCAAATAAAATGCCCTAATGGACGAAGTACAGGAGATAAATTTTCAACAGCCGTATCAAATGTTGTAGGCCAACGTAAATCAATTTATATAAAACGAAATTCTGTTGATAATGACAATGAAATTAGATCGTCGTACAGCCTACGATGTAACAATTTTAAACAGCAAATATTACAGCGTTGCCGGCAAAGTCGAGTTTTAGCATTTGAGACTGCATACAGTAAAGATTACTTGCAGAACTGTCGAAAAATTGGAGAAGGGGCTTTCGGGGAAGTTTTTCTTCATTCGAATCGCCGACAAAATCATCAAAAGAATTATGAAAATAATGCGGAGACTGTTCTAAAAGTAATACCAATTGAAGGTAAACAATTAGTTAATGGTGAAGTTCAAAAAACTTTTGAACAAATTTTGCCAGAAGGTAATAATCTCAATGGAACTTTGCTGCCTTAAGCAGTAGTTTTGTTAGTGTGAAAAAAGTAAGTATTTTGCTATTTACCGTCATTTAAAATTATTTTAAAAATATATGTACATTGCAGGTTAAATGTGTTAAAGGCCAATATCCAGGGCATCTTCTTAAGTTATGGGAAGATTATGACTTAGAAAATGAATCTGAAAACGAACATCCTAAATGTTTTACAAGCAATCAGCAATACATTATATTAGAATTGGCTTTCGGTGGCAAAGATCTGGAATCATTTCAGTTTAAAAACGCCGAACAGTCTTTTTTTGCATTACAACAAGTAAAAAATTAACATGTCTTATCATTGAGCAAGTAGTACTCTAGTTTTCCTTTTAGATAATATTAACTTTGGCTGTTGGAGAAAATGAATATCAGTTTGAGCACCGTGATTTACATTGGGGTAACGTTTTAGTCCTTAACACGAATCAGTCTAATATTTCTTATAGAATTGGTGAAAAAACATTGACTATACCCACTAAGGGTATTAAAGCTACCATTATTGACTACACATTATCACGTATGACTTTTAATGACTATTGTTTCTACAACGATCTTTCAACTGACGAAGAACTTTTTCTTGCTACTGGAGATTACCAATTCGATATATATCGTATGATGCGTAAAGTTCTTAAGTAAGTCTTATCGTAATCCTTGTTTTTCTCATAATTTTAAATTTAATATTTCTTTTTAGCAATAAATGGGAAGTTTTTGAACCAAAAACAAATATATTTTGGATATCATATATTATATCTAAATTTATTGACGGAGTTTCCTATAAAAATATCCGATCTAAAAATCATTTGCATTATATGCATAAACTCAAACAGCTGCAAAATTCAATCCTTACATATAAAAGCTGTTTGGACTTGGCCGAAGATGTGACAATTTTCAAATAGTATATTTTTGTTTATTTGTTTAGTTTAAAAATACTTTTTTATTTATTAATATGCATTTATTTTTGCTTATTGTGAAACGATTCTATTTCTTAGCAACATAATATCCATTTTAGAATGAAGTTTTTTATTTTTATGAAACTGAATTTTGATTTAAATAATTAATAATTTTATTTATTTTTTTAAAGTTAAACATAGTTCAACACGATATTATTCTTTTTAACAGTATTGGTAAGATATAATAGGCATTAGTAGATTGATTAAATCGAAAATTTGGATAAATAATTATGTCTTGTATATTATTGTTCGTTAAAAAAACGTTAAGTTCGTAATTTCGTTCTGTAGTTCATACCAGAACAAGTGTCTAGTTCATTAATATACAAGTGTCTATCAGAAATTTGTTTACGGAATCTAATACAATTAGGTTTCAGAGCTTTATTAAATCTAGAGAAAACTAATCATTTATAAAGATATTCCTCATTAATTAATCTAATGAACTTACCCTCAAAGATAATTCAAAAAAATGTAAGGCTAGCAATATGAAATGCTAATGAAAGGACTACTCATAGAAATGAAATTGAAAATATTGTTACATTTTACCTTTTCAAAAACGTTTAAAATAAATAAAAACAAATAAGTGTTTAGTTTCAATTAAACTCTTTATTGTAGGCACTATTTATGTGTTTTCATAATTGTTTACAACTTATATGATGCACACAACAATAATCATAATATATATTATTTCTAAAGTACTTTTTTTTGTCGGTTGCAAATATCTCCCATACCACCGCATCAAATTTAATGAATGATATCTCATTTTAAAGCTTATATCTAACACTAATGACGAAAAATAATTAGAATTTGAAAAATTAATATTTTCGTTGATAAAAATTATAGTTTATATAGAACTGCATGATAATATTGTTGTCATTATGATCCTATGTTTTTGTTCAAGTGTAGTAATACAGGGTCGCTTAATAGTAATGCAGTTCTACATAATATAGTACGTATTCAAATCCATTTTGGCAATACCGCTATTTACTATAATGCCGTTTATTACTAAGTCAGTTACATATAATATAAATAATATGTTTTGGCAGTACTTTGCAGTAGTTGTTAGATCAAGTGCAATAAACAGGGTTGCTTAATTGTAATGCTATTCCACATAATAATATATAAAGTTGTAAAAGCCATTTTCGTAATGTCGTTATTGTCATTGCATTGTTTGTTTTATGAAGTGTAGTAATACGGTGTCTTCTAATATATGTATATGTACATATATATAGTGTCAGCTGATATTTAACAGTTAAATAGGTTTTAAGCAAAATAAGAATAAAAATAACGTGCAACGTAAGAATATAAATAACGTGCATTTGAAAAGACAAATGCAATTATAATGTTAATCAGAAATCTTAATGCTAAACAGGGGTTAATAAATGGAACCAGGCTAATCGTAACAAACTTGGGAGAGCACATCATATCAGCAAAAATTATTCATACCGATAAAACTGTACTCATACCCCGAATCAACCTACTGTGCCTTTCCGAATGACACGAAAACAATTCCCTGTGAAAGTTGCTTTTGTTATGACGATAAACAAAGCACAAGGTCAAACCCTTCAAAAACTAGGATTGTATTTATCTTTTCACATGGGCAGTTATACGTGGCTTTTTCTCGAGGGCGTACGTTTAAAGATAAGATATATATTTTTGTTTGTATTAAGGATTCGTACGGGCAAGAAGTTAATGATGACTAACATTGTATTCAAACAAGTATTATAAAAGCATTTAAACATATGTATGCATGTATGTATGTGAATATGTATGATATATTATGATTTCTAATACTTTTATACTTTAAAAAAAAGTTTTTATTAATTATTTTCATTTTATGTTACAAAAATGACAACTAACGGTGCGAAATATTCGCACGGGTCATCTAATTGCTTGTTTAATATTCTGGTCTGCTTACAAACTTTTTGTATAGAACAACACATGTTCCTTAGATTTGTATGCGGAGATCTTCAAACCACAACTGTCCTCTTCATACTCACCTACTCGTTACCTTCTGTGTCTTCGCTTTTTATATGCCCACGTAATCAGAATGATGAATGTTCTTGAAGTGGAACGTTCGGTGTTTCGACTTTTCGAGAAGTCTATCGCGACTTAATTGTTGTTTGTGTATTTTATTCACATTACTTGTTGTTGCGTTCGTTTAGTTGTCTATCACTTTTCCTCACACTAATGTTATTGGTTTATTTGTAACAAGCTCGTTACAGTTGATGGTATAGCTTTTGTTTTGCGTTTTAATGCTAAACGATGATACTCCGTTTCTATTTCCGTAACAATATGATAATACTAGCAGATTTATACAATAAATAAAAATCCGGTTTCGAAACCGGCTCCTTAAAAAATGGAATTTTTCAAATTATTCGGAAACTGGTTTATCAAACAACTCAGTTTTTTGAATACTCGAAGTCCTAAATATAAATGCATGAAATTTGCACGTTTTCAGCCCCTTTCCCCCTTTTTGGATCCCTTTTGGTTCTACTTTAAAATCGGAATACCTCCAAAAGCTATTTGGGAAACCAAGCTAAATCGTAAAAAAGTATCTATTACCATTTTTCCCCATTTGTCCCATTTTTTCTCTCCTTTTGGTCAAAATTTTAAACAGATTTATAGCCAATATACTGCATCGACAAAAGTCCGATCTATATCTCAAATTTCAAGAAAATCGGTCCAGGCGTTCAGGCGTGATTGGCTAACAAACAAAAAAACAGACTTACAGAAAGATTTATAATATATATCAGGATATATTAGGATTGTTAATAGTGTTTATATTTTTTATTTATTTCCCTCCAAGAAATGGTATGAAAACTTATTTAAGGAACTTGGCTCACAATTCATTGTTGGAGTTAAATTTAACGTTTGATAAATACGATAAAACGCTGCTGCAATACCTAATCTTCTAGAGTTCTTTGTTTTAAAAGGAAAAAAGGTGCTGATTTAAGATCTGGTCACAGTTCTATAATTATGACTCTGAACACAGACATGCAACTGTTCGGATCATGAATAGATTAAAACTTAATTTTGAATACACAAATCCAAACCAATTGTAGCTTAGAAGATGCTTTTGAATCATTTACAACTTTGATTCATGAAGCAGCAAGTATATCAACGCCACCACAACAATTAGCAAATGTTGGCAACACCAAATAAGCAACTTCTATGTTATTTGTACTAAAATTATAACTGTCGTTTTTATATTGTCTTATATACCTACATAGTTTGCCGCTATTACTTTTTGTTATGTTGATTGTACATTGTTAAGTCGTCCAGGAAACATCACATAGTCATATACGCGGTTAACTTTGGATTAGAATTAAACTCCATCGTTTCACTCAACCACCTGATAATCATAACAGTTGGCGACGAGGATTTTAAACATAAAAAAAAAAAATTGCAACGACATTGCAAAACAAAAAAAAACACGATCGTTTTATTTTTTTTGTTGTGAGTGAAATTATTAAACACAATGACTTCTTTGGAACAAGTGGTTGGACAGCTCCTGGCGCGTCAACAAGAGCCTATGGAAAAACAACACCAACTAATGGAAAGACTGATTATGGCTACACAAGGATCAACGGCAAGTAATGTAAGTGGGTCAACAACACCTTCTGCAAGTGTAACTGCCCCAGAAGCCTTGATGGACATTTTATCGAAAAATATACGTGAGTTTACCTACGAACCTGAGGAAAACCAGATTTTCAGCACTTGGTACGAGCGCTATAAAGATGTTTTCCGGGTTGAAGCAGATCAACTTGATGATGCTGCAAAAGTGAGGTTATTGTTGAGAAAGGTTAGTAACGGCGTTTTTAACAAATACAAAGACTATTTACTTCCAAAACAGACTCGAGACGTCACATTCCAACAAACAGTGGACATTTTGAAAAAACTTTTTGGAAGGAAAGAGAGTCTATTCAGTACTCGTGTAAAATGTATAACAAATGTAAAAAAAGAAGACGAAGACATAATCAGCTACGCAGCCAAAGTAAATCGCCATTGTGAAAATTTTTTAATAAATAAATGCACTGCTGATAATTTTAAATGCCTTATATTTGTAAATGGCTTGTCATCGCATAAGGATCAAGAATATAAAGCGAGACTTTTGACTCTACTAGAGTCTGAAACGGAGCAAAATCAGTTGAAATTGGATAATTTAGTCGCTGAAGTAGAACGTATCAACAGTCTTAAACGCGATATTTCAACAAATGAAAATTATAACGTCAACTCAATTCATAGTTCCAAGCAACGTACACCACAGAATGCTAATAAGCCCCTCAAGCCAAGGCGACCGTGCTGGCAATGTGGGAATATGCATTTTGTCCGGGACTGTGGATATACAACACACAAATGCTCACAGTGTGGTAAAGTTGGACATAAGGAAGGATTTTGTTCATGTTTTCCGGATAAAAAGCCAAATATAAGCAAAAATAATCAGAAACATCAAAGTAAAAGTAATTTCAACAAAACGCGTAAAACAATAAAAAGCGTATATGCAACAACAGCAGCATGTAAAAATAGACGATTCATCTCACTTCAAATTAACAATGTAAATCTCTCTCTTCAACATGATACTGGTTCGGACGTCACGATTATCTCAAAGAAGAATTGGGTTAAAATTCGTAAACCAACTTTAGAAATTTCTCAGCACAAGCCACGAGATGCTTCTACAAATGAAATTAACATAATAGGTCAGTTTCAGTGTACAGTGGTTATCAATAATCAAAACCAAACTTGCAACATTTTGGTATCATCACTTCCTGATTTAAATCTTTTCGGTTCTGACTTAATGGAACAATTTAAATTGCGGAACCAACCCATTGATTCTTATACATCGTGTAAACAACTTCAAGTTAACAACGCACTCACAGAATTTGAATTGCGTAAAACATACCAAGAAGTTTTTAGGAATGAAATTGGACACTGCACTCATTTTAAAGTTCACCTACAACTTAAACCACAAGCTGTTCCTGTTTTTCGTCCTAAAAGGCAAGTAGCGTATGCAGCAAAAGATCAACTAGACAGTGAAATTCAAAAACTTGAACGTGAAGGTATCATTTCACCAATAAATTTTTCTGAATGGGCTGCACCCATTGTGGTGGTGAAAAAGGCTTCTGGTAATCTACGTATTTGTGGGGATTATTCCACTGGACTAAATGATCAGCTAGAACCTCACACATTTCCACTACCTCTTCCAGATGAAATTTTTATAAATTTTAACAACTGTTCAATATTTTCAATAATTGATTTAAATAATGCCTACATGCAAATAGAAGTCGACGAGGACACGAAAAAACTACTAGTTATTAACACTCATCGTGGCTTGTACACTTTTAATCGACTTGCCCCAGGTGTGAGATCGGCTCCTGGTGCTTTTCAACAATGTATGGAATCAATTATTTCTGGTATTAAAGGCGTTTTTCCTTATCTGGACGATGTTATTGTAGCCACACCAACACGCGAAGAAAATATAGCAGCTGTAAAACAGGTATTTGAACGTTTAAAAAAGTACAACATTACAGTGAATTTTGAAAAATGCAAATTTTTTAAAACTTCGTGTACATACCTTGGTTACCATTTCGACAAAAAAGGCGTTTATCCAGATAAAAATAAAATTAAAAAAATTTTACAATTTTCGCCTCCCAAGAATATTAGTGAATTGCGGTCTTTTCTAGGAGCAATTAACTACTACGGTAAATTTCTACATGAAATGAGAAAGCTTAGAGATCCTTTGGATAATTTACTCAAGAAAAACACAGCATGGAATTGCTCATCATCATGTCAACGCAGTTTTGAGCGGTTTAAACAGCTTCTGTCATCTGATTTGTTGCTTACTCACTTTGATCCAAAGCTTCCTATCAAAGTAGCAGCTGATGCCTCAAACGTAGGACTGGGTGCATACATCTGTCATGTTTTTCCTGATGGTAGCGAAAAAGCAATTTATCATGCGTCAAGGTCTCTCACTCCAGCTGAGAAAAATTACTCTCAAATTGAAAAAGAAGGATTGGCGCTGGTTTTCGCTATAGTTAAATTCCATAAATATTTATTTGGTAGAAAATTTATTCTTCAAACGGATCACAAGCCCCTGCTTTCAATTTTTGGAAATAGAAAAGGAATTCCGGCACATTCTGCAAACCGTCTCCAGCGATGGGCTCTTACACTCATGTCGTACGATTTTACTTTGCAATACATTTCAACTCATGAATTCGGAGCAGCTGATATTTTATCTCGGCTAATTTCCAATGTACCAAAACCAAACGAAGACACTATCATCGCTTGTATTCAATTGGAAGATGACATCAAAAAGATAATTAACGATATCACAAATGCTTTGCCGGTAACATTCAACATGATTTGTGCTGGTACTAAAAAGGATTCAAATCTCCAAGATCTTATAAAATTCTTACAAACTGGTAAGTGGCCAAATGAAAAATCTCCTGATATTCAGTGTTATTTTTCGAGAAAACAAGATTTAAGTATTGTTGATGATTGTGTTATGTACGGGGAGCGTATTATAATTCCCAGCTGTTTTAGAAAACGCATTCTAAAAGAATTACACAGAGGTCATCATGGCATCGAGAGGACAAAGGCACTGGCTCGCAGCTATGTTTATTGGCCCCATATAGATGATGAAATTAAAAGGTATGTACAGAATTGTACCAAATGCTCTTCAGTAGCAAAATCGTTACCAAAGACTTCACTTTATTCATGGCCATTAACAAAACAACCTATGGAAAGAGTTCACATAGATATAGCCGGTCCTGTTGACAATTTTTATTATTTCGTAATAGTAGATTCATTTTCGAAGTGGCCACAAATTTATCAAATTAAATCGATTTCTTCAAATTCAATTATAAATTGTATGCGCGATTTCACTTCATTGTTTGGAAACCCTGAATTAATAGTGAGTGATAATGGAACTCAGTTCTCCAGCAGCATGTTTTCCAAATTTTGTCAAGAAAAAGGTATTTTACACAAATTCACAGCCATACCACCCTCAATCAAATGGTCAGGCAGAAAGATTCGTTGACACTTTAAAGCGCGCTTTAAAAAAACTCCAAGGAATTGGCACTTCTAGTGAAAATCTACAAACATTTTTAAAATGTTATCGTTCTTCACCAAATCCTAGCTCTGGTGGCAAATCGCCTTCTGAATTGTTCGTGGGGAGAAAAATAAGGATTAATCTTGATCTACTTAAAAAACCTACAGAATCCAAATTACAACGAAACGAGAAATGGAAGAACAATTTAACAAACGTAATGGTGCTAAAGAGCGGATATACAATATTGGTCAGGAAGTTTACGCTAAATTATACAAGTTGAATAAATCTGAATGGTTCCCAGGTATTATCAAACGAAAACTCGGAAATGTCAATTACGAAGTCGAAATCGAAAACATTCCTGAATTTCGTGCAGTTAGGTCTCATACAAACCAACTAAGACCTCGTTATTCTGAATCTCAAAACATAGCAGCTAAGGATGTTTTATTTGATTATTTCAATTTAACAGCTCTACAGACTCCACCTAGAGATGAAAATAATAGAGACAATGAAATTGAATATGTACCACTCACTGATGGACAGACTACATCTACAAATGATTTGCAACCTGTTCACGATCCACTTCTAGTTACTTCACCATCTGGTTCAACAAACGTGAATAGTCAACCGACAACTTTAGAAAATTTAACGTCAACATTAGAAGAAGGTGCATCGACTAGTAATTCAACAACAGATCCTGTAGTTCAAACAGATGAAGCTTCTCCAGCTCTTCGAAGGTCCAATCGTAGAAAGCGTCCTCCTGTATGGACTCCAGATTATCATCTTTTCAAAAGAAAGAGAGATGTTGGCAACACCAAATAAGCAACTTCTATGTTATTTGTACTAAAATTATAACTGTCGTTTTTATATTGTCTTATATACCTACATAGTTTGCCGCTATTACTTTTTGTTATGTTGATTGTACATTGTTAAGTCGTCCAGGAAACATCACATAGTCATATACGCGGTTAACTTTGGATTAGAATTAAACTCCATCGTTTCACTCAACCACCTGATAATCATAACAGCAAATTATCAGTTGAAATCAGATATCGTGTTGCAAACAAGAGAAAAATTTATTAAAGTACTAGAAGTCCGTCAGGCAAAACAGAACACCACAATCCTGAAAAAATTAATTAAAGAATATAAAGATTTACGTAAAAACCATTTGAAAAATCTAACTCATCTATCAAATGACGGTGAAAATAATTTACGCCATGCAACAAAATATTTAAAGACGCACATGAAAATTTGTGCAGATCAAATTTCAATCAAGCAAATGCTTTTAAAAGGCACTTGCATACCATTTTTAATCCATTTATTTTAAATAACCCTCCTTTTACGAATGCCAGTGGACGAGAATTTATAATAAATTCAACTTCAATAAGCGCGTTTTTCAAAGTTTCATCATTGAAATCCATTTTGGGATGTGCGTTGTGTAAAACTGTCTTAACGGAACGAATAGCCCTCTCTCAGGTACCACCCATGTGGGGAGCTGCAGGTGGGTTGAAAAACCATTCTATATCATCAAAGGTTTTCACCAATGCTGAGCGATCCAATTCATGAAGTTTCTCACGCATTATCTCTCCGTAGCTTTAAAATTGGTGCCGTTATCGGTATAAATTTGTCTGGGGTATCCATAACGTCCAATAAAGTTCCTTAAACACATTATACAGGAACCTGTATCAAGGCTATGTGCCACTTCTATGTGGACAGCTCATATTGTTAAACAAGTATAAATTACTCCCCATCTCTTCTCAGATATTCTTCCGATGCATACGGTAATGGGGCCGAAATAATCTATACCAGTAAAGGTCTCTCAAATATTCCAAGCCTAGCTAGTGGTAGTGATGCCATTTGAGGGATAATTGGCATGGCTGTCTCATTTTTACATCTTTGACACTTATTCCGTACTTTACGGTGTAGTACTCGTAGTCGTAAAATGTAATACAGGGTTTTCAGGTTATTGACGACCGTTTCGTGGGAAACGTGATGGTGACACTCATGAGCATATTTTATAAGTAACATGGTTACATTATGATCTTTCGGTAGAACAATAACTTCAGTATGGCAACTAAGGTGCTCAGTTCATCCACGAACTTTCAAAAGACCATCATCATCCAATTTCAAACAGCACACTTCATCTGAATAAACATCAGACTGAGCTTCCTTGTACAATATATTTCTGGCTTTACGAATCATCTCGTAGGTAACCCCATTTGGGACTACTGTTTTCCACATTTAGATCTTAGTTTCTCCAAGTAAAGCAGGAATGTTGCGAGTGCTCGATATAAACGTTTCCAATCAGAGAAATATTCGGTATTCAACGATATAGTATAACCTCTGACATATCTGGCGGACCTAGGTTGTCACATTGCGGCCAACCATTTTCATCACCCAACAGAAAATCTGGGCCGTTTAACCACAATGATGTATCAACTTTAGTAGTAACTCTTGTTGGAAGGTCAGCAGGATTCATTTTGGATGGGACCCATTTTCATTATTGTACCTCGGACGCATCCTGGGTCTCTCTCACTCTGTGCATCACAAATTGTTGCATTTTTCTTGGGTCCATACGTAGCCATCTTTGTACCGTCTTAGAATCAGACCACCAGTCACACGAGTTTATCGGTATGCGTTCAATTCTGGTTATCCGTTGAGCTATTCTCATTCCCAGCACAGCTGCCTGTAGCTCCAACCTCGGTATAGACACCGGTTTCAACCTTCGACTTGGCCATTACGATAATGGTACAAACATTCTCTCTGCATTGGATTTTCATATAACATATTGCGGAATATCCGAGCTCTCCAGCATCGACAAAAGTGTGTAGTTGAATGTTTTCCGCAGACTTTGACTGAGGCGAATAAAATCGCGGGACCTCCAGCATAGTAATGAGAGTCAAGTTTTCTTTCCATTGTTGCCATTTCACGACAAGATGGGGAGGCAGTTCATCGTCCCAGGTAGTATCTGATCGCCAAATTACCTGCAACAGTATTTTCAAACCTATTATGTAGCAGGATACGAACCCCATAGGGTCATAAATGGACGTCAAAACCTTCAGAACTTCTCTTTTCGTAGGTACTATCTGTTCACTTAAAATATTTCGTTGGAATCTAGGAAATCTGTACGTAAATTTAAAGACATCTTTAGTGGGGTCCCAGTGGACCCCTAGAACCTTCTCAGTCATCCCCAGCTGGACACGGGCGTACGTGTCTAAGCTTTTGTCTTCTACATGAAGTCTTACAGGTATTATTCTAAACAAAGTTGCATTTTCACTCTCACGGTGTGCGTTTACGTTGGCAGCTTTACTTGCCCTTTCAGTCACGTTCGGCGCTGCTTTTGAATGTGATTTATTGTCGTGCAGTAATGGATGATGTTTTGTTTTACAACCTTCAACACCACAAATCCTGTGCGCAAAACATTTACGCTTATGTATTTCAAACATTTTCTGCAAATATTCTTATCCCGAACAATTGACCACCTTTCATCAATAGGCAACCCAATAAATTTCGAACAATTCGATAATTTATGATCTGGTCTATTACAAGCAAAACATTGCGGTTCGTTTTTCACCTCGGATTCGGTATCCGCGTTGATAACTTCACTCCTCTTTGAGTACACTGGGGACGTTAACTGCAATGCAGCATCCGCTATAGAATACAACCAGTAATCAAACACCTTCAGAGTTGGGATACCATTTGGCTTTGGTAACATTACCCATTGCAATTTATAGTTGTTCGATAATTTTTCTAACAACTCTTTCACCAACATTGGATTGTTAAGATGATCGTCTAATTTACAAGCTTCAATCGTTGATTGATAATTTGTCCTTTGGGTGTGACATTTGTCTCGACTTTTCGATCATACGCTCCAGAATAAACTCAGGGCGACCAAAGAACATTCTCAATGTCTGCACTATCTCTGGGACCATATCGGGTAGCAAAAGTTTGCTGCGAACAATTTCACGAGCCTTACCTTTTAACATTGTTGCAAACGAACGAATTGTTGCAAAACTGCTGTACTATTCTCAAAGCTACTTATAAATAATGGCCAATCTTCTGGATCACCGTAGAACGTTGGTAATTCTTTAGGAAGTACTTGCCTTGCAGCTATCTGTTGTGTTGTAGGAAAACTATCGATTAGGAGGATTTACAGTTGAATTATCATTTCGTCGATAGTTGTTTGGATTTTCTCCAAACTGTTGTAAAATTTCAATTTTTTCAAATGTTCGTTAATGTTTGTGTGCATGCAGTTGCCTGCTTGTTATGTCGATGTTACATTTTTCTCTATACTCCTCTACATTCAATCGATGACGCTGCTGATGATGAAGTTATCGTAGAAACAACCGTTAATGTAAAAATACCACCAATAACAGTATTAAAATGTCTATTGGTCTCATACTTTTTTGCGACCAAAAGGAAGATTTTGATAAAATTCGTGAAGCCTTATTCAGTCTTGAATATTTCACAATAGCCTCAAAAAGCGAAAAGCCGAATAAAGCAATTTTACTTGGTTTAGATAAAACCGATCCAGCCGTTATTAAAAATCGTCTTACTAGCATGTGTCTTAAATGTATTCACGTTAAAATTGTCACTAAAACCAAAGAAAATAATGAAATTATAATTTTTATAGTATATTTCGAAAGAAAATCTATAACATTAAGGGAGCTTAGGCAAAATTATTCCTCCATAAATTTTTATTAAAGTTATACTATGTTCAGACATGCACTTTTATTAAATCAATATTTCGTGTATTGAGAACAATATTTTTAGCGTTCAGACATATAATATACGAAAATTTATTTGACAGCTGGTAAACAAAACAGCTGATTGCTTCAACAACATTGCTTTTAATTTAATCGCGAAAATTAGTGGCAAAAGGAAAAAATATTTGCTAACGATTAACCGAAACGCCGAGCTGTTGCAGTTAATAGGGACAACTTGTGACTCCACAGTGGATTTCCTCAGAAGGATGAGAAATAAAAATTTGATAATATGGGATAGCTAGCAGAAAAGAAAGCTTTTGCTTATGACACTGTCGTTGTTTACATTTGAGTTGTCAAATATCAATAGAAAGTGTTCGGAAAAATGTAATATGCTCACTGAACGTACTTATGACAGTGTTGTATTTGAAGTTTTAATCAATATTATAACAATTTATGAATTTATTGACCAATAATTAATTGAAATTTTATATGAAATATTGAGATCAATAATGCCGTTTATTGCGATTTTCTCAATATAAGTGCATGTCTGAACATAGTATTATATGGGAATATCGGAAACCCAATAGAATTAAAGTAACCCAATGCTACAAATGTTAGAAACTTTTAACGATACTGTTAAAAATTTACCAAATAACATAAAAATAATAATCCAATTTAGAAATATATATCGACGAAATTGGAAAAAGTATAGAGATATAAATGATCCGCGGCAAATGAAGCAGCTAAACAAAGAAATCTGTATTGAAACAAATAAGTTTTGAAATTTAAATTGGAATAATATGCTAACTTCTTTGGATAAGTCTTCGTCACCGTTTTGGAAGGTTTCTAAAGTTTTAAAACGAAAAACAAGTAAAATTCCTATTTTGAATGATAATAGCCAAGTAAGCTTTACACAACAAAAGAAAGCAAAAACGTTAGCTAAATGTTTTACGTCAAATCACAACACTTGAGGTTGATAATGTAGCATATTCGAAGTTGCAATGTAAATTCACGGGGCAACTACTATGTAAATAGTTCACAAATAAAACAAATTATTCAAACACTAAAGAAATAAAAAGTCGCCTGGAACTAACAGAATAAATAATCAATGTTAAAAAAATTTTTCAACTAATGGAATAAAATATCTCACTAATCTGTTTAATATCTGCCTTAAATTGTGTTACTTCCCGAAATACTGGAAAATATCTGAAACAATACCAATTATAAATCCGGGTAAACCTCCTGACTCACCACATTCATATAGACCCATTAGTCTATTGCCATCCACAAGTAAAATTCTTGAAAAAATTCTAAAAGAAAAAATTTTATTGATATGCATAATATTCTCCCTTCGCAACACTATGCTTCTCTTAGATATAAAATCAGCTTTTGATTCGGTCTGGCACAACGGTCTCATTTACAAGCTGAAGAAACTAAATTTTCCAGTTCATCAAAATTATTCATAATTTTTTATACGACAGATATTTCTCTGTACATATATCTACAACGACATCTCAAAAAATCAACATAACAGCAGGATGTCCTTTCTTCAGTCCTTTATAATATTTTTACAGCAGACATTCCTATTTTTCCTCATTATGTAACCTCAATTTTTGCAGATGACACAGCTATACTTAGCTCCGATGAATATGCAGTAAACATCAATTAGTGGAATATTATGATAAAAGGCAAAAACAAGGGGAATATATTTTACTAGGAAAAGGAAGTTATGTTTCTTACCACAAAACCCTCTTCATTTAATGGATCATGATATTAGTTGGGAAAACAACGTTAAATACTTGGGAGTAATACTTGATCCAAAACTAAACTTTAACAACCATATACCATATCTTTTCTCCCTTTGTTCCATTTTTCTCCCCTTTAGCCTATAACCTGCACAAAGCTCAATTTATATCCCAATTTTCAAGAAATTGGGTCCATGCGTTCAGGCGTGATTGGCTAACAAACAAACAAAAAAACAGACTTACAGAAAGATTAATAATATGTATATATTAGGATTAGCATATTAGGATATTGGGATTAGAATAACCTGCACACAATTTGCGCGTTTTCAGCTCCTTTCCCCTTTTTGAACCCCTTTTGGTTCTACTTTAGAAACGGAATACCTCGAAAAGCTATTTGGGAAACTTAACCAAGCTAAATCGTAAAAAATTACCTATTACCATTTTTTCTCCCCTTTTGGTCAAAATTTATAAAAGATTTATAGTCTATAACCTGCACCGACAAAAGCTCGATCTATATCCCAAATTTCAAGAAAATCGGTCCAGGCGTGATTGGCTAACGAACAAACCAACAAACATTTGGGAAACTTAACTAAGCTAAAGCGTAAAAAATTACCTATTACCATTTTTTCTACATTTGTCCCATTTTTCTCCCCTTTTGGTCAAAATTTTAAAAAGATTTATAGCCTATAACCTGCACCTGCTAAAGTCCGATCTATATCCCAAATTTCAAGAAAATCGGTCCAGGCGTTCAGGCGTGATTGGCTAACAAACAAACAAACAAAAAACAGACTTACAGAAAGATTTATAATATACTAGCAGATTGTACCCGGCGTTGCGCGGGTTATTTTTTCACCCCTTTCCTCCTTTTTGGACCCATTTTGGTTCAACGGAATACCAAATGGAAACGGAATACCTCCAACAGTTATTTGGGAAACTTAACCAAGCTAAATCGGAAAAAATTTCCTATTACCATTTTTTCTCCCTTCGTCCCATTTTTTCACCCCTTTTAGCCAAAATTTTGAAAAGATTTATAGCCCATAACCTGTACCGACAAAAGCTTCTTTTATATCCAAGAAAATCGGTTCTGGCGTGATTGACCAACAAACAAAAAAACAGACTAACAGAAAGATTTATAATTGTATTAAGATAAGGATATTGGAATTAGGATAACCTACACTCAATTTGCCCGTTTTCGGCCGCTTTCCACCCTTTTTGGACCGCTTTCCCCCTTTTTGGATCCCTTTTGGTCCAACTTTATAAACGGAACACCTCCAATAGCTATTTGGGAAACTTAACCAAGCTAAATTGTAAAAAATTATCTATTACCATTTTTTTCCCATTTGTCCCATTTTTTCTCCCGTTTTAGTCAAAATTTTGAAAAGATTTGTGGCCTATAACCTCCACCGACAAAAGTTCGATCTATATCCCAAATTTCAAGAAAATCGGTCCAAGCGTTCAGGCGTGATTGGCTAACAAACAAACAAACAAAAAAACAGACTTACAGAAAGATTTATAATATATATTAGGATTAGGATTTATATGAAATCTAAGTCTTCTATAACGCGAATTACATAACGCAGAATTTTTCTGGAACGTAACCACTGTTTTATACGACCACGAGTACGCCTGTACTATATTTATATACTTTATTTTTGTTGTATGTAAATTTTGCTAAATTATCCACTATTTTAGACGACTTCATCAGAATTATAAGTCTAACTTATTTTCGTTATTCTAATAATTTTTTTTTGTCAATTTGCTTACATTTATTTTAACCGTAGATCGAGCTTTGTATCAAAAATAACAAATTTCAATTTTTGAGACTATAATTCGAAAGAAGTTAGATGCCTGAAATTTTTTTAATTCATTAGTATTGTTATCGTCATTATTTAAAAAAAAATTTCAAACAGGGGTGAAAACAAAAAAAAAAATATTAATAAAATAAATTGTAGTCCAATATGAATCGTTTTAGCTTAGTAGACGTCAGACCAAGGTTCAAACCTCAGGTCAGATATTTCCAATTTACACCGAAAGGTTGTAATAACCGATTATGTAAGTAATATTCCTGCTACTGAAGACTCTAAAGAAGAAAAAAACGAAAGCTCATCTTATGAACTGACGAAAGTATTGGCAGCAATTGTTTATCGCCAAAGATAGTACTAGTTTAGTAGTTCGGGAAGAGAAAATACTCACAGTTTTCACGCAGATTTCTAAAAACTGTTTCTTGAAATGTTCCAGAGTCTTTCTTATTGGCCTTCTCTTCTGTGATAGACAAATATTTTAAGAAAAAAGTATTTTGTCCTAGGTTTTATTTCATTGATTTTACAGAAGGATAATATTTCGGTCAACTACGTACCTTTTTGAAAAATGAACTGAAGGTCTTTAATAATCCCAATAACTTTGTTGTTCTTGGTGCGTAACTAATTAAATTTTATGATCGTTGTAAATTTCGTTGTACACCGAAATCAAATTGGCAGTTTTAGATGCAATAACATTTACATGTGTAGCTATTACTTACAAGTTGTACATAGGAAACCTGTATCCGGGAAGTTAGAAACGAAGCAAAGAGAGAGCTAGTTATTGACATAATCGATATTCTATTGCTACGGGAAACTTTTTTTATCTCACATGACGTTGAAAAAAAATTTTCTAACGAGAGCCAGTTGGAAACTTACAAATCGCCGTAAAGCAAAGATGCTAGATGCTAAATTATTCTCATTTAGATAAAAATAAAACAAAGCTGACCTGAAGTGTTGATTTTTACGTAGAAAACCATACTGCAACGTTCATTAGGACAAAAATTTTGGCGTAAACTTCATAAAAGTGGTAACAAAATATAATATAGTTTTAATATAAAATAGTTTTATTAAATTAGAGCGCCCTAGTAGTATAGTCGGTAGTGTGCTAGACTATTAGCTTGAGGGTCGACGGACACTACACAGGTCGTATATAATTATAATATAATTTGTAATTGTATTGTAATTAATAAATAAATAAAATGAATTAAAATAAATCAAAATATTAAATTTTTTTTAACAAAATCTAACAATAATCGTGAAAACACTATGTACTACAAGTATGTATCAAAAGTGATACATAAGCTAGAATTGTGAAGTTTTTTAAGGCTCGATCTACGGCTAAATTAAACTAATTATTAACTTTTTTCACTACTAAAACTACTTAGTAGTATTTGCATCAATTTTCCCCTGTTCTTCTAAAATGTTAGTTTTTGGTGAACGCAATTTGAAAGCATTCCCCATATATCTGTCATTTTATACAAATCTGTGGAATTTGCTAATCAACATATTATATCAATAATAATCATCATAATCAATGATATGATATGATATGTTCGCCTGAAATGTAATTTCTATGTGGAGGTTGCTAGTAAACATAGCTCTAAACTTATAACTTCATATCAAAAATTATTAACTAGCTTTGATATGCTAGAAATCTAATTGATTAAAGTCGTTGTTTAAAAAATATTTGGAAAATAAAAGTGAATTTATAAATGTATGACGCAATATATTAACTTATTATTCAGCATTTTGAACAATTTTGGGAGACTTAAGATTAATACCAGTTTTGGTAGAAGTCGACGCAGTTTAGTAGGTAGTACGTTGGCTTATAAAACGTGCTTCAAATCCCTGCCCAGACATTTCGAATAAAATGAAATATGAAAGTCGTGGTCGACTTTAAACTGTTAGTCCCGCCACTCAGGGATGAAATTAAGACACAAAATATGGGTGGTGCGAGAAACAAGGTCGTAATCCTGACTGAAGTATTATAGTGTCAATTAAGTTAAGTGAGCAAAACCAATTTCGGAAAAACTAATGATTAAACCAGATTATCACTCACTACCATCACAAGTTCAGTTTTTTTTAAATTTTTGTGTTGGAGAAAGTTTGTTTAATTGCAGTTTAGTTCATTTTTACTTAAAAAATTAAAGTACCTGGCAGCATAGATCGATTGTTTCGGAAATTAAACCAATTCGAGGTGAAATTGTTCTGAAACAAGCTCTCTTTCGCTCTCTCTTCCAAAAAGGGAAAGTCAAACTACATATAAAATAAATTGTTTCGCAACAAAAATTATGTTCCGAAACCATGGGTGAATGCAGTTTGGGATACAAATATGGCACACCACAACAATGTTACCGGAATGTTGTCTGCATTTTTGACACGCTAGAAAGAAAATTGTACTGTTTTCGAGAAGTTGAGCTAGAGTTTGGGAGACAATAGCTCGTTGGACTTTTCTATAAATTAAAGTATATAATTCCGGCCCAATATAATTTTGTACCTTAGGACACTCTTTTGTAACAAACAATGAAACTCATTCAAATTTTTGTAGAATAAGCCGATGTTTTGCGATCTATTCTTGGCACAATTTTTACAGCAGATATTTTAACATTGAGAGACAAGAAAGTGAACACAACAATAAGCAATGTGAACAAACTAGACAAACAACAATGAAGTCACGATAAAGTTCTCGAGAAGGCGAAAATACGAAGATTCTGCTTCAAGAATGTTCGTTAGATTGTTTGCGTGGGCATATAAATAGGCAAGACAGATCAGGCAACCAGTCAGTCATGGGTGAAGACACGTTGCGTGTAAAGAGAACAGTCGTGGTTTGAAGATCTCCATTGTGAGCAGAATAGTTGTGTGAGAAGAATAACGAACGAATAATGTAAATATGAAAAAATTAATGAGAATATTAACACCATAAATTTATATTTTTAATTTGAATTCATTTACTACTCAAGACATATTATTTTCAGAATTATAAAAATTGCCCTATATTGTATTAAATAGCATGCAAATAAAAATTTAAGAAAAAAATTAAATGACACTTATTTTGAAATACGGTTTGTCAAAAAAATTTTTGCACATAGAGAAAAATTAAGAAAACTTCGAAAAATTCATTGATTTCTAATATAAATAATAAAATTTTTGAATTTTTTCAAACAGGATTTTATAAATATATGTTTTGTTAATATAATAAATAAAAAACTTTTATAACAATGAAAATATTCTAATGTAAAATATTAAAAAACAATTCAATCTTACTGCTGTCAAAAAAATTTTTGCACACTTGATAAAATATTAAGACTTATGCAATTTTTTTAAATTTGTAATGCTAATATTTTGTGTGTCCACCTTGATCATTAATTACCGCTTGCAGACGCCTCCTAATGGATTGAATAAGCTTCGGAAAGTCATATTCTAATGGTATTTTTTCTCAATCTTCTTTGAGGAACTTTATCAATTTGTTTTTATTTGTGGGCGATCTTTTTCCGACCTTTTTCTTTACACAGAACCCACAAGTTTTTAAAAAGGTTAATATCAGCACTTTGGGTAGGAGTATCAATAACTTTGGTGCAGTTGTAAAGTAACCTGGAGTTACATAAATAAGATTTATTTTTAGGATCATTATCTTGATAGTACTTGTAATTAAATTTATTTGGATTTACCGGGTCAATAGAACCAAATTTCTTAACACTAGCGGTCAGTTCATTTTTTAAAATTTCAAGATATTCTTCCTTAGTCCTTATTTCATCCAAAATCCTGATTACACCCTTGCTGGATATACAAGCGGATACCATTACAGACAGTTTTCCAAATTTTACTGCAGAAATAAGATTTTTATTTTCTAGTCCTGTCATAATAATAAATCATTATTTTCATCTCATTTGAGATGAGTAAGTGAAATGCATTCTGTAGCAAATCTTAATCTCTTTTCGACATTTTGTGCTAACAGCAGGGGTTTTTCCTAGTCATTCTTGAAGAATATTTGTGTTTTTAAAGAACATTTCTGATGGTTTCTTGGAAAACACGCAACCAAAAGTCTTTTTCCACTTGAATAGCTAATCATCTAGTACTGGATTGCAGGCTGTGATACAGGGTTTTAATAATTTTTCTCTCAACTCGCTGCGTCACCTTTTTTGGCCTGCCTGTGGATCGCTTTAAGTCTAGTCCTTCTTCTTTTTCAGCACGGGATATAATATTATATACAGTCCTGATGTTCAAGGAGAACATATCAGCGATTCCTTGGCAGATTTACCTTTGTAGTAGTTGAAATAGAGCAATTGTATAATATTATTGGAAACACGTTTTCCCGACATTTTTTCTATTCGGATATAAGGACACTTGTTATATAAAAAACGATCACTTCTAAACCGTTGTTTACCCCTTTCACATTCCATCTCATTTGTAAAAAACTCAAACACAACACAACATTTTTGGGAAATAACGGCATATTTTTGTAATTTTTTTATTATCTTCGTTCAATATGCAAAGATTTTTTTGACAAACTGTATGTTAGATAACAGTTTTAATTACATTAAATTTCACCCTATGAAACAAACAAGATTCCGTTTAAACTCAAAAAAGCTCAAGATTATATCATAAAATATGAAAAGGTTTACGTCCACAATTAGTATACAAACGAAAAAGCTTTGTAAAGCTTTTTTATGTACAGTTTCTTGTTCTTCTAATGTTATACAAGGATAACGAATAATCAAGTCATCATTCAATAAAGCACCAAAACACATACTGATTTATCCTCTTTTTGTCGTAAAATATAAATAAAATTTTAATCTTGCATTTAGTGTTGTGCGAAATATTAACAAAAAAAAAAAGGAAAAAATAATTAATATATAAAGCGTATATAAATACATATGTACATACACATATAAGAGAATACATATATATGAAAATAAATAATATAATTTGTGTCTTATGAATATATTAATTTTATTAATATTAAAATAATTAGTTTACAGTTAAGCAACTTCGTTTTCTAACAAATTGTTTGTGTACAAAATCGATACAGCTTGCAGTTATTTCTTCGTAGCTACTCCGTTAACTCTATTAAATATTCTTTGTTGCCGACTACTTTTGATGTCAAAAACTGTGCTGAGTCGTGCATTAACGAAAATTCATCAAGATTTTTTCGAAGAAATTCATGAAATTCACCAAAATAAAATATCCTACCCTATATTGTATGTATGAACGTATAAAACTAAATATATATGTTCAGTTAAACTATGCGGATAAATGTACGTAACTTTATAAAAATGAAAAATTAATAAAGTTTAACAGACGGTCTGCCGTTCAAAGGAAATAAAAATAGTATAAAATAGTACGAGTATACAATATACACGACATATTAATCATTCATATTCATTGTATACCATTAGGAACAATTGAATAGGTGAGTAAACTATGTATACCTATGTGGAATTTATACCGAATGTTATGAATTTATTAGAAACAAACAACATTTTTTTATAAAAACTAAATTCAATGTACAAAAAAAAAACTACAAATGTGTAAACGTATGAAAGTATGACAAAAATACAAAGGCAGATGTGCAGATGTAAATATCAACCTTTGTTCGAGCGACTTTATTAGTCACTTTATAAAATATAAACCTGTTGAGAAAGTTTGTGCACTTCACTTCACTATTAGAAATATTGTTCGAATCATTATTTGCATGCAAGCAAGCATAAAAATACGCAAATACTATGCGTAAGCAAATACTTTAAAGTTATCACTGGTCTATCTGAAGCTACATTGAATCCTTTACGTACACAATTGTTTTTATTTTTGTACAGGAAACGCATTATTAACTAGGAATATAATCTAGTGAAAGGCGTGGCGAGTGCAGCCTGTTTTCAGTTTTTGAAAATAGGTCATCTTGGGTATGTACACTCAGCGAAGTGTAATTAAAATTCGTTAATGCAAACTTACTCTAAAACAACCGTTCATGGCAGTTATTGTTTGTTTAAATTAATATTTCATTTTTAAATAGTGTAATACGGTAGTTAATAATAATATGTGCATATAATTATGAAAATCAATTAAATATTCTTTTTTATTGGATTTGTGCTAATTTTCCTTCAACTGTTCATTTACACTTATTCTCTTGTAATTCAAACTGGCTGTCAAATGTTTTCTTGTAAGTATCGAAGATAGTTAGTAGAGTGAAAGTGTGTGTATTAAAGGTTAATAGCAGATCAAAAGCGCGACTTAAGTGTAAAATGGACCAAATATACTATACTCTGAAGCACTGTAGAAGCAAACTATAGAGTGATAAGATAACTTTCTTCTTTATATTAATACGTAAATTTAGTTTTAATATAATTAAGATCCTTCGTAACAAATTTGTTTCCACTAATCCGTAAGTTTGTTCAAAAGCGATGAGTTGCCTTGGAAAACCTAATGAATGATCAACATTAATAGTTAACATAAATTGTCATACAGACTCATACAGAAACGTTAAGCAATGTTAAAAATAAACCTATGGGCCTCTTTGACACCGCTTTATATTTACCGAGTTAGGTATCAATTTTACTAGTACAATCATTCTCAAAGATAACATTATAGTCGCAAACTCAATATTATGGAGGCTTAGCAGCATTAGGTGGAAAATGAGTATATCTGGTCTTTAAAGTCGCACCCCGCCTTGAATTATTTGACTTTGGTGTGTCTTCAAGACATTCCAATTATTTCTTTAGAGATGCCATGAATTCAATTAGCCGTTTTGTACAATTCTAAAGTCTGATAAATGCCGAATGGTTATGTGATACAGTCACTCTCTGCAATAACTTTTATTTTGTTAAATAATAGTCTTTCCCCGTCAACTGACAAGACTCAATTACGCCCAATCATCAGCTGGATGAAAGTTGCAAGATTAACAGTAATCTAGATCCTGTGATATAATTTAATTTTAGCCACTTAACACATTTACTGGTTCCTATTTTGATCACTCTAAATCCTATAACATTTGGAATTATCTGTCTATCTATTCCAGCTATTGTATCAGAAGCACTTTGCCGCCATGTGTAACAAATCGAAATTCTAAAAAAGTGTATTTGGCTGTGTAGACGTCAGCTGTCAGAAAGTGTGGACCTAGATATTTGTAGAGATTTTTAAAAATTGATAAAATCTAAATAAAGTCTAATTTTTACACAGGCGTCACGATAAATGATGTTTAAGATCTTCGCGCAGGACTATAAATACTAAATAGACTCCTTGAAGTTGAGTGCTTGTAGTATATATTTTTTTTCCTCAAGAAAGTGCTTGATATAATTTTTATGTTGTTAACTGGAGATCCGTCTAGTCTAGAAGGAAGTAATGATAATCTTATGTATTATTTGGTGTTTGAATAAACTATCGAGTGATTTTTTAGCTTTATCTTCTTGGCAACACTGGTTTAAACAGCTCACGCACGTTTCGTGTTTTGTTTCACTGTCAAACATCGTCATTTTGGTCTATAATTTAACAATGAATCGTCTTACAAACGAACAACGTTTGAAAATCAAACCTTAACAAAATTTATTGCGCGGTTCTTCCATTTTATGAAAGCTAATTTTTGGCTCAATGGATAGGTAAATAAGCAGAATTCTCGATTTTGGAATGAAGATCAGCCAGAAGCATTGCAAAAGCTACCTATGCATCCAGAAAAAGTCACAGTTTGGTACGGTTTATGGGCTGGTGGCATCATTGGACCGTACTTCTTCAAAGATGCTGCGAATTGAACGTAACTGTGAATGGCGAGCGTTACCGTGAGATGATATCCAACTTTTTTTGTCCAAGAGCTTAACTTGCATGACATGTGGTTTCAACAAGACGGTGAACATTTTCGGGACCGGTCAATTGGCCGCCTAGATAGTGTGATTTAACGCCTTTAGACTATTTTTTGTGGGGCTATGCTAAAGCTCGTGTCTATATAGACAAGCCCTTTTCAATTGACGCATTAGAAGGCAACATTGAAGCATTTATTCGTGAGATACCGGCCAAAATGTTGGAAAGAGTATGCCAAAATTGAACTAAGCGGATGGACCATTTGAGGCGCAGTCGCGGTCAACATTTGCATGAAATAGTCTTCAAACATTAAATTATTTGGACCATACTATCGATCCTAATAAAGATTTCATGTATTTTTCTGAATTTTATGTGATTTATTTGAAAAATTTTCCTATTGCTCTTAAAAAAATCACCCCTTATTAACTATCTCACTTACTTTATCTCTGCTAAGAAGGTTTAACACATTCATCGGTTCCTCGGGACGTAATCGCTTACAAGGTATACAGAGGAAAACTATTTAATTTTAGCATTGAACCGGACCTAACTGCTTATGGGGTTCATAAATGCTGATATTTCGGTGTTAGGTTCATACATTGTATTGTTGTAAGCAAAATGTCAACAGACTACATTTCCACTTGTAAAAAAAGTTTTTGTCAAATAAAAGAAGTTTGAAGGGTTCGAGAAATATTTATAAAAAATAATTTTTTGAGATCTACTTAACAAAACTTACAACCTACACTATGTTATTAGACGGGTGTATTTAATTTTTTTTATTTAAATTTAACGTCTGTCTAGCTATTGTAGTCATTTGGTCGTTTCTTATAATTGTAGTACACCCAACTCTTTTTTATACGGTAGATACGTTCCTCAGAATTTCAAATAGTATGTTCCATATTATATGAAAACCGTGTAAGATGAAACAAATAATTATATTTACTTCGAAAAACCATGTAAAAAGATGTTAAAAACTATAAAATTGCATAAATGTATACAAATTGTATGTTCATGCGGCATTTTATTGAGCATTAAAACTTAAATTATATAATTCATACAGGTGAAAAATTGGTAGAGCAAGCAAAAAACAAAAGAAATCTTTCGTCCGGTAATAGAGTTTTGAACTATCGGACTACTTTCCGAAAGGTCTTGTGCCGTCGACTTTTTTTTATTAAAAAATCTTTTAGAGAAAGTTGAACTTTTGGTTTTTAAAGTTCTTTATACAACTCTTTATACCCAGCAATACAATTATTAATATCTCGTTCGAATTTTAGGGTGCGGTCCATATTGGGATCATTTTTTAAGAAATGAATCACCATACTTTTACCAAATGTTACAGTGTCATCAATTAAACTAGCAGTTAGTTGACATATTTCGGTCTTCTCGTCGTTATCGGGATTTTGAAACCGTACTAAATTAAACATTTTTTACAAAAAAAAATTTTTTTCAACAAAAACTCCTAGCGAAAATACTTCAATATTCAAGAGATATTTATGACCTTCCCATTTTGAATATACATAAAGTCGAAAAACATTCTTTAAAAACTAAAAATTTACAAACTCCGATCAACAATTTAATTCTAAGAGAAGGAACCGAAATGAAAATGAAAAATTATTTGGAGTTTTTTTATATCATGGAAATGGATAATCTTTCGACGTAGAAATATTTTCGTTAGGAGTGAAAAGGGACATGCCATATTTCATAAAAAAAATTTTTAACAGAAGTACCAAATTAATCAAAAAAAAAAAAAAAATTAAATTAAAATATTTAAAAGTACTATGTATAAACAGATAAAAAAAAAAAAAGAAAAATTATTCACACTTTTGACTAATGCCAAAACCTGTGAAAATCTTTACTTTTCAATAAAGCAGATTAAATTTGGCGTCTAAAATTTGATTTGAAAAATATGACTCATATGTATACCGCATGTGTATGTATGTTAGGGAGTGTACAACTTTTTAATAAATGTAAGTTAAGCAGTGAGTGTTTATACATATAAAAAACGTACGCATAATTTTTTGTCTCTTTTTTTTTTATTAAATTCAAATTCAACATCTTTTTAAATCATCAGTTTATAATATGTTTATAAATTCTCTAGTTTATATGTTTTAATTAGACATCATCATCAGACAGCAGACGCCTTATTTAGAAACATTTTTAAAGACTTGTCACATATTCGCATTTTTTTTTTTTTATGTTACTCGTAGAAATTATTTCATAAAAATCTTCAACTGTATGTGTTATGCTACAATTTTTTCTATGCGATACATTGCAACAGACGATGGATGTCTTATAACGATGATTAATTTCAAGTGTTTTTTATTTGTGACCCAGAAATGTGTACTACTACTAGAGAATTTTCAAAAAAAAAAAAAAAAAAAAATAACCTCGAGCTGAAACATCATTTTATTCTTTTATTTTTATGAAATGAAATATGTAAATCTATTTTTACATTCCCGTACATACATACATACATATATTATTATTTTATCAACCCTAATAATTGCTAATAACTTAATTATATTTGCAGTTTCTTATGCCGTATACATGTTTAGATTCATTTGCTAGAATCGAGTTATTTTTTCGTTTTTATTAATTTTAATTGCATTTAAGTTTTTCAGAAAGTTCAATTACAGACAAATGACTATTTTAAAATTTTTCTCGTTGAGTGGACAACAATTTCCAAGAACATACTAAAAATTTCGTTTATATAATTGGACTAATTTGCCAGACCTATGAATGTACATCATGAAGCGCTTTTTTAAAAAAGTTGAACAATGTCTGACGATGTCTAGTTTATGTTAGCGAGTAGCTTGCCGTTCACAGGCATGTTCAGTCGGTGGCGCATATGTTGCATTGTGTTACCCAGTGAGAGGTAAGCCCCATTGAAATAATCCGTTAGTGCTGCATTTGCTTAAAAGTCCTGACACCCAACAACCGATGACGTCTTTTCTAAAGTGTAGGGACTCAAAGGGATTGTATCGATTTCGTTCTCTCCACGTCTCCGAGCTTGTCAGGGAATTTTAGAATTCCTGATAGAATCCAAACAGTTATCCTGTCGAACTTAAATAGTTGCCTTGTTCTCCCGCTGTCCTCTGTTGGACACAGCAGTTTTTAAATTCGCCTCCGGCAAACCTGGTTGCATGTTGCTTTTTCCAATTTGGAAAGTATTGTTGTAGAGACACATATGTCGCCTCTATCGTATCCATCTCAGACATCACCGATCCCCTCCTTGCCAGTTCGTCCGTCTATTCGTTTCCCTTCTCTATACGGCAAGAGCGTCCATGCAACTCCTGATACCTATTGATAGGACGAGGTGGAATTCTGAGCTTTTACAGCTGGTTAGCTGTCCACACATATGATCTAGCTTGTTTAATAACAAAAATCTCCTCCTGAAATACGCTGCTTTGGTTAAGTAACCTGTATGACCCGTTCAGTGCCAGTTTATCGAAGTAGACTCCAGATCTGGTTCCGCATTCCATTTTTGAGCCGTCGGTGAAGATGGTTTTAACACCGTCAACGATGACTGCTTCAGCTATCCGTTCTACTAATGTGGGAGTAAGTCTTGTATGTTCATCCGAAAACAGTCTCCGTTGTCACATTTCAAATCTAGGTTATTCGGTTCTACTTCATGCAGTATATGGTATCAACATATGTGAGAACTTAAGCTTCAGTGCAGTTTTAGCCGCCACGTTTTAGAGGAAGATGTCCGATTGTTGTAGAGACAAGATGTCCTCCAAGCTAGACTGTGGCATGAACTTCAGACAATCCGTTATGCCCGAAGCCAATCTTTGTACCTTGCTCAGCGTGGTAAGATAGGTCTTCTTTTGTACAGTCCTCCACCCGTAGGAGGACACTTTGGAGTTCAGAACGATACCAAAGAACTAAAGAATGCCTAACTAAAGCCAAAATTTTATAATGTGCTAAGGTCATTTGAAGAAATTGTTGTTAATAATTTATGAATAATTAAAAAATAAGATTATTCAAATTATTTCATAAATACTAAAGGATTGCACAATGAATATTCATATGTATACATACAAGTATATGTTAACATTTCAATTGTGAGGGTATGGGAGCCTTATTGCATTTTTACATTCGAATTTTTCATAAATCAAAGAAAAATTATTACAATTTTTTATTGGTAATATATCGTCACCTGAAATGCAAAAGGGCTTAACAACACATTTTACAGGAGAGACAAAAAACTTCATAAAATCGAAACTATAGAAGTTAGCTTTATGATTTCTTCAGTATAGCATTAAAAACCGATGATACATTTATTTCTTAAGACAGAATTTACTTTCAACGTTGTTTTTATTAGTTGTGTGTGATGCGCCCTTATGTATGCATATATAATAAGTTATGTAACAACGGTACAAATGTTCATGGCTCCCATATTATTTTTTTATTACCAAATATGATAATTTCTTTTTTGTTCAAGTTTAAACGCCTAATTAAGCTTCACATTCTGTTATATTCTGACTTATTCAGTTACTTAGTTGATATAGTTCGTTGTCCTGTGGCAACAATATCAGCTTTAATCAAAGAAGAAAATGAAATTAAATTGCATCAAGTTTAAATGTTTGAACTACAAAGATTAATAGTACAAAACTATATAATTTTCAAAATTAATCTTCAGTACATTGTTTTTGCAAGAAATTTTACTGTAAAAGTATAAACTTATTTTACAATTGAGCGCCCTGGTAGTCTAATGGGTAGTGTGCTAGACTATTAGCGTGAGCGTAGTGGGTTCGATTCCCACCAGAGCACAGTGGGAGAAATGCCCAATCTGGTGTCGCTTTAAGGAAATTTTAAATTTTACAATTGTGATAATTTTTTTTATTTTTTTGAAAACTAAGTAACCAACGGATTTTTGGTTTTTTTTGTTTTGTTTTGCTCTCGATATTCGCCCACCTGTGAGCCTTCAAACTTGACAAATATTTTAGCATGTGCATTAATACTGTTCACGTATTTTTAAAGCCAAAGTTTGTTTACATCACAAGACCTTTATTTTAATTTTTTTTTTTTTGGATTAGTGGTTTAATTGAAACTATTAGGTATGTATTAAATAAAAAAATATGTTTGTGATTTGTGCTTATATGTTTAAGTCCTTAGTTGTAGTAAACAAATGTCGTGTATAAAATAGTGTTTTATTATGTGTAACTTAAACTTCAATGGAATAAAAGTTGGAAAGATTCGATTTGTTTCGCTCCAATATTTGGTTTATTTGTTTCTATGATCTGTTTTCTATGTCCAATTAAGAAATTATCTGCAACTTTTTGCAACTTTTTCATTTATTTCGTTTTTAAGTTACAATGTCAGTGTCGAAACGCACCCTTTTTTAATTTGGCACGCTGAACCAGTACTAGCAAAAAAGATTTTGGCAGTGGAAAATCATGTTTTTTCTAATGTTATTGATCCATCAAAGTATAACGAAGAGCAATGTGAACTAATTCGTCAACAATTGAAAAATTTCGTTCTAAAATTACGTTGCAAGTTGGTAACTTGTCATAGGATCATGTCAAAAATCGAGGATCGTAATAAAGAATGGTTAGATGGCGTTATTATTTTTCCAGAAACAGCCATTGATAATCGAAAACATAAAAAATTTTCAGATTGCTCAACTAAAACTCAAATGAAAAAAGTTTCTTCTATTGTTGAAAAGACGCCGAACGAAGAGTTAATGTTAGCAACGCGTATCAGTCTTTTCAAGGCTGGAAAAAGAAATGCTTCACAAGTTGTTTCGAAATTAAGCTCAGAATCTACAATAGCTTCAAAAATGCTTAAAAGTGTAAATGCTGAGCCAAAAGCACCTACTCCTTATACACCTGAGGAAGCTTTGGCCCTCTATATAGATGGAGACTATTCAAAAAATACATATAAGTTAATGCAATATGGTGCCAAAGAGCGAAATTGTAATATTTATCCAAGCTACGATGTTTTATCTAAAACTAAAAAAGACTGTTACCCCAACGACATACAAGTAACTGAACGTTCAGCTGAAGTAAATTTGCAATCTCTTATCAACCATACTATTGGACGTATAATACAGGGTTTTCCAACAACATTTGAGAACCTCATGGTTAAATGCAATAACAACGATTGCATAAAAGCCATATTTAAATGGGGTTGTGATGGAAGCAGTGGTCACTCTACTTATCGACAATGCTTTAGTGTTCCCGAAACTGGAACTATAGATCAGCATTTATTTGCAGTATGTATTGTACCTTTGCAAATAAAAAATGGATCGTCAATGCTATGGGAAAATAATAGACCTTCTTCAACTCGGTTCTGCAGACCTATTAAAATAATTTTTGAAAAGGAGTCAGCAGACTTAGTTCGAGATGAGGTTGAAAATGTTAAGAGGCAGATTGCTCAAATTTTACCTACAACATTAAATCATTTGCAAATACAACATGAATTCCATTTAACAATGATCGATGGAAAAGTTTTCAACACCATAACGGAGTCATCATCACAGGCCTGCGGAATTTGTGGAGCTACTCCAAAATTGTTTAACAATCTGAATTTGATCCAGCTGAGACAACCCCAAGAACATTTCTACGAATATGGATTATCAACACTCCATGCGTGGCTTAACCACACACGAAAAACCTCAAGACTACACACTATGGAGGACTTAATACATGCATTGTTAGTTTCTTCAGACCCTTTAATTACATCTAAATCTAAAAGTACCACACGGTACTCAAAAAATCATATTGAAATAGATGATGAGGTCAAGCAACTTCTTTTAAATGTGAATGAGTTACATGACACCCATATTTCGGAAAGCTCTGACTCAGAATAATTTCCCAAACAGTTTCCTCCAGAACATGAACAAATATAAAAAAGGACGTCATTATATAAAAAATATTCCATAAATATAAAAACAAAAAAAAAAAATAAATTACACAAATAAACCACATCTGATACTTACAATAAAAAATTAAAAAGAAATACAAATTTTAAATAAAAAAATTTATGAAAATAAAATTTTAACTCATTATGAACTTATGTTTTTTAAGTAATATTTTCGGTGCATGCTGAGTGTAGGGTAAAAATCTAAAAATAAATAAATACAACATATAATGCATAAAATATGCATATATTTTTTAAAGTTTTGAAATCAAATGGAATACTAAATTATAAACATATTACTACTATTAATATATTACCAATCGAGGATGCCCCATACAACACTTAATGGCACACCCTGTAGGAAAGCAGCATGTCCAAAAAAATTTTTTTTGGAAAGACAATGTCCTTGGCTAAAATTTCTCTAAACACTTCTAATGGAACAGATCACTCATTACAATGATATAAGTAAAGATCCACCAGATTGGCCATTTCTCCCACTGTGCAGAGGCTCTGGTCTGTGACACTACACCGGGCATATGGTCGAAGTTACTCAGCTCGTATATGATTATAATATAATTTGTAATTGTATTGTAATTCTTAAATAAATAAATATTTTACAATCAACATTTTCATAACAAATTTCATACAACTGATCATTCATCTCGAAGAGATTACAACTGTCCCTCAATTTTCGTCTCTCAAGTATCAGTTTTCTATTCTGGTACATGTTGTCCTCCTCTTCCAACAAAATTCCTGTTATAATCGACTCCCTAACTAATTTTCAAAAAAGAACTTTTATTTTTGTGTCACAATGTAAAAAATACAAAAAACACCTCCGGGACGTCAGAATTCTTTTGACTAATAAATTTTACTCACTAATGCCTCTTACTTGCAGTCTGTACTTTTGTGTTTTTGTAATTTATTTAAATTAAAATTCCACAATATTTTATTTTTTGTTTTAAGTATTTAATAACTGTTTAATTTGCTTTAATTTAAGCTGACCATAGGTCCTCTTTTTAAGAGGACAGTCATCTTTTTTTTTTTTTGTTTTGCTGGTGACTGTAAAATGGCCAGAGCTAAACCTTCACACCATTAAACAGCAAACGTCCCAAAGAAGCCCGCAGTTTCTCACAACCACTTATGTTGTGTGTGTTAATTTTATACAGAAGTGGTAAAGTCGACTCCGAACGACAGATTTTTGAGAAACAAGAAGAGAAAGAGAAGAAATCGCCGAAAAAATACTTTTTGTATTTTTTATGTCTGGCCTGGGACTCGAACCCTGGCTTTTACGTCTAATAAGCCAGCACACTACCTACTAGACCACGGCGACCCCCTATTTTAACTATCCTCTATTTCTATAATCTGCCATCTTTAGTCATCTAAATTTTTAAAACCTTGATCAATATTTACTTTTGTAAATTAAAACATATTTTATTTTTTCTGTCAAGTCGTTTTTAGTTTCGTTATTATTTTTTTTGTTTAATTAATAACAAACGCCGTTCACATTGTACAGGGTTACCATATATCACCAACACTCATTCTCAATGTGAATGTCGTTTTTAAAAAAGAGGAAAAATGAAATAAATTTCATTAGTTCATTAGTTTCATAAAATATGTATGTGTGTTTTGTCCTTGGCAGGTTCTTTGTAAGAATATCTGCAATCATGTGTTCGTTTGGGCAATACTTCAAAATCACCTCCTGTTTTCATACGACTTCACGTACATGATGGAACCTGATGTCTATTATCTTATTTCTCTTGTTAAACACAGGATTTGTAGCAAGTTTTTCTGCACCTTGATTGTCAATATTTAGTAGAAGAGATTATCCGGATGAAAAACCAATTTCCATCAAAAGACGTCTTAAAAATATCACCTCCTTAGCAGCATCGGACAATGCCACACACGTCTGTTTCCTTGATTCCCATGACTCGGGGCAATCTCCGACGAAAAATATAAATCCGGTGAATGACTTGCGATCGAGGGCATCACCACCCCAATCAGCATCCACGAAACCTTCCATAGTAAGCTCACCTGCCTGGTACATAATTTTCTTGTCAATGGTTCCTCGAAGATATCGTAGTATACGTTTAGCCGCGTTCAGATGTTCAACATGAGAATTTGAATTACGTTGTGATAATTTCGACACGGAATGAAGTATATCCGGCCTAGTTGTAATGGCTAGATGCGCAAGCGCACCAATTAATGACTGGCATTCATCCTGGTTTACTCCTGGGCAAGTATTTTCGGTACACTTCACTTGGTGATTTGCATCGAGGGTAGTCGATATCGGTTTACAATTTTCCATACCGTGTTCTTTTAGCAATTCTTTTATGTACTGGGACTGACAAATTGCTATTGCACCCATATCATCTTGTCGATCAATTTCTATTCCAAAGGAAGTGATTTAGCGGTCCCTTATCGGTGACAGGAAAGTGTTCGGCTAACAGTTCTTTCACCTTTGTCTATCATCGCTCATTTTTGCAACCAATTATAAGGCCATCGACATACACTGCACCTAACACTAATTGCTCGTCAAACGATGCCATATACAGATACGATTCACATTTGCTGCGTTCGAAACCAATTTCCTTCAATACCAAGTCAAGCTTATCGTACCATTCTTTTCCGGACTGTTTCAGGCCATAAATCGCTTTGTGGAGCTTGAGAACTTTATGATTTTCAGGCTGCTTCATATAAACTTCATTGTGGATTTTACTATTAAGGTAGGCTGAATTTATATCTATTTGGTGCAAATACATTTTGAAACTCACTGCAAATGCCAGCATTAATCGTATGGTTGAATATCTGACTACGGGTGAAAAGGTCTCGTTGTAGTCTATACCAAATCTTTGACTACAGCCATTAGGTACAAGTCTGGCTTTTTATTACGAATACCCACTCGATATTTATAGTCTTAGCTCCCTCAGGCAAGTCCACCAAATACCATGTGTCATTTTTCTTGAGTGACGACATTTCCGATTGCATTGCCTCGTCAACTGTTGTAGGTACATTTACTTTGACCATATTATTCAAAATTTATTGTTTTCGTGGTCTACCGCGTTTGCCAGTTCGTACAGTGCTAGGTCTCAAAAGACTCGTCGTAGCATTCTCCTGCTGGTTGTCGACTTCATTTTCTGAGTATTCATCTTCGGCTGTTTCGAAACCAGCAAATTCGCCAACGCTGTCAGAATCCGTACCTTCATCAATGAAGTTCTCGTGCTTCACCTGGTTGGTTTTAGGGTCTTCTCTGTTTTCTTCAACATCTATTAGCAAATAATTATCTGGGTTTTGTTTCTGTTGGCCAGCAGTCTCAAGTGTCCTCAAGTGATTAACGTTGGGTTTTCTACGAAACCATACTTCATAGGTCGTTTTTTACCCAGTATTTCGCAAGTAGACTGCAGTGTTTACAGCTTCTGCCCACAAATTTTGGGAATGCACCATCATTGAACGAGTCATTTGCACCAACGTTCTATTGGCTCGCTCGGCAATGCCATTCTGTTGGGGAGTGTATGGTACAGTCAGCTGCCTACCAATGCCTTCAGCTTCCAAAAATGCGTCAAAATCGCTGTTGACAAATTCTCGTCCATTATCGGTGCAGAGCGTCTTTATGTTCTTCTCAGTTTATTTCTCCATATGCTGTTTGAAAATCTTGAACATTTTCAAGACATTACTTTTAGTCGGAATGAAATACGCAAATATTCGTCTTGAATAGTCATCGATGAACGTGACAAAATATCTGGCGCCAGGTCTTCTGTTCTTGTGTGAGATTCTTGTGGAAAAAGTTTCACGTGAATCTTGTTTAACATACACGTTCTACATTGAGCTGCACTGAACACATTTTTCAATTCCATTCCAGTTACCATTGATTTGTTTGCCATGTCACATAGAGATTTAAAATTAACGTGACCAAATCTGTTTTGCCAAATTTGATTGGAACTAACAGCAGCTTACAAGCTGTAACTTTCTCCTTTTGCCAAAAATAAATTTTCAATTTTTTCTTTGTGTCTGTTGCCTTCTTCTAGAATCTTCTGTTTAACGGTAGATAGTGATGACAAGTTATCGCGTGTCTCCGTGGTAACCATGAAGTGTTCAAACTCACTTGGGAGACTGGATAACAACATAATGACTAGAAGTTCTTCTTGTACGACAATGTCCGTCTCAACTAGTTTTTTAGCCAATTCCGTAAACTTATTAATTAACTTTGCCATGATATAGAGCCGTCTAATATTCTAAGGCTCTTCAAATAAACAAGAATAGGTACTCTAACACATACTAAACAGATTACACATGTTTACTTATGTTACCACCATGTGGCATAGAAAGGTTCAAAAGTTTTTTATATAAAGATACCTGATGAATGGGACCTCTGGGCCTGTGTATTTCTTCAAAACGCAATCATGCTTCATCAGAAGTTACACAGTTCTTTATTATGTTCCACTGGTTATGCTTCACACTCAGGGATATTGTTGCTAGTGCTTTTTCATCACTTTCTTCCCAAGCTGCTTTTCATTTGCGTTCATAGTCGATTCCTTCTTACGAACACAATTTACAATCTTCCAAGACCCATTGTGAATAAGAACATTGCGCATCTGGAAATACCAGCTGTCATAATTTTCGTCAACCAGCTTTTCTATTTGATACATTGATGCCATTTCAAAAAAGAACTTATTTTCTTTCCGGACTTTGTCCTGGGCCCATAAGCTGTTTCAATAGTTTTTTATTCAATATAATTAAAAGGGGAAATGTATGCAAGAAAAAAGAAAAATCAAAGGAGTTCAAAAATAACTAACGCCGTTCACATTGTACAGAGTTACCATATATCACCAACAAATTTTATATGTTTATAAGTAAATCTAAGTTTAAGTTTTTATATACATACATATATATATATTATTTTTATTTATTTTACATACATACACAAATTTTTCTGAAAAATATGTAAAAAAAAAAACTTGGAATTCAAATAAATTTTTTAATTTTTTCTTTATGTCTTGTATTTTCATTTCCAAAATCTGGTCGCCTTAATCAATTTCATCTTTTTGCTTAAATTTTTACAAAATTTTTTTATTTCTTCCTTTTCTTTTTTGTAAGTTCCATAGTTACGCAGCTAATTTTAAAAGTATTATTCTTTTCTTATTTTTACGATTCAGTTTTTTTGGTAGAATACCTTTCTTCGATTGTAGAATAGCGGTGAATAATTAAATTGCAAATAAAATAAAAAAAATATGTTAATTACGTTGGGTTTTTTGTAGAGCGAATTTTTTAACCTGTAGGGAAAAATCGGATTGTTAATTTACTCATGTGCTTAATGTTCTAGAATAGATTGCAAATAAAAGATTTGAAAAAATATTTTAATTACGTTGGGATTTTTGTTAAGTGAATTTTTTAACTTGTAGGGAAATATCGGTTTTTATTGGCCAACTACTAACAACTAATACCATAAAATATATTGGAAAATATCCGAAAGTATGTGTTATTTTTGAATTTTTGATTAAAAAAACAAGCTCAAGGAAATGTCGGAGAAAAAAAAACCGAGTACACATACCATTTTGATTGTCTTGGACCAAATCTTTATAAAATGCGATGCTTTTTAAAAATCTGAATTTTAAGTTTTAGAAAAAAAATAAAATAATAGATATTTTTGATTTTTATTTTTTCGAACAAAAATATTCGTTATTTTTGAGTTTTATTTTTTCGAGCAGGAATAAAAGCTATTTTTTTTATTATTTTATATTTTCGGGTGGTAATAAAAGTTAAATTTGTTTATTTGTTGGCCACTTATGTATAAGAAAACTAACACATACAACATACGTGATGTGAGAAACTATATCGTAATTCTGCCTAAAGAGTTGTGATGACCAATTATGTATGTAATACAGTTAGTGACAATGCTCTATCGGTTTCTATGGATAAAATGCATTAAATTTTATTGTTTATTATTTTTTATAATAGATTCGTTAAGTAAATCGGATGATGAAATTTTGCAGCTAATCGATGAGAACTCTAATGGAGGGTAATCGTTTTTATTAGACATGTTGGGACAATTAGCTGAACAGAAGAAAAACAACATTAAATTTCTTAGAAGAAGTGGTACCGATTAGGGATGCAAATCGGGAAATCCCGAATCCCTGGATTTTCGGGATTCACAAAATCCCGAATCCCGGGATTTGTATATCACTTGGCTTCGATAATAGCATCTCTGATGAGGAAAACTTTACTTCCATCGATAAAAAATTATTTGATGGCATCGAAGAATGCAAAAGCTCTATAAAAAAAAATAAAAAGGGTAACTGATTTAGATACTCAACAGTCCAAAGAAATAGATTTATTTACATCAGGAGGTGGTAGAAGTGAATATTTACAAGCTGCATACAGCTATCTTGGAACTAATGTTGATTGAGAGAAGTGTTTTTCAACGGCAGGTTATGTTGACAACAAAATTCGTTCAAGCCTATCAGATCACATGTTAGATGCATTAATCTTTTTGTTGGAATCCAAATAATTTTCTTAAAACGTATAATTCTGATTGGAATATAAATGATTTCGTTAACAAAATACTTTTATTATTAAGAGAAAATCGCGATTTTTCCCGTGATTTTTGGATCCCGAATTATCCCGGGATCGGGATTTACAAAATTCCGAATCCCAAGATTTTTTAAAATCCATTCCGTTTGGCGTCTCTAGTACCTACATACTTATATGTATTTCAATAGAATTGTTTGAAAATTATTAAAAAAAAAAAAATTAAAATGAAAAGCAAATTATAAAAGTTATAGCGTGTACTCATTCGCCAAAAGCTCCATGATTAAAAGAACTGATTCGGACCCCAACCAGATTGGTAATTTAAACGCAGTTAACTTTTCTCCAATAAGTTCTATTCGTATTGGTCATCGTTCTCAGGTAAACCCGCCAATCTACAATCACATATCGTATGCTGATGCAGATAAAATTAAAACAATTCCAACATAAAAATCTGTAGCAATAAATTAATCATCAAGTGGAGAAAATTATAGACGTCTTGAAGGCATGACTGATAAGTTAGTTTAGACGCCGTGAAGATATGACTGATAAGTTAGTTTAGACATTGAATAAGTTAATGACTAACATAGCCGGTTTCATGCAGAATATGCTTGGTATGCTAGATGCGTAGACGGCACCCATTAACAGTATCTGAGACACATTTAATGTCAAGGAAGCTTATTTAGTATATTAGAATATATATTAAACGATTACAAGGCCCTTCAAGCCAAAGCATACGAGGATTTAACATGCTAATGAAATCAAGACTGAAACATCGTTTGTTGGGTAGCCTGCGTGAAAATTACTTACAAGCAACTACCATCTGCATTGAAAACTTATACATAATTTTGTTATATTCACGAGTTACTCATCTCCTAGATTTACGATTATAGAGAAACAAGGCCGAAGTTCTTATAAATCTCTAGAACCGCTCTTTGTTTGGCAGCTTTGTTGGGACGTTACATCTAGTGAACAACGGACCTTTAAAACAAACTATTCTGTCAGTCTATTGCGAGTCGTAAAAAGATCATGTGAAGAGAACAAGCACTTTGCTCTTTTTTTATCGTAATTACGCAGACATTGAACAGAGTCTGGTACAAAGGACAGATTTATAAGTTAAAACTAAATTTTCTTAATAATATTTCTAAGTTTTCTCCAGTCGATTGTAGACGGTATGTGACAGGGTATTATATTGGTCCAAAAAACACTCCTCAATATGATATTGCTTTTATGTGCACGCATAAGAATCTCTATGAAGCATCTTTACATCTACAGAAATAACTTTTTTTACCAGAGATATGGTTAAATCTATCACAATTAAGAGTTAATAACCAAAAATGTGTACGCGTAACAGCCCAGCGGATTTTTTTGCCCATACATCTTCCAACTGAAACCAATGACAATGTAGATCCGACTAATCCAAAGTCTATATTCAGTTTTCACTTACATTTATACAGCGATGGCCTAGGCCGTACGATAGGTCCAACTCTACCGACATTGTAAGCGAAGGTCGGATGGGTCCAACTCTACCGATAATGTAAGCCAAGGTCGGATGGGTCCAACTCTACCGATAATGTAAGCGAAGGTCGGATGGGTCCAACTCCACCGACATTGATAGCGGAGGTCGGATGCGTCCAATATTATACTGATTCAAAGAGTACCTAGATATGTATGTCTAAAATTTCTTTTACTGAAGCCGAACATTTCTTTTAATATAAAAAACACACAACAACACTTACTATTTTTAATTTGTACTTACTTATTTTATTTTAATTAATTAATTATTTATTTTTAATGCCACTTCTATATTCAAAACACTTCTATATTCAAAAACACTTTACAATATGAAATTTTACTTTGAAAGAATAGAAAAAACAAAGAAACATCCAAAAAATAAATAACGGGACATTGGCTGAACCAAAACAAAACTATACAGTATTCCCTCGATTTAGGTCGCCTCTGTTGTTTATAAATAAAACAGTAGGTAGTGTGATGGCTTATTAGACGTAAAGCTAGGGTTCGAGTCCCAGGCCAGACATCAAAATAAAATACAAAAAAGTATTTCTTCAGCAATTTCTTCTCAGCAGATTTTTGGCAAAACTCTGAGAGTAAGTAAATTGCCATGAAAAGTGCATCTGATAGTATGAGTTCTTTGAAATTCGATTTACGCCGTTTTGATTTACGTCGCCTTTTTCCGGAACATTTTACGGCGTAAATCGGGGGAATACTGTATTAACGATATGATGCTACATTACTTAGCCATCCAATTCAGATGCAAGTACGATGGCAACATTTTATCCGATTATGTTTTGTCCTTTAATTCATATATGCATTTCATTTCACAATGTAATAGCAATAGGACTCATCCGAATCGGATGCTAGTTGTATGCTCTTAACCAATTTTTTTTTTATGTTTTCCTATTGACATAATAGTATACATTTGGATGAGTTTTAAATTGTAATAACCTGCGAACTGCTGGGAGTCATCTTTAAAAAGAGAGACACTACAGCCCTGATCTCAACACGATAAAAAAATTACTACGGAATCTAAACATATTCCTGCCTTTGATTGAGAGTAAATTGTTTTTATTTTAGAGTTAAGACTTGAAAACTTATTGAAGATATAATAAATAAATTATGGAAAAAATATTCTAAAATATTAATTAAAATTATATTTGCGTTATTTGCTTATTGAAATTTTTTCCATTTCATATTGTCATTTCCTTGAATTTATTACGTTTTCATTTTATTTTTACACTTCGCTTTTGTCGTAGTAAAAACTTGTACAATTGAATTTCGTTATATTTGTTAGGTATGAATCAAAGCTCAGCAATGAATCTTTTTTTCTGTACTCATGAGCACTCATGAAATTTTGAGTATTAGTGAGTCAACAGTATTGAAATCCAATTATTTTGATGCATTCGTAGTCGCTACAACATTGATTTATAAGTACAGGTTGCAATGAGTATGAGTACAACGTTGGCATTAAACTCATAGCACTCGAAATACGGCTACTCATTTAGATTAATAAATTTAGAAAAATACTTATAATACTCATAAATGATTCAAGTGATTCGAATATACATACATAAACATACAAATGAATGAATGAAGTCGCCGTAGTCTAGTAGGTAGTGTATTGCCTTATTAGACGTAAAGCCAGGGTTCGAGCTCCAGAGCAGAAATCAAAACAAAATACAAAAAATATTTCTTCGGCGCTTTCCTCTCAGCAGATTTCTGACAAAAACTTTGAGAGTAAATAAAAATTGCCATGAAAATTTCTTAAAAAAAATCTGGCGTTCGGAGTCGACTTTAAACTGTGGTCCAGCCACTCATGTATAAAAATTGGAGCACGCAACATAAGTGGTGTGAGAAACTAGGTCAATAATACTGGCTGAAGGGTTGTAATGACCAATTATGTATGTAAACATACAAATGTGTATAGCCAAGACATGTATTTGTATCTTTTATTACAGAAACTGTTAATTTTCCTTTAAAATATTTATTTTATTTTGATTTAATTTTAATTATTGTGTTTTTATTATTATTTTTTAAGTTTAAAATGCATGCAGTTGGTATACATTCAGCCATGGCGATCAAACGCCAACGCAAAAGGCGTGACGAACAGAAACGGGCTCGAGAAAGACGCTATAGTACACAGAGTTCAGAAAGTGGGGAAACATTTCATTCGCCGAGTGGATCCTTTCGGCGTAAATTTCATCAGGGTCATACAGCTGTCAAACCTAATCCAGGCCTCGATAGTCAGGTAATGCACATTCGATATAAACGTTTAACCCTTTAAAGAAATTCAACATTTATTTACTTTTATGTATTATAAAAGGTTGTTACCAGCATCGGAATGCTGCACATTGGCATTGTATTCATTGTATTTGGACTATTTTTGTGTGGCGCTGGAATTATACCGGATGAAACTATGTCTTGGAATGTTTTTAGTAAGTACAAATTAAAAAAAAAAAAAAAACAAAAGCACAAACTATTAAAATACTTAATAAATAGAATTCAATCATTCGGAATTTTTTTTTTATAATTATTTAATTAAAAAAAATATTGCATTAATATGTATCAGGAATGGAAAAGTTGGTACAATTGTACTTTTTTTAGCACTATTTGGAAGTCAAAAACACCATAGCTCCTCAATGACTTATTTAGCACTATTTAAAAATATTCTCTACTTTATTACATCACTCAAATATTCTGTCTCATCAGCGTATAATTTTTTGTTTTCGTTTCATTTGCATATGGCAACTCTTTGCTAACTTGGCATATCAAGAGCTATAAATATTATCCGTTCCACGTTCATCTGCAAATGTAGAAAGGATATTTTCGTACCAAAATTTAATAAAAATCAAAGGGACAAATGGACAGTTTCCTTTGACTGTCTCTAATTTAATCCAAACAAGGAATTTATTGAAGTCATTTAATTAGTGTTGCTACAATTTTGAAATAACAAATAGTTTGCTGGTACAAAATTTATCACAAATAGTGATTTAAAATCTAAATCTCATAAATTTGTTTATTCCTTTATAGTTAAGTATTAAAGTAGGTTGTTAAGTTTACCTAACATAAAGTGCTTTTCATAATTATAGCACCACAAGGATTTCAATAATAACAAACAATGAAATGTCTTCAGGTCATGTTCTCTGATGAAAAAATGAGGAACTTAGATAGACCAGATGGATATCGATACTACTGTCGTGACCTTTGAAATTCAAATTTTGGGGATATTTTTTAAGTGGCTGCCGCGAATTTCAGTTTCCATCTACGCGAATGTATAGTACAGAGTACATTACTGTTCTTAGATGTAGTTTTCTCCTCTTCTTGAGGGAAAATAATGAAAAAATATATTTTAGAACAGGACAATGCAAGAATTCATGTCAGCAAATAGAGGATTGAATGGTTCCGTAAACAATCTATTGAGGTTTTATCGTGGCCAGCTTGCTCTCCTGATATGAATATTATTGAAAACGTTTTCCCAAACGAATTCCCCATTTTTGTCCGAAGATTATATTCAAAATAACAGACAATTTACCAGTGCTGAAAATTTTAAATTAAAAATGATCGAAGAGTGGGTGAAATTGGACGGAGAAATATTAAATAATCTTTATAAGAATATCAAGGACCGAATATTTACTTTAATAAGGGGGTTTACTAAGTTTTAAGTATAAATATTTTTGGTAAATAAAGCTTCTTATTGAACAAAAATATACTGAAGTCAAAACTGCGCTAACAATTTGAAAAATTTACTGTTCTTTTACATTAATACTACACACAATGAAATAAATTGTCATTTATATTTTTATTAATTTATAACAAAAAAAAAGTTTAGAAAAGAAAAAAGTGAATTTAGTACAATCGGTCTGAAAAAAGTACAATTTTTTGTGAACGTTAGTATAATTTGTTAAGACCAATTTCCCATCCCTGATATGTATATATAAAGATATTAGGATAATCGAATTTAATCAGCTTCTGTCTTATTTGAGATAATAAATTTTATTGAAATCAATTTTCAGAATTAGTTTTCTAAATCATAACTTAGAAATAACATTACAAATGTATAAGTTATCAATTATGACTGTTTTGATTCCTTGCTTTAGAATAAATCAATTTCAACCAGTTGATAATCATTTTTGTTTTATTTTTTAACTTTTATTTTTATATTATTGCGAAATTTCTACTCATAATTGTATCATCGAAATGGTAAATTCTGTTCGAAATTACGATGACATTTATTTATGGATAATGAATAAGTTTTAAAAGTTTCGTTGCATAACTTTGTACAATTTGTAGATTTTATTTTCATTAGTCAATAACAGCTACAAAATAATAAGAAGAAGATGTGTAATATACTTTGTGACTGCTTTGTCTGTGTTCCCCTTCCTTCAAAAGAATGAAATATAAATGAATATATAAAAAATAATCTATGTATGTATGTATGTATGTACTTTTAAATTGAATATTTCTGGTTTTGTTAAGTTATTCCTAAAGTGCCGATCTTATAGGACGAATGTTTGAATGAATGTTTTCAGGCGAACGTCTCTTTATATGGAAAAACAATCAAACGAACATTCGTTTGAATATGTTCGTCTTACAGAAACAGGCGGTAAATTTAGATCAGGGATTACCATTTCATAGCACAATTGTGCAGAGAGAATTCACACATATTGCTTATGCTCTTTTATTTAGTCGTCGATCAGACTGCGGCGAGCACACATGTCATCGAGCGCTATAATATTTTTTATGTTTATACTCAAAAAATATTTTATGTTAAAAAATCCATTTTTTTAAATTCAAAGTCTTATATGTTCTTAAAACACATTTTGATTGTTTTAATAGAGGAAAGAGAACAACTCGTTTTAGATATAAAGCAATATTTTGGAAAAATTAAAAGGTTGGTTATTAGCAGGAGAGGTATTTTATGTACTAAAATTAGTATTCAGCAAATATCTGAAAACATTACATAGAAAATAAGTCAAAGATGTATAACATGTTGATGAAATGAAAATCAAAATAGGGTATATTAGTAACATTTTTCTAGGACTGTAAGCTCTCAACTTAGTTTGTCTTTCTCACTCACTAATATACAAACAAAAAAATTTTGGTAACACCTGATTTATATTAAAAAAAAAAAAAAATTGCCAAATGTTTCATAAAAAAATTTTGTAGAAATATTCTAAACATTCACCCACTTGTGCTCGCTAGTACACACTGTCTCCAAATAATTGGCCGTACATCATGCTATCGAAAATATTTTACAATGTATTTCGTAAAATTCCAGTTTCATTTGAGTCAACTAAAATTTTGTCGACAATGAAAAGATCTATAAATAATTGAGACTATAAGAGTTTCAACATCCATTACAGAAATGAAAATGAAACCAAAATATTCAACAAAGAAGCTCAAACAATTGTTTGTACAGCTTGAATAGAGGCAAATATAACGCTTTCTAATATAACCATATTTTGTATTGTTTTCGCAAAATCTAAGAATTCTGTTTTCAATTATCATTCCGTTCGGTGTAAATAATATAAATCACAAGAAAATTCGTATTTCGGTTTCTTCACGATAAAGATCCGAATCGCTCATCTAAGATTGTGGAAAAATAATTTCTAAACAATCTTACCAAATTGTAGAAATGAAACACCCAAGTCAGAGATCAGCAATAAGTATTCAAAACGATGAGTACGTTCGAGTCATACTTATAATTTCAGATACTTATACGCATTCATATTTATTTTGATATCATACTCAAAGTTGGAAGTACTCGTCGTATTCATACTTAACAATACGCGTGATGTTATTGACTTCGACTGAGTATGATTCGCGTACGAACACTACTATGCTCACAAGATGATTGTGTGTATGATTTGCTTGTTGTCTTTGTCTTTCCTTTCTTTTTTGTTTGTATATGCAGCAACAACAAAGGCTGTAAATTTTGATGAATGATTCAAGACACTCGAATGACTTATAAGTATTTTTCTAAATTTATGAATCAGAATGAGTAGGCGTATGAATCAAACATATTTCGAATGTTGTGAGTTTGATGTCAACGTTGTACTCATACTCATTGCTACTTATACTTATAAATCAATGTTGTAGCGAGTACGAATGAATCAGAGTAAATACAAATACATGCCATAATTGCAGAAGTCTAGAATATTGGAATGGAAATGACACAAGATTTGACATTTTCTATAAAAAATCGTTTAGAAGAAATTTCTGCCGTCTGAAGGTATTAAACCACTTACTAAAATTCAATTTCGAATAAATTAATTTACATAAATGTCCATTGGTCTACAGATAATTGCTTTTTCGTTAAATATTACAAGACGTACTTACAATTTTGCGGTGCCAAAATATGGTGTCACCAGAATGTTTTCCTTATTATTCTTTTGTTTTGTTAAAAACATAAAAGATTTGTTTGTTTTATAATAAAACAAAAATAAGTTAATGAAATATATATAAAAACTATAAATGTCTATACTAACTTTTCGTTAAAATTAATTTATAATTTCTAAAATATATTTTCGAACCAAGATTTTTGCTGTCCACTGTATATATATGTACATAAGTCTTGACCGGTGGTTGATTTGATAGATTATTTAATTTAGAATTTACAATTATTACAATTACAATTCTAATAATTGTAAATATTTTTAGATTAGTTTTTAAATGGAAAACTTGAGTTAAAGATGATAGAAAATGAAAATACAAAAAAATCTTCCTCCTCAAGAAAAGGCCTGGTCACTGGCGATTAAAGTTGATACACAGATTCTTAAATCCGCAGTAGTGCTATGAATGAGCATGCCATTCACACAATGATGAAAATCAGCTTTATCAGCATTTTGCAGTCGGTGGCAAAAATCTTAATAGCAATACTGACAACTGCCGGATTACCCGCCTAGAGTTGGAATTATATAATCAAATTTCCTCTTGAGAAAATTAAAGGGAATTACATATGTAGTCTACATTTAAACCTACTCATAATGGTAGGAAAACTATTATATTACGTAAAAATGTTTGCTTTGCATAAGTCGCGAAACTGATGAGTAATATCACATTTTTATTATTATAATATATAGATTTATAAATATAAATACAAAACATGTTCAAAAATTTTATGCCGTGATTATAACATTCTATACCCGTAAGTGGTTAGCCACTATTGCACTATTGCTAACTTTTTTCCAAAAAATTTCGCTAAAGTCGACTAAAAAATAGCTAGACAATAACTAAATTAAAAAAAAAAAAAATTAGAAATTTAGTAATATGTCGCCAAAACAATAAATTTTAAAAAGTTTTTAAAAAAATTTACTTAAAGCATACATTGCTAATTTTTTAGAAATTTTAATATTATGTAAAAAAAAAAACAGCGATTTATCGCTTAATTCTGAAAAAATACTCGCAATACATTTAAATTCAATTTTTTTTAAATTATTTGCATACATACATACATAATTGGTCATTACAATCCTTCAGTCAGGATTATTGACCTAGTTTCTCACACTACTTATGTTGTGTGTGTTAATTTTGTACATGAGTGGCGGGGCCTACAGTTTAAAGACGACTCCGAACGACAGATTTTTGAGAAGCTTTTAATGGCAATTTTATTTACTCTCAGAGTTTTTGCCGGAAATCTGCTGACAGGAAATCGCCGAGGAAATACTTTTTGTATTTTGTTTTTGATGTCTGGCTTGGGACTCGAACCCAGGCTTTTCGTCTAATAAGCCAGCACACTACCTACTAGACCACGGCGACCTCAACATACATATATTTAATGTATGGTGTTCTAAAACATTTTTAATTGTTATAGTATATTTGGTTCAATTAACACAGATTTTATTGGAATTATCAAAATTGTTGTTACACATATCACTAAGGTGATTAATAGCATTGTTCAACGTAGATTGACATACAAATATAAATAAAGCGGCATTTTGCATTTTAATGTTGTCAACAATATTTGCATTTTGGGAAAATTCCAATTTTTTCCAACACGACCCCCCAAGCGATGAGGCTGATTTCTATTTTTTAGTGTCCGCGCGAGTTAATAGGTCGTAAAGTTTTCCAGACAAGGAATACTTTCAGAATCCTTTTGTTTCGTCTTGAGTCAACCACGTTTTTAATTTTTCATGATTTGGCCACTCACGGCGAATTTTTTGGTTATTTTGGGTCCCATTCCTTAAGTTGTTATAGTTTTTGGAAATATTATTAAAAGTTTACAACTTCATTTTATACTTTAATTTTCAATCACTTAAAAATTTGTCACAAAAATGAAGTAGAAAGAATTCGCGTTGTTTGTTTATGTTTTTTTCTTTAAAAACCGTTATTTGAGTGTTATTTTAAGGCAACAGAAAAATCGCTAGATTTGACGAGAAAATAGCTAAATTGGCAACAGAGCTAGTGGGTTATAAAATTTATGTTTACATATGTTTAAAAAAAATATATTTTTCTTGTAATACTTGTTCATTTTTTTTAGGCTCAAGTTCGGCTTGGTGGAATGAAGTAACGTGTACTGGACTATTTTCTTTGGGCTTGGGTTTATTTTTACTCATACTAAATTGTTTGATAAGCCGAAAGGAAGAGGAAGATTTAGAAGATTATGTACAACGTCAACTAACCAGATCTCGTTCAGGGCATCGTTTAGAACGTGATGTCGAGACAGGGGTCCTGACAACACGTCATGCACGGAAAGCTGTTGCTCTTCAAAAAAATGGGCGAAATAATTCAAGTACCGATGTTGCTTTAGTAAACAGTTCAGCTGCAGACAACGTTCCAAACGGATCAATTGTTGGACGTAAGCATAATACTTAAATCAAATGTGTAAAAACGAAAGACTTGAAATATGTTCATTGGAAATAATTTCGTTTTTATAGGTTTAAATACTTCCGGTGATATTCTTTTAGAGAAAATAGTAGAAGAAGACAACTCATATCTTAATAATGGCAGCGTTGGCGTTTCACCGATCGAAATAGAAAACGACACAAAACAGCTCCTACGAAGCGAATCTATAACTGAAACAATCAATATAACGAGAATATAAAATTAAGTATTAAAATTAAAGAACACCTTATATAAAAATAATAATTATTATTAATATTCTTAATCCAATTTATTAATATTTAATGGTTTAACTCCCTCTATATCTGCTCTTTTTTAATGCTAAACTCATACAAACAAATTGTGTTAAAATCAAAAATGTATATCAAGTACTAACTAAAGCCAAGTACTAGTTAAAATTATATACAATATATAAATTCATACATACATACATACATACATGTTATGTATTTTTAAGGTTAGGACCACATCATTTTATTATTAAGTATTAATTAGAACCAAATAACAATAATAACATTCTTGAAATTAAAAATAAAAAAACTAACGATTAATGAGAAGAAAAAAAATGTTTCGCGAACAAACAAAAGCTTATTAGGAATACCTTCTTTGGTTTCCAAATAAATTGCATTTTCCACATTCTGCGTTGTCCATGCCGTCTTAAGTATTTCTTCCAACTTGCAGCAAGTAAAACTAATTATATTTATTAATGCTTATTAAAGTACAATATAAAACGATAATTATACTTGCCACTCGTTGAATGTGGTTTTTGCGTATTTTTCTGACAATTAGAAATAACGTTGGCAGAATAAAACAACAACAACAACCAAGTCCGAGTCATAAGGACTTTATAGAATTTTTTTTTTAAATTTTTTTCGAACATATAACGTAAGTTCTTTTGAATAAGAACATATAAAAATTTAAATTTTCTATTAATTTTGTAAAATGTTAACTCATTTAATTGTTAACTTAATTATAACGTTTGCAGTATGTTTCTACATTAATATTCGCATTTCGTATTGTTTATTGTTTTGCGCCTAAAGAGAATTATTTGTATTTTTGCCAGTTGGGAAAAATAAAGAAAATATGTAAGATATTTATCTTTTTGGGTAAATTGGTTGAAAATATTTTGTTGTTTTACAATATTATTGAGATACGTTACCGGAAAAGTAAAAAGGTTTAGGAGTAGTACAGTTTGTATCCGAAGTAAAGGATAACCGCTAAATGTATCACAACAATGTATTTAAAACGCATTTAAAAATTCATCCAGATTTTAATTTTAATTTCAATTCAGTTTTGTGTCGATGAATTACGCATTAACCGAACTGTAAATCGAAAAGTAAAAGAACAGCTTAAAACTATTCTCGACATTTGAATGACAAATCATTTTAAGCACAGTGGTGTTGAACACCGAAAAGTTTAATCTTTTTTAAAAAGGGAGTGTGAATATAATTGATTGCGCAGTGTTTTCAGTTGAATAGTGTTGTTTATTCTTAATAATGAAACAAATAACGATCACAGTTAAATATTTTATTTTTAAAATTATAATAATTAAATAAAACAAATATTTTCAACAAACGATTTATAAAATATTGTACGACATTAACGACATGAAATTTGAAATCAATTTGAAATCTATTTTCGTGAAATCGTACACGAAAGATTTTTCTAATTCTAAAAGGTTTTTCTAATATTAAGAATTTAATTATTTTTTTTTTCTACCCAAACGTCGTCATATACGGATTTATGTCCCTGTATTATCTAAATTCTATCTTGAATTTTTATATTTTAAATAAAGTAAAATATGTAATATAATAAATATATGTTTTTGTCTTCTTATACTAGTAAATCGAGCGATCAGTTATTCCCTATAGATAAATATTTGCCGAAATATTGGCATGAATATTCGCGTTATTTAATAATGAGTTGAAAAAACTAAAACATCCATTTCATTAATAATTTTTATATTTCTTTTCTGAAATTTTTGTTATCCAAACTCCATACATACATACATACATGTGCCTAAACGTCACTTTAATTATCTGCCATAATTTTTTCTACAATTAAATTTATTTCAATTTCGTAATTTAAATAAATACTCATAATTTATATTAAATATAACTCTACAGTATAATAACGTTCTCATTGACGAACATACATAAGATGATGATACATTCAATACACAAAAATTATCTTAATTGAAGTAGAACCATAAATTGATATTGTAATAAATTTAAGATATTTGGATTAAAAATAATTATTTTTGTGGACATTATTAGAAAAAAAAAAAAATAATAATTAAAACATAGTTACATACATACATACATTGTTTTTTTTTTGTTAAACATAATGAAATTATACCTGCCTTTATGAGTGTAACCGTAACCATTATTACATACTTAAAATTTTTTCACGCGAATAATAAAAAAGAAGAAAATATTAAAATTAAAAACAAAATAAATGCACATCTTAAAATCACAACTATGTACTATTTACATACATACATATATATATATATATAAATATATATTGAATTAAAAAACGATCTAAATATATACAATATATTCTAATATTTAATATTAAAATATAGGAAACATTTACCATTATATACATGTACATATATATATGGTATATATATATATATATATGTATATATGGCATATGTATATTTATAAAAGTAAGACTTTCCCTAAAAATATAAAAGAAAAAAAATCAAACTTATTTTATGTAAATGTACAAAATACTATGTATTTAAACCTTTTTATATTAATATGAATTTCTTAACTTCTAAATCAAGAAAACCAAAGAGAAAAAAGAAAAAAAGAAACAAAAACAAATAAAAACAAAAGACTTTTCTTTATGCAATTCGCAAATACTCGAATGCCTGTTATGTGTTTAAAACCTCTATTATTACTTTATCATTTTTCTTTTTTACTTTTAAATAAAATATGTATAATTAATACTCATATATATATACATACATATATATTTATGTATAGGTAAATATATATTTATGTATGTATTAAAAGAAAATTTATTTAACAAAGTTTTTCTACGTTGCACAGTTTAACAATTTTTATTGTAAATAATCGAATCATTATTAAAGTTTTGCAGATAAAATAAACTTTTTTCGAATAAACTTTTACTCTTTTTTATTTAAAAATATAATTTTGTGAGTAAAACAAACATGCACTGACTAAAGGGAGGATTTTAACGGGCATATCATTTCAATTTTCATTATTATGAGTATCTAATAAGATAGAAGTGAGCGTTAAGCTAAAGCGACCTTTAACAGTCACTTTAAAGGTCACTTTATGTTTGAACTTGCCATATCATAAACTATTTTCGATATGGCAACTTCAATTTTTTGTTTTCAATAATACATTGGTTTGCCTCTACCAAATCTACCAAAAAAACCTCTTCCTCCGCTGAATAATTTTTCCATCTTTTGCGGCAGTGTATTGGCGTTCTAATTTTTTTTTTTTTTTTGTAAACAAATTAACAATAATAAACATAACAAATAAGAAATACTTCGCTGCCACTGCGTTTTTAAAGAACTTTTTAAAAGTGGCAAAAGTTATCGATATTGCAACGGCGTTGCCATATTTTTTAAAAAGTTAATTTTTTTTTATCTGGAAGTTGTAATAACGAAAATAAGTTAAAAATAACTTTACAGCTCACTTTAGCTAAAGGCACCTTTAACTAACCCAACTTTAACGGGAAGTTGTCTATCCCCTTCTCTTTCATAGTTCAAATTCAAACATAAACTTAACTTTAAAAGTTATCGGTGGAATGACCCTCCCTTTAGCTTAACGCTCACTTGCGCAATATTGTCCACTTACAATCATGAAAAATAATTTATCTGTCCTTTAAAATCCGCCCTCTAGTTAATGGCAAGTTGTAATAATGGCCCTAAGTATTAATTTTGGTGCTGTGTCTATAATATATTGATTTTAATAGAGTTTTCTATGTGCCTGATTATATATCGTCCTTCTTCAAGCGCTCATTGTCTTTAAATTTAAATAAAACAAAGTGTGTGTGGGAGGGATGACTTTGAATTTTTTTATTTTCTTGAAATTAGTTTTGATTGCCATTAAGTGTGGAATAGAACATCGTTCCAGTGCCCACCACGTCTTCTGAAATATCTAATTCTACATGACTCTGGCGCATAAATTGGGCTGAAATTGACTGATGATATGGGTTATGATGGCTTCGTGGGCCGATATGGTTTGTAGTTTATTCGCATGTACCTGCGACTTAAGAAAAAGCCTAATGGGGTCAAATCGCAAACACACGTCGTCGTCAGCTGTGAACAACAGATAGTCATTGTCAACTGTCAAATCTCAGAAGTTCCATATCAAAGATCCTATATTTCCCACCAAGATCAATCCGAAATGAACAATTAATAGTACATTAAGGGCCATTAATAGAACTTCCGGTTAAAGTTGGGTTTAGTTTGTCGTAAATTTTCATAGGGATTAAATTAATTTATTTATTTTATAGCCCATTTACACTACAGCGAAATCTAATAGCTTAGATTTCAAATTTTGCTCGAAATCTTGATCGTTTATACTGGGTTTATTCGACAGTAGCAAGATTTCATTTTAATAACAAAAACAGCTGACTGAAATTTAAAAGAAAACAATAATATTTTCAAATTTAGTTTAATACCAAATAAAAATGTAAAATATAGGACATTTAGTATAGTTTTCATCAAGACGAAATAAGATTCAATCAGAAATAAAAACGTTAAGAATTTGTTGAATATAATAATGCGAACGTATTACTACAGACAATTGTTATATAGTAGAATGGAATTGTTACATGTAAGCATATATATAGGTATGGGTCATTCTCGGAGTAAGATGTTCCTAATATATCATATGATATCTTCATAGAAAATTTTAGAACGGGCTGCCAAACTTTTGAGATGTTATGCTTAAAGCTAAAATCCATGAGCGATACAACATTTAGAAAAGGTAAATAAAATTTTTTCCGTACTTAATAATTTTGTTTTTAATTTGAAATGTCAGTTTTTTCCTTCGCAGCGTTGTATTTTTAAGTTCTATTTGGCAAAACACGATTGCATTTCTATTTTTACTAAATTTTGAGCAGATTTCGTTTTGTATGGGAAATCTAGTTAAAATCAGCTAGCTTTGGTTCGAAATCTCATAAGTACTAGATTTCGCTGTACTGTAAATGGGGATTACTTTTTTATTATTTTGTAATGGCGGATAGATCAATAGTAGTGTAGTTGGTAGCAATATATATGCAGACACAAAAATGTTACCGTATCTGTTTACAATTAGTGTTACCATATTTTATATTACTACAATTTTAAGGTAACTTTGGCTAAAGTGAACTTTAAAGTCACCTTTAACTTCTTTTCGGTTTTACAACCTAATGACAAAATAAAGTTAACTTTTTCAAAAATATGGCAATGCCGGAGCAATGTGGATAACACTGCTCAATTAAACAAGTTTTTGTTTCTTGTTGTATATGCTAATTTTGTTTATATTTGAAGTGGCCATATCGAAAATAATTTATAATATGGCAAATCAAACACATCCTCCCTTTAGATTAATGTTTACTCTTACTATATTGTCCTCTTATAATAACGAAAAACAATTTATCTGCCCGTTAAAATTCTCCATTTAGTTAACGATAAGTTGTATTAATGGCCGTAAATAATACATTTCTTTTGTTATAATTATCGACTTACTTTATATAATGAGCATTACGAAAGAGAAAATATTAAAAGACGAGTTTTGCGTTGTGGCAATGGTTGGATTGTTAAAAAAAATAATTTATTTATATATACATAAACCAAAATTCAATTGGTAAATACAGTTATGACCAGTGATGCCAGGAGATTTTTTCCAAAAATCCCTACGTCAATGCAAAAAAAATCCCTTTTTTTACACCCACTTTTAATTTTCCCTTCAAAATTCCCTAAGCCCCTTTTTCCTTCTTTTTTTTCAAAAAATAAATGTTTATTTTAAATTTGTACATTTTGAATTCAGATACATACATTTATAATACAAAAATAATATAAAACAAAAAAAAATTCTTTATACAATTCTGTATAATTCATTTTTTTTTTTAATGTCACGATGTGCATTTAAAAATTATACAATTAATTAAATTAGCCCGTAAATGAGATCTTATAATGCAAATAGAATTTAATAACTCATGGCTTAATTTTTTCTTTTAGAACAGAAAAGAATCTTTCAGTGTCAGGGATGTGGCAAACTTAGAAAAATTTTCATAATTTTTGAAAAATTTGGAAACATCAAAATGCTTCAACATCAAATTTAGACAATGTTTATTTACATTATGTTACAGAGGTATTACCAGATTTACAAAATTTCAATGATACACTTAAAAAAATATACACATTTTTTAATTTATATTGGAAGAAAAATAGTTTTTTGATGCTAAAAATTTTAAATTGAAAAAATTTTCTACAATTCCCTTTTTCTCTACATGTAAAATTTTTTAAAACAACACGGGAAAATTCCTACACTTGACATCACTGGTTGTGAAAATGGTGTTATGGCAAGTTAGTAATACCAAATAATATGGATAAAAAAAATGTGCATCATGTAGAAGTAAAATTTCTTATGGCGGGTTGTAACATTACGACCAAAATCAACAAAATAAAATTTTAGTCTTACTAATTAATTCATTTCTACAAACAAAAGCTCTTCTTATAAGAAAAATAAATAACCAAATCTGGAAAATTTGTTTAAAAATAGCTAAAGGCGGCAACACTGGTTGTGATTAGTAAGTAATGGTGTTTTCTTTTCTGTTAAAAAAATGTGCATTTTATTAACGCAAAATGCAATTTTGCGATTGTTTCTTAAAAGTGTTTCGCCCTCTAAAATGGTGGCATGTTTTATTCTAAAAAATTCACACTTGCCGATGGTGGAGGGCATTGTATTTTATGCCCTGTATAAATCGATAGTGCTGATAATGCCCTATAAAGCAGGGTTACGACCTTCTCACACCACTAATGTTGTGCGCGTTAATTTAATATAAGAGTGTTGGGGCCTACAGTTTTAAAGTCGACTTCGAACGACAGATTTTTGAGAAGGTTTTCATGGCAATTTTATTTACTCTCAGAGTTGTTGGCAGATATCTGCTAAAAGGAAGTTTCTCACACTTTCAAATGCCTTTAGAGCATTTGGTAATTTATAATAATGGAAAAAGTAAAATAAATAAAGAGTATCTTGAGTTTTTCAAATACATTTAATTACATACATATTGAATTACGAGTAGTCGCCGTTGTCTAGTGGGTAGTGCGCTGGTTTATTAGACGTAAAGCCAGGGTTTGAGTTCCAGGCCAGACATCACTGAGAGTAAATAAAATTGCAATGAAAAGTTTCTCTAAAATCTGTCGTTCGGAGTTGACTTTAAATTGTAGGTCCCGCCACTTATATTTAAAATTATCAACATAAATGGTGTGAAAAATTAGGTCAATAATCCAGACTGAAGAGTTGCAATGCCTAATTATGTTATGAATTACAAGAAGGCACATGGAAAGTCCGTATGCTCCACAGAGTAGGCGCTTCCTCCCAGCTGGTGGATACATATATAATTGGTTATTACAACCTTCAGTCAAAATAGAAAATAATTGTGTGTTAATTTCACACATGAGTGCGGGACCTACAGTTTACAGTCGACTCCGAACGATAGATTTTTGCCACTTCGATGTCAGACCTGGAGTTTGAACCTTGGCTTTACGCCTAATAAGCCAACAACTACCTACTAGACTACGGTGACTTTCCAGCTGGCGGATGCCCTCATGAAATGTAGTACGGACATCACTGCCATACAGGAAATGCAATGGGCAGGTCAAGGATACAAAAGGCTTGTATGTATACTACAGCTACCATGTGATAATAACGAATTCGGATGCGGATTTGTGGTTCATAGGAAATTTCGCCATCTTGTCTATGGGTTCACTTTTGTGAACGAAAGAATAGCCATAGTCCACATTAACACAAAATTTTCTAACATCAGCCTTGTTTGTGCTCACGCCCCTATGGAAAAAATAACGATATGGTTAAAGGTGCCTTTTACGCTAATCTCGTGAACGTATTTGATAAGTGCCCGCCCCATGACACCAAAATCGTCCTCCTTGATTTTAATGCGAACGTCGAGAGGGAAGGTATTTTTGGCTCCACTGTTGGACAGTTCTCCCTGCACTACCTCCAGCGATGTTAGGGTGATCGATTTCGTAACATAGTAGTATGTAGCACCAAGGTGTATAGATGGAATGATGCTCAAAAATTCTATCAAAAAGTTATGCATCTAACCGAAGGTTTTAAGCCCGAAGCGTCTTCCTGCAAAGATGAAAATGGAAACCTGGGAACAAATCCGCAGAGGATACAAGGCGATGACGACATCAATCCCGGCTTTAGAGATGATATACCGAAGATGATCGATGATTACGGCGTAGAGATTCCACCGCCTTAAGAAGTCAAAGTCGTCTTAAAAATAGTAAAGCGGCAGGTCCTACGACCTCCTCGCTGAATTGTTTAAGACCAGAAGTAATGAGCTGGTAGGGTGCATGGACCAGCTTATTTACAAAATAGCCAAACTCAGTGTCCTCTGTCCTGTCTTAAAAAGGGAGACCCTACGATATGCGCCAACTACAAGAGTAAAAGCCTTCTCCCTATCGCATAAAAAGTTTACACGGGTTTTGTGTGAACGACTGAAGCCACTTGCCAAAATACTGATTGGAGCTTATCAGTCCGGCTTCAGACCTGGCCGGTCCACCATCGACCAGATCTTCACACTACGCCAAATCCTGGAAAAGACCCACGTAAAACAAATCGACACTCACCATCTTTTTGTCGACTATAAGGCAGCCGCAATGTCTGAGCTCAGAATACTGCGAAACGTTGAGTCATTCCAATAGCTCCATCAAGGTAGGAATGCGCCTCTCCGAACCTCTTAATACCGTGCGAGGTTTCAGACAAGGCAATCCCTTATCATGCGACCTCTTCAACTTCGTTATAGAGGGTGTTTTGCGGAAGGTGGTGTCATCGCAATGACATTGTTTTTCAAAAAAACAGTCATTATAGGGCGTACCAAACAAGATGTTACTGTTGCCTTTAGTGATATTGAAAGGCAGTCTACTAAGATGGGTCTAGCAACAAATGGGAGCAAAAGGAAGTATATGTTATCAACATGTGGAGACGTGTCGTGTATTGGATCTCAGATTACGTCCGACAACTATAATTTCAATGTAGACAACGAATTTATTTATCTTACCTCTGCCGCTGATGATGTCAGTCAGAAAATCCAGTGCAGAAATACTCTTGCTAACAGGTGCTACTATGGCCTCAATAGGCAATTGAGTAGCTCTCGCACGACAAAATTAATACTCAACTAGATGCTCATCTTCTCCATGCATCTTTATGGCGCAGAGGAATGGACACTATTTAGCACTGATTCAGCGGACTTGAGAGTATTCGAAAGAAAAGCCTTACGTACGATTTTCGGTCCATTGCAAGTTTACGATATATGAACTGTACAATATATGAACTGTATGAGCTCCTGTAGCGTATTAACATCATGTGACTGCACTAGCTCGGTGGAGAATTCTCCGGCGAGACAGGTATTGATCGTTAGACGCTTTTTGCACGTTGAAATTTGTTTCGAAACAAATTTCAACACTCTTGAGTTTGTAGGAGAGAGGAGAAAAACGAGCGGGGGTGATTTTAGAACTTCATGTCCTCAGAAATTTGCTGATTTGTTGATTTTCTGTTCGTAGCGCCAAACAATTAATTAAAAAAGGTTGAAACAATCAAAAATATTAAAAAGAATATAATTTAAATAAGGTAAATATATTAAAAAATAATAATACATAATAATATATAATAATATAATAACAAATATAATATTCATGTCTTGTGTTTGAACCTAAATCACAATGCCAAATAAAGTTGCAACTGTCAAAAACAGCAGAACGACACGATAAAAGAAAACAAAATTTCTGAAATTAATTTTCACGTCCAAAAGCGAAAGAAATTTTAAAAGAAAATGCAAAAAAGTTTCTCACATTTGTTTCGAAACAAATTTCAACGTGCAAAAGCCGTCTTGGAAACTTGAATAGAGTTGCCAACAGTTTATATTTTACATATAAAGTTTAATTGCTCATATAATTTCTCTAAAGTTTGATTTTCCGTTAAAAGTGTCGTCTGGTAGCCTTGATTTAGAGAAAAATTTTTGCACAATAAAGAAATATTCCCTACAAGAAATAAATAACCGAAACTAATACATACAAGGCTTACTTACTACTACACATGTAATTTTTATTTGACTTTTTATGTTTTAGAGTTGTATTTTTTAATACATCAAAAGCACATCAATATTGACTGTCAAATGCCCTGTAAGTTTATGAATTTTAAAATTTCAGTCGTAGTAGGCTTTGAAAACAAAAATTTATAGCGTCTTATGACGAAAATTTTAATTGTGTTCTTTATGTTAAAATAATATTATACTGTGAAAAAAATAAGACGTGAAACCAAAAAGTTAAGTATTGTTATTATTTTACTGCATAAACTTTAATATGCCTAAAATTATTTTTTTTTATTAGCATCCACTCATCTTTGCCAGCTATCAAGAAATACCTCACCAGCACATATAAGGTAGATGCCCAAAAAAGCCACTCCAGCCAAGAAACCAGCTGCCAAGAAGTTAATTAATATAGATTTAATATAATTCTTTATAAAATAAATTATATTATAAATAAATAATAATAAAATAATAATAAATAAAATAAATTATATATTTAATAAAAAATATTTCAAAACAAAAAAAACATTTTTCTTTCGCAATTTACTCATCATTTAACTAGTAAAATAACTAGTTGTTTGACTAGTAAAATGACTAGTTTAACTAGTAAAATCACTAGTTATTTGACTAGTAAAATGACTAGTTATTTGACTAGTAAAATGACTAGTTGTTTGACTAGTCGTTTTACTAGTCAAATGTCAATTTGTTACTTAAAAACAGCGAAGGAGTGAGCAGGTTAGATATATGTTTTACAGTCGAAAGAATTCACATGTTAGAAAGAGATACAAAATCACATGTACACGAATGTTTACGTAAAGTTTTTCACATTGCCCTTAATAACTTGATGGGAAGTTGTGACTAGTTTATAAGTTATACTTGACGGTCAATTAACTAGTTATTTGACTAGTTATGTTCTGGTAGGGTTGTTAGGTTTTCGTTGTTGTACTTTTTGGTTTAGGAAGGTATTTTGGTAATTTTTTTAAACTTACGATTTGTATGTGTATAATAATGGTAGCAGCATAAAAAACGTTAAAAATAGCGCTGTCAAACTAAAATAAAACCTTTATGTCAAAAAAAAATAATAATAATAAAAATGTATTTCAAATCTAAGACCTCAAGTGTACCTAGCAAACAAGGTTTTTTATAAACACTTAATGGTAACTGAATATGGCTATTCCTGAATTTGTCTATTCTTTTAGTCTGCACAATTTGTATGATAATACAATCATCAGTAATGCTTCAAAGATTGATGTCATCGCTTCCACTTTCATTTCAATTATTGTATTTGCAAGTAAAGTACTGAACGTTAAACAAATTTTGATTTCAATTAAATATTTCAATTTTATTCAAACTGAAATGAATTCAACCATTGCACAATCTAATGAGGTAACTTTATATAGAGATGAGTCAGAAATCATAGAAATTGGTATAAAAGACTTGTTTTGAAAATGATAGCGATTAAGTTAGCATATAAATTTTATGTTTTGTGTAATGAGGTACATAGTATATGTAATTTTTTAATGGAATACATGTTTTTTTTTTACTTAAACCATACTTTACTTTTTCCATACAAAAATGTAAATTGCGATTACGCGAGGTACAAGTGTATTGCCGCTATATAGACGCCTTTTGCACGTTGAAATTAGTTTCGAAACAAGTTTGAAAAACTTTTTTGAATATTCTTTTAAATTTTATTTCGCTTTAGCACGTAAAAAATTAATTTCAGAGATTTTGTTTTCTTTTATCGCGTCGTTCTGCTATTTTTGACAGTTGTAACTTTATTTGGCATTGTGATTTAGGTTAAAACACAAGACATGAATATTATATGAATATTGTATTTGTTATTACTTACTTTACTTAATTGGCCATAACAACCCGATTAACGGATTTCGGCCTGCCGCAACACATCCTTCCAGGCGCTTCCTCGATTTGGTCCTTCCAACGAATATAAGGTCATCCTCTTCGCCGACTTCCGCAGATCCCCGCATCAAATACTCGTCTCGCCGGAGCATCCTCCTCCATTCGAACGACATGGCCGAGCCATCGCAGCCGCTGGATATTAATACGCTGTACAACGTCCATGTCGTTGAGGAGCTCATACAGCTCACTGTTGTATCAGATGCGAAAATCATCGCCAACTCGCACTGGACCGAAGATCTTACGTAGGACTTTTCTCTCGAATACTCTCAAGGCAGCTGCATCAGTTCTTAATAGGGTCCATGCTTCTGCGCCATAAAGAAGCACGGGTGTGATGAGCGTCTTGTAGAGTATTAGTTTCGTCTTGAGAGAGAGGTCTCTGCTACTCAATTTCCTATTGAGACCATAATAGCACCTGTTGGCAAGAGTAATCCTGCGCTTGATCTCCAGACTGACATCATTTTCGGTGGTAACGGCGGAGCCAAGGTAAATGAATTCCTTGACTGTATCAAAAGTATAGTTATCGGTCGCACGACTCTACCTGTCGATAACATATACTTCGTTTTGCCCTCATTTACTGCCAAACCCATCTTCTTAGACTCCCGTTCAATAGTTTGTTATTATTATAACATATTATATATTTATGTATTATTATTTTTTAATAAATTTATTTACTTTATTTATATTATATTCTTTTTGATTTTTATAAATTAAAAAAATTTGTACAATGGGTCAATTTGGACCTCCGGGTACTGTGCTTGTCTTGACCGACAGGTGCACGTCCTCTAACCTAAATTAAAAAATTAAATTATATTCTTTTTGATATTTTTTACTTTTTCACCTTTTTTTAATCAATTGTTTGGCGTTGAAATTTTTCTTTTGCAAATGTTTTGATATCAAATACAAAATAAACAAACACTAATGATATTTTAAATAAGGGAGCTTTATATTAACACGTTGACTACCTGCGAGTCATCTCATACTCACTAAAACATTTTTTCTCCTAAAAAACATAATTTTTGCCTTTTGATGATACCTATAATGTGAAAAATCAAATTGTCGGTTTTGGCCAGTTTTCTGAAAGTTGCAGCGGCAGTCAAGCTGTTAACTTCACTATACGAAATAAAAGAAAATGTGAAATCAAATACAACTCTGTGTATATACGAATAAAGAACAAAGCAAGTTTGCGAGCACATGAAATTGTGAAAACTCTCCTACAAACTCAAGAGTTTTGAAACTTGTTTCGAAACTAATTTCAACGTGCAAAAGGCGTCATAGTTTGATATTTTCCTAATGAAGACATCTTAATAAAAATTTACATGCAGAATTCGAAATTTTTACCGCAAAACTAAATGCTAATAAGGACTTACGTATGAAAAACATATGTAGTTTTGTGCGGAACATTTTTTCTTTCATATGAAACTTCTCGTCTTTTCTTTCAAGTTTATAATCAGGCCAGTCAGTTCAAAATGTTTAGAAACTAGCGTAGAAGTGATAAATTCACAATTATCGAAGCATTTTGTAATTCTTGCACTTTTTCTATCAATATCATCCTCTAATGTGTTGGTATTTTTTTTTCAAATTATGTAAATCGTCGTAATAATAATCTTCGTTTTAGGCGAGTTGAACTTAATGAAAAATTATTTATAAAAGATTATCCGATTTTGAAGACCAAAATAGTATGAGTAACAAGTAGTACCTACAGATTGCATTCCGCCTTTCAATTTTTGCATTCTAAATGACGATTAAACATCTTTTTTCATTTGAACGTGAATCCACCGAATTAATGCCTTACAATTTTAGCGATTTTTTTTAACATTTAATTGAGCTGTTTTAGTAGAACAAATGTTGTCGTGACTGCTGTCGAAATTGTTTTTGCAAAAAAATGAGAAAATGTCAAAATATAATAATAAGAAGAAATAGAAAAATAGAAATAAAAACTAAAAAAAAAAAAAAAACACAGCTGTAAGAGTCATCAAAGGAAAAAGGAAAAAGAAAATAATATTGTAACTTAAGCTAAAATAAAACAATATTGTTTTTACTCATAATATAAGGATACCAATTGATATTTTGTTCTATATACGCTAAATATTCTTAATTGCACTTTATCAATTGAAATCTAATAGATATTTGAACGGAAAAAAGCAGTGGAATAAGTTTAAAAATGTCCGAGGAGGACCTGATAAAAATCGATCAGCCCCAAGAGTTAAGCTTTGAAAAATGTAAGTTTTTGTGTTTATTTACTTGAAGAAAGTTGAAAAATTAATTGTAATAACGCATAATATACTTTTTGATGTATAAAATATAACGTAGACCCAGAAAGTAAAGAGGAAAAAGAAAAACGGGAGCTTATTGAGAAGTTATTAAAAGATGGCGATGGGATAATAGAATTAAAAAAACTTAGAGAATTGGCTCGTTCGGACTATGGGCTTGTAACGGATGAACTGAGAAGAAAGTTATGGCCGCAATTGGCTGGTGTGGATGTATCGTGTTTAGGACCAGCTCCTAAGCTTAGTGATTTACAGACACACCCTGAATATAACCAGGTAGTTTTGGATGTTAATAGATCGTTGAAACGTTTCCCACCAGGTATTCCGTACGAACAACGTATTGCACTGCAAGACCAATTGACTGTCTTAATTTTACGTGTTATAAATAAGTATCCAAATTTACGATACTACCAAGGGTATCATGATGTAGCGGTCACTTTTCTGCTTGTGGTTGGAGAAGAGGTAGCATTCGCCGTCATGGAAGAACTTTCAACAAATCACTTTTCAGAATGCATGCAAGAAACAATGGATGCAACGCAAAAAAGGCTAATGTTTATATGGCCAGTAGTCAATTTTGAAAATGCAAAACTTTTTCAATTTTTGCAACGATCTTCCGTCGGCACATTATTTGCGTTGCCCTGGTATCTTACTTGGTTCGGACATAGTTTGAATTCATATAAAGCAGTAGTGCGTCTCTACGATTACTTCTTAGCATCTCCCATTTATTCGCCCATATTTGTTACTGCTTCAATAATATTACATCGCGCGGACGACATCCTAGCCGAGGAATGTGATATGGCAATGATACATTGTTTGCTATCAAAGGTCAGTATTATTTCAAAGCTTCAATTATTACTATTAATGTGTCTCAATTTTACAGCTTTTCAAAGTACTATCTGAATTTCTATGAACACTCTTATTGAGAAAGTTTAAAAGTTTTTTTTTTTTTTTTTTTTTTTTTTTTTTTAATTTTACCCTAATTACGTTGCTAATTCTACGGAAAACATTTCTTCCTCCTCTCCTACTGATAAAGAAATTCCTCTAATATGATCCCTTTTGATAGTAGTAATGTATGATAAACTTAACTTTAACTTTGACAGTTAGAACTGTTTCTGTGGTTAAAACTTTTAGTAATATTAATAAAACTAATATTACTACATTCTGTAATTAATTCTAATACAGATAGTTCCCGACTTACGACCGTTCGATCTACACTTACAATCATTTTTTTCCAATTTTTTTCATAGACAAATATGTAGTTGCGGAGAATCCCTAAAATATATGAGAAAAATTCAAAAGCAAAGTAAAAAAAATCGATTTACATACGTATGTACATATTTCAGTACAAATAATACATTACATTGGCCAAGTCGAAATTTTTTTAAGTGAATAATTTTATATCATCCGAAAAATTAATTTAATTTTTTTATATGAAATTTGTCTTAGAACCTAATCGACATGCGACCAGGAACCTGTCTCGGTCGTAAGTCGGGGAATGCCTGTAATCAACTAATAATGTATTATTATATATCGCCTTCGACGTTTTTATTCTTACCAGCATTTGTTTACTGTAAAAGAGTGTATTTTTCTTCATTCGTGCTCTACTACTCTATCTAAAATTTTCATTTAATTTTAATTATCCCGGTACTTATTATAGCATGCAACTAAATACAGAAAGCATCTGATTAATTCTGTTTTGTTGTAATGATTTGAGTTTTATGTATGGTGAACCGTTATATTGGAAACCAAATATTTACCTAGAAATCTAGACGTTAGAAAAGTCTAAAAAAAATCTAATGTGATGTAATGTAACACAGGCTACTTCACTTGCCTGCCAGTTTGCATGGAAAACAAAAACAAAATCACTCAATTTTGTTTGTGTTTCCCATATAATCAGGCAGGCAAGTGAAATAGCCTGTGTTACAAAAACCTCACATAAATCTGACTGAAATATAATAACCACACTTTTAAGCTCAGTTTTACCTACTACATAATAATGGAAAACATTGGATTTTTGTTTCAAATTTAGTTCTTTTTTTATTTTTTAAATCAAATGACTTATTTTCTCTAGAGTGTAGTGATTTTTTACTAAATTTTGTGAAAATATATTGATAAAATGACTTTGTCTTGTAAATATTTTAGATTTTTTATCAATAATTTCATGTGTTGTATTTCCTCATCACGCAATATAATATAAAGCGATTCTAAAATTGTCACATCTTTTGCAGAAATATTTTGTGTTTTGTATTTGGAAACACAGGAAATGACAGTGGTTCTTACTGTGATTTTTAATTGTGTTTTCTGCATATTTATTCTAAAATCTTAGATGTTCGCTTACGCATTTAAGAACATAAAAATAATTGATTTCTTATGTACAAAAATATAAGGTCATTAGTTAAAATTATTTAAAAAATTTAAATATGCTTTGAAAGCTCACTACAGAGTTATATGATTTGAAAGATTGCCACTATATCTATGTACAGCTTCGTTTTTATTCAATAAAAAAAAAAACTTAATTATTATGATATGATCGGCAAATGATAAATATAGATTCAAATTTGAATTGTTTTCTAGCTACCAGATGACTTGCCCTTTGAGGACCTTTTAAAAACGTCCAGCGAACTCTACGGAAAATATTCATTGACAGTTATTGAGAAGGAAGTAGAGAAATTAATTCAACTAGAGTATGAACTATCTCTCTACAAAGAAAAATCGAAATTAAATATTTTTTTCTTTTTCCTTTTTTAGAAAACAACAAAGAATCATTGAAGAAAAGCTGGCTCTACAGAGGCGTAACAAATTTAATCAGAATAATCGCCCCAATGGAAATTATATATTAAGTCATCTGTTACCACAGCTATTGACTCCGAAATCTTTTATTGTTACAACGGCGTTTTCATTACTGGTTGGCATTTGTGCATATTATTATAAGAGTCAGTACATGTCTACAGGTATTAGTTGAGTAAGCTTGACCTTGCAGCCGTCGATGACTCGTGCACTACGGCATGCAACGCCACCGCATTCAGGTTGGACAATAGGTTTTTCATTATTTTAAATTTATTATTTTCATACGTTTTCTTCCCTTCTTCTCATTTTATACTCCTATTTCGCACTTGTTTAACTTTATTCTAATATCTTATTAGCATTTAAATTTAAGATAAATCAATCAAATGTATAAATGCGTTAATTATTTATGATACGTTAAGGAAAAATTGAACTATATATGTATACTTTCGTTAAGTGTTTTGGTTAATTTTTGCAAATATTTGGGTAATAGTCAAAAACATAAGTTTTTAATACTGCATCTATCGCAAAATTTTTGTCTATATTACAGTAAATACAATTTATATCAAGCATTATAATAAAGACAGAAATTATTTAAAAAATTTATTTATTCATAATTATTTCTATACCTACGCACTGGTATACTCACATCGCAATCATTATCTTGATGTTATTGAATAAACCGTAAAATGGAAAACAATTTTTATGTTTTTGTATGTAAAGTAATGTATTTTGACTTTTCTTAAATGATATCTTTGTATGTAGTATGCATATACATTGGCTCTATCGCATTATCGGAAAAGCATTAGTCTGATATGTATGGGTTTAAAATTTAAAAAGAATATATTAAATATATGGTTTTTTTTTTGCTTTTATTTACACTCTATGTCACGGACATTCAGGTTAATAAAAAAAATAACAACATTTCTCATGATAACGGTAATTTTATAAAGAAAAAGGAAATTAAATTTTTTGCGCTCAACGCATAATCGGACAAATAAGAGCACCATTGCTAAAAATGACAAAAGACAACAATTAATACTTTGTGGCATATCCTTTGTTCTCAAGAATGGTCTGTGAACGTTTTGGAATTGATTTTGCAAAATTGTAGCGTATCACGAGTCTTATGGAGCTTCACGCTTCCAGTAAAACCGCTTTAAGCTGATTCAAAGTTTTAAATTGTTGTCGGTATACTCTTCTAGCTAATTCTTCCCAAAGATGTTCAATTACGTTGAGATCTGGGCTCTGTGCAGCGGTTGTTATAAATTTGGGGGTAATTATGGATCAACCAAAGCTTTGCCACACCCGAAATGTTTGCTTAAATACTAGTCGTAATACATTGCACAAATATAACTACCAAGGTAGAGTTGCCAGAAAAAACCCATTTATTAGCCCTAAGAATAAAAACAATAGAATAAAATTTACTAAAAAGTATTTGCTTAAAATAGAAGATTTTTGGAATAAGGTAGTTTGGTGTAAAGATATCTTACAATACATTTTTGCTGATAGTTTTTATTCGTTACAAGGTCCTGTTCACTGACGAGAGCAAATTCAATTTGCATGGTTCAGATGGCAAGATGTTTGTGTGGCGTAAATCAAATGCAGAATTTAATCCTCAAAATACAAAAGTTACTGTTAAGAATAGTGGAAGGTCTGTTATGGTTTGAGGCTATATGTCAGTGCAGGAGTGGGCAATTTGTATTTCATTGATGGTAAAATGGACAAATTTGGCTACCTCAACATTTTTAAGGCAAATGTAAAGCAAAATGCCGAGAAATTAGGCACAGCGAACGATTTTGCTTTTTACCAGGACAATCATCCAAGCACATTTCGGGCGTGGCAAAGCTTTGGTTGATCCATAATTGCCCCCAAACTTATAACAACCCCTGCACAGAGCCTAGATCGCAACGTAATTGAAAATCTTTGGGAAGAAGTTGCTAGAATATAGAGTGTATTGCTATAATATAAAGTGAAAATAAAAGCAAAAAAAAAAATATATATTTAATATTGTCTTTTCAAGACTAATGCTTGTCTGTTATGCGATGGAGCCACTGTATATGAAGCTATAAATCAAACTTTTCAATTAGTAGTTGCCAAAGGCGACGAATGCTGCCTAACTAGCTAAATGGATTCGTTGGTAAAAATTGCAAAAAGTGTGATAAGAGATATAATTTCTTAATAACAAATGCTGGTATACTCTGAGACAGAAAATTTTAAAATAATTTTTTTGATTTCTTTTAATTTATTTCCAAAATTTATTTTCCAAGTCACTTTATTTCTCCAACGAATACAAGGTGACAATAACCGATATTTGGCTTATGTTGAATTATAAAAGGAGAATGAATAATGTCATAAAAATCTCTATTTAAAATACAATCTATAAACTTTATATTAATTGGATCAGAATAAAAAAAATTAAATAAATTTTAATTAAAACAATTTCAACGAGGTAATCTATTCGAGATAACATCATGGTTTGATATGGTCAAATAAATGATAAATGATAAATACATATTGCTGGGTATTTGCTATAAATATGTACATTTCCATAACCTTAAACGAGATAGGGGCGTACACATACTAGTCATATTTAAAAGGTATACATATATAAAACAAATTTTATTTTCACAGCATGTCAAACTTCTAGCTTTTGATTAGACGTATTATTTGAGATAAGATTGATAATTTTTTGTTCAAAATAGTTGAATTTTTCTTTAATCTCAAACGATGTCGCATGGAACAGTTTTTTGTCTACTGACACCATTTCTTATAAGCGGGTTACTTTCTAATAACATACATACATGCATATATACCTGTGGTTTCAAGCAATAACAACAGCTTAGTTGAAAATTATACTGTTGAGAAAAACCACTTATTATTTTATAAATGTATTGGGGCTTAATTACGACTTAGGTCAACATGTCTTTATTAATAATTCTTTAAAACTCACTTTTAAACACAGACACTATAAAAATAATATGCAATGCAAAGAAATGGGAACGGAAAAACTTTCTTAGAAAAGGCTCTCAAATGAAAAAGGAATTAAAATGACAGAAAGAGATAAAGCGAAACAGTCATAACACAAGAAATAAAACTGTCAACGCTTAAAATGCTGCAGAGGATTCAGGGATCTCTGCAGTCTCGACCAAGCTGAGCCTACACTCCGTCTTACCACCAGCTCTATCAGTCTGAAGAATTGGCCCAGGGGAAATTTAATTAAATGCTGCTCATTCTTTTATCAGTTTATCTGCGATCTTATTACCCAACTTATCTCAATGCTCTGAACCATTAGTACAGCTTAATACCAGCTTCGAAATTGACAACCGCTTCAATACATCCATAAATATTGTAACCTCAACTCGGCGACTAGTAGGCTCAATAGTATTGCGCCTTCCCCGACATCATTACTTACCTCATCTTTGGAAATGTTAATTCTTTTGTGCTTAAATTATTTTTCATTTTACCAAGAGGAAGTTATTTTTTTTAACGCAGATTTAATAAGAAAAATTTTATGATTTTTGGTGTATTCCCTTACATTACTTGTTTATGGACAAACGAGTGCAAAAACTTCATTTTGATTGTTGCAGAGCTTCACTGATCTGCTTTATGAATTCATTCAATTTTTCACAATCCATTTGAATGTGTAGCTGATGCGTACTGCTTCTACTCTGGCGGAGATTCAGTGTTACAGTTGTTAACAGTTCCTGATTTCCTGCATAACTACTGTCACCTAAAATTAAACGCGTGTCCCAATCGAAGGACTCCACTAGCTGACATTCACCAGAATTTTGTTCCCGAATCAGAGAACTTAAGACTTCTCTACGACGTGAATGTAAGGCGGATATTACAATCTTTTGGAACTCTGGAGACAAATTAACCAATTCCGATTTTACCAAATCAGAATCCAATGTTCTGCTGGAATAATTATCATTTGTACAAATGGTACGATATATCTTAGCAATAGTTCGAGTGGTCAAAAGGAAATCATCAGGATTGTGAAATCCATATTTGTGGGCAATTCGCATAGTTTGGTGTTCATCTTGATTTCCAATTAGAAAATCAATTGAATGGTTTAAAATCTGTACGAATTAAATTGTATTACATAGCTGCTATACAAGACTAATTATTACTCTTTTTTTTTACCTCAATTAAGATTTCCTTGTTGTCGATGTTTAATAGAAATTCATTTTCTTTCATTGTCTTTTTTATGTCTACTATTCCGTATTGTTTTGCTACAGAATCAGTGCTACCACATACTTCAGTCGCTCAGATTAGCGATTTTTAGAATCATCCGAGTTGAGAATAAAATAATAGCAGTTCAGTTGTATACACCTTAAAAATGCTTATTTCCATGCGTTCAATGATTGCAATTTCAAATGAAATAAATTCCGTATTTTTATTCGATGTTATTTATTTCTATAAACTTTTTATTTATTTCAAAATAACAATACACTTTAATTGATAACACAACACATTCACAATGTTTACTAAAAACGTTACTCGGTGGCAAATTGAAAAGTAATCGATAAAGAATTTTGTTTTAAATGCGTTCAACACTAAAAATTATATGTGAAACTCCAGTCTAAAGTCAACTCTCTGACTACTGACTAGCAATGATGCTTTTTACTCTATTTGTGGTCTTGTGCGCGTTCAAAGTTCACAAAGATAAAGCCGAAAGTCTATACTATCCGTTTCATGCGACCTAGCGTGACATACGATTCTTGCATACTATGCCGTTTTTATTGCAAGTTATACACAATAGCGGTGTTCAGTGCAAATGGCGTTCTAAAAGTGCAAATGCAAAACTTGCGAAATATATGCAAGTGCAAACTTTGCTAATACAAAACGCATCAAACATCCAATACCACTAATGTGTTTTATGCGACTGGTTTTTTGTTTTGACCACCTGTTGTGGTAAACAACAATCAAGCATACACTTTTGGAAAAAATAAAAAATCAAATTGTGATTTTAAAAGAATTTATGGCGTTAATTACAAATTTATGAGTTTACATATATGATATCTTGTGCTGTGAAGGCTTACGAAAATCCTCTCACGAATACAATACTAGTGGTTTCAGTTAATTTATCCTTCATTTTTCTTATTTACAAATTAATAAATTTATAAAGATAGATGACAATCAGTACATAAAAACAATCGACAACTGGTGTACATATTTTCTTCATGAAAGAAGTGTGTTAAAATATGTATTTTAATGTATTTTCCTCTTAAATTATTTAAAAAGTTTTTTATGAAATATGTTTTTATTAATATTTTTATAATGCAAAAATAATAATGCACTATTTAAACATATTTATCGAAACCATTCACAATATTATATAATTTGTAATGTCAAGCTTAAAAAGTTGCTGACATGAGTCGCAACAATGCAAGAGTCGCATAGAAAAGTAGAAACTAAACTTGCTCGATGCATTCTATGCGTTTTCCTCCGTAAAGGTAGGTACTCTGTTCATATTTGCGAAAAATAATGGTTTTTTCGTGCGAAAATTTTGATGTGCAACCAAATGGAGTCTATCTCGCGATTTTTCAAAATTTTTCGGTTTTATTACTTTAAATGTGTAAACAAAAACCATATGTTTTTGAAAGCTGAAAATAAAATAAAAATTCAATAACAAATTTTAATAATATAAACTATTTTATGGCACTTATAACGAATAAGCTTTTGTTTTATTACAGCTACTATCAGCAACCGCTTATCTGTGCCGTTAAAATTTAATTTTTTAATAATTTTGAAATTTTTTCCATTTTTCCGGCTCAACAAATAATAATTTATGAATTTAAGAAAAACAATTAAATGTGATCAGCTGTTTGTATTAGTTTCGTGCCAAAGAAGTGCAGGTTTTGTTATTTCGTAAGTTAGAAACAAAGTTGCCAGATAAATTTCACAGCATTTTTCACGATAAGAACAGAGTATTGCTATTTCACACGAAATATTTATTATTTTATATATTATTTCGCACGAAATTTTGAGCAGAGTACCTAGCTTAACGTGTCGCAACAACTACATTGATTCTACTTTTTTGGTATATGCATGTAACGCAAGGTAGAAGGAAACGGTTGGTATGGACTGTCGGCTTAATGGTCGTATCATAAAAAAGTAACCAAAGACTATTAAAGGAGAAAGTAAAAAGACCATAGAATTGTTACCAAACACATTAAATGAGAAGAATAGAGAAGGTTAAAGGTTTCGAGAGCGAAGTTCAAAGAATTTGATACGTCATGGAAGTTGAATTCATTTTAAAGGAACTTTAAGGCGAGTGTCTGACGTAAAACGAAAACGACGTAGTTGGAAAATTTTTTGGGCTATAGGAGAATGTTGAGAGTAAATTTACCGCCATTGAAGAGAAGTTCAAAAGACTTTCTTTGACGGCGAGGTGCTGGGTAGTTGCTTTTATTTGACGTTAAAAAGCAAAAGATATAGAAGAAAGTAAGTCTGGTGAAGAACACAAGAACTACATAATGTGTCGTAGACAGTGGGAACATAATGTGGCGAAAGCGAAAAGTTGATGGATGTTAGTAAGATTTGGACGGCGAAATACAGATACAGATTATTTTTCAAGGTTATAAACGATTTCAAAACCAAGGCGTGATCGTCAAAATCGTGACTTTTGTTTAGGCCAGAAAACTGACAACGGGCGCTGAAGAATATGCACAGCAATAGCAAACGGAAGGGTATCATCAAATGGTAAATTACGGTTACATGATTGAAAATGATGCGTTAAATAGCACCATAAAACCTAATTAAACGTTCACTTGATAAATATGTGATTCAATCCCACATGGATTTTTGCAATTGTCTGCCATTATATGTGATTACTAGAGGTGTGCACAAGGCATATAAAATTGGGCACTATTGCATTTTTCTCAATACCGAATATTGATTGTAGCTGCAAATATAAATAAGTGTGAAGCAAAGATAGATCACAAAAAAACAACTGCACTCGTAAACCATTGTACAATAGTATGAAGTGTAAACAGCACAACAAAAATATTGTACTCTTCATAAAGTCACAACATGCATTTCTTTTTTGCTCTCGGCAACCGAACATCTTCGTCGACGCCAGTATTGCCAGTAACTTTTTTAAACTTTTTATTTCTTGTTGTTGCCCGAAGCTTTGAGAAGAAAATCATCATATGCAGATAAAAAAATCATATTTTATGGAAAAAATCATAATTTTTTAATATGTAAAAAATTTTATTAAAAAATTATTATTGAAATATTATTATTATTGTTTAAAGCATTTATGAAGAAACGTGTACTTAGTTTATGTGGTGACAAATCACACATTCACCAAACAGCAAATAGAAAACTTAGGAAAACACACAATTGATTTCATTAGATCAATAATTGTATGTATTGATATATAAGAAAGCTTAAAAATAAAAAAAAAAAATTTAAGAACTATTACTACAATACAGGTATTCCCCGACTTACGAACGAGATAGGATTCTGGGGTTCAGTCGTAAATCAAATTTCATACAAAAAAAAATTAAGAAAAAAATTACATACTGTACTACTAATTTTGAGGATCCGGAGAAATGAAACTACCCAAAATTTATACTTATATTTATTTATATATATAAAATTTATATTTTAGGGATTCACATCAACTACATATTTGTCTTCTTTAAGTATTTTCTAAGAATAAAATAGGAAAAAAATGGTCGTAAGTTCGAATAGTCGAATCCTAAGTCGGGGACTACCTACTCAGGGTTTCATATTTTTAATTTGTACTTCCCACGAATATAACAGGTAGATACTGATGCACTTTAAGGTCTTTATTTCCTAAACAATAATGCATTTTTATGCACATGCATACATGTCTTTGTTACAGGGCAATAATTGTAAAGTAAATAAAAGCAACCAAAAATAAGCTGATACAAGACTAAACTTCAATTACAACGAAAATTGTACTCACTTCAAATATAAAAATCATAATTTTTATAAATTAAAAATCATAATTTAAGAAAAAAATCCTCAAATTATATTTTGGTTGAAAAATCATCAAAAATATGATAAAATAATCATTCTGGCAACGCTGCTGGGGAAAAACCTTTTTTTACACTACTGATATTCATATGGCAATACTGAAAATGTAGCTTCAATAGTAAAATATGCTATTACAACACAAAGCATAGTTTCGTTACTTCACAGGCAAACGAGTGCTGTTGTATACATTGAGTAAATGAGAAATACACATTTCAGTGCACTCGTAAAATCAAGAGCAACAGAAAAGAGTACACTACGGTATTGCATTCGGTGAAGGGTAAGCTAGCAGAATGTCTTGTGTACACCTCTAGTGATTACTCACAATACAAAAAAGGAAATAGGAATTATTACTAAAAAGCAATTGTCGAAAAAGAATGAATCTTCTTTCTTATCTTCCATAAACTATAAACTCCTGAATGTTGGCCTAAAAAAGGAGGTTTGCGTTTGGTGCCGGTTTTGAATTGGAAATTTTAACTAAAAATTTGTCTTCACAGCGTTAACATTAAAAGAAAAGCAGAAGAACTTCAGATGAGAATAAACCAAAGACAAAGAGTAATTTTATTTTACAGATGACTCGGTCCACTCGGAAATGCTTATAATCTGTTAGAAACTACTGACTGGAAAGTTTACGACTAAAACTAAAATCTATAATCCTTAAACTTATTGCTAGACAGTAACAACAGAGACTAATACTACTACTAAATATGTATCAGAATTTAAAATATTTTTTTCTTTTCTACTAGCTCTTCAAAGAAGTGTACGACTTTGGGCACAGAATATACACAGAAGGGAAAGCTGTGACGTTTGACAACCTCACTTAGCATAATTTTACATAATTTTTTAGATTTTTTAGATAATTTGCAAAGCAAATGTGTTAGAAGCAACAGATATACAGAGTGAAAACTGGTGGATAAAGTTGAAAAATTAAATGTAAACAAGCATTGATTTTGTGTTAAAAAAGGGAAAATTTTGAATATTTTTTAATTTCTTCAATGAAAAGTTTAAAGATTCTTAAATATTTAATTATTAATCGAAATGTATGTAGTTTTTGGTCCTAATGAATATAGTTTCTTGTGCAAAAGGTAAGTAAGAAACTAAATATATCAAGATCAAATAAGTCCTATTTCTCATAAAATTTTTACTTGCAGAACTTTGTGTAATTACTAGTATTTATTAATTTCTTGAATGAAAAAGTTAAAATTCGGTAATTTTTTTATTATTAATCGAACTCTTAGCATCTTCTCTTAACAATGAAAAAAAGATAAGTAGAAATAAAAATATAACTAAATATATGCTCATAACTTTTTGATTCAGGAGTTTGTGAATATACTTCTCAATTGGTTAAATACTATGTTAGTGACAATCGCTGAAATGTGTCACCAAATACATTAGTTCCGTATTACGTTTCCTCAATACAACAGTTCATTTCCTTTCATAAATAGTCTATTATTTTACAAAAATATCATAAATTTCTACCAAATTAGAAAATAAAAACCCACCCTAAAAATTAACTAACAAAAATAAACAAAACATAAATCATCAGACAGGGACAGAAATACTTTTTGGTAATATTTGCTGTCCCTTTCACAAAAATTATGTAAACGTCAAACTTTCGTTTCCATTCTGTGCATGTTCTGTGACTTTGGGTAGCTGTTTATAATAACATATTTGAATCTCTTAGCTACATTTGGCAACAACTCTTACATCTTACTCAAACGCCCACTGTCCTATGAATATAGCTATACACTATTTTATTTTTCTTCCGCCTACATGGCAACACTGGATATTCTATTACAGACAGCAAACCAATAGACGCGCAAAAAGACGAATTTCAAATCAAAAAACGTAAATAGGAATAAATTGATTTTCTTATCTGCAATATTAAACAAATTTTTAAAAATTTAATTCAAGCGATTAAACATCCCAATACCGTTTTGAAAAATCACTCATAAATTTTTACTAATTCACTTACATTTTTCGTATTGACAGCCCTAGAAGCAAAAAATTTTGCTTGACATTAAAAATTTTGCAGTACTGTACTTTAATAATTTGTATTTTGGTAGTCAACTGTGACCCAAATACATGTCAATCGTGACCGGATAAACAGAGTTGACACGGGATTTTGGCATTTAATCCTTCACTGAAAAAAGGGACAGCAAATATTACCAAAAAGCGTTTCTGTCCCTCTCTGACTGCCTATCTGTTTTGCTTATGTTTGTTTAAATTTCGGGGTGGATTTTTATTATTTTGTTTTGGCAGAAATTTATGATATTTTTGTAGAATATTAGAATAATTTTGAAAGGAGATGAACCGTTTTATTAGGGAAACCTAATTCGGAATTAATGTATTTTTTATTAAGCCTTTCACCGGTCGTTACTAACCAATTTAAAGGTATATTCATAAATTCCTGAAACAGAAAGTTATGAGTACATATTTTTATTTTTACTCACCTTTTGCACACGCAACTTTTTTATTTAGTATGAAGGGAAATTGCTGAGAGTTTGATTAATAATGAAAAAATTATCCATACTATATATACAAATTTAACTTTTAAAGAACACAATGAAGGAATTAGTAAATCTTAGAAGAAGTTAAAAAATTCAACGTCAGACCTGAAAATCATAAAACCATTTCTTTATTCAACAACTCTTGTCAATGGTAATAATTGCTTATTATATTCATACAATCAGCCAGCAATAATGGCTTTCAACAATGCTGACAGCAATAGGCATAAGAAACCTTCTTATAAATTTTATAAATGATGTTGTACCATATACCAAACCTCAAAATGTTTATTTTGGCAACATGATTAAAGGATAAGGATAAGGAAAATGAACAATAACAAAACAATAAAGAATAGGCATAAAAAAGGTCAAACTCGATATAAATAGACAAGAAACTTATAAAAAGTCAAAACTATAATCTAAGGTTGCAAAACCGTATAGCAAATTGAATATGAATTGAGTGAAATATATTACCGTTGACCATACGATCAATTGTACTCTCCTCAAACCTTACTGAGTATTTTAATAATGTTTCTGTTAAGCCTATTACTATGACAGATTTTAAGATTCTGTTTGGACTATTCTCTGTATAACTCGGATTTCTTCTTATGCCCATATTATCTAGAATCTAACCGAAGGTAACGCTTTTTTTCCCACATACTTATTTCAGCTACCCCATGTAGTCCCATGATATCTTCGATTTTATGTCATAACACTGTAATGCTCGAAAGCCGCCTTGTATGTCAGATAGTATTGCTATGTCTCGTCCTTTGCATTTTATATACATGTGAGCTCTATGTATTCAGCACACCCTTCGGTGACATAGAGTTCTAGTGAGTTTCCCCATGGGTGTTTTTCTAGAAGCAAAAAGGTCCAGCTCCCGTCCCTATGTCTGTTTGTTATCGAACATCTCTGACCTTCATATTCGTACCATAAATTAATCCTTCTTTTAATAGGGTATTTCTAGATTGCAAAGCTTTTGCCAAAAATCATAAATTCTACTGATTAAGGAGAGATTTGTTAGTAATTCGATTAATTAAGTCGTGAGATCTCGTAATAATTTTTATGTGAGACTTGTATTCAAATCTTTAAGGCTTATTACAATCTGTAGTGAACTTAAATTTAGCGCCTGATCAACATCTAGTATATAATTAATGGGTTACATCTTCTGCATTTCATTATAAGATTTTCCTAATATGAGTAATCCATGTCAGTTTATTTATTTATTAATTACAATACAACTACAAATTGTATTATAATTATATATGAGCTGAGTAACTGCGGCCATATGCTCGGTGTAGTGTCACAGACCAGAGCCTTTGGTGGGAATTGAACCCACGACCACGCTCAGTAGTTTATTTATTATTTTCCTGCTTCTAGCACATTGTGGTCTTAATTTCTCTTTGTTAGATGAGAATCTCTTCAAATTTTTCTTTATCCATCTAGACTATAGAACGAAAAGTAGCGGTCCTAGTGAGTTGTGATAAAAGGCCTGTTCTATTCTATAGTAACAACACACAAAAATATGCCTGTTATGAATTTACTGTGTTGTTTTGAATTTGAAGCAGCTGTACGTAAAGAGTTCTGCAAATTAACCATAGCTGTTCTATGTTTCGATCAAAGCTACATTTTCCATGTTGACCTTTTAGTAGCGGAGGTTATTTCGCTTTTTGTTTTTTATGCAAAAAAAAAAAAAAAAACAAGAAATTTATAAAGTGTAGTAGTAATAAACTGTCTTTAAAATTTTTTAAATTAAATTTTGTTATTTTTTGTACTATAACGTAAACATTTTATTTTTTTAATTCAAAAAACTTTGGCTGCATTATGTCAAAAAAAAGAAGAAGATATTGATATTGACAAGCCTTATAAAAACTGCTACAGGAATTAGCTTTCTCTCAACATTCGCTTATCGAATCTCTACTCACTCGGTTGTGGAACGTTGACCTCCTCGACTAATATAACGTTGCTGTTAACGATATTTTTACGTAAAAACTATAGGTTTTTACTCTCAAATTAATGATTTTTGTATTCAAATTCAATTTTTTAAAAGTCAAACACAACTCTTTGTAACACAATTCCATTTTTTTCATATCAAACATGGTTATATTACTTATCAGGTGTGGTTAACTCGTCAGCTGATTGTGTTGTTGTAGGAGGTAGAGATAATTATTATTATTATTTGTTTATGTTTTCTTTTGATTCTTAAATTTAAATTTTGTTTATTTTCATTGTGAGAAAATATTGTAATAATAATTTTAAAAGGAATAATTTTGAATGAAAGTTTTTGCAATTTTCAATAAAGAACAAATAAGTGGAAGTGGTAGCTTTTTTAAAAGGTCCACGGGATATGCGAAGCCCTCGATGGAGCGAAATTTGCTGAATAAATAAACTTCACCTTATTCACGCATTGGTGGGTCTAACACAACCTTTAATATCACGAGTCCCTTACACAATGTTATGCTGTATACACATTTATATATATTTTAAAAACTTTATTATTATTTTCGTTATTTTTAATTCATAAAAATGAATATTTGGTTTAAAAATCAATAGTTTTGTTTTTATTTACTTTTTATTTTTAAAAATTTGCTTTCATGGTGAATTTTCAACAACCCTACAAGAAATAAATAACCGAAACTAATACATACAAGGCTTACTTACTACTACACATGTAATTTTTATTTGACTTTTTATGTTTTAGAGTTGTATTTTTTAATACATCAAAAGCACATCAATATTGACTGTCAAATGCCCTGTAAGTTTATGAATTTTAAAATTTCAGTCGTAGTAGGCTTTGAAAACAAAAATTTATAGCGTCTTATGACGAAAATTTTAATTGTGTTCTTTATGTTAAAATAATATTATACTGTGAAAAATAAGACGTGAAACCAAAAAGTTAAGTATTGTTATTATTTTACTGCATAAACTTTAATTTGCCTAAAATTATTTTTTTTTTATTAGCATCCACTCATCTTTGCCAGCTATCAAGAAATACCTCACCAGCACATATAAGGTAAATGCCCAAAAAAGCCGCTCCAGGTAAGAAACCAGCTGCCAAGAAGTTAATTAATATAGATTTAATATAATTCTTTATAAAATAAATTATATTTTTTTAAATAAAAATATTTCAAAACAAAAAAACATTTTTCTTTCGCAATTTACTCATCATTTGACTAGTAAAATGACTAGTTGTTTGACTAGTAAAATGACTAGTTTAACTAGTAAAATGACTAGTTATTTGACTAGTAAAATGACTAGTCGTTTTAGTAAAATGACTAGTCGTTTTAGCAAAATGACTAGTCGTTTTAGTAAAATGACTAGTCGTTTTAGCAAAATGACTAGTCGTTTTACTAGTCAAATGTCAATTTGTTACAGCGAAGGAGTGAGCAGGTTAGATATATGTTTTACAGTCGATAGAATTCATATGTTAGAAAGAGATACAAAATCACATGTACACGAATGTTTACGCAAAGTTTTTCACATTGTCCTTAATAACTTGATGGGAAGTTGTGACTAGTTTATAAGTTATACTTGACGGTCAAATAACTAGTTATTTGAGTAGTTATGTTCTGGTAGGGAATATGACTTGACATATGACTATGACAACCCACCAGAGCAACAACAAATTGCCCCGTTGTTTTTGGTTTGTTGTAGAATTGCTCAGATATTGCTCTATAAATTATTTCACCATAATAACAAATTAAATTCTTTTTATTTCAAACTAGCAAACCCCGTGAACTCCGTTTCGCCACCAGATGGCTTCATTTCATGTAATGGTGATTAAAAGATGAAGAAAATTTTTTTTTGTTTTATATATGAAAAGGAAAAATTTTATTTTATTTCACAACAGTAATGAATTCATTTCGATTACAAATATGAAGTGTTATTTAGTTGAACTTCTCTAAGTAAATGAAAGTGAATCCAAAGTAAATACTGAATTGAAGCGTTTTACGTGTCCGTAAATTATCCGTTTGATTGATGTGCTCTTTGGTAAACCACATTTTTTTTTTTTTGGTCTGACGTTAACACAAACAGAGCGGATGGACTCGTGAACACGCAGTGTTTAACTGTCCATGTGAAAAACAATGATTTTCTAAATTTATCCTGCAAAAACTAAACGATTGGCCTTGCGACTTGTTAATTATCATTACGAACGCAAGGCGAATTGGAAATTGCAATCGTTTGAAATCAAACGGAAGATCATTCAGAATCATTGGTATTCGGGGAATACATACATTTTCACCTGTTTACTTTCATAAGTCTTTTTACCGAAAGTCGAGTACCGTTGCAAAGTCGCGGTGGATTCAAATTACGCAATATCATAATAACTGCACCAACTTTGAGTTGCAAGTTATGTGGTGGAAATCCTGTTAACTCCAGAACTTCAAAAACTCCGTTGGATAATTTACTACATCATTTTTTATAGAGTCAACGGATTTGTATGTCACCAAATCGGGAGCAATTTTTGATTGAGTGGCGAAATTCAATGCGTGTACATCATTATTCTTTGCGGTAAGAATTACTCGTTGACTTAACCAAGCATAATTCTGATAATTCTCACTAATGTTTGGGAAAACATTTTCATAAGAGCTAATTGAGAGTCTTCAAATCGGCAAAAGTCGTTGGTAAGAGTAATTAATCCAGATGTCGCATCAACTGGGACTTCTCCGTTTCCAACAGCTAACAATTGTTTGGAAAATTGTGCAGAACTTTGATCATTTTGAAGTTGAACTCTCATATTAGTGGTTAGTGCTAATCTTTTTACGCTTTTCTATAAAGGTGATTCCTTCAGGCAAGCATTCAATTCATCTGCAGGTGTTCCACGGGGAATTACTGGCAACGTCTGCCTGAAATCGCCTGCCAACAATATCATCAAACCGAAAATATTGGTTAGTAGTACATGCTATGCATCAGAGATGGCGCTGTATGTGAAAAAAGATTTTCCCGCTTTTCTGTTGAAATTTTTCCTGGATTTTCTTTGCTATAAACCTCACGGAGCTCGAGACCTTTTCAACGAATACAAAACCATGGGAATCGGTTCGCGAGTTCTGGAGTTATAACGTCAGGAAGGAAACCCCGACTTATTTATATATATTAGAATAAATTTTTTGTATTTCAAATTATATTATTTTCTTCCAATTCAATTTTTTGTTTATTTGACTAAAAATTTACTAAATAAAATAAAAATAAACTTATTGTTCAATTCATTTCTTTAATATTTGGACGTGTTTTATTACAACAATTCTCCAGATGCAGCTTGTGACAAATCCATGGTCATTGCGAGAAAATAATTGTTACAATCTGAATGTACAACTGTTTTGACTGATTGTTTAATTATTGTTACCAGATCAAAATTAATATCCCGATCAGCCAATAAATTTCGGACATGTAGTTTTTGTTTTAGAAAAAACCTTTTCTATTGGATTAATCATTGGTGAGTAAGGAGGAAGAAACATTAAAATATGCCCGAATTCTGCAACCTTATATTTTACTTCTTGAGTTTTATGCATCTTTGCATTATCGAGGACCATCCAAGCACCTTCGATGTTGGATTCAGTTAATTTATTGTATAGCTCTTCCAGGAAAAGTATGATACTATTTTCACGTATGCAACTTTATTGCGTAAATCGCAATTAAAGCCAATATTGATCTCAATATTTCATATAAAATCTCAATTAATTATTGCTCAATTAAATGCTAATTGTTATAATATTCAGTAAAACTTTAAATACAGCACTGTCATAAGTCTGTTTAGTTAGCATGTTATAAGTAACCGAACACTTCCTTTTGATATTTGACAACTCAAATATCAACAACGACAAACAAAACAAAAATAATGTTGTTGAAACAACCAGCTAGTTTATTTACCAGCTTTCAAATGAATATTGAGTAAGCAGAATATTGCGTATGTTTATTATACCTGAACGGTTAAAATTTTGTTCACAATTAATCGAATATTGACTCAATTAAATTGCATACGTGAACATTGTATGAAAATGTTGGAATTAACAGATGAATTCGCAATAATTTTTTATTATATATTATTGCTGCACAAAACTTCGTTTATGTATGATCGTATTATTATAAAATTAATTTTTAGCCAAAGAAACAAAAAATTTAATTCGAAGTTAAATAAATTTAATTTGAAATAAAAATAATTTAATTTGAAAGGAAAATGATTTACTTTGAAGTGAAAAAAATTGAATTGTGTTGCAAACAATTGTGTTTGGCTTTTAAAAAATTGAATTTGAGTACAAAAACCATTAATTTGAGTGTAAAAACCTATATATAAAATAAAATAATACCCTTATTTTTGTGCAATAATGATAAGTAAAAAAATCAACTCTGGCGCAATAACATTGGAATATATTGGCTCCAAATTCCATTTACTTTTGTTCTAGCATGGTTTTGCGGTAAGTGGTTTTTTGATTGAAATTGCTGTAATAATTATCAGGTATGCGATGAAAAACGATTTTGATCAAAACATGTTACAAAATCGTAAATAGTTCTGATGGCGCCACTTATTTCTGTTTCGTTTTGGTTTTGTTCTTAAACCGAATTCGATTTCATTTTTCATTTTGTTCTATAAAAATTTAAAAAAATCAGAATGTGATAGAAAACGAAAATTTGGTTTGATTTTCGTTTTTATATATATTCATATTTATATGAACATATAAAACTGAATAAACATTAAAATGGTGTTTCTGCTCTTGAACATTAGAAAATCGAAAATTGCTACAATGGAGTCATTCCCAACGGACCGTATATGGGGTTCAATTTTGTTTAATATATAGGAAAACCCTCCCTTATTTAATCTAAATCATTCTTTAAAACTATAAATATTTGCATTATATACTATTAAATTCATTAATTTAGATTATTGGGTTTTCATTTTTCCGGTATATTCAATGTGTTTGATGCATCCCTTAATTGGTATTGCTGATTATTAAAATTGAGGTTGATAAAGCAAATGCCCAAGAATGATAAACTAAAGATTACGCCAACACGCACACAAAATTAAAACTTTCTGTTCCTATTGGCTAATGATAATTTATAGTTATATTGCAGGGCTGCCAACTACTTTCACGTAGTGCACACATTTTTCAGAAGAAATTTTCACATATGAAAAAGACTTGGAAACCTTTAAAATAGCCCAACAACGTCATCTTACGGGAAATCATGCGCAAGGCGTAATCTTTAGTTTATCATTCTTGGCAAATGCCATTGTTACGCTTTACAAATTAAAAATTTTTTTTAATAAAAAGTTTGTTATTTTACATGAAACGGTTTATATTAAAACAAAAAATGTAAACTAAAACCGTTCGGATTTCATCACATCTTATAAAAAAAAAGTTCGTTTTCCAAATTCGATTTTACTTGAAAGCGAATCGATTTTTATCACATACCTGTATTTCTCATTATTTTAATTATTAAAACACATTTTTAAAAAATGATTTTTGCTGTTCCTTTTGCATATGTTTCATAGCAACAAAGGTTGTGCTTAATATACTCTTCTTTTTCTCTTTTTCTTATATTCTTCTAAATAGATCCTAAGTAACTTAATATCAAGCAGGTTTCCAAACCGAAGACATAACAAAAGTTAGCTGCTTGCAGGTAGTCTCAATAATTCTAATAATCGATGCTTAAGTATTGCCTTTACAAGATGACAAATACACCATGTGCTCATTGACTTAAAAAAGGATCTGCTGCTAGTTTATTAGTTATTAATCATAGCAATATGAATCAATCTATCATGTAATAGGTACAAAGACAAGATCTGGGGTCTTTGAGCAACCAACATATTATAGCCCAATATTGGTTAATGGTGTATATGTCTGGTGGACGGTGTATGAAATCAATAAGATAAGCTGGCAACTGTTTTTATCTCTATTCCGCTCAATTTCACTTTAATTGAATCATTATTTGCTTACTCCATTGTCTTTCCTCTAACGTTAGTAAAACTTAATGCTTAATTAGTAAAAATTAAATCGTGGTCCAACCTTGGCTATAGATATGCTGCTATTCTGGGAAGATATAGACAAATTAGGGTCGATTAAAATATTTATGCGTTTTAGAATTTCAACCAGGAACTTCTGATCTGAAGATTCGGAGGTTTCCAATGATAACCTTGTTAGGCTGACTGACCACTGCAATGTTTTGCAGACAGAGGTCATGACAATTTGGAAAGTGGTGCAATTCATGTTGAATAGCGAAATTTTTCCTGAAAATCTTTTTTGCTTGGATGTCCAGCGATTTAGTCCTTACAAACGCGGTTTCAACGTCGGTCCTTGTTCATCAATGCTTCTATATTATATGATACTAGCTAAAACCCATTGTGCTTCGCTACTCCTATCGATATATAGTATATATATATATATATATATATATATATATATAAATGAATGTGTGTTTATTTCTTTGTGGGTTTTTGTTTGAAGTCAATAGACGCCTAAACGGTTGGACCGATTTTCTTGAATTTTTAACAGTACCTTCGGCAGCTTTAGATATTGATACTCGTAGTCTCTCTCCTTCTAGACGTACATCGCGTGGATTCGGGGTCTCATCAGTTCTTGATCTTGATGATTGGAATCGTTTTCTTCTAAGACGTGCATCACGTTAATCAGGTGTCTCAGCAGCTCCAGATGTTGATGCTCGTAGTCTACACGTATACATATCTCGTTGATCTGGTGTTTCTACAACTACAGCTCTTTGCAATCGTATATTTATCCTCAGCGGCTCTAGATGTGGATGCTCTAGCCCTTTCAACACTCATACAAACATCACGTTCTTCGGGAGTTTCGTCAGCCCTTTGTGATTGTAAATTAACTGCATTTTTGGAGCGTTTAGAAAGCAAAGATTTTTTAAGTGGCATTTTTTGTTTTTAATATGATCACTAACAAAATAAATTTTTAACTCGTTTAGAATCTGTGAGTCAAATGATTTGCGAAAAAGATTGTAAGTACTCTTTAAGTACTTCCTTTCAAACAGTGATAGGCAAATATACCATAACAGGTCAATTTTTTTTAATTTCAAGATAAAAAATTTTGGGCAATAGAAAATATTTCATATTTTTTATTATGGCTGACCACAAAGGTTTGGTCTGTATTAAAGGTTAATTTTTTAGCTATTATCTTTTTGGCAACACTGGCTTAAACAGCTCACGCACGTTTCGTGTTTTATTTCACTGTCAAACATCTTCAGTTTGGTCAATAATTTAACTATTAATCGTCTTACAAACGAACAACGCTTGCAAATCATTGAACTTTATTATCAAAATGCGTGCTCTGTTAAGTAAGTTCATTCCGCGCTTTTTCCATTTTATGGTCAGTTTAATCGACCCTCTGAAGCGACTATTAGGGCTATCGTGATTAATTTTCACACCAAATTTACATTGTTGGACATTAAGTTACCAATGCATACAGAAAAAGTCACAGTTTGGCGTGGTGGCATCATTGGACCATTTTTTTTCAAAGATGTAACGTTGTGAATGGTGAGCGTACCGTGAGATGATATGCAACTTTTTTTTTTGCCCAAGATACAAGAGCTTGACTTGCATGACATGTGGTTTCAACAAGACGATGCCACACAGCACGCGTAACAATGGACTTAATGAGATGCGAGTTCGGCGAACATTTTTTTTCACTTTCGGGACCAGTCAATTGGCCGCCTAGATCGATCGATTTATCGCCTTTAGACTATTTTTTGTGGGGGTATGTTAAAGCTCATGTCTATACAGACAAGCCCGCTTCAATTGACGCATTGGAAGACAACATTGAAGCATTTATTCGTGAGATACCGGTCGAAATGACGGAAAGAGTATGCCAACTGGAGTATGGACTAAGCGGATGGACCATTTGAGTCGCAGTCACGGTCAACATTTGCATGAAATAATCTTCAAACATTAAATTATATGGACCGTACTATCCATTCAAATAAAATGTTCAAACGAGTTTTGAACACACAATACCCTATAAGCTATAATAACAGAACTTTCATCAACTAAAGGAATGCCTCCACCAATATATATAGAAAGATATAATATAGGGATATCCTTGAAAATTGTATTCCTAATGAGCTGACCAGTGCCGATACGTGGATCACAATCTCCGACATGTTACAGGGTATAGTCGTTTCGATTGCCTCAGTTAATTTGGGCAAATCAATCACTTTGGCAGCAAGGGGATGGACTCAATTCTGTTCTTAAATCGCATTGCCATTCATCGCTCAAAAGCGCAGAATCGTTTTGGGAACAATGTATTTGTGGTTTATATTTGTAATAATATTTCGGTATTAGAAAGTTAGATGATTTCATTTGTTATTTTTAAAAATTCGCATTGCTTGCTTGTGATTGTTCTAAATACTAGATGTTAAACTCACTAGTTCTCTTTTGTAAGACGCATGTATCCTCTTGATTTGTTTCCATGTCTGTGAACAGAATTAGAATTACTGTGGCATTACGTCTTGCGAGTTTCTTCAGTTATTTTCCAAGCATCGGTTGAAGTATTCCTTTTTCTTCGACTATCATTCGCATCGTTTTCTGACCCTTTAAGCAACCACAGCCATCTAATCACGGCAAGGTTATTTCATTCTCTTTTGCGTTTTTTGTTTTATAATCGTTTTACGGCAACTAATACGCAATTTAAGTTGGACACAAATTTAGAGCATTTTTCAAAATTTACTTTTCATAATTAGATTAAAATTAACTTTATAGACCTTTTATAATTATGGTTAAATAAAAAATACGATAGACATAAGGTACACTAACAAATACATCGAACTTATTACCAGTAAGTAAATCAATAACAACAAATACGATATAAAGGCAAGTTTACGAACGCAATAACAATCACTGTGTAAACAACAATGTAATCGCAATAAAATTCTCGAGAAGCCGAAACCCCGAACGTTCCACTTCAAGAACCTTCATCAGACTGATTACTTGGGCATTTAAAAAGGCAAGGCAAAACATGCAATGAGCAATAAGAATTCAGTCAGCCTTGTGTGAAGTCATGTTGCGTGTGAAGAAAATAGTCGTGGTTTGAACATCGCCGTTGTAAATATCTGCCGAACAGTTGTTAGTAATTACGAGAGAAGAAGTGTAAAGCGAACAAATAAATTGTTGTTGTATCATCAAGTTTGAACAGTGGCACATAAGATAGTGCGAACGATAAAGTATTGATCCAAAACTAAATACTAAATTGTTTTTACTTTGCTTACAATCAACGAACTCATATTTTAAACGTTTTTGAAAAGGTAGAAACGTAACAATAAGTACATTTGAAAGTCTACTGCAAAAATGGAGTACACACATTAGATCATATTTATCTTGAAGAACGGTACGTGTTAGGATTCCTTAAGGTATGAGATTTAGTTGCTGATCACATTTTTAAAATATGAACAATAATTTCTAAAAGACTAAAAAATGAACACGGCTTAATTGGAGCAGTATAAAATTAGCCGCGATTACAGAGTTTCACTTTACGTACGAGCATTTACAAAAGCGAATACGAATTTGAAAAAGTGCACTCTGGATTGACGAATAAAGAGCTTATGAGTTCGTTTCAGGCGGAAAATGTTATGTGTGGTATACTCCAAATCAAAGCAGCTAATTTTCTATATACTCAAAGAAATGATCAGCCAAGATAAGCCTTATTGACTGTAAGGTATGAATGCGCACGATACTCTAAAACTTCTACCATGTAAAACAAGATTTTTGTTCATTGGAGAGTAAGTAATTCCTACATGTTGTTATTATATGCTTCTCAACGTTTTCACATAAATACACAGTGTCGGTCGAAACGTACTGAACATGAGGATGGCAAAAAATTCGGTTTGCAAAAAAATACTTTAAATTAAAAAGACAAACAAAGAAAAACTTAAATTTGTATTAAAACATCTTGAATTGACTTGACTACTGGGACAAAATTGTGGTTTCTGATGTATTCATGTATATGATGTAACAAACTTGTTGACGTATGTATGCTCAAGAAGCACTATAAACACTGATCATGTTTAGTGTGGATTTGTTGTTCGGGACAAATTGAGGGCTCAAAGCTAGTCTGATAGGTTGTATAAATCAAACAAACTGGGTTTGATTGTAGTACAAAAAGACTTTGTATTCCCATCGAGAATGTTTGTTCGAATTCACCAATCTTATTAATCTTAGGGCCTTTATTACGACTTGCCGTTAACTAAATTGAGGATTTTAACGGGAAGATAAAATGTTTTTTTGTTAATATGAGTACCCAATAAAATGGAATCCTTCCGGTAACTTTTAAAGTTTAGTTTGCGTCTGAATTTGCTATACATATTATATATTATTTTCAAATGGCGACCTCAAATTTAAACAAAATGATCACATACAACAAGAAATCGCAGTCTATCGTCGCCACTGCTCTAAAAAAACTTGTTTAATTGACCAGTTTTATCGATATTGCTCCGGCAGTGCCATATTTTTGAAAAGAGTTAACTTGATTTTAACTGTAAGTTGTACTAACGAAAGTAGGTTAAAGTTATCTTTTCAGTTCCCTTTAGCTAAAGGTACTTTTAGTTAACCCAAGTTTGTAATAATGGCGGTTAGAGATTCAATGATAATTTCCAACTACGATTTTACCACTAACAAATCAAATTAGAAGTTTCTTAAGTTTGTTATGTTGTTTTAGTAATTAGGTAGTGTGGTGGATGTTGTTAGATGTGAGGTCACCGTTCAAACACCAGCTCAGAGATCGCCAACAAAACGAAATATGAAAAAAGTTTCTAAAAAAAAAACTGTCGCTCTGGGTCGATTTTAAATAAAATACACACAAAATAAGTGGTCTGAGAGGCTAGGCCGTAATCATGACTGAATGGTTGTAATGACGACTTATGTATTAAATTTTTTTATTATATTTTGTTGATGCATTATTTCTTCGTATTAAAGAAGTGAATTTGAATTATTTGTAGTTTGCATCGGTTTTTGTTCAATTAATTTTGATCAAGAATGTAAGCTTTTGACTGCACTTAAGAATACTTGTGAAGGGTCTTGCAATAGAGACTTTCGAATTTTGGCAGTTGATTATCTGACAAATTAGTTTTTATTTATTCAAGCCATTTGGCAGAGACATGCTAAGTTTAATTGAAAAATTATCTGCAGCAATAGATATTTGAATACGTGAATTTGGTACGATACTAATTCACATTGGCCAGATCCTTTCTGTCAATGGCGAATACTATAAGTCGATGACTACGAATTTCTTTTAGCCTGAATTAGATGATATGAATACAAACGATATGTGGTTTGAACAGGACGATGCACAGTGTTTCCACGACATACCTTTTTTGCAAAAAATTCATTGGAGCTTGAGCATTCTATTGGTTAAATTAAATTATTGCGCATCCTACCAAATTAAAATTTGCTGCATCCAACCCTTCAAATTAATTACAAACGAATAAAATAAAAACGCATGCAATGTTCCATCAAAGTTGACTATGTCTATCTCTTAGTTCATATTTTTTGCTTCGATTCCAGACCACCTTTTAGAAGGCAGATTATAAGCTTCTTAAAGTAATGAAGTGCTTAATTCCTAGCCCATATTGATTTTTTTTAAATTGCTCCCAAATCATTCATTTCGCAAGGTTTAGCTTTACAAATATAACATAAGGCTGAACTTTTTCCAAAAATTCATAAGTTTGTTGTCCGATGGTGGGAATCGGTGGTTATGTTTTGTATTTGTTTAAAGGATAGACTTTCACTTTTTATTTGATACTGGTTGGAGGTAGATGGAGCTATCTTCTTTTTCCATAGAAATCTGCAAATGCGGATTCAAGGATATTTTCAACCGCTCAGACCTTCTAAACTGTATAAGCAATCTAAATATTTTTCTAGTTAATGAGAAGGTACTATATTTCAATGAAAGCAATATGCATTAAATTGTTATTAGGGAAAAAGTTTTTTTGACTTCATTAGATTTTTTAATATAGAATTTCCAAAAATCATCATCATGTTTTACTTTTTTGCAAACAAAATACCACTGGCAACGCTTCGTACCATACAGTTCATGTCACATTGGACAGCGATTTTACCACATGATAATATCACGTGGTTATGTAATGGCCAGTAAGGCTTTCATTTAGGGCGGTTTCTTAGTCCTTTCAGTATGCAAATAAGCTGTAAACCACAGTGGTCCTCAAATCCAACAGACAAATACATTTGAATGATGTTACTTATATTCTACACATAATTGGTCATTACAACCCTTCAGTCAGGATTACGACCTCGCTTCTCATACCACATATGTTATATGCTTTATTTTTATACATGAGTCCAAATGACAGATTTTTGAGAAGTTTTTCATGGCAATTTTATTTGTTCTCAGAGTTTTTTTCCAGAAATCTGCTGAGAGGAATTCGCCGAAGGAATATTTTCGTTTTGATGTCTGACCTGGGGTTTGAACTCGGGCCACACGTCTAATAAGCCAGTACACTAATTACTACGCTTCGGCGACTTCACACATATTTTTTTATTAAATCAAAAATATAGGAAATGCTTTAAGTAAAGACCCTATAAACATATTCAAATTGCCAGGCGTAAAACTGTCAGTTAACCGAACTAACTAACTGGTTCCTTACAAATTGCATTGTCATAATTACCTGCAGTCATTCTCAGAGAAAAGCGTACAAATTCTCATGTAAGCATGTTCCATTTCCATTGTGTCGCATACATTTTTAGTTAATCATGTATTCTACACTAAATTAACAAAAATGAGATACATTGATAGAGTATGATGTCAACAGGCCGTTCTTTATGTAATCTTTTTACTTCTTAGCAAATGTTTATTTGTCCACATTCTGTATGAACTGATGGATTAAGCGTCATGTAAAAATATTTTAATTAAAATGTCAAAAATTCGTTACTACAGGTAAAACAGCATTCCGATTCACTTAATGAACTTTCTGTTTTTTATTTTCAGATAAGTTTGTGTTTAATTTGTAATGTTAAATTTTGTTGGAATTCTTAAATGCAATTAAAATTAAAAAATAATAAAAATGATTGCAAAACAGTTTTTGTAGCCCTCTAACGAAACTTATTATAAAATCAAGATTTCGTTTCTGATTGATTTTATTGAAGTCGAACGCATTCGGAATGTAGGTTGTCCTGATTTGTAATGAAACATTTTTGTAGCAACACTTGCTTCAAAATGAAGATATTTTGAACAAGTTGCTGACGATGGTTCGTAAGATTGATGAGACTTTAATTTACCAACTTCAGTTAAAGTATTCTTGGAGTTAGTAAAACAAAACCCAGGTCAGACATCAAAACAAAATACAAAAAGTATTTCTTCGGCAACTTCTTCTGAGCAGATTTCTGCAAAAACTCTGAGAGTAAATAAATTTGCCATGAAAAGTTTCTCAAAAAACTGTCGTTCGGAGTCAACTTTAAACTATAGGTCCCGCCACTCATGTATAAAATTAACGCCCACACAACATAAGTGGTGTGAGAAGCTATGTCTTAATACTGACTGAAGGGTTGTAATGACCAATTATGTATGCATGTAATGATGACGTGTTTAATTGTCGTTATAAGAAATCTCGTTTTAAATTTGGTTTTCTGCCGGTCTCATTAACTTTTACGAAGCAGCTCAAGCAGCATGGATATCATGCATTATTCCACTTTTAATTAGTATAATTAGGAATTTAAAATTTTTCATACTCATGCCCAGTTTTCTTCCTGAAAGAAAATCGAATTTTTTAAGCATTTACGTGAATTATTTTTTTTATGTTCCACTGATTAATCTGTTCTTATCTGCCACACATCACCTCCATGGCAGTTGAGTAAGTCCAGAAACCACGTAGAGATTGACTGTTCATCATACGCCGTTAATTCATGCCAAACAATTTTGGTAATCATTGGTTGGTGCTCGCCGTTGACAGTTATTACATCTACAATGTCGTCCTCAAAGAAATACATGTAAACCGATGAAGCTGTCGTTCATATATACAGTCGAACTTCTATAATTTGAAGCACAGGAGCAGCACCTTAGAGAGAAATTCTATTAGGTTTTGCTTCTTTAAATTGAAGCTTTTTTTTCTGGATAATGGTGATTCAATTTAAAGAAGTTTGACTGTATTAGTATCGTACCAAATTCGTTTATTGTTTGCACGTGTTGTTGAATGATATATCCGTCCATGTTGAATGCTATATCCGTCTGAGCCAAATATACTGAATAAATTGTAACTAATTTGACAAATTAAGTAATGTACAGTTTGTCAAAAAAATCTTTGCACAGACCAAAAAAATGTAAAATGTAATCTTCATTCAAGAATTCCAACAACAAAATCTTTAGATATTTTTTTATTTTTGCACTCATTCTTTAACTGTACTTGTCTACGACCATATGGCACCAATAGTTTCCTAATAGTAACACACATTACAATAATAACAACAACAAAAGAAGTTTACTCAATCTAAGAAGTGTCAAAAAATCTTTGCATATTGAATGAAGATAATAAAAAAAATTATAAAAATATGCCGTTATTTCCCAAAAATGTTGTGCATTTTAGATTTTTTACAAATGAGATGGAATGTGAAAGGGGTAAATAACGTTTTAGTAACGAAGGAATCGTTTTTATGTAACAAGTGTCCTTATTTTTGAATACAAAAAATGCCAGGGAAACGAGTTTCAAAAAATATTATACAATTGGACTATTTCAACTACTGCAAAGGCAAATCTGCCAAGGAAATCGTCGTTATGTTCTCCATAAACATCAGGACTGTATATAATTTTATATCCCGTGCTGAAAAAGAAGGAGGACTAGACTTAAAGGGATCTACAGACAGACCAAAAAAGATGAGCGAGTTGAGAGAAAAATTATGACAACCGTGTATGATTGACCACAATCCAGTGCGAGATGATTAGCTCTTCAAGTTTAAAAGTACTTTGGGTTACGTGTTTGCCAAGAAACCATTGGAAATGTTCTTCAAAAACACAAATATTCTTCAAGATTGACTAGGAAAAAACTCTTGCCGTCAGCACAAAATGTCGAAAAGAAATTAAGATTTGCCACCGAATACATTTCTCTTCCTCCGGAGTACTGGGACAACGTTATTTTCTCAAATGAGACGAAAATAATGCTTTATTATTATGACGGACCGCAAAGAGTTTGGCGTAAGCCTCTGAAAGCACTAGAAAATAAAAATCTTATTCCTACAGTAAAGTTTTGAAAACTGTCTGTAATGGTATTCGGCTATATATCCAGCAAGGGAGTTGGTGTTTGGATGAAATAATGACTAAGAAAGTACATCTTGATATTTTATAAAATGAACTGACTGCCAGCTTCAGGAAATTTGGTTTAATTGACCCGGTTAATCCGAATAAATTTAATCACAAGTACTATTAAGATAATGATCCTTAAAATAAATCTTATTTATGTAACTCCAGGTTCTTTTACAACTGCACCAAAGTTATTGATACTCTAGCCCAAAGTCCTGACATTAACCCTATCGAAAATTTGTAGATTCATCTAAAGAAAAAGGTAGGGAAAAGATCGCCCACAAAAAAACACGATTCATCAAAGAAGAGTGGGAAAAAATACCATTAGAATATGACATTCCGAAGATTATTCAATCCATGAGAAGGCGTCTGCAAGCTTTAATTGAAGCTCAATAATAACCCACAAAATATTACCACTATAAATTAAAAAAAATTGCATAAGTCTTAATATTTTATCAAGTGTGCAAACATTTTTTTTAATATTTAACATTAGAATATTGTCATTGTTCTAATTTTTTTTAATTATTATATTAACAAAACATATGTTTATAAAATCCTGTTTGAAAAAATTTAAAAATTTGATTATTTATATTAGAAATCAATGAATTTTTCTAAGTCTTCTTAATTTTTCTCTATGTGCAAAGATTTTTTTGACAAATTATATTTAAGTAAGTGATGTTGTTCAGCAATAAAATATTTCATTCAGATCGGTTCAAAAGCGAAAGAAATTTACGAGTGAAAATGTAAGGCAACGGCTTCACAACGTTACATTTAATGCAATCAGGTACCGTGCAATAATTACTGGCAGTATTATTCCCAAAATAGAAGTCTTAAATTTGGTTGAAGTGTAGTTTCAAAGAGGCGGCCTCCTATGATACACGACGTCTGAAACCCTGAACCTATTGAGAGGTGAGTTTGTTAAGAAATTAATTCCAAATTTTGAAGCCTTGAAGCAAGTTGTTACGTCACATTGACGACTTTACTAGTAAATAACTGACATTCCTTAAGGAAAAAAATGATCACTTAATAGATGGATCTTAGCAATACTGTAACAGAGGGAAACCTATCAGTGAAGGACAAAGAATAGAATTTTGTATTGTCGTGAATAATTGTATGACCTAATAAAAGTTACGAATTATGCAAATCATACCATTCATTTCAATTGCACAGACAATATAAATGTATTAAAGTATTCTAAATGGATATGTGTAGAGTGTATATTTTGGATCTGGCAGAAAACTCTTAAAGAATTTTATAAAACACCTCGCAAAAGGACAATCTTTTTTGAACCCGTATCATTAGTAGTAGTAAAGTCGCCGTAGTCTAGTAAGTAGTGTGTTGGCTTATTAAACTGAAGTCCCAAGTTCACGGCTTAGGTCAGACATCAAAACGAAAATATGAAAATATTTCTTCGGTAAATTCTTCTCAGCAGATTTCTGGCAAAAACTCTGATAGTAATTGAAAATGCAATGAAAAGTTTCTCAAAAATCTGTCGTTCGGAGTCGACTTTAAACTGTAGGTCCCGCCACTCATGTATAAAATTAACGCTAACACAACATAAGTGGTGTGAGAAGTTAGGTCATAATACTGACTAAAGGATTGTGGTGATTTGCAAAAAAAAAAAACAAAAGGAAATGGAAACAATTCTTGGGTAAAAGTCGGTTTGTTGATCCAAGTGCAGAACCAAACATTAGGTCCTGTCTATGGTGAAATATGAAGATGCAAGTAAATAAGTAAAATATAGTTTATGTTCTTTTAGTTGATCCTTAGTGTTGGCTAACTGCTTCGAATCTTTAATATGTGAAAACAAACAAATGACGTAATATTATTCATCGCAGATTAGATCGCATGGATAACCACTGAAGTGCGATAAGAAATGAATACCTTGAATCATTGCTTTTTATTTTTTTTTTTTGTTTAAACCAGCACTCAGGGGATGACCCCTACTCATGCAGTGCATTGTGCAGGTTTTAGGAAAGGTAGAAAGAGGGAAGATGCGAACGGTAAGGAAACGAGTTGCTGCTGGTGACTGTAAAATGGTCAGTGCTATACCTTCACCATTAGACAGTCTACAGCAAACGTCCCAAAGAAGCCCGCAGTTTCTCACAACCACTTATGTTGTGTGTGTTAATTTTATACAGAAGTGGCGGGACCTACAGTTTAAAGTCGACTCCGAACGACAGATTTTTGAGAAACAAGAAGAGAAAGAGTAGAAATCGCCGAAAAAATACTTTTTTTGTATTTTTTTATTTTTGATGTCTGGCCTGGGATTCGAACCCGGGCCTTTTGTCTAATAAGCCAACACACTACCCACTAGACCACGGCATGTGTTTTAAACCTGTCAATACTCAACAAAAAAGGGTCGAGATTATCGACATCAGTCGGCAGTAAAACTAATTACTAAAAATATATCATAATGGACGAATACGAATTTTTAGTACGTAGTAGAGGTGTGCACAAGACATTCTGCTAGCTTACCCTTCACCGAATGCAATACTGTAGTGTACTCTTTTCTGTTGCTCTTTTACGAGTGCACTGAAATGTGTATTTCTCATTTATTCAATGTATACAACAGCACTCGTTTGCCTGTGAAGTAACGAAACTATGCTTTGTGTTGTAATAGCATATTTTACTACTGAAGCTACATTTTCAGTATTGCCATGTGTAAAAAAAAGTAGTAGTGTAAAAAAGGTATTTTCCCCAGAAATAAAAAGTTTAAAAAAGTTACTGGCAATGCTGGCGTCGACGAAGGTGTTCGGTTGCCGAGAGCAAAAAAGAAATGCATAGTCACAACATGAATGAAGAGTACAAAATTTTTGTTGCACTCTTCACACAACTCTCTTTTATACTGTTGTACAATGGTTTACGAGTGCAGTTGCTTTTTTGTACTCTATTTTTGCTTCACACTCACTTATATTTGCAGCTACAATCAATATTCGGTCTTGAGAAAAATGCAATTTGATTTCAATAAAATTACTAGAAATCATTGCTGATATGATCTATGGTGTTCAGAGCACTAATGTTTTGTTTGTTTTAAAAACAATTTCAACAATAATACTTTAAATATGTAATTTTTTTTTTTTTAAATAAAATGATAATCAGGTCCATACATATTTACGTACAACTCAACATACATATTTTATCCATCTTATTCAATTTGTGGTATGATTTTCACACATGCTTTAATTCGTTAACAAGTGCAATGTTTAACATTCTCCGAATAAATTTTAATGGAAAGTGAATTCTTATGTATGTACATACATACATACATATGTACCTATGTATGCAAGTATAAAAAAAAATAAAAATAGTTGTGTGGGCGTAAACTTTTCAAAACAAAAACTTATGAGCAATTTTATAATACAAAATACAGTACAATTCGTTTATAATGAACACTTGTAGTAATGAATCGACGTTATGAAAAGATATTTCGTATATTTCATAGTGCCTAGCATATAATGAATTACAGTCAGAGTGCGCCTTTTTTTTAAACTTTATCCCCATTCAAAAGTAAGCGTAAATTTGAATTGAAAATATGTATATTGTACAGATATTGAAGCAGTTTTGGAAATCTAAATTTGAAAAATTATCAGAGAACTACGAATTAATAATCAGATATTATGCTAAATATATTTGGTGGCGAATTACTAATTCCTTATTTATTGTTATTGAAATCACTGACAAAATAAGATTTATCTTATTAACACTGTTGCCAATTTGATGTTTTTCCCGTCAAATCTGACGTTTTTGCAATGCCAATTACGGGAAAAAAAGCTTTTTAGCGGGTAGCGTGAAATTTGTAGTTTTCACAGCGCTTTAGTGTTTTTCCAAGGTTGAATGATATGATATAAGTAAGAAAAAATGCAATTCGAGAGTCGAATAACGGTTAGTAGAAAAAGTACAAAACAAAATCGAAAACGTAAAGTTGGAATCTATTTCAAATGAAGTTAAAGCCTAAAATGTTGTGTTTAAAATAAGAAGGCAGAAAAAATATCAAAAAAGTTAGTACTTAATTCCGTAATAGTACGGTCTAGAAAATAAAATTAATTCTGTTGTTATACGGTGATACTTGGTATAGTACGGTTGAGAAAAGTTTATGAAAATTTCAACGTAATCAAAAATCTTGTATGTCTCGTTACTATGAGTTATACAAAGACATACATATACATAATTGGTCATTACAACCCTTCAGTCAGGATTACGACCTAGCCTCTCACACCACTTATGTTGTGTGTGTTAATTTTATGCATAAGTGGCGGGATCTACAGTTTGAAGTCGACTCCGAACGACAGTTTTTATGAATTTTTTCATGGTAATTTTAATCACATTCAGAGTTTTTGCCTGAAATCTACTGAGAGAAAGTCGCCGAAGGAATATTTTCGTTTTGCTGTCTGAACTGGGGTTTGAACTCGGGCCTTCAGTCTAATAAGGCTACACACTACCTACTAGACTACGGCAACTTCAAACTGAATCGCAACGGCTAATAACCGATTTTGTTATGAAACGCAGTGCTGTCCAAAACTGAAAATGCTAATCTTCTTTGAGTTGATAGCTATTCTGAACCAACCTTACGTAAGCGATTACATATGAAATCCGATGATGATTGCAAATAGAATTCTGTTATTTTCATCATCACATTGACTGCTTTTAACTTTTTATTTATGAACTTTTGATGATTTTTAGTTTGTTTAAATTACCTTTAAGGATTGATGAACTACAATAATTTTAAATTAATTTTTTTTTATAAGATTTGAATCGCTTTGAATTTTATGAAATAAAATATGCATTAATGCTTATAAAAACTTATTAGTTTTTTCCTACGAATTATTTTGTTGATAAATTTTTCGAAGGATATGGAAGCAGTCCCCTTCTTTTCTATGTACCTCATGCCTTTTTGCACGGTTTTTTCTGGAACGTATCTACCGTGTAAAAACAGAATTAAGTGTACATGACAAGAAAAGATGAAATTATTGCAACATAAATTATATGAATATAATTTTAAAATGTACATTTAAATTGAATTTTCTTTTTAAAAAGTTATGGCATCTCAGTATCCACAAAAGTTTCGAAACGAAAATCCAGATGACTGGCACTATATTTTTGTAAATACCTAATTTTGTTTGTAAATCATTAAACATAATTGAAAAAAACAATTCAATAAAAAATATGTGTAATTATTTACATTTTATTCTATTTAATGTTAATTTAAAATTTTCAAACTATTTATTTGACGGGTTTCTGACTGTTTAAATATTTAATTTAGCGATTTCTGGCAATTTTTAAAGTCCTATTTGACGGGAAATTGTGAAAAAAAAAAATTGGCAAAACTGCTTATTAATATCGAACAAATTTTATAATGATGCCGCAGAGTTCGTAGTAGGTGGATTTCACTGTATATGCTTTGTTAAGCTGTTTGACACCATAGTGTCTTTTAAGTAATGTGTATCAGATTTAAACCAGAACAATTGCACATTTTTCTTATGTTGGTTATGGTTCCTGCAATGTTTCGGGTGCTAGATAAATAACATTTTTTTGGTGTAATTATTTTTAATGTATGATTAATCCTGATTAACAGTCATATTCTAATTATGAATTACTATTCAATAGTTTTTGCTCCGTTAACCGTACAAATGAATTTTAAGTTCGGCAAGCATAAATTATCCAAGTTTGGAAAAATGACATTGCAATTGGAAACAAAATAAATTAAATATAATTCGAATGTTAGTTTTCTCCTCTGCACTGACTTAGTTTTTAGTTAAGTGAACGACACCCCGTAAAATAATTAAGAAATGTAGTCACATCGATCAGGATTTCAAGCAAGACTTCAAATTTGTAAAAAGTTTAAGGCCATTATTATAACTTGGCGTTAAACTTGGGTTTAGTTAAAGGTGCGTTTAGATAAAGTGAACTGTAAAGTTACCTTTAACTTATTTTCGTTATTACAACTACAAAATAAATGTCGATAACACTGCTCAAATGAACAATTTTTTTTAAACGTAGTGACAACTTCGGGCTTCGTTTTTTTATTGTATATGCTAATTTTTGTTTACATTTGAAGTTGTCAAATTGAAAATAATATATATGTGTGGCAAGTTCAAACAATAACTTAACTTTAAAAGTTACCGGTAAGATGATCCTTCCTTTAGCTTAACGTTCACTTCTACCATATTGTTCACTTATAATAATGAAAAAATTTATCTGCCCGTTAAAAGCCTTCCTTTAGTTAACGGCAGCGCTGTCTACAAGCTAAAGATTTGTATTCAAATGAAGAGGATTTATATTAACCTCTTAATAAACACTAGTTTTGTTTTTTAACAAATTAATTGATTAAAAAAAAGATATCGTTGGATTATTTTATTTTTGTGTGCTACATTAAAAGCTGGTTCAGCATTATATGCACTCCCTGTCTCAAACAATTGTCCGTACACTACGTAGGTGGAGACTATTTTCACAATACATTGCAAAAACTTCTCACCAGATCTGGATAAAGTTGAATCCTTTCAAAGGATTGATTCATGAAATAAACTTGTTTTTAAAAAGTTTAATTAATTTTTTATAAAAAAAAATCAAAGAAAATAATTCAAAATTTTAAGATGAAATTAAATTTCCCGCACTGCAATGGACATTTAAATTGATTTATTTTAAATTTACTGTTACTAACGGGTTTGTATTCTTTGGCATTAAAAATTTTTCATACGAAAGGCTAGATTTTGTATCCAAACTACTACTTGGTTGGAATTCCTATGAATTACCGCCATATCGGAGTAGATTACTCTTGATTAAACTGCCAACTTTTAAAAGTCGTCGTTTTTATTCAGGGATTACTGCTCAGTCGTTTGACCTACACGTAATTTTGAACCGCTATCATTACTACAGATCAGACTATGAAAATAATGATTCCTTTAGACCAGCTTTGATTTCTCGGAGGGTAAAGATGTTCAAAAAAAAAAAGCCCAAACCATATTTTTGAATTGCTAATTAAAGTTCTAGCTGAATTGTTATAAAACTGTTATTATATATATATTGCACATAGCCAGTAAGGATAAAATTATCTATTGACATTAAATAAATAAACAGAGATCTAATGCCGGGTCGTTTTCTGCGAGAAGCCCCAAAATGCATTTAAAACGTTGAAATATGTCAAAACGTCATATTGGTGCACGACGTTGTCAGTCCGAATACATTACCGAACTTCATCATCATTTCAAAGGGAGAATCGAATGATAATCTTTGTAATTAGAGATGATTCACTACACACAACTGAATGTCTTCTCGGTGGAGTTACTAATATCATATTAATACCGTAACATTAAAATACGTTTCACCAAATTACAGATTATGACCGATAGTAGAATAATTTTTACTGTCCACAAGAAACCACTTCCTGATCAATGGAAGAAAATAATAATACAACTTAACCCATGTGTCAAATTGCACTAAATATTTATTATTTCTGTATCTCTTTCATTTTTCTTTAGTTCTGTAGTAATAACCCAACTTAACCCATGTGTCAAATTGCACTAAATATTTATTATTTCTGTATCTCTTTCATTTTTCTTTAGTTCTGGACGGTAAGTTCTGTACACAGTTCAGCTTAGATCCCACATTTGCACACAAACCAGACAAAGAGATAGTTGAAGGCTTATAAGTTGCCGCTGGTACTTGAATATTGTTCAGTAAATTTATATTTGAATACTAGCTAGAGAAGTTGATGTGTTATTACCGGTGAAATCAGACCCACTAAAACATGTACATACCTTTGGGCCACCTGTCCATTTTCCATTGGATGACCCCCTTGACGTAAAATGGTTATTCTTGCCATCCTCGCCTGAGAGAATGTTGAATTTTTTCTAGTTAAAGGCCATTATTACAACTTGCCGTTAAACTTGGGTTTAGCAAAGTACCTTATTTACGTTATAACAACAATAGATATAACCTTTTTCAAAAATATGGCAGTGCCGAAGCAATGCCAATAACACTGCTCAATTACACAAGTTTTTTTAAACTATGTAACAACGGCGGATTTCGTTTTTTTTTTGTTGTACATGCTAATTTTTGTTTATATTTGAAGTTGCCATATTGAAAATAATTTATATGGATGAGAAGTTCAAACAACAACTTAACTTTATAAGTTACCGGTAAGATGATCCTCGATTTAGCTTAACGTTCACTTCTATCATATTGTCCACTTTAGTTAACAGCAAGTTGTAATAATGGCTCTAAAAATCATTGATTTATTTAAAATTATTCATTTTAATTATTTCTTCTTTATTTGAATATCTTATAGGCCAGTATTTTTAAACTAAAGTTAATCTCTTACTCGCAATTTAGTTGCATTGAGAATATTTTATCATTGTTTCTTTCTTTTTTTTTTCTTAAACATTTATGCTAACTTTAAATTGTTCCTATTATAATTGTTATAGGTATTAATTAATGAATCGTTAAGTTAATCACAGAAGTAAGAAGCTGTATAGTAAACTTTAAAGTTCGAAGAAGAACAATCTTTAATTTTTATTAAAAAAGATAAGTTAAACCTGGGTGGTATGAGATTAAATATTGCTGTCGGAGTAAAAATATTTAATAAATTTATACATATAGTGTAAAAGAAATATTACAGTTTCTGATTACTCTACTAAAGTGGCCAGAAAAGAAGCTGTGAAAGTAAAGTGGACTCTTTAAAATGACTGCATTTAGTTCAGTAACTATCAGTTTGAATACTCGATTTTGAGTTACATGATAATATTTACTATGCGTCAAATTGTTTGCAGTTTAAACGAATGTTATTAATAATCTTCCAGCAATCGTGTCATTCTTATTGGAACGTCAACCATAATATACAAATATATTTAAACGATATTCGTAATTATTTAAGAAAACTATTTAAACTGCTTTATATGTACTTATGTATATTTTGATTGTAATACATACATTTATTATGTTATTTAAAATATTTATTACAGTGACGTTATACTTGCCATCGTCGCATTATTTCTTTATATTTTGGTTTTTGTTATCGGCACCTCCGCTGGCGCAGCGTTAACGCCATTTATTGAAGCCGGCGCAAACGTCTTCGCTAATGTTTATATAGTCGTCATAATTTCATTATGATAGTGTTTGTACGTAGTGAGTAAAGTGTATCGTTTGTTTTTGTTCTCAATTAGCCGTTTATTTGTTTTTGTTTTTAGTTCGATGGCAGTGGCTGATGGTCTTTCAGTCAATCATTTGCTCAGTTGTACGTTCGGTCGCTAGCCACTAAGGTGATGGTGATGATGAGCATTCTGACGGCGCGCATTAAATGCGTTAAATACCATTTTTAATTTAGTTGTTCGTTTAGCTTTCGACAAATCGTGTCATAAATTCAGTTAATTTGCGTTTTCTGCCTGAGTGTTGTCATTCACTGGACGCGAACACGCGTTAGTAGCTGGTTGAGACCACAACGGGCGAGTTCTTTTGCAACTTAACGTTCAGCATATGTATGAGAACATTTGAAGTGTTCTTGATTAAAAGTTCTAAATTTCTGTTGTTATAATACGTTTTAACACTTTTCATACAAAATAAATAAAAAATTATTCACTGGAATAAAAGTGCGCTTTAATTTTGTTATTGTTTGTAAATAAATAAAAAACAAAAACAAAAACAAAAACAAACATAAACAAAATAAAAACACTTGTAAATAAAACTCACTGATATTTATACGAAAGAAAAAAAAAAAAAAAACAAAAAATAAACAAAATAAAATAAATAAAAGATCAACAACATTAATTATCTATGAATACATTGTAGTGAATTTATGAGATACCGATCAATGAATGTGTGAAAAGAAATTTTAATCGAAATTAAAAAAATATAACGTACCAAAATAAAAAAAAAAAAACAAAAACACAAAATAAAAACAAACTGAAACTGTTTACTTATTGATTGGAGTGTAATATTAAATTAAAATTTTTTTTTTGGAAATGCAGTTTAAATTAGTGAAGTGAATTGATTGTAAGTTTTTTAATATATTTTATATTTTTTATTATTTTTTAAATATTTAGCAATTAATAATATTAGTAAATAGAGTTTCAGCTTCTTATTGTGATTTGAGTTTTGGTTGAAATATTACGTCAACATTTTAGTTTCTCATACAATATTACTACTGGCGTTTATGGTATCAATTTTAATTTTTGTTTTCGTAGACGGAAACCTCTTCAAATCTACATATTCTCGATAAATTCTTTAAATCTAATTATTAAATCTATCATACATTTTAGTATGTTACGTTAGGTTAAGAACGTATGTACAGTGGGTGACAAAACAATGGAAACTTTTTCAAAATTGCACTAAAAATTTGTGCTGTTTATTAATAAAAAACGATTTCAATGCTGAATTTCAGCAAAAAAGAACCAATATGTGATAAACATGGACTTAACAAATCAGAAGAACTGTAAACACTCATCATTTTGGAGTAGGCTTCAACACTTCAATAATATAGGCTTTTTATATTTCTATGCATTTTAATGAACTGCTATTTTCAATCGTTTTCTTTCCAATATCCAATTTTGTCCGATTAGAACATATAAATAAATTTTTGAAAAAGTTTCCATTGTTTTGTCACCCACTGTATATTGCATCTAAACACAACAAGAATTTAAACGAATTCGTTGAAAACGAAACGGACTTTTACGATTTTCGAATTATAATTTTATTGTCTAGTGTGTAACGGAGCATTCCATATTGTTAAAGTGAAACGGTGATTGTTAGTTTGATGGGGACTTCTGATTCTAGATGTTCGAAAAGTGTAGAACGTTGCACAGTGTCTTAAGACCAAAATTAAAGAAAATAAATGAAATTTTGTACATTAATATAAAATTTATCCATTAAGACATTTGCAATAATCGGTATTAAAATAAGTTTTCTCTGCGTACAACAGTAAAATTTTAAAATTATTTTTTAAAAAGTTGATAATTAGTTGAATGGAATAAATTGATGAGTCTAGTAGGTAGTGTATTGGCTTATTAGACTGAAGGTCTATGTTCTAACCCCAGGACAGACATCAAAACGAAAATAGTTTTTCGGCGACTCCTTCTCAGCAGAGTAATTAAAATTGTCATGAAAAGCATCGAAAAAATCTATCGTTCGGAGTCATGTATAAAATTAACGCTCACATCGTGGTGTGAGAAGCTGGGTCGTAATCCTGAAAAGTTGTAATGACCAATTATGCTTGTATGTTATTAATTAGTCAGTAATTAATACCCCTATTATTATAAAAATAAATTCTAACAAGGACACTATGTACTACTTATACTTATATAAAGTCACAAAAGTGAACACTATAAAATTCGCCTTAAAGTTTTCGTTTTAGAGTAAAATGTTAATTATTACAGTAATAAATCCTACCGTCTCTAGAATGCAAAATATTTGCCAATGTAGTAGTATATAATCAAACAAAACTACAGGCATTCCCCGCCATATGACCGAGATAGGTTCCTGGTCATCGGTCGTAAGTCGAATTTCAATAAAAAAATAAAAATTTAATTTTTGCGATGATATAAAATTATTCACTTAAAAAATTCCGACTTAGCAATGTAATGTATTATTTGTACTGAAATATATACATACGTATGTAAACCGAATTTTATTACTTTGTTTCCAAATTTTTCTCATATATTTTACGGATTCACCGCAACCACATTTTTGTCGTAAGTTGGGGACTACCTGTATTAGTATTCTGCACTTACAAATACATATTTTCCAATTTATGGAAAGAATCGTAACATACATAGTTTTCTTGCAATCGACTATCAAATTGGTGTTAAATTATTTCTTTCCTGTTAGATGTACTATACTGTGGAGTTAATTTTTTTAATTTTTGTTAAATATAAACCCCTAAAATAACAAAATCATTTGCTGAATTTGAAAAGTGAAAAAGTTTTCCCAATATCAGATAATGACAATCATGAATAACTAAAATACACAAATGGATGTTCAAAAGTTATTATATGGATTGCATGATGTACACTCAAGGAAGTTAGCTATTTCCCACACAACAAAAATACCGAAAGTTTTCACCGAAAAATATTGAAGCCAGACAGGGTCATATGAATTTAAAAGAAATCGATTTAATTCAGATGACATGAAGTATACATATCCAGGTAATGCTATGCATCAACATAAGGTGATAAAGACGGCATTAAATCATTTTAAAAATCTAAATAACAATAAAAATTTAATTATTTATTATCCACTTTCCAATTTTCGTTAACATCATTGTTAAATAAATTAAAAATTGCTGCAATAGAACTTAGAATTTTATTTCATATCATCAAGCTCACTATCCGCTGGCCCCTTAAAATATCTTCAACGCCTTTCAGCACGGAAAATGAATTAATTTTAAATAAAATCGTATTTTTTCATTTACTTTACCTTCTCCCATATCCCTATCCCGTGAAACAATTTCTAATCCGGTGTCCGTAGCAATATTTATTTGAGAATCAATGCAAATTTTTATAAATTTTGTGATAATTTTGTAGAAAAAATTAAACAAAATTTCCAGATACCATAAATACATGCAATGTAAGTAAGTATATTCGACTGTATTTAATTACGCAATCTCCCCATAGTTGAAGAGAAGAGAGAATTCATTAATTTGTGTGCCATTGAGATGTCACCAGTTTTGGCGCTGCTTAACTTAGAATGTGAACTCTTGGAGGAGAATCAAGAAAAGTTTTTTGTAGTACTTGCAGTGTACATTTGAGTAGATTTTTATTTACATATTTAAAAACTCTATGACAGGTTACGTGATTAATATAGTATGTGGGCGAAATACAATGATGATCGTACATACATATATGAGAGTTTTTTTTTTATCAAAAATATCAAATTCATCCACTGAGTTATGAAACAAATGTGCATAGAGGTTTAATAATTGGCTTTTTCCAATACAACAGTAAGTATTGAAAATCTTTTTCAGAAATATCGAGTACCTTCGTAAATGCACTGCTTATACTCCACCGTTGGATTCGTAAAACTGAACATTTGTAAAAGCATCGCCTGTCAAATATTTGCCATCACTTGCATATGTCTGAAGCTTTTTTAAGCAGCAAATTTTAGCAATTTTTGCATTAGTTTACCTTCTGTGATGAACATTCCTTCATGTACCATATACACTGCGCGCCATAAGTGAGTCAACACCAACTATAATTTTAAATTTTCTATTAAAAAATATATACTTGTAGCATAACAATAATTTTGTTTTTTGTTTTAACATTTTTTAAATAATAAATAAACGTTTTTATATTTGGAAATTTATTCGACTATTCTCATTAACTTTTCACGCTGTCCTAAGAATATTATTTCAGTGGTGCTTATTCACTTTTGACGCTCAATGTATAAATTCATAATTTACATGTTATTACGAATAGATTTGTGTAAATGCGATAGTATTAACGTAACTCCTTAGGAATACGACGTAGATTCTAACACCACATGTGTTGTGTTTGTTAATCTTATCCATGCATAGCATTACTTATAATCAGATGCAGGCACCAATGTCACTCAGGGGATGATCATTTTTGGCGTTTTACACACATAGGACACGAACCTCAAAAATGTTCCTTAAAAAGAGCGTAAAAATGCATTCATTTGTTTACTAGCTTTCAGGTTCTTGTCGCTTCCTTTTGAAATTTTTTTGTATTATACACCCAAAGAAAAATTGCAGTAGGATTAACTATTTTCTAATGAGATTCACTAATAAGAAATTATGTACTTCTTTTTCATGTTCTCTTTGTGCCGACGTCTGCTTAAAATTAATTAAGTCGACTCCGTACGACAGATTTTTAAGACACTCTTTATATGAGGTTTAGCAAAAATATCTCAACGACATGAGAACATGAACTAAAATCCTATATTGTTCGGCCCATAATGTCACTCACAACAAAAAAGGTTTCGTAAACTTTCATAACCGTAACCGTAAACGGATGAAAATCGGACGCATGCGTATATTTAGTAAGCCATGATTTTTAATACATAGAAATATATTTGCAGTCACAAGCAATTTTACTTTTTAGAAGCAGAGAGTACACAGAAAATAAAACATTATGAAAAATTGTTATGTATTAATATTTACATAAGTTAACAAATATTTACCCTAGAAAATGTCATTAAAAAGACCAACATCATCAGTATGGAGATATTTCAAGAAATTGGTTGAAGAAAATATAGTCCAATGCCAAAAATGCTTTCCCAAGGTGACAAATGCAAAAGGAATAACTGGCGCTATGATAAATCATTAGAAGCTAATACATAAAATATCATTAAGCTCTTCTATGGAAAAGGAATTGCATCAACCAAAACTAAAAAAACTTCAAGTTCAATACTAGAGTTTGTTGGTCGAGAGAGTTTGGATAGTTTTCAATACACATTATAACGAATTCAAAATTTATATGAGAATCAATTCGAAATCGAGGTTATTCTTTGCCACACTGTGAAAGTGGTGTCATGAACTTAGTTCATAATAACTTCGAACTGAAAAAAAATGAGATGATTAAAATCATTCAAAAGGATAAAATAAAAATACTGACGTACATAGATAAATGAATGTAAATATACACGGAGAAAACAATGAGTTCATGAATATGGGCCTAGTTCCAATCAAAGGTTTTTGCAATGCGGACGAAATGGTTGAGAAAATTAAAAATCCTGTACTACTAATGATGGAGCACCAATAAAGCTAAAGTTCGGAAAAACTTGTCCAGCTGAACTAATTGTAGGTATAAATCACAATTTACACTTACGTGTTTGTGACTACTTTTATAAAAAAGTATGATGAAAACATGGAGGACAATGAAAAAGATATTTTTGAAGATTCTTGTGTTGATCATGAAATCGAAGATTATATAGAGGATAATATCTCCCTTTTTATGCAACTTAAGTTGGTGAGAAAAATTGTAGTTTTCTAGATATTCTTCTGTGCGTAATAGCGTACTTCAAATTCATATTGAAAAGGAATTTGAATGTGAATACGAGTTGTTGCTGTTGGACACCAAAGTGCGATGGAATTCAATTTCGCCAATGTTAGAAAGATTTTTGAAGCTCAAAACATCGATAGCACAAGCTTTAAAAGATTTAAATTCTTTTCATTTAATCGACAAAGTAGATTTAGAGCTGATTGATAACGTTTGCATTGCTCTACAGCCAATAAAACTTGCTGTAGATGCATAAAGTCGAAAAGACGCAAATTTATTTAGTGCTGAGGGTGTTTTGTCATTTTTGAGCAATAAAATGAAACCTCACAACACAGAAATAAGCCGTGATTTGTTACAGTCATTTCAGCAGCCGGAGAAATAATAATAATACAGTAAGACCCCGTGTTTAACGCTGTTTCAGTATTACGCGGTTGCAAATGAAACGATCGTGTACTAACCAAAAGGGGTGCACTATACAGCGACAGTGTATACTATGTATCTTTTTCAACGCTCTTTTGCTAGTTTGTCCAGAAAAGATGTATTTTCCGAAGCCGCAATCACAGAACGAACATATCTTTCCTGTGTCACAATTGATTTATTAGTTGCTATATATTGCAACGCATCTCCCGCGTTAAGCGGTGTCTTATTGTATTGCTAATTTAATAAAATGTCTTGTTAATCCAATTCCGTGGTTGCTAAGCTAATACTATCATTAAAAGACTTTTTCCGAATAGTAGCATTCAAGATCCGGACAACGAAAGTCAGGATAAAGGAGCTGTAACTGATCACCAAGTTGATTTAGTAGAAGAACTGAACTCTTACATAACAAAAGCATCAAACATAAAACACTTGGGAAAATCTTCAGATAACACTTTAAGGCAAGAATAATTTTAAGTACTTATGTATGTATTTTGAAGCAATATATGTTAGAAATAAACTATTTCTACTGGAGTTATATATATTTTTAAATATTCCTTCGGTTAACCGATAACAGCAGTTATTTGGAAAATTACTATCCGATAACCGCGGTTACTGAAAATGCGGTTATTCCCTACCAGAACATAACTAGTTATTTGACCGTCAAGTATAACTTATAAACTAGTCACAACTTCCCATCAAGTTATTAAGGGCAGTGTTAAAAACTTGACGTAAACATTCGTGTACATGGGAGTTTGCATCTCTTTCTAACATATGAATTCTTTCGAGTGTAAAACATATCTAACCAGAAAAATATAATGTATTATTATTTGTTTTTATTTTAACAATTATTAAAAAATATATATTAATAATAAAACTAATTAGGACGAAAGTTCATGAAAAAGATGGTGTAAAAGGGATATGAGAAGAAACTTTCTATCATGGGGAATACAAAAGTATTTCAAATCTATATCTTCCCGTTTAATTTCTATTGTGGAATTGTCTAATTCGCTTGCTACAACTATACCTAAATCACTATACGACTTGAAAGGTTTGTCAAAAAAGTTTTCAGTTTTTTTTTAAAACTTTACACATATATTTTACACCCTCAGATGATATTTTCGTATCTATAATCTTTATGGGACCTAACTTTTTGCTAAAACAAAAGCTAACTTTGTCTGTTTTATGATTTATTATAAAATCTCTTAATTTAGAAACACTCGCCAAACTTGATTTAATTTGCTGCCTTTCTTCTAGCCTAAGGTATACATATATGCAGCAAAATTTTATTTGGCTTTTTAACTATCTTCTTTATATACTGCATATAATTTTCGAACTTATAAGCTGAAAATGTATCTAAAGGACCATATTGCAAAACGCAATCAACTGAATGGAGCAGTCCATGAACGTTAAAACTAACTAATTCCTCACCATATACATACATAATTGGCCATTACAAAACCCTTCAGTCAGGATTACGACCTAGCTTCTCACACCACTTATGCTGTGTGCGTTAATTTTATACATGAGTCGCGGGACCTACAGTTTAAAGTCGACTCCGAACGACAGATTTTTGAGAAGCTTTTCATGGCAATTTTTACTCTCAGAGTCTTTGCCAGAAATCTGCTGAGAGGAAGTCGCCGAAGAAATATTTTTTCGTTTTGATGTCTGACCTGGGATACGAACCCGGGCCTTTTGTCTAATAAGCCAACACACTACCCGCTAGACCACGGCGACTTCCTCACCATATAGTCTGCCAAAATAATCTACGAAATCTTCTAATACTTTTTGAGAAGTATCTGCCTGTCCTACATAATTTATTTCACTAGATAGAAATCTTATACTAATATGCAATAATAAGAAGTGATAATATTGGTCACTCCTGGCACAATCCTTGAGCAGAAATATACCTGTATAAAGCAAAAATTGCCTAAATTCTGTCGACTATTTATTTCATATTTCATATTTATTTCATCTATAATCTTAGGTACATGGCAAAATTCTGTAGGGACATTATTTTTAATAAAATTAATTCTATCATTAATTTTTTAGAATTACTTTTTTTAATTAAAATTTTAAGTAATTTCTTAGTAACTCCTAAATCAACTAAATGTATAGCATCTATGGAAAACTGGGAAACCATTCGAAATCCTGTATCTTCTAAAATACTACGCTTTATTTTAAATTCTTCTAAGCGATGAGAAGGGTGACACCTATCATGAAATGTTATATCACTTCTTAAGGGACCTATTTTCTTGGAAAAACATACCCTTCTTTCCCTGAATATACCTTCCTGACAACATTTAGAGCAACCACTTATGAGACACAACACCAGTAACAAACGGCCTAGCTGGAGAATCACAGATAAAATGTTAATCTGAAAAATTTTTGACTATTGCCTAATCTTATAGCAGTTTGTTTCAGTGCCAATACTTCTGTACAGAAATCTGCCATAAATCAATCTAAATTTTGTGGCTTTTTAAAACCTGAAAAACATGCTATCATAAACAGACTGGCATTATTATTAAACCCTAGAATTGCACCTAAAATGGGCCACAAAACTCTATTAGAACTTTTAAAAAGTTTTAAGCCATCAATCCCAATATCAATTAAAACTTCCTCTCTATCTCCTAAATAATTAAATGGTACTGATTGAAAATACTTTTGAATGCCTAAATATATAAATTCTCCATCTGGAATGTTGGAAATCTGAATCTCCTTCTATTCTGTGCTCATAAGAGTTTTCGCTGACAAAGGGAAATCCTCAACTCCTACAATGTTTAAAGTGTGAAGTAAGTCTTCTAAAGCTGTGTGGGATATATTATTCCTAAGAACCCATGACTTAATTTCTTCACGTTTCGTTGAACTACCTACTATTTGGCCTAAAGTTAATATTTTCTCCTGTATTTACCCTACCAGCCTCTACGCTACCAAATGATTCACTATCTATGCTAATAGTTGATTCTGTGTCGTCACTAAGATTTTCTATAACATCACTACACTCCTCTTCTCCTATTCCACCGGCACCTGCTCCTAATTTGTTAACCAATTTAATAGGTACCCTTTTTACACCACCTTCACTCAAGTCATGCACTTTCCGAAAATATTCTATATTTTCTTCAAACTTCCTTTTTTCTTTCGAAAGGCAGTTTTGAAAATATCTTCTTTTTTTTATTTTATCTTAATCTTATATATATATAACATACATACATAATTGGCATTTACAACCCTTCAGTCAGGATTACGACCTAGCTTCTCACACCACTTATGTTGTGTGCGTTAATTTTATACATGAGTGGCGGTGCCTGCAGTTTAAAGTCGACTCCGAATGACAGATTTTTGAGAAGCTTTTCATGGCAATTTTTTTACTCTTAGAGTCTTTGCCAGAAATCTACTGAGAGGAAGTCGGCGAAGAAATATTTTTCGTTTTTATGTCTGACCTGGGATTCGAACCCGGGCATTTCGTCTAATAAGCTAACACACTACCTACTAGACCACGGCGACTTATATATATATATATAAAACACTTAAAATTTAATTCAAAATTAAAAAAAATTATTTAAAAAATCACAAATATGTATATATAAAAATATTTTATTATAGCATTATAAATGTCACAAAACACAGTATTAGAAACACCTATTATTCATTTCACTTGTATACTTATCTTCTTTAGCACTTTAAATATAAATTTAAAATTTAATTTCCTTTTTGATTTTGTATATTTAATATAAAATACATTCTAAAAGTTTTCTTTTTTTTTCACAATTTTTTTGTATGCAACAAAGATCACATGTAAATTTTTATTTTCAAAGCCTACTCCGATTAAATTTTAGAAATTAATAAATTTACCGGTCATTTGACAGCTGACAGTGATGTGTTTTTTATGAAAAATGCAACTATTAAGAAATGCAACTCTATTATAAGTACGCCTTGTATGTAATAGTTTCGGTCATTTATTTCTTGTAGGGTTAGACGCGTTTTGCACGTCGAAATTAGTTTCGAAACAAATGTGAGAAACTTTTTTGCATTTTATTTTAAAATTTCTTTCGCTTTTGGACGTAAAATTTATTTTCAGAAATTTTGTTTTCTTTTATCGCGTCGTTCTGCTGTTTTTAACAGTTGGAACTTTGTATGGCATTGTGATTTAGGTTCAAAGACAAGACATGAATATTATAATTGTTATTATATTATATATTATTATTATATTATGTATTATTATTTTTTAATATATTTCCCTTATTTAAATTATATTCCTTTTAATAATTTATATTTTTTCGCCTTTTTTAATTAATTGTTTGGCGCTAAAATATTTCTCACAAAATAAACAAAGACTAATGATATTTTAAATAAGCTTTATATTAACACCGTTGACTAACTACGAGTCATCTCTTACCTACTTTTTCTCCTAAAAAACATCATTTTTGCCTTTTGATGATATCTACGATCTAAAAATAGTTTTTAGTAACATAATGTGAAAAATCAAATTGTCGTTATTGGCCAGTTTTGTGAAAGTTGCCGCGCCAACCAAGATGTTAACTTCTCTATGCGAAACAAAAAATAAAAGAAAATGTGAAATCAAATACAACTCTGTGTATATACGAATAAAGAACAAAGCAAATTTCTGAGTACATGAAATTCTGAAATCACCCCCGCTCGTTTTTCCTCTCTCTCCTACAAACTCAAGAAACCTTACGAAACCCTACATATGTGTCTAGCGATCGCTAAAAACATTCTTGAATGTAATTACGGTTTTTAAATCAAATGGTTCCATTTTAGTCTTTCTAATGCAAACAAAATATCTGCTATACGAAATTTTAGACATTTTTTTTTTACCAAATTTGTGTTCTATCTATCGATCTACCACGATAAATATGAAAAAATTTCATCCCAATTTGTCCATAAGCCAGAGCACTGTGCATCAATTTGTCGTAACAAGTTTAGACATCGTAAACCTTTTTTTTGTATAATTAGTTACACTTTAAGCAAAAATTGTTTTATTCATATGGAAATAAATTGAGTGTTATATGTACTATATTTATTGAATATTTGGGGTATTCACACGGTGTCATAAAGTACTAAAGTTTTATGATAGTTTAAAAAAATTGTTGTTGTGCTTCAAAGAAAAAAGTCGTAAAATAATAACACCTTTTGTAATGTGTTTATTGTTTTGTCATAAATAAACAGTGTAAATCTAAGTCAGAAGGGAAAAACTCGTCATTGAGCCGATGATAATATTTAAAAGCTGCCGTCATTGAAATTTTGCAACATGGACGTAAAACATGCTATTAATTTCTGCATAGTTTAATAACTTCGAGATTAATTACATTTTAATAATTTTTTTTTATAAAAGTTATTAACTTTTATAAAGTTAAATAAAAAAAATATATGCATTTAAAATATTAAAGAAAATTTTATTTGTATACTTTGACTGATTGGCAGCACCCAACGCATTTAAAATAACCGCCGCCAGAAGTTTATACCGGCTTAGTAATCAACAACAGTTGTTTATGTTTTTCAACATTTTCTTTTGTCCCAAGAAATTATTTAATAATTTTTATAAAAATGGATTGTTTAGAAGATTCATGCCATAATAAAGCCCGATATGTATTTTTCGCACAAACCGGCTACTATTTCAGTCTTTTGACTTGTTTTTGGCATTTTTAATTAAAAATATTTGTAATTTTTTATATTTGTATTTTTCTTTTATCATCTGGCTCAAATTTGAAATAGCACACTAACTTTTAAGGGTTGCTCACAGCAATCATATTTTTTCACTTTATTATTTTATGATATGACCCTAATTGTATATTTGTATGCATGTGTATGATAATATCTGATTATTGATTGAAAATTTTCGAGTATAAATTTCCATTTCTTTAATGTAATAAATAAATGCTGAAATAACCCTTAAAAATCCTAATGTTAGCGGGGTATACAAATATGGTACATGGGGGTGGAAGAGGTTTAATAATATTATGAGATGAAAGCTTTTTTTTTCACATAAAAAAATTAAGTCCATTTTAATGATAGTAGATTGTTTTGTTATCATTTATTATTCTATAATTAATGACTATATTATTGATAATTTACCAATAACAAGATAATATCGATAGGCATATGTTTTGCAAACAGATTTCGATTATACATCGAGTACTAAAAACGTGAAAATAAATGCAAACTCAGTGACTGAATAAATATCGGTATTGTTAATATGCAAACTAAACCTTTTCAGTTATGTCTATGAAAAATTTCTCTATTGCTCGCATACGAACGGGTGCATTTCAAACAAACGTTATAAAAATAAAAACGATAAAGTGCTGCTGAGTGTAATTGCAAATAAAAGTATATTTTACGCTTTTCTTATCTTTATAGAAGGTATCTCAAAAGAAAATTTATTTTTCAGTTTTGAAAATTATTTGTTAAAACCAATAAGGCTTTCTCACACGATATATCACGATTGAGATATAATTCATGTCCCTATCTGCTTGTCCCTATTATTCCGATTGTAATTTCGGTCATCAAAGAAAAAATAGTCAACAGTCAAGTCTTTATTAAAAATGTTACCACTTTTCTAAATGAGCGTCCAACATCATAAGGTTTTACATTTGGATGATATTATGTTCCTAAATTATGTATTTAAAGTAAAAATGTTTATCATTCGCCATTTATGATAATCGATCAGACAAATAAAAACTTTAATTTGATACATTTTGTACAAAAATTTGTACAAAAAAACGGAAATTAAATAATTTAGTCGGTCCTACGTTGGAAATAATCTCGACTAACCGGGTGTCAGTTGTAAGTTTTGTTAAATAGAACTTCAAAATATTTTCTTTAAATATATTTGAACCCTGATCTTGAAGTTTTTTAATTAAAAAACAGTTTTTGTATTGAACGCTGGACACCATACGTGTCCAGAAGACTTCGGCAATATTCCATATTCCTTCTTGCTGCCAGTGAGCTTGTGTTTCCCTGTAATATGCGCGAATAATATCTAAATGGACAGAAGCGATCGGAATACCTGTGCCCAGTAACGTGCCGGAGATAGCGAGCTCTGTGCCAGCTCATCAGCAATGTAATTTCTAACGATTTTCAAGAAAACCCGACACCAACCAACAAGCCATTCATCGCTTTCAAAATTACATTGCCCACTATCTGGAAAACGCTGTACTGGTTAGGCGGCCTATAAGAAACGTAGAGATCCCTGGATCTTCCGTCCAGAAATACATAGTTCGAATTCTATAATCCAATTTTCTATTCAGAAAGTTGTAAGAAACCGACCCAAATATGTCTATGTATTCCCAAAAGATCAGCAGCTTAAAACATTGGATCATAATCACAGTTATCAAAAAAGTATACTTTTAGTACCATTTATAAAAAAGTCTACTTTTCGGCTACTATAGACGATAAAAAGCTTACTTTTTCCACTAGAGTCAATTTTATACTTAAAACAAGGTGAAGTTGTTTTTAACGAAGTTAACATCATTTTAAATCTATCAGCTGTTTATCATTTGTCAAAAGTTGCAAAATCAAAACAAAACAATACTTTGAATTGCGACAAATTTTTTAAAAATTGTAGAAAAAGTGTTAAAAATAATTGAAAAAATGTGTACAATTCAGGACATAGAAAATGATTTTGGTATTATTGAAGATTTGTGTGAAGGAAAGAAGCCTAAATTGTATAAGGAAAGGTTTTGCCCATTTGTTTATTTTATGATTTTTATGGTGCTTTTATTATCGGCTGTGCAGAGATGCGACTTATATAATATTTATACCAGTTTGTATGAAAAATTTCAAACATTATACTAATCACCCACTTAAAGCTTATTCAACTTAAAACCATTATTAATTTTCTCTATAATTAAGAAACAGTTAGTAACAAGTTTAAATATTAAAGTTGATTTTAAAAAGAACCGACTATGATTATGGCCCATTGCCATATTTAAGCAGCGTTGCCCGAATGATGATTTTTATCATATTTTTGATGATTTTTCAACCAAAATATGATTTGATGATTTTTTTATTAAATTATGATTTTTAATTTATAAAAATTATTTATTTCAAGTGAATACTAATTGTACTACTTAGTGAAGCTTACCGTAATTATTTTTTAAAGAGTCTAACAGTCGAGTGACACCAGAAGTCGGCTACTATGTGTTTTTTGTAAATATTATTATTTCCTTTTGCCCAAACATTGACCAAACGTGAAATTGACACATATTATGATGAACAATCAAGATCCATCAAAAATTCTAAAATTTTTTGAGTTAAAAGTTCATTTGATAAGATAATATGTAAAAAATATCACCCGACTGTTAGACTCTTTAAATAATAGCTATGGTAATATTTGTCCGCTTTGATCAAATGATGACTCAATCTCTTCACAAGAGAACAAAATTTAAGAATATTATCACATATCCTATATGATTTTCAAATTTTTCAAATTTATCTTTATATATGTATACCCTTTTAAAGGTCTATCTCTCCCCTTTCCAACAAGATTTAAATTTTGGAAATAGAGTGAGAAATGTCCGAGAAATCCAGTAATTTGTGGGTTTACTTTACCTAAAAGAAAACTGTTTTCGTCAAATAAAACAAGTTTGGAGGATTCGTATTATGGATCGAGGATATAAAAAAGGTATTTTTGAGATCTACTCAACTAACTGAATAACGTGGAGTATATATTTACTCGGGTGTGTTTTAACTGTCCCACCGTGTAATTTAAATACTATGTTAATATATTTTAATTATGATTTTTAAATAAAATTTTGTATTATAAAGTTATGATTTTTCTGCATATGATGATTTCCTTCTCAATTGCTTGTTGACATTTTAAGAATTATTTTCTCGTCAATTTGTCAAATGATAATATTGAATGTTATACCTTCTTTATCACCATTAAATTTAAAATTTAGAAAACTATTGAAGAACTCAATCCATAAATAGTGCCCGATAAAGACAAGAATTTTCTACTTTTTATTTTGAACTATTTGACTATTTAGTCCTAAAGGACGGAACTGAACCTAAAGTCAATACATCAATGTTAATTTTAAGTGTGAAGGTACATTCCAAATCTTTAAAACAAAATTAAAAAACACACACAAAGACGGCTACAAGAAACAGCCTCTTGACGTCATGTGCACTTACCCGAATAATTCCTAACCTAGGAGGTCAGAAACCGGAGAGGGGACGGTTACTGAAAAAGGTAATGACATCGATCGCTATACATATATGCAGCCTCTATATGATCCAAGGCTATGTACCTATTGAACAGGAATAGAAACGGCCTATGTGATTTCCGCTCTCAAGGTAATTTCGGTCTAAAGCATGGTGACTACTGATGCAGCACTGATTATTACGGGGCTAATGCGCCAGAAACTAGTAGAGGACATAGATGAAGAGGAAACATGATACAACGAGGGAAACAGGTCTTTCGAACCCTGTCCAATCCGTTGATGACGCTATGTATAGATGGCAACAAGACTGGTCGACTTCCAACGGGGGAAGATGAAGCTACAGACTCATACCGTGCATAAGTGAATGGACCAAAAGGAAACACGGCCAGGTAAACTTCTACCTGGCCACGACGTAGATGAAGCATGAATGAGGGAAGCGGCGGAGCATGTTTTCTTTACTTGTCCGCGATATAATTATCAACGAAAATGCCTGGAGAGGACCAAAGGATACTAGGTAACACCCGATAATGTAGTTAACCTGATGTTAACCTCATATGACAAATGAAATGCAGTATGTGTTTTCGCAAGGAGGATATTGTTGCAGCAAAGATTGGCTGAGTGAGCAAGGTCAGCAGAATTAGAAGCCGGCATTCACTGAATTTCCACCCACACGTAATACTTGATTGCGGTCCCTTGACAGGGTGACTGGTTGGAAGTGTGACGAACGAGATTGGATTTAGTACGCAGGCGCTCAGCAAGCCAATAGTAAGTCTTGCTGTGAATCGTACACACTGGGTTGGCCGGGCTACAAATTGCTTTTGAAGATTCCAAGCCTTTAGCTCGTAATGCTATAAAAAAGGGCATAGACCCTTACTTCTTTTATTTGAATGTTGTGTTTTAGGCCGAAAATGTTTACGTAGTTCATAACGTATACTTTTATAATGACTGGGATCTGTTTTATTTCTAATCTACGTATATTTCGAATATGATGTTATCCTGTCTTACTCACAATTCCAACTGCGCTATTGACACTATTTTTATCAGCACGTGTTACTCAGCCCCACCACTAGTAAGTTATCTCTGTATCTATGGAAATACATTTTCCAATTAGGGAAATGGATAAACAAATCAATGCAGAGTAAAAGTAAAAGAATGAATAAAAATGTTGTCACATATTATTTACATTACTAAGCGAAAAAGTTTATCTCCACAAAACTTGCCAGCGAGTCAGATCAGATAATAAAGTGCACATGCACCGCCGTTTATCATAATCATTGTTTATGTTAACAACCTTAACCACACATAAAGAAAAATTTGATTGCGTAAGTTTACAAAAAAATCATGAAAATAAAAAAAAAATTAAAAAAAGAAAGGAAAAAAAACTTTGGGAGAAATTTTATAAAATGGTTAGTTAGTTTTGAATATTATTCAATAATTAATATAAAAATAATTGAAAATTAATTCCGTTCTTTTGCGTTATCTACGATATTTCTTATTCTAAAAAAAAAAGAAATTCCTGATCATATGCATATTCATAAATTCATTTGGTTTTTTTTATTTCTATGAAAACAGTTAATAAAAAAAAAGTGGATCAATAAAAAAAGTAATCACACGTCTTTTTTTGGATCCTGAAGTCTAAATATGTTCGAATACAAATGTTAACCCGCTTAACGCCACCAATTTGTGGGAATTTGTATTACGACTACTTGGGTTTTTTTTTTTAAGAATTTGGATGACATCAAATGACTTCATATTTGTGGCTATGTGAAGCTAAGTTATCAATACATTCAATAGATGTGGAATCTAGAAGAATACTTATTTAAACATGTTCAAATTTATTGTCAGAAAAATTGTAGGCCCAGTACAAATTTTCTAATTAGTACACAATATGACAGTGAAAAATTAGAGTTCCGTGAAGTTTCAACTGCTTTTAATTTTATTAGGCTCTGTAACATCAATGCTTGCGAAAGCATTTGATAGTTGGTTGTATTGAGTGTAAGTAGCATGTGATTGCCGAGCGGAATCAATAACTTCTGTGATTCCAGCTTGCATGCCATGTTCTGTTGACTACAGCTGTTTAATATAAGCTGAAGTTTAGTGTTATCATACGTTAGATTTTCTTCTATTCCACTTTCACGAACATGATATTTAAACTTCCTATATCCGCACCAAACAATTAAACACCAATACCAGCGCGCTGGTCTGTGAGCCCGATAATAGTGTCATTGGTATTATTTCAAAACATTTTTTTGGAATCAAAAACGAATCTTATTATGAATAATGAAGCTACTACCAGTGATATCAACTTGCCACTATTTAAAAGAATAAAAAAAAAATCAGTCTCACGTATCAACGCGCGGGTATAGGAATATTAAAAGGCCTAAATACAGTGAATTCGCGAAAACTTGAACTCTCGAAAGTGTGAACGTCTCAGAAACGTGAACAAATTTATTTTTCCACAAAGTATTCTAAAACGTGAACAAAATCTGAAAGCGCTAAAATGTGAACACTTTTTAAATTTTGTTTTCTTAATCTGTTTTTAAATTGAGAAATCTTTAGAAATTCACAATCAAATTAAAGAGAATGATCATAGTTTTAACACCAGCGACAGATGGTTTCAAAAATTTTAAAATTGGTTTCGTGTTTGCCTTCTCAAAATTTCCAGAGAAAAGCTTTCTGCGCAGCCGCAACAAGTTGAAAAGGAAAAGTTTAAAGTAAAAATGGAAGAAATCCCTCTTTGTGAAGATCAGCCTTATAATGCCATTTAATCTGGTTTATATTGAAAACAGTTACCATATAAAACATACTTGTCATCACTGGCGAAAAGTGCTCCAGTCGCAAAGATGAAGAAACAACGATTAACTTTCATGGGCTGTTCAAATTCGTTGGGGACTCTCAAACTTAACTTAATTTACTATTAATGGGGATGGGGAAACAACGATTAACTTTCACGAGCTGTTCAAATGTTCACAAACTTAACTTAACTCATTGGTAATTGGGAAATCTAAAATTCCACGAATTTTCAAAAACTTTACTTGTCCAGTGAATTACAAATTCTTCAAGTTAGCATGGATAACATGTAAAATTTTTTATGACTGGTATCATCAATATTGTTTTTATAGAGGTAAACTTCAACTGACAAATTTATAACGGAAATGTTTGTTGTAATTTTTGGTCTTAGGTTACTGAGTTCTTGACAAAGATGACACCCATGATTTTTTACTTATTTAAATATCTTTTTTCATATTAAATATAGTTATTTATTGTTTCAAATGTGGGTACTCGATAATGTGAACAAACCCGAAAATGTGAACTGCACTTCACTTTATAACAAAATGCATAAACTTAAAACTGTAAAACATTGTAAAGAAAAATTCAGATTCAAAACTCTCGACGTTTAATGCTTATTGGAATATCGGTGTACTTTAGAAGAAATCTCGTATTGTGGATATTTAAAAAAAAACTGTATTTACCATTTACCATTCTTTCGAAATCAATAGGAAAAATTATCTTATCACTAACGTTGTTTACAAATCATTTTTTAATGTTATAAAATTAAAAGTTAAAATCAAATCATTTTAGTTTTCATGATCAATGGGTGAAATCATCATGTGAGATAAAGTTTTGTCCCGAAGTATTCCTTTGTATTGTCATTAATGAAAAAGTTGTTCAATTTAAAGAAAGATGAGACACCGATGTCCCACATCCGTTAGAGGGTTAAGAAACAAGTTATACAACTTAACAACTTTACGACTTTCATAAATTGTATCAATCTGTATTCAAACAGAATTAATATTTTATTAAACTGACGTCATCAATCGATATTTAAAAAGCTTAAGAAAAATAACTGTAATCCATTAGATTGAAGCTGAGAGAGACCAGTGCATACACCAAATACTTTTTAAAAATTACATTATCTTATAAATATTTCTAATCTATTCTTCTGATAATTATTTTTTTGTTAAAGTTATTTTTTTTTGTATTTTTGTTTTTGGTGAAGAACATTAATTTTAATTTGAATTTGCGTTAACACTGTTTGTATGATTTTTATAAGTGCTTGTGGTTTGTATATATTTCTTGCGTATTTTTAAATAATCACAGAACCAAAAAAAAAATAAATAAAATTCGTTTAAAATCATTAAATAATAACAATAAAAAGTAAAAAACACAATGCAATTTAATCGAACTTAATTTTTAAATTTTACAACTGCACATGAACATTTTAAACACGCTGCGTTGTGATTTACAGTTTTAACATGCTTGGGGCATTAAAAAGGAAAAAAAAAAACATTTTTAATAAAACTATTTAAAAATTAAGAATTTCAACATAATTATTTATGAGAAGTAGTTTATGATTCTAAACGATTGTATAATCACATTATCGAAAAGACTAATGCCAATATGTGAAAGTGTTCGTAACTAACGAACATTTGCAATTAACCCAGATATGCCCATTGCATGATCATGATAATTTTAAAATTTATATTTATTTTTATAATATTCAGTAATTCAATAACTAAATAATGCGATCACATAATCTCCCACGAGGTATTGATGAGTACTGAGTATGTCAACAAAAAAACGGTACTTTGATAAACGTGACGTATCATGTAAACAAGAATGCACTGGTGTACTATATATAGGATATTGAGCATAGCTGGGTTAAAGAATCATTAACTCTTTAACTATAACTTAATTTTTACTATTTTTATAAATTTGATTATTGCCTTTTTGTAGCCGCAATAAAAAATCATATTCTGATTAGTCCGAATAACAAAAAAGCATTATGTTACCAAAAGAGTCTCAGGGCCACTACTACATCTTGCCTTTAACTAAAGGCTGAATTTTAACGGACAGGTAATTTGTCTTTCATTACTGAAGGCTAAAACATCCTATTGGTAACTTTTAAAGTTGAGTTTCTATCTGAGTTTGCCATATCGACACCTCCATTCATTTAAGTACACTTAGAACGTTTTTAATGTTTTTGCATTTTTAAGTTCTACGCTAACTAAGTTTTGGTTAAAAACTTAGAATGTTGTAGAACAGAGGCGTCGATATTATATATTATTTTTAATATGGCAACTTTAAATATAAACAATATGAACAAACACAACAACAACAAAAAAAAAAATAGTTCGCTGTCGTCATTGCGTTTTAAAAAAACTTGTTTAATTTGGCAAATGTTGTTGACATTGATCCGGCACTGCCATATTTTTGAAAAAGTTAACTTTATTTTATCTGTAGGTTGTAATAACGAGGAAAAGTTAAAGGTGACTCTAAAGTTCACTTTAGCTAAAGGTACCTTTAACTAAACCCAAGTTTAACGGCAAGTTGTAATAATGATCCTAAATGTCAAAATTTAACAATATTTGTTAAATACATAAGCAATTTTTATGCAATTCGAGCTTAAAAGACCTGATTTAGAGTTATTTAATATTTACCTCATATTCTACAGTAAATAATTGAATCTAAACTTTTTTCCATCACTTAAATTAAAAATTAAATCAAAAATAATAATAAATAAAAGGAAAATTAAAAAAACGTGCAGGATTGTTCTGTAGCTTCTTAATCTATAAAAGGATGGTGGGTAAATTTTTTTCGATTTTTAAAACTCTTATTCAAATTAGCTACACTATAATTATAAGAACGAGTGCCCTGGTAGTCTAGTGGGTAGTGTGCTAAACTATTAGCGTGAAGGTCGTGGGCACTGCTGTCAGATTAGGAGATTTATCCCCAAATAGGGGATTTTTTTAGTCAATGGGCATGAAAATTTCAGTTTGGAGATCTAAAAGTTTTTTGGGAATAAACCAACACTGTTGGGGAGTTTTTGAGGATAAAAAACTATAGATTTTTTTTACTTATAAAAGTCAATTTAGTAACATAATGGATAATGATAAAAAATATTTATATACACATACATACATAATTAGTCATTTGGTTTAGTTTCTGAAGTCGCCGTAGTCTAGTAGATAGTGTGTTGGCTTATTAAACGTTAAGGATCGAGCCCCAGGCCAGACATCAAAGTAAAATACAAAAAAGAGATAAGTGATAGAATTTTTACTCTGGCAAGTCTATAGTTTTCTTATGTGAAATTTTACGATTTTCTATTACTAAAATATTAAATCCTGTATTAAAGGCAAACATCCCTACAGATTTACTGAAATAAATTCTGTTATTTTTAAAAGAAATTCTCTTTAGAAGATTGGAATATAGGGATTAAGAAAGAGTTGGGACAATCTTCTAAAGAAAAATTGTTATTATAATTACTCAAATGCAATTATAATGGGGATTGAGAAAAGGAGAGAGAAAAAAAAAATTGGTTTTAATTTCTTTAAAGGTGGCTAAGGGTAACTCACCTTCTTTGGAGATGGGTACCCACAGAACGAAATCCTTTTTCTTTCGGATGAATATTATAGAATATGAGCGTCAAAAGAAAGTGTTCATAAAAAACTATACATTATTAAATTATCGTTATTTTTATTTCAAACAAAAGAAATTACAAATTCGAAATATTGTCGGGCACTCTCCTTGCAAGTGGTAAAAGTTGAGTTTATTGATTGTTAGAATTTTTTACATATTGTACACTTTATTTTGACGCTCACTGTATTTGAAGAGCAATGGAGAAAAATACCATTTGTAAAATGGAACGATTGTTTTGGAGAATATTCTGGAGAGAATTTAAATGTATTTTGGAATTATGTTTATTGCTACAAAGATTCTGCAGGTTCTAAACTATTCAAGGAACTTGCTGAAATAGTTTTAAATATTCTTTGTGTACCAACAAGTAACGCTTGTTTTCAATAATGAATCTTACCAAAACAAAAATACGAAATAAAATGCAATATGAATTATTTGAAGCTCTTCTTAGACTAAATATATGTATATGTATGTATGTGCACATAAATTAAATTAATTTTTACATAAAATAAAAAACAATTTTTTGAATTGTATTTAGCATTTTTTTGGAGATAAAATAATTGATTTGGGAATTTTTGGGGATAAAAACAATGGATTCGGGGATTAGGGCTGAAAGAAATCTGGCAGCAGTGGTCGTGGATTCGATTCCCACCAGAGACTCTGGTCTGTGACACTACACCGAGCACATGGTCTAAGGTACTTAGCTCGTATATAATTGGAATATAATTTATAATTGTATTGTAATTTTTATTTTTTGTAATCGACCTGCACTTAGGGGATGGGCCCTACTCATGCAGTGCATTGTACAGGTTTAGGAAAGGTGGAAAGAGGGAAGATGCGAACGGTAAGGAAACGAGTTGCTGCTGGTGACTATAAAATGGCCAGTGCTATACCTTCACCATTAGACAGTCGACGATTGCTGTAGTTCCCAAGAAGCCCGCAGTTTCTCACACCATTTATGTTGTGTGTGTTAATTTTATACAGAAGTGGCGAGACCTACAGTTTAAAGTCGACTCCGGACTACAGATTTTTGGGAAACTTTTCAAGAAGAGAAAGAGAAGAAATCGCCGAAAAAATAATTTTTTATTTTTTTATTTTTGATGTCTGGTCTGGGACTCGAACCCTGGCTTTACGTCTACTAGACTAACGCAACTTTTATTAATTATTACTCTGTAAAACACAATTTTGCTGAATAATTATACTTAATTATTCATAACGTTAGTCACACTAAAATCGGATTACGGCAACAGATAATGAACGATACTTGTTCGACGGTCAACGAATTCACGTTTTTGTTTTAAAATTCTCTAGGATAAGAACAATCTGCCGCAAAACGTGTTCTTAATATTAATGTAATTTTATTTTATTTTTTGTTTTGTAATTTATTCAACGCTGATTTCTGTAGAGAAGTAAAAGAAGAGCCTCCCTTAGTCGATTTTTATTTGAATCATTGGCTTTCGTCTAGACTATCCATAAATCAAAACGATAAAGGGCAATTGACTATATACTCGTACAATATATTTCTTTCATTTTCCAATTTTCTCTCCATATTTCCGTTTTATTATTTTTATTTTATTTTGATATTCACATTTAATATGTAATAAAAGCGTTTTAAGTCAATAAATTTCTTATAAGATAATAAAATTAATGCTGTCAGTTCTTTTCTAATTTGTAACCACATTAGGTTAGGTTAGGTGATGATCATCAAATTAGCCCCACAATTAATTCTAACCGGGGATCAACCAATCCCTAGAGAAAACGATCCCGAGTCTAATATAAATCTTGCTATTGCAGCGTTCTTTATGTTAGAGAGCTAGATCAACGATGTCATAAAATGTATACCACATTACAATGTAACAATATTTTTAATGACATTGTCAATTGATAGCACTTACGCTATAAATTTCACAATAATAGAAATTAGTGATAAGACGGATTTTTAAAAATGTATGCGTGACTCATTTGAAGCCAATAATAAACATTATAAAACTACGGAATTAAATGTCATAAATGCGTTATTCAGAATATGTATTGTGTCATTAATTCGAATAAAATATATTTTTCGATAATAGCAGACAATAATTTACTTTTGGAGTAGTAGTAGATCTTGTATTTATAATTCAAAAATTATGTGTAATGAAACGATTTCTTCTCGCTTAATACAGTGGAACTTCGGCAATCCGGACACGTTCGGATTATCGAGTTGTGCGGAATATAGCAGTGAAAATTATTGAAGTAATCTAGGCTACGGCCAAGATTGATAAACTAAAGATTACACCATCACGCCCACAAAATTAAAACTTACAGCGCATGTTGAATCAATATCGTCACGCAATTTCAGAAGAAATGTTAATTTTCACATGTGAAAAAGCCTTGAAAACCCTTAAAATAGCCCAACTACGTCATCTAACGGGAAATCATGCGCAAGGCGTAATCTTTAGTTTACCATTCTTGGCTACGGCGACTTTAGCCTACTGAATACAAACTGAAAATTATATCTTTGTTTTTGCATCCATTTCTACAAAGTCGTCTTCAGAGTCAGCGAGCAGTAGGGATGCCAATTGAGAAATCCCGAATCCAGGAATTTTGAATTCATATGTATTTTGAAAAAAAATTCTATATCACTCGACTTCGATAATAGCTTCTCAGATGAGGAAAACCAAAGAAATATATATATTTACATCAGGAGGTGGTAGAGGTGAATATTCACAAGCTGCACACAGCTATCTTGGAACTATTTTACCAAAAAATGTTGATTACGAAGTGTTTTTCAACGGCATCAAAATTCGTTCAAGCCTATCAGATCACATGTTAGATTCTTTAATCTTTTCTTGGAATCCAAATATATTTCTTAAAATTAATGCATTTGCATAGGTCTGAATAATCTTTATTTTTGATAATTTACGCTTTTTTGTTACTTTTTGTCTTGCTTTTTTTTATTTTATTTTTTAATGACATATAATTCTATGTACTTTAAATATAAATGATTTTTTTTTAACAAAATATATTTTTTATTATCCCGATCCCGAAATCCCGGATTTTTTGAAAATCAATCCCGTTTGGTATCCGTAGGCAGCAGCACTGGCGATTCTTTTCGTTTAGCGCGTTGAATTATTTCCTCATCGGAAATATTTAATGAAAAATCATTCGCACCAGTTGCCCAATCATTGATATCTTCTGCAGTTATGTCATTACCGGGTCCATTATTATTCGAAATAAATTAGTATTCGAAATAAATTCTTTTATTTTGCAATTTTCCGGCAAACTACCTAATCATTTTTCCTTCCTGCGTTTATTATTTAGAGCAGTGATGTCCAAAGCTAAAACTGTAGTTGTGTTGGTGAGAGAAAGAGAAGTGCACTGAAAGAAAAATTTTAGAGACATGGTATGAAGTTAGACAAACACGCTTGCAAAAGAATGTATCGAAACTGAAGTAATGATAGTGTAAAAAGTAAATAAAATTACGAATAACAAAACATGCGAGTTAAAAACAAAAATTTAAATTTTTTTCTTGCTTAAAAAAAATTTGTCCGGATTGTAGAGGTAAATTTTTTAAGTTGTCCGAAATGTAGAAGCGTCCGTATTATTGGGCGCATGTCCGGACTGTCCAACTTGTACAGTACTGCCATATCTATTGATATTGTAATATTTTTCTGTGGAATTTAGGAGCATAGTTCAGTCGAAGATTAGAAAATGTATCTCTATTGTCAATAGATAAGTTGGCTTTGAATCGGCACATAGTAGTATCATTCAGCGTTGCTAAGTGTGCAGATTTTGTGTGGATTTTCCAGTTTATCGAAGCGCTAAGAATATCTCAAACGACGAAATTGAAATTTTACAAGGGAACGTTTTTATTATTTATTTCTTGTTTAAATTAAGTTAGAAAGTTAATATTTTTGTTGTTATAAATTCATAACGGTACAGAAAGTTATTCTGAAATTTTTATAAATGATGCCAATGAGTTTATTTATTACAAAAAACGATATATGAAAAATTGTCGCTTGACATATTGTGGATCGATATTCCTGCGGCAAAATTCATACTGTTTTATTTTGTAATTATAAAGTCCTTTTTTTTGCATTACTGAATCAGCGTTATCAACTATAAATTTTCAAAAACGACCAAACTCGTTAAAAAAATGGGTAATTTTGACAAAAAAAGCACTAAAGCATTAAATGTTTTTTTAATTTTATCACCATTTTATATAATCCGTAAAAAAAATTTACAAACCAAAATTAATATTGTTTATTTAACTCCAGCAATAATAAGGAAAAGAGTTGATATATTTTCGAAGGTAAAATCGTTTATATTTTATACGTCTAAAAAATTTGTGTTTAATGTACGTTAACTTTCACACATGAAAACTTTCATTTACATGTAAAACTACAGTCTTATATACATTTACATTTATATATACATTTAGCTATAGACTACACTAAAAATTCGATCAAAAAATAGTCTAGTATAATCTATAGATTTTAGAATAGTTTGTAGACTCATTTTTAGTCTAGTCTATAGTTTTAGTTTTAATTTTTGATTTGGTGTCACTGACATGAAAAGGAAAGCAATAAAAAAAGCACTAGGCATTAACTCCAAATTTTCCGCGTCAAAAGTTTTAAAAAGCACTAAAAACAGTGCTAAAAGCACTAAGTTGACAACGCTGTTACTGATCTTTATATTTATTAAAACGTTAAGAGATTAACAAGAATTTCTCGGAACTTAGAGCGTAAACTGCGAAATCAGAATTATCATTTATAAATTGATATAAGCTATTGCGAACACATGTTATAGTCCTTTTTTTTTGGATTTCATACATACTTGGTTCTTGGTTTTTGTGTTATCTATATTGTGTATCTGGTTTTAGTATCACAGATGTTGATAATCATAAGTTTTAAAGTTTTTTTTTTTTTATAAAAATTTTTTTTGTTTTGTTACACATAAAAATGAATAATTTTGAATATTTATAAATTTTCATATTTTTATTTACAGTAATTTTATGTTTAAATGAAATAAAAAATATATTTAAAGTACGTCACATATTCGTTACGGTTTTTGCTTGCTCAGTTTTTTTTTCCAGTAAGTCCGGTTGATTTCTTCTAATTTTTAAATTTTTCTATCATGGCAGCAGTGGATGTTACTCAAGTATTAACATTTCTAGTTCTGTTGATCAGAATATATTTTGTAATTACCTAAAAAACACATTTATCTTTGCATCATCTCCAATGAATATATTATGTATTCTAGTGGCCTATACTTCGTATTACTCATAAAGTTAACTATTACATACATAGTTAATATTTCTTCTATTCATATTCGAATATATTTTTAATAGGCATCTTATTTGGATGACTCTAAAAATACTCACGCTTTTGACGGAAACATATTTAATTCCCATATTTATCTACGGTTGGAACTCTGCGCTCATGTAAGCTCGCCAAGCAATTGGATTTACAAAACAAAGAAAAGATGAGGCATAATATACAAATATCCGAAAGACTTCATAGACATTCGCCTATGTAAGCAACTTTCATCAGGTATTCATTCGACAAGGAATGCAGTGCAATTGCTTATAAATATAAACTGCCTCTTATATACACTGCCTCAAATAATTGTCCGTACAACATTGGAAATGTATTACATAGCACCTCAAAAAAATATCTGCGCGGTTTGAGTTAATTAAAATACTTGCAAGATATGAAACTTAACTGAGGCAATAAATATTTTAAACATGTGCTACAAAACAAATAATCGTTCTGGTCGATCCCAGAAATAAAATGAAAAATTTATCCATACAACTTGGATACAAATGTACCGCTCTCGAGAAAACAAATCTAAGGATACTTCGTTGTTAATAGTTAATCGGTTTGTAACAAAATTCGCAGAAAAAAAAAATTCGTATTGATTTCAAAAAGTCAACTTTTGAACTGCATAAAGCTTGGACCATGACCGTCAGCTCAATGTGTAACAGGGCTTTCGCCTTTAATTTCCCCAGAGAGAGAGAGAGAGATAGAGCAAAGTAAAATGAAATCTACATCTTTGTGTAGGAAAATCGAATAAAATATCTGGCAAATTCAGACGATGGATAAGGTTTTTGTGGATTATTATTAAAATGTAAATTTAACAGCACATTTTTGACATGTATTACGAGTAATAGCTAATAAATGTATGACACAGTATAACCAGTGGCGACAATTATGACGTTTGAAAAACGCTAAAATCAGCACCTCCCCGTAGAGGGAGAAAAAAGATGTTAAAAGTTTTTGCGAAACAAATGTGTTAGAAGCAACAGATATACAGAATGAAAAATGGCGGATAAAGTAGAAAAATTAAATGTAAACAAACATTTATTTTGATCTAAAAAAGGCAAATTTGGAGTATTTTTTAATTTCTTCAATGAAACTGTTAAAAATATGCAAATATTTAATTATTAATCGATTTGTATGTTGTTTTTGGTCACAATGAATATAGTTTATTGTGCAAAAGGAAAGTATGGAGCTAAACATATCAAGATCAAATAAGACATATTGTTTATAAAAATTTTTTCTTGTAGAACTTTATGTATATTAACAGTATATATTAATTTCTTGAATGAAAAAGAGAAAATTCCGTAATTTTTTCGTCCTTAATCGAACTACTAGCAATTTCCCTTCCCATTGAAAAAAGTTCCGTGTGCTGGAGGTATGTAAAAATAAAAAATATAACAAAATATATACTCATAACTTCTTGTGTTAGGAATTTGTGAATATACCTCTAAATTGGTTAAATACTAAGTTAGTGACGACCGATGACACGTGTCATAAAAAATACATTAATTCCGAATTACGTTTTCCTAATAAAACGGTTCATCTCCTTTCAAAATTATTCTAATATTCTACAAAAATATCATAAATTTCTTCCAAAATAGAATAATAAAAATCCACCCTGAAATTTAAAAAACAAAATAGACAGGCAGTCAGAGAGGGACAGAAATATTTCAAAAGCCCCGTGACGTATCTGTTTATAGCTGTGGTGTATGCCCAACAACCATAATTACAGTATTTGGACTACTGGGACAGAAATTTCCAAACAATAAGTTTTTGCCGCCAAATGACACTAAAACCCATTATTAAAAATAAATTTCTTATGTTTTAGTATAAATGACCCAATGGTGTACGTATAATTTAATGAGTTAGTGTTTTAAATTGTTTTTTGAGTTTATTTAAAATAAATAAACAAATGGAACTTATTGAATTGTATGTACACCTGCACGGTGTACGGACAATTGTATGAGAATAAAATATAAGTAATGGTACAAATTTATTTTACATGTTTTGATTAAGTAATAGCAAGAACTTTAATTTTTAATTCTACTTATTACAACGCTGCATGAATTCTCTTCCCAAAAATAATAGCTCCTCTGATATCGACATAATGAACTTATCGTTATTTTTTATATTCTGTTTTGATAACTGTTCACACGAGTGAACAAATTCTCACAACCCCAACCCTGACAACACAAACATCCCCACACATAGTCCACATTCACAATATATCAACATTCACATACACATCACATTCACCACACATCACATATACACATTCATCAACATCATCAACATCATTAATATCCTGGACAAGATCAGTTGATTATCGATCGTTGAACAGCACAGTGAACAGTGAACAAACTTATAAAAACGAAAACCCAAACAAAATCTAATTGTGAACAAAACAAACATTGTGAATAACAACATTTAGTGTTACAAAATTATAAACAAATATACAAAATTATAAAAATTGTGAACTTATATACAAAACCAATTAAAATACATTTTATAACGTTTAGAATAAAAAACATTTAAAAATATTATACACATAAAACATTAAAACACTTTTCATTTACATACACATAATTAATAAAAAAGGTTTGTGCACTCTCCAAATACTAACCCTACCCTCTAACCCGTTTAAACAATAACTATATTTTCATATGAACTAAAATTTGAAATAATTATATGGTACAAGATTAAAATTTTAACAGATAGAAAGCCAATACTGACTGACCGAGATAAACGATCAATAAAGCGCTTAGCTATCACAAATAATTTAAGTTGTACCCAAAATAAAAAAAAAAGAAAAGATACCCAAACCACCGCTAGACACAAGGCAGCCAGATTGGCTTTCGCTGAAAAATACGAATTTTAGGAAAAGGAGTGGCGTAGTATGCATTATATTCAGTTATGAAAAAGAATTCAACCTAGACGGAGCAGATGGATACGGACCAGAATAGCACGTAATGTTCAGGGAGGATCTTTAATGATATGGGTTGTTTTTGGATATAAAGCACGTTCTCCAATCTGATTTATTTCTCATAAAATGAATGCGGAGAACTATGTGGAATTACTGGACAATGCTTTCGTTGAATTTGCTGAAGAAAATTATGGAAAAAGCATTTTTTGAAAGAAAAGATATACATTTGGGCACTAGTCCCGATCTAAATCCCATCGAAAACCTCTGGGGAATTTTGAGTGCCGAAATATACAAAAGTGGTATGACTTATAACTCCATAAAAGAGCTGCAAGAAGCTTTGTTAAAAATATGGGGCGAAATTCCGTAAGATAAGTTCCAAAAATTAATAAAATCTATGTCACTTCGGTTAAATGATGTAGTTAAAAATCGGGGAGGACTCACGCATTATTGAAATGTATGTCGTATTTGAATATATTTAATTAGCTTTAAGTATTGAATTTTTTCTTATTTTGTACCATACATATAAATATTTCCATTAAGAACTGAACTGAATTTTACTTTCATTTTTTTTGTTTTTGTTTCTCTTTACTAATTATAAATATTAAATAAACATATAAATTAGTTTTAAAAACGAAGATATTTTTAGAAAATAGCACATGAACCATATAATTTTTTCCTTTTCCATTCTGGAGAACTGTTAACACTGAAAATGTTGTATTTTTTTATTTCTTAGTTTTCTTATTCATGTTATTTAAATTTTTATTGTTTTAAATTGTTATTTAAATGTTATTAAAATTTTTATTGTTAAATTATTACTTCTATTTTCGTATATATTTTTTTGTGCCTTCTAATTGCATTATATATGTATTTTTGTATACGTATTTATTTGTACATTCGTTTTTGTAGATGGCATTACGCTGTTGTACTGTACTTATAATATAAATAAATAAAATTAAAAAATAATACGTGGCGTTATTATAAAACTGATATGTTATTTTACAGTGATATTCTGGATTTTAAAGTTTTTCCTTAATAAAACGAAGACCAATAAGCTGAAATGTGAATAGGGTGAGTAGGGTGAATAGTCTCTATGGTATACCATTATTGATTATGAGGTGCACTTGTGATTGACGATTCCGTTTCAATAGTTTTGTTGCCCCACTGTGGCACTTTAAATGCATGTAAAAAACTATTTAGTTGGAGTTAAAGTCATTTGAATGTTGCCAGCACAAAACTAAAAAACTAAACAAAAAAAAAAAAAAAATATTTACATAGATATAGGTATATACTGTATATTAATTAACTTATGCATATTCATTGAGTTGAAATAAAATCGATTCATTGTTTCATATACTGAATAGATGGTAATAAAATGTGACCCTTGACGATAAGGTCAGGATCAAATTAACGAATCCAAATACTGTCAGGATTAGTCGGAAGGAATTGACAGATTTTGGTATAGTCTAGTAGGTAGTGTGTTGTCTCATTGGACGGCTTATTGGCTTATTAGACTTTCTCTCTGCAGATTTCTGAAAAAAAAAGTCTGAGAGTAATTAAAATTGCCATGAAAAGCTTCCCTTAAATTTCAGGTCAGACATCAAACCGAAAATATTTCTTCGGCGATTTCCTCGCAGCAAGATTTCTGACAAAAACTCTGTGAGTAAATAAAATTGCCTTGAAAAGCTTCTCTAGAATTTGTCGTTCGGAGTCGACTTTAAACTGTAGGTCACACCACTCATGTATAAAATTAATTAAAATGGTTGATTGACAGAACGACTGCTATCAGACCAAATTTTTCCAAACGGCCGGTTTCAAGCACTAACGGAGGAATCCTGTTACAGAAGGATACCATGCCTAATATATTTATTGTGACTTGTAGGAAATTTTAGTAGCAAGTTTTTATATATACACTGAGCGCTGTAAGTGAGTCTAAACCCACTATTATTTTAAATTCGATTATGAAATATATACTTGGAGCACAACAATAATTTTGTTTTTTGTTTTAACATTTTATAAGTAATAAATAAACGTTTTTATTATTGGTAATTTATTCGACTGTACTGTATGAATTATTTCAGTGGTGTTTACTCACTTTTGGCGCTCAGTATATATATATACATATATGTAGTCTTATGATCTGAATACATCTATTGAGAAATTCTCCTCAATAAATTCTCGCGATAATTTACTGAGTCAGTTTCATGTTGCAAATAAAAATGAGATTTTTTACCAGAGAGTCGTAATAAAATTACAAATATAATGGCAATCGGCCTTATCATGTGTCGTTGTCGTATCGTTTTTGAGTCGAAAATTAGTCGTTTATCGAAAAACGACGAAATAGAAAATTTTTTTCAATTCTTTTTTCTTCGGCGACTTCCTCGCTGTAGATTTCTGACAAAAACTCTGAGAGTAAACAAAATAGCCACGAAACGTTTCTCAAAAAAAAAAAAAAATCTGTCGTTCGGTGTCGACTATAAACTGTAGGTCCCACCACTCATCCATAAAATTAACTAGGGTTAGCCAAAGCTCCTAAATTCCTGCTATGCTTAAAGTTTTTCATTAGCTGTGGTGGTCCAGTGAAATGTTTTCTGCTAAAGCAGTCAGTCACGGCTATTAATTTCAAAACAATCATTATTGCTTATAGCGTTTCAGCTCTTGGGATTTCAGCTCTTCTGAAATTCACTAATAACAACGACAAACGCTCTCCATTCTTGGAAGAATATTTGTCAAGTTAAATACGCAGTATGGGCATAGAGTTAACAAGTCTCCGACATGCTTCTCCAAACCTCGACGTCATTATTCTAAAGCCTATCTTTAGCTCGCTTTGATGTGTGTCTAGAGATTGGACCAGTTAAGACAGTTGTTAAAGACAACTTCAAGATTCTTAACACTATGTATAGTCTCAATAGCAGTATTATTAATCCGTAATTGTGTAAGCTGTGCCATATAGTTTACCTTGCCTATTACCAAGGCTTTTGATTTCCTCGGATTGAGGCAAAGACCATTAATTGCAAAACCTCAACTTTGTTGGCAGGTCATTAGAATAAATTGAATATAAAAGTGGACCAGGTATCGAGCCCTGTGGTACACCTCTAGATATTAAAATATTGTCTGATACAGTACCATCATGATACACAAATTCACTTTTATCCCGTAGATAGATATCCGAGAAATGGCACATGTGTTTTAACTTTTGGCATAGAATAGAATGATTAACGGTGTCAAATACCTTAGAATGATCGAGTAAAACCAACAATTATGGGAACTTAATTATTCCAATTATTGTCAATCAATTCATTTAAGGCATTTATGTTGCTTTCCTTATTTTTGAACTTTTTTTCTGAAAAGAATTTTGTGTCTTCTCCTTCATTCAAGTCCAGTTCTTTTATGTAACCTAAATTACTTTTGCATGTGCCAACATTATAATTGTTGTTCAGAACTTCAGTTTTTGCGTTAAATATTAAAAAGAATTTTTTTATCTTCATCAGAAATGATCTGGCAGAACACACAGAATAAATGACAACAAATATGATAGATTCAGTAAATTGTCAAGGGATAACCATTAAATTTATATTACAAATATAATGCCGAAAAATTATTGGCTTGGAATAAACTTAAAATCATAGTAATTGACGAACAAACGAATTTGTGCTCCAAAAAGATCACATTAATTATTTATTTATTTATGTCCATATTTTGACGATTTTCTTAAATTAAAAATGTACATAATTTTCTTAATTTTAGTACCTTAAATCTGAATTGAGACACTTAAAATTGGTAAACTAAGTTTTCTTTAAAATTGTATAAAACTATTCAATATAAAAAAGTGTCAGAAATGAAAATTCGAGTCGTCAGCTTTTTATTTTCAACCTTGATGAAATTGATTTCAAAAATATTAGCATTTACGTAATCTTCAGCTAATGTAGAGAGAGAGTATTTAGTCGAGTTGATCTAAATACAACAAAACTTTGAAACTGCTTTAAAAATCATCTTTAGAAGCAAATATCTTAATAATTTACGACTTAGCAATCATAATGGGGTCATTTTAAAATTGAACTTGAATTAATTAAAATGCTTAATTCTAATATAAATTTGTAAACTATGCAGGTCTTCCTTTTTAAACATGCATATATTTTGTATGTAAACACTTGTATTTTAAATTTATTTTCATTCTTAAAATTATCAAAAGCACTTGCACAAATTTTTCTTTCTATTTAATTTTTTAACTAATTATTAAAACTAAAATATGTACAGTGAGTTGGCTTTTCACGGTTTACTACAAAAAAAAAAAAAAATAGAAAAAAATTAGAAAAAAATAGAAAAACATTTTATTTATTCATTTATTTTCGTTGACAATTTTTTACGATTTCAATGAACCACTTTGACGATTTAATGCCTGACTAATCTGGAAGCTATGACTGTGCAGTACACATTTATGCAGTCTCTTGCTCTTTGCACGGAATATGAGCGGCACAATAAAAGTGCAAAGGAAGGAGTTCCGTTTCTGTACTGCTCTTTATATGTGCCGAGCAAAAATAATGCCACAGAACAAGAGCAATTAAAAGTTTGTACACTTGGATCTCGTTTTATGTGGATTTTTTTATGCAAATTCGAATTTATGCGATTTTAAATGAAAAATTTTTATATAAATTTTTTTTTGATTTTATAATATTATAATGCTTTTTAAAATTTCGCATCATTTTTATGTTTAACCAAGTTTGCACCACTGACATAATCATTGTTGTTAACCCTAACAGAAGGGTTGTAATGACCAAAGCTGATGAATCAGAAAGTGGCAGTGATTTCTCTGCGGTTTGAAAAGTTTTTTTGTAGTTTGAGCCTGACAGTTAATACTATTAGATGTCAATGTCGAATCAATCATTCTAGATTGTTTCCAATTGGAAAGGCGATTGATTAGCATCAGATTGCCAATAAAAGCCTTCAAAAGTCAATTCTTCCTAATGATTTAAAAAAGCTTCATTTAGAGAAGCTGCTTCTTTTTAATAACTGGCACTTTAATACTCTTATTCAGAGGAAACAATTAAACTTTCTAAAAATTCGTTGATCTAGTCCCCTACATATGTATGGACTACCTGATAGGTATGTAATGATAAAATTAACTTGGAACCAATTCCAAAACAGTGCAGAATGATTGATCGTACATTCATAATTCAGTTTATTAGTTTATTTATTATAATAACCATAACTCTACAAGATTTTAATCTTATAAGTTATAATAAGAAATTAAGCGGAAATAGCAAATTAATATTAAATTCAAATATAAATAGAATTTCAAGCTATTTAGGAAACCAACAGGAATAACTAAAAAAGTTAAAAAAATAAAGAGTTCTAAAAATATAAAACAGAGATATATTTACAAAAATCAGAAGGGCTAGTAAGTAAGGATAAATATTTAATCGATAAAATAACCAAGCTAAGGACGTAACAAACTTTTCATTAAGAGAACAATTTAAATAACTCCTGTTTGAACGGATTTGCATTGCCTAACTTTTGTATGTAATTTGGTAGGGAATTCCAGAGACTTGTGGTGTGTATAAAAAACTAACGCAATGACAGAAGATTCTTGTACCGCTGTTGAATAATGTTTATGACCCGGAATGACCTAGCATACTTAATTCGGCCCAATAAATATTCCGGCTGTCCCGTAACAAAAACTTTATGTAATAGAATGGGGCATTAAATTTTCAGAAGATTATCAAATTTCACACTAAATATCTGGCACGCTAAATGAGAAATATGATCATGGCGACCTTTAAGAAACACGGATCTTGCTATATTTGCAGTTTGCAAAGATTTCGCACCCATACCATATCGACGCTTATATGGCCAGAGCACGAAAATCTGTCATTAAATGCAATACCCAGATTGGTAGCAGACTTGACGTAGTCAATTTTATTTCTCCTGATAGTCAATCCAGGTATGGCAACCGAAATATTGGTTTTCGAAAGCACTATACATTTGAACTTTGAGTCAATCCTATCCAAATCACGGTTAACAGAGTGTTTACATTAAACAATATTCTCCTTATGTGTACTGGTATAAATTTACACATCATCAGCATACATATGAACACGACAGTCAAACAAAACATCCGGTAGATCGTTAATATACATACAGAACAACAGAGGCCCTAGAATTGATCCCTGGGGAACATACATACATACATAATTGGCCATTACAACCCTTCAGTTAGGATTACGACCTAGCTTCTCACACCACTTGTGTTGTGTGCGTTAATTTTATACATGAGTGGCGGGACCTACAGTTTAAAGTCGACTCCGAACGACAGATTTCTGAGAAGCTTTTCATGGCAATTTTTACTCTCAGAGTCTTTGCCAGAAATCTGCTGAGAGGAAGTCGCCGAAGAAATGATGTCTGACCTAGGATTCAAACCCGGGTCTTTTGTCTAATAAGCCAACACACTACCCACTAGACCACGGCGACATCCCTGGGGAACACCTCTACTAATATTAAGCGAATCTGAAATATTTCCATTCAAATGAACCTTCTGACATCTGTCCAACAAATAAGAAAATATTAGACTAGTGGCAGAATTAGAAAAATTAAAGAGTTTCCGGAGCTTATTCAATAAAATTCTATGATTGACTGTATTTTGGATCATTTTTTTTTTCTGTAAATAAAGAATTAATATTTTATTTTTGTTGATTTTTTTTATGAGATTTTTCTTTGATTTTTCAATTAAAATTTGAATTTATGCGGTATTTTTAGGGTTTTGGAACGAGTCATTAATTTTTATATTCCTAAAATGAAAATTTTAAATAAATTTTAAAGTTCTGAAAAATATTTTCAACATAATATCCGTATTAGTAAGCTTATTCAATAGCAAACACTTTGCTTATGAAAACTTGATTTAAATATTCATCTTCTACTCAAGTTTGCCTATTCAATGTCCAAATTAAAAAAAAAAAAATTTTAAATAATAATAATAATATGCGTTAATATTTCTAATACGATATAATAAAGAAAATAATTTATTCATATGTGGGTCTTTTGTGATATTATTCTGGCTGGAATAAAAATAAAACATTACGAGAAATTTATGTTGTTTTTAAACAATTGATAAAACCAAAATAGAATACTACCCACGAGTTTGTAACAAGAAAATATAACAAAAGAGAAGCAGCAAAACAAAAAAAAAAACAAAAAAACTTAAATTTACAAAAAATTTTCCTTTTCCCTACAATGGCAAGAATACATAATTTTTAAAAGTTAAAAAAATCGTAAATCATTCTGATTCTTCTTGTTATATTTTACATTTCCCTTTAATTTTTTGACTTTATTTCTGCTGAAAAGTTAACATAAATAGTAGACAATTAAATAAAAACAGTTTATAAAACGTATCTTTAGGGAAAATGTCACGCATAGTGCTAGACCTCCTATCGAAAAAGTGGCTGAAAAGAAAGGAAATGAAACGGTAATATTCAGAATATAAAAAAAAAAATTCTGATATATTTTATGTTATATTAATTGGTTGATAGATCATTAAATATTAAAAAAAAAATCGACAAAATCGTCAAAGCGGGTCATTGAAACCGTAAAAAATCGTCAGTAAAAATCAATAAATAATTTAAACGTTTTTCTTTTTTACGGCAATTTTTATCCGATTTAATCAAACGAAGTCTCAATCTCTTCACAAGATAATGCACTTTCAGAATGTCGTCACTTATTTCATTGTTTTGATTAAAGTTTGCTACTATGAACGGGCAAACTTGAAAAATCTGAAAAAAAGTCGCATTTGTCCAGTTTACCTCATGAAACCTTATAGCATATTAAGTCAAATAATATGTATATCTGTACATTGTTTTAAAGGCCCACCCCATTACTTTCTAATAAGATATAAATTTTGAATTCAGAAATGTTTGCTTAATCCATAAAAAATTAATTAAAAAATCAAATATTAGAGACACATTTTACAAGCCCTTTTAAAACTTTAATCATAAAATTAAGCTTAAAAAATAAGTACAGTCAAACTCGTTTATAACGAACTTGGTTACAACGAGTTCTTTGTTATTACATACATATTTTCAAGTCCCAACGTTTTAATAACAATTTTCTTACAAAAAACATCGTTTATTACGAACCCGTTTATAATGAATTCTCATTTAAAAGGAACTACTTTAAATAGTCCCAGTAATTAAATTTCATAAATTTTGCCTTTTTATAACAAACCCTTAGAAATAACTTTGAAGTGTGGCAATAGCCTTTATTTTAATTTAATATGGCAGCATTAAATTATAACTCAAACATCTTTAATCAGGTGATAAATAAAAGCAATTAAAACGCCACTTGCTAAATAATTTGAAAATGTTTAAAAATAAGAAAAAATCACTGTCTATGCTTCAAAAGATTATAATATTAAGTGAAATAGATGAGAAACGGAAATCAAATAAAAACATGTGGAAAGAATACATTTTATATTTTCTTCTACGGCTTCAACCCGTTTATTACGAACTTCGCCTATAACGAACTATTTTTTCTGGTCCAACAGAGTTCGTTATAAACGAGTTTGACTGTATTTGTATTAAAAATTTTGTACGTTTACTATAGCCACATAGTTTATAAATATGTACGTATTAGATTCAAATAACATTAATGTCGGAGACGTTACAATTGCTGAGACTTAAATTGTTGAAACTTTTGTATACAAATATTGCTTCGTAAGAATATTTTCAAAGAAATTTTTAAGCTTTGTTTTATTTAGGGCCATTATTACAACTTCCCGTTAAAGTTAGCGTTAGTTAAAGGTATCTTCAGCTAAAGTGAACGGCAAAGTTACCTTTAACTTATTTTCGTTATTACAACTTACAGACAAAACAAAATTAACTTTTTCAAAAATATGACAGTGCCGGAACAAAGTCGACAACAAAGTAGCAACAGCGGACTTCGTTTTTTTGTTTTGTTGCATATGCTCATTTTGTTTAAATTTGAAGTTGCCATATCGAAAATAGTATATGATATGGCAAGTTCAAACATAAAGTGACCTTTAAATGTTAAAGGTAGGATGATCTTCCCTTTAAATTAACGATCGCTTCTATCTTATTGGATACTCGTAATAATAAAAAACAATTTATCTCTCCGTTAAAATTCTCCCTTTAGTTAACGGCAAGTTGTAATAATGGCCCTTAGATTAATTCGGCTAAATACTCTCACTACATTAGCTGAAGAATGTGGTAATAGTAATATTTCTTTTAATAAATTTCGCAAAGATTGAAAATAAAAATATAGCATCTTGCATTTTCATTCCTGACCTTTTCTATAAATTGAAAGTTTTTATATAATCTTCGTGAAGAATTTTCATAAAGTTTATAAATTTTGAGTGATTTAATTTGAGTTTAAAGTACTAAAATAAAGAAAATGATGAAAATGATGTTAATTTTATTTTATAACTTTACAGTTCGCTTTAGCTAAAGGTACCTTTAAATAAACCCAAGTATAACGGCACGTTATAATAATGGCCCTTAGTAGGTTAAATGAAAAATAGGTAATGTAATCTACCCACATACCTTTTACTACCAGCTATTGGTATATATTCGTGCCTTAAAGTAAATTTAATCGAAATTGGTGCCGTAATAAGATTTAAACAAAAACAACGTCTTCCTACTTTTAAATTTAACATGTCCCTTGTCACTTGTACCGTCTTCGGTTTACACTAAACCTCATTGCTACGCCAATCTGAATTTTTAAATCCAAAATGTACTGAAAACACTTGGGAATTCACACAAACCCTTGTATCGTTGTATTCGTTGTATTGTTGTTGATAATTTTCATGTATAAATCCGATACATTTATTCACATTTTTTTCATACGTTTTTAAAAGTTGGATTGGTTTCATGTTATCAAAATGTTTGAAAGCCAAAAAAAATAAATTTGGAATACGAAATACATAATACAGCATAGTATTGAACGTTCACAAACAGCCAAGTGTATTCAATACAACGTACACGATACAAAGTCGTGTGAATTGGCCAACTGTTTTATGTGACGTAATGACGTTTAGAGTAATTTTTTTGACATTAACTGATAACGTTACATGTGGCGTGGATAATTAGTTGTCAGAGTGGGTTTGAACTTTTATTGAATAGAGCAGTTGTAAATACATCGAATTCGTTAAAATGCAAACAATAACAGTTTAATTTCACTTTTACAATACAGGTATTCCCCGACTTACGACCGAGATAGGTTTCTCCGTCATCGGGCGTCAGTTGATTAAATCGTAAGTCGAATTTCATATAAAAAATTTAAAAAAAAAATTACATACTGTACTACTAACTTCGTGGGTCAGGAGAAATGAAACTACCCAAAATTCATACATTTCAAATTTAATTTAGTAGTTCCAGCCATTTTTGCGATGATATAAAATTATTCACTTAATAAAATTCCGACTTAGCTAATGTAATGTATTATTTGTACTGAAATATGTTTGTAAATTGAATTTTTTTAATTTATATTTTTTATTTAATTTTTTTTATATGTTTTAGAGATTCACCGCAATTACATATTTGTCTTCTTTAGGTATTTTCTATGAAAAAAATTAAAAAAAAAAAAATCGTTGTAAGTGCGAATAGTCGTAAGTCGGGGACTACCTGTATAGACAGTCGCTGATTTCATGTTTATGTAAGACAAATAATCGTATATTTTCTGAAGACTAAAGCCTATGCCCCATCTTTTAAAAAATGTCATCAATTACAAAAGCGTGATGACAGACCAGCAGAGGGGAACCGCTGTAAATCATGCTATACAGAAAGTGTGAATATTATAATGGCGTTAATGAACTTTAGTAAAATATATAGCAGCTCCCAGCTTATTTCACCCAACACCTTTAAAGAAATTAAGCTCTTATAATTCCGAAACGAAACAAGACATTAAAAAATTTTAATGAGAGTTTATATAATATGTTTAAAAATTTAAAAAAAAACGTTTTATTCAACGTGGCCTCAAAATTACAGTTCCTCATAAACAGTTTGGCAGGGAATGTGTTTAATTAAACAATCACTTCTATTCTGCGTTTCGATGTCGTTTGATTGCATTCGAATGTTATCTGCATTAGGTTATATCGAATTTTTGTAATAAAGTAATAAAGTTTAACAATACGAGTTAAAATTTTTAGTAAATGGTTTGAATAATTACTTTATTTATTTTTGTTTTTTATGTTTCTACTCTAAAGCGAAGATTTTATTTATTTATTGCATGTCAAAATAAGCTTTGACTGTAACATATCAAGATTATTTTAATATTTGGACACTACAGACCATCATTATCGTTTGCTTAACCTTCCCTTTCTTTCAGAAAAAAAAATCATAGAGTAACCACAACTCAGTTTAGGAGTGAAGAAGACGATAAAGAATAGGTCTGCAATTGTAAACGATTTGGCAAGCTTGGAAAAAGTACTACTGCGAAAACAGCTTTTGTCAAATAAAATAAGATTGAAGGGTTCGAGAATTATAAAAAAGGTATTTTTGAATTCTACTCAACTAACTGAACAACTCGATTATGTAGTTACTCGGGTATGTTCTCATTATCTCACCGTGTTATTATTTTATCCAATAACGATAAGAAAAATTAAACATTTTATCGTTGGCGCAACAATATACTTAGCACTGGAATAGTTGCGCAACAAACACCACTTACTTATGTTCTGACCCTACATTATCTATTTGAACTTTCCGAAAGTATTTATTTGATTAAACTAGAATTTATTTCTCATTATTTTATTCATTAACGTTAAATTATTTTATACTTTTGATGATGATCATGGTCAGGCTGTTCTTCAGTGAAATATTGATTTGTTTGTTACTTGGTGCAGGATAAATTTAATGGATCTTAATTTGAAGAAATGTAAATGCATGGTTTTCTCTCGCCTTAGTGTAATCTCGTCCACTTATTTGATTAATTCTTGCCCTTTGGAAATTGTGCCTTCATTTCTTGATTTGGGAGTATTATTGGATATTAAATTGTCTTTTATTGATCATATTAGTTTGATGATTGGCAAGGCTCGAGCTGTTCTTGGTTTTGTGAAAAGATGGGCTAGGGAATTCATTGATCCTTATATAAAAAAACTACTGTACATTTCACTTGTTAGGCCTATTTTGGAGTATGCGTCTGTTATTTGAAATCCATACTATCGTTGTCATAGTGATTCAATCGAGTTTGTGCAGAGGCAGTTTTTATTATTCTGTTTACGTGGCTTAGGATGGGATTATGCCAATGGGCTTCCGCCGTATGAGGATAGATTAGCTTTGGTAAAACTTCCAACTTTGGAACGTAGAAGGTCTGTTTTAGGGGTTTGTTTTGTTTTCAATCTGGTTAAAGGTGATATCGATTCTGAGTTTTTGCTTTCTAACCTGAATTTCAGCATTTCTGCACGATTTTCACGGCACTATCGTCCTCTTTCTTTAGATTTCTATGAAACGAATTATGCATGTAATTTTCCTTTTCGTAGATTAGGTAATAATTTTAACATTCATTATGATTTTATAGATTTTAATTGTAGTGTTTGTAATGTAAAGCGTGGCTTGTATTCTGGTATTAGTTTATAAATTATCATATAAAAATATATTTTCCTTCTTGTCTTGGATTGTTCCGTTTCATTGTTGTTGTTGTTCAGCTTGTGACTAAGTTCTGTAGCTGTTTTATGTTCTCGTTGCCATAACTTTTCCCTTACCCGCTGCAGTCCGGACTGTAGTGTGTACGTGTCCCTACGTAATGGGGACGAGCCGGGGACGTTCAAAAAAAGAAAACACCATTTTATTTGGGCTTAATTCAAAATAAATTTTCTCTGTTCCTTTTTCATAAGTTCCATAGCAAAAGAGGTTATGCAGAACATACACTTCACCTTCTCTTTTTCTTTTGATCCGATCATTGGTTGATAATGTACCAATTTTCAAATCCTGCGTAACTGAATGCGGAGACGTAATCGATAGGCAGAATAGGGGTGAATGTGTGTGTGAGATAACATTGTTATGTCGAAAATTTCTCTGTGTAGAGCGCATCTGAGTTGTCAAATATTTCATGACCGATGGTATGGGTTATATTGGCTTCGAGGACCACAGTAGCTTGTGGCTTATCTACGTACTTAAGAAAACACAACAACAAGAAATCAAATCGCACGATGTCGGTGGCCAGTTCAAATCACCTCTAAGTGAGATGACCATGCTCTCAAGTCGCTCTTTCAGTAAATAATCTTCTTTTTTCATAATATCAGTGCAGTATGCATCCCATACCAAGACGTATCCTCCACCGTGTTTCTTTCGGTGCTAAAAAATGTATACCTTTTCATTTTTGTTACCATTTTAGAAGCTTCCCTGGTGGAATAGCCATTTGCAGTCAAAGCTACAATACAATTTTCAGTGGATTTCGAGAGTTTCTTAATTTTTTGCAATAGAAATTGATTTTTGTTCTATAAGTTGTACAAAATATTTGCTCAACGAGATTGAGTAATTAATATTTTATCTATATTTTCTTAAAAAAGTCAAAGTATCTCAAAAACAGGAAAAAAATAACGGCAGTTTTTGTTTTCGTTTTTGCAAACATATAAAAAGCAGATGTGCAAAATTGAGTACATGCGAGTTGTCTTTGTTTTGTTTATTTTATGCTTTGAGCTTGACGCTGCTTACGATTTTAAATAAATGACAAAAAAAAACTTTTGAAGTTTTCTTTATTACTTTTTGTTTTATTGAGTAGAAAGCGTCCAAAGTATAAGTATGTACTTATTTGTGCTCCACACTGTAAATATACTCGTACATGAACGAACATAAGTATATTGAGTGTTATATTTGAAGTTTATTTGATTAAACTCTCCCCTCGTGATAGATACAGCGAACAAATTTGAGAACATTAAAGGTGACTATCTTACTAGAGAAATTCTTTTAGAATTTCCTGAAATTATTTGCCCCACCGATTTCCGTTTCAATGCGCATTGTGTTGTGGGTCTCTTTCAGGAGCAAGACAAATCCTTGGTGGTTACAAATAGACCTGTTTGAAGTTTTCGTCTTCTTCTTTATTAGCCCTTATAGTTTTGATAAGTACAATTTGAACGACTATCAGTTGGTGTCTTGTACCGAACAATTCTATTTTCCGAATTACGATATTATATATCTAAATATATATATATATATATATATATATACATATAAACATATATCTTATATACATTATAAATATAAATAAACAAAAATAAAATTTATATTTTTATTATTATTATTTTTTTTTTTTACACTACTGTATGGCATACATAAATCCATTGTTAATACGCATAAATGCTGGTGCCAGTATCGTCACCATTGCCACCAGCGCTGTTGATGTTGATATTTCTATTTTATTTAATATATTTTTTATTTTAATTTTTATTATTTTTTTTTATTTTTTTTATTTTTTTCATTTTAAATACACGTTTAGTTGATATTTTTGTTTCTCTATTAAGAAGATGGAATTTTTATTAAACGCATTATCATTTCATCAGACGGTTTGCCGCTTACGCAGTGCTCTTAATTTGTTTACTGTTTTATCTTATGATAATAACAGACATATGTGTATACAGACATACATATGTATGCATGTATGTATATTCAGAGAGCATGTTAATGAGAGATGTTTTGCAATTCAACGGCATGAGAATTTTCAGTTCCTAAATGAGGCTTCGAGTGTTATGGAAATACATTGAACCGGTCTATGTGAACGATTTTTAAGGTTAACTGCCGGTTTTAAGGTTTTATGGTATTTTTTTTTTTATTAATTAAAGTATTTTAATAAAATGTTACAAAAATGAAGAATATTGGAAATCCTAAATGGTGAGTTATTTTGAAGCCGCACTTTCTGAAAAGATGCTAAGTCGTAATCCCTACTAAATGATTGTAATGGCCAATTGTTTATGTGCACTTTCTGAATTATCATCTTGCTGAGATCTCAGAGATTGCATCCTATTTCAGCAAAGATTATTGGGGCGGGGGAACATATCCAGAAGAAGCTACGCGGATTGACAATATAAACTCTATACACCGCATATCGTTTGATTTTCATAATTTTAATTTTTCTTATGAAACTGTATGATGAACATTAAGTTCGTTATTGCCGGACGTAGTAGTTTATTTTGAAACAATTTCGATCATCAATTTCGTTCTCAGTTTGGCGTATAGAATTAAAATTAAAATAATAAATAAAAATATTTCGTTTAGTTTTTGAAAAGCTTCATGCAACAACAGTAAAAGCAAAAACAAAATATCTTGAATTAATATAATTTATGTATTTATTTATTTATTTATTCACAATTTACGTTATTGTTTATTAAAATATCGTTTTCATTTCTATTCTTTCATTCTGTTTTGTTTTGTTTTGTTTTCAAAATATAAATTTCATTTAGTAAGACTTTTAAAAATTTCCCTAATTTGCCTAATTTGCTCAATTCAATGAGGTGTAAAATCTGTCATGACTTCTTATAAGCAAAACTTTAATGACTTTGACATTAAGCATATAGACAACTACTATAGGCAGTCGACTACAGACGGTAAAAAATAATACTTTCACTCTTTTATAGGAACACAATTAATATGACGCTGCCACAGCTGCAGCCTTATTTTGAAATGGGAAACGAAAAATTCGTTGTAGCCTAGAAGGTAGTGGGTTAGCTTTTGAAACGTAAGACCACGGTTAAAACTCCAGGTAAGACATGTACAAAACTAAATATGGACAAATATTACTATGGCAAGAACTATGAGAGAAAATAAATAGTGATATGAAAAGTTTATTAAAAAAAAATGAGTCGTTCGGAGTCGACTTTAAATTGTACGTCCTGCTACTCATGTATAAAATTAACACACACAACCCTGATTGACGGGTTACAATGACCAATCATGTATGTCTAAGAAGAATAAATAAATAAAGTTTCTGTCTTAATTATGGCATTAAAGCTGAGTTACATTTGAATTTTAAAGCGAATTCTATGAGAAATAAAAAGGTGGCACCCTTTAAATATATATTTCTAATATAAACATCTGTTACATGAAGCGGTCTTGCTAAGGTACTTCATTTAGTCGTCATTTACCAACCTACATACATACATAATTGGTCATTAGAACTCATCAGTCAGGATTATTGACCTAGTTTCTCACACCACTTATGTTGTGTTTGTTAATTTTATACATGAGTAGCGGGACCTACAGTTTAAAGTCGACTCCGAACGACAGATTTTATGAGAAACTTTTCATGGCAATTTTATTTTTACTCTCAGAGTTTTTTGCCAGAAATCTGCTGAGAGGAAATCGCCGAAAAAATACTTTTTGTATTTTGTTTTGATGCCTGGCCTGGGACTCGAACCGTGGCTTTTACGTCTAATAAGCCAACACACTACTTACTAGACCACGGCGACTTCAAGCTACGAATGAATTATATGTGATATGCAACAAACTCTCTTAGGGCCATTATTACAACTTGCCGTTAAATTTACCTTTAGCAAAAGAGAACTGTAAAGTGTGGCAGTGCCGGAGAAATGTTGATAACACTGCTCAATTAAACAAGTTTTCTTTTTTTAAACGCAGTGGTAACTACGGGCTTCGTTTCTATTTTTTGGCCTTTTATGCTCATTTTATTTACATATATTTGAAGTTGCCATATTGAAAATAATATATAATATTGCCAAATTCAAACATAAACTTAACTTTAAAAGTTACCGACAGGATGATCCTCCCTTTACGCTCGCTTGTACCATATTGTCCACTTGTAATAACGACAAACAATTCATCTCCATTCAATTCAATTCAGTCCGGTAATGTCAGAGTTCAAAGTTGAAATATTTGCATCACTGAAAATTTTTATTATATTTTAGGTTCTGAAAAAATTATTATCAATGAGAGTTCGCAAAGAAGGCAGATAATTTCTATTTTAGTTTGCATTTGTTGATGCACAACCATATTTTTACTTTTGGGCTTCCCTAGTTTAATACATTCAACACATTTAAGAGCACAGATTAACGACGACGCTACTACTAATGCCGCAAAAAGCTTAGCTGGCAACAACAGGTATTCCCCGATTTACAGCCTAGATAGATTCCTGGTCATCGGTCGTAAGTCGATTAAGTCGTAAGTCGAATTTCATATAAAAAAAATTTTTTTTTTTTAATTTTTGCGATGATATAAAATTATTCACTTAAAAAATTGAAGTTTTTTACTTTATATTTTTCTTTAATTTTTCTCATATGTTTTAAAGATTCACCGCAGCTACATATTTGTCGTCTTTAAGTATATTCTATTAAAAAAAAATTTAGCAAAAAATGGTCGCAAGTTCGAATCGTCGTAAGTCGCGGACTATCTGTACTTAAGTATTTTCAAGATGCCATTAAGAAAATAAACCAATGGCCTGTGAAATTACTGTTTTGGAATGTGTTACGTTTACTTCTTAAACAAGTGGAACAACTGAAATTTATTCCATAATTGTAATGGTTATACCCCATAGTATATCGACTTTTTAAAATTTTTCCTTTTTGGTTCTATTGTATGTCAGCCTGAGTTGAACACAAATACATATACATGGTCGTGTTATCATGCGGTCGTATTGCCATGACAATAATCATTGATTATAGTCGGTGATCTATAATGGGCCATAATCATAGTCTTTAAAAAAGTATACTTTTAGTACCATTTATAAAAAAAGTCTACTTTTCGGCTGCTATAGATGATAAAAAGCTTACTTTTCTCACTAGAGTCAATTTTATACTTAAAACAAGATGAAGTTGTTTTTAACGAAGTGAACATTATTTTAAATCTATCAGCTGCAAAATCAAAACAAACCAAAAACAAAAGTAATTTGAATTGTGTTAAATTTTTTAAAAATTTTTTGGATAAAGTGTTAAAAATAATTGAAAAAATGTGTACAATTCAGGACATTAAAAAAGATTTTGGTATTATTGAAGATTTGTGTGAAGGAAGAAAGCCTAAATTGTATTAAGGAAAGCTTTTGCCCATTTGTTTATCATTTTATTTACTTTTTTTTGCGCTTTTATTATCAGCTGTGCAGAGATTCCACTTACATACATACATAATTGGCCATTACAACCCTTCAGTCAGGATTAGGACCTAGCTTCTCACACCACTTATGTCGTGTGCGTTAATTTTTATACATGAGTGGCGGAACCTACAGTTTAAAGTCGACTCCGAACGACAGATTTTTGAGAAGCTTTTCATGGCAATTTTTACTCTCAGAGTCTTTGCTAGAAATCTGCTGAGAGGAAGTCGCCGAAGAAATATTTTTCGTTTTGATGTCTGACCTGGTATACGAACCCGGGCCTTTCGTCTAATAAGCCAACACACTACCTACTAGACCACGGCGACTTCTTATACAATATTTATACCAGTTTGTATGAAAAATTTTAAACATTATACTAATCACCTACTTAAAGCTGATTCAACTTAAAACCATTATTAATTTTCTCTATAGTTAAGAAACAAGTTTAAATATTAAAGTTGTTTTTAAAAAGAACCTACTTTAGTGTTTGACTATGATTATGGCCCAATGTGTTTAACGAAATAATTTAATATGAAAATGTAAAGAATACGCCGAACATAAAGATTTCCAATTAGAAACATAAACAACAAAGAATGTTGTAACAGTTAAAGGAATTAAAAAGTGTTAATTGCCTTCTCATTTTGGCTTTTTCCCATAACATACATAAGTTTAATGTGAATACATACATACATACATATTGTATGTAAATAGTATGTACATATGTAAGTGCATATTTTATCGTGTAAATTTCAAAAGTGGTAGACTCATGTAAGATGAATTTCGAATAAATTTAGAGTAATGATAGGAGGAGATACAGTGAATATTCACAAAAAAATAACATTTTTTGGTTTTTAATATGTTTTTTTGTTGGTTTTAATTGGGATTTTCAATGTTTATTATAATCGTGACTAAAGATTTTGTGATGGACAGTGCGGTGCAGAGATCAAATTCAAAAGTTAATTCAACAATACCTAACAATTCAAAACTATTCTCTTATGTAACTTGATTAAGTGTAATTGTAAAATATGAATCAATAAATAATGTAAAATATGAGTACATACAATATATCGTTATATCTCAAAAAATTAAAAATTTGTAGTTACTTAACCAAACTGCTCTATTAGACCTTCTGTTCATGTTGAAAAAAAAAATCAGTTTTATATCCCAAGCAGAACCGAAGTTATAGCAAAAAATGTTTGCGGGAATTAGATCATAGGACTTATGTCTTGAAAACTTTAATCCCATTTTGCCAAGTTCAAGTTTCTTTGAAATATGACTATGTTGCAATAAAGGAGCGATATGTATGTTAATACGAATAATATCCCTGTAGGAAATGACAATAGTGAAACTCTACTGACTTACTGTTGACACAATCACCAGTACTAGTGACATTTTATACCCCAGTCAATGTTATTTACTATAGACATTTAACATGTGCGTGTCATTGAAAATCTACTACTGACGTTAGTACTATTGACTATATAATGAATATGTACTCCTTCTGGAACCATATGTAGACATTGAAACCTGTGAATCAATAGTACAATTTAGCATTTCTAGTCTACAGTTTTGGTAGTTTTCTGTAGTAAAAGACGACATAAAATTTAAATTTTTATAAATATTTGATATTTTATTAAACAAAAAAAGATACGATCTGCTGCGACCCACTTCTTTGAAATAGTTTCCTTTTGGCGCTGAAATGAAATTAAAAAAACGAAACAAATTGTTAAAATATTACAAATATTTATGAGAATACAAAAAAGCATTTATTTGCGAAACTCCTTTTTGCCAAAAGAGCCATCCACATTAAAATTCATGTAAATATTTTGGTCAAATATTTCATGAAGATTTCGTTCTGCATTACCCGCAATGTGTGATTTCATTTGTCGAATCTATTGAATATAAACAAAAAAATTTCATTTTATTCGTTGAAGTAGTTCCACAATAACAGTAAATACTTACGTATGGGTCTGAATGACTTTTCAAAACAGCATCAAATTCTCTCTGTTTTTCTTTAGAGTCGACAGCGAAAAATTTCATAAGATTTGATGCAATTATTGAAGTTTAGAGATTTGCCGAGAACTTTCTAGTTCGAATGATTTTATTGGAATGAACATTTTACAAAGAAAAATCAAGTTGTGCAAATTCATAAGTAAAATATAGAATTTTACAACAATACAATTATAAATATAATTTATAATATCTACATTTATCTACATATGAAAATTACAAGTAATAAATGTATAGTGAATGTAATTACTCCAACAGCAATATTGTGTCCAATATACCAATTTTTTATCTTCTCACGCAAACAAACACAGAATATTCAGGCTCCACAAAATGTTCACAATTCACACTTGGGCTTATAATTGTCTCATTTTCACTACTTTTATTTTTATATAACATTGTTTTTTTTTTTTGTTTTTATTAATCGTTTATAATTTCTTGAGAATTTGACGATTGACAATTTTTAATAAAATAATTGTTGACGCTTCGATCACAATGTGACCATAAAGTCATCAATATAGTCGACAAAACTGGTGACTTGAAGACACTTGTCGACATGTTTCCTTCAGTGATTCTATAACAATATTTACTATTCTTTTTTAATTTTTTTGAATAATAATTAAAAATTATTTTATTTTTATTTTTCATAACTAATAATTCAGTACTATCATCAAAAAAAAAACTGAATTTTCCACTAGGTACTAGGGATGCCAATCGGGAAATCCCGAATCTCGAAGTTTTTAAAAACTTGTCCAGGGATTTTCGATATTGTGAATTCACATATATTTTGACCCTACAAAAGGTCCTGAAAAAAAAATTCTATATCACTCAAAGAATGCAAAAGCCCTCTAAAACGAATTCAAAGGTCTACATGATTTAGATACTCAACTGTCCAAAGAAAAATATTTCTTTACATCAGGAGGTAGTTGAGGTGAATATTTACAAGGTGCATACAGCTATCTTGGAACTATTTTACCATCAAATGTTGATTGCGAAAAGTGTTTTTCAACGGCAGCGTATGTTGACAACAAAATTCGAGTCTATCAGATCATATGTTAGATGCTTCAGTCTTTTTGTTGGAATCCAAATAATTTCCTTAAAACTAATGCGTTGACATGTGTTTGAATAATTTTTATTTTTGTTAATTTACGCTTTTTTGTTACTTTTTGTCTTGCTGTTTTAATATTTTGTTTTTAATGATATAAATAATTGGAATACAAATGATTTTGTTAACGAAATATTTTTATTATTAATTTATTATTTTATTTTTCGGGGTTTTTGGATTTCGAATTATCCCCATATTTCGGGATCGGGATTTACAAAATCCCGAATACCTGCATTTTTTAAAATCGATTCCGTTTGGCATCCCTACTAGGTACGGTATAGCAGAAGACAATGCGATTTTAATATGTCATCCCCGTCTGAAATAATTAACATTCCTGCATTTTCTCTACATATCTTATCTTGGTCCACTTGAACCCTCCAAACTTGTTTTTTTTTTTTTTGACTACGCCCAAATTTATAGATTCCTCAAACATTTCTGACCTGATCTTATGTAATAAGTCTTATTTTCTTTCTTAAAAAATCCTTTGATTCCTTTGCGCTGTGGACTATTAATTGCCTCAGATTGACCTGGATATCGACACGTAATGAATACTACGTTGCCGTCTTCTTTTCTACAATCCTCTTGATACAGTAATGATCTTCATATCCAGTATCTGGTGTAACGTTGATGTAAGATAGATGTAAAAGGATGATGAAGATAGATGTCACTGCACCGTCCTCTAGTCCTAAGTTTTTTTGCGATATGAACTGCTACTGTTAGTTAGTTAGTCCTTTTGTACTCGCATTCACTTGTTGGCCACCGTTTTTCTACCCATTGTTACTTTGTGTCTCTCTCCAGTACTTTCGACACTGAGCTCATACTCCATTCGGAAACGAGTAGGCCCGCAGATTTAATTTTTGTTTAGTTTTTCCTCTATTTTCTTGGTGTTAAAATTTTCAATTACAGGTCTTGAAGGTTGACTATGGTAGTCCGACTGATTCTCATTGTGGGTCGCATAACTCCTTCATCTAGCCCATGCGATAAAGTTATTAATGCACAACTTTTTTCCCACCACATGTGCATTTAGACAAATTTTTACTGGCGAATTCTGTTACCCCATCTGTTTCCATAGTTTACATTGGGCGTAAACAAGAAGTCGCCATAGTCTAGTAGGTAGTGTGTTGGCTTATTAGACGTAAAGCCAGGATTCGAGCCCCAGGCCAGACATCAAAACACAATACAAAAAATATTTCTTCGGCGATTTCCTCTCATCAGATTTCTAAGAAAAACTCTGAGAGTAAATAAAATTGCCTTGAAGAGCTTCTCAAAAAATAAAAATTTGTCGTTCGGAGTCGATTTTTAACTGTAGGTCCCGCCACTCTTATATAAAATTAGCACACACAACATAAGTGGTGTGAGAAACTAGGTCAATAATTCTGACTGAAGAGTTGTAATGATCAATTATGTGTGTATGTATGTATGCAAACAAGAGGTATCAAATGCAAACGAATGGAGTGAGATTGAACCCGTTTTGATAAATAGGAACGAAATTTTTGCTTCATCACCCCATATATTTTTGTCAAATAGATTTTAAAATAATAAAAACTTTTTTAATTTTTTTGAGTTGCATAGGGTTGGTTGGTTGGTTGATTGTAAAAGAAAAACCACAAAATTTTTTTATTTTTATCAGAACACCAAATAATAAAACGAATAAATAAAATTTTTAATGTTGGCATGTATTAGAGTACTTTATCTAAAATCCCAAACTTATTTTTAGTTAAGAATTAGTGTTCTAGAATTCAAAATTGGGTACTTATCAGATACATGTACATATGTATGTACATATATACATACATACATATTTATGATGTACATACGAGTAAATACATACACACATATGTACATATACGGTATCATATTCTTTGTGTAAAACTTTTTAAATATAGATTTACTGAATTATACTAGAAATACATACATATTGTGTATATGTATGTATATTGTGCAACATTACAATAAACTTAACGAAACATTCCATATACAAATGTAAAAAATTCATAAAATTTTTAAACTTATATCGACAGTAAGAATATGTTCTAATTTTATCATTACATACTCGTATATTCGTTTGCCTGCAATACACAATCGCTTTCTCACTTTTTTGTTTATTTTTTTATCACAGAAAAATCAAAAATAAATAAAAAATATTTTGTTTTTGATCTTGATAATGACATTAACACAATTTTGTTATTGTTTTTGTTTATTTTTTATGATGTTAGAGTGGCGATCGTTGTGTTTCTATTTTGTATTCTATTTCTGCTAAGTAGTCGAAAATTAACGCCGAAATCATAATGAGATGTATTCGAACAATATGACACCCTTTTTGCTTTAAGCACGGTAAACTCCAAAAAATTATCTGTTGTTTGACTTTATCTCTCAACACCTATCAACGAATTGCTGAATGACATAGTAGAGTAACTACATATCGCTCCTTTATTGCAACATAGTCATATCTCAAAAAATTAAAAATTTGTAGTTACTTAAGCAAAACTGCTCTCTATTAGATCTTCTGTACATGTTGAAAAGAAATCAGTTTTATATCCCAAGCAGAATCTAAGTTATAGCAAAAAGTGTTTGCGGCAATTAGATCATAGGACTTATGTCTTGAAAACTTGAATCGCGTTTTGCCAAGTTCAAGTTTTTTTGAGATATGACTATGTTGCAATAAAGGAGCGATATGTATTTATGTACGTGTTATTTTGAATGCTTTTTCACAATTCACTTCATTACGCTTTATGTACAGGTATCTCTCCTAAAACACGGTATCCCATAACACGATGACACTCTAACACGATTAAAAAGATATTCGATAACCTCTTGTAACACACAGTACTTCTACAACACTATCTTTTTTTTTAAGACTTATTACATAAGATGATCGTTACAATGGAGTTTAGGAATAACTAATTCAAAATCTATTGATGTAAATGAAGCTTGGAAGCAACGTTCAATTAAAGACTGAAAGAAATGAAAATTCCAACATTAAATCGATGTTGGAACAAGATATGGCCAGCATTAGTTGAGATAAAAAACGTGCATGATTCAGAAGCAAAGGAATTTGGTGGCATATTAGAACTTGCTAGGTCGATCGGAGGAGAAGGGTTTGTGGATATGGCTATTGAAGATACGCAAAACTTATTTGTGGATAGATCCCCAATCGAATGCAATAGAGTCTAGCTCTGATGAAGATAATAAAGTTAATAATTTGGCACTAATAAAATTACAGGAATGATTAGAGTTGGTCAAAAAATTGAAATTATGTATTCGTCTTGGATGCAGGCCCTTGCATTGAAAGAAGACGAAAATTTAAAAGGGAATTACAAACTTGCCCAACACCATATCAAGAAATTTACAACAACCTTGGATGAACAAGGAAACAAAGCAAGATTACCGATTTTTTAAAGATATCAGATGGTGAACAAAATTTAAATGCAAGTTCAGAAAGTGAAGATGATATTATTCAACCGAAAAAACGTTTCTATTTAATTGAATTGAGCAGCGATAATGAAGAAAATTATTAAACTAAATTCATAATATACATTTGTATATATTTGTGCCGATTTTTGTTTATTTTTTATGTATTTACGTGGATTTATATTTATTTTTTATATTTAATGGGATTTTTATTTATTTTATTATTTTTATAAGAAATAATGTTTCTTCTGTGACATTAAAATATTTTTTGGATCTTAACTCCTGTTATTGTACCAGCTTCTAGTCTCCTATAGCACGGTTTCACATAGCACGTCATATTATAGGAACCTATCTACCGTGTTGTTGAAGCGATACCTGTATAATGTGTCTATATTTATCGGTAAGTATATAATTTCATCCTGATTTGAATGGAAAAAGATTGTTGGTGTTTTGATTAAATGAAAAAAAATTTGTAAAGTTTACAACGCCATGTCCAACTATGGCCATCGACTGGTATTATTGTAATTCTAAGTTACAAGGACTGTACAGAAATGTTCGTATTTTTAATAAAATTTTTCACAAATTCGGATTTTAACAAGTAACTTTTAATTTATTTGCATTTTGGCAGTAAATATATATGTATGTATGTATCTTGAATTTAATATTGACTGGCTTCATTGTCAAAAGTTTCTGTGAAAGTTTTCTGAAATACATACCTGTAATCACAAGCCGCAATAATAGCCGCTTATATCGAAAATAATGTTTGGATGAAAAGCCATTTTTTAGTTATGAAAACGATTCTGAAAACATTGACATTGAAATATAATGCAGAATCATTGATTCTTATCCCCTTAACCAAGATTAAAAAAAGTATTAAAGAAAATTTAATTAATTACAACAACAATATATTTGAACGTCGAAAGCAACTTTGAAATCGGAAGTTGACATTCCTTATGTTAGCTTAGATGTTTTTTTTAAATGTTTTGATTTTTTCTCGCCATATGTTGAACTAAACTGTTATTACAGATTGCATTGTAACTTATGTTTAAGTATAACTTATGATACGAACACCTAGAGGACTGTATTGACAGGATTTTCGTCTTCTACATGATATTTAACTGTTCCACATACCATCAGAAATAATTTTTAATTATACACCACAGGATAAAAAATTAAACACATAAAATTTACAAAATCAATAAATTCATGTTCAGATCTTAAGACGATAATCGCTTATCTTTACTTTGCCTGTTGAAAAAGGAAAAATATTGTTACGTTTTTAAATTTTAGTTTGTTGTTTACAAACAAAATAAAAACAAATATTGCTTACAACGCAGATCTTCAAACCTGGACTTTTCTCTTCACACGCAACGCGTCTTCACACAAGACTGACTGAACTCTTTCTACTCGTTGCCTGCTTTGTTTCACCTTTTTATATGCCCACGTAATAAGTCTTCAAGTGGAATGTTCGTGTTTTCGCTTTCTCGAGAACTCTATCGCGATTTCATTGTTTTTTTTTTTTTGTGTATTTTGTTTACATTGGATGTTGTTGCGTTCGCTTACTTTTCTATCCCCCTTTCTCTCACACTAATGTTGTTAGTTTACTTGTATCAAGTTCTTTGCATTTGTTTGTGTAGTTTTTGTTTATCGTTTTAATGTTAAACTATGGTACACCGTTTCCATTTTCGTAAAAATATTTATAAAACATATAAAATATTCATTAAATGTCAAATATTATTTGAAATGCAATACTTGTCCTCAATATGCGTCACATTAATAACAACTTAAAAAAGATTATGAGAATTGCAGGGCATTAACGACTTGGGCGGTTATTGCTTGCAGCCGCAGATACGTGAGGTCTATAAAAGGTGTTGTATTATTTAACAATGAAACTATTGAATCATTAACAGGTTGAAAACGTCTTTAAAGTTCCAATAATGACACAAAAGTTCTTAATCGAAATATTTATGATAAAATTTAAAAGCAAATAACACAATCGTGTTTTAAATTGATTTAGAGATATTATAAAATTTAAAAATCGAACTTGTTTTTATTTAAATACAACGCATATTAAAATATTTCAATACAAGCATTTGATCGAGAATTTTACAAATTAAAATACAACGTAATCAACACAAAGGAAATCAAAACAAAACAAATCAAATTAAATTGAAAAACTACTCTATAAAATTCAATATTTTTTATACTTTTTTTTTATATAAACTTTTAAAATTAAAGTAATGAAATGCAGCGGTTAAATTTCTCGATTGCGTACTCTTATAATCCACATTAAAATCCCGAAGGAGATGCAAAATTTTTATCATGATTTTCGGGCAATTCGTAGCTAATTCATAGTTTGTTTTAGCAGATTGTACGGTAAGATGCAGAAATCTCCCTTTTCGCTACAAAATATTTATTATTGGATCAGAAGGGTTATCTGTATGCGCGCTCATCCATCTTCCGTACTTTCACTGCAGGCTTCTTTATCTGAAACCGTAACAACTATCTATATGACATATCTGCAGGGATGTATGTACTATCTTAATCGATAGAATAAAAAATATTTCCTTATAAATACTTTAAATCCAAGAGAAATGAGCGATCCAGTGATTTTTGAGGAACGTTGTCCTCAGTGAACGTGATTTGTTAATCACTTGTCTTTAAAACAGTGATTGTGATCACAGTTTTTGATTTTCAAAAAAAAAAAAAAAAACACATTAAAGAGGCACAAGTGTAAATACAATGGGCCATAATCATAGTCATCAAAAAAGTATACTTTAAGTACCATTTATAAAAAAAGTCTACTTTTCGGCTGCTATAGATGATAAAAAGCTTACTTTTCTCACTAGAGTCAATTTTATGCTTAAAACAAGGTGAAGTTGTTTTTAACGAAGTTATCATCATTTTAAATCTATCAGGTGTAAAATCAAAACAAACCAAAAACAAAAGTAATTTGAATTGTGTTAAATTTTTTAAAAATTTTAGATAGTGTTAAAGATAATTGAAAAAATGTGTAGAAGATTTGTGTGAAGGAAGAAAGCCTAAATTGTATAAGGAAAGGTTTTGCCCATTTGTTTATTTTATTATTTTTATGGTGCTTTTATTATCAGCTGTGCAGAGATGCCACTTATACAATATTTATACCACTTAAAGCTGATTCAACTTAAAACCATTATTAATTTTCTCTATAATTAAGAAACATATAGTAACAAGTTTAAATATTAAAGTTGATTTTAAAAAGAACCGACTTGAGTGTTTGACTATGATTATGGCCCAATATTTTTATTAAGTCGTAAGAAAGAGACAACTAGATACATGCTACGAAAAGAGTACTAAACAAAATCAAAGTGGTGTCATCAATATTATTATTTTTAACCTAATTTTTTTTTCACAGAAAGTTCATGTATAAAAGACAAAAGTAAATAATCAGCATCATCTAATAATAACTCTGCCTCGCTCAAAAAAAAAAAAAAAAAAAAAAATAAATTTTAGTTTATAATAATTTTGAAAGAACGACATTATTAGTAACTATTATTCGGCAATTTCAATCACTGTAGTTACCAGTGTAGTTACAATCATCGTGATTAAATCACAGTTTTGAAAATATCTCTTGTCTCTAATACATACTATATTTACATGTAAAAAATAATCAAATCTGGTACTAAAAAATGTTTAGTTTCTCTATTTTTCGTTTGTTACCAATATCACTCAGGGGAAGAATATCTTCGGCATTTTATACACATAGGCAATGAATATCAACAACGTCGCTATTGATACACCCAAAAAAATATTACAATATGAGTCATTAGTATTCTTATGAGAAATTATCTCCATTTTTAATAAAATTTTGTCAAGATAAATACGCGGTCTAGGTACTTGGCGCTGTACTTTTTTTTATATTTTCAACTATATACACATATTATTTGACTGCACTTTAAAATATTACTAACAATATACCTCTGGGTTAACACATGCTTCTCACTAATCCACTCACATTTTTATCATGTTGTTTTGTGCCAACGTCTGATTATCATACAGCCGTATAGACTTCTGACTAATCGCTGACTTTTAGCGTGTTTTTTCGCATAAATTATGTCTTTGGCAATCACCCCAAACACCTGAAAGTAGAAAATTTATCATCAAATAATATATTTTACAAGAATCAAAAGATTATGGAATCCCTTTTTGTAAAATCCATGCAAATATAAACCCAATAGCCATTCAACAGAGTAGGGTTGTATAGAACTAATTGTATTAAAATCTTTATGAGTAATCGAGTATTAATGATTAGATTTTGATAATTCAATAATTCTAAAATGTTACCTGTTCATATTGGTCCTCCTCAAATCTCACCACTTTCTGTTGTGCTATCTTAAATTCACTACATAGAGCGTCGATTTCACTTTTTTTTTGTTGACTTTAACATGGTAATAAAACTCAACAAGGAAAATAAATCTAGTAATGCATCTCAACTGTTTTTTTCAACGATGTTAAGAGCCGTTCTATAAGATAAATGCAATATTTTAAATAAAAACACATGCCTATGTCGAAAAAGTAATTGTTAAAGTGAAATAATATCAAAGACACTATCGATTACAATTTCCCTGCATCAAACATGCGCGATCTTACAATCGAAGGAACAGCTGAAAGAACTACTACTACATAAGCGTCTACTAACATTTTGTAAAAACCTCAACAGCAACTCTGTAAGTCCATTTAGCATGGGTAGAAGAAACTTTACCAAACTGGATCTTATAATATAGTTGACGTTGTTTCAACTGAAACAGGAAATGTAAGCACTCGAATTAAAAACTATTTCTTTGATAGAAATCATTTTTCTTAGAAACTCCGTTTTTCTCATATTCAACCATATGTCGGCTTATCACATACCACATAGTCTGTTTCCATTAAATATAAACTATATTGTGTAATGCAATATGGACGATTTCCCAACATTCATACGTTGCCACATACTATATATGAACTAATATGTTTCTCTAAAAACACATTTAATATTTTATAATTTTAAAATATTGTTTATCTGGTTGTAATAATATCTTATATCTTAAGATTGGAGTATAATAAAGGGGTTAGGATAAAAGGAGGATAACGGGATGGTAATGGGAAGTGGAGGAATCAGTCAGACCAAACACAGCAAAAAAGGGTGGGAGAGCGCTACTACACTGATGAAGTCCTTGTATCTCTCAACCAGTCCAAGCTACTAATGAATACGTGGAGAGACTTGATGTCATCTCTCAACACTGAATTCAAGCTCCTAAAGAAGGCCCTGCCAAGGGTCCTCTCTTTAACCAAGGACTGGGCAGTTACAGAGGAGGTGTTCGATAGTCTCTAACTCCTCCTCATCGCAATATGCCCAGTCCGGCTGGGATCTGTTCCTTATCCCCGTCAGCAACCTAATCCCGCAGTGCCCCGTGATAAAACCGACAAACAACCTCAAGCTGGCCTTATACAAGCCAAGCTGTTCTCTTACTGTCTACAGCAGGCCATAGACTTCTAGAAATCAAACAACCCGATCCGTTCCCCCAGCACCACTGCTCTTCCTCCCTGACCCATCCATTGATAAGGCCGTAGAGGTGGCAGACTGGGGGGGTCAGCACCATCTATCAAACCGCACCTAACCTAGCGACGACATCTGCCGTCTCATTGCCTAGTATTCGGCTATGACGCGGAACTCAGTATAGAGGGATACGGGCAGCCTGCCGACGACTAAGATCACGTAAGATTCGGGATTCGAAGCTGGACCGCCAGCTATAGCCTTCAAGATTGCGAAAATCTCCGTCTAAATTCCCTACAGAAAACCCCGCACCCGTACCACCACCTAACTTAAACCCATCTGCGAAGGTGGGTATACCACTCTGATCCTGGAGTACCCCACCATTCCATTGTGACCTATCCGGTAGAATTATACTTCAACTAGATAGGAACACATCCTCAGGCACAATATATTCAGTGGCTTTTTCGGAAAGTGCATATATCCCGTCAGGAAAGGCGACATTCAGAACTCTGTACTGACCTATCGAGCGCTGTTTTCAGCATAATATTATCTAATAACTTATAACAAATAATATCTTATAATTAGGGCCCGGAAAACTAAGACCTTATGAACGGTGACCCCTATGCATTTGTTGTCTAAGATTCTGTTGTGTTTTTAAATTCCGTTTCTTTTCCATGGATTCAGATATTCTAAAAAAAAAAAATTAAAAAATGTTTTCCTTACTAGTCGATATTTAAATTATTTTTGAATGCCCTGGTAGTCTAGTGGGTAGTGTGCTAGACTGTTAGCGTAAGGGTCGTGGGCTCGATTCCCACCAGACACTCTGGTCTGTGACACTACACCGAGCACATGATCGAAGTTACTTGGCTCGTATATAATTAGAATATAATTTGTAATTGTATTGTAATTAATAAATAAATAAATTATTAGTTTTTGTCTGATAACTTTACGATCGTTCTATGAAATCTGTGAACCCTTTGGCAAGTGTATTTTGTTGTTGTGGATTTGTCTTCACGTACACTTATTACAGTAATTGGACAATTTGCTCACGAATTTTAGTTTAAATCAAGCTTATTGCCGAAGACTAACTGGTTTTATTGTTGTTGTATTATACTTCGCTGATCGATTGATAACGATTCAAGAAATATGGCTACCCCAACGATTTGGTTTAGCTTTTGTTACTTTTGAGCTATTTTTCCAAATCGAAACATGAAAGCAGATATCTATTCAATGGACATCCTTGATGTTCAACGAATTTATCAACATCAGTTTTTCAGTAATGCAGAAACATCTGCACCTATGTTCGCCTTAATATGTTGCCGCGTAACTGTATAAGTATTTACAAATTTTTTTTGTCTGGCTTATTAGACGTACAGCCAGGGTTCGAGTCCTAGGCCAGATTTCAATATAAAAACCCAAAAAGTATTTTTTCGGTAAATTCTTCTCAGTAGATTTCTGGCAAAAACTCTAAGAGTAAATGAAATTGCCATGAAAAGTTTCTCAAAAATCTGTCGTTCGGAGTCGACTTTAAACTGTAGGTCCCGCCACTTATATATAAAGTTAACACACACAACGTAAGTAGTGTGAAAAACTAGGTCAATAATCCTGACTGAAGGAGGGTTGTAATGGTCAATTATGTACGTATGTGTATCTATGTTAAATGTGTCATTCAGTTACAAATAGTGTTAGTGAAAACATTATGAAAAACTTGACTAAGATCAAATTACGTATTTCCAATAGATATAAGTATCATATATCTTTTCTTACTTAATTACTTTATTTCTTACTATATTATTGTGGAATATTAAACTTAATTAAATTCTAATTGATGACCTTTTTCGTGCTCATATAATTATTATTATTAAACAAATAGATTAATAAATAATATTTTATTAAATCACCTTTTAACACAGATGATCTTTTGATCGGGTTCGCTTTTTTATGTGCTGTAATTATTATTGTTATTAAATACATACTTAATAAAATTACATATTTATTGGCAAACGTGTACATATTTAGTTTTATAATTAATTTCAATTATTTTTAACGATTTTCAAATGCCAAGTTGTAGCAAAAAAAAAAGAAAAAAAAATCGTTACCTGTAGTCTTAAATACTAGCATATTAATAAAATATATTAAGGGCCATGGTTACAACTTCCCGTTAATGTTGGGGTTAGTCAAAGGTACCTTTAGCTAATGTGAACAGCAAAGTTACTTATTTTCGTTATTACAACTTAAGCTAGGTACTCTGTTCAAAATCTCGTGCGAAATGCTGTCAAACTACATATAAAATATTTCGTGTGAAATATTTGCGAAATAATTTCGCAAAAGCAGTACTCTGTTCTTATTGTGAAAAACGCCGTGAAATGTATCCGGCAACTTTGTTTCCAATTTACGAAATAACATAAGCTGCACTTCTTTCGCACGAAATTAATACAAACAACTGATCACATTTAATTGTTTTTATTAAATTCATAAATTATTATTTGTTGAGCCGGAAAACTGGAAAAAATTTTAAAAATATTAAAAAATTAAGAATTTAACGGCACAGATAAGCGGTTACTGATAGTAGCTGTAATAAAACAAAAGCTTATTTGGAATATGTGCCGTAGAAATAGTTTGACGCCTTATGCACGTTGAAATTTGTTTCGAAACAAATTTCAACACTCTTGAGTTTGTAGGAGAGAGGGGAAAAACGAGCGGGGGTGATTTTAGAATTTCATGTACTCAGAAATTTGCTTTGTTCTTTATTCGTATATGCACAGAGTTGTATTTGATTTCACATTTTCTTTTATTTTTTGTTTCGCATAGAGAAGTTAACATCTTGACTGCCGCGGCAACTAACAGAAAACTGGCCAATAACGACAATTTAATTTTTCACATTATATTACTAAAAACTATTTTTAGATCGTAGATATCATTAAAAGGCAAAAATTATGTTTTTTAGGAGAAAATGTGGGTAAGAGATGACTCGTAGTTAGTCAACGCTGTTAATAAAAGCTCCCTTATTTAAAATATCTTTAGTTTTTGTTGATTTTGTGTTTGAAATCAAAACATTAACAAAAGAAAAATTTTAGCGCCAAACAATTAATTAAAAAAGGTTGGAAAAATAAAAATAAAAAATATTAAAAAGAATATAATTTAAATAAGGTAAATATATTAAAAAATAATAACACATAAATATATAATATATTATAATAATAACAAATATAATATTCATATAATGGTCATGTCTTGTATTTGAACCTAAATCACAATGCCAAACAAAGTTGCAACTGACAAAAACAGCAGAACGACGCGATAAAAGAAAACAAAATTTCTGAAATAAATTTTTACGTCCAAAAGCGAAAGAAATTTTAAAAGAAAATGCAAAAAAGTTTCTCACATTTGTTTCGAAACAAATTTCAACGTGCAAAAGGCGTCTTTATATTATTAAAGTTTATTATTGAAGCTTTCAAAAACATATGGTTTTTGTTTACATATTTAAAGCAATGATGCTTACTTTCAAGCAATAAAACCGAAAAATTCTAAAAAATCGCGAGATACACTACATTTGTTGCACATCAAAATTTTCGCACGAAAAAACCATAATTTTTCGCAAATATGAACAGAGTACCTACCTTTGCAGAGAAAACAAAATTAACTTTTTCAAAAATATGGCAATGTCGGTGCAATATCGACAACTTTTGCCACTTTAAAAAAGTTCTTTAAAAACGCATTGGCAACGACATGCTTTCTTATTTGTTATGTTTATTATTATTACCATAGAGGCTGATATTTTGCATACATTTTCGGATTTATCTGTGATATTTTATACATTCATGTGTGATATTTTATATATGTACATACTTTATTTTATTGGGTTTCAGTACCATCTTTTAGGGTTAAAGGTGGTAGATTTGTACTATTTTCACAGAAAATTCTGCTTGTTGACATCTGGGCTTATTGAAACCAGATGGTTTATTGAAACCAGATAGAGTTCGTTTTTATAGCTGTCTGTATAAGATGGACAATTTTTAGATAATTTTAATATTAATTTGTTATTACGAATTTGGGAACCTTTCGGTTCTAATTGGTTTAATGTCCACGTTCTTTTACCTGTAATTTATTGAATTGGTCAATTTCATTGTCGTGTTAACGTTATCCGACAGTTTTGGTTGTATTGTATATATCTGTTAAGATTTTTGTTTCATTGTTTATTTTAATTTAAACAGACATAGTCTACATAAATGCCGCGAGCAAGCATTGACATTTCATTAAATAGAATGTATGTAGGTACTAGAGGTGTGCACAAGACATATAAAATTGCAGACTAGGTATTGCATTTTTCCCAAGACCGAATATTGATTGTAGCTGCAAATATAAATAAGTGTGAAGCAAAGATAGTGTACTAAAAACAACTGCACTCGTAAACCATTGTACAACAGTATAAAAGAGAGTTATATGAAGAGCACAACAAAAATATTGTACTCTTCATAGAGTCACAACATGCATTTCTTTTTTTGCTCTCGGCAACCGAACACCTTCGTCGACGCCAGCATTGCAAGTAACTTTTTTAAACTTTTTATTTCTGGGGAAAACCCTTTTTTTAAACTACTACTTTTTTTACACTACTGATATTCATATGGCAATACTGAAAATCTAGCTTCAGTAGTAAAATATGCTCTTATAACACAAAGCATAGTTCCGTTACTTCGCCGGCAAACGAGTGCTGTTGTATACATTGAATAAATGAGAAATACACATTTCAGTGCACTCGTAAAATTAAGAGCAGCAGAAAAGAGTACACCACAGTATTGCATTCGGTGAAGGGTAAGCTAGCAGAATGTCTTGTGCACACCTCTAGTAGGTACATTTCATTTTACTGTGTATTAGAATAAGACGAATATAGTTCTATGAAATCTTGTTATATCTTTATTTGTATAAGATTTTCGAAGTGTTAAAAACTGAAATAAGTTTCAATAAAAATTTACTACTACTACTATTATGTTTATTATTTTTATTTTGTGCACAAAGTTTATGTGTCGTGAATTTTTTATAAAAAATGAGTAGGGCAATATCCTGCCGTAAAAGATCGAAATATTAGGAAGAGGTTTTATTGGTAGACTTGATGGAGGCACACCAATGTATTACTGAAAATGAAAAATTGAAGTTGCCATATAGAAAATAGTATATGATATGGCAAGTTCAAACATAAAGTAACCTTAACGATCACTTCTGTCTTATTGGGTACTCATAATAATGAAACACAATTTATCTGCCCATTTAAATCCTTCTTTTAGTTAATGGCAAGTTGTAAGAATGGCCCTAAATCAGCGTTGTCAACTCAGTGCTTTTAGCACTGTTTTTAGTGTTTTTTAAAACTTTCGACGCGGAAACTTTTCAAGTCAGTGCCTAGTGCTTTTTTAGTGCTTTTCTTTTCATGTCAATGACACCAGAACAAAAATTGAAAAAAAAAAAGAAATAAAGAAATTAATTTGTCCTTTTGGAAATTAAAAACAATTTTGGGCGAAGATATTTAACAATAATACTCGTAAAAGATACATTTTCGAATGTAAAAAAAAATTATGTTTAATGTATGTTAACTTTTACACATAAATACTTTCATTTACATGTAAAACTACAGTCTTAATAAATCGAATTAGTATATACATAGCCTGAAAATTAGTCTATAAACTATTCTAAAAGTTTATTGATTAGACTATAGGCTAGAGTAAACTATAGATTAGACTGGACTATAGATTAGACTATAGGCTAGATGATAGACTTTTGTATTAAATTGTAAATTCGTACATTTTTTTTTTTCTGCCATAGTCTAATAGGTAGTGAGTTGGCTTCTTAGACGTAAAGCCAGGGTTCGATCCCCATTTCTTCGACGATTCAATCTGAGCAGATTTCTGGCTAAAAACTCTGAAAGTAAAGTAAATAAAAATTGCCATGAAAAGTTTCTCAAAAATCAGTTGTTCGGAGTCGACTTTAAACCGTAGGAGGTCCCGTCACTCATGTATAAAATTAACGCACAAAAACATAAGTGGTGTGAGAAACTAGGTCAATAATCCAGACTGAAGGGTTATAATGACCAATTATATATGTATGAATAAATTGCTGATAAAATTAAAATAAATATTATAATGTTTTAGTGCTTTTTTTTTGGCAAAATTGCGCGTTTTTTTTAAGAATTTGGTGCCTTTTGAAAATTTATAGTTGACAACGCTGCCCTAAATATATTAATTCCGTTAGATTTTATCTCAGGCTTGTTTTTGTAATTTGTAAAAAAGTGGTTATTATTTTTGCGTCACTCGAATAGGTGCAGTGATTAAAATGTTATTGTGGGGTCGTTTGTGTCAAATATATCAAACGAAATTCTTAATTTTTTTTTTTTAATATGAGAACAAAAGTAATTTTCTATAAGTTTAAATTGAAAATGGGCCGCGGTAAACATTTAACAGTGGTAGAAAGAGCTAAAATAACGATCAAGGTCTGTCTGGCAGTGAAATTCCTAAAAAATTTTAATAAAAGTGCTAAGGTTGTGTGGAATTATCTAAGAGGCAAATAAAATTATAGCAATAACATAAAAGAAAGAAAGAAAAAAATGGTTACAACAACCACGGAAACCCGAAACATTCTAAGAATAGCCTCCAATTGAAGTGACTCTACTGTAAAAATTACAGTTAAAAGGGGTTCCAGTGCTAGTGTTTCCACCGTTATAAGAATAATAAAATCAGCGGAACACTTAGAAAGACTGAAATTGCGGAATAAACCACCACTAAACCAGCAACGTAAGGAATTGTGAACAAATATTTGCAAGGTGTATATGACTTGGAAGACTGTATGGACTAAAATAGTGTTTTCTGACGAAAAAAAGTTAAATTTTAATGACCTTCAGACGGCTGCAACCACTATTTCCATGCTTTGAGAAGGAAGAACGTTTTTTAGCCCGTAAACATAGTCGAGTAGGTGATGTTATGGTCTGGGGAGCAATATCGAGGAATGGAGTCACATACTTGGAATTTCAAGCGATGTAAATGACAGCAAATTTTTATAAATCTGCAAACGGCGTTTTCGAAATTTCAAAATCAGTTTGGATAGTGCTCCTATTCACACGGGAAGGATTGTTAAAACGTGGATTAGCGAGCAAAATGTTGAATTGTTGCCATTGTCACAATACTCACCGGAGTTAAATATAATGGAAAACGTGTGTGGATGTCTGTCATGGAAAGTGTACGAATCTGGACAACAATCTGATGACAGAGAATCATTAAGAGCTGCAATAAAAGAAGCGTGGTCGGAAATTTCATTTCAGTATTTATCTCTTCTAAATAGAATTTATGAGGTAATTTTCGTTGAAAGGCGGATGTATGTACACACTATTTAAAACTAATAAAAAAGAAACTAGTGAAGAAATCTTATATTTTTTTAACCTATTCAAATGAAACAAAATTAATTTCTGCATTTCTTTACATATTACGAAAATGAGCACGATTTTGGCCAAGCTGAAATTTTTAAAACTTTCTTTGCTTAAATTAGTTTTCCCGACTTTTAGGCCTTTAATAAAAAAAAGTAACATATGATCCTGCCAATGTATTATTTTGAGAGCAGCAAGCTTAAATTGATTGCTAAAACACTGCACCTATTCATGTGGAACGTAGTTTATCTTCCTTCGTTTCGAAGAAATTATATGTTAAGGGTGCTAGATATATAGTATCTATGTAGTATAATATGTTGTGTGATGTTTTTAATAAATAAGAATTAAAACCGCCAGCCTATTTTGGGAAGAATTCTCGAAACATTTTGAAAAAAAATTTCAAAATAATTTTATGAAACTTTCGTATGGATTTTGTTCTTTTAGTTTCTTGAAGTTGGCCAAAAACTTTGCATAATCGTATCTCTATTCACCATATTGTTAAGACGTATGTATGTATGTATGGAAATAAAACAAAGAAAAAAAAAAAGAAAACAAAATTGTTTTGATAAAATGTTAAATCAAATTTCGCACACTTATCTACGTAATTTCGTAATGTCGGCTGTGAAACTCATTTAATAAAAACGAAATTAAAATTTTGTACAATAAGCAAAAGCGTATGGTATTGTATTGAATTTTTTTCTCTTTTTTTTTTTTTGAATAGAGTCGATTGAAATAATTTCGAAACCGTACTTACAACGTGAATTTATGCAAAGTTTAACAATAAAAACGAAAAATTCTTGCTAAATCACTTCACATTTTTGCCAAATTGGCAAGACTTTCATTAACTTAAAAACCAAAAAAAAAAAAAAAAAATGAAAACGGGGAAATTGTTTTTTGTTTTCCTACTAAAATTCATTTTTACACGGTTCTGCTTTAATAATGACTTTTTATTTGGAATAAACAACCTCAAAAGGTGTAAATGATATGTTTTATTATTATGAACAGACAATAAAGCAATAACAAATTGCACAATAACAATACAAAAGTTTTTGCGGGTTTTATTGCTAGTGCGAGTGTTCTTTCACTTGCAAATGTCTTGTAGCGTTCCTTTTTGTTGTTATATTCTGAATAATTCAGAAATTGATATTTAATAAAAAAAAAAACAAAACATAATTACATATGTTACATAAATTCTGGTGCACCCTGTATTACTGCTTTTAAACAATTTTAACAATAAATTTATAAAATAATTACCTATTATCTTAAAAAATAATAGCTATTGTAGTCGAACTTAAGTAAAATGGTAAATTCGTTAATGCCAATACATACTCCACTTTAGGGTAAAACGGGATTTATGTGACCATTTATTTCGTCGTTCAATACACCTATTTATGTATAAAATTTTGTATTTTCATATATTGTTTATATAAGTATGTAATGTAGTGTTGCTCGCCTACTATGATCCTCTAAGCAGTCTTCTAGCAAAACTTTCAGAGAAAATAAAATTACCATGAAAATTTTCTCAGCAAATCTGTTGTTCGGTGACTGCATTGAAATATTCGATTCAATTTTAGCTTGTGCAGACTGCTTACTTAGCATTGAGTTGCCGCTGAGTCTTTGGAGTGCAATGACACATTTTTACATTCTTAGTGTAGTAAAATGCTGATTGTAATATTTTTAAAATCAAGCAACTCGTAATCAATATCATTCTTCGTTATCAACTGCCGGTATTTTAGAAGTGTTCGTAATTACTCATTTTTCGATTTCAAAATGAATCATCGCTCTAGTCCCTAACGCACTTTGTTAGTATCCTAACCATTGACCAACTCTGAAATGTTAAAAGCAACATCTTTATCTTTCTACCGGAATGGTTTTTCGAATTTACTACGTAAATAGCAAAATGCATCTTACAGATTATTATTTCACAACTACAGTATGTTCACGACAAGAATAGAATTAGTTTGGATCCATAACGCAAGTTGAAGGTCAAGAACATCATCGATATTTAGCCATCATTGTTTTTCAGCTGGCCAATTTATGTGTGTTTTCGTTTCAAAACGATATTCCAGTTTCAATTGCTTGAAGAGATCAATCATCAAATGACGCATAATTCAATTCTTAATTCATATTGTAAGCAAATTCAATTTGTCATTTGTTTTATAAAATTGATATGCTTTGAATTGGATTTAATTTAAAACATGCAGTACTATATATAAACATACAGGAACCAAATGCATTGGGAAAAACATATGGAAAAACGTTGGAAGTATTGAGATGAAAGTTTTCGAGTGTTAGATGCACTAAACACGAAACAAGAAAAGTTCTCGTATTTGAAGTATCGAGGTCAGAGACCTGCGCCGAGCAAATTTGACGGCGGCGGCGGCTAAAATTGAAAAGCTTCGGTGGCGGCTTTAAGTCGGCTGACAGCCGAAATATGGTAAAGTTTCGGCGGCGCCTTTATTTCGGCTGTGATCAGAAATGACATAAATAAAATGGCTTTCATATATCCCATAAAACTTGCTTGCTCCACTACGTTAAAGGGCCATGGATCTCTGCAGCACATTTGCACAACCAGACGTGCGTTAGCAAATTTTTCGGAATCTGCATTTTTAGAACTTCCTGGCAATATGAATTTTGATTTGGTATTCGAAATTTAAATTTTTTTCGATTTTACATCAATACCATGAGCACGTAAATGGTTACAGAGGTTTGATGTCGCTGTAGAAACTCCATACCTGAAATTATTTCGCATTTTATAACACTTACAAAAACAACTTTCAGAAATGAATATTCAAAATAAAATTACCCAAAAAATTTGGCAAAAAGCTAATTGAAATAGGAGTTTCATTATTGTTTTGGAAAAGTCTCCTCTCAATTTTCTTTAAACTTAATTCCTGGATAGAAAAAATATATGTACTTACCCCTTCAAACGCATGGGGGGCTCATCAAAGCGAACTTTACACATGTGATGCTTTTTAGCACAGGATTATTTCCAATAACCATTTGACAAAAATGGTGCCAAACTATTGATCCTGCTGAAATTTTTTTTTTTAAGAATTTGGGCTTTTTAATTTTTGTTTTGATGGCTAGTGATTTTTCGTATTCGTTTATATCATTGTCAATACCATTAAAAACAGCAAGGTCTTCATGAGAATCAGATGAATTTAACTCATTTTATTTAAATTTTGAAAGAAATTTGTAATTTTTTGGTTCTCCATTCTAATTTTTTATATGTTTTAAAAAAATTTAACGTTAAATTAAAAGTGTTACCACATTTACCAAAAAAAAAAGCAAAGGTCAAAAAATCTAAAAATTAAATATTTTTACTATTAACATATCAAAAAAAGGAAGAAAAAAATTCAATAATGTATTTAAGTCAAGTAAAACAAAATATATAAATATCATATTTTATATATATTAAAAATTTATTGTATACAATATTAAAAACATATTTTCATATATTCTTACATAAAAAAAAAAACGGCGGCTGAATTTAAGCCGACTTAAGCTGAATAAATTTTCGGCGGCGGCGGCTTTTAAATTTTATCGGCGGCTCGGCTTAGCCGGCTGTCAGCCGATCGGCGCAGGTCTCTGATCGAGGTGTCCAATTAGCGTGTGTATGTAAGAAACGAGTTTCTGCATTATATGTATTTATCAAAATAATATATTAAATATTGTAAACAATAATTTTAAGAATTTAGGGCCATTATTAGAACCTGGCTTTAACTAAAGACAGGATTTTATCGGGTAGATAATTTGTTCTTCATTATTATAACTGGACAATAAGGTAGAAGCGATCATTAAGCTAAAGTGAAAATCATCATATCTTAACCTTTAAAGTTCAACTTCAAATATTAACAAAATGAGGAGACACAACAAAAAAGGAAACTCGTCATTCCCATTGCGTTTTTAAAGAACTTGTTTAATTTGACCGACCGAACTTATTCGACCGAGTTTTGTCCCACCTTGCCATATTTTTAAAACAATTAGTTTTATTTGATCAATAAGTTGTAATAACGAAAAAAAAAAAAAATTAAAGTTGACTTTAAAGTTCACTTTAGCTAAAGTTATCTTTTACAAAACCCAACATTAACGGCGAGTTAGTATAATGGCCTTTGAGTATCCTACTACTGAATTTGTGGACCGTTAATACATATAAATACAGGCTCTCATACATCAAAGATAATAATGATTACCGGAGAGGAAGGGAAAATCCTTTTAAAAATAAATTTTTTTTCTTTACTAATTTCGGACAAATCTTTTAATGAAAATATTTCTTTTAAATTGATGCACTGGTAGAAATTTAAAAATCGTGTTTCGAGATCTGAAAAGATAAAGCTTTTTTTTAAATATAATTTTTATTTTGCATGCCTTATTTAACAACACTTTGTTTGTTTCGTTCGTTCGTTTCGGAGTATTTTTCAACTCCAATTAGTTATACGTTTTAAATATTTGATGCAATATAATGCCGTACATACGAATAAATCAAATTTATAAATAATCTAATATAAAATTCTTTACTACATATATGGTACATATGTATGTATGTATGTATGTATATCAAGTTTATAAATAAAAAAAATTTATAAGAAATACAAATTTAAAAGCATGATTTACGTTAAAAGAAAAAACGAGATTTTCAAGACTAAATGCAGATGTTCTATACAATTGTTAATTAACATAGAAAAAGTATTAATAACGATGATTTTGTTGCTAAAAATAAGAACCGAAAATTATCGAAAATTCAAATGAAATCAATTTATTCAAGATGCATTTAATTTAATAACAATTAATTATTAAATAATAGTGTGTACGCTCAGAGATGTGACAATTCCATCCCGGCTATGTAACTGACCAACCAACAGAGGGCGTTACCATATTAACTTAAGCTTTTATCTAACATTGTAATGTAATTTAAGTAAAGCTTTGAAATTTTTTAACATTACACTATTATTCTGTTTAATTTAGTCTTCTTTCTTGTAAAAACTAAACACAAAATTTTATAAAATCAATTGTGATACAACTTGTGTGCTTAACAATTTAGTATATTTAGGTGTATAATTATAATTTATAATTATAATTTTGTTTATAATTTAACTAGCTGTACCCTGCACATGTTGCTGCTCCCCCAACTGAAATAAATTTGAAGGAAAGGCATTACACCAATTAATTTTGAATGATTTTATTGATTTTGTAGTCCTCATAATTCAGATGAACGGGCCTGAGTAGTACGCATTCGATCAGTTTCTAGTCTCACTTCTTGTGTTCAAGTGGTTCATGCGAACGGGTCTCAGCGGCATATACTCGAAGATTTTCCAGTCACAGTGCTCGTCTGATTCTGAGACTCGCAATGCTCTTTTCTTCCGGGCTTCTGGTGTAGGTCGACCAACACCATCCATAGGAAATTAATCGCACCAATCTCCGTCGACTCATACGTAACAACTTTGTTAAAGAATGCACAGTTTAAGATTTAATTCAGTTTGAGTAATTTTCAATGGCACCACCTATTGGAAATTGGTCATACCAATTTAGAAATCTTTATCGGCTCATGCGCAACAACTTTGCAAAAGATCATAACATAATCAAATGCAGTTTAAGATTTAATTGTTTTTAAGTAATTTTCAGTGGCGACACCTACCGGAAATCAGTCCTTTCAACTTAAAAACCTATATTATATTGTAACACAATATTGTGTTTTATTTAGATTTTGATAATTTAGCTCCATTCAATTATTAGATTCTGCTGATTATTATCATCAGCTGATTGTTTGTGTACAGATTTATGTTCACTTTATAATATTATTTCGGAAATCACTTTGATTTGGTGAATCAAATAAAAAAAATAATATTTTATTCTCGAAAAAATGTTTTGAACACGGTTTACGACGAGCATGTTTTTTTTGTTTATTAATTGTGACACACACTTTATTTTCAGGTAGACTGTATTCTTAAAAAGCAAATCCTGTGATACGAATCCATTCACAATATTTTGTGAAAAGTGAGTGCAAAAATACTAATTCGTGATTCAAATAAATTTCAAAATGGATCAGAAACATCCATATTTTCATACTCTATTGGCATCGGTCAATGTTAAATCAACATTTGCTATTCTAACATCAATCTCCGTCCTTTTACGAATGTCTACCTCTGCAATCGTCCACAACACCAGTAATGTTGACGGAGAACAATTGAAATCGAATTTGGTCAACTATCAATGCTTCACAGATAAGGGTAAGTTAAAATAGTTTGTTATTATTATTAGGATATGTTGAAAAATTAGAATTTTTAATGACAAAATAATTAATTTTAACTCTCGAAACGTCACATGGCGTAACTAGTTTAATGACCTAAATCCCAGTTATGCATCCGTAACGGAACGTAACCGCAACAGTAAGAATCAGCTGATTGTTATAGAGCAATATGAATGGTTATAGAAATGTAATGTAACGTAACCGAAACGTAAGAATCTGTAAAAAATAGAATTTTTTACATTTTTACGTGACATCTGTTTAGCAGTGTTAACAACATGTCAATATAAAAAACCACGAAAACTGAAAATTGAAATTATAAATAGAATTTTTACTTATGCTATATTTGCTATTCACTTTACATAAAACTTCACATATTTTAAAAACCCAAATTATAAATTATTTCCTTATTAAATTTTCTAACATAGAATTGAAACAAATAAACACTAATCTACAATAACATTATGTAGGTGGTATTTATTTTTATTTTAAATTAGAAAAATATATAGTTATCGATTTTTAACTAATTAAAACGTGCGAAAAGCATTTCAGTTTGCATTTTACTTTTACTGGAGAAGATAAAAAGGTTTCCGAAATATATGACCTGCTTCTGTAAGATAAACGATTTCAAATGCGTCTATTTATATGGAAAATACAATCAAAAGCACTCAATTTTGTGTTTGTGTTTTCCTCCACAAACAAACGAACAAACACAAACTAAACTGAGTGTTTTTGTTTGTGTGAAAGTAAAATTGTTTGGGTTACAGAAACATTACATGAAATCGTTAAATATAATCTGAAGTCTGTAGTGTTAACACTGGTTAATAGCTGAATTAAAGAAAAACAAAAGGAGCCATATTGAAAGTGATGAAGGCGTTAAACAAAGATTTCAAAATCAGAAATTAATATTAAATTTGTTTAAAAAACAATAATAAAATAAAAGCTCAAACCCAAAAACATATTCATATTGAATAAAAGCCTCTAGTCTTGAAATGAGTTTTTTTAAGTACACAACCGGACAGTGCGGTATACATTCAACTCTTATAAAAGAATCTGTTTATAGCGAAAAATACTGAACTGCCTTGACAATACAAATGGAAAATACGTAAGGAATTTCATCCAGATGTGATTGCGCCAAAAAAGCGGCGTTTTTTGGGCTTGTCTTTATTAAAATATTAGGAATTTAGTCAGCAGTAAGTCATGAATAGTTCGTGATTATAAGGACTCTATTAGATTTTTTCGATCTGATCGCTACTATCTCTGCTGCGTTCCGAGACATAGTGGCATAACCGGGATAGATGTGGCTTGTGCTGTCGTTAGATTAGATTCATATTCTGAGTGCTGCGTTTTATTAGGGATAAGAATCAGAAATGAAGAGAGAATAGATTAAATAATCAAGTTCGTCGGGAGCTGATATGAAAGGGCTTTTATGAAGTTTGTAATAGGATTGCGTTTTCCTCTTCTGTCCTCTTTTTTTTTATTTATTTTCTTTTCCTAACTGTTTCTTCTTAAACACCTTAACTCTTTCTCCTCTGGGATCGAATTACATGCGAATACATAAAAAAATACTCTCGTAATGTACAGTAAACGACCTCAGGCTCAAATATTGAAACTTGAACAAAGTAGATGAAATGAGGCGGTCCATAACAAAACGCAATAATTACACCATAACATTTTTTTGGATAAATAAAAAATTTTAATTTAAGTAAGTAGCACAACATTTTTTTAAAAACAATAATTGAGGTGTTACTGTATACAAAAACAAACAATATTAATCACAAATTAATTTATTTATCTGTCAGTTTGTTTTAAAGTTATTTAGATAACAAATTTGGAATTATTGCGTTTTGGTCCGAATCATTGTATTTATTTCATTTTGCTTTGAATAGACTTGTATTATGTCATTTTGATTTAAATTGCAACTACTTGTAGAAAAATGAAAACGCTTTTTTATGTTAAACACGTTTATTAAGTTAAATTTATGTAATCCAGATTCATAGAATTTATTAAGAAAATATAAAAAATTATTATGTTATACTTTCAATTCAACGTCATCCTCCAAACAGTCACATAATGTTGAATCGACTTCATCATTGCCGCTATTTTCTTGCTGATTTGGAAATAGATGTGCATAATACTCTAACTCCGTAATTTGTGACCACCCTTGGCCATACTGTTTTTCCAGTAGTTTTAAAACATCCGCTTTCTTTTCAAAACTAATTTCAACACCAAGAGGAATATTATCAAGCGTCTTCGGGGGTCTTTTGCCTCGTTTAAGATAGCTGATAAACTTTTCGTTTCCTTCAACTTTGTATGTTTCAAAAGTTTTGACTAACATTGCTTCTGATTACTTGACGCGATTTTAAGATAAATTCTTTTCATATTTTGTATGCCCTTTATGGGATGATAATATTTTGCTAACGTTTTTAAATCTTTAAAGTGCCAATTTTTCCTAATATCTTAACTCGTCCATGTAAAGAATAAATTTGAAGATAATCTCCTTTGATAACTATGACAACGGACAGAAAAATATAATTCCACTTACTTTAGCTCCTTTGGCGCGTTATTTAACATCCAATGCATTAAGGTATGAATAATATGCATATTTTTGTTTTGTCCACCACAACCGTCGCAAACCAGTCGTAAGGTATCTACGTCCGACAAACTGAGCGTATCAAAATGTGCCAATTAAACTGAACCAACGCAAACAGCTCCTCGACAAGCTTGATCTTCCGTTCAGGTATAAAACCCCGAAGCCCTAGATTTCATGTCAACAACACATAGCGTATAGTAGCAAATTTGCCTCAAATAAAGAGTCTTGAATTAGGGTTCGTGGTGTTATCGTTGATTTTATGTTTATTTAATACTCACTGGCCACACAAACACACATTTGTCGCTGGGGAAGAGAACCTTATGTTAAGAGTGGTAAAAATATTCCAGAAATATGCCTTTCTAACTTTCAGTGGTGTATCTACTGAACAGTTATAAATTTCCCATAATTTCTTTATATTAAGTTCTGGTGATATATAGCATCTCTGGGATTTATTTCTATTATAATCGCTCTCTTTAGCTCGAAGATTTTTTAAGAATTTTAGTACACTTTCTTTCTTGGGTTTAAATTTAGCTGTAAGTCTATCTCCATCTCGGTTCTCTTTAATAATTTTACAATTAAAATAGTTGTTGCAATACTATTCGCTCTCCGCCCTGTAATCGACAATGCTTTCAGAAAAAAAAAAAAAAATGATTGACATACTCTTTTCGATTTATTTTTGTGTTTCAAGAAATAGTTGCTTGAGAATTTTTGGTTTCTTTAATCGTGTATTTTTGTTGCGCTTGGGTGCATGTTAGATACAAATCTTGTTCAATTTTACCATTGTTTTTGTAAAAAAGCTCACGGTTGGGTATAATCAAACGCTTACTAAACAGCTCACATTTGTAGTCACTTTTCTTTTTGTGTTTGCAACGTTTGTTAAAGGTCAAAGCCAATGGATCCTTATCAACATACCTAGGAAAACCGTTTGTTTTAGATGAAAAAAAAAAAAATAAAGAGTCTTTAAAACAATTACTTTTTATGACGGTTTTCTTTTCTTTTTTATTCGTTCTCTGTACAGGACCACAATTTATTTTCCCATCATTTATACATCCTACTGTTGCTTTTGCCATAAATACGTTCATCTACTTTTTTATTTGTAAATTTGTTTAAATTTTTAAATTACTTTATTCACAATTTACTTAGCAAAAGCGGAAGCTATTAACTAAACAAAAATTTCTAAAGTTTTACGGGTATCTAAGAGTTGCCAAAAGCCATTTTTAAATGGCAAAGATGTGTAGTTATTGAGTTTTGGAATGCTTTATAATAAAGGCAGTATAGATTTCAATGTATATGTAATTACATTCAATGAAAAATGTAATTATTGCGTTTTGTTATGGACCTCCTCAAATATGTAATAAATACACTATATAATTATTAATATACAACAATAGTACCGATTAAAATAATATTAAAAGACATAAAGAGACCTTACATTAGTAGCTACTAGACCTCAAGACCAAATATTGATTGTAGCTGCAAATATAAATAAGTGTGAAGCAAAGATAGTGTAAAAAAAATGCGCTCGTAAACCACATAAATTTTGTACTCTTCATAGAGTCACCACGTGCATTTCTTTTTTGCTCTCGGCAACCGAACATCTTCGTCGACGCCAGCATTGCCAGTCATTTTTTCAACTTATTGTTTCTGGGGAACATTTTTTTTGAGTTTATGGCGAAAGCAAAGGGTGTATACTACAACGTTTTTGTTTTTTAACGCAATTTTATTTTAATTTTCCAAAAATCTAGTAGTGTAATTATAAAAAAGTAATAAAAATAATAAAACCAAAAACAATTCATACAAAACAGACTATTTTTGTAATTATTAATCTTTTCTTATATTTGATTAAGAAATTGTTCATCAATATTTGAATGACGCCAGCATTGCCAGTAACTTATTATTTCTGGGGAAAATATAATTATAATGTTTTTGTTTTTTAACGCAATTTTATTTTCATTTTCCATAATAAATTTTTTTTTATTTTTTGTTTTGCCACTGGAAAATTATTTTTAAATTATTACATTTAAATTACCCGCGCACGTAAAATCGTAACCTACTCACAACAATGAACAAGAAAGGTCCGAATGTTTTGCTCTTTGTTTGCTCGTTTTTTCTTGCGAAAAACTTTTTTTAAACTACAACTTTTTTTACACTACTGATATTCGTATGGAAATACTGAAAATGTAGCTTCAGTAATAAAATATGCTCTTACAACACAAAGCAAACGAGTGCTATTGTATCCATTGAATAAATGAGAAATACACATTTCAGTGCACTCGTAAAATCAAGATCAACAGTATTGCATTCGGTGAAGGGTAACCTAGTCGAATGTCTTGTGCACTCCTCTAGTATGTACACAGAGAAAACTGAAGCTAATAAATACACACGGTGTGCTATCAAGTCCTATTGTCATAACATACTAAAGTTTTATGATAGTTTAAAAATTTGTTGTTGTGCTTCAAAGAAAAAAGTCGTAAAATAAGAACACCTTTTGTGAGGTGTTTATTGTTTTGTCATAAATGAACGCTGTAAATCTAAGTCAAAAGGGAAAAACTCGACGTCGAGCCGGTGATAATATTTAAAAATTGCCGTCATTGAAAATTTGCAACATGGACGTAAACCATTCTATTAATTTCTGCATAGTTCAATAACTTCGAGATTAATTACATCTTAATAATTTATTTATAAAAGTTATTAACTTTTGTAAAGTTGATCAACGAAGTTCGCTTCGAATATTGTGTCAACGTGTTGGTGCGGAAATAAATAAAATAAAAAAAATTTTGTAACTCAAATAAAAAATTAATATTTTAATTCCAAATCAAAAAAAAAAAAAATTTAATTTTACAATTGGCTTTCTTACTTTGGAATAGTGCGGTTTTTTGTTTTGAAACAAAAAAGAAAAAACAATAAGAAAACCAAAAACAGTTTCTTAATATTATTACACCAATTAAACAAAAAATCTTTGCAAAATGATAACGGATGAATGTTCCGATACTGATGATGAAAACACTAAATGGCAAGTAATGACTTCTACTAAACGTAAAAAAACAATAAGTCTCGAACAAAACAATAAAAGATCAAAGCAAGACGATGCTTTACCAACAACATCCACAAACAAATATGCTGCGCTTTCGATTGATGATGACTCTGATGATGACCGTGATAAAGAAGATAAAGGAAATGAAGGAACCCCAAAACCACCACCTATATTTATACCTTGTGTTAATAACATAAATAAAATGTTAACAAATTTGAAGAGTGTAGTTAAGAGTGATGAGTATAGTTATAAATCTTTGAGAGATGGCCAGGTTAAATTAATTACAAAAACTGTAGATTCATATAGAAAAATTGTAAAATATTTTGATTCCAACAAAATTTGCTATCACACTTACCAACTAAAAAGTGAACGTTCTTATAGGGTTGTGCTAAAGGGTTTACATTTTTCAACGCCAGTTTCTGAAATCAAAGCTGAATTTTTGTCATTGGGACATCAAGTCAGAAACGTTATTAATGTAAGAAGCCAAGTAACCAAAAAACCTCTTCCAATGTTTTTTGTTGATTTGGACCCAAGCCCAAGTAATAAACAGGTGTACGAAATTCAATATATTAATAATGCTGTTGTTACAATAGAGCCAGAGCGTAAAGCAAATAATATTGTCCAATGTCATAGGTGTCAACAATATGGTCACACAAAATCTTATTGTACGAAACCTTTTACATGTGTGAAATGCGGTCTTGGACATCCAACGGCGGAATGCAAAAAAGGTATTGAGGAACTGCTAACTACAAGGGATGCCAAGTTTACCAATCACTGCGAAGAAAAATACTTCCCGAAAACAGAAATCAAAAATATCAGAACTTTAGAATGAATACTAAAGATTTCCCACAGATTAATTCACAGACTTATACAAAATTTGAAGGTGAAAACAATAATTTTAATAAGGTTCAATACTCCGACGTACTGAAACAAGATGATACCAATAATCGCATGAAGAACATAGAAAATATGTTTAGTCAACTAATAAATATGTTAACTCTGCTCATTAGTAAATTATGCAATTAGGATTTCGAATAGCTGTTTGGAATGCTAACGGCGTGTCACAAAAATTCAATGAAATTGAGATTTTTGCCAAGAACAATTATATTGACATATTTTTACTTTGTGAAACACACCTAAATAGTAAGTCACATTTTAAAATAAGGGGCTACGATTTAATTACAGCAAATCATCCTGATAATAGATGCCATGCAGGAGCAGCAATATTAATTAAATCGACTATTAAGTATGAAATAGCAGAACCATGTATTAAACCTTTTATTCAAGCCGCTGGTATTAGAGTAAAGTGTAACAACTCATTTTATAACTTATATTCAATTTATACTCCGCCAAGGCACACAATTAATTGTCAAGATTACGAAAATTTCTTTGATAAACTTGGCAACAGATTTTTAGTAGCTGGTGATTTTAATGCCAAACATCCATGGTGGGGGTCAAGAATTATTAATCCTAGAGGTAGACAGTTATATAACTGTGTTGTAAAGAAAAGTTTTTCAGTTTTATCAGGAGGTAGACCGACCTATTGGCCTACAGACCCAGCAAAAATACCCGATCTACTAGATTTTGCTATTTATTCTGGTATTTCAAGAAATATGCTAGATATTTTAAATAATGAAGATTTGTGCTCTGACCATACCGCACTAGTTATTAATTTTAGCCTTTCCATTGAGCTTATACCAAAGAAGATTAAAATAATTTCACCAAAAACTGATTTAAGGTCATTTAGTTATTGGATTGAGAGAAATATTGATTTAAATCTCCGCCTTAACAGTGGAGATGAATTAGATGATGCGGTTGAAAAATTCACCAATATTATTCATGAGGCTGCTTTTCTTTCAACTCCAACTACAGAATCAGCTAATGGCAGATCGGTATATGTTTCTGCAGAAATAAGGCAACTAATAAACTATAAAAGACGACTCCGAAAAAAATGGCAACAAACTAGGTACCCTGCCGATAAAAGAAATTTAAACATTGCAACTAGCCTTTTAAAAAAGAAAATTGCAGAATACAAGAATAATGAAATCGGAGAATATCTTCAAAATCTAGACGTAAATGCAACAAATAATGAGCATAATCTGTGGAAAGCAACTAAATATTTAAAAAGACCTCCGCGAAGAAATGTTCCTGTCAAGGATTTAAACGACGTATGGTGTAGAACCGATCAAGATAAAGCTAACGCTTTTGCTGAACATTTGGAGCACACCTTTAAGCCTTTTTCATTCAATTCTAATGAAAACTACATTCTACGATTTCTAGACAGTGCGTGTCAAATGGATCTTCCAATTTCTCATATTACACCAATTGAGGTACTTTCTGAAATAAAAATGCTAAACAAATTAAAGTCTCCTGGATTTGATAAAATAGACGCATCAGTTGTGAAGTCATTGCCAAAAAAAGCTATATTATTTTTAACTTTTATCTTCAACTCTGTATTAAGATTACAGCACTTTCCTACTCAATGGAAATGTGCGGAAATTATAATGATTGCCAAACCAAACAAACCAGAGAACAGAATTGATTCATACAGGCCAATAAGTTTGTTAACAACTTTTTCCAAACTATTTGAAAAACTGTTTGCGCGAAGACTACTTCCAATATTAGAAGCTAGAAATATAATCCCAGAACATCAGTTCGGCTTTCGACATAGGCATGGAACTCCAGAGCAGTGCCACAGAATAGTTAATGTTATTTCTGATGCCTTGGAGAAAAAGAAGTATTGTTCGGCTATATTTTTGGACATCCAACAAGCGTTTGATAGAGTCTGGCATTCTGGTTTGTTGTTTAAACTTAAAAATTTGCTTCCGGCACCATTTTATCTCGTTCTAAATTCCTACTTGAAAAACCGTACATTTTATGTTAAAGTTAACAACGAGACCTCTTCTTTACGTGAAATACAGGCCGGTGTGCCACAGGGAAGTGTCTTAGGACCAATTCTATACACTATTTTTGCGTCAGACATGCCTTGCACTAATGGAGTTACAGTCGCTACTTATGCAGATGACACCGCATTTATTTCTTCAAATATATCACCAATTGACGCTTCAAACTTAATACAACATCAATTAAATGAGGTACAAACTTGGTTAATGACCTGGAATATTAAAGTAAATGAGCAAAAAACTACCCATGTAACGTTTACGTTAAAGAAAGGAGATTGTCCAAATATTACCCTCAATGGGTCAATTATTCAAAAAAGTAATTCTGTAAATTATTTAGGAATGTGCTTAGACAGAAGGCTTACGTGGAAAGATCATGTGAAAAGCAAAAGAACTCAAGTTGATAATAAACTAAAAAAAATGTATTGGCTTCTTGGTCGTAAATCTAAATTGAGTTTAGAAAATAAAATTCTTATTTACAAAACTATTTTAAAGCCTGTATGGACCTATGCCATTCAACTGTGGGGAACTACAAGTAAATCAAATATTGAAATTATTCAAAGATTTCAATCTAAAACATTAAGAATGATGGCAAACGCACCATGGTTTGTTACTAATAACACCTTACATAATGATTTCAAAATTCCTTACGTATTAACGGAGATAAGAAAGTTCAGTAATCAATATTTACAAAGATTAAGTGACCATGTAAACCCTTTAGCAATTTCGTTGTTAAATGATGGTGATGAAGTATGTAGGTTGAAAAGGTATCATGTTCTTGATTTACCCTTTAGAAATCAATGAAAAATGTATTAATGATAAAATATTGTTCTACCAGCAAACTATTTTGATCTCAATTTAGTTTTTATGATGTTGATCTTGATAAAGATCAATAATATAAGTTATTAGTATTATAATTTTACCAAATTTGCTTAATATTATAAGATAGATTGCAAATAAATACTGACAAAAAAAAAAAAAAAAAAATATTAAAGAAAATTTTGTTTGTATACTTTGGCTGATTGGCAGCACCCAACATATTTAAAATAACCGCCGTCAGAAGTTTATACCGGCTTAATAATGAACAACAGTTGTTTGTGTTTTTAAACATTTTCTTTTGTGCCAAGAAAATATTGAATAATTTTTATAAAAATGGATTGTTTAGAAGATTCATGCCATAATAAAGCCCGATATGTTTTTTTTTTTTTAGCACAAACCGGCTACTATTTCAGTCTTTTGACTTGTTTTTGTCACACTAACTTGTCAGCGTTGCTCTCAGCTGTCATATTTTTTCGTGTTATTATTTTATGATACATGACTTTATGACGACCGTGTGAATATCCCAATAGTAAATTAGAACAAAGTTTATAAGATATCGCTAAAGGTGCGGTAATTTTGTTTTCCCTTGTTTGCCAGAAATATGACTCAAACAACTAATATTTTGTTTTGTGGTCACACTACGCATATTTATTTTCCCATTTTTGTTTCTTAAAATAGCGGCAAACAAAAGTTTGGCAAACATGTTTGCGATGTGGTCACATTTAAAAAATATTTACCAAAAAACACATGTTTGACCAGAATTTTGGATAACAAAAATATTTATACACACTTTCACACATAATAGAAAGCGAATATTTTTTCGTTTGTGTTGCGGAGCTTCTGTGCTATTTTGGGAAGGGGAAAAAAGAAAGACGACTATGGCTTTGGAAATGGGTTCCATGCATAAAATAAGAAAAAAACTGAAAAATTATGTTTTTCATCACAATAAAATTAACATAAACAAATATTTACATTTTTCCAGTGCAGCCAATCACCATATTTGAAAATCGCTGTATTGATGTACATAACTTAAAATAGATGTTAAATCTAAAAATTGGAAATTGAATATATATAAATTGAAGGAATTCTTTTAGGTCGTAGTGGTAGCTCTGATATCACAAAGCTCACTTGAGCACCCATGGCGGCCCGTTGTGAAGGAATTCTTTTAGGCCTAATTGAAAATTATTTATCGATATTTTTGAGAATGGTTTTCAGGTCACTTTGTTTGAAAATTTATCCTCAAAAATGATTGAATTCCAAAATGTACTCTATGTGTGTAAAGAAATATTGGAATTATGTTGCTGCGTTGAATTACAATTCTCCATTACAATGACTCGTACCGTCCACTTCAAGAGTTCCAATCATTACATTGTACTTTGAATATTTTAACATGTTTATTTTCAGGAACAAAATTTGTCGTGATAATTTGGGAAAAAAATTAAAATCATTACAATAATAATGAAAGAGTTAAGTCGTTTCAGGCATCTTTTTCTTTAATGAGACTTAAAAAAATAACCATTATACTGAAAAATCATTAAAACCCCTGAATAGCTTTCATCTAGAAAGGTACAACAATTGATATATGCATTAACGTGGATTTATATTTCAGGCTTTGAATGTATCTCTGTATATGCATGAATACATTTACAACAAATAAAAAGGTTTCCATAAAATAAATTATTTATTTTCTTCAAATTTGTATTCATTCATTTTTTTTTTTTGCGATTTTAGTGATGTTTTAGTTTTGTTAGTATGCAACACAGTCTTAAACAGCTGTTATTTGCCACTGTTTGCCCTTACGAAAAATTTGTAAGAGCAAACAAATATTTTCCAAAAAATCATAAAAATATTATGTTTATTATGTTTTTGGCAAATATTTTTTAGATGTGACCGCACCTTAACGTTTTTTTTTTTTTTTTTCAAGAAGAGATTCTTATTATTTTTAATAAGAAAAACCTTTTTGAAAAAATCAAGAAGAAAACTTATGGATTTTACTAGATAGTCTTTTTGATTTTTTTTAAATGGTTTTCTCCTTAATTTTATTATGCCCTCTTTTTTTCAAAAAGGTTTTCTTCATGATTTTATTAGGCCCTCTTTTTGTTTTTTTTTTTTTTTTCAATAAGATTTTTTTCTTAATTTACTTGTTGAAATACATCTTGATTTTGCTTGATGTATTATTATTGATTTTTTATTGATATATTTACATAGAAACTAATTTAATTTCCAACTTTAAGAATAAATAATTAGTTTTATGTATTTCGACCTATTTAAAATAAAATAGATATTAAAAGTTTAATCTGATTTAAAAAAATGTCAATATTTACAAGTTCATGACCTAAGAAATCATATCGTGGCCACTCTTGAAAATATTCGTCAAAGATGTGGCATTTGGTATCTCATCAATTTAATTTTTCTTTGTTTCCCTCCAGAAAGAAAGCAACAGTTTCCATTTTCTGAAATTGTATGCAGTGATGCCTATTTAGCCCTTTTCGGGCTAGGTTTAGCCCTTTTTGAAGTACCTCTAACGAGAAAAAATATTATCTGATCTTTCTCTGGCAATGTCGAATTGTAAGCCAAAGTGGCAGAACTTTTTTCTTCTATTTCTTGTTTTTTTCTTTGTCATTTACATAGAATTACCAAAAATAACACAAGCTTTACTGACAGTTTAAAACTTTATTTACCTAATAATTAGGTGGAAAATTCATTCACCATTTGCTTCCATAGAACACTTGACAAAGACAAGTCTCAATACCATATAGAAAGTGATTTCTAAATGAAGAAGAGGATGACCAAGAAGTACAAATCGTATTTAACACTGACCAACTTTTAAAGATTGTAATGTAAATTAATTCTATTGAATATAAAGTAATAGCAAAAGCAATAATATCTATTAATAAATTGTTTTGTTTAAAAATTATATTGTTTTTATCTGAAAAGACTTTTTAATTTAAGCCTCCTTTTCGCGCTTTTTTGAAAAAAAAAAAAATAATTTGTATTGTATTAAAATGGTAATTTTTTCATTTATCCCATCTTTAATTTTTGTTCACGCGTTTTGTGTCTTATAATATGTACAAAATATATTAATTTAAGAAGTTTTAAATATTCATACCATTATGCAAATCTTTAAAAGATTCGTCAGCAGTGACAGGATAATCATCGAATTTTTCTTTTTCAACGTTAGTCCAATGGGAAAATAACTTTCCTGTTGGATTTTTCGTTTCAAAAAGTATGTTTCCTAGAATAACAGAAACTGTTAATAAAAAGTTATGTACATTAAATCAAATTTGGTTTAGATTATTTTACCGGGTTTTCTTTAGGGAATACTTCGCAGATAGCATAAGACCATTGCTCCATTTCTGTACGAACAATATTTCTTCTCCATTCCCTAAGGCCCGCTTTGAATTTAATAAAATCCCCAGGTGGACCAACCTTCTTGAATAAATTTTCAAAGTTTTGCATTTCCATTTAAATTTTCTAATACATATGTACATGTAATTAAAAAACTTAAAAGAATGTTGCACGTTTCATCACGGAGCTCCCAGGATTTAAAAATTGGGACAATGTCTACATTTTCTGTTAAACTCCTTTGATCGGTCATTACTCAAAATTTTATTTGTTTTTTATAACACTTTTTTGTTGAAATTAAAACAAAAATTAACTTAGTTTTTTTTTTTTTTTTGTTAAAGGAATACATTTATTACTTTTTTCCACTTCTTTACTTGCCACTTACTTGTTCAGTTGTCAAATAAAAATTAGATTTTAATATGGTAATTGCAAAGACGTATTAAAAAATTATAAAGGTACATAAACAAAAAGTTCATAGAAATTGTCTCAATGTTTATTTGTATGCATTCATGAAATAACAAGCCAGCTAATATAATCGAGAAGATATTCGTATTAAAACATTATTAAGATAATTTACACATGATGTAATGAAATCAATAAGGAATACTCCTTAAAAAAATTATTAAGTAGCCTTATGAAATTTATAGGAAAAACCTTAAAAAAAAAAAATAAAAACTTTTAAAAAATTAGGTAGCCCAATGAAATTAATAAGAAATTCTTGTTTTATACAATTTAGAAGAAAACACAATAGAATCAATAAGTTTTTCTCTATGGATTGTATTTTTTGTGGCAAAATCGACAGAATTTGAGTTAAAAAATGGTAAATAACAAGATTTCTTATTAAATGTATGTGTTTTACTTCTTGAAAAAATTAAAAAGATTTATCACATAAAAATAATAAGAAATTTCTACGAAAAATTCTTCTAGAGGATTCGATTCCCACTAGAGACTTACATTTCCTCTCAATGTCTCTTTTACCCAAAAACTTGACATGGTGTACGAACTGTGTGACCGTTTAAATTTCCTTTGAAAGAAATTCATGGAATTATATTTGTAGGCGATTATTATTGTACAATAAAAACAAAATACAAATACAAGAAACATTTTGTTATTGGTTAAGAATTCCATATCTCTCTGTCATTAAACCTCAAACTAGCATTGAAAATTAATTTTATTTACTTTACATATATAAATTGTAAGAATATAAATAAAAATAAATGAATTTAATTCATTATGTACCCAAGCTAAATTACACAAATTACAATTGCTTACAATTACAGAAACTCCAAATTATAGACATTTTCTGCATACAGTATTCCCTCTATTTACGTCGTAGAATGTTCCGGTTAAAGGCGACATAAATTGAAACGACGTGAATCGAATTTCAAAGATCTTATACCTATCAGATGCATTTAGTTATATCCATCTTACAGAAAAAACTAAAATAATTCATTGTATTGAATTTTTTTTTAAAGAGGAATTTTGTTTATAAACAACAGAGGCGACGTATATCGAATGCCGACGCAAATCGAAGTTGAAGGGAACAACATTTTTGACGACGTTAATCGAAACAACTTAAATCGGACGTCGTAATTCGGGGGAATACTGTACATTTGAAGACATTTTGCGTCATTCGTTTATTTGAATAACGATTAACTAACACCCATGGGCTGAGGCAGTGGATAACATTTTTACTTTCTATTAATTTCCTAAGATTATAGGGATGTATATGTATGTACTTAGTAAATCTATAATGTTAAATATATAATCTATATGTTGTGTTAAAGGTTTAAATGTAAGAATATTGTCTTGTAGAGATTTTAATTAAATCCCGGGATTCGGGATCGGAATTATGATATTTGGGTTAATTCGGAATCCAAAAATTCCGAAAAATCACGGAATTTCGCGATTTTAAAATGAATAAAAAAAATATTTTGAATAGAATTTTTTTCAGGACGTTTTGCAACGCCAAAATACATATGACGTCACAATCCCGAAAAATCTCGGGACAAGTTTGAAAAAATCCCGGGATTTGGAATTTGTGAATTCCGAAAATTACAAACAAATCACATAAATATCTTTGACCGCTTACAAGTTATGAGAATAATTCAAAAATCTGGAAAATGGGTGAATTGAATGACAAGCAGATGGAAAATTTTGCAATTTTGCTTCAAAGAAGCGATAGTAAATCAGTGATGCATAAAATTGTTACTAACGATGAAAAGTGAAGGGATTTATTTTCAGAATCCTAAAGAAAAAAATCAGCTATCATCTTGGGCTGCTAAACGAGATCGACTAGCCAGGAAGACAATGCTGAGCGGGACCAAAAAGGTGTGGTGTACCACGGGCTTGGAATGGGCCACAAGATACGGCAAGGTAATTTTGCAATATAACAATGACCTAAAAATAAAAGAAATAAACGATATTATTTCTGAATTTAAGCAAACAACATTGTAATCACATAAATCCAACAAAATACTAAAAAATTTTGTGCGTCAGGTTACGCTGAAAACTCATCATTTGGGATGAAAACATGGAAAAACTACTCAAAAGTAACATAATATATGAGTAATTGTCATTCAAAATCGACCTGTTGCAAAATCGTTATATAACATGAATTTGTGTTATTTCTTCCCCTGAAAAATAACCACAAACAATAATGTTCTCGTCACCAAACTTGACTGTCTTAGTGCTATACGTAGAGTCTAGTCTTTTTCCATTTTGGTCATCTAATAAAAGGTTTTCCATCATTCCCTCATAGATCAAGTCTTCACTATAGTCACTTTTAAGTAATTATTTGAAACATTGTCACAGTTTATTTCAACCATAATTTCGAAGCGAAGCGTCAGTCTTAAATTGACCCTCAAAAAATTATATCTAGAGGGACACATTTATTCGCAGCTTATTTCAAATGCTTACTATAAACAAAAAATAAATGGTTAAAGGCCATTATTATAATTTCCCGTTAAACTTGGGTTTAGTTAAAGATACCTTTAGCTAAAGGGAACTGTAAAGTTACCTTTTATAATAGATAAAATAAATGAAACTTTTTTAAAATTCTGGTAGTGCCAGAGTCACACACGAGACTACGTCTTCTGTATACATATACTCTGTTTTGTGTGTATTAGTATTTTCTTCACTACTCAACGTTCAACGAAAGACTAAATATGCTCCAGAGATCAGCAGCGAGTATTCAAAACAAATCATACTTATAATTTCTGATACTTATGTATACGCATTCATACTTATTTTAATATGATACTCATACTACTCATAATCAAAGTTGGAAGTACTCATCGTATTCATACTTAACAATACGCATGATGTAATTGACTTCGACTCGTCTCTACTCAACATTTACACGAAGCACAAAATAAGTATGATTCGCGTACGAACACTACTGTACTCACAAGAAGATTGTGTGTATGCTTTGCTTGTTGTCTTTGTATTTCCTTTCTTCTTTGTTTGTATATGCAACAACAACAAAGGCTGTAAATTTTGATGAATGATTCGAGCCACACGAATCACTTATAAGTATTATAAGTATTTTTCTAAATTTATATATCAGAATGAGTAGGCGTATGAATCAAACAGATTTCGAATGTTGTGAGTTTGATGACAACGTTGTACTCATACTCATTGCCACTTATACTTATAAATCAATGTTGTAGCGAGTACAAATGAATCAGAGTAGTTGAATTTCAATTCTTTTTTTTTTTTTTTTTTATAAAACTAGCACTCAGGGGATGACCCCTACTCATGCAGTGCATTGTGCAGATTTTTAGGAAAGGTGGAAAGAGAGAGTGAAGATGCGAACGGTAAGGCAACGAGCCGCTGCTGGTGACAATAAAATGTCCAGTGTTAAACCTTCACCATTTGACAGTCTACAGCACTCGTCCCCAAGAAGCCCGCAGTTTCTCACACCACTTATGTTGTGTGTGTTAATTTTATGCAGAAGTGGCGGGACCTATAGTTTAAAGTCGACTCCGAACAACAGATTTTTGAGAAACAAGAAGAGAAAAAGTAGCCGAAAAAATACTTTTTGTATTTTTTTTTTATTTTTGATGTCTGGCGTGGGACTCGAACCCTGGCTTTACGTCTAATAAGCCAGCACACTACCTACTAGACCACGGCGACCCCCAAATTCTGTTGATTCACTTATACTCAAAATTGCATGAGTGCTTATGAGTAGCGGAAAAACGATTCATTGCTGATCTCTGAAATGCTCTATACAATAACAAATTCTGAACCTGCTGTTTTATAAATATATGTGTATTGGCTTTGTATTCTTTATGTATTCGTTTGTGCAGAGTAGAAGCTGGCTCCTCACCTTTCTTGCCCACAAGCTGGCATTTTGTGCCAACATAATTCTGCTCATGTGTGATTGGCCAATTAAATCGGTTTCTCTTCTACGCAGTGGCAATCACGGTCTTCGCTTTTTATTGTATATGCTTATCATAGCAAGTACAAGAATACACTTAACTTAGAAGTTACCAGCAGGATAATCCTCCCTTTAGCTTAACGCTCACTTCTGTCATATTTTCTACTTGTAATAATGAAAAACAATTTATCTGCCCTTTAAAATCCTACCTTTAGGCAACGACAAGTTGTAATAATGGTCCTAAATGTGCAACAAAATTTAATTTCAAACAAATACAGTGCAATCGCAATGTGAACACCGCATTTTATGGACATTTTTCAGCTTCATTAACTACGTTAAAAGATAAAAAAAAAAAAAATTAAAAAGCGTAAATTAACAAAAATAAAAATTATTAATATGTATGCCAATGCATTAGTTTTAAGAAATTTATTTGGATTCCAAAAAAGATTAAAGCATCTAACATGTGATCTGATAGGCTTAAACGAATTTTGTTGTCAACATACGCTGCCGTTGACAAACGCAATCAACATTTGTTGGTAAAATAGCTCCAAGGTATACAATTATCTTATACAACAGCTTGTAAATATTAACCTCCTGATGTAAATAAATCTATTTCTTTGGACAGCTGAGTATCTTAATCAGTTATGCTATTAATTTGTTTTATAGGGCTTTTGCATTCTTCGATGGTATCAAATAACTTTTTAGCAATGGAAGTAGGGATTTCCTTATCTGAGATGCAATCATCGAAATCGAGTGATATAGAATTTTTTTCAGGGCTTTCTGCAGAGTCAAAATACTTATGAATTCACAATTCTGAAATTCCGGGATATCCCGATATTAATAAACTACCGAAAAACTTTGCAAATTTCTTAAGATGATTTTTAAATTATTGTCCGATTAGAACAAGCTTTCAGTGTAATTTTATTCTTATTCCAATGCTTCCGTCCTTCGTAAATATTTCTGTCTATGGACAGCCCCGAAAATTATACTTTTTAGGTAAAATAGGTTTGTTTACCATTCATCTTGTTAAGATTGAAAGTGTTGAAAAATTTTATTATAGGCGAAAAACAGTGAACTGCATTAATATTTTCTTTTTTACTTGTAACTTTTTAATTCACTTTGTGTTTTTTTCTTTCTATAATTGAATAAATCTGTAGGACATTAATTTGAAATATTGTATTGTATGCAGTACACCAATACCTCACTTTACGTCGTGGATATATTCCAAAAACTAAAAAAAGAAAAACGAGGCTAACTGCACTATGAATTTTGTACCGATCGAAGATAGGTTCAAGGATTACAAAAATACAAAGTAAACATTTAAAAACCCAAAATAAAATATAATCTTATTACATACATACATACAAAACACAAAAAAAAAACCATTCAATCAAAATAAAACAAAAAATTTCTAACACACTAATTGAAGCTGAACTTTAAAATTAGAAAAACACATTGAAAATGAAATTGTATCATTTTCAGTTAGAAAGAGAATTCCCAAAATTTGATAACATGGCAATCTTTTAGAAAAAAAAGGAAATTTTTAAAAAAATATCTCAAAAAATTAAAAACTCGAACCCAAAAGAACTCAACTTTGAATATATAACGACGCACAATGAAAATTAATTACTAATGGTGTTTTCTTTTCTACCCAAAAATGTGCATTTTATTAACGCAAAATGCAATTTTGCGTTGATTTCTTATAAATGTTTCGCCCTCTAAAATGGTGGCATGTTTTATTCTAAATAATTCGCACTTGCCGATAGTGGCGGGCATTGCATTTTATGCCCTGCATAAATCGAGAGTGCTGATAATGGCCTGTAAAGCAGATGACTTTTGTTTATTTATAGGGCTACCAGATGAAATTTAAAAAAGTTGCCTGGTATTGTTATCCAATTTGAAGTTAATTTTTTCATTGTTTTGTTCAGTAACCTTAAGGAGATATTACATTATTAAAGCTACATGGACAGTAATATAAAAAATTGCATTCAACGTTAGAACTGTTGTTCAATTTTTGAAGCCATTCATTAAATACTTCTGTTATTATCTAAGCTTTCTTGTAGTCCCTGCAGTACATTGGAAAACTTTTTAAGTTTTTGATTCATCTTGGTTTTTGTTGACTTTGCTATGAGAAGTAGTGGTTTCAGTTTTTCTAACTCATCCTTTCTTATAGCTAATAATAAAGACACTCTCTCTTAATTGTGTGTACCACCACGGCAGTTTTCATTTTTGAAGTTTATGATCTGACAGAGGTTTATAAAACAATCCAAACTCGCCTCCATTAAAAAATATTCATGACGGCGTAATTCTATTTTAATTAATATGAGACGATTTATTTTTATTCTAAGCAAACATCGTCATTAACGGTAGCACTTTCACCAGTAAAGACGCTAAGACACGATTAAATAAATTCCTTATCGCCTTATATGTGTGTGTGTTGTCGTTCATTATCGTATACACATACACGTTGTTAGGATTGATTGACGTAAAATCAAAAACTCACCACAGCTCCTGCAGAAGTGATTCGTCGGAATCTCAAGTCTTTCAGCATGCGACTTAAAGACAACAAGGTTCGGACTGCCAGTAACACGGGTGGAAAATATCCAAATTAACCGAGGAATCGGAATATTGAAGATTGCGATATCCATTGCAACCTGGCCAACTCGTCAACAATTGAATTCCCGAAGATATCCCCTGAACTCACACTTATCTTAGAATGATTTAAAATTTCATTGAAAAGTCCGCGACATTCATGGACAAGGAAGGACGTTGGAACTACGTTCGTTAGGGACTTAATCGCAGCCTGGCTGTTTGAGTAAATCAAGAGGTTCTCTTGGAAAATCCTGCCACTCAAGAAGCATTGCATCCCCTTCAAATCGTTATGACATCTGCTTGGAAAATGCTGTAGTGGTCAGGCAGCAAAATAAGAATATATAATATCAGAATCCTTAATAAAACACCATTGGCCATTGTGCCATTCAGCTATAAGTCATTACTGTAGCCTCCAAGGGTCTTATCGGGAACCTCCGGATCCTCTGCCTAGAAGCCCCTAGTTGGAATTCTAAATTAATTGCATTGAGAAGGTTAGAGGGGAGCAAATAGTTGCTGTAGTCCAGTAGGTAGTGTGTTGGCCTATTATACGTAAAGTTCGTGTTCGTATCCCAAGACAGGCTTCAGAACGAAATATGAAAAAAAAATTATTTCGGCGACTGCCTCTCAGCAGATTTCTGGCAAAAACTCTAGAGTAAATAAAATTGCCATGAAAAGTTTCTCAACAATCTGTTGTTCGGATTCGATTTTAAACTGTAGGTCTCGCCAACAACAAATAATTCTTTATTTGGAGTGGAACAGAGCGTACTGGTGGTGGGTGCCTGCGTACTCTGGCTATTAACCAACAATGGTATTGGTGTTTGCACACCGTCCAACAGACATACACACTATAGTGCAAGGATATACATAAAACTACTATACTAATGTATAGTATGTCTAGCAGATTGTACCCGGCGTTGCGCGGGTTATAAAAATAACAATAAATAAAAATCCGGTTTCGGAACTGGCTTCTTAAAAAATGCAATTTTTCAAATTGTTCAGAAACCGGTTTATCAAACAACCCAGTTTTTTTGAACACTCTAAGTTCTAAATATAAATGCTTGCAATTTGCCCATTTTTCGCCCCTTTTCTCCTTTTTGAACCCCTTTTGGTCCAACTTTTTAAACAGAACAACTCCAATAGCTATTTGGGGAAACTTAACCATGCTAAATCGTAAAAAAATACGTACGTATACGTAATACGTAGTACTAATTTTTGCCCTTTTTTCTCCCTTTGTCCCATATTTTTCCCTTTAGTTCAAAACCTGCACCAAAAGCTCGATCAATATCACAAATTTCAAGAAAATCGGTTCAAGCGTGATTCGATATGAACTTAATTTGTCCGTTTTCCCCCTTTTGGTTCAACTTTAGAAATGGAACACCTCCAATACCTATTTGGGGAACTTAACCAAGCTAAATCGTGAAAAAAAATTCTTATAAAACACATAAAATATAGCATTTATGAATAAAAGTATTAATTTTTGCCCAGTTTTTCTCCCGTTTTGGTAAATATTTTTAAAAGATTTTAAGCCTATAACCCGCACCGACAAAAGCTCGATCTATATCCCAAATTTTAAGGAAATCGGACTAGATGTTCAGGCGTGATTGGCTAACAAAGAAACAAAAAACAGACTTACAGAAAGATTTATAATATACATATCAGGGGTGGGATATTGGTCTTAACAAATTCTACTAAGGTTCACAAAAAATTTTACTTTTTTCAGACCGATTGTACTAAATTCACTTTTTTCTTTTTTAAACTTTTTTTTTTATTATAAATTAATAAAAATATAGATGACAATTCATTGCAATGTGTGTAGTATTAATATAAAAGAACAAAAAAAAAAATAGTAAATTTTTCAAATTGTTAGCGCAGTTTTGACTTCAGTATAAAAATCGAGGCTTTTAGTCTGTGCAAAATTATAGCATCAGTCTCATTTTTGTTCAATAAGAAGCTTTATTTACCAAAAATATTTATACTTAAAACTTAGTAAAGCTCCCTTATTAAAGTAAATATTCGGTCATTGATATTCTTATGAAGATTATTTAATATGTCTCCGTCAAATATGCAGCACTGGTAAATTGTCTGTTATTTTGAATATAATCTTCGGACAAGAATGGGGAATTCGTTTGGGAAAACGTTTTCAATAATATTCATATCAGGAGAGCAATAGATTGTTTACGGAACCATTCCATCCTCTGTCTGCTGATATGAGGGAGCATACTACAGCTAAGAACAGTAAAGTACTCTGCGCTATACATTCTCGTTGATAGAAACTGAAATTCGAGGCAACAACTTAAAGAAATAACCCTCCAAAATTTGAATTTCTAAGGTCACGATAGTAGTATCGATAGCCATCTAGTATATCTAAGCTTCACTTTTTTTCATCAGAGAATATGACCTAAAGACAACTCATTGTTTATTATTATTGAAATGCTGGTGGTACTATAATTATGAAAAGCACTTTATAATAGGCAAACTTAACAACTTATTTTAATACTGAACTGTAAAGGAATAAAAAAGTTTATGAGATCTAAATCTTAAATCACTATTTATGATAAATTTTGTACCAGCAAACTATTTATTATTTCAAAATTGTAGCAACTCTAATTAAATGACTTCAATAAATCCCTTGTTTGTCGAAGTCAAAGGAAATAGTCCATTTGTCCCTTTGATTTTTATTCCATTTTGGTATGAAAATATCTTTTCTACATTTGCAGATGAATGTGGAACGGATAATATTTATAGCTTTTGATATGTCAAATTACCAACGAATTGTCATATGCAAATGAAACGAAAACAAAAAATTATACACTGATGAGACAGAATATTTGAGTGATGTAATAAAGTAGAGAATATTTTTAAATAGTGCTAAATAAATCATTGAGGTGCTATGGTGTTTTTGATTTCCAAATAGTGCTAAAAAATAGTACAATTGTACCAACTTTTCCATCCCTGATACATATATTAGCATTAAGATATTAGGATTAGGGTATTCAGCCCCTTTCTCCCTGTTGGTTCTACTTTAGAAACGGAATACATCCAAAAGCTATTTGGGAAACTTAACCAAGCTAAATCTTAAAAAAGTACCAATTATCATTTTTTCCCCATATGTCCCATTTTTTCTCCCCTTTTAGTAAAAATTTTTAAAGGATTTATAGCCTATAACCGACAAAAGCTCGATCTATATCCCAAATTTCAAGAAAATCGGTCCAGGCGTGATTGCCTAACGAACAAATCAACAAACATTTGGGAAACTAACTAAGCTAAGTTGTAAAAAATTACCTATTACCATTTTGTCTCCTCTTTTGGTCAAAATTTTGAAAAGAATTTTAGCCTATAACCTGCACCGACAAAAGCCCGGTCTATATCACAAATTTCAAGAAAATCGGACTAGATGTTCAGGCGTGATTGGCTAATAAACAAACAAAAAAAAAAAAACAGACTTACAGAAAGATTTATAATATATATTAGGATTAGGATATTAGGATCACAGATATAAAATTAGGATTATTGTGCACTCACACTGTTAAGCGCATGTTGCAGTTGATTCTTTTTGCTGATTTGTTTGTTTCCCTTTACGAATGAACAAACACTACAGAAATGGAAAAATTGTGTTAAATGCATAAAAGAGAAGAAATTTAAGGAAGAAAAAAAGAAACTTTCTGTAAAAACTCTCATTCTGTCTCTATCTCACTCATTCAATGCATCAGCCATTTTTATGATTAGTATTTTGCGTTTATTTGCGCATAATATGATTTAATGTTGGATTTACGAACATTTGACGGCTACAGTGTTGCCAATATTCGCATTTATGAACATAATGCGTATAATATGCAGCGCAGTAATGCATTTACAAATTAGCGAAAGAACGATTCCCAGGGGGGCGGTCGACGACCAGCAAAAAACCTTTGATATCGTCAAAAAAAAACCAAACTTGAATTCGCCAAGACTTATCTCAACTGGATTGTCCAAAAATGGATGAATGTGCTGTTTTCTGACGAATCTAAGTTTAATTTAAAGGACTGAGATGGCATAAGGCATCCAGACGCAAGCCAAACGTTCAACAGCTGAATCCTAAATATTGTTGGTCGTCGACTGAATAATCCTCTACCGCCCTTCTGGGAATCGTTCTTTCGCTTACTTCTAAATCTAAACGGTCTCGTGATGCTGTAGAATCATTTTTAATTGTCCTTTTAATTAAGGAGGCTTCATGTCGGGAAGTTTCACGCGACCTTCCTCCAGAATGAAGAGGATATGTGCGGCCATTCTGTAAAAACTTTAAAATTGGCCTGGGAATAATTGGTCTGTTGATTGAATATTTTGTACTCAATTGATGTCTTAATAAGCCAGCTCTCCAATCCAATCATTACCATAAAAATCACCCCAGAAAATTACAAAACCAACGATGACTTACTTGAAGCCGCAAAAATAGCCTGGGATGCCTAAAAGATGTTCGTGTGTCATCCAGTATAAAGGATTCGCAACGAACAATTGATTTCAAAAGATTTTTTGCACCTTAATTTGCGACTTAAAATGTTTTTTGAATTTTAACTTTTTTTTTATTAAATTCTGTACCTCGTTTCTGTAACTCTCGCATCGAGTAATTTCTCGCATGAAACAGTGAAATTGAATAAAAAACAACGAAAATTGAAACACGATTTCATATCTCACATGTAAGTGTTTCTGTAATTTCATTTTGTGAGAACTATCTGTCATTTAAGTTTTTTGACGTAACTTATTGGAAATTTGTGAGTCAAAGTGTTTCTGTAAGAAAATTTTGTGAAAAGTTTCTCACATGAACTGTCAAAACAACTCACATTTAAAAACGGTGCGAAAACAAATTTTTTTCAAAAAATATAATATGAATACAAAAAATAAAGAAAAGGTAAGATTTTATTTTTAATTAAAACTTAAATTAATTTTAATTATTTTTAGAAAATTGAAAGAATTTCAAAGTACCAGAAGGAAAAACTGGTGGATTATATGAGCGAAAACTTGGAATTTGCAAGAGGGCAGTTCAGCGGGATCAGTTCCAACTTCAAGTACAAAGAACAATGGCAATTACTTACAGAGTCCCTTAATTCTTTAGGTGGATGTGCAAAAACTGTTGAGCAGTGGAAAAAAGTAAGTTTTGGCTCTGTACATTATCTACAGACAATATATGTATATTAAAGCGCTTCAAATATGTAGTGTTGGATAGATTTGAAAAGTGGTGTAAAGAAAAGTGTTAATACTAGAAGAAAATTTATAAATCAAACTGGGGGAGGTAGTTGGAGTGACGTACCCCGTGATCTCAATCCTCTAGAAGAGAAAATACTAGCAATTATAACGATTGATGCTGTCGACGGGGATGCATCCACACCGGAAGCCGGTGTTGAATTTAAGGAACGTCCTGAGGTAAGTCTAATTCGTCATAAAACCTTAATTATTACATTAAACATTATATATATATTAAAAAACTTTTTTTAAGGATTTAACATCTGTGGATATTTTGGAAAGTGAAGAAACATTTATATCTCCCAGAAAAAAATGAAAACAACTCCCTTACTTTCAACCCCATCAACGTCTAAAGTTTGCCGAAACAAAAGCAATAAAACTTTTACTCCACCAAACAAGAGCAACAAAAATTCACTATCTTCAAACATACCAAAATATAATGAAGCATTAAATAAACCAAAGGAGATGCATAAAGACTTGATTGCAAAATTAAATAATATAGAAAATCAAAACCAAACAATTTTAACTAAACTAGAGAAATTAGAAACTATTTTAGAAAATATATTTAAATGAAATCAATTGAAATTATTTTTAATAAAAATATTAATTTCTTAAATATTAATAAATAAATAAATGGTTTTTCTTTTATTGAAATATCAAACATTTAATCAAGAACATTTGGTTTCTATAGTACAGCCTATAGTCTAGTATAGTCTATGGTCTAGGTTATAGTCTAGTCTATAGTATAGTCTAGACTGTTGACTAGATTATAGATAAAATCTACTAAATTAATAAAATCAAACTTTAATTTAAATTGCTAAATCTAGATTTTAGTCTGTCGCGAATGCGAAAAGCTGCCCTTAATGGTTCTTCATATTCTTCTTCATTACTAGTATCACTGTGTTCCTCTATATTGACTAGGTAGTCTTCTGAAAGCAATCCATGTGCCAGTCTAAAGTTATGAAGCACTGCACAGGCATTAATGATCTTGTAAGCATTTTGTGGAGATGTATTTAACCCCCCTTGTAGGGATCTAAATACACTCTTTAACACTCCATTTAAACGCTCCACACAATTTCTTGCTTGTGCATGTACTGTGTTATAACGCCTTTCATTTTCAGTCGCCGATCTATATGGTGTTAAAAGCCACGGTCTTAAAGGGTATCCGGAATCCCCTGAAAAAATAACGTGTTTTGGAGTAAAATACAAACTGACATGAATTTGTACATACCTAATAGCCAAGAATGATTATTCTTATCAGCTTCATATCTTTTTTGCAATAATACATTTATTCTGGAGGCTTCCCAAATATAGGAATCGTGTGCAGCCCCCCCAAACCTTGCAAATCCACCAAGAATTTTCAAATCATAATCGCATATCTAAAAAATATATACATATTTATGTAAATGCACTAAATTGTCATTTAATGTAACAATAATATACTTACCATCTGTACATTTTTTGAATGATAACCTTTTCTGTTTAAATAGCAGCTTTCTACTTCTGGCTTTGGCTTTTTAATACGTACATGGGTACAGTCTATTGCGCCAATTACGCCGGGAAATCCTGTTTCTTCATAAAATCTGTAAAATTATGGATATACCTGCTTAAAATTTCTGGAAAACAATTTCCCCACTTATGTACTTACTTTTGTTTTATAGACTCGTATTGGGAAGGTGTTGGAAACGTAATCCATTTAGGCATTAGTTTCTGTTCCAATATGCCGGCTACTTCATGTATACTGCGGCATACAACAGTTTTGCTTACTGAAGCTGTAAAATCCTGTCCAATGTCTCTATAAAAAGAGCCTGTCGCAAAAAAATGTAGTCTGCACACATTCGGAGAGGTTGTGGAATAAATGTACATCTCTTTCCCTGGCTAATATGCGGACTAATTTCTAATAGTAAAGCATGAGCTGCTTCCTTGCTTAACCTATAGAGGTCTTTAAAACGTTGCTCCGGAATAGTAAATGGATCAGTTGTATCCCTTAATTTTTGGCGATAAATTCGCAACATATTTCTACGATCATGTTGCTCTGCCTCTATTAATAAATTAGTATACATTCTGATCACTATTTAATTATTTATTTTTTTAAAAAATTATAATTTTACTTTTTAATTTTTTTTTTAAATATAAATTGATTTGTTTATTTTTATTTTCTTCTTTATGTTTTTGACAGCTTGATTGAAAATTTCCAATAAAAACGTAATTAGTGCTGGCTCTTCTCACTTTAAGTTACAGAAACACTTTTTTCTCCCAAATCGAGAAACGATGGAATTTTTTGTTTCACACTTCTCGATGTGAGAACTTCTCACAAATAGTTACAGAAACTGGGTACTGAATTCCTTAAATTTGTGTTTTTCAATAATAAGGATATAAATAAATAAAAAAAATATATTAAATAAAAAATTCGCGATCAAATTATAAATTCGAACCCTACACACTCAACAATTTAAAGAGTGATTTTTTAAGAGCTATAGGAAAATTTCTCAAAAAAAAAAAAAAACACATAAGATTCTGAAAAATTCATGAAATCTTTATATATGAAATCTTTTATATCGATAGTACTGTCCATATAATTTAATGTTTGAAGATTATTTCATGCGCCTCAAATGGTCCATCCGCTTAGTCCAATTGTGGCATACTCTTTCCAACATTTCTTTGTTGTCTTCCAATCAATTGAAGCGGACTTGTCTGTATAGACAAGACATAACCCCACAAAAAATAGTCTGAAGGGGTTAATCGCACGATCTAGGCGGCCAATTGACCGGTCCCGAACGTGAAATAAAATGTTCACCGAACTCGCCCCTCAATATGGCATCGTCTTGTTGAAACCACATGTCATGTAAGTCAATCTCCTGCACTTTGGGCAAAAAAAATTACGTTACGATTCGCAGCATCTTTAAAGAAGTACGGTCCAATGAGGCCACCAACCCATAAACCGTACCAAACTATGATTGATCTTCACTCCAAAATCGACAATTCTGTTTATTTACGTATCCATTGAGCCAAAAATGAGCTTCGTCGCTGAACACAATTTTTCGATAAAGAAGTGGATCTTCGACCAACTATCCAAGATCCCATTCTCCAAAAATTGTGCGTTGCGTCTTCAATTCTTGCACCAGCTGTATTTTGAAAGGCTTCACAACTAAATCCAACCGCAAAATTTTTCACGTTGTTGAGTAACAGAGGCCCAATTGCTGCGAACGGCGACGAATACAGCTGCGATATTTTCTTCAGTTCGCACTCTACGTAAGCGTGTTGGTGGTTTAATTTTCAACAACGAAACGAATAGCAGCTTCTGTGGATCGATTAATCTGACCATTAAATGAAAGAAGCTCGCGATGAGCGTTGTTCGTTTGTAAGACGATTCGTGGTTAAATTATAGACCAAACTGAAGATGTTTGACAGTGAAACACAACACGAAATGTGCGAGAGCTGTTTAAACTAGTGTTGCCAAAAAGATAATAGCTAAAAAATTCACCCATTACATTGCATTAGGGAACAATTAGAAACTGAAGACGATACTGTTAAAGGTCGCATCAGGATGAGTTTAAAATTTTTTTCTTTAAATACTGTATTTCAATCTGATGTTAATGGAGCAGACGCCTGGTTTAATTCAAAATGGCTTGCCACAATACTAGTATTCCTCTAACCTTTGAACTTTAAGTGTCGGATAAAATTTTAGATTTTAAGAAATATTTTCTTTGCTTCATTTATAAATAAATTCAGCTTAACTGATGTTTCGTTAACAGTATTTATAACGTTACTGTGTTATATTAATTATTTTAGAGAGCGCTTCACCAAATCTAAGTTTCCGTCAAAGTCCCATTGGCATACAGGTATCGTACTGGCCATCACATCAGCTTATTACCCGTATTTTCGCAATTTTCCTCCGAGAAATACTTCACTATCAACAGGTTTACATATTGCCAATCGAGTTTAATAGCAATCCTGACGAAGAATACTACGAGGGCAAAAGACTGACCAACACTCTTGACTTATTAATGTAAGTCCCTTGGTACATTGGCTTGCTCTATGTCTACATTCTTCATTTAATTTGCCCAACTTATAGAAAGCATCCTCAATACCCGAACTTGCCAATGATAAATTTAGGAGTTTGGACACCACCGCCGGGTCACGGATTAAGGCCTTCGGAAGTCTACGAATCGGGAGTTTCTTTAGATCCTGGCCGATTTGGTTGGTCCGTTGGTCCAGCCGAACTTAATGTCACAATGGTTGGTTTACACTACACAATCTTTTTGAACAGATCAAATCCATTCTATGACATCTACGTAATGGATAAGGACCAGTTGAGCTTACTTTTAGATGGGAACGAGTAAGTAATTTCCCCCTGTATTATGGTCGATTTCATCATAATTTCATTCATGATATTCTTTTTAGCCATGAATTCTTCGAAAGCCCGTATTGCAAAAATATTGAATGTGCAACACTCCTAGCAGAATATAAAATGGAAACATCTTTTGTGCAGCATCAAATTAAAGAAATGAAAGCTTATCTAAATATTCTGTGGCTGGGTCCACGATTTCGTTCCGAAATAGATCGTTTATATGCTCACTACACTAGTCGCTATGGGAATGGAAAGAACAAACGATTCTTAGTACTACATTGGAATCCTTCAGATGTTATAGACGGTGCACATACTTTCAAACAAATTGAACTACCCCTCTGCGAAGAGTCTTTATCGCTGTGGAAATCCTATTGTAAATATGAATTGACGCCAATTTTCAAATACCATACCAAACAATTTTTGGCAGACGATCGTTTAATGCATGCTTTGCGTTTGTTCTGGGTCGATAATGAAGCATTAACGCATCTTTTCATTGATCTCAACCGTAAACGTTTAGAGTACGGATATGTAACAGACAACGTATACAACGAATTGGCATGTGACTGGCTACGATATCATACCGAGAAGTACAATTCATGGATATCAAAGGAACCCATGACTTTATCGATTGGTGCTATATTTCCAATAAAAAAGAATACTCGTGGTCATCAAAATTTGGTTTATGTAGTGAAAAGGGCGGTTCAGGCCGTCAACAAAAACGCGACAATTCTCAAGAATTACAATTTAAATGTTATCGAAAACGATGGCGAATGCAAAGCTGACGTTGTAATGAAATCGTTTATCCATTTATTTAATGTGCCAAAGCTTTTGGGTGTAGTTGGGCCAGCCTGTAGCGAAACTGTAGAACCTATTGCTGGTATATCAAGGCATACAAACATGGCTGTCATATCTTATTCAGCCGAGGGTGCATCGTTTTTAGACCGTCAGGCCTATCCATTCTTCTTTCGTACCATTGGCTCCAATCGTCAGTACGAAGATGTCTACATACGGATTATGCAACATTTCAATTGGAAACGTGTTGCTGCTTTAACAGAGGATGGTCAAAAGTATACCGAATATATATCACATATGGAGACGGCACTCAAAAGCAACAATCTTGAATTGATAATTAATAAGAAATTTTTAAGTGATATCACGTACACTGAAATGAACAAGGTTAGTACACTTACATACACAATAGCTTGATATTAAATATCGTTTAAGACTTTAGTAAAACATATGCCAAAGAAAATTCTACGGACTAAATATTTTTAAGTGTTCCGACATAATTAAGTACGCAGTTCAGTTGCTTATACAAAGTCCATTTGACAGCTGGTAAAGCAAATAGTTGCTTGTTTCAATTGTAAAGTACACAAGTAAACGTCAGGCAAAATAATAAAAGACCTTTGACGAACCAAAGTATTTTTGCACTAAAAAAAACATAGTGCTAAAGGAAATTGTTTATGAAAGGACTGCGGGAGCCATATATTCGCTAGCAAACAGTCGGGTGGGTGGGTTCGGTCCCTCCATTAACAAAACTCTGTCCATTTACAGAAGCTTTATTGTAGACTCCCTATTTTTAAGTAAGAAAAAAAAACCCGATTACATCTTCGAGGACGAAAGCAAACAAAATTTAGATAAAAAAATATCTTATTGACATAACAGTTAAAAGCAGTATCTGATGGTATTGATACGCCTGTCTCTAAACCCGCCACTACCTTGGTCCTAAGGACATCTTTTTATTAGGACGCCAAAACAATCTATGTCACCCGAACTATTTTTCGACTATGAAAACACTTTGTAGTTCGATTAATCATACATAATAATGCTTATAATTTATTGACAAAAAAGAAAAAATAGAATGAGTAGAATTATATAAAAAAAAATCCTAACATAATTGAACTTTAAATGAAAGCATTATAATCCAAGCATAAATTAACTCGACTTTTCTTTAACTGCATCAGCGATAATGAGGGCAAACATGTAACAATATATTAAGAAAGTAATAAGTAAATTAGGTTCGATCAAACATGTTGGGTCCCATTATCACTGATGAATAATATAAATATTAGGGTAAAACATAAAATTAGCACTCACCAAACGTATATGTAATCGAGTTCCAGAAGGCCTTCAGAATTTCGAGGTATACGAGGATGTTGTCGATGTATTATTTTCTGGAATTATTGCTAAGAAAAATCATTAATTTGCTTGGGCTAATTCTGTTCCACTTAATGCTTTCACTTTAAGTTTTTTACAAAACGGTACTATAATTTACATATGTTTTCAGACTTATCCTAATATTAAATTAATTTTAAAACTAAAAATGAAAATTCACAATTTAAAGGAGAACAAAATTTTTAACATTTTAGGTTTCAATATTACTCATTAGGAAAGAAATTTAACAACTAGAATTTCTAGAAACAATAACATAATTGAATACAAAAATAATTTTATTACAATATTAAGTAAATTTAAGAAGGTTTTTAATATAAAAGAAGGTGAATGATACCGTTATTTCGGGTAACCAAAACCGTTATTCCATTTTACTCCCGCACCGAGGTACAGCCTCTTCTACCTTAGAGTTACTGGATGAAAATTAGATAATTTGCTGGGCTTCTTATCAGCAAGTCCAGAGTACAACCAAAGAAAATTTCCGTCCTTATGCCAAACAATTAATATTTCCTGCACTCAACTTCTTCTCAATGTCCAATAAACATCCACCAGATGAGATTATAAAAAACTTATATCCAAAAACTTTTATCACTTCACTTTTTTTTAAAATAAATTTAATATCGCTGAATTACAAATTTCTTGACCCTTCTATATTCAAGGTCTCAATCAAAATGAACGAGTTGTTCTATTTTTCTTACTAAGGAAATCTCTCTTAACAATCAGAAAAAGGGTGGAATGGGAAAACACGTATAATTAAACTTTAGTGCTTGTTTAAGCTCTTGACAATCAGATAAATATAAAACATGATTGCCAATACAACCAATATACATGTTTGTACTGTACTAAGTAGATTTCCTCCGCCAAATGTTAGTACATTTACATTCGCATTATAAAGAAAATTAATATTATGAAAATCTTTTCATATTTACTGTACGAAAAAAAAAAAAAAATCATATAGGATCTAGTAAATATGTATTTATGTTGGTTCGCTTATGACCTTGTAAACATTTGATTAGCTACATGTTCCTGTGTTATAGCAACATGCTGACACGATCGAGTATAAAGCTTTTGTATAAACAAACAGTTTATGTTTATTCTAACATATAAGAAAGAGTTCCACAGTGATTCAAATGACCAAAACGAGTGTCAAAATATATAACTAAAATTATTTCCGTAAACCGTACACTACACAATAACATTATTTTTGTTTTGTTCGTTGTTTGTCGTTGTTCATATTTGAGTTGTCAAATATCAATAGAAAGTGTTCGGAAATTTGTAATATGCTCACTGAACGTACTTATGACAAAGCTGTATTTCAAGTTTTAATTAATATTAACAATTTGTGAATTTATTGAGCAATAATTAATTGACATCTCATATGAATTATTGCGACCAATTATGCTGTTTATTGGGATTTACTCAATATAAGTGCAAGTCTGAACATAGTTTAAGTTCCGTTTCGGAGTCAAATTCGTTCGTTAATTGCAAACAAAGTAAAAACAAATATATATACATAGACATGTGCATGTGTTTAATTTCAGTTAAACTCTTTATTGTCCGCACTATCTTATGTGCCACTGTTCGAACTTGTACCACGTATATAACAATAACTACAACAATAATCACTAGACCTCTAAAACTGCGACTGTTTTCCTCGAACAAAGAGTTTTTTCTTCACACGCAACTTCTCACAAGGCTGACTGAATACTTACTGACTGCTGTCTGCTATGTATCGCTTTTTTATATGGTCCCGCAATATCAGTATGAATAACGTTATTGAAGAAGAACGTTCGCGGTTTCGCATTCTTGAGAATTCTATAGAGACTGTTTGTCGTTTGTGCACTTTGTTTTCATTGCTTGTTGTTGCGTTCGCTTACTTGTCTATCCCCTTCTCTTTCATATCGATGTTGATGCTATGTTTGTAACATGTTCGCAGTATTTGTTGGTAGTATTATTAATCATCATGTTCATTGTATTCGTTAGAGTTAGTGTGTTTGTTAGTACTTTAATGTTAAACGATGATATACCGATAATCACTTTTCGTAACGGTATTTAATTCAGTTCGTGTGATCCTTGACTTTCTAATCTTGAGATCAATCATCTCGTCGTTAAGCAACTCTTTATAAATTGGTAATTACAATCATTCAGTCCGGATTACACTCTTATTGTGTCTATTAATTTTAGCACTGAGTGCCAGAATCTACTGTTAATCGTCGACTTAGATTCGATAAATTTTTCTTGACAATTTTATTTATTCTCAGAGATTCAGAAGGCGACTAATTGGAAGTTTTCTTTGTTTAAGATATTTAAGCTTTGATTAGAGCCACGGTCTCTTGTCTAATAAGTTAACAAACTGCATGCGGGTCTAAAGTATCTGAAGAAAATCTCTCGTGTCATTACATTGAGGAGTGTACTATCTACATTTGATTAACAAATAAGTAACCTATTTCCGCATCATTAAGAGCTCGTCTATTTATAGCGTGCCCTAAAGATAGTTGAAATATAAGGATTCCTAACTGTGCCCTATAACTGTTAATTAGATTCTAGTGTGAAAATAAGATCATCTATATATTTTGTGAAAGCTACAATTTTTACAAGAATAGTCTATTTGAGTTCACTTTAAAGTTCAATCACGAAACATGCATGCATGCCGCATTTCTCTTAGCGATTTGACGGTAGTTGTTGTGAACTGGGCACCGAGATCGGGCGATTTAACAGTGCTACAATTTTTATTGGGCGGTTTTCACAGCGGTCCTCAAATTCAGACTGGTTTCTGCGTAAGACTCATAGAAAATTATGACAAGCAGTCTATCCACAGTATTGAATTTAACGATAGTATAATCCGCAGATAACATCATTAGTAGGTTTTTTAAACGAATAAAAATTTTCGCTGTCATCACACATAAACTTTAATTTAAAGACAGGAGGCGCTATAGAAGAATGTTATAAACTTTGTATTAAATAACACACTATCCCTGAGTGTAACAGTCCTTCGCCAGGAATTTCTTTTTTAATTTAGATCAAGTAAACATGCCATAAAATAAATATTACTTGATTTGATTGATTGATTAGAGTGGCAGTTTTAAGTAACCGAACATCATAATTTTTTATGGTTTTTGTATACAAATAGTCCTCGACTTATAACTATTCGCACTGACGATTCTTTTTCCTAGAAAATGCTTAAAGGAAACAAATATGTTGTTGCGATGAGATAAATTAAAAAAAAAAAGACACAAAGTAAAAAACTTCAATTTACATACATACTTCAGAACAAATAATACCAGTGATGCCAACTCTTAGAGCACCAAACGCGTGAATAAAAATGAAAAACGGGCTAAAAAGGGCCAAATTGAAAAAATTACGTTTTTAGTACAAAACAATTTCATTTTTTTCAAAAAAGCGAAAAAGGGGGCTAAAATTAAAAAGTCTTTTCAGATAAAGAAACCATAATTTTTAAACAAAACAATTTATTAATAGATATTATTGCTCTTGAGATCATTTTACATTCAATAGAATTAAGATACTAGATTAGTTTCAAATAGAATTTACATTACAGTCTTTCAAAGTTGGTCATTGTTACATACGATTTGTACTTCTTGGTCATCCTCTTCTTCATTCATAAATCACTTTATATATGGTATTGAGACTTGTCTCTGTCAGGTGTTCTATGGAAGCAAATGGTGAATGAATTGCAGTATATAACGACAGCGCAGCCTGACATTTCTTTTCCACCTAATTATTATGTAAACACAATTTTAAACTTTCAGCAAAGCTTGTGTTTCTCGGTACTTTTGGCAATTCTATGTAAATGTCAAAGAAGAAATCAAGAAATAGAAGAAGAAAATTCTGCCACATTGGCTTACAATTCGACATTGCCAGAGAAACATAAGATAATATTGCCCTACAGAGTTAAAGGAAAAACGGGCTAATAGGGCTAAACAAAAATACTGAAAAGCGCTGAAATTGCGCGTTTTTTAGTTTAGGGCTAAACATTTTTTTTCGCGTTAAAGGTACTTCAAAAAGGGCTAAATCTAGCCCGAAAAGGGCTAAGTTGGCATCACTGAATAATACATAACATTCAGCGTTGCCACGATCAAAAAAATTTTATAACCAAAATTAAATAAAAAATAACCAAATAAGCAAAAAAAAAAATAACCAAAAAATTTTTTTTATGTAAATGCATTTGTTTTTAACAAATTTAAGGTTTAATACAAAAATTTTATTTTTTCTGTGTAGTTAAACTAAAAATCGTTGACTTAATATAAAAAAGGGCTAACTCAGATTTTTTTAAAATAGCGTTTTTAGTTTATTGTGGGGGACAAATGTCAGATGCACTCTGCCTCAAAATTTTAGATTGATACAATTGCAAATATCAGATTTATAACGATTTTTAAACAAAGCCTAATTCATGACAATGAATTTTTGAAAGAAAAAGTCCTAACTAATTTTTATTTCGTTCTGAAATTATAGTCGTAACTGAAGTTGTGCGTTTATATTTCCCAAATAAGAAATTCACTTTAGCGGAAAAAAATGCTTACAAATTTCAGCGGCATGACGAGTTCTTAAAAACGACGGCTATAAATCAATTGACAAGTTTCTCTGTTTTTGACAAGCAGGAAAAATGATATACTAACAAAACGGTACTAACATTAAAAAGTTTAATAATGCAATAAAAATTATGGAAATAAACGAAAATTATGACTCTGATTCGGAGAATACTAATGGTATCCGAACAAGGAAAAATATTGCAAGAAAGTCCGGACGGACATATAACGTAAATGGAAAAAAAAGAAAGCCAGTCCTTCAATATTTTAGCATATCAAATAAATAACGCTCACTTAAGTCTCTTAGAAAACTATTAACTACTACTCTCTACTCTAACATAGATCAAAGTCAGCGATGAAAGATATACCCTCTAATTAACTTTATAAGAAGAAAATAGCAATCACTAAAAAGAAATGGGACAACCAACAGAACAGGACTTAAAATGTTTTTATATATATTGTCATCTTTTTTAAGATAATTTGTCTTATAAGAACTTATTTTTTATTATTTACGTTTGACTTAATCCTCTTAATTTCATGAATTACTACCGTTCATTATTTAAACCTGAATTGTTATAATATATTTCACTTTCAACTCAGTTTAAAAAAGGCCTAACTTAATTTTTCTTTTTCAAAAACTTCATTAAAACAAAAATTAAAAATTTTTTAAATGAGAAGTAAAATATGTTGCTGTTTGTTATTAAAACAGCAACTGTAAAATAACAAAAAATCGAGCTAGACATTTCTTATATTAAGCCATCGAAATAATAAATTAAGGTTTTTATTTATTTGAACGTAGTAAAAACGCTTAAAGATATAAAACGCTTTGCTAATAATTGCAAAGCTTGTAATGCAAATTTTCAAATAATATTAACGATAATAAAAAAAATAACCAAAATGAAGAAAAAATACACATTTACACATTAGAAAAAAAAAAAAAATAACCAAATTTGGTTAAAAATAACCAAAACGGCAACGCTGATAACATTAGCTAAGTCCGAATTTTTTCTTTGACTGTACTCTTAGTGGTCTAACGTAGACGGGTTTTGCACGTTGAAATTTGTTTCGAAATAAATGTGGGAAACTTTTTTGCATTTTCTTTTAAAATTTCTTTCGCTTTTGGACGTAAAAAATTAATTTCAGAAATTTTGTTTTCTTTTATCGCGTCGTTCTGCTGTTTTTAACAGTTGGAACTTTGTATGGCATTGTGATTTAGTTTCAAATACAAGACATGAACATTATCAGCCCAATCATGAATAAAAATTCCGTATGAAATTTCTCTCTTTTCCCTTCTCTCCTATTATGAATAATAATTCCGCGTGAAATTTTTTACTCTTTCTTTTTCTCTGTTTTAATCCCATTTTTATCAACCGTGTGAAGAGAGAAATATTAAAAAGGGAAAAAAGTAGGTATTCTCAATGTATTTTTGTTTGTATTTTCCCCTAAAAAAATTCACTTAGAAAATACAAGGGAGTTTGATTAAAAATTTAAGTAAATTTTTATACAACTAAATTTAAATAAATAGACAATATTTAAATGTTCCTGTAGGTCTAAAACGACTATTAAAACTCAAGTTCAACACTTGGTTACATTAATCTGTAAGCACTTTTCTCAAAGTCGATTTGTCTAAAGACGCACTCATTTTTATTTAGCGGCAATTCAAGAAGATTATATTCATCCCTTAATTGCATTCTGGAAATACATTGGCTTGTTTTGTTGTTGCTTTTCTAAACCTCGAATTTCCTCTACCAGGACACCACATGATGGCCACTATTCATTATTTTACTTGTATTATATTTAACCCTTTTCAAATTGTATTAATTTTATTTAACTTTAATTTTTATCTTTATTGTCACAAATTGTCAATAATTTAACATCGCAATAAGAAACGCAGCTGACTTTAAAATTCGATTATTGCCACTTTCTTTCGACTTTTACTCCAGCGGATGAATTTGTAATTAGAGGATTTCTTTTCTCGAGAAAACGTTTTCCGTGAGAAGAAGAATTAATTTCCTTGAGAATATTCGTGATTAGGGCTGTATATGAATATTATATTTGTTTATTATTATATTATACATAAAAATATATTATATATTTATGTGTTATTATTTTTATTTTTCCAACCTTTTTTAATTAATTGTTGGCGCTAAAAATTTTTTTTTACGTTTTTCCCCTCTCTCCTTTGTTTCGAAACAAATTTCAACGTGCAAAAGGCGTCATAATGATTATTTTGAATTCTAGGCTGTGCTCTTAAATATCTCTTTCTTTCTTTCTTTTTTTTTAATGTAAAATAAGCCAAAGTGCAGCGTTAGTCTTTATTCACTGCATCAAACATTTTTTAATTACACTGTTGGCATTCGTTGGCACTTTTAGATTTTTTCCACCTTTTATATGAGGTTTTGTATAGCTCGTTTAATTTCGGACTAAAAAATTGCCCATGTTCTGGAAAACGCATATCGCTAAGTGGTATCGTTTTCAAATCGCTAGGGTATACTGAAGCGATCTGGTCTTTTTTATTTAAACTGTACCTTAAATTTACAATAAAATTATGCACAATTTAAATTTAATACGTTTTCTTTTTATTTCAATGAAAACTTTTAGCATTTTTGACGATTCAAATTAAAAATATTGAGTAAAAAAGTTTATTTAGAGTTTGTTTATTGTTTGTATCATTTGTTTACTTATTAACTGGCGATTTATGCAAACAGCTGATCAGATTGATGTTCGAAAAAAATTTAAAGTACACTAGAGCCACGACTTGCGTCGTTAATGGGGACCGGAGAAACGCGACGCAAATCGAAACGATGCAAATTGAATCACTTTTTTCTATATAAACGCACTAAAATTTAATTTGTTGGGGAAAATATTCAAAACAAAGCAAAAAATTTTGTATTTTTGATAAAAACAAGTATGAATACATTTTTATTTACTTCAACAAATGTTTATATTTAATTATTATAAAGAGATAACAAAACAGCAAATGGGAAATTAATTGCAAAGCTTTATAGCCTTAGAAATATTGGCGACTGTTAATTTGTTTTTTTCTAATGTATCATCTCCTGTTATGACAGGAAACATGCTGAATATCAATGGTTAATAAATTTTCATTATCAAGCTCCTCATCGTGAGACAAGCAAAAATTCATTAATATCATCACTACACACTACAAATGCCTAAAATGGACAATGCTGCAGTAAAAATGTAACCGTTTTTAGCGACGCAAATCGAAATCACAACGATGCAAATAGAATCGACGTAAATCGGGGTCAAAACGGCGCAACTCGAACCGACACAACTTGAAATTGCAACGACTCAAATCGAATTTGTCCAGTTTTAAAAAGCGACGCAAATCGCAAATAGTGTATAAAGTACTTTAAAACGTTTATGAGAGCAAATAAATCATACAGAATTTTATTTTAAACCGGCTACCCGTATTAAAAATTACCAATTATTCGTGAGTTCTTATAAGCAGCATCCCTAATTGAAAAGAAGCATTTGACACAATTTTTATGACAACTCGCAAATAAAATACTTAAATTATATATAAATTTAGCATGATCTGGATTGTCCAATGGATTGGAAATACCCCTAGTGTTTTTTCATTAACTTTTCTTTTGCTTTTTGATTTTTTAAAGCTAATATTGCGTGCAAATACGCTGGAAGCATTTTAAATTTGTTTATGTTTTGTTATGATAAAACATATTTTTTCATTGTTCGAATGCAACTTCGAAAAATGCAAAACGCCAGCAAATAGCTTCGTTTTCAGAACAGGCTGTCATGCGTTTTCCAGAATATGGAACTATATATATATCGAATTTATAATATTTTAATTGTTGAGACGTTGTAAACTTGTCTCTACTTCTGCTATAAACAAAAAATTCTTTAACACGGAAACGTTATCATTCGCCGAATCGATAATACTATGTTCAGGCAGGCACTTTTATTGAGTTAATATTCGTTCATTTGTGTACAAAATTATATGTGTTCAGACACATAATATACGCAATTTTTTTGACAGCTAGTAAACAAAACAATATTGTGTTTATTTTGATAGCGAAAATTAGTTAAAAAAGTTTGTGAAAAAATGGAAAACAACTCAATGTTGGTAAAGATCTTGCTAGTGTGTAACAGGAACGTCGAGCTGTTGCGTTCCAAAGTGGCTTCTCTCACAAGGATGAGAAAGGAAAATTTGGTATTTCTGAAAAGTTTGCAGCAAAGAAAGCGCACCATTTTTTTGTTTTATTTGTTTATCGTTGTTGACATTTTAGTTGTCAAATATCGATTGAAAGTGTTCTGAAAATAGTAATATGCTACCCGAAGATACTTTTGACAGTGCTGTATTTGGAATTTTTCTCATTATTATAATAATTTACGTATTAACTGAGCAATAATTAATTGAAATTCTATATGAAATATTGATCTCAATAATGGCGAAAAAATGCGATTTACGCAATAAAAGTACCTGTCTGAACATAGTAAAACGCTACTTCAAACTTGTTTCTTTTCGCTTTAAGTTCAATTTTCGCATAGTACTATGTTCACGTATGCACCTATATTGCGTAAATCGCAATTAACGCCAAAATTGAACTCAATATTTCATACAAAATCTCAATTAATTTTTGCTCAATTAAATGATAATTGTTATAATATTCAGTAAAACTTTAAATACAGCACTGCCATAAGTCTGTTGTTTAGTGAGCATATTCTAAGTAACCGAGCACTTCCTGTTGGTATTTGACAACTCAAATATCAACAACGATAAGCAAAAACAAAAACAATGTTATTGACTCAACCAGCTTTCAAATGAATATTGATTAAGCTGAATATTGCGTAAATTTATTATACCTGAATGATTAAAATTTTTTATATAATTTTGTGTCGAGGGATGTTCCCATGTCCATGATTATGAAACTGTATATAAAGTTTAAGAAGTAATACCTAATGAAGTTAGACTGCGGAGTGATAGATATTAAACCTATTATTAATAATGAATTATATTAGTACGGCATTTCAACAAATTCTCAAAAGATGTCTTATAGATTTGATATGAGAACTCAGATATCCTACTGTATCTTGTACGACCATAAACATTTGGAGCAATACTATTTTAGCTGACCTTGAGCCTGTTCCTACTTATTGGCTCACAAACAGTTCACATCCATACAGTAAAGTGGGGATGAGATATGTCTTCCCGAGCAGCTTACGAATAATAAACGGAATAAAATATTGCGGTGTCAAAGGCAACATGGCAACCGCTTTACCACAGATAGCATTTATATGGTTAAGACTGTTGTTAAAGATAACTCCTAGATTCTTAACACGTACAGTCTCAATAGTAGTATAATTAATCTGTAATTGTGTTAGCTGTGCCGTATAGTTTACCTTGCCTATTATCAAAGCTTTTGAGGCAAAGACCATTAATCGACGCCCAGTGAAACACATTATGCTGATCACAATTTATCTTCCGTATACAATTTGTAATATCAGACGGCAAGCAACTAATGTATAACTGAACATTTGTACATTGCAAGACTTCAACTTAGTTGGGAGATCATTAGAATAAATTGGAGTGTAAAAGAGGACCAAGAATCGAGCGCTATGGATATTAAAAAATTGTTTAAATAGTACCATCATGATATACAAATTGACTTCTACTCCGTCTCTCTCCGTACGACGAGGTTAGCATGACATCAGTATTCGAAAAATGGCACATGTGTTTTAACTGTTGGCAAAGAATAATATGATTAACGGTGTCAAATGCCTTAGAATGATCAAGTAAAACCAAAAATGATGTCATATTGTTATCCGTACTTAATCGCAACTCTTCCGAAAGATCAATGAGCGCAGAAATGCAGCTGTCTTAGGTCTGAAACCACATCGCCTCTCAGAAAGCACGCCATTGCCATACAAATATTGGGTCATCTGCTTGTAAAATAATTTCTCGAGAATTTTGGATAGGTTAGGATAGAGGACGTGTACCTGTCAAACAAGACCCATTATACAACGGCCTAAAGGAGGGAAAGGATGAAAGGAGGGTATGTAGGAGGAAGGGGAAGTGGGAAACGGAGGAATCACACAGACCAGACACAACAGAAAGGGTGGGAGAGCGCAACTACACCGATGAAGTCCTAGCACCTCTCAACCAGCCTTTGTCATTAATGAATCTGTGGATAGCCTTGATGTCGATTCAAGACACTAAACATGCCCTGCAATAGACCGGCTGGGATCTGTTCCAAATCCTCGTCAGCGACCTAATTTCGCAGTGCCCCGTGAGAAAACCGACAAACAACCTTAAGCTACCCTTATTCAAACCCAGCAACCAACCTGTTCTCCTACTGTCCACAGCAGGCCATAGACACCAAGAGACAAAAGAACCCGATCCGTTCCCCCAGCGCTTCTGTTCCTTGTCCATGCCCCATCCATTGATGAGGCCATAGAGGTGGCAGACTGGGGGATCAGGACCAACTATCAAATCGTCCCCTGAAAGCGAACCTAGCCAAGCGAGGGCATCCGCCGTCTAATTGCCTAGTATTCCACTATGACCCGGAACCCAGCATAGATTGGTACGGTGAAGAACTTGGACTAGGTAATTACTCGGGTGTAATTAATTTTTTGTATTTTGTCGACAATATTCTTAACCCAGAAACTGCAATTTAATTTCCAATAATTAGAATTCCTCAGGATTGCTTTATTAATTTAAAAAAATGAACAAATATTTATTTAAAAATGTATTGAATGAATTACGTTATAATTTAAATTGTAATAAATAAACAATTAACGATTTGAGCTATTGAACGATCTGGATACTATGATTATAACAGCCCATACATATATACATACATAATGGGTCTTACAACCCCTCAGTCAGGATTATGGACCCAGTTTCTCACAACACTTATGTTGGGTGTGTACATTTTATACATGATTGGTAGGACCTACAGATTAAAGTCGACTCCAAACGAAAGATTTTTGAGAAATATTTCATGGCGGTTTTATTTGCTCTAGAGTTGAGAGAGAGTCATCGAAGACTGAGGCCTCCCGTCTAATACGCCAACACACTACCTAGTAGACTACGTCCTACTAGACTTTGCCACAACAACTTTAGAATTATAGAACGTATATATGGGTAGAACATGCGTAATTTTAATTGGGTATTCCAATACCAATATCACTGGATATATTGTAAGTGTTATGGGTCGATGGCAACCAAATATTTGATTGTTATCTACCTGCAGCCTAGAATCTTGGAATAATAATTCTTTTTTATAATTTATTTGTTGTATCAGCAATAATTGAGTAAGTATTCACATTAAAATTTTAAAATAAAATAATTTAATCCTGTTCAGATAAGGGTAGCAATGTTGCGCTTTCAAATCAATTTGACCACAACACTGTCAGATGTAGCGAGCTAAAGGATGTCGGTGAAATATAAGCTTTCTCGGGCACTCAGAACAATTTCTTGTCGTGATTGTTGGAAAATATTTTTAAAGAAATTTATTTACTTAGGAATACGAGATAACGTTAGTTTTATCGATTACTCATGGATTGAAGAATCATAATTCTTCTACACCTTTTCAATTAAGTGTTCTTCCATCGCACCAGATGCACATGGCCAGCTACAGTAGCACGGTGCAGAATTAAATAAATTTTATTTTATCTGATTGTCTTTTAATTCTAAAAAAATAAAAACAAATTTTCAATATCTTTATAGTATTTGGTGGATCTGAAGAATCGAAATTCAAGAATTATTATAGCCGATATTCATAATAAATATGCGCAGATGGCATTATGTGAAGCCTATAAACTGGAGGTAGGTAAACAATTTAAAATGCTTGATTTAAGGAATTTTATTGAATTTGAATGTTTAACAGATGACAGCTTTTCATGGTTACGTATGGTTCTTGCCTTCGTGGTTGTCTAAGGATTGGAGTACAATCAGCGCTGAGGGACATCATAGTTGTACGAGTCAAGAATTGGAGCAGGTAGAATATTTATCATTTAGTATTAAATGGTTGTAGTATTAACATGGAAATATTTTTTCCATTTAACTAAGGCTTTTGAAGGTCATTTTAGCATCATGCATACGCCTTTTGGAAACAACGAAACGATTATGCAGGAAAACATAACAATTGCAAAGTGGCTGGATTCATACAGCTCAAGTGTAAAGAGCGTCTCAAAGTATACGGCATTTGCATATGACGCTGTGTGGGCTTATGCGTTAGCAGCTGATAAACTATTGCATGAAAACAAGGACTCCGTTGAGAATTTGCGTTCAAAAAATGTCGTAAATCGTTTCTCCGATCTTATTTGGGAAACAGATTTTGTAGGACTTTCCGGCAAAGTTCAATTTGGACAAGGTGGTTCGCGTATAACAGAGCTAATAATACGGCAGTGGCGTAAACGGCAATCGGTTGAAGTGGGCAAATATATACCACGGCTGGTTGGCAAAGGACGTGATTTACGTACAAACGGTGGAAATCTGATGTTGAACGAGAGTGCAATTGTATGGTTTTTTAGTAGTAAACCACCAGAAGATGGAAGGTTCGATTGTAGTTTTTCGGCCTTGGCCAGGTTCCTAAATACGGAATGTAAGAATGCAACCGTAGCATTTACCGCTCTTCTTTGTATGACTGCCGTAGTAGTTATCTCATTGATTTCTTTCTTTTTCTGGAAAAAACGCTACGATAATAAACTTAAGCGTTCCGCTAAGATAATGAAAAATTTTGGCATTGATCTTCTGTCACCGTCACGCAGTACAGCAAATACTTTGGACAAGTGGGAAATACCGAAAGAAAATGTTGTGGTCAATAGACGTTTGGGAGAAGGTGCTTTTGGCACCGTTTACGGTGGTGAGGCACAAATAGGAGCTGAGGCTTGGACTGCAGTGGCTGTTAAGACGCTTAAAAGTGGTGCATCTACTGAAGACCGCTTAGATTTCTTGTCTGAGGCGGAGGCGATGAAACGATTCGATCATAAAAACATAGTTAAACTCTTGGGTGTGTGCTTGCAGTCAGAGCCAATTTACACGATCATGGAATTTATGCTTTACGGCGATTTAAAGACATATTTGTTAGCTCGTCGGCATTTAGTAAACGAAAAAGTCAGTGATGATTCGGATATTTCATCGAAACGGCTAACGATGTATGCCTTGGATGTTTCTCGAGGATTGGCATATTTGGCGCAACAAAAATATGTACATCGAGATATTGCTTGTCGCAATTGTTTGGTGAATGCTCAGAGGGTTGTAAAGTTGGGTGATTTTGGTATGGCTCGTCCCACATACGAAAGTGACTACTATCGTTTCAATCGAAAAGGTATGCTGCCAGTTCGTTGGATGGCACCCGAATCACTTGCTTTGGGCATGTTTACACCGGCGTCAGATGTTTGGGCATTCGGTGTTGTACTGTTTGAAATCATAACGTTCGGGTCATTTCCCTATCAAGGTCTAACTAACAATCAGGTTTTGGAATACGTAAAAAATGGCAACACTCTCACCGTTCCGGCTGGTTTAAAACCACACTTGGAAGGTCTCATTAAAGCTTGTTGGAATCAGGATTCCAAAAAACGCCCGACTGCTTCCGAAATAGTAGAGTACATTTCGAAGTATCCCAATCTGCTTACGGCTTGCTTAGATTTTCCTAGTGCTTCCGTCGAAATGGCTGAAACCGAAAGTGATGCACTAGAGCTATTACCAAAATCGCGGAAATGTTCACCCTTGAAGAATGAGTCTGTGTTGGATGTTGTAGCTCAAACTTCTAAAGCTGACAACTTTGAACGATTTAATAATTTCTTAAACAAAGACGATAGCACTACCGAAACGAATATCGAAATGCCGACACATATTGCCAATGACATCTCCATCGATCCAACAGATACATCGCCGATCACACCAGACGGCTATAGCATTATGTCACCTTTGCTAACACATCATGTTGAGACGCCGCCCGATGCCCATCAACAGACGCCATTCTAGCATAAAGGCACTTGCCATGTTTTTTATATTTTTATTATTAATAAACCACAAAGTTACTTTTTATACCTCGTAATTCTATTATGCATATTAAATTATATTATTTATTAAATTTCTACATTTTTATTGTTAATTTTAAGAACAAAAACAATGATACACCTCGCGAATTGAGTTGTATTAAAACTTTCTGTTTTTTTTTTTTCGAAATATCACTGAATTTCGAATATTTTTGCATTTGAGTAAAATCTTTAGATACTTACGGATGGTTAAATATATGTATATGAGAAGCATGGGCCCTCTTTTAACGCTATTTACAGTGATTCGTTAAATTGTTTTTAAAATTTCTAAAATTGTACTTAAATAATGACATTGATTCGAAACACTTTTTAAATGTTGTTAGACTAGAGACATTTAGATCGCTAAAAGAAATTGTTTTTTGATAAAATTTGAGATGTTTATCGATAACGATCGAGCAAAAGAATCTCATTTCAATTACTAAATTCAGTGAAAAATTTTCAAAAAATGTTTACTAAATTATGTGCATTTTTCAATTGATAATAATACAAATACAATGTAATGTAATTGTAACTGTTGCATATCAATAATTCCTTATTTATTTTATATTTTTATTTATAAAATCTCTGTAATATAATTAATTTATTATAACATGCATATAGTGCATGTTTAAAAACTTATTTAGACTGTAAACAAAAGACTAATTTAAATGTTTATAAATAAACTCTTATAAATTCTAATTTAAAATTATTTTTGCTCATACATTACCATTGTATATCAAAGTAAAAATAAAATAAAGACAAAAGAATATTAAATCAATTTGGAATGATTTGTGATAATTTTTTATAAAAAATATCCTGAAATATTTCTTGGCTGGTATAAAGGTTTTCGCGTAACTTATTATCAATTATGGAGAGGCAAGGGTTTGGTAAAGAACGGAATTTATTCCATCGGGTATGGTCTTAATCGTAAATATAGACTAGGTCTTCAATTGAAAAATCCAAGATATCAACTGAGGAAACATTTTTGCAGTTTCCATTTACAATCACATTCGATTTTTCATAAAAACCTCTAGATATTTCTTTCCATTCAGACTCTACTTCAGGCATCTTTAAGTAAACAAAGCATTTCAGAATCTTCGCAAAGAAAAGTGCCAAAAAGAAGCCTGACCCTGCGGAAGCCTTACTGGAAATTGACGCAAAAAGATTTGCGTGTGATGAAAATCCGAAATCTATCACTATAAATGATTCATGCACTGTCAAATTAGACAGGATGAGCAAATGCCAGCGGCTGAGGATACTTTATTTGAAGGACAGATGATGGGTACCCTGCACCGAAACCCTCTCAAAATAAATGTTGAAACATCAATTACATTAAGCAGTAATAGCGCAACACCAGTGGGTAATAATGTCAGCAACATTTCGCTTCGTTCACTGACGATACTGCGGTAAATCTTAGGACAAACTATAAACTACCAACCCAAATTACCAGTAACTACACCACAGCAGGCGATACCGATAGTTAGACATTGTATATTGAGATTTCAAAGACCCATTTTTTTCACAGATTTCTCAAATTATCTTTAAGTAATGTTAGATAGCTAATGTTAATAGTAGTCGCCGTAGTCTAATAGGTATTACATACATACATAATTGGTTATTACAACCCTTCAGTCAGAGTTATGGCGGGACCACAGTTTAAAGTCGACTCCGAACAACAGATTTTTGAGAATCTTTTCATAGCAATTTTATTTACTCTAAGAGTTTTTGCAAGAAATCTGCTAAGAGGAAATCGCCGAAGAAATAATAAGCCAACACAATACCTAATTTGTACACTTTCTCAAACCTTTGCTTAACTTCAATTGTAAAATTTTTTCTTTATTGCAATTAGGATTGCGTCTATCACCCGACCGGGGAACTTTTAAAAGGCGATTATGACGAGCCTGAAGAGTGATTGAGAACGCTTTTGAATTCCACGATGGCAGTTATTGTCCGCCTGATTATGTTGACCGCTTTGAAGGACACGAAATTGTGAACGGACCGTGGTTGAGTGAAGTTTCGACACCGTTGCAAAATCATGGCAGAATGCTTACAATGATGCAACAAAAAATGTTTTCACTGTAAGAGGCAAACTAAAGGACTATCAAACAAACAAACAAATTTTTTTGTTAACACGTTTATTTAAGAACATAAAAATAAAATTCCATGAATTCATAACAAAAAAACAACGATTTTTGTACTTTAAATATTGAAATATTTTACAGGTGAAAACAAAAATAAATTCAGTTAATTGCAATTAATTAAATTAAAAACAATTCCTATATCAAAGAGCTAAAAAAATTATATATATATAAAAGAATTAATTGGCATTATGGACATACGTCAAAAGCTCAATCCTAAACCGATTCAGCACTTTCTCCGGCTTTTTTTGCAGGCATTCATCCAGGATTTGTAAAAATGGACTGTTTTTAGATTTTGGTTTCTCCACTTTTGCAGCAATAGCGGTTTCTATTGTTCCACACAATTTTTCGAATCGTTCTCGCGATTCATTACCCAAGCGCTGTCGTTTTGGGGAATTATTGCTACTCCCTCTTTCCTAAAAACCTACACAATGCACTGCATGAGTAGGATCTTTAGGAACTACTAACTAGGCGAATTACTTTTGAAATTATCAGCAATCATCTTACTCATCTCGAACAGCTCCGGAGAAATATCCGAATGCACACCACGCACTACTACTCTGGGGCCCAGCTTGTCATTGACCGACAGTTCCAGGTCAACTTCTTCAAACTTCTTATTGAGAGCTATCTTTAGCCTCTTTGCAACTCACAGAATGCGAATTACAGCTCCGCCATTGCGCAGTGGCCTCTCATCGTAGACCCTGACCACGAGAGTAGGTCCGACATGCATGACTACTTCCTTCACTGTCGCACCTCCTTTAACAAGAAAACAACGGACCACGTTTCTATCGGCTACGGCACAGAAACGGGTCCAACAGTAGGAACCGCAGAGACAGGCGCAGGCTTAACACCCGACGCCCGCGAGACGACACCCGAAGAAAAACCTGGCGACTGCAAACCGTCCACTCGCCCCTTCAACCGCTCGTTCTCTCCCAGGAGCTACATGACAAGCTCTTCGTACTTGCCTGTCTGCTCCACCACTCTTCTGGTAACGTCAGAACCTAAACCGGCACCAAACACCACATCATAAAATGCGTCAGTCACATCCCGCCATTTCGTGGTCGTCACCCACAGAGCCAGCAGCAGAAGCCGAAGCCCCAACAACACGGCGCCGAGTACGACTCTCCCTACTTCCTGGAACAACAGGGCCAGCAGTAGCAACAAAAGCAGCAGAAGAAGACTCATCGGTCCTATATCTTTTGCTCCCCGAAACATCAACATCACCCTCTGACGCGGAGCTGCTGCCCAGCACAGTCTCAATTCACTTTCTACGCGACACTGGCAGCGAAGGTGGGCCTATTATTTCATCGGTCTGGCCCCCCGTCATGACGTCAGAAGCGTCCCTTTTCGCCTTATTACTCCCATTATCAATAATCAATCAAACGAGGAATAAATTCAAATAATAATAATTGACTATAAAGAAACAATATATTGTTAAAAATTAAATTTCAAAATCAACGGTAAGACCGTACTCACCAACGCCAAAAACCTTATCAAAATCACTGTCGGTAATATTTTAAGCCAAGACACCATACCAACCGTGCACACCACTATTCTACCCGAGTCACAATACCAATAATCCAATTGGGAAGCCAAGTCACTAACCAAATCAATTATTTCACAATTTACTCCAAACATGGAAAATTCTATTTATAGATACCGTTTCTATTTATTCCTTTCTCTTCTCTCTTTTATTTCTTTGATCAAAAATACAAAATTTTACACAAAAAATTCTGGGACAATTCCCAACAGAATTTTACAATTTATACCGCAAAATGAAGCCACTAAAAAGAACTACAAGTTAAACGCACCGTAAAACACTTTCGAAAGGTCACGAATTGAAAACACAACCGTTCACGCCAAAAGTACACAACGAATGAATGAGTTCATGCTACAATAGGATGTGGATCCATCTCATTTAATAATTTCTTTGCATTGATCCCGAAGTGACGCGAAGTTAAGCAAATTACAATTTTGTTCACCATATCGAGCTGTAGAAGACGATCGAATCACTTTCCGATAGAGATAAGCGATATTTTCAAAGCTGTGATTTAATCACGGTGACTGTAACTACACTGGTAACTACAGTGATTGAAATTGCCAAATAACAATTACTGATAATGTCGTTCTTTCAAAATTGTTACATACTCAAATTCTTTTCATTTTATTTTAAACGAGGCAGAATTATTATTAGATGATGCTGATTATTTAATTTTGTCTGTTATGCATGAACTTTCTGTGAAACTTAATTGTCAAACTTCATATAAAAAAAATTACATTAAAATTGATAACATTAATGACACCACTTTGATTTTGTTTAGTAGTCTTTTCGTAGTATGCATCTAATTGTCTCTTTCTTACGACTTAATAAAAATATTGTATTTACACTTATGCCTCTCTAATGTTTTTCCTTTGAAAAGCAAAAACTGTGATCACAATCACTGTTTTAAAGAACAGTGATTAACAAATCACGTTCACTGAGAACAACGTTCTTCAAAAATTACTGGATCGCTCATCTCTACTCTCCGATCAACAGACATTTCATCGAATAAGAGGCCATTAACAGATAAAATTCTATTGAATTTAATAGCACGCGCATATTTCTTTATTTTCTTATATTTTTGTTGTAAAAGTTTAAGTCTACTGGATATAGTGTAAATAGTTTATGATTATAAATTAATTATTAGATTTATTAAGTTCAGTTACTTAATTACTAAGGTACCTTTGGTGAGGATTATTGACATGGCTTCTTACAATTCAATTATAAAGATTCGATAAATTCACAAAATAAAATGTCTATTCCACTCTAAATTTATTTTTAATCCTATTTCTGCATCGTTTCTCTCTAAAAAGATTTTGTATTTGTACAATAAAGATTTCTTTGTTATCTCTTAGTTGTTAAAACGACATTAAAATTTTATGTTTGTCAGGTTTAAAATCTTACAAAAATATTATAAATTTAAAAATGTAAAGTTTTTACAGAATGTTGAAGCGCGCTTTGATTCCATTCTTCCCTGGCAAAGAAGTCGGTCTCCTTATAATGCTAAGGGCCATTATTACAACTTAATGTATATAATAACAACACAGTGCACGCGCGCTAATGTGAACTAATTAAAACTGGCGTTGTTATTTTATTAATTATGCCACATTTGGCGGCATAAACATTGCCATTATGTTGCCATCTTCCGTTATCAGTTCCTCTTCATTTGCGTGAGATGGAGCGTTATCGATTAACAGAAGAGCCTTTAGTGGTAAGCTTTTGAGGTATGGGCTTATCTAAACAGAATCTCTAACTGAGAAGCAATTTTATATTTTCTCAAAAACTAATTACCTGTGGCACAAATGATTGATGAAACCAGTCCTTAAAAGTTGTTGAAGTCTTCCAGGCTGATTTAGAACTTTTGTATTCAGTAGTTTTTAAAAATTCTTGAATTTTTTCCTTTCCAATTACTAAAAATTTGACTGACGCATTTGCGCAGCACAAGAATGTAATTCTCTGCTTTTCCGTCTTAACACCTGGAGCATTTTTTTAGATATTGACACATAGATTTTATCTGGTAAAAACTTCCAAAATAAGCCGGACTCATCGCCAATGTATAATTGATTATTGTACAAGCCTAATTCATCAATTTTGGACTTAAGTTTAATGTTAAAAGGGTCCACAAGTTGCGGCGTTAATTTAAGGTATCGGACACCATGTCTTCTTTAAATCCGCTGCAGCCATCCATCACTGGCATTGAATTCGTATTCATTTTCTTTCAGCTTTTTGTGCAGATCTTTAGCTTTTTCCTTCAGCATCAGTGTACTACAGGAGAGTTTTTGTTACGCATTCGGAGAAACTAACGGTATAACAATTTCTTCATTTTCGGGTGCTCTAGTTATCACATGGCCTTTCTTTTTCCTGGTCCAAAAAATATATTATTGACACACTTTAATATTGCCACTTTTTTATTTTTAATGGCGCATACTGTTGACTTCGCAACTCCGTACTGTCTTGTTAGACTAGTAACACTAGTTCCTTATAGAAGGCATCTAAAATTTTGGATTTTTTTCAAGTTTCAAAAAAAAAATTTAGAACTCATTTTATAATTTAATCCTTACACTAGACAATTTTGAAAAAACGATTTTATTAGTAACTGTTATTAGGCAATTTCAATCACTGTATATAGTTACCAGTGAATTATCAATCACTGTGATTAAATCACAGTTTTGAAAATATCGCTCATCTCTACCTCACACTTCACTTTATGTACACCTAAAACGGGGATTCCCGCAACTAATAAACTCAAAATTTAACCGTTTAAAATTAAAAAAAATTCTGTTCACATCATAGGGCTTTTTACATTTGTTCATCTTTTAGAGTATGAAGCAAAAAAAATGTTCACATTAAGCGGTGTTCACATTTTTATTATAATTTCGACGCCTCCATTCTATAACATTCTAAGTCGAAAAAGTTTGTTTTGGGTTATGAGTCAAAGTTTTCACGCGACATACGAGACTATATGTGTATTCTAAGTAGATTTTTCCCTATAACTTCCCTAGAGAACGTAGAATTTAAAAAGTTCACTTAGAATGCTATAGAATGAAGGCGTCGATATAATAATTATAAATTTAACTTCTTCAAAAATATGACAGTGCCGGATCAGTAACACTGTTTTATTAAACAAGTTTTTTTAAACACAGTGGTAATGACGGGCTTCGTTTTTGTTGTTTGTAATACATCATTTTAATATTTACTCAAATATTACCCAAAAATCAATGTTATTACTTGTTAAAACCTAAAGTACTGGTAGTTGGCATACATTCCCTTACATAAATGAAATTATATTTAATTCTTTAACTAACTTCTAAATCATAACTTAAATATTTTACTCTCCTAAAAAACTCTATTGTTTTAATTTTTAAATACATACTATTAACTTATCTGTATATACACAATGTTCTGTTCGATAATGTAATCATGTATAATAATATAATTTTAATAACATGCATTTAACCTACATTTAAAATACAATTAAACTATAATTATATCCATCATGTCAACATTTTCTATTTAATTTGCTAATTTTTCTTATATATAATCTATTCTATATCTAACCATTTATTTCTTAAAAAAAATTGAATTACTTATATACTAACCTAATATTTAAATACTAAAAACCTATAAATACAAATTGTTTGTTAAACGACTCCATAAAATGAAGCTCTTTTGTTTAATACACATACATTTAGTATTTAAGTACTTGTGTCAACCAATATAACAATGATGACCTTTTTAAAAGCTTAATATCACAGAGTACCAAATGAAGTACTATTCCTTTGTACCATCACTGATATATTACGTATTCACTATTATTATTACAAAAGAGCCAATTCAAAATAGTTCTCTCATTGAATTCTTAACTGTTATACTTGCGTTTGTTTTTATTTGTCTTGAATTTCTCTTTTGTAATAAGAAATTTTCGTAATCACTGATCATTTGTAATTACAACATGCAGTAATATTAATGTCATGCTAAGTAATTTTTTTTATTAATTTCAATTTATACTTAATTTAAGATCTTTTTTATTTTTTTTTTGCTGTTGTTTGTGAGAATTATTTTTTTATTTATTTCAATATAACCATATGTATGTTCTTAACATAATGGAAACATAAATTATTTCACTGTAATGTAGAACTTCAAGTCGCCGTGGTCTAGTGGGTAGTGTGTTGGCTTATTAGACGAAAGGCCCGGGTTCGAATCCCAGGTCAGACATCAAAATGAAAAATATTTCTTCGGCGACTTCCTCTCAGCAGATTTCTGGCAAAGACTCTGAGAGTAAAAATTGCCATGAAAAGCTTCTCAAAAATCTGTCGTTCGGAGTCGACTTTAAAATGTAGGTCCCGCCACTCATGTATAAGATTAACGCACACAACATAAGTGGTGTGAGAAGCCAGGTCGTAATCCTGACCGAAGGGTTGTAATGGCCAATTATGTACAGTGACGAGCAGAGGTGAGTGCATGTTCACAATACTGAGTTTCGTCATCCACAAAAACAAAACCATGCGAGCAAATACAAAAAAAAAAATTAATTTTAATTCTTCATTTTATTCTTAACAAATAGCAATAAAAAAACAGTAATTAATGAAATGAATTCAATGAGTTTGAATGAAAAAGCGAAAATAACCCACATAAACTCAATTTTGCACGTTTCAAGAAAATTCAAGAAACTAGCCCAATTTCAATATTTGGTCCATAGAAAGTTATTAGAAATAGCTTGATTTACGTGGTTTGAGATACTTTCTACCAAATGATCAATAAGATCTTTCGGAATTCGATGCCATTTCGCATTTATACGATCCCAAAGTTTGACAATGCCTGTTGAGGCTGTTTCGTGCTGTCCGAGCCGGATTTTCACGAATGGCCAAAAATTTTTAATCGGATTGAGGCCTGAACTTTGTGCGGATATTCCAGCTATTGAAAATTTTGTTTCCCATCCCATATCTTTACAATTTTTGCTGTGTGCTTCGGATCACCATCCTGTTGGAAAATAAATTCTTATTCGGGATAAGCACATTTGTCCATAAAATTCGGAAGATGGGCTTGCAGAATCTTTAGATAGTCTTTTTTCACATGATACCATCTACTAAATGTAGAGGGCCAACATGCCACCATATTAAGCATCCCCAAACCAAAATATTTTCATCGCTGTTTTTAACAGTTTGCTTCACATGGTTTCTTTGAACACGTTCCCTGGATCTGCGCTAGGAGTACTGCTTTCCATCTTACTGAAAGTGGTTACATTTGGACTCATCAGACTAGATAACACGTTTCCAATCACATGGAAAGCAGTACTGCTAGCGCAGATCCAGGGAACGTGTTCAAAGAAACCATGTGAAGCAAACTGTTAAAAACAGCGATGAAAATATTTTGGTTTGGGGATGCTTAATATGGTGGCATGTTGGCCCTCTACATTTAGTAGATGGTATCATGTGAAAAAAGACTATCTAAAGATTCTGCAAGCCCATCTTCCGAATTTTATGGACAAATGTGCTTATCCCGAATAAGAATTTATTTTCCAACAGGATGGTGATCCGAAGCACACAGCAAAAATTGTAAAGATATGGGATGGGAAACAAAATTTTCAATAGCTGGAATATCCGCACAAAGTTCAGGCCTCAATCCGATTAAAAATTTTTGGCCATTCGTGAAAATCCGGCTCGGACAGCACGAAACAGCCTCAACAGGCATTGTCAAACTTTGGGATCGTATAAATGCGAAATGGCATCGAATTCCGAAAGATCTTATTGATCATTTGGTAGAAAGCATCTCAAACCACATAAATCAAGCTATTTCTAATAACTTTCTATGGACCAAATATTGAAATTGGGCTAGTTTCTTGAATTTTCTTGAAACGTGCAAAATTGAGTTTATGTGGGTTATTTTCGTTTTTCCATTCAAACTCATTGAATTCATTTCATTAATTACTGTTTTTTTATTGCTATTTGTTAAGAATAAAATGAAGAATTAAAATTAATTTTTTTTTTGTATTTGCTTGCATGGTTTTGTTTTTGTGGATGACGAAACTCAGTATTGTGAACATGCACTCACCTCTGCTCGTCACTGTATGTATGTATGTAATGTAGAACTTCATAGGCGTAGGTAAGGTTTAGTCCTGTTAGGGTTTTCGTAATACATTTTCCCTAAAACGTACACAACATTTTTCCTAAACCAATAAAAATCCATTTCCTGTCTGGTAGTCCGAATAGGAGTTTATATGTCCAACGTAGTTAAGTAACTTAACATAAAATTTACCATTACCAATTACCACAGCATATTATATGTTCTATATGTTCATTTTATTTATCTTTGAAGTTGCCATATTGAAAATAATATATAATATGGCAAGTTCAAACATAAACTTACCGGTAGGATGATCCTTTTTAACGCTCACTTCTACCACATTGTCTACTTATAATAATGAAAAACAATTTATCTGCCCATTAAAATCCTCCTTTTAGTTAACGGCAAGTTGTAATAATGGCCCTAAGAGATTTCATTACGACGAAAGTTATGCTAACAAAGTATTCCTATTTCTTTTTATGTATTTCTATTTCTTTTTATGTTTGCAACTTTTTTCCTTAATTAATTCTGTACTGTAAATATAAGATTCATTCTTGTTGTGCAGAAATTCAAATAAATAAATTCAAATTCAAATTCAAAAAATTCAAACCGTTAATTTTACTGCTGTTCCGTTCTGTCAATTTGAAATTGTTCAAAAATATTTTCTACAACTCTTGTGGCCAATAAGTTCCAAGTGCTACATCATGGTCAGGTGGAATATTTTTAATGCTTTGGTACAATGGTTAATGGTACAGTATATGTTTTCGAAGCGTAAAGACTTTCTCAGCAAATAATATATAATTTACAGATTTTTGTGCCGGGAAATTTCATATCACCGGTGATCTAAAAAATAGCTTTTCTAAGTTACTAAAGATGCCATCATCGTCCAATATCAACATGGAGACTTTAATAATTCTCATCAGATCGGCCATGAGTGCAATAACGTGAGTATGTTCATAGCTAAAAATAAAGAACTTGTGAATCGGCAGTGCCTGCAATGAAACCTTTATTATATCTAAAAATTTCTTTAGATGTATAAATACCTGTCTCTTTATAGCCCATTTACACTATAGCGAAATCTAGTACTTATGAGATTTTGAGCCAAATCTAGTTGATTTTAACTAGATTTCCCATACAAAACAAAATCTACTTATTTAGTAGATTTCGGCAAAATCTACTCAAAATCTAGTAAAAATTGGAATACAACTATGTGTTTTGCCAAATAGTACTTAAAAATACAACGCTGCGCAGGAAAAAAATGACATTTCAGTTGAATAACACAACTAAACGGGTTGATATTTAAATTTGAAAAAAAAAATAGTGATATTAATAATATAAAGAAATAAATAAAAACAAAATGACCGAAGAAATTATTTCTAATAAAAGGTAATGTGATTTTTAAGTACATATATCTTATTAATATCACATGTACATATAATAAATACTCTATATTTATAGAAAGCGGACATACAAAAAAAAAAAAGTTGGAAAGTGGAGGAAGAGTCTCTACTCATAACCCTTTGGGGAGACTATATTGAAGATTTTAGAGGGTGCCGCAAAAACAGCCATATATATGAAGACATTGCAACTGGGATGAGAAGCAATGGATTTGATTTTAATTCGGAGGAAGAAAGGACCTCTAAAGCTTTGCTTTATTTAGGGCCTTCAAAATATCATTTCTCTCCTTTTCAAGTTCTACGAGGCTTTCTTGTAATTGAAATAATCACAAGCTTCCGATGCAGGAGGATGAATCTCAAAATGGCATCCATCTATTTTGAAAAAAAAAATTAAAGAAATAATTTAAAAAATTAATATAAAGTCCCTCCTTTTGTCCTTAGAATACGAAAAATATATATACCGATCGCTCCAAAACATTGTGGAAACCCAATTTGATTAAAACCGTTTACGCATTCCGCTATTTTAGTTTCATTTATAAAATTTGATGGTAAATATTCTTGTGAAAGATTTTGCCAAACTTCTTTACAAAATTCTTGTAGTATGAGGCATATTCAGAAGAAGACTTAAGACAATAAAGGCTACAGCAATACGTTTTTGAAGTGGTATACATTTTCTAAATGTTGTATCAGTTTTGTTCATGGATGTTAGCTTTAAGCATAACAACTGAAAAGTTTGGCGGCTCATTCTAAAATTTTCGATGAACATATCACTTGACATATTAGGAACATCTTCCTCCCAGAATGACCCATTACGAACCTCTATTAAAGTGTAGATTAATATTTATATATTATTAGCTATAGAAATACTTACATGTACCCATTCCATTCTACTATTTATCAATTGTGTGTAGTAATACATTTGCATTTTTTTTTGTAATCTTATATTCAACAAGTGCTGACGTTTTTTTTTTTTCGCAACAACATTATTTCTGTTTGAATCTTATTTGTTCTTGATGAAAACAATACTAAATGTCCTATATTTTTCATTTTTATTTTGTATTACACTAAATTTGGAAATATTATTATTTTCTTTTAAATTTCAGTCAGCTGTTTTTGTTATTAAAATGAAATCTTGCTACTGTCCAAATAAGTCAAGTGTAAACGATCTAGATTTTGAGGAAGATTTGAAATCTAATCTACTAGATTTCGATGTAGTGTAAATGGGCTATTACATATTTCCCAATCCGAAATCCAAAGTTTCCAATTAACTTAAATGTTTTATAATAATGGCTGTCTTCATAAACGCAGTTTGCAATGTAACTTCACAATGCCACGTGTTCATTATTGCATAGCAATGGTTTTCAGTGCGCATTATTTGTCAATTTCCTGCATGGTTTCTATTCGTGATTCTGTTATGGTCGTCTTGATTTCAATATTGTTTCATTTTTCATAAAATTACATTTTCATCCAAAGCAGAGAAATAATTGGTTATTTAGATTTTTCTTTTGTTGGGTCATAACTGGTTAACTATCTGCTTAGAATATTTTCACCACAGTTACTTTATAATGTACTAAATACCATTTGGAAAAAGAACCACAAAGAAAATAAGTTTGGGGTTAGGTTAAGTTAGAGGACGTGTACTTGTCAATTCTGACAAGTACAGTACTCGGTGGTCGAATTATCCCATTGTACTACGTCCTAGCTTCTCACACCACTTATGTTGTGTGCGTTAATTTTATGCATGAGTAGCGGGACCTACAGTTTAAAGTCGACTCCGAACGATACATTTTTTGAGAAGCATTCCAGAAGTTTGGGGTTACCATAGTGCAAATTTTTGAAACTTCACAATGTAATTTTTTTCATATAATGGAAGTTCGAAATTGGAAGTTTCTAACTTTAATATTTACAGTTATGTTCGAAAAACAGTTTCATTCCTATTGAAATAATAAAATGATCCAAAAGCCGCTGAACACACCGTGAACATCGGGATTAGTTAATACATCTTTTTAAAATGTAACGAAAATAAAGTGTTCATTTTGTAAAAGTTTTTGTGCGTTAAATAATTAAATTGAAAAAAAAAAATAGACGATGTCACCAGAAGAAGATGTATATGGAAAGCATTTGATAATGAAATCGTTCTTAACAGTAACAGCCTAAATCCTAACCTCTACGAAGTTTGGTAGACCGGTCAACCAGAAGATATAAAAAAGTAAATGAAAAATCCCGATTTGTTGAAGTGCTACTTAATGGTAACATGGTTACATATTCTTATTATTAATCCTTATTAAAGTTATTTTTTACTAAAATGTTCCCATTTTTGCTTATTCTTAAAGAAAAATGTTACTGACAATCTACTTTCGATTCTACTTTTGTGGTACATTACAATACAAATCTTTGTAAACATTTATTGGAAGCAAAAAAAAAAAAATGACAGATTTGTGGTAATTTAAATTTTTTTTTTTTATATATTAGTACAAATATGATTTAACATTTAATTTTATATACATATATAGTGAAAAAAAAAATGGAATCATGATTGAAAATAGCTACTCATAAAAGTGCGTTTGAGGCATGAGCCAGACTTTATAGCTAAAAGAGGAAAAAAAATTCAATTTGGGAAGAAATAATCTGGCGAACGCTCTACTAATTGGAAGTTTTGTTTAAATGATGGATAAAGTCTTCGGCAGTCGTAGTAGCGTTTTTGTACGTAGTGATATGATCGAATGTTATCTGACGGACCACCGACATCTGATACTCCAACGATGCAGAATACGGATGCTCTTCACAAAATATTTCTACGTCGAGAAGTGCAACAAAACGAAAGCGGTGCCTTATCTTTGATTTCTTAGACAAGGAATTGGAGGCAGATGCCAAAACAATGAGAAAACTTTTGGACTTGGAGACAGAAAAACTAGCAGCAGAGAAAGAAAAATTAGTCGAAATGAAAAAAATTCGTATCTTATTCCAGAAAGTTTTAGAAAAAAAAACTTTGTTTTTATTAATTTATAATTTAAGGCTGAATTTACCTGATAATTTAAAAAAAAATTTTTTTTGTTAATTTTTGTTTTCGCTTAAGTTTTTTAACTTAAAATGAATTTTTGTTAAATTTCGTTTTCGTTTCTTTATGAATTGAATTCATTAAAATGTAAAATAACAACTACTTCAATTTAAAAAATTTATTTTACATTAGGCCGAAAATAGTGAAGCAAATGCATTTCTTTGGGGTCTCCAATCCCTAACCATGAGGGTATTCATGCCAAATGCACGGAATCGAATTGGTATTCCCGTATGGTGATGTAATGCATATCATATGACTGCAATATCGGACAAAATTTGTTTTTACTACACGTTTCATTCATTTCGATATATTTTCCGGAAAATCAAATGATCTGTCCAATCAGTTAGGATATTAAACTGTGTGTGCCAATGCCACCATATCACAAATGTGCAAAGAAAACTTACGCGTATTCTTATAGTCTTTCATTTAGTCGTCTGTTGGGATGCGAGAATTAGACATGCGTATGTGGTGTGTTTTAATACGTTTTGAATATGGAAATAATTTGTTTTTTTATGTCATGTTAATCAAACTTTAAAATATAAAGTCTCCGCAGCATAGTAGGAAGTGTGCAGGCTTATTAAACGCGTGGCCACGGTTCAAACCCCAGGTCTGACATCTTGAACAAAATGGAATATGAAAAAATCTTTCTTCGGCGACTTTTTTTCACCAGATTTCTTGCAAAAATTTGAAAGTAAATAAAATTCACATGAAAAGGAATTATTCGGAGTCGACTTTAAACCGCTGACTCTTCGTCGTGATTTCAGTGTGAACGATAGTAGTTTCTATACTTGATTTTTCCGGAGTGCTTTAATTTCGATAAAAGTGCAAACCGTATTAATTAATATAGTTTTTTAGTGCGGTTATTTTCATATATAAAACGTAAATTCGATTGGATATTTTATCCATATCTTTTGTGTAAAGTTTTAGTTATTTGCTTTTGCTTATAACAAAAGCTAGACACACACGTTTGTCCAGGGCGCACTCAAAAGTACAACAACTCAATTCGCAGTGTTTTTTTTTTAACAAAAACAACATGTATTTTCTGTTGCACGCGCAAACACCAACAACTCTTCGGCATACTTTACTATGGACGCAACTTGTCTTCCCACCGCGATCGATTAGTTCATACACAACTTAACGCAAGACAGACTGAATTCACTCTGACTCATTGCCAGTGTCTAAATCGTCAAGTCACTTTACAAAATCGTCAAAGACAAGTTTTCATTTTTTTTTAGTTTTAATTGTCTTATTTCAAAAAAATAATCAGATTAATTCAGTCTTATTAACTATATTTATTTAAAAACATAACAATGAAATATAAAAGTTTTATAATAGTAAAAAATAATGTTCATATTGAGATCAGAATTTACAAACATATGCATATATTTTTAAAATACATACATAAAATATAAAAACTAGCTAACATATTTACCAAATACTTATTTTATGCATAAATATCTGATGATAACAATTTAAGCAAATTTGAACTCATCTTTGGGTCATTAGAGCTAGACTTTTTAAGTTTTAAATAGTCTTTTGTGTAAAGAATGTCTTCTAAGGAATCGTTTTGTAAACGAATACGCACTTGGGTTTTATTTAAATTTACCTGTCTAAATATTCTTTCAACATTTGCCGAGGAGTCAGGTAAAATCATTATATTGCGAACAAAATTTGTTAAATTTGTTTGGAAAAGCCAAAGAAGAATCAGATCGTTTTCATTTCGATATTTTTATCCAAAATTCTGAAAAGTTTGTCTCTTTTCCTTCAAAAATAGTTTTAAAATCTAAAAAATTTAATTCTCTAAACTCTGTATGTATACTTTGTTTATCATCTGCTTTTAAAAAATTTGGAAAAGCATTTACAGTATCTAAAATTAAATTGGATTCATCATTTATTAATACGTTTGGATTAAATATACTTAAGGATTTAAATTCAAAATCAGATCTTCTAAAAATCTGGTCAATTAATTCAACGTAAAATTGTATGCAATTATTCATTATTTCTTGTACATCACTTTCACAAAAATTTGAATTTGAAAGAATTTTTGCAGCGTAAATGCCTACATAAACATTTTTACTATCTTTATAATTAATCATAAAAAATGTTGCTATTTTTAATAAGATTTGGTATTAAAAAGCTGCTCATTACAATTTTAATAATTTTTCCATCTGTAAATTATTATTTATAATATAAGCATGTATTTTAGAAACGATAAGTAAATTTGATTTGTATGATTTAAATTTTTGAAAATGCTTTTAGCCGTGTCGATTTTGTCAATGTTGACCGCAAAGGAAAAATAAATTTTAAGGGGTTCATACACACATAAATCGCTACATACCAAAAAAAACCAATTCAAAAATGTAATATTGAAAATAGTTGCCATATTCTTTAATCGTCATTTTGGTATTTTGAGGAGTAAAAACGTCAAAGTGCAGAGAAATCGTCAATTCTTGCAACAGGGATCATTGCCTGTCTTGTCTTGCCCTTTTATATGCGAACGTCTTCAGTCTGATGATGGTTCACAAAGTAAAAAGTTCGTGTTCTCGTCTTTTCGAGAATTCTATTGCGACTACATTGTGTGTTGTTGCATTTGCTTACTTGTTCACAGTGTTGAAAAATTTAGTGCTTTAGTACTTTTTATTATTACATATTTTAAGTCTTGCGCTTTTTTCAACTATTTATGCATTAGGAACGTAATGCGAAAGGGAAAATTAGTCTGTAGCCCAGAATAGTCAAACGTCCACGGAACATACATGATAAACAATGAGAACGCTGTCCGAACCGTAATGTGATTTCGGTAAGCATCATCATATGCTACAAAGGAAAATATAGATATTTTATAATGTTCCGATTAACGTTTGACTATACGGAACTTTTACGTTTTATTACGTTCAGAATCAGCAGTTTTTGCTTTATATGTGAGGAACACGTATAAGTCATTAAATTTTCTGTTTCGTATCGTTCGTATATTAAATATGAATAAATAAATAGTCTAACAGGTAGTGCGCTGGCTTACTAGATGTGAGCCTGCGTTTCATATACCATGCCAGACATCTTCAACGTAACGAAAAATTAAAAAATATTCCTTCGGCGACCTCATTCTGTCAAAAATTCTGAGAGTAAATAAAATTGCCATGAAAAAGTTTCTCAAAAATCTATCATGACGAGTAGACTTTAAACTGCGGGTCCCGTCACTCATGTATAAAATTAACCCACAAGTGGTGTGAGAAGATAGAACATAATCCTGTTTGGAGGGTTGTAATGTCTTTATGTATGTATTTTTTTTTTTACAAAAAGTACCATTTGATGCGAAAAGGTACTTTTCAACACTGCTTGTGCATCCCTTTTGCTCTCATGCTTGTTGTTGTTGTGTGTATTTTTGCATTGTGTACACATTGCTTCTTATTGTGTTCGCTTTCGTTTTCTATCTCTTTCGAACTCATACTGACGTTATTGTTGGTTTACTTATAAATCGTTCGGTGTACATATCGCTCCTTTATTGCAACATAGTCATATCTCAAAAAATTAAAAATTATGTAGTTACTTAAGCTTAACCTTCTGTACATGTTGAAAAAAAAATCAGTTTTATATCCCAAGCTGAACCGAAGTTATAGCAAAAAATGCTTGCGGCAATTAGATCATAGGACTTATGTTTTGAAAACTTAAATCGCATTTTGTCAATTTCAAGTTTTCTTGAGATATGACTATGTTGCAATAAAGGAACGATATGTGGTAGTGTAGCTGGTAGCATTCGTTTATTGTTTTTATGTGAAACGACATTAAGGTCGTCTGGATCTTCGTAACAATATGTATGACACAAAAGTTCGTGTTCATGGAAAACTATTAAAGCTAGAATCTAGCATAAACAACTTTGAGAGACATATGATCATTTCGGGTTAGGGAAATAAATGGACTTTATTTTTATATGAATTCATAGACAAAAAGGAAATACTAAACATCGTATATCTGGTAAACTATTGCAGCAATGGTTATGTGTATTGCCTGTTTTATTACAGTATTTCCTCGATTTACGTCGTAGAATGTTCCGGAAAAAGACGACGTAAATCGAATTACATTTTACAAAAAAAAAAAAACCAAAATAATTAAATTTTTATTCTATGAATTGAATTTTTTTTAAATAGGGAAATAGGGAATTTTGTTTATAAACAACAGAGGCGACGTAAATCGAATGACGACGCAAACCGACGTTGAAGGGAACAAAATTTTTGACGACGTTAATCGAAACAACGTAAATCGAGGGAATACTGTATAAGTTTGTAAAAATACGCATAGAGGTACATGTGTATCAAAGAACAGAAAGCGACCATTCACATTTGCTGACCATTCGCAAATTCATTGTTTTTGCATTGCTTTTACTCGAAAATAATAAAAACCACTGTTGCCAATTTGACGTTTTTCCCGTCAAATCTAACGTTTTTGCAATGCCAATTAAAGGAAAAAATGCTTTTTAGCGGTTAGCGTGAAATATGGAGTTATTTACAACGCTTTAGCGTTTTTTTCAAAGTTGAATGACATGATATAAGTAAGAAAAAATGCAATTCGAGAGTCGAATAACGGTTAATAGAAAAAGTAGAAAGCAAAAATCGAAAACGTAAAGTTGAAATCTATTTCTAATGAAAGTAAATCTATTTCAATAAAATTCTGTAATAGCACGGTCTAGAAAATAAAATTAATTCCATTTTTATACGGTGATATTAGTTACAAGCACGGTTGAGGAAAGTTTATGAAAATTTCAAAATAATCTAAGATCTTGTATGGCTCGTTACTATGACTTATAAAAGAGATACCTATACATAATTGGTTATTAGAACCCTTCAATCAGGATTACGGCATAGCTTCTCATATCACTTATGTTGTGTGCGTTATTATAGCCATGAGTGGCCGGACCTACAGTTTAAAGTCGACTCCGAACGACAGTTTTTAAGAAGCTTTTTATGGCAATTTTATTTACTCTCAGAGTTTTTGCCAGAAATCTGCTGAGAGGAAGTAGCCGAAGAAATATTTTCGTTTTGCTGTCTGACCTAGAGTTTGAACTCGGGCCTTCAGTCTAATAAGGCAACATTCAACCTACTAGACTACGGCGACTTCAAATTGAATCGCAACGGCTAATAACCGATTTTGTAATTAAACGCAGTGCTGTCCAATCGGAAACTGAAAATGCTAATCTTGTTTGAGTTGATAGTTATTCTGAACCAACCTTACGTAAGCGATTACGTCTGAAATCCGATGATGATAGCAAATAGAATTCTGTTATTTTCATCATCAAATTGAATGCTTTTAATTTTTTATTTATGAACTTTTGACGATCTTTAGTTTGCTTAAATTACCTTTAAGGATTGGTGAATGCACCATTTGCTTATCAACTTTTATTATTTTTTTGACTTCCTGAACTACAATAATTTTAAATTTATGTTACTTTTTTATAATATTTGAATCGCTTTTAATTTTATGAAATAAAATATGCATTAATGCTTATAAAAATTTTATTTAGTTTTTTATAAAGACTCTCGCATTAGTCTTTTCCTACGAATTATATTGTTAACGAATTAAAAAAATCAAATTAATTCAATATATTGTACTTTGAGTGTGTGCCAAACGGTAGCAATTTACTCCAAAAAGTAAATATTTGACATTTATAAGTTAATATAATTTTACCAGCTTATTGGGCGACATACATTTTTGACAAATGAAATGAGAATTTTGAAAACTGAAAAATATAATATTTTACTAATTAAGTCTGCCTCCGCCTAAAAATTAATGAAAATAATGAATGCTTTTTTAATAGATACAACATTACCTTTATAGGAGATAACTTTTTTACAAATGTTGCACTTAGCACTTTCGGCATTTTTTTTTTGTAAAATCGCTCCTCTTTTGCGACATTTAAATTTTATAATATTGGATACATTTATTTATTTTTAAAGTTTTTCCAAGTTCCTTCTTGAATTTTTATTTTGATTTGACACTTATTTTATTAAGAGTTGCATTTTAAATCTTCAGCTGAGTTGTACATTTAGCAGAGTTGCATTTTTTTTCTACTATAGCCTTTAAATTTAAACAAATTATGTTGTGCTTAGTTAACTCAAAAGTATTGAGTACTTACTTTTTAGTATCCAAAAAATTTGGTAAATACTCGATACCCACTGCTCAATACTTTAACAGCACTATTGGATATGTTCGACTTTTCATTGATTGAAATTCTTACTATTAAACCGCTATACTTTCCGTTGTAAAAATAATGCTTGATCACTTCGACCTTTTTAGACAAGAAGGTGAATGTTCGAAAGTCGATTTATAGAATCATATACGACTTTTTTTTAACAAAAAGTCTATTGTTTAAAAGTTGAACTCTATTAGACAGCTAAATGAAGTTTTTTTAACCAAAACCAGCAAAAGTTCCATAAAATATTATGTACGTATCTTAAATGTGCAGGTATGAAGAATGCACTTAAGTTAAGAAATTTATATTTTATTAATTTAATTTTAATTTATTTACTTATAATAAATATACGAAATACATATTTTGTGCACTTAAATGCAAAATGCACTTAAGTGAAATGCAGGTAAGTCAAAACTACTGTATAACCTATCTTCTCACACCATTTATATTGCGTGCATTAATTTTTTACATGAGTGGCGCAACCGGCAGTTTAAAGTCTGCTCGACACGAAAGATTTTTGACACATTTTCATGGCAATTTTATTTACTCTTCGAGTTTTGACAGAATGAGGTCGCCGAAGGAATATTTTTTTTGTTATGTTGGAGATGTCTGACATGGGGTATGAACCGCGGGTAAGCACACTATCTGCTAGACTATTTTTTTATTTATATTTAATACACGAACGGAACGGATCAGAAAAATTAACGACTTATACGTGTTCCTCACGTACAAAACGAAAAAAGCTGATTCTGAACGAAACAAAACGTAAAAGTTCCATTCAGTCAAACGTCGGCGGAAAGTTATGGAATATATTTTCGTTTGTAGCATATGATGGAGTTTACCAAAATCACATTACGGTTCGGACAGCGTTCTCATTGCTTATCGTATTCTAAAAACGAACTTTTGATCCATGGACGTTTGGCTGACCGGAACTAAAGACTAATTTTATGTTGCTAATGCAGTAATAATTGACAAAAACACAAGAAGTAAAATATGTAAAAATAAAAAAGTACTAATACCGCGGCATTTTTAAAATGGAAATGTACTGAATAAAGTACTAAATTTTTGAACACTGATGTATTTACACCAGGAACGAGTATTCAAAACGATGAGTAGATTCAAATCATACTTATAAATCCTGATATTTATACGCATTCATACGTATTCGAATATGATACTCATACTCAAAGTTGGAAGTAATCGTCGTATTCATACTTAACAATACGCATGATTGATATTGACTACTTAACATTTACACGAAGCACATAATAAGTATAATTCGCGTACGAATACTACTATACGCACAAGTAAATTGGGTGTATGCTTTGCTTGTTGTCTTTGACTTTCCTTACTTCTTTGTTTGGATATGTAACGACAACAAAGGATGTAAATTTTGATGAATGATTCGAGCCACTCGAATCACTTATAAGTATTATAAGTATTTTTCTAAATTTCTGAATCAGAATGAATCGAACATACATATTTCGAATGTTGTGAGTTTATGTCAACGTTGTACTCATACTCATTGCTACTTATACTTATAAATCAATGTTGTAGCTAGTACGAATGAATCAGAGTAGTTGAATTTCAATTCTGTTGATTCACGCATTGTCAAAATTGCATGAGTGCTTATGAGTAGCGGAAAAACGATTCATTGCTGATCTCTCGTTTACACCTTCCGATAGGAAAACGATATACCGTAACAGTTTATAATTTTTCTTACAAATACTACTAAATAGTTGGCAATGCGAACAATATGTCTGTCATATATAAACGAAATATAAAATTGACCGCAATAGTATAACGTATTATGGCCTGAGACTCACTTTGCAAAACTTCAGAAGCATTCGATTACAGACGTTGGCAAACACATGCAGACTTTCAATATGAATCATTTAACTGTTGCAGTGAGTGTGATGGCTCCTTCTTCTTCTCCTTCTTTATGTTCTTTTCCTTTTTTTCGTTTTTGCAGTAATTGTTTTTGTATTTTCTGGATCATTTGTTGCCATGTTGTATTTCAAATACATTTTTCAAAATTATGACAAAGTACATGTTTAAATTGCTTTACTTAAACTGTTGGTGACGTTTTTGGAATTATTGTTTACCCTTAAAATTGCTTACATTCCTTTTATTTAATTTTTGTATTTTTATATTGCAATACTCATATGTACATATGTATATGGAATGTACATATGTATGTGTATGTATGTTTATAAATCTGTATATAGTAGTTCAAATAAATATAATATTTTATATGGTAAGTATGTACGTATTTATTGTATATATTTCGGTTTTTTGTTTCCTTAAAATGAAAATTGCAAATGAAGAAATATATTTTCATTCCTAATTGTGAGAGTAGAAAAATTCTTATTTAAGTGTCCGTTTTTGCTTAAGAAATAAAACGAGTTGTTTGTACTCAATAGCCCGTACTTATAATGTCACTCGTACAAGAATATTTATTTATGGTGGATTCAATGCTTGCAATTAAATAAAGCAACTTAGTTAAGTCGATCATAATTTGCCTTTATATTTATATAGTCCTCTAAATCTTTTTTTAAATAATAACACACTTCAACTGGTAACACAGAGCTACTAATTTTATTCCCGATTATAGTTCAAAAACACCGTGATTGGCTCCGATTGTTAATCACAGACTCGCATCTTTCATTAAATTTTGTAGTGTCACCTACGTGTATGTCGTATGATGTGTGTATTTTGTTCAGAGTTGGGGGTAGTGCATTAAATATTTAGTGCTCTAAGGTTTCCACTAAAACCCACCATAGTGACAACATTTTGATTTTTCACTATTTTTCATCACTATAGTGATAGTGAAAATTTTGCACAGTCTCTAGATGAATGCTTTAATTATATGTACTAAAATCTCAAAAAATAGTGTTTATAAAAATTTTTAGTGTAATTTATATTAGGACCTATAATACAAATACAGGGGGGCGGGTATGTAACTACACGGGACATACCAAGCAGCTCACAGCCTCCGTATCTTAGATCAGGCGCTCCCCGGGTACTGGTATCTGGCCACCGTTGGCTACTTGCTAACGTGAGAAGGCAAGATTGATGATTCGGCATTACCTTGACTACAATTGGAACTTCGATTTGGATATGACGCAATAGGGCTGACGTTCTGCAGTATTCTGTTACCTGAGTACACCGAGTGAAATCCGGTGGAAATGGCTTTCAGGCTAATGTTGCAGACGCCTCCGTTCTATCAAATCCTTGGCAGGGTTTCAAGTACGTTCGATTATCGTCGCATTTAGATGCAGGTTTAGTTGAGAGGACTCCTAATTAGTGTCCGACCTGGCTCTGAACGCAAACTCCCATAAGGTTTTGCGTCAACCCTCGCGAGGACCTCACTGAATACCATAGGCACCCTCGGGGTCTTAAAGGATAACTGCATAATCGATATGAGATAGCGGCTTGAAGATGGAACCCAGATGAAAATGAATAAAGGAATATTTGAGGTAGATAAGACGATGCAAGGAGAGGTTGCATTTATGAGCAGCCCACGTATAAGGCGGTCGCCTGTGAGAAAGGCACAGACGACCATGTTACAAAGGGGTGATAATACACCAAATGAGTCCGACACTTCGCAACCGCGGGCTACACAGTCAGTTGCCACCGTCCTACGGGAAGAGGATGATCTGGATAGAGGTAATAATGATGTTAGCGGAACGCCGATTGATGGATGCTCTGGCCTAGAACGAAGAGGCATACCAACAGCGGAACTTATCGGTAGGATGAGGAAAATGGAGGAGGATGCTATGTCCCAGTGTAGGGACACTCTGGATATGATGCAGCGTGTTACGCGTCGCCAGAAGAATGCAAGTACTGACGTTAGGAACGGAATATCCAGAATGGCTGAACTGAATTACAGACGTACTTGGAAGGCGGCTGAAGAGGAAAGAACCACTTCAAACCTCCTGAAAAAGACCGCTACCCAGCAGTTAGTAGATGCCCCAACGCCTACGACAGCGAACCCCAAGCGAACTGCCACCAGCCCTGTAGTTGCAGAAGGCAGTAAGAGAGCAAGGGCAAAGGAGCCTAGCGAGGAGGTGGAACAGACCCCTAAAAGGAAGAAGGAAAACTGGGTAACAGTAACCAAGAAACGTACTCAGAAAAAACCGAGGGGAATTTCAAGTAAACGAGACAAGATGCATAGGCCCCGACTGGGGCGAACAAAACCGGATGCGCTGGTAATTAAGCTCTTCTGCAGGCACACACATATGTCGACGTCTTGAGGAACTTACGTGGCAACATAACGACCGAAGACTCTGACAGTATAAAAGCAGTTCGGCGAACGCTGAATGGTGCCATACTCTTGGAGTTCAGCAGAGGTGAAAAAGTAAAACCGGATTTTGTTCAACAACTGAGAAGTACGGTACAAGAAACAGCCTCTGATGCGGAATTGAAACAGAAAGCTACAATCGAGATACGTAACTTAGATTATTTTACAGTCAGAGATGAAGTAGAAACGGCAATGAGGAAATTGATTGCAGATTCCAGCGAGCAATTGCAAACGCGAATTACTGCCCCAAATGTGCGGGAGCTTTCGTCACGTTGTCGGCTGAAAGTGCGGCAAAACTTATCAAGGTCGGACATGTAAAGGTCGGATGGATACGGACGAAGATGCGAGTTTGTGAGGATATTCGAAGGCTTTATCGATGCCTCCAAACAGCTCACTCTCAGGCGAACTGCTCTGGTCCTGACAGAAGGGACATGTGCATTAAATGCGGAGAGGTAGGACATAAGATGAGAGAATGCAGATCGGCCCCAAAATGCGCCCTCTGCACGGATGAGAGAAGTTAATACTTATATATACATGTGTAAGCCTCTTTAGAATGCAAAAGTTACATCAATTTGATTCGAGTTAAATTTAAGTTTAAGTTAGCCTAAGATTTGATTAAATCAAATGTTGAATTTTAAAGAAAAGAAAAGTGTATTGAAATTGATTTTTTAAATTGCATTGCATTGCTTTAATTTAAAAGGCTTTCCAGAGTCATAGTATAGATTCTGTAGGAAAAATGCAAGATACTACTATATCTACAGTGTCCAAAAATATATCTTGCTATGTTGTTATATGTTACGTTAAGTTTATTCCTGCTAACAGAGTCCAATCCCGCAAAAAGCTCACATCCATACAATAGAGTTGGAATTAGGTATGCCTTCGCCAAGAGCATACGTATATTGAATGGCGTAAGGGATTGAGTCCCGTAGAGGCGTACGTTTTCCCACAAATTATATTAACATGATTAGTCCAGGAGATTTGGTTATTAAAAGTAATTCCTAAATTCTTAGCATATTGCACTATTTCTATGGGCGAATCTCCAACGACTAATGATGGCAGTAAATTCGGTCAGTCGTTGTCTAGTAGGTAGTGTGCTGGCTTATTAGACTTAAGGCCAGGGTTCGAGTCCCCGGCCAGACATCAAAATAAAAATACAAAAAGTATTTTTTCGGCGATTTCTTCTCAGCAGATTTCTGGCAAAAACTCTGAGAGTAAAAATAAAATTGCCATGAAAAGTTTCTCAAAAATCTGTCGTTCGAAGTGAACTTTAAACTGTACGTTCCGCCACTTATGTATACAATTAACACACACAACATAAGTAGTGTGAGAAAGCGAGGTTAATAATCCTGACTGAAGGGTTGTAATGACCAATTATGTATGTGTCCCATTGCCATCTTCTGCTCCAGTAGAGCAACTCTTTTCATTTAGTGGAATGATAGAGGCTCCTCGCAGAAATAAATTAAATGACTCTAATTTTGAAAACTTAGTTTTGTTTTTGTATTTAATTTGATTTCTTATTATTAATATATTGATGACACTTTAATATAATAAAAAATAATAAAAATAAAAAAGTATAACATAATTCAATATAATGACATGTATTTGAGTTCCATTAACATTAGTGAATGATTATATTTTTCACTAAAAAAAATTTCCACTAAGCTGTAAAAAATAAGGTTTTTCACTATCACTAAATTAATTTTAGTGAAAAACTTTCCTGTACCACTACCACAATTGCTTAGTGAGTCTGTTTCAACTCACCACTAAATAGCTATTATTAGTGATAGTGAACAATTTTGCACTTTTAGTGATAGTGACTACAATTTAATGCATCTAATATTGTAATTGTTTTAAGATACTCGGTAACAGTTAAACCCTTTTCGATCGCACTTAATTGTTTTTTTTTTAACAATAATTTGTCTATATTGATATTTTGATAAATAATTTTTTAAAAAGTGACAATATCGTGAAGTTTTTTCATATAATATGACTTTTAATAACCACGGATAGATGGCATATATGTATGTATGTGAAAAGTTCTTATATCAAAAATGGACTATAAAGTAAACTTTTTGTATGAAATTGATCGATAGAGACGGTGAAAGGTCAGAAAATGATCTTGAGGAGTCAGGTGCGGAAGACTATTAAGTTTCTGATGAAAATCGAGAAGATTTACATTACGATCTTGATAGTCTGATAAAGGAGGAGTACGATGAATGTGGTAATGATCCGCTCATGGCAGAAGTCCCACCATTGCTAAATGAAACCCCTGTAAAATGAGAAGTGCCTCAGATTCTATTTCCCTCTACAAACCTAGCCAGTCGCTGAGCAATTATGAAAGGAATTCTTTGGAAGGTAAAAAGTTAGTCCTGATCTTTGACTAAAGTGCTTTTCCTGGCAGCACTACCCACCCACCAGAACTGAGGGATTAAGCTGCTACGGGTACTTCATATAGCATTTTATCATATTTTCTAACATCTGAAATACTTGAGAAGATAGTTGAAAACTCGAATCTTTACTCTGCTCAAAAAAAAAGTGACAAATTCCTTGAATTTCACTGAAGCTGAACTAAGAAAGTCGATTACAATACTGATATTTAGTAATAACAAATCCCAACCTCAGGCTTTACTGGTCCAATACTATAGGTTTTGAACCAATCAGGAAGACAGTGACTGTCAACAGATTTGATACTATTCGCAGATTTATGCATTTCAATAACAATGAAAAACGTTTTCAAAGGGAACACTAGCAACATGATAGGCTCCATAAGCTAAGGCCCATAATTAGCCATCTCAATGAGAAGTTTGCAATCGTACCTATGGAGCAAAGGCTATCAATTGATGAACAGATGTGTGCTACAAATGTAGCACACTTTATGAAGCAGTAACTACCAAATAAACCACACAGGTGGGGATTCAAATTATGTGTAATGTGCAGTGTAAAAGGCTATACTCATAAGTTTGAGATATACACTAGTCAAGAGAATAAGCGGTTTCAAGATGAGCTAGATTTTGGGTCAGAAGGAAATGTTGTTATCCGGCTATCCAGAGGTGTCTCAAGGCATATAAATCATATTATATATTTTGACAACCTTTATACCTCTGTGCCACTAGTTGCCCATCTTGCCAAACAATGAATCTACAGTCTAGACACTGTACAGTACAACATACTTGTAAATTACAAACTATCTGACAAAAAAACACTGATGAACAAAATCCGTTCTCCGTGGACCCTATGAAGAGAAAATGACTAGCTTTGATGGTGATGATTTGTCAGCTGTAACTTGGAAGGACAATAAAGCTGTCACTTTCCTATCTTCACATGTTGGAGCAGAACCTGTCTTCCAAGAAGAAAGGTTTGACAAAGCGAATACGACTTGGTTCAAGATTTATTCCCCACATATTACACAGGAATACAATTTCCATATGGGCGGAGTGGACCTCATCGCTTAGGAATGAGAAGTCGAAGGTGGTACCTACGTATCTTCTATCACTTATGGGACATGACAGTAATAAATTCTTGGCTGGTTTATAAAGATTTGAAAAGAATTGCAGTGCCATCATCAATTCTGAATTTGTGTGACTATAGACTGCAACTAGCTGAGGTGTTAGCCAATGTCAATAATGCCAGCTGTATTTTGTAACAAACGAGCAAGGCCCCGCACCAGTAACAGTGTTGAAATGGGACCTCAAGCCAAAAAAGGCGAGGGCCTGTTCAACATGTTCTACTTAAGAACAGATAATGTTGGTCACTGGCCCGATAACCGTGCAACTGCCTAGGGATACACACAAACAAAGCGTGAGAAGTGTGGAGTAGCCCTTTGCCTTACTAAATCCAAACATTGTTTCAAAGAGCTCAATATGTAATAAGTGCAACATAAGGTTTTTTAATGAAACAGTTTAAAAATAATATTCATTTATTTTTTATTTCTTTCTAAGTCTCCCTGCATTAGATTGTAAAAGTCTACAAGATGTATTTTTTTCAAGAGGTCAGAATAAATCATGCATTTAAGGGTTAATTTACCCATAAAAACGTAATTTGAAAAGTATCCAAGCCACGCTAATTTTTTAATTACATACATACATAATTGGCCATTACAACCCTTCAGTCAGGATTACGATCTAGCTTCTCACACCACTTATGTTGTGTGCGTTAATTTTATGCATGAGTGGCGGGACCTACAGTTTAAAGTCGACTCCGAACGACAGATTTTTGAGAAGCTTTTCATGGCAATTTTTACTCTCAGAGTTTTTGCCAGAAATCTGCTGAGAGGAAGTCGCCGAAGAAATATTTTTCGTTTTTGATGTCTGACCTGGGATTTTTTTAATTAAGGAGAATGAAATCCTTATATAGTGGATGGGAGTAGTAGTTTTTTTTTAATAGCAGCATACATACATATGCACAGTTGTGTTCAAAATAGTAGGAGTGTCCTTTTATTAAAAGCAAAGTTTAAAATTAAGAAAAATAAAAAAGTAAATGTCAACTTTTTTTAACTTAAATTTAAATTTATTTCTAATTCATTTTCTAATTTTTTAACACTTAATTACTTTGTTAAAACTACGAAAACAAAAACTATTTCATGTAAATACAACCTACTCTCAAAATTATTTGTTCAAAACAATAGGATGTTAGCACACAATCTAATAATTTTTAAACAAAAGGCACAAGAGTTTGATATTATCTTAAAATAGTAAAACTATTTTAGTATTTGGTTGAATAATCTTTATTTTTAATGACTTCAGAACATCTCTGTAGCATACTTATGACATCTCCCAATATATTTTCTATGGGATTAAGGTCAGGACACTGAGCTGGCCACGCTATAACCTTTACCCCATTAACCCGAAACTACTCATTTGCCAATTTACTGGTGTGTTTTGTGTCAGTATCTTGTTGGAATATCCATTTCAGAGGCTTGGAAGATGGTAACATCACTTCTCTCAAAGTGCCGACATAGACGTTTCTATCCATTATGTCTCTAATCGGATGTATTGGGCCTACACCATTATATGAAAAGCTTCCCCATATTATTAGTTTTGCACCATCATGTTTAACAGTCTTTTGTGTAAACTGAGCTTTGTATTTGATGTTGGGCAGAGGTCTAACATACTATCTAGACCCAGTTCCACCAAATAATACAATTTTGCTTTCCTCTGTCCACAGTACGTTTCTCCATTTTTTTTTCGGATATTTGATATGTTTGTTTTTTGTGAGCAATGGTACCTTGCGAATAAATTGTTGTCCATCAGACGCCTAGACAAGCTTCAGATTCGTTTGAATTTTTTGAAGACGCCGAAGGATTTATTTTGCTGTATTGCACAATGCGGCGATCATCGACAGCTGATATTTTGCCTTTGTGATCATTTGATCGGAGCAACTTAAGATTTCCTTAATTTCTTTGTAAGTTTTGAATTTTTTCGAAGATTATTAATTAGTTCTCTCTTTTCTTCAGTAGAATGCTTTTGTCGTCTACATATTACAAAAATTTATGTGAATCACTGTAGAAAAGGTTTTAATTACATTTTTCCGTACTTACTGCTCACTTTTTTTTTAAAAATTCTATGCTATTCTATTTTTATTTTTAAAAGAACACTTGCACTCCTATTTTTTTGCTCAACTGAAATCATGGGCAAACACAGAAATGAATCAATTTCATCGCATTTGTATTCTATTTCTTACATATCTTTGCAACTACCAATGGAATATATCATGTTTTGCAAATTGGTACAAAAAAAATTTTTAACTTTGAAAATATTACATAGTAGCACTCCTATTATTTTGAACACAGCTGTACGTATATACAGTGGTTTGAGATTTGTGGCTTTTATGTTTTTCTACTTCAACGCTGACGCAATACAAATAATTTCCACTACTGCGATCTCTAAAGACATTTATTTATTTACACATACACACACACACACACACACATACAAGAGGATGATTACAGACTAAAGTAGGGAATGCCGCAAACAGATTGGAAAACAACAATGTATGCGTTACATTCATTTTACCTACTCGCCCAAGCACAGGGGGAACATTATTCAGTCTTGAATTAAGAAACAATCATAATATGGCAGTCACATTAGGCACTCACAATAATGATGACAGAGGTTGGTGCGACAGAGGACGACGATACAATACGAGTGAAGAGTCAAAACTTGCAACAAACGTTAGCATAAATCATGGACTGACGCGGGTGCATTGCATTAATTCGATTTGTGGATGGAAAATGTTGAACACAAACGTAATAGACGACGTCAATGGCGTTGCTCTGTAATAATCATAATCGCTAAACAACAATAGTAGGGAAACGGCTACAGTAACTGAGATATTTAGTGTCATTAATGCTGCATGCTGCATGCTTTGTAGACATCATCTCTTTAAAAATGTTTTTTATTAAACACTGTGACTGGAAAGTCAATGAAGAATGTTCCGCTGTGTCGTACAGACGTTAAATAAATTGAGTGTGGTGGACACAGCTAGCTGATCGCTTGTTGGAATAAATTTTTTGAAAAAGTTTAATTTTAAAAAATGTCCTTAAATTTACTTGTATGTAGCTATTTGCGATCAGTGCTGTCACAATATTTACAAAAATTGCCACTAGAAGTCAATTAAATTGAAATAGAAAATAAAAGAAAAGAAGCAAATGCCTATGATATCATTGGAACTCGTAATCGAAATAGTACGAGTTTAATCAACACACTTTTACGATAAAAAAAATTCCATCTAATCCAATCGTCCCAATAGTAGATCCCGTTTAGAGATATGCTCGCAATGACGTAGTGTATTGAAAGGGCCTGTAATGAAAATAATGTATTTCCCCTGCTATTGCATTTAACGCAACTGGATTTGTGGGGGATAACTACGCATTAATTTAATCAACAATTTGCTACCATTCGGTTCACTCCACTGTTTTATGTTGCCATGTTGCCATCTCCGTATGGCTTTTGTTTATTGTCTTTTGTAGCACAGAATCGCTAATTTGCTACTGTAAACAATGACGCCTGTCAGTTGCAATTCGAAGTGCAAAATGCGAGAAATTATTTTAACGGTTTAAGCAACAAACATGTTGCACGTTATTACACACATACATACATACATTTGTACATACATATTTATAAATATACATATATACATACCAAAGACAGCAACGACAACGACAACGGCAATAACTACAACTACAACTGCAATACAATATAAATAGAATACAAATAAATAAATAAAACAAAAGCAACAGCAACAACAACAACAAGAACAATTATGGCTATACACAATAGAAATAATATACACAAGTCGAGTAAAAGTGGGAAGGAAGCATTAGCAAAAACAAAAACAAAAAAAGAAGACAAAACAAAAATGAGTGGAAGAATGGAAAATAAAAATACAACAAAGTAGAGAGACAACAATAACAAAAAATAAAAATAAATGAATGCTCGAATTAAATCGAAATAACGCTAAGAGCGCTTCTACAAATAATACCAACAATAATAATAATAATGATAATAAAAAAAAAAAAAAATGAGAGAAAGAATTAAAAACAAAATGGAAAAATAATAACAAAGTCGACTAGTTTTCCTGTTCGCTCTCCTAAATTGTATCTGATGCAATCAATGTCCGTCCGTCCGTCCACGCAGAGAGTGAGTTAAATTATTTTCTTTCTGTTTTCATACAAATTAATAATGCATTTAAGACGCTTAAATCTGTTTGGACCGAAAAACTTGAATAAATAAAACCAATAGGATGCATATTTACGAATCATTTAGAGACTCATAAGTACCTAGGCTACTCAAGGGTGTGAAACTGGACTCTAAACTCTTATTGTTATTCTGGACCAGTATCTCCATAGAAATTTGGGATCATGCCAACGCTACAGTCGATCATGTTCGATTGTTGATAGGTTTGTAACATGTAATGTGATTGTTTTTTTCTATACAAGATGTACACCTGCATAATCGTTGTTTTTACTCGTATTGCTTTACGAATGATTGGACAAACAGAATGAGTGCGTGTAACATTTTTTAGTGTGTGTTGATTGAAAGTGAGTAGGTAGATAGGTAGGTAATGTTGAAGAAATAGGAATATAATTGTATGTGTTGTTGTTGTTTTTTATTTTAGTGTTGGAAAATTAGAAAAGCGATCATGCCTGCTTCTTCTTGATCTTTTTACTTGTATTGCTTTATATTGATTTTGAAATCATTGGACTGACACACACACACACACATTTAATAATCTTGAAAAATATAATAATGAAAAACCTATGTAAACAATTGTAAACCTAATCACTAATGTCAAATATATTTAGATAACATAAGAATATTGAAACAAAATGTATTTAGGATACAAACAAAAAACAAGATCATAAAAATATCGATTACATAGAAGAACAAAATGTATTTACGGTAATGTAAACAATAAGTGATCTAAACTAATTGTAAACATAAATATGTGTTATCAATAAATACAAAAACATGTTGTTTATGATTACCTACTTAGATATTACGAAACAAAGAAAATATTTTAATATTTAAGAGAACGAAATATCGTTGGAAGAGTTAAGGTGCGGTCACATCTAAAAAATATTTGCCAAAAACATAAAATATTTGTTTGCCATAATGTGACTACAAAATAAATTTGCGTGACAAACAGAAAAATCCGCCATTTTTGGCAAATAAAATTGTTTGCCGGCAAACAAAAGTTTTTTTAATGTGACCACGCTGTGACAAATATTTTTATGATTTTTTGGAAAATATTTGTTTGCCCTTACAAATTTTTCGTAAGGGCAAACAGTGGCAAATAACAGCTGTTTAAGACTGTGTTGCATACTAACAAAACTAAAACATCACTAAAATCGCAAAAAAATGAATGAATACAAATTTAAAGAAAATAAATAATTTATTTTATGGAAACCCTTTTATTTGTTGTAAATGTATTCATTATATAGATATAAATATTTGGGTGCCTGCATATACAGAGATACATTCAAAGCCTGAAATATAAATCCACGTTAATGCATATATCAATTGTTGTACCTTTCTAGATGAAAGCTATTCAGGGGTTTTAATGATTTTTCAGTATAATGGTTATTTTTTAAAATCTCATTAAAGAAAAAGACGCCTGAAACGACTTAACTCTTTAGTACATGTTTTTGTTATAGAAAATTTTTCATTATTATTGTAATGATTTTAATTTTTTTCCCAAATTATCACGACAAATTTTGTTTCTGAAAATAAACATGTTAAAATATTCAAAGTAGAATGTAATGATTGGAACTCTTGAAGTGGACGGTACGAGTCATTGTAATGGAGAATTGTAATTCAACGCAGCAACATAATTCCAATATTTCTTTACACACATAGAGTACATTTTGGAATTCAATCATTTTTGAGGATAAATTTTCAAACAAAGTGACCTGAAAACCATTCTCAAAAATATCGATAAATAATTTTCAATTAGGCCTAAAAGAATTCCTTCACAACGGGCCGCCATGCGTGCTCAAGTGAGCTTTGTGATATCAGAGCTACCACTACGACCTAAAAGAATTCCTTCAATTTATATATATTCAATTTCCAATTTTTAGATTTAACATCTATTTTAAGTTATGTACATCATTACAGCGATTTTCAAATATGGTGATATTTGTTTATGTTAGTTTTATTGTGATTAAAAACATAATTTTTCAGTTTTTTTCTTATTTTATGCATGGAACCCATTTCCAAAGCCATAGTCGTCTCTCTTTTTTTCCCTTCCCAAAATAGCACAGAAGCTCCGCAACAGAAAACGAAAAAATATTCACTTTCTATTATGTGTGATAATGTGTATAAATATTTTTGTTTTCCAAAATTCTGGTCAAACATGTTTGCCAAACTTTTGTTTGCCGCTATTTTAAGAAACAAAAATGGGAAAATAAATGTGCGTTGTGTGACCACAAAACAAAATATTAGTTGTTTCAGTCATATTTCTGGCAAACAAGGGAAAACAAAATTACGGCAAACATTTGCAATATCTGACCGCACCTTTAGCGATATCTTATAAACTTTGTTCTAATTTACTATTGGGATATTCACTCGGTCGTCATAAAGTCATGTATCATAAAATAATAACATGAAAAAATATGACAGCTGAGAGCAACGCTGACAAGTTAGTGGTACAAAAACAAGTCAAATGACCGCAGCTTTAGTTAAGAATATAACATAGAGACACATAGTGTCTAAATATCTTTACTTGATTAAGAAGCATAGTCTTCTTCATGTCTATTTTTCAGGTTGAGAAAAAAATATATTTTTTTTTTTGAATTAAGAAAAGTGAAAACTTTTAATTTGCGTGCACTTTTCCTTGTGATAAAGGGTACAGTAAACTCATGTTTTCGACTTATACAATGTTATGCTTTTGTTTATTCTTATTTTATTTTTTTTTTTGTTGTAAGGTTTAATGTTGAAGAAATAGAAATATTGTTGTACGCGTTGTTATTGTATTAGAAGGATCTTTAATTTGAAACTGATCAGAAAGGCTTGGTTGGTTGTGCCCGTGTTTTTGTTTTCTTTTTCACGCATAATTATAGTAATAATAATTTACTCTCCATTACTTCTAAAATGTATTACACATCATCAATATCTCAGAGTATAAGTAGACTTGTTTAAGGATTCAGAAGTTTTTAGTTTTACTGTTTTATACAAATGAAATTATATAAAATAAAAACTTACATACATACATAATTGGCCATTACAACCCTTCAGTCAGGATTACGACCTAGCTTCTCACACCACTTATGTTGTGTGCGTTAATTTTACACATGAGTGGCGGGACCTACAGTTTAAAGTCGACTCCGAACGACAGATTTTTGAGAAGCTTTTCATGGCAATTTTTACTCTCAGAGTCTTTGCCAGAAATCTGCTGAGAGGAAGTCGCCGAAGAAATATTTTTCGTTTTGATGTCTGACCTGGGATACGAACCCGGGTTCTTCGTCTAATAAGCCAACACACTATCCACTAGACCACGGCGACTTCATAAATATAATAAAATAAAAACTTATTTGTTTTAATTATTCTCTTTATTATAGCGAAGGGATGGTTGTTTTAAAAAATAAGATTTCAGATGTGATTAAGTTTTTTCTTCGTTTATTATACAATTTCTTCGTTTGAATTTATTGAAAATTACAATTTATTGAAAACACAATTTTTACATTTAGTAAGATTATATATAAAAATTAATTATATTTTTAGCTTCATTTTCAGCTTGATATAGTCTATGTTTACAAAATATGCAGGGGCAGGTATCACGACCGCATGCACTATTTTTATTCGACCATTCGCAATTCTCGAGATGTTCATCAAGCCTATTTTTTATCCTTTTCAGGTTGTCTATATACTCCAGTCGTGTGTGTTTGTCGATGAGTTTAGTTTTATCTGCATTAGAAATCATGTACGAGAATAATTTTAAAAAGTTGTATAATTTCTTTAAAATCATTTTATGTTAACCTACTGCTACTGAATGCTCATGTGCAGAGCATTGTTGATGTTGACGGTTTTAATATTTATATGATGTTAAGATCGCGCTTAAATATAACCCCTCCCGTTTTGGAGTTATTCATATCCCTTTAGTGTTCGGAATCGTACTGAAAACAGTAGATGTTAAGTTTTCGATATATATTTTAACGTTCTTCTATTATTTTTTTTTTGTTTGATAATGATTTTGATATGATTTGTATCTGATCATGATCTACTTTACATCTGCTGACAATTTTTAATCTATTTAGTATCTGCTTTATGTCTGCTCACGATCTGATTTATATCTTAAAAAAATTGGTTTTGTTAGTGCGATATATTTCCGTTGCGTGTGGTTTTGTCTATTTTATTTTTTTTTATTGTCTTGTTGTAGATAATCATTTTCTATCCCATTTTTTAAACTGTTTGTTTGATCAACTAGATCATCATAGAATCTATAACCGGCCTGCAGGAAATTAAGCGTCAATTGTCTAAAAGCGACTAGTACTAGTACTGGTACAGCTGGCACTAGTTTACACAGGGTTTACTAGTAGTAGAAGTAGTTTAAAAATACCAGACTGATAGAATTTTTGTGTAACACAACAAAAATTCACATACTGTTTTTAGAATTAAATTAATTTATTTAGTTTTATTATTTATTTAATTATATTTATTATTATTATATATTTATAAATTTTTCACAATTGTGAATCTTTCACTTCATGGCATTTTATTGTGAAAAATAAAATTTTTGAAGCAAAATGCTAATTTTCTATTTGAATTGTTTATTAAAGACTTGCCATATGACAACACTGTAATATTTTAATAAATAATTATACAAAAACTAATTTTTTAACCATTATTTTTCACTTAACCAACAAAGCAACCTACCACATTTTGGTAACTTTTCCATACAAAAGAACTAGTAATAAAGTGGTTCGAAGTCCCCCAATTATATCTAAATATACCAGTACGAAACCAGGACCAATGGTACTAGTAATTTTTCAACACTCAATGCTAATTTGATCATTACGATTGTATAGAAAAGTTGGCAGTTGAGTACTACTACTGGTGGTTTTTGCACTAGTTTTGTACTAGTTAGGTACTAGTTCAATCTCCTGCAGGGCGTGTACAATTAACAACACTGTATTGCATTCTACAATGTTCTATTGAATCGTTCAACTAACGATGTTTTCAAATAACTTTATGTTGAATGGTGTAAATTAAACAATTTTTTAATTCATTTCAAATTATATTTATTGTAAAGCAATTTTAAACACAAATGGCCACAATTAAATGTATTAAATTATTTAAGTTTTCGTTCATAATTATAGTTAATGGGTGACTTCAAATACTTAATTATTTCAAGTGGTGGTTGCAAGTTTCCAAAGCTATGCTACCCAATGAGTTCCTGGACCTTTTGAATCATTTAAATTAACAATACCACATTCTTGTTTGAATGGTTTTTTAGGTAAAAAGTCACGCATGAAGACACCCCTAAAATGTTTGAGATGTTCACCATATTTTCTTATACCTAAATCTGTTAATGGGCGCTCAGGTTAGTAGTTGTTTGGAGCTGGACTATAGTAAAGACCATATCCAGTTTTGTATGCTTTGAGATATAACCATTTACCCATTGCGATTGATTCCATATATCTATTGTGATGGTTAGTTTCGCACAATTGTTCTTTTCCATTTTTGATAGCATTGAACAATAGCGGATCCTCCAATTGCTAAACCACCAAGCGCTAACAATGCTGTTAGTACGGGAATAAGTGGAAGGATTTGTGGCAGCCCCTAGTCTGTCAGCTAGTGAACGGAGTGAATCTGGCAACACTTTAGAATGCAGAAAAAGAAGAAAACAGAAATTAATTCCTCGCGTCGTCTTCGCTGCTACAGTTGTAGAAAATTGTTCTCATGACATAAATTAAAACTTTGTACCTTTATTAATATAAAATAAATTTAATAATAATTAGTAATAGTTTAAAACCTAAATAACGTGTCTTATTTACAATAAACTATATTGGTGACCCCGTGTTCTGAACAAATTGCAGCAAATACCAAATTTGTGAAGTTCTCATGAAACATATTTTTCGTGGAAGCAGCGCAGTCGCAGATTATTTGAAATTTTAACGTTTTTCAACGCTGCGATCAATTTTTTTTCAACGAACAGGCACAATCCTGCTCATGCATTCAAACAAATACAACTTGAGAAGTAAGCAAACTGTTTCACCAGAAAAAACTTCATCTAGCAGTGACGAAATTGAATTTTGTGAGACTTCAAGTTCCGAAATGTCTGAAATGGATATCATTATTGCACAAATGAAGGAGCTTCAACGAGAGGTGAATTCATTACGGGAGCAGCCAAATGAAACAGCGAGATCAAATCTACAAAAGGTGCATATACCCAAATTCAATAAGCATAATCCACACCTTTGGTTTGCTCAGGTTGAAAGGTCTTTTGCCTTATGTGACATTACATCAGATACTGACAAATTTAATTTTGTTTCGGTTCGTCTTGAGGACGATATACTTTTATCTGTTGAGGATTTAATTACCAATCCGCCCGCAAACGACAAATTCAATACACTCAGGGGGAGATTAATTTCAAAATTTGCTGAGTCACCTGAATCCAAATTACGCCGCTTATTACAAGGTGGAGAAACCGTGGGTATGAAACCATCTGAAGTCCTAGCACACATGAAACGTCTAGCACCTGGTAAATGCAACGAAGCAATAATCCGTACACTTTTTATTGGACAGATGCCAGAATCGATTCGTCCACTTTTAAGTATATGGGAACAAGACGATTTGGACAAATTAGCGAAAACAGCCGATAAAATGCTAGAGGCAAACAACAATATGGTAAGTGCTATATCACACAGTACCTCAAGTGGTGAAAAGCAACTTTCGGTAAATGCTATTAATCCTTCAATGGCTGATCTTATTAAATCAATAAATATTTTATCGGATGAGATTGATAAAATGAAAATGCAATCAAATCATAATGATAATCGTCGCAATCGTTCAAGACCTCGAAGTCGTTTACAATCGGGTCAGGATTCCTCCGAATCACAACTTTGTTGGTTCCACTCAAAATTTGGAAAAAATGCTAAGCGTTGTAAACCAAATTGCGTGCATTATAACAACAATTCGGAAAACTAATTGAGCTGTCGTCAATCAACTCAATTGGCGACAGCGACAGCAATAATAGAATAATTTCGGAAAATCGTTTACACATATATGATAACTCAACGAAATCTTATTTTTTAATTGACTCAGGATCGGTGGTCTCAGTTATACCCCCATCATTAGTCAATGCGAAACTTTTCCCCTCGAAAGTTAAACTTTTGGCAGCGAATCAGAGTGAAATCACAACCTATGGTCATTCGGTTATTAAACTAGACCTAGGGTTACGTCGTGAGTTTAAGTGGCTATTTATTATTGCTGACGTTCAATCATCCATAATTGGTGCTGATTTTTTAATTCATTATAATTTGTTAATTGACCTCAAGAGCAAACGACTAGTAGATGGTACAACAAAACTTTCCAATAATGGTAAAATTCGTAAAACGAAAGATTTTAATATTTCGACAATTTCTTCAAGCACACCATTTGCAGCTTTACTCCAAGAGTATGTCAGTATTACAACAACAACTTTAACCCGAAAGGTCACAGGAGATCCAACCGTCGCACATCATATTGAAACCACTGGTAAGCCTGTAGCAGATCGCCCACGTAGATTATCTGGAGACAAATTGGCAGCCGCAAAAGCAGAAGTAGATTTTTTGTTGGAGCAAGGTATATGTCGTATATCTAAAAGCCAATGGGCTAGTCCTATACACATTGTAGCGAAGAAAACGGGTGGTTGGCGTGCATGTGGCGACTATCGAAAATTAAACGCTCAAACAGTTCCGGATCGTTATCCAATAGCTAACATCAACGACTTTGCTGAAAGACTATATGGTAAGTCCATTTTTACTACCTTAGATCTAGTAAGAGCCTATTACCAAATACCGATGGTCGAAGAGGATATAGAGAAAACAGCTCTTTGCACTCCGTTTGGTTTAATAGAATTTTTGTATATGCCGTTTGGATTGCGAAACGCCACGCAAACGTTCCAAAGGTTCATGGACTCAGTTCTGAGAGGCTTAGACTTTGTTTATTGTTACAATCGACGATATTATCATAATGTCAAGTTCCATCGAAGAGCATAACCGCCACTTGCGATTAGTTTTTGATCGTCTTAGTCAACATGGCTTAACAATCAATGTTAAAAAATGTAATTTTGGCCAACAAGAGGTAGAATTTTTGGGTTACACTATCAATAGTAGTGGTTGTAGACCTCCCAAAGATCGTGTCACCGCTATTGAAAATTACGCTAAACCCGAAACGATTTGTGAGCTACGAAGATTTCTAGGTGTCATTAATTATTACCGTCGGTGCATACCACATGCAGCTCAATTACAAGCACCGCTTAACAATTTTCTCACGAACTCCAAGAAAAATGATAAGAGAAAAATACCTTGGACACCAGAAGCCGAAAATGCTTTCGAAGCGTGTAAAAGGAGTATAAGTGAGGCTACTATGCTAGCGCATACTGCTCCAAACTCCAAACTTGCACTCATTACGGACGCTTCTGATACAGCTATCGGAGCGGTTCTAGAGCAAAATTTTGATGGTATATGGAGACCGCTGGGGTTTTTCTCCAGAAAGTTGTCAAATACGGAAAGCAATTACAGCACATATGACAGGGAGTTACTTGCAATTTACGATGCCATTAAACATTTCCGTCATATGTTGGAGGCTCGTCATTTCGTAATAAAAACCGATCACCGACCGCTGGTTTATGCATTTTCACAGAAGCCAGAGAAAGCTTCCCCCCGCCAATTGAGACATTTAGATTTCATATCGCAATTTACAACAGAGATAGTTCATTTGTCTGGCTCCAAGAATACTGTTGCTGATGCTTTGTCTCGTTTAAATGCAATTTCGATGCCATCAACAATATCATATGAGGAACTGCAATCATCACAAGAAACAGACGACGAATTGAAAACCTTACTGGAAGGTAACAGTTCGCTAAAACTTCAAATAGTCCACTTCGATTCTTCATCAATCTATTGCGACATTTCGACAGGTTATGTACGACCTTACGTTCCTAATGAACTACGTCAACAAGTTTTCAACTCTATACATAATCTATCACATCCAGGTGGTAAAACTACACTTCAAGAGATCCGAAAGAAATATGTTTGGCCTAATATTAAAAAGCAAGTTATCAGTTGGGTTCGTACTTGTTTATTATGTCAAAGAGCGAAGATAACTAAACATAATCGTCTTACACCAAACAAGATAGATGTACCTGATAATCGATTTGACCACGTCCACTTAGATATTGTAATAATGCCACTTGTACAGGGTTTTAGATACTGCCTTACTATGATCGACAGGTTTTCGAGATGGCCAGAATCAGTCCCCTTGAAAGACATGTCTGCTCAAACCGTTGCAACTGCTTTCTGGACTCATTGGATTTCAAGATTCGGATGTCCAAAGACAATAACTACGGACCAAGGTACGCAGTTTGAATCAGCCCTATTCAAATCTTTGACTAATTTCATTGGATGTAAACGAGCTCGAACTACTGCATACCACCCGCAATCAAATGGTATGGTCGAACGATGGCATAGAACATTTAAAACAGCTCTTATGTGCCATCCTAATACTTCATGGATTGACATACTGCCAACAGTACTACTTGGTTTAAGAACCTCATTCAAAGAGGATATTCAAGCTTCTCCATCGGATTTATTATATGGAGGTCCATTACGTTTACCAAATGAATTTTTTGAAAATACTAACGATACTACTGATAATCCTGATGAATTTCTTAAAAAACTTCGCAATCATTTTAGTCTTCTACGACCAATACCAACAGCTCATCATAACAAAAGCAAAATGTTTGTTTTGAAAAATATTGACGACTGCACTCATGTATTTCTTCGCACCGATTCAGTCCGAGAACCACTTCAGACGCCCTACACAGGACCTTATGAGGTAGTTCAACGTTTATCCGACCGGTTATATACCATTAAAATAAAAGATAAAGATGTAAACGTCAGCGTCGAGCGATTGAAACCAGCCTTTATTATCAATAATACTCAACAAGACAATTCTCAACACCAAAAATCTCAAGACTCCAAGTCAAAGCAGCATACCACATCACGACAGGTAGAAACTTCAATCAATGATGATTCTGGAATTATCACTGAAGAAAGTGCATCGTTCCCAGCAGTTCCTGACTTAGTCACTGGAGAGGGAGTGGATGTGGCAGCCCCTAGTCTGTCAGCTAGTGAACGGAGTGAATCTGGCAACACTTTAGAATGCAGAAAAAGAAGAAAACAGAAATTAATTCCTCGCGTCGTCTTCGCTGCTACAGTTGTAGAAAATTGTTCTCATGACATAAATTAAAACTTTGTACCTTTATTAATATAAAATAAATTTAATAATAATTAGTAATAGTTTAAAACCTAAATAACGTGTCTTATTTACAATAAACTATAGATTCCTTCAATTTTCGGGACGGGTATAACTCTCGGTATGTTTGCTGACTTTTTTCCTTTAAAATTTGAATGAATTTTAAGCTATTTTAGCAGCATCATTTATATCAAGGGGTTTCTGTTCTTTCAATTGTTTTAAAGTTTTTCTCACAGTAACTGTGAATAATTTCATATCACATTTATTAATTTTTCCTCTTCTCATTCTTTTGAAGTTCTTTATTTTCTTATGTCTCTGCTTCTTCAAACCTAATCCAAATTTCACTTTAGCTTTCATAGCGTTTGTCACAAACCACGTGTTAACACGTTCTTTAATATCACTATCCTTGGATTTAACTCGTTGCCAGATCTTTTCAGCTAAAATTGATCTGCTTGATGTCTTGTATCTATATCTTCTGATTGTGTGTAGGCAATCAGCACCCAAATTGTTTTCGATGTTTTGTATCAGGCCCCCAAAACTGATAACCAGGCAGATGGAATTCAATTGGTAGTTTATTTATTAAGCTGTTTACAAGTCCTCTACCCATCTTACACTGATTGGGTTTTTTGATTTGACTGTGGATTATAATAATTCCCTTTTTTCGTTACTTTTATACCTCTTCGCAAATACATCAATTTATACGATTACTGCTTCAATATGTTAATTTTTTTTTATTTGTGTTATTAATTTTGATCAGACTTGTGTCCGACCACGATATCTACTTTATATCTGCTCACGATTTACTTTAAACATGATATCGATCTACTGTCTATTTTATTTTTATTTTTTGTCATTATCATGTTTTAGATAAACATTTTCTACATCAATGTTTAAATTGTTTATTTTTATTTGATCAGCTAGATCATCATGTGCGACATTTTTGCCTTTTTATAATTCTGCCTATAAAAACTTTATTCAAATTTTGTTAATATAAATTATCTCTTTCAGTAAAAACTTCAAATAAATTTTATTAGATTCTTTAAGCTCTTCGATAATAGGGATTATTTCGTTTTGATGTTGTGTTGTGACCAGTACCTTCCGATGAAAGGAGTAAATGTAGTCTGCCAATTAGTTCATTAGGATAATCTCAATGTTTGATGTCCGATTATCTAATAATTTTAGTATTAAACCGCTGCCTATTGTTAACATGTTTGTTGTTGTTTCGAATAAATGTTTAATTTCCTTTCCTTTCAGTTGTTCATTAGGCTCATAGCGAAGTTTATGTGCGTTAGTATGAATTAGAATCTTTTTAGATTTTTTCAAATCATTTTTAGAATAATGGAGAGTTTTTTACTATTAAATATTAATTTTCCCTTGCCATATCTCCAACTTTGGTCTGCATCTTGATTAAAGCCATAAATTTCATCCAATTTCTTGTTATTAATAAGTGATTGAATATTTTCAAATAATGGAGAGTATTTCGTTAGTTTTAAACGTTGTTTCCTTTTCAAGTTTTTCATACACGTACTTGATACTGGTCTATTGTGATCATAGTTTTTTCATGTTCATTGTCATCAGTTGACATATTCTTATATTGAAAATCGTTATTATCATTATATCCGATATTTCATTATCACCATTTACGTCATCATAATCATTGTCATCATCAATAATGTTGTCTATATACATATCATTATGCTTAGCTTAAAGTTTTCCGATGATCTTTTAAGTGGTTTTAAGGTATCTTCGAATAAATTAAGTCTATCTGTTTGATTCTGTTTAATATTTTTAAACTTTTCCTTTAGAACAACTCTTGTCTTCATAAGACCCTCTAGCATTTTATTATCATAATAATTTTTAGACATTATAATAATTTTTTTATATTAATTTTGATCTGCTTGTTGTCTGGGTATGATCTGCTTGCTATCTAGTTATGCTCTGTTGTACCCGCTGGAATAGACTGATAGTACAGCTGGTATAGCCTGCTAGTACAGCTGGTATAGCCTGCAAGTACAGCTGGTATAGCCTGCAAGTACAGCTGTTATAGCCTGGTAGTACAGCTGATACATCCTGCTATGAGTTGAGATGAACTTTAACATCAGTTAGATCAGAATGTATAAATTTGTTAGATACAGGTTGTAGAGCTCGATATAGCATACTCAAAATCAAAATATATAGATATAGGACCTCAAGCAGATCGTTGTCAGGTGTAAAGCAGATCGTGAGCAGATACGTTCCGGTTACAATACATTTCTATAACCATTTGTATTGCTTTATACATAACAAAAACGATCAGCTGTTTCTTTCTGTTACGGTTACGTTCCTTTACGGATGCATAAAGCTTCAATTAGTCCTGACTTTACCATAACGCTGTAGTCGTAACATAATCCATAACCGTAAATTTACTATTAGCAGCAAACAGTGCTGCCATGGCCATAAATAGCTGTTTATGGTAATTACACATATGTATTTTTCAAAAGTACAAAAGTAAACAAAGAAAAAAATGTGTATACATGTAAGTAAATTCAGCAAACAGCTGTTTATGGTTATGGCAAAAAACCATAATTCAATTGGTACATATAGTTATCGTTATGACTATGGCATTATGGTAACTCACCAATAATCGATAACAGTGATGTCCATAAAGTTGGTTAAAACAGCTGATTTATATGGTTATGGTTAAGTCAGGACTAATTGAACCTAACTGGGGCTTAAGGCTTTGTCTCACAGAAATACTTTGTCTATGTTGGTACACAATATTTAAAACATTTCTGACATCTTTACTTAATCTTCGCCTTTTGTACAATTAAGAGATTACACTCGCGAAAAAAGTCATAGGAAGTAAAACTAATTTCAAATATTTTAAGAATAAAGTTTTCCTTATTTTAACGTAATAAATGAAGAAAATTGTTTTATTTCTTTCCACATACCCTATCTGATTAAATAGCATGCAATTCGATCTAACTGTCAGTTATTTGCTCTTTAACCCAGTGATGTTTATGCATATGTGAGCTATTAACGATCACAATTCTGTTACGTAAAATCTCAATTGTTAGAAATACATACATAAATACTAGAGGTGTACACAAGACATATAAAATTGCACACTCAAGACCGAATATTGATTGTAGCAGCTCATATAAATAAGTGTGAAGCAAAGATAGTGTACAAAAAAACGACTGCACTCGTAAACCAGTGTACAACAGTATAAAAGAGAGTTGGGTGAAGAGAGCAACAAAAATATTGTACTCTTCTTAGAGTCACAACGTGCATTTCTTTTTTTGCTCTCGGCAATCGAATACCTTCGTCGACCCCAGCATTGGCAGTAACTTTGTTAAACTTATTATTTCTGGGGAAAATTCTTTTTTGAGTTTATGGCGAAAGCAAAGAATGTATACTACAATGTTTTTGTTTTTTAACGCAATTTTATTTTCATTTTTCAAAAATCTAGTAGTGTAATTATAAAAAAGTAATAAAAATAATAAAACCAAAAACAATTCATACAAAACAGACTATTTTTGTAATTATTAATATTTTCTTATAAATCATCCGCGCACATAAAATCGTAACCTACTCACAACAATGAATAAGAAAGTTCCGAATGTTTTGCTTTTTGTTTGCTCGTCAGCATTGCCATTTAAGCTTTTTATTTCTTGGGAAAAACCTTTTTTAAACTACTAAATTTTTTTACACTACTGATATTCGTATGGCAATACTGAAAATGTAGCTTCAGTTGTAAAATATGCTCTTACAACACAAAGCATAGTTCCGTTATTTCACAAACAAACGAGTTCTATTGAATACATTGAATAAATGAGAAATACACATTTCAATGCACTCGTAAAATCAAGATAAACAGTATTGCATTCGGTGAAGAGTAAGCTAGTAGAATGTCTTGTGCACACCTCTAGTACGTACATACATATATTTACAGTAGCGCGCACAAAAACTGCAACACTGTGCCATATGATCTTTAATAAGATCTGTTTCAAAATAACGGTAACTAATTTATCTATTTTCTTTTGCTGTTAATTCTTTCAATTATAAGTTTTCAAAGTAACCACAGTTTATTCCAAATTCTGCTTTAAAAAGTTAAATATTTTTGAATTAGTGAAAAAAGTGCAAATTTTTAGCGAGCAAAAAAAATGCAACATAATAAAAAAATAGTTAAAGTAAGTTATTTATTTAATTATAATTGAAAATTTCTTAAATAAGTTATACAACATGTGTTTTGTAATAGAAGCAGCTCTCAGCTGACAGCAAAACTGCAATTATTAAAGCCTTAGAAGAAGGAAAATCCATGCGTGACGTTGGACACCTCTTTGGTGTAAATCAATCAACCGTATGTCGGATTAAATCTCGATTTTCCTTGAGAAATAGTGTGGAAAGGAAACCAGATAGTGGTAATCCTCGAAAAACTACCTCTCGCCAAGACCGCCAGATGATTGCACTGGTTAAAAAAGATCCACGAAAGACCGCAGTGGACGTTGCTAATTTCGCAAATGGGAGTCTCTATAGGCGTTCACATTGTTCGCCGTAGGTTGAAAGAGGCTAATTTGCATGCGAGACGACCTGCAAAGAAACCTCTCATCAGCGCAATCAATAAAAAGAAGCGCCTGGAATTTGCAAAACGTTACAAGGATTGGTCAAATGAACAATGGGCTAAAGTCTTGTGGAGCGATGAAAGCAAATTTAATTTGTTTGGCTCCGATGGGATAAATTTTGTTCGAATACCGCCTGGACAGAGATATTCTCCAAGATATCAACTTCCAACCGTAAAACATGGCGGTGGATCAATAATGGTGTGGGGTAAGGAGCGATATGTTTAAAAAAAATTATTGATTTTACGTCACGTATTTACAGGTGCGTTTTCCCGTGATGGGGTAGGTCCCTTAACTCAAATCGAAGGAAAAATGGACGCCAAGAAGTACTGTGAAATCCTTGGAGAACACATGCTTCCTCATCTGTGGGAAAAAATGCCTCCTGGTAGCATATTGCAACATGATAACGATCCAAAGCACTCAAGTCGCTTAGCTCGAAACTTTTTAAGCGACAATGATGCCAATGTTTTGGATTGGCCATCACAGTCTCCCGATCTAAACCCCATAGAAAATCTATGGGAGCTATTAGATCGGGAAGTTAAGAGGAAACATCCGTGAAATAAGAGGCAATTAGAAGAAATTTTGAAAAGTGAATGGGAGAAAATATCCATTAACACATTAATAGCTTTAGTCGACTCTATGTCTTCTAGGTTGCAAGAAGTCATAAAAAATAAGGGCTACGCCACTAAATATTAATTTTAAGATTTTTTTTGTAAGAATTACTATTTAATTTAAATAAACACATTAAAATTTATGCTGTTGCATTTTTATTGCTCCCATGAAATTCGCACTCTTTTTAATAAATGAGAAAATAATATATCATTAATTAAAAATATTTACATAATGTTATTGATAATAGGTATCTATAACTGTAGGGATTAATAACCCAAAGGAATATTTGGAACTGGTCACCATTTTTTTAAAATTATCGCACTTAAAGATAATTTTACCCAACGTTGCATTTTTTGTGCTCGCTACTGTATATCAATTTGTTTTCCCATTGAGAATGTCTCCTGCTAATCCAGATGTGCCCATTGCTTGATCTTGATCATGATCATTTTATAAGTATTTTTATATTATTCTGGAAGCAAATGAGGAATAGAAACAGTGCATTGATAGGTCTTTTAAGATTTACGGAAAAAAAGTGCTTTTTGAAGGACATTGGGCAAATAACTTATTGGGTGTGATACGACACAAAACATGTTACATGTAATCCAATGTCACATTTTCCGCATCTAGTTAAGGTTTTTTGATGGCAGCAGACTCCACATCTAGTTTCCAGTTTTGTTAACACAAACGAAATACGTATGTAAGTTGAGTTTGTTCGATTGATTTGACTCCTCGTCCTTTCTCAAAATGATTGATGAATATGAATTCATATAGAAAATTCATTTGATTACATTTGTAGCGACAATAAGCTTTTAGTCATTTTTATCAACTTCAACTATTTTATTGGATATTTTCTATGTATGTATGTATGTGTACCAAAATATTTAAATTTCTAGAAAAAATCTACAGTTATCCCTCCTATAATACGGTCGATAAGTTCCTATAATATGACGTGTTATGTGAAACCATGATATAGGTGACTAGAGGCTGGTACAAAAACAGGGGTTAAGTTCCAAAAGTTCAAATAAATATAAATCCACACAAAATACTTAAAAAATAAGCAAAAATCGATATATGGATTCATCAACGCTGTGCAATTCAATTAAATGGGAACGTTTTTAATAATATTTTTGAAAAATTATTAATTATTAATTAATTATGGTAATAGGAAATTTTAAAATTCCCTTTTGAATTTTCGGCTTCTTTCAGCACAACTTAATTTCATTACCTCCATTAGAGCTAGAATCGATTGCATTCAGTTGGGCTTCGGATGCGATTTCTACCAAATCTCCTTCCTCAACTTGTTGTTCCACTAATAAGTCTTTCAGATCTTCAATAGCCATATCCACAAACCCTTCTCCTCCGATCGACCTAGCAAGTTCTAATATGCCACCAATTTCATTTTCTCCTGATTCATGCACGTTTTCTATCTCAACTACAGCTGGGCATATCTTTTTCCAACATCGATTGAATGTTGATATTTTTTACTTCTTTCAGTGATATAGTCTTAAAAAAAAAAAAAAAAAAAACAGTGTGGCAAAAGTACCGTGTTATAAGAGATTTTCGAATTTTTTTTTAATCATGTTAGAGTGAAATCATGTTGGGGGATACCGTGTTGTAGGAAGGATACCTGTACATACGTGTATAGATAAGTGAAAATTTGTTTGTATGACGTTGTTATCAGCACCAATTGAATTATTGAAATAACTTTTACTTTCATTATTCTCGCCTGCTGCTGGTTTATGGACAATTTTACTAGACAGTGTACATATTGAATTATTATTATTTAATAATAATAAATTTAACGATAATTTGTTTTTATAAAATGAATTTATAATTACAATATTAAAGTTTGACACACTTTACATAATTCATTTATTTATGTTTCTTTGTCCCTTAAAGTGCGATAAACTATAATATTTTCAATTGCTCCTAATTGGCCTAATCGGTGGAAATACTATATGCTACACACTATACATGTATATATGGATATATACTGTATATGTATATATATCTTCATGTCTTTATTCTTCATTATTTTAGCTCTCAATCACTGAAAATTCTGCCACAGTCATAAATATTCATACATATTTATTTATTTTTTTTACATACACACACACACACATATCAGCTAGTTTTTGTAATTTGTTTATTTGTAATAATTTTATTTAAATTTGTTTTAATCACAGCGGTATTGATTTTAATCCACTTTGGCATATTAACTATGGTATGCGGTATAATGTAATTGAGTCCTTTTTGCGTATCATTGATTTATAATTTACAAAATACTTTACATTTATACTCGTAAATACGTATTTATGTATTTGAATGGATTAAATAAATAAAAAAAAAAAACAAACAAAAAAAAAGAACTATAATCGTATGAAAATTTATCCCTCAGGAAATAATTATTTTGAATATATAGAGTAGAGTGGCGGCTATAGCACTTTTTAATCGAACAGAGTATTGCTTAATTTGCGAAGCGATATTGCTAATTGTCAAGACTAGGCAACCAGGCTCATGAGACTTTAAATAGCAACAAACCATACTACAGAAAACATTGACGTTACCTGACAGTATCTCGTCTTGTTTGTATAATAAAAAAAAGAGTAAAAAACTGCTTTGGAAATAATTAACGGTAAATTATGAAAACACAACACCGTCTTCTTACTGCAGAGATCTTTTCTATTCGACTCTTCAGTACGAACTAAGATCTTGTATTATCGTTATCATGTTTCCCACTTCATTGAGCCACACCCTTATTTGTTTGTACGCCTAACCCACTATATCTATAATTTGCTTAACGGATCAGAGAAATGTACAGTCCGTCGTAACGCACTTAACGTTACGTAACGTTCTTTTTTGACGTGTAAAACGGTTGACTTATTTATGTGCTATTTTAACAGAAAACTACAGGAGAATACGGTGGAATAATTTCATTGTCCGTAATCGCTAACAAACTATCATGCCTCCTCAGAGGGAACAACCAACGGATATGCTAGACATTGTCCCCTCGGAGGAGACAAGCGAGTACAAAGGGTTAGACAAGTGGTGTGTGTGATGACGAAAGTAACATCAATAGTCACCGATAACACTAGCTCCACGATTAAAGCGAGCAATTTTATGTCATGTACTCATACTGAGTCTTCTAGTGCAAGACCATTTAGCGCAAGGCAATATAGAAGTAATTTCACCAATATGTGGCATATTTTAAAAGCAACACGATTGCTACAAGGCATACTCTGCCGATGAAGTAGCGCTTTAAAAATGGTTGAAAGGATAACTATGTGTGTGTTCAAGTGTACTGTTAGCAACTTCAAAAGCACCACCTCCTCCAACAGCAAATGATATAGAGATTAGAATGACCTACTGATACCATATAATACAGCAACAAGCCAAACTTCGTCGACCACGATTTTCACAGTATCTCTAATCATTTTATAAATCTGCGGTAATTTTCAAGCTCTGAATGAAGTAAAGTCCAATTTATTTTATCTATATATGTAAATTTGAATGTGTGTTTGTATGTTTGTATATTTTGACATTTCAAATGAGCGAGGTGCCACGCCCACATATGCAACATTACCTGCTATTGTAACATAATGAAATGGGTATATTGCAAAATTTGTACAAGTAACTACAGTTTCAATATAAATATTTTGGACAAAAATTGGGCGAACTAGCAAAAGCGGGCGTGGCACCTCACATATAAAGTAAATACGAAAATCTGTATATCTGAAAAACTGTAACAGCTAGAGTTGCCAATTTTTGTTTCAATATAAATATTTTGGACAAAAATTGGGCGAACTAGCAAAAGCGGGCGTGGCACCTCACATGTGAAGTAAATTCAAAAAACCTCCATATCTAGAACACTAGAACAGTTAGACTGCTCAAATTTTGTATGAATATATAAAGGATCAAGCATTAGGGGTGTGGCAAACACCATACGAAGCATTTATTAAAATCTGCATATCTAGAAAACTATAACAGCTAGAGTCCCAAATTTTGTATTCCAGCTGTAGTAATATGATGCCTCTCATGTGAAGTAATTACAAAAATTCGTACATTCTTATTAATTAATAATATTAGAAAAATTCTCTGATTAGTGAGTGTGGAAATAGAAATCATACTATTTAAATATTTATCTTGATAAACATACATACGTACTAGGGATGCCAAACGGGATCGATTTTTAAAAATCCCGGGATTCGGGATTTTGTAAATCCCGATCCCGAAATCCCGGGATATTTCGGGATAATTCGGGATCTAAAAATCGAGGGAAAAATCGCGATTTTCTCTTAATATTAAAAATATTTTGTTGAAAAATTCATTTATATTCCAATTAATCAGAATTATATCTCATTAAAAATAAAATATAAAAACAGCAAGACAAAAAGTAACAAAAATCGTAAATTAACAAAAATAAATATTATTCACACAATAAAGAAAATTATTTAAATTCCAAAAAAAAGATTAAAGCATCTAACATTTGATCTGATAGGCTTGAATGAATTTTGTTGTCAACATAACCTGCCGTTGAAAAACATTTCTCGCAATCATCATTTATTGGTAAAATAGTTCCAAGATAGCTGTATGCAGCTTATAAATATTCACCTCTACCTCCTCCTGATGTAAATAAATCTATTTCTTTGGACAGTTGAGTATCTAAATCAGTTACCCTATTACTTCGTTTTATAGGGCTTTTGCATTCTTCGATGCCATCAAACAATTTTTTTTCAATGGAAGTGGGCTTTTCCTCATCTGAGAAGCTATTATCGAAGTCAAGTGATATAGAATTTTTTTTTCAGGACCTTTTGTAGGGTCAAAATACATATGAATTCACAATCCCGAAAATCCCGGGATTTCGGGATTTCCCGATTGGCATCCCTAATACGTACCTATGTATGTAATAGTTATGTTATTGTTTACTTCTAAAAATGTGCAACTAATAAAAATATTATTTATTTGTAGCATATCTTAAAAAATACAGTAAATTTTATAATCATCATATAATATTGGGCAATGAATGGGCATCTAACAATAGGCAGTAATATTTTGATTCGATCCTAAGTAATATTTTTCGCAAATGATATAAGTAGTTGCAAAACTCACCAAAAAAAAAATGACCCGCGACCGACACAAATGCAATTATTTGTTAAATTTTAATAACCTTCTTTTTTTTAAAAAAGGTTTTTTAACTGAACCGATTTATTACCTAGTCATATTACATACATACATAATTGGTCATTACAACCCTTCAGTCACGATTTCGACTTAGCTTCTCACATTACTTTATTTACTCTCACAGTGTTTGTTGAAATATACTGAGAGGCGGTCGCCTGCGATACGAACCTGGTCTTTACATGTAATAAGCCAACAAACTACCTGCTAGACTATGGCGACCCTTTCGTATGGGGTAAAATATAAAGAGATAAATATAACACGCTTTTGGTTTTGGAATTCAGTTGAATCTTTTATTCTGAACAAGTTGAACGTTATTTGAGTAACATTTATTTTGCAACAATTTATAAAAACGCCCCAAAAAAACATCTCTTTCTAAAACACCAAAAATACATTGCGTTTGCAATCCCAGAGATCAAATGAAAGTTCGGAAGTTCCTTGAAGGCCTACGAAAAGGTCCCACAACATCAAGAGCTACTGAAACGCCTTCAGAATGCCAAGGGCGCCTGGAAAGTATACGAAATGATACCCCTTTAGCACGAGCTTCTGAAACGCCGTCAGAACGCGAAAGATGTCTTGAAGGTCTGCGACAACATGCGACAACCGCAACACCGTTGGAACATGAAGGTCAGCTACAAATCCAGCGGAATCGTACCACAATATCACGAGTTAATGAAACAGAAGTCCAACATGAATCACGAGTAGAAAGTCAGCAGATTCGAACATCAACAAGAAAAGCAGCAGAGAGGATAGAGCAATATGATTTGCGTCGAGAACAAAATCGTAATCGAATGGCGGTAAATCGACGTAATGTTTGTCATGGATACTCAGGTATTGCATTTAACTACAGGTCTGATATAGATTATACCAAAGACGAATTAGTGGCAATTGGTGGCATGAATGAAGTTTGCCAATATTATAATGCACTCAGGTACAAAAATGAAAGACCTGAAATGTATTGCTCTAATGGTAAAATCGTTTTGTCTGAATTACTTCAACCTCCAGAACTATTACAATCGCTGATTACAGGCAAGTTTTCCAAAATATATACTTTTTTAATTTAACCAAATATTAATAAACAAATTTTTTTTTTCATTTAGGAACTAATGAGGATTCACAATATTTTCTTAATAATATAAGAAAATATAATTCGTGCTTCCAAATGACATCTTTTGGTGCTACCAAAGTAATTCGAGACAACTTTATTCCAACGTTTCGTGTTCAAGGTCAAATTTACCATAAAATGTGATCATTGTTGGCAATTCCAAATGAAGATCCTAAGTTCTTACAAATTTATTTCATAGGAGAAGCGGATAACAATGACCAAGTCCACCACCGCCAGTGATGTTTCATGCTCAAGATGACCCACGATTAAGTTCAGATGAGTACATAATCGCAATTCATGCTGATAGAACTCCAGCTTGACAACACCAAGGACGATACAATGCCCCAACAATGGCCGACGTAGCAATTTTGATGGTGGGCGATCCAATTGTATCACGAGATATAATTATTCGTCGCCGTGACAATAGGATAGCTGAAACCCATCGTCAATATCCAATTATTTTTCCATATGGCGAAAATGGATATCACTTTGAATTACGGCAATTTAATCGAACATTTGCTAACATAAACTATTTTTGTCTTTTTTTTGACTTTCAGATGAACCAACAAGCAAACAAGTGAGTGTAATGGATTTCTATGCGTATCGTATAATGATACGTCAGAATTCTGTTAATCACATTCTTAATTGCCGAGAAACAGAGCGCCTATTATACATACGACGTGATCAAACTAAATTAAGAGTGAATAATTATGTTCATGCATTCGGGATGCATTAAACACCCATAATGATATCAATCCCAATGAACTTGGCCAATCTATAATTCTTGCGGCAACATTCACAGGTAGTCCACGTCATATGCAATGAGATATGTTTGATCATACGGATTCCCAGATTTGTTTATTACATTCACATGTAATCCAAAGTGGGATGAAATTCTATCTAAATTGATTTGATTGCAAAACTTCGTGTCTTTGGTGAAACACGGTGTTGGATGTATTCCGTTGAGTGGCAGAAAAGTGCCACATTGCCACATGCCCATATTCTTATGGTTGATTGAAAAAATTACCCCAAATCTTATTGATGATATAATATCTGCAGAAATACCCGATCCAAATCTACATGAAATTGTTATCAAAAATATGATCCATGGTCCATGTGGGACCATTCAAATTCAAATTCTCCATGCATGTTTGACGGAAAATGCATAAACAAATATCCAAGGCAATTGATTCAGGAAACAATCTTGGGAAATGATGGCTACCCACTTTATCGCCGACGTTCTATGGATAATGGTGGACAATCAATTTCAATAAAGGTGCGTGGAATTGATGTTGATATTGTTAATCGCTGGAGTGTACCTTACTGTCCATTGCTTTCAAAAACATTTAAAGCGCATATTAATATTGATTATTGTCATTCAGTAAAGTCGATCAAATACATCTGCAAATATGTTACTAAAGGGTCTGATATGGCTGTATTTTCATTACAAAATCCAAAAGATGAAATTACGCAGTATCAAATGGCCAGGTACATCAGTAGCAATGAAGCTACAAAAACGTACGACGCATTTCTCTTGCTTTTTATTTATTATTATTTTTTTTAATTTATTTTTTAGTTTACAATCCTTTCTCATTTGTAGAACTTGTAAATACCTAAAATGTCGAAACGAAAGTTAAGCGAAAAGGAAATATTGCAAGCCTAGACGGAGAGTGATGAACATTTTTCAAATGATGATGATTTTGATTGGATAGCAGAGGTTTCGGATTCTGACTCTGAGCCTAACATAGATCCAAGGGAAATCGATGACATATTGTTTGAACATGGTACCAATGCGGAAGACAAAGCTGAAAAAGATAGTTCACTTAATTTTCACTTTATAAAAACCTCAATAAATCATCCTCGACCCATGTATGCTTTTGCATTCATTAAAGAGATCTTTATTTAAAAATCACATAAAATTTCATTCTGTGTCTTATATATACGAACTACAGGCTCCAAATGAAAACAATCAATATCGTACGGAAACGTACGACGTGGAACCCCAGGACGGGGTTGGTGTCGTATGGAAATGTACGACGTAGCACTCAATGTGTTAAGGGGAAGTTGCGAAGAAATATTTTTAAATATTTCCTTTTGTTCGAGATGTATGACATCTGAACCATGGCCTCACGTCTAATAAGTCAACACACCATAATATTTATGAGACAATATTTAGAAGAATGAAAATTCTCCAATGAACAACGATTCACTGCAATATTGGAAGGCAAAAGTATATTAACGCCCCCTTACAAAAAATAAATAAATTTCTTTCTTTACAGTATATGGTAGAATACAGATATGTCGTCAGTGTTTTAGAGTATTTATGCATGCCGGCTACTTTTACAGACTCTGAAATCACGTTCAGCAAAGCTTGATCCATAATTTCAGACCGTTGAAACTTCCGTTTATTAACAAAAATGTTTGGGTGCCCGAATATTTGAAATACCAATCCTTGTTTCTGTTCTGTTTTTTTTTTATATTTGTTATGATCTCTTTAGAATTATAAGAGTCTTGAGATTTAATGTTTTGTTGTTTCCATTATTACAACTTGCTGTTAAACTTGGATTAAAGGTACTTTAGCTAAAGGGAACTGTAAAGTTACCTTTAACTTATTTTCGTTATTACAACTCGCACATAAAATAAATTTAACTTTTTTCAAAATTGTGACAGTGACGGAGCAATGTCGTTAACACTGCTCAATTAAACAACTATTATTAAACGCAGTGGCAACGACTGACTTTGTTTTTTATTGCATATACTCATTTTGTTTATATTTGAAATTGTCGTATTGAAAAACTTAATTTTTAAAATACCGGCAGGACGATTATTTATCTGCCAGTTAAAATCCTCCCTCAGGGCCACTATTACAACTTGCCATTAATTAAAGGGAGGATTTTAATGGTCAGATAAATTGTTTTTCATTATTATGAGTACCCAATAAGATAGAGGTGATCGTTAAGCTAAAGGGAACACCATCCTACCTTTAACATTGAACGGTCACGTAATGTTTGAACTTGCCAGATCATATATTATTTTCGATATGGCAACTTCAAATTTAAACAAAATGAGAATGTACAGTCAAGCTCGGTTATAACGAACTCCGTGGGACCAGAAACATTAGTTCGTTATAAACAAAGTTCGCAATAAATGGGGTGAAGTCATAGAAGAAAGTATAAAATACAAATAATTTTTTTCATTTATTAAAAACCAAAAATTTAGCAACTGACGTTTTAATTATTTTTATCTATCAAGCTGATTAAGGATGTTGTAGTTATAATTTAATGCTGCGACATTAAATAAAAGTTAAGGCTATTGCCACACTTCAAAGTTATTTCTGAGGACCATTAATTAATTACTGGGACCAAATAAAGTAATTCCTTTTAACCGAGAATTCGTTATATTTTTGTATGAAAATTGTTATTAAAACGTTGGGACTTGGAAATATGTACATAATAACCAAGAATTCGTTATAACCGGCTTCGTTATAAACGAGTTTGACTGTACAACAAAAAAAAAGTCCTCTGTTGCCACTGCGTTAAAAAAATTTGTTTAATTGAGCGGTTTTATCCACTTTGCTCCGGCACTGCAATATTTTATTTATAATTTTTCAGTAAGCTGTAATAACGAAAATTAGTTAAAGGTGGCTTTACAGTTCCCCTTATCAAATGGTGCCTTTAACTAAACCCAAGTTTAACGGCAGGTTGTAATAATCTTATCAAATAAATCTTAAATTAAAATGATAAGTGGTAAGTGATGGTTTCTCACTCAAACAAAAAATAAGAGAAGAAAAAAAAGCTATCCTTTTAGCTTCATGGAGTTCTTTTATCGCTTTTAATCATTTAATTGATTTTCAATGTTCCATAAAACAACAATTTTCTTTTTGAATACATTTAATTTATTTTAAAATCCAAAATTTAATAAACATTTATATACATTACCACCGAATGCCTTGTATTGTTAAATTACAGACGTCTGTGCAATCGCTCAGCTTCCTTCTTCTCCCTTTCGTACTTCCTCTCCTTCTTCTCTATCTCGCCTAATATCCTCTCCACTTTAGGACGTTGTACAATAGGTGAACTGGACCTCCGGGTACTGTACTTGTCTCAACTGGCAAGTATACGTCCTCTAACATAAACCTAGATTATAGAAAGCTTAAATGAATATAATAATCAGCGCCCATTGTTGATAACTTCCTATGATTTAAACAATCCCGTTAATTCCACCAGGAATGGGAAGTAAGGATCGTCAGACATAAACACCTCCTACAGTGACTCGATCGCATAATCGGACAAGCATTAGTCTGATATGTATGGGCTTAAAAGTTAAAAGGAATATATTAAATATATGTTGCGATTTTGCTTTTATTTACACTCTATGTATGCTCGGGATGAATGTTCTCGTAAAAAGCAAAATCGTTCACTGTACCTAATTTCTCGGCATTTTGTTTTACATTTGCCTTCAAAATGTTGAGGTAGCCAAATTTGCCCATTTTACCATCAATGAAATACAAATTGCCCACCAAACCATAACAGACCCTCTTGCATGCTTAACAGTAGCTTTTGTATTTTGAGGATTAAATTCTGCATTTGGTTTACGCCACACAAACATCTTGCCATCTGAACCATGCCATCTTGTAACGAATAAAAACTATCAGCAAAAATGTATTTTAAGATATCTTTACACCAAATTACTTTATTCTAAAAATCTTCTATTTTAAGCAAATACTTTTTAGTAAATTTTATTCTTAGGGCTAATAAATGGCTTTTTTCTGGCAACTCTACCTTGGTAGTTATATTTGTGCAATATATTACGAATAGTATTTAAGCAAACATCTTTTCCACTGCTGTTTTTAAAAATATTTTTAGTTCTTAGGCATAGCGAAAGAGTTTGCTTTTTACGAGACAATCATCCTAAGCACACTTCGGGTGTGGCAAAGCTTTGGTTGATCCATAATTGCCCCAAACTTATAACAACCACTGCACAAAGCCCAGATCTCAACGTAATTGAACATCTTTGGGAAGAATTAGCTAGAAGAGTATACCGACAACAATTTAAAACTTTGAATCAGCTTAAGACGGTTTTACTGGAAGCGTTAAGCTCCATAGAACCTGTGGTACGCTACAATTTGGCAAAATCAGTTCCAAAACGTTTACAGGCCATTCTCGACAACAAAGAATATGCCACAAAGTATTAATTATTGTCTTTTGTCATTTTTAGCAATGGTGCGCTTATTTGTTATCATGAAAAATGTTGTCATTTTTTTTTATTAATCTGAAAGTCTGGACTATGGAGTGTAAATAAATGCAAAAAAAAAAAAACATTTATTTATGGCCTGTTTATACAACAGAAGTCACTCAACATTTTTGTTCAATTGAGTTCAAAAAATGATTTTTCGTTTTTGTAAGGCATGTGTCGGGTTCTTGTGAGTAAAAACGTAAGAACTGAAGTTTTTAAACATATTCTGTAGTTTTTCTAACACAATTTCAAAAGTCATTAATGTCAAATATAGACAATCATAAAAAATTAATTGTGAAGCGGTAAAACATGAATTCAAACAATAAAAAATGGTAAGTATACATAAATATTCATAAAATTTAATAATGTTTAACGATTTAAACCACTTTTTAGCTTAAAAAAGACAACATATGTCCAATTTCAAAAACTGGTGGACATAATGGAAGAATTTCCCCAACTTGCAACCTGCAGCCCTTCATTTGGAAGCAACAAAGTTGTTGTAGAACAGACGTGGGATAATGCTGCACAAAAATTTAATGCCCTTGGGCGACCTATTAGAAATGGGCAGGAATGGAAAAGGGTACGCTATTTTTAGATATAACCTTGTTATTTATTATTGAAAATAAAAGGTATGCTTATTTTTCATAATAGATATGGCATGACCAAAAGTGTCGTCTTAAAAAAAAAATAAGCGACAACAATAAAAGTCTTCACGGAACTAGTGGAGGACCCTGCTTAGTAAACAACTTAACAGAACTTGAATTGCAAATTGACAAAATATGTCACCTCTCGTCAGCAGCGGCACCCAGTGGCAAAATTTTAGGTTTACCAACTGCCCAAAACCTTTGCTTTCATCTGTAGCAACCAGTTGTAAGATAGATATACCTCCTGTTCAAAAACATTGTCAACTGACACCACCTCGAAGAGATATTAAAGTTGCTGTTGTAACTCCAACAACCTCGAAGAAAACCACAGAACAAGAGGCACAATATGAACTTATGACGGATATATTGACGTCAAATATTTCTGAAATAATTACACTGGAAAACCAATTGCTTGTCTGAATTATTACATGTCTTATATAAACAGGCCATTAATATATTCTTTTTAAGTTTTAAGCCCATACATATCAGACTAATGCTTGTCCGATTATGCGATGGAGCCACTGTATATTCATTATTATTCTTTCTTCTTCGCTAAAATTGTAATAGATTTGCCACAGGTAGCACTTAAAAGGATCCGATAAGTTCGAAAATATAGGCCGACTATCCATAGTTTTGCAGCTTTAAGCATTTTCCAATCAGATTATCAACTTGAAAGTATTTAACGTCTCAAGCTGATAGTCCTGGCATCGAGTCATAACTGTCTGCACCTATGCATCTTAGCTAAATAATTTTGTTGGTGAAAAATTCGTCTCCATTGAAATAATTTTTAAATTTATTGTCCAAGTTTTTCTTTTTTTTGCTAAAACATTGCATTTGCTTAAGAGGACATATTGAATTACTTACCTATGGTAACAGGTTAAAGCAAAAATAATAAAAAAATGTGAACATTTCACCCGGAGGGCAATGAAATGTTTATATTCATGCAAATGTACACACCTATAGAATAGAAGTTTTAAACTTTACCGATAACTAAGTGGGTAATTGAAGGGTCGGTTGGGGTGATGGGGTGCTGTTACCCGTTCCAAATAATAAAAAAAAAAACTTAAAAATCAAAAAATAAAAAATAAAAGAATAATAATAATGGCTGTACAATCAAGTTTATTATTATTTAGTCGTATGAGGAGAATATCAATGAAATATTTATTTGTTGGTGTCAAAATCGCATCCATATTCATAAATATATGTGTGTAGGTAAGTAAGTGTGTGTGTGTGTGTTTGAATGATACTCTTCGTAGTGTTATTTCATATTTCATTTTATTTGTTGCTTTTGTTGTGTATGGATATGTGTGTGTGTGTGTGTGTTATATTTTTTTTTTTATCAAAATCCTGTCCTGTTGTCCTTCGAACACATTCGTATTTATCATTCGGTGAATAATGTGAATAAGAAGCAGAATGTTTCTGTGTGTGATGTGTATGTATTTGTTTTAATTTTTTTCAATAGTAGTGTTAAGATTGGCATAAAAATCGCCATACAACAGCTGTCAACAGGATAAAAATATTTTGATACCCTCTTCGAGGTTGCCATTATCATTTTACACGAAATAGACTCCAGGCTTCTAGCATCTGACGTTTTCTAAAAATCATTTTCCGTAATGATTCACAAAAATGCCTATTTATTCCAAAAATTAAATTTTAATTACTCTAGTCAATTGAATTAAAAGTTCTTGATTTTTGTGCAAGAAATTGACAAGAAATTATTTGGGAATATAAGCAAATAGTCTGGCAACACATGTAAATATTGCCGTATGTTGTGGCTGATGTTGGGTGAGAACTAGTGAAGCAAATATACTCCGGACGAGAATGATGACGTAGTATATGATAATGATAAAAGGACAGTTAGCTGGTCGATTGTTTGGGTTGTTTCTGGATGGTTGGGTGAATGGCTTGTCTGCTGGTCAGGCAGTCGGTCAGCTCTTTTGGGCAAGCTGGTTTATATGAAATATTTAAAATACCGTAAACGTAATATTGTGTCGTAACGCATGGCTGATATGCTCAACTGGAATAAATGTTTCATGCATGTTTAACAGGAAAAAGAAAAGTTTGTGTGTCAGCAGAGTGACAATAATAAGTGGCAACAAAAACAACAACAACAACAACATATGAAAATTGTTCTTTTATTCATGGACCACAAAGATATTGACCATTTAAGTGAAAACACACACTTTCCCATCACACACATCAACGCAAAGAGCATACACAAGCCATGTAGAAAATATATTGTAATAGAGAATGCGATGGCAGTAAAAAGAAATAAAAATACGTACATACACACATACATACGTACGTACATTTATTTGTCAAAATAAAAATTGAAAAAATAAAATGAAACGAGAATAGAAGAGAAGCACCACCTGCTTTTCCATACTTTTTGTGTCCATTTGTGTGCAAGTGTGTACGACAGAAATGTTTCCAAATGGGGATAATGCGGGTGGGAAGAGTGATGAACCTTATTAAAGATAATTAAGGTTGACCTTAACTCAGGCCACATTTAATATCTGAAATTTAATCAACCCTTCAATGGCTGCACTTTGACTTGACATTTGTCTAAAATTAAAAATAAACGAACAAAATAATGCTTTGGACCAAACACAATAACCATTTGTTTTCAATTTTCAAAATAACAAATCCATTCAAGAATAAATTCATCAAACAAAAAAAAAAATGGCGGAGAACTTTCGGCACATTTTTCATTTACAAGATCTTTTTTGTATTTGAATTTTTTTTAGGGTTTAGGGGCTTCATATTTACAAATTAGAATAACTTGTCGTCGCTGGAAAAAAAATAAAATAAAATAAAGCGACAAACACTCTTCAAAAAGTCTGGCAAGGAAGGTTAATTTAAAATGGAATTCACATTAATTTCCTATATAATTCCTACACCGAAACCTGACAAATGTTGGCAGGCCAATTGCAATAAACGGTTGCGTTGTTAACACAGACGGACAATTTTTCTTATTTTTTGGCGTGTGAGGTAGGGTTCAAAATGCCTTCGCACTAAAACAAATTCTTCCCCTCTTCTGGGGATACTCCCTTCCCGGGACAGTTATCTGCATTACTTCGGGAAGGGTTCAGAACGACGTCCAGTTAAGGACCGTTGTTTACTCTCCCACGTCTGGGTACGCCATATTTGAAGCCAACTTTATGCTATTGGCTCGTCTTCTCATGTATCATTTCGATGTATTGTGTCAAGGTCGACCTTCTTCCTGTGGAGTACACAATCAACGTATCTTCTCACAGCGCTCCATTTCGTGTTGCTTTCGACCATTGCGTCCACAATGTTGACGGGTGTAAATTCACCAATTTGCTCTATCAACATATCCTTTTCGTCTTGCCATTTAATGCATTGGAAGAATGTGTGTTCAGCGCCGTCACTCATTTCCTCGCAATAAATGCAGCCAGGATAATGTCGGAAATAACCATGATCCGAAAGAAACTGGGTCAGAAAATAGTTAGTTTCCTCAAAATTTCTCCAAGTCCATGCCTCTATAGACGGAATAAGTCTAGCGGAAGATGGACTCCGCTTGTTTCCATCTACTTTGCCATCGCTGTTGTGTTTGAGAACTGAGATCTGCGCACTGAGATCTGAGATCTCCCCATATCTCGCTTCCATCCAGCAATATTGAGTTCTTCGCCGCCATAATTAATTTTGGTTTGGCCTGTGTTGGTTCACCAATATTTGCCATCAGTCTGCTTAGCATACCCGTAGCAGACAAACAATCTGCCCTCAAATATGGTGATTTATCATTCAAAAAAGTTTAACATTCTTCTTTACAAAAATTGTTGAATTTTTCTTTGCCAGCCGTAAAGTTACTACGGACATACATACATAATTGGCCATTACAACCCTTCAGTCAGGATACGACCTAGCTTCACACACCACTTATGTTGTGTGCGTTAATTTTATACACGAGTAGCGGGACCTACAGTTTAAAGTCGACTCCGAACGACAGATTTTTGAGAAGCTTTTCATGGCAATTTTTACTCTCAGAGTCTTTGCCAGAAATCTGCTGAGAGGAAGTCGCCGAAGAAATATTTTTCGTTTTGATGTCTGACCTGGGGACTACGGACATACCTGAGTAATAAAAGTTAGATAATTCATCATGGCGAAATAAAATTATTTAACTGCAGTGGCATCTACAGTTTAAAGTCGACTTGTTGCGATAGATTTTTAAGAAACTTTTTCAAGGCAGTTGGCAAAGAAATATTTTTTTATTTTAATTTTATTGGAGATGTCTGAGTTGGAGTTTGGTCTCACGTCTAATATGCCAACACACTAACTACTAGATTATAGCGGCTAGAAGACAGATAATTTGGATATTCAACATCGAGGAATCACTTGAATATTGCTGCCATTTATTTTCTACTCGTAATTTTTATTTTCAGATTCTAAATACATTTGAAAATTCTAAAAGTTTTCAAGATCTAATTAAAGAATTTAATTTTAAAGTAAAATTCGATAGAGAATAAATACACCACGAGTTATATTTTATAGGCAAAATCCTTACCTACGATGTTCTTTGTAGGCGGAGGACAAAGGCTAACAAATTTAAAAACACAACGAACCGGCATTCGCGGTCAAGACTACGTGCTTTTGTAGGAATTTTCTCTTTATGCTTCCTTATGTATACCGTGAAATGGATCATAATCATATCATATTGCTTTTGTGCTATCAAATTGTGTGAATGAAAAAATGTGCATATGTTTTCATATGTTTCTCAAAAGTTATGTTGGTTTCGTGCTATCAAATTGTTTGAATGCTTAAAAAATACATTTACCCACGGGGGTCGCCGTGGTCTAGTAGGTAGTGTGTTGGCTTATTAGACGTAAAAGCCAGGGTTCGAGTCCCAGGCCAGACATCAAAACAAAATACAAAAAGTATTTTTTTGGCGATTTCTTCTCAGCAGATTTCTGGCAACAACTCTGAGAGTAAATAAAATTGTCTTGAAAGGTTTCTCATACAAACTGTCGTTCGGAGTCGACTTTAAACTGTAGGTCCCGCCACTTATGTATAAAATTAACACACACAACATAAGTGGTTCTAATGACCAATTATGTAATACGAAATACACAATACAGGATAGCATTGAGCGTTCACAAACAACCAAGTGTATTCTATACCACATACGCGATCCAAAGTCGTGTGAATTGCCCAATTGTAGTGTATAAAAAATTTATTCCATTGATTGAATTTTTGAAGAATAACGGCAGATGTCTTACCATTACTTATTCTAAAAGTTTAAATACACTCATTGTGTCCCCCTCATCCAGCCTTGATCAGATTCTACGAACCCTTCTACCCGTGTCCGAGGCCACTTACCTGTCGTTGACGGAATCGACGGTCGCATTATCAATTATGAGCTCCTCGGAGAGTTCGATGGTCGAGCCCTGCCTGGCAAGTTCATCAGCTCTGCACCGGAATACCACTGTCTTCCGGTACCCATACGACATAGGTATCATATCGTTACGCTTTCTTGTCGAGATATCTGCGGCAGCTGTACACAGTCTTGGAGTTCATCACGTTAGAACTCAGAGCCTTGATTGCCGGCTGACTATCAGAAAGTATGGTGACATTCCGCTTGGAGATACTTCCGTCCCCAACAATACTCAGCAGCCTGTATTGCCACCACCTCCGCCTGGAAGACACTTCAGTGGTTCGACAATCTTATAGACTGGGCTACTCCATTCGATTTCAATAAAATTGCACTGCCAACTGCTCCGTTCAGCTTAGAACAGTCAGTGTAAATTTGTATGGAGTCTCTTAACAGGTGGGTCACAACACCCTGAATCACTGCTCCCGACAACTCCAACTTCCTTCAGGATACTTGCGTGGCCGATATTCGAGTCCTGCCACAGTCCAGTCGTTTAGAGACGTTTACTTATTTAGCCGCCACTCCCCTACAGAAGACGTCCAGCGAAAAGAAGCCCAAAATTATCTCCAGTCCTGACATAAGTGTAGTGCGCAAGGCAGATCTCTGCAGTCTCTGTATTAGCTTCGAATTAGACTTCCTACCAAGTGATTCCCACCGAAATAGGCATCCACAGGTTAAGATAGGTCTGACTACCGCTATGTAGATCCATTGAGTCATCCTTGGTCCTAGGCCCCATTTCCTCCTGTTGCAAGCATACAGGGCAATGGAAGCCTTTTTAAATCTATTAACAATGTTTGATCTCCAAGGCAGTTTCCTATCCAGAATGACACCTAGAAAGTGTGCCTCCTGTTTGAGTTTTAGTTTCGACCCATTTAGTTTCAATGGTCGAAAAGTCGTAAGCTGGTGAAGAGTACTACTTCCGTTTTTTCCGGGTTAACACCCTATCCACGATCAGATGCCTACACGCAGACATTTCTCAGAACCAGTTGCATGCCGTCCGCATAGGCAAATGCCTCACATCCATTTTGTTCCAGTATCACTAGTAGCTCATTGATTACCAGATTCCACAAAAGAGGAGATAGTACTCTACCTTGTGGTGTTCCCCTCTCTACAGCTAGTTTGGCAACCTTATTTATTCTAAAAAAACACTAGCTGAAATCACAAATTCTGGGGAAATACCTTTACAAAACGAACTTTTCAAATAATAATAAATTTTTAATTTTAATTTGTAACAATGAAAGAAAATTTACGTTTGATTTTTACCCGTAATTGACTACTTTTGGAGGCAGAAATGTTTTACTTTCTTTAAGTCAAGCACACTCGTCTTCTCTGGAAAGTAATTATGCAAGCAGAATATGGTTTTGAAACAAAATTAAACTGTTAAAGGGTTAAAACCTTGTAGTGTAAATAAAGTTTTGTGACAAAGTGTTTTTCGAAAACGTCTTAATTGTGTTCTGGAAGTTCAGTAGTTACTGTGCTGGGCTAAATCCGAAGACTTTCAACAGATACTCTAGTCTGTTAGACTACACTGAGCATAAAGCAGGGGTTACCAAAATTTTTGTGATTGTGTATTTGTGAGTATCAGAGAGAAACTAAGTTGAGAGGTTACAGTCATAGAGAATTGTTAATACAGTACGGGCTCGATTTGTGCAACTACCTATTATTGCAACTGACCGATTAGCGCAACAGCCTATTTTTTAATATTACAGCCTTTACAACTGCAACTTTTTTCAAAAAACAGACGCGATAAGTGCAACTTTATTCCTTTTTCAGATGTAATATTATTTGGAAGTTATTCTATTCTCTAGTTTTTTCTTCTTCTGGTTGTTTTCTTTAATCAGAAGCGTAATTCAAAATTCTTTGGCAAATCATAGACACCTAAAAAAAAAATTCTTTCACGACGACACTGCTCTCATGCAAATTTTTGGCTGTTTATTTACAGTAATTTTTTTGTTTTATTTTGTCTCTGTTTCTTTGATTTTATTTTAAGTTATATTTTAGTGAAGTGAAGATCATTTTCTAAGTTAAGTAAATATGGGAGTAGTGAAAAACATTGTTAAATTAACTATAAAACAAAAATTAGAAATTTTGAACAAATTAAAAGATGGTGAAACTGTGAAGAAAATTTGTATTGATTACAAAGTAAATAAATCTACAGTTAGTAGGATTAAAAAAAATGAAGTTTGCATTAAAAAGTTTGTGAAAAATACTGAATCTGGACCAGGGAATCGATCAACCCTTAAGTCTGCAGAATATCCAAAAATGGAAAAAGCGCTATTTAATTGGTTTTTAAATCAAAGATCTAGAAATGTTCCAATTTCAGAGGAAATTTTAAAATCGAAGGCCCAGTACTTTCATAGTAAAATTAAGGAAAAGACTGAACATTTTAATGCAAGTAATGGATGGATGAAGAACCTTAGACGTCACCATGGTATACGCAGGCTAAAAATATGTGGGGAGAAGCTTTCAAATAAGCCAGAAAGTGTTGATCAATTTAAAAATAAAATCAACGAACTACAATTAACGGCTGATCAAATCTATAATTGCGACGAATCCGGGTTATTTTTTAGACTTTTGCCAAATTCAACTTTAGTAAGTTCGATGGAAAAATCAGCTCCTGGTGGTAAAATTTCGAAGGAAAGAAAAACATTTTTACCATGCATGAATGCAAATGGAACTCATAAATTGCTAGTTATTGGGAAATCGGAAAATCCTCGAGCATTTAAAAACTTTAATAACATCCCAGTTCATTATAAAGCAAACAAAAGTGCCTGGATGACGTACGTTATTTTTGAAGATTGATTTAAAAATGTGTTCGTGTCTGAGGTTTGTATTATAATCGTATGAAGTCTGATAAATTTAGCATAAGACTTAATTTTCTATATGTTTTATATAGGCAACTTTCTTCAATTCCAAAGCCTTCCATTAAAGGCATTGTTACTTATTGATAATGCACCATGCCATCCAAAAGACAACCAATTGAAAAGTGACAACGGTAATTTCATCATAATATGCCTGCCTCCGAATTGTACAGCCATTCTGCAAACACTGGATCAAAATGCAATAAACTTAACAAAATTGTATTATCAAAAAAATCTTCTTACACATTTGATTGGTATAAGAGGTCAGGACTTGGAAAAAAAGCTTAAAGATTTTAACATTCGTATGGCACTTTCCATTTTGGCCAACGCATGGGACAAAGTTTCACCCATCGCAATAAAGAATGCTGGACCATTCTAATGTCAAGCAATGAAAAATGGACAGATGAGGATGATCTACCTTTAAATACAATACGGGAGCATATGCTCCAGGAACTGGCCTTACTTTTCCCATCCATACCAACATTGTTAAATGAAATTGTACCTAATGCGACTTTTTCAAATGATGAAATCAATATGTGAATCAATGATAGAGTAGAAGATGAGCAGAAAGAAATATGCCTTTCTGACGATGAAAATTCAGTTCATATTGAGGTAGAAGAAGTACCAAAAATAAAAACAGATGATGTCATTAAAACACTTAATGTTTGTATAGGTTGGGCAACAGCCAATGACATTTCATTCGACAAAATAGTCGTACTTCAGGATATAAAGAAGTCTGCAATTAATAAAAAATTTAAAAAATCCAAAGTCCAAACTAAAATCTCAATTTTTTTTGGTTAAAATAGTGAATACCAAATGTATGATATAAAATATTAAAATATATTTTTTTTAGTTTTACGAGTATTATATTTATTTACACCTTTGATTATTACTTTGTTTTGTTTAATAAATGAATTAATTACTTTTTGTTCATTAAATTGCATGTTTTTTTGTTAAAAAAGTATTAAAAATAAAAGCGTTTATAGTGGTCGCTTATTGCAACCTCGATTTCCTTTCGGTTGCACAGATCGAGCCCGTACTGTAATATGCCCTATTTTGATTTTCATTTCATCAACATACATAAAGTTAAACACCTTCGACTTAATAATTAGGTAAGGTTTTTTACGTATTTGCTGTACACTTATTTTGGTTCATAAATTTCCTCTCCTGCTAATAACCAACCTTTTAATTCTTCCAAAATATCGCTTTATGCCTATAAAAAATTTGTTCCCTTTCCATATCATCTACGACTAAATTGAAGAGCATAAGCAACATGTGTGAATTCTCTCTGCACAATTGTTCTATGATATGGTAATCCTTAGCATAAAGTCCAAGTTACTAAGCTCATAATAATTATAATACAATTACAATAATGAGATGGCAATAATTAAACATCTTTCATCAAATTTTGAATGTAAGTTTGTATGATCAACTAAGAAATTTTAGTGATGATTATTTTTGTATTAATGTTAGTATCATCACAGATAATACCATCCATTTAACCCGCGTTCAACTCTACATGAGTAAAAATAAACATTCATGAACATTATGCCCTGGTTACCCATACGTAAGAAACGTAAAATCGTAACGTACGTAGCCTTAAGGAAACGGAAACGTAGAAACGTTAAAAACGGAACGGTTGTCAACGAAGTATGTAAATAAAAACAAAACGAAACACAAAGCATTAGTTGTTTGAGATAAAGTGTCACATTTAATTGGTGTTCGCATACAAAACATTTAAGGAATGAATCCATATGCTGTAAGAAAGTTTATTAAAACATTTTAAAAATCTTGTAAAAATGTGATCATTGTAATCTTTAAGCGGGCGGTGAAAGTAAAAAGATGTTCGATGTACTTTTAAGTGACCGACTATTATAGCGGAACTTTGTTTAATCACAACTATTTAATTTAGATCAGTACGAACTATATATATTGGGTCTACATACATATGCACGTATAAGTTTGCATTTTGTTTCCTTGACAGTCCTATGTGGCGGTTATCCTTCAATAATAATTTCAATTATTGTACATACTTCGGTCACTTAAATATCGTGAATGTTATACAGCATCACAGTAGATGAGTTTGGTTTAATTTCTAAATAAAAAAAAAAAAAAACATTTCTAAACAAACAGAAAAAAATGCACAAATCAGTTTAAAGCTCCATAATGTTTGGAAAACAAGCAATATATTTTGAAAAATCAAATCCATATTAATCTCTGTATACCCAGTCTCTGTACTTTCATTCTTATAAATGAGGTGACCAGACTACAGACACTTTAATGGGGATCAAAATTCTCCTTAAATATGTCATACATGCAGTGTATAAATTTTATGTGAAATAATATCGTATTTCGGCACAGGTCTTATACGCATAGCTGTCAGATTTAACAATTTATCATCATTTTGACGATTTTGTGCTCCAAAAATATCATATTGACGATTGGACGATTCATGTCCTTATTTTGATGATTTTTAGAAATTACAAATTTGCATCAATATCCTTTACTTTCGTACATTAAAAGCCTTCTTAACTTTTTTTGTTTGTTTCGGAATTGTTACTTTTGAAACTTTAGTTAGTTAGTAATAGTAAAATAAAAATAAATTTGTGTTTAGTTTTAAATAAAATTCTTTATTATACGCACAATTCAGTGTGCCACTGTTCACAACTTCATGTAAACAACAACAATTGCTTTTCTTTGTTATTGCAAAAACAATAACAATTACTAGACAATTATTCGACAGATCTTTGTAACAGAAATCTTTAAACCACGATTACTCTCTTCATACGGACCGCATCTTTACACAAGACTGAATGAACTTCAGTAACTCAGTCGCATGGTTTGCTTTGCCTTTTATATGACAGAGTAAACAGTCTGATGAATGTTCTTTAAGACGAATGTTCATGACTTCGCCTGTAAACATCGTTGTTTACATGTAGTGTTGCTTGTGTATTTTTGTTTATTTGTTTACCATTATTTTATGCTGGTATTTGTTGTTACATTAAGCGGTACGATAATTTGTAAACAGGTTTGTTCACAGCATCGTTTTGTCTTTGTAGCTGTTGTTTATAATTTTAATGTTGAACGATGTAAAAGCAAAACACCAGTATCTGGATTTTTATTTTTAGTTTTATTTTTCAACCAAAATATGTATATTATATTAACTCTATATATGTTTTACTACAACAAAAAATAAGTTATTTTAAAAACCCTTTCAATTAATTAATTTATTTTTGATGACGATTTTTTACGATTTTAAAAAACGTCTTTCACGATTTTCTTTCTATTACTTGACGATTTGATGCTTTATTTATCTGGCAGTTATACTTATACGTCCTTACAATTACCAACAATCATTTGTAAAAGAAAGGGAAAGAAATTATTAACATTAATAAATGCCAAGTAAATGTTTTTCAAATACACTTAATTCTGCTTTTACACGGTAGATACGTTCCAGAAAAAACCATGTAAAAACGACATGAAGTACATAGAAAAGAAGGCGATGGATTCCATATCCTTCAACTTTGTAAACAAAAAAATAAAAACAAAATAATTCGTAGAAAACACTGATACGGGAGACTTTATAAAAAACTAAACAACAATTTTATAAGCGTTAATGCATATTTTATTTCATGAAATGAAAAGCGATTCAAAACGTGTAAGAAATGTAACATGAATTTAAAATTATTGTAGTTTAGGCAGTCAAAAAAATAATATAAGTTGATAAACAAATGGTACATTCACTAATTCTTAAGGGTAATTTAAACAAACTAAAAATCATCAAAAGTCACCGTAGTCTAGTAGGTAATATGTGGGTTTATTAGACGTAAAAGCCAGGGTTTCAAGTCCCAGGCCAGAAATCAAAACAAAATACAAAAAGTAGTTCTTCCGCGATTTCTTCTCAGCAGATTTCTGGCAAAAACTCTGAGAGTAAATAAAGCTGCCATGAAAAAAAAATCGACTTTAAACTGTAGGTCCCACCACTAATGTATAAAATTAATACACACAACATAAATGGTGTGGAAAACTAGGCCAATAATCCAGACCGAAGGGTTGTAATGACCAATTAAGTATGTATGCACGACTGTAGTTCTGATGAAGTTATCGAAGTTCAATCTTTACAAATAAACTGAATGAATTTGAACCCTACAAACGTACATTTAAAGATACAATCACCCCTATTGCAAATAACTATTCCCATAAAAAAAATTCCCAAAATTCGTCATTTCCTATTGTGAATCGTTCCCAAAAAATTTTTTTGTAAGTGAATTCACAAACATAAAAAAAAATTTGGCATCGCTAATGTTTATTCCCAAGAATTATTTTGTAGAATTAATTCGCAACACCTGCCAATGGGCACAAAAAGGGAACATGGAACTTATAAATTGTTTTGATGTTGATTTTTTGTTTTATTTAATGAACGCAAATGTAAATAAGGAGCAGATTAATTGTATGTTGGAAGCGATGGTAACAATGAATTATAAAAAGGAATTTATTAAACATGTATAAATCGTATGCTTACAATCGCAACATTAAGACTGTTATAACCTTTCCGGTTGAATATACGTCATCGAGTGGTTCTTTGACGATGCGAATCGTAGTACTTGTATGCCGTCTAACAACCCACAACATCGAGAATTTTGTATTTTGTTTAAAACCATTTTACAATCTCTTTCATTTCCTCAGAAGACGGCCACACAATCTACTGAGGACATAAAACTCTTTCAAATGTTGTTAATACTTATAAAAGCAATTCGCTGAATGAAGACTGCGCCAAACCGACATTAATTTGCCTACCTACTAACTTAGCTGTCTTCCTGTGGGACAGGTTTTCCATTAACACATTCAGTAGGTATTTGAACTCTTCTTTGTTCGCCTTGTTATATTCCTGGAATCAGTAAATGATTTACCGTCACACATAAATATTTTAGTATGAATAATTCTTACTTCAGCTCAGAGAGTGATAGTGGATTCGATTTATTTCTAATAGCTCTTCTCTACTACTTTTCCATAGATTGTTTCTCCTCTTCCAGCACCAAAAAACGAAGATAAACGCCAATCATTTTTTAATATTTATATTTTTCTTTGATAAATTGTTGAGAAATAATTCACAATAAAAAATTTTTGTTTTTCACTAATTCACAATAAAAATTTTACTCCCAATATATTTGCAGTACCGATTTTTTGGAATGGGAATAAAAGTTTACTCCCAAATAATTTATTCCCATAATATTCACGATATTCACGATAATTATTGGAATATTAACATTGATTATTAAAGTTTTTTTTTTTTTTTTTTATTATTATGAGATTGTTTGAATTTAGTTTCCATATCATTCAGAAGTCTTAAGTTCTAGCATTGATAAGGCCACCTTGTATTTTGGATATGTACTATGTATGTATGTATGTATCTCGGCACAAAAGTAATTTGCTAGCGAAAAAACATCAGCAACAATATGGAAAATTGCATATGCAGCCAATTTGCAGTAATAATTTTTCGCTTTGTCAAAAATCCGCATACGCGACAAAATCCAAACTAGCAAATGGGCCACTGAACAACAAAACTACAACAACAGTTAGAGGCAAAAAAAGAAAGGTCAAAGAGAAAATAAAAATGTTCATACTGACTGAATTGAGTTAAATAACTCGGTACAAAAAAAATAAAAGTTCAAAAAAAAAAACGAACAAAACGGATGTAAAAATAAAAGTAAAATCATGCGATTTTTAGTATTATCTACCCACACACATACACATACACACATCCATTCAGCGACACTTACACATACTAAACACATTTGTCGATAGGTATGTATGTACAGTATAGGCATAGACAAACCGATAAAGACTGGACAGTTTTTGTGAAAAAAATAAACCGCTCAGCCGGAAAATTGCTTAAACAAATTGTCAATTTTCATTTCAACGGATGTTTGCATATCACTTACCAATTGTCGCCATACGTTATACGTGTTTGCATGTGTGTATGTGTGTGTGTGTGTTTTTATGAATGTAAAATTTCTTTTTTTTTTTTTTGTTGTTGTTTACATGTATATTGTTGTGTATGTATTACCATAATACATTTGTGTGTGTGTGTATTTGTAAGTGTGTAACTCTATAAAAGCGATTAAAATAGAAATGCGTGCGTATGTCATGACACAACGAATCCTATTCAAACATCAATTTTCCCATACGTACGGTCAGATTTAATCGAATTAAAAAAAACAAAAAAAAAACACAAAAACAAAAAAGAACATAAAAAAATACCAAAAACGAAATGAACAGAAAAAACGTCAGCAGTAGCAAAAGCAGAAGCAGCAACAATTCAACACTTGAAAAACTTTTATAAATCGGTTCGATTGTTATTTTTCTTGTTGATTTGCTTTATTTTTTGTTTCTTGTTTGTGTTTTCCTTTTTTTTTTTTGTTTCGTCTCAATTTCAACTCTATTTCCGTCACACTCTGTTATACTCGATTCTACACATACAATATATACGCTGTAATACGTTAGACACACTCACACACTTTTGACAACTTACTAGACTCACGTCCATACAAAAGGTCAGTCAATCGTTAGCGGGCAAACTGACTCAATTATGTATTGAATTTTACTTTTTATCCATAAATTTTAATTCCATTTAACCATATCAATTCAAAAATACTACAATTCGTTAAAAACGCTTAATCTCATAACACGTGAGCGGTTAAAAATTGGACGACCAAGTAATATTTCTGTTTATTTTATTTTTTTGCTCTAAACTTTAGGAACTTTAGTACCTCTCAGGGCTATTATGAACATTAAAAAAGCATTGACAATACTGACTAATATCTAACAATAAAATATCACTCGCAAAGAGAGCAGTATGTACAGTGGCTCCCACCATATTTGAACCAGCGCCTTAAAAAATAAAATTAATAAGAGTTTATAGAATATTGTTAGGTTTTTACCTTTTAAAAACGTTAAAAATATGAGTTCGTGGATTGCAAATAAATTAAAAATAAATATGAGTTTAATTTTAAAAACTATTCTTTATTATCGGCACAACTTTTGTGCCACTATCCGAACTTAGTCCACATCTGCTTACAACCTTTTTGAAAGCAACAACACTTGTTAGTTATTCTTCTTTGTTCAAAACCTTTTTGTAAGCACAACACTAACAACTGCTTTCTTTAGACGCAACTTGTCTGCACACAAGTCTAACCGAATTATAGCTCGATCTCGTGTATTCACACAACCAACGTCGTGTATAAAAAAAACTCCGAATACAACGTGCCGTCTGTACACACGACTGATTCGACTCAAACTCTGTATTTTCCTTGCTCGCTTTGTCTTGCCTTTTATATCACCTCGAGGGATGATGACAGCCATCGGGAACATTCTAAAAATGTATACAACTTCTTTTCATTTTTGTTGTTTCTTGTTTACATTCGTCCAGGCAGATTAGTTGTTTTTGGTTTATTTGTCTATCCGCTATTTTATACTGCACATTGTTGTTGCTTGTTTACTTCTTTGTTCACTTCATTTTGTTGTTGGTTATTTACGTCTTCTATCCCTTATCCTTGTTTATTCATCGATCTTGTAAACAAGCGCATTATTTTTGTTGCTATATTTTTTTACTCATTCATTGATCACGTGAACAGTCCGCTGTTTTGTTTTTGGAGCTTTTGTTTATTATTTTAACAACACCATTTCCACTTTGGTAACAATATGTTTAAAAATTAAATAAAAAAGTTTTATTCAGTCTCAAATTTATGCGCAATTTGTGATCAAAATGTCCGCCAACACCAGATTTCTAACAAGAATGAGTTATAGCAGCTCTGAAAAAACAATGGCCAAAAATAACTCTCCTAACCATTAGGAAGTGGGATTAATGCGTACATATTTTCAAGTCCCAACGTTTTAATAACAATTTTCATACAAAAAACTTCGTCTATTATGAACTCGTTTATAACGAATTCTCTGTTAAAAGGAACTACTTTAAAAGGTCCCAGTAATTAAATTTCAAACATTTTACCCTTTTTATAACGAACCCTCAGAAATAACTTTTAAGTGTGGCAATAGTCTTTACTTTCATTTAATATGGCAGCATTAAATTATAACTAAGCATCTTTAATCAGCTGATAGATAAAAGGAATTAAGAAACATTTTTGGTTTTAATAAATGAAAAAAATTCTTTGTATTTTATATTTTCTTCTATGACTTCACCCCGTTTATTACGAACTATTTTTTCTGGTCTCACGGAGTTCGTTATAACCGGGTTTGACTGTATTAGTTAATTAATTATTTAATTTTAATTTAATAAGCTGTGACGAATTGGGTTCTTATATTTTTGGTTTTTAGTTTGTAAGTTTACATTTGAGACCAGTGATGCCAACTTAGCCCTTTTCGGGCTAGATTTAGCCCTTTTTGAAGTACCTTTAACGCGAAAAAAAATTTTTAGCCCTAAACTAAAAAACGCGCAATTTCAGCGCTTTTCAGTATTTTTGTTTAGCCCTTTTTGCCCGTTTTTCCTTCAACTCTGTATGGCAATATTATCTTACGTTTTTCTGGCAATGTCGAATTGTAACCCAATGGGGCAGAACTTTTTCTCTCAATACCATATAGAAAGTGATTTCCAAATGAAGAATGGAATGACCAAGAAGTACAAATCGTATTTAACAATTTAACCAACTTTGAAAGATTGTAATGTAAATTATATTTGAAACTAATTTAGTACCTTAATTCTATTGAATATAAAATGATCGCAAAAGCAAAAATATCTATTAATAAATTGTTTTGTTTAAAAATTATATTGTTTTTATCTGAAAAGACTTTTTAATTTAAGCCCTCTTTTTGCGCTTTTTTGAAAAAAATTAAATTGTATTGTACTAAAAAGGTAATTTTTTCAATTTAGCCCGTTTTTCATTTTTGTTCATGCGTTTGGTGTCCTAATAGTTGGCATCACTGTGTGAGACTGAATAAATTTTTTTTTCTTTATTTTTAAACATAACCTATAAATTCTTATTCAAATTTTTCTTGTTATATGAGCTTAATTTTTTTTAAAGTTGCTGTTTGAAATAAGCTGGGAGCCACTGTATCTTTATTATTAATGAAATTAATTGCCCATAAGTTTAACCAATAGCCTTTAGATTTGGATCTTTCTAGATTTTATACATCTCAGTCCTCAAGGAGTACTTTACCGATAGATTGTTGTCTATGATAATAAAGGTCAATCATTTTAAGGGCCATTATTACAGAGACCGTATTTATTATCATTCCGTACGAAGCAACGTATTGCATAGACTAGAAGGGATATAAAATCTTTAACATCTGGATGGATAACTAAATGTTAAAGGCCGGCATAACCAGAAGATGCACACAAAGTGGACTTCTTTCAAGACTAATAAGGAGTTTGATTGCGTGAACCCTTTATGAAAGAGTCTTAAGCCAGTTATTAGAATCATTGGAGGCTATATACAGAGAGAACACTCTGTGATATAGGATAGATCGAGGCCGTATAAGAGACTAGAAGCAGCGGTATTCGGTTGCAGAGTAGAATAATTGGAATTAATAGGATAACTTGCTGGTATCTATAGCCTACTTTCTATTCTCAAACTTAGAGTAGAATTAGTTAACATTACCTTCTACTGAGAAGGCAGAATAACGTCTCTGTTTGATCGGATAGGGAAGTTACGGCACTGCAATGGCAGATAAACTTTCGAGGAGCAGATAGGCCTGCTAATAGGAAAGGTAGGGCCAGAACCTTCCAAGTGGTTGGAATAGTACACTGTGTTGAAAAGATGAATGGAGGGCAATGGACACTCTTCTCAAACTAAAAAGGGTTTAAGACTGTCATGCACTAAAATCGCTAATTAAAAAAACACATTAGAAGTACTTAAAGTAAGTAATATTGTTGTTATGATGTAAACTTTAGGCTTCGCATTTTTATAAAAACACGTTTTATAAAAGTATTATTGAATTTAGGAACTAATAAATGAAATTGAATTTTTAAAGTAATTGTTTTATTCCACACACATGTAAGAGACATAAATTAGACAAGGAAGGAAATGTAGCGTTGTCCTGAATGAGATTATGCGTTTATGATAAGGGCCTGTAGTGGAAAGTTTCAATTGTTAAAACCATACCTAAACCTAGCAAAGTTCATAGTAAAGCTGAGATATATAGGCCTATATATTTCATTACTAATAGTGTCGAAACTTTTTGAAAACTTGCAATACTAGCTACGATCAGGTTGTATTCGAATCATTATTTTGGCTTCACAAACAAAAAAAAAAAAAACAGCATTATTGAACAAGTAAAAAGAAATCCATTCGACGAGAATAAGTACAGATTGTCTTTTGTTATTAACGTTTTGTAAGCATCCTACAGAGTTCGACACGAAGATCTGGTACATGAGTTGAAACAATTTTTTTTTTAAATATTAAAAAGTTATATTATCGGTTGAATTTGTGGTTTACGTGGTAATTTTTTTGAATTATCCGCAACTGATTGCGGCCGGTGTATGACAGGGTAGCATATTGGAACGGTGTTATATATGATATCTCTTTCGGACATGCCTTTGAGAAGACATACTCACACTTCTTTCTAACTTTAATGATAAAATTGCATTTTGAAGCACGCCGGAAAGGGCTTATGAACCGTTTCGATTCTTACAGGATCAAATTTATCCGCTTAAGAAAATGTTTAAAACTGCAAAGAACAAGAGTGAATTATCAAAAAAAAATAAGGGACACGCCTAAAGTGGAAATTATTATAAAGAACCAAAATGAACAGAAATTAAGTATAAACTGTTCGAAATTAATTGAGTATTTGCTAAAAACTCGTACCTGACGTCTATGGCTAAATTGTTCGTATAAGAAATATGATGTTACGCAATACAATTATGGAGAACTATCTGTGCTTCCCATATCAAAATTAGAACAATCTATTACGTATTGTGACAGCTGTACCATAGTATAGAGAAAACTCGAATATTTATATTGACCGCAATCTAATTTTGTTTCTACTTTCTTATGCTCTTTCTTTCTCCGTTTATACGGGCGCTAACTACTATTAATTCGTACACCAGGCATTTCTGTTTGATATACCAATTTTTTAATTTCAATATTTTGGACAGTAACATTGATAACCCCTTGAGAGTTACGTTTACTGAAAGGTAATTTTATAATCTTTACCTAAATATAAAGTAAGTATAAAGTAAAATATTCTATAATTTGAATCAAAAGCACGAACTACATCAAAACTTCATTGTTTTTCGACCAAAATTATCCGACCATTGCTAATTCACTATTTTCTTTTACCATCTGGATTTTACTAAAAACTTTTAATTTTTCGTATTCGTTTTTGTTATTTCTTCAGTTGTTATTAGTATTTTCATCGTACGGGGACGGATATTTATCGAATTGGGCATCTGTGTGGTTGTTGCGTTTCGGAGTTTCTATGGCTTTGAATTGGTACATCTTTAAGGCTTTAAAAACTGTAATTAATTATTCTTTGTCTTAAAAACTTAGTGGCTTTTAGGGTGAACCATTATTACAACTCGCAGTTAAACTTGGGTTTAGTTAACGGTTACTTTAGCTAAAGTGAACTGAAAAATTACCTTAAACTTATTTTCGTTATTGCAACTTACAAAGTTAACTTTATTCAAAAATATGGCAGTGCTGGAGCAGTGTTATCGGTAACACTGCTCAATTAAACAAGTTTTTTTTTAACAGTGGCAACGACAGGCTTCGTTTTTATTTTTTTGCTGTTTATGCTCATGTTGCTTATACAGTACAACTTCGACAGTCCGGACACTGCAATAATTCAGATGCTTCTACTTTTCGGAAAACTAAAAATTTTTACCTCTACAATCCAGATAATTTTTTTTATGTAAGAAAAAATTTAAAATGCCGTTTTTAATTCGCATGTTTTGTTACTCATACTTTTATTTATATTTTGCACTATCATTACTACAGTTTCGGTAAATTCTTCCGCAAGCGTGTTTGTTCAACTTCATACCAAAGGTCATTCATGCCTTTAAATAATAAATGCAAACATAAAGCACTAACTTTAAAGAAAAAGTTTGATGTTTTACAAAGTCTTGAATGAACCCGGCAATGACATAACTGAAGAACATATCAATGAGTGGGCAATTAGTGCAAATGATTGTTCCGATGAGGAAATAATACAACACGCTAAACAAAAAGAATCGCCAGTGCTGTTCACAGACTCTGAAGACGACTTTGTAGAAATGGATGCAAAAACAAAAATATCATTTTCAGTTTGTATTCATTGGGCTGAAGTCACCATAGCCTATTAGGTAGTGTATTGCCTTGTTGGACGGAAAGCCCGGATTCGTATCCCATGTCAGACATCAAAATGTTGTAGTATAAAATCGCCAAAATGACGATAAATCGTCAAATCTGGCAGCTACATATGTTCACGATATATCATATGAAAAAAATGAGCCTCTTTGATGTTGATTTCCCCTACACAGAAAAAATTATTGCCAGTTTTGTTTCTATTAAATGGATAATTGTTAAAAATTTTAATTTTGAGTAATTTTTTATTTGATTCGATTAATTTTTTTATTAATATCGTCGATTTTTTCGAACAGTGCTATCAATATGTTAAGAAAATAAAAACGGAAAAAATCCAAATAATTTTTCAATGTTAAACACATGTTAATGTTTAAGCTGTTTTTAAAAGTGCATAAAGCGCTACCAAACAACATTTACATTTTGGAAAATGTAATCAATTAAAATAGTTAAATAATTTATTACTCAATTCAACAAATATTTTTGTTGACTTGAAAAGGTTTTTTTGCTGTTTTGGAAAACAAGATGCAGCATGATGGATAAAAAAACGATCAGTATGTGTCAGTGTTGTTGTGAAGTCATTTTAATGCAGTGAAACAAGCAAATAATTGTCATTAAGTTCAAATTTGCATGTAAAAAAAATATAATAAGAATTTTAACTATAAATATGTAAAACGGCAACACCTATTAATTTCGGTTGCATAAAAAATAAAAGAAGAAAACAAGATTAGTTCTTCCTATGTTTTCGTGGTGACAACATCGATAATAAAGTGGATTTATAACAATTTAAACAACAAAAAAAAAAAAATTACAACAACAAACTTTATAACTGTAAAAAACAAGTTGTGTATTAGGAAGACATGTAAGTATAAAGAAAATAAAGAATTAAAAATAAAATAAGTGTTTTGTGTATTTGGAAAGTGCTGTACTTTAAAAAAATTAATATTTTATAATTAATATTTAATATTAATAATTTATAATGAAAGAAATTAAATGTTTTTTGTGTGAAAAGTTTTTCGAATCTCCACTAAAACTATTTGATCACATTAAGAGTTATTCACTTCCTTCTAATGTGGTACATAAGTGTACATATACAAATTTAGTCAAAATAATAATTTAAAGACTCGTTTTTTCTTCCTTCAATTAGAGCCAGAAGAAAATGTTTCCGTTGCATTACAGTATTTAAGATTACCTACAATTACAGCGGACGAATTTGACCTTTACTGGCGAAAATGTGCCCGTTACCGTTTTAAGCAGATTTCAGAATCCAAAAGTACTGCGGAAATTTTTCAAATGTGGCCTGAATACAAAAAACCTTCTGGTTCAATTCTAGTAAGTTATTTTTAAATAAAATACATAAAATAATATAAACATTCAAAATAAATAATAACATTCAAATTTAATTTCTTCATTTACAGATTAATATAGACTTCGAACTGAAATTTCCAATTGCCAAACAATTTTATGAAAGGTGGTCAAGCTATAGAGAAAAAGTTATATATATGCTGCAGAGTAAAATTACCAGCCCTGCTATTTCCAAAAAAATGCAACAAATACATACATTTAATGAAGGTAAATATACATTTTTGTTTTTGTTAAAAAATTCTACCTTCTAATTATTTGTTTATATATACATATATCTTTTCAGAATCAATCATTTTAACAACACTTTGGAATATACATCATCTATTTCCTCCTACACAAAAAGTCACTTCGGACATGAGTGGGGCAAAAATACGCAAAAAGTTTTCTGTACTAGATTCCCAGGAGAGTTTTGCAATTTTGGCTGAATCCGAAGAAGAAATCGGTATAAAATTGAAACTTCTTGTGCTTCAAGGACGCAATATCCAGCCCAAGTTATTAATTTCTGGTACTTTAGAAGATATTAAATCAATAATTGTTTATTTCGATGGCATTAGGTATCCATTTTTGAGTATTATAAAAGCATTTGATTTACTTTTTAAAATATTCTTTGTGTTTAATCTTCAGTTTCCTGAAGAATCTGAAATATTTTATAATTTTATTCAAGATTTTTTTTATGACATACCTACCTCAAAAAAAATTGTAAAGGTGTCAAACCTAAAACATGAAATTTTAAAACTAAAAGAAAATTCTAATAATTAATTTATTTTATCTAATCAAAAAAATGTATTTGTTTTGTCTTATTATATGTGCCATATATGTAAATCAAATGAATTAGATATAAATTATACAATTGTACATATTTTGCACTGTTATTTTAATGTATTATTTTTTTATAATAAAAAATATAAAAAAAAAAAATAAATTCCAAGACTTTTTATGGGGGAAAACCAAGTAAAATAATTTATTAAAACAATTAAAATATTAATTGATTACATACAGAAGTTTTAATAACAATGATTATTGAATTAAATAACAAGTTTAATAAATTATAAATTTATTTCCAAACAATATTTTATTTAAAACAATTATTTTTTTGCTTGATATTTTTCAAACTTTCAATAAAATTATTTGTCAATATAATATTATTTTAATTGGAAATATTTCTTGATATTTTCAATTAATGGAATATCACTCTTTACTTGAATTTACAAATATTTTCATAGGCTGTAATCTAAACATTTTTTTACTCAACTGGATTAATTTCGTAATTGAAGCGCATTTTCAATTTTTTCTGTGTAGTTTCGATTACTGCAAGAAATTCTTGACAGAGAAAAACTTCTATCTGGAAATGGTGTCATTGTGTGAATCTAGAAGTCCCCTTTAAAGTATATTTAATGATTAGAATCGTCTTAGTACATGTCTAAACATATTTATATTAAAAGCCAATATTTGTAACATCTCCTCAGAATTGGTTAACATTCGCAAATCGATTCCAAAAGAATTTCCAAGAAAACCGAAAACTTTAGATGACATGCAAAAGTGGAAGGCAACTGAGTTCCATCAATTTTTAGCTTATACAGGCATAATTACACTATATGGAAATGTAAACGAAGACATTTACTATACTTTTACTCTTCTCCATTGTGCGTATAGATTACTTTGTAGCCCTCTCCAAATAGTTTCCAATATTAATCAAGCAAACAAACTTTTAGAGCTATTTGTGGAAAATTTTCCAATTGTGTTTGGTGAAAATAGTGTTTCGTTCAATGTGCATAGTCTTCTACATATAACAGCCTGTGCAGGGGAGTATGGACCACTTACGTCTTTCAGCGTTTATGAATTTGAAAACAAGTTGCAGATTCTAAAGAAACACTTACGAAAGCCAACCGGGATTCTTCAGCAAATTATAAATAAAGAAAAACATGAAATACTCACAAAAATTGTAAAAAATGACTTCACGTATGTTAGAGGTGAAATAGTTGGAGCTTTTCAACCAAAAGCCCTAATAATTTTTGTTCTATACGGACATACATTCCAGTTAAAATTCAGAAATTTATAAAAGGAGGCGAAAATTTGGTTGAAGGAAGGCCTATTTTAAACACTTAAAGTTTTTTTGCAGAGCCCTTAGACTCTATTGATATTGGAATATATCAGACAGATTTAAAATTAAATGCCATTGAAAGATTTTCATTTCAAGACATTCGTTACAAGTTTATTTGCCTGCCCTTTTTAAATAATTTTGTACTTCTTCCACTTTTACATAGCTGATTACCACAAAAATGCCAAAAGATTGCGACCAACAGGCCTCAAAAAGAAAATTTAAATATTACCAAACAGGTATGTACTAGGGATGCCAATCGGGAAATCCCGAAACCCGAAATCCCAGGATTTTCGGGATTCACATAATCCCGAATCCCGGGGTTTTTAAAAACTTGTCCCGGGATTTTTCGGGATTTTCGGGATTGTGAATTCATGTGTATTTTGACCCTACAAAAGGCCCTGAAAAAAAATTATATATCACTTAACTTCGATAATAGCATCTCAGATGAGCAAAACCCTACTACCATTGAAAAAAAAAATATATTAGATGGCATCGAAGAATGCAAAAGCCCTATAAAACGAATTAATAGGGTAACTGATTTAGATACTCAACTGTCCAAAGAAATAGATTTATTTACATCAGGAGGTGGTAGAGGTTAATATTTACAAGCTGCATACAGCTATCTTGGAACGATTTTACCAATAAATGTTGATAGCGAGGAATGTTTTTCAACGGCAGGTTATGTTGACAACAAAATTCGTTCAAGCCTATCAGATCAAATGTTAGATGCTTTAATCTTTTTTTTGGAATTTAAATAATTTTCTTTATATGTGTGAATAATATTTATTTTTGTTAATTTACGATTTTTGTTACTTTTTGTCTTGCTGTTTTTATATTTTATTTTTAATGAGATATAATTCTGATATAATTGGAATATAAATGATTTTTTCAACAAAATATTTTTATTATTAAGAGAAAATCGCGATTTTTCCCTCGATTTTTCGGGATTTTTGGATCCCCAGATTTTTAAAAATCGATACCGTTTGGCATCCCTAGTATGTACATTTAATCGACTTAAATCAATGTATATGTTTCGCTAACTGTTCTTTTCTTCTAAATGTTTGTTTTCAGACGAGAAAAAGTGCATTCATTGCCAAGAGCTCTCACTAAAAATTCAAAGTCTGCAAGGTTGTTTCAGTAAAATTAGTTTCCTTTTATCGTTTAATAACTGTTAGTCTTTTAATAGATACCATTGAGCGGCAAAACAACAGCATTATTGAAATTTTAGCCGAACATAAGGTGTTACTCTCAAAAATAGTTTCGCAAAATAACACCATAGACGATATGATGCAAATTTTTCCCATTAATTCAGAGGATAAACTAAGAGAGCTTAATGATTTGAGGCAGACACAATCAGATCTTTATGTAAGTATATCTGTAAAGTATATATCACTTTAATGTTTACTTTTTTGCAGTTCCGACGAATAAAATCTGTATTAAAAGGTAATGTTGGACGTTACCTAAACGAAATTTTGGGACTAAATATTATACATAACTTCAACGTTGATGGTACCCACGGGAAGCAGAGCTTTAAACGGTTTGAAAGCTTGTATACTGGATTCATAGGTAAGTTATTTACCGATTTATAAATGTATTAAATATTAAATTCTTTGCGTAACTTGTTTATTTAATTATTTAGATGATATTGCCGTATTTTCGGAGGAGCCCGATGTAGCTTTAAGAAAAGCTTTCCAGCTGCAGAAAAAAAAACTATTTAGCCAACCGCTTGGAAAGGTTAAAAAATGAACAAAATGATTCATCCACTGGACAATGACTTAATTTTATGCTATAATATTTAAAACTTTACATTTTATATAAGGTCTAGCCAGCCTTGAAAAAATGGGCTTGTTTTTTTATTTTTGCTTTAAAATATTATTTAAATGAATGAATTTTAGTACAAAACGTAGTCTTTTTTAGTGCTTTAAAATATTTTAATATTTAGAATTACACATGGTGATAAGGTCTAGCCAGCCCTAAAAAAATGGGCCTGTTTTTTATTATATTAAATTTTACATATTAATCTGTGATGTAAATAAATATGATTGTAGAAACGGGTTAGAGATTAGGGTTAGTAGGGGGTATTGTGCACAAACCTTTTTTATATAAAATATGTGTATGTAAATGACAAGTGTTTTAGTTATTGTTTTGTTTGTGTATTTATATTTAAAACGTTATAAAACGTATTTATGTGGGTGTTTGTTTCACAGTATATGTATGTTGTCTTCACAATTTGTTTTATATGTACATACATACATACATAATTGGCCACTACAACCCTTCAGTCAGGATTACGACCTAGCTTCTCACACCACTTATGTTGTGTGCGTTAATTTTATACATGAGTGGCGGGACCTACAGTTTAAAGTCGACTCCGAACGACAGATTTTTGAGAAGCTTTTCATGGCAATTTTTACTCTCAGAGTCTTTGCCAGAAATCTGCTGAGAGGAAGTCGCCGAAGAAAAATTTTTCGTTTTGATGTCTGACCTGGGATTCGAACCCGGGCCTTTCGTCTAATAAGCCAACACACTACCCACTAGACCACGGCGACTTCTAATTTGTTTTATATGTATTTTATAATAATTAACAATTCAAATATTTTTATTTCGCAAGATATGTAATGATTTTGTTCACTGTTCACACGCGTAGGTTTTTTGGCTTGTTTTGGGTTGTTCAATGATCGATAATCAACTGACTTGATCAAGGATTGTTAATGATGTTCGTGATGTTGATGACTGTGTGTATGTGATGTGTGGTGAATGTGATGTGTATGTGAATGTTGATATATTGTGAATGTGTGTTGTAAATGAAAACTAATTTTTTAACCATATTTTTTCACTTAACCAGCAAAGGAACCTACCAAATTTTGGTAACTTTTTCCATACACAAGAACTAGATTCGAAATCCCCCAATTATATCCAAATATACCAGTAGGAAACTAGTTCCAATATTACTAGTAATTTTTTAAATACACTCAATGCTAATTTGATCATTAAGGTGGTATAGAAAAGTTGACAGTTGAGTACTACTACTGGTGGTTTTTGTACTAGTTAGGTACTAGTTCAATCTCCTGCAGGGTTATAATCTGAATGAGAAATTGAAATATGTACATACATACATATGTATGTGTATACTTACCATATGTTTTGTAATGAAATTCAATAACGTACATACATAGGTATGTATGTATGTATGTAGTATACCAAACCATATCATATTTTCTTTTCAATTTTTATTCATTTTTATTCATTATTGTTAAATAATTAATGTTAGTGGTTTATTAAACGTTTAATTATATAAATTTATTATTAATTCTATATATTTTGTTCATTATAATTACGTACGATATTATCATTGTTTGCATATTTTTAATTTATTGTCCTGTATTTCATTACGAGTTAACGTTAAACGTGTGTTTATGTGTATGTTGTATCTGATCTCTCTTTTGTTGTTTTTTTTCCTTCTTTTTTTTAATAATTTTTTTTTTGTTTTTTTGTTTTTATTTTTTCTTTCTTCTTCTCATTTTTGTATTCGATTTTATTTTTTTATTTAAATTTTTAATTCTTCTTTTTAATTATTTCTCTTATTTTTTTGTTTTGTTTTTGTATTAGTTTATCAATTCGATTTTAATTGAAAGAGTTTTTCTTTTTTTTCTTTTGTTGTTTGCTTATTATCTACTTTATATTCTATGATTTTGTTGTTGTTGTTGTTTTTTTTTATTATTATTATCAAATGATTTAAATATTATACATAATTTATTATTATTATTATTATGAATTTCTTTTTTGTTTTGTTTTGTTTTTGTTTTTTCTTTTTTGAATTTCTACATGCAATGATATTTGTATTTGTATTTGTTGCGATGTGTGCGTGTGTGTGAGTGTGTGTGTGCCTATGGCTGTGTGTTTATGATCCGTAAATGTATTTACTTTTGACATTATCGTTGTTATTTATTTACGAATAATTTTTACTTTTCAGTTTTGCCATTTCATTTGTAATCGTTGATAATTGTTACAAAAAAAATAAAATAAAGAAGAAAAAAATTAAAGTTTTTTGTTTTTTATTAATAATTGTAATCATACAATATAAAAATTAAATTCAAATAACAATTTTTATTGTTATTAGTTTATTTATTTATTTACTTGTTTTGATTTTTTATTTTTTAATTTTATTTTTTTAATAATTTTTTTATTTGCTTGTTTGGTGTTAGGATTATTATTTAATTTTATGTAATCGTTATCAGTGTAATTAAATGAACTTTGTTGTTGTATACAAATATTATAAAAATTATAATAAAAAAAACTATAATATATTATGTACATATATACATATGTATGTATGTATACTGTATATATGTACAAGTATTGTATATGTAAATTTCAATGCATGCGTGTAAGCATATACATATGCATGTAAGCATGTACATATGTATGTATGTACATAAGTAAGTAGAATATTTTATCAATTTACATATTCACACATACACATGTCGTTTTATGCATATGTATGTACATATTTTACATACCTTTAATATACAAAAGGTTTCACTTGCGAAATAGTCAATAAAAATGCAAAAAACAAAACAAAACAAAAAACATTAAAAATCAGATATTTTAAGTTGAAATTAAAAATAAAATGTTTGCATTCATACCTACAATGTATGTATGTATGTATGTACGGATGTGTGTGTTATATACTGGATATGGCTTTTTCATAAATACGATATGATTTGTAAAGTTTAACAAGAGTGAACGCCTGTGAATATTCATACGCATATGGACGCTCTAGTGTTGCTTGTGTTTCGTAAATAGTCAAGTAATATTAAATTAAATTTGTTTGTTTGTTTTTTCTTGCATATACATACATCCGTTAGCTAATTATGCAATTACTGTATTGTTTGATAAGATATTTATGACCATCCACTTCATAAAAGCTGAAAACAGGTTCAATAACCTTCGAAATCGTTTGTGTGCTACTTAAACCCTTTGCAATTCTGTCGAATGTTTACAATTTTTTTTTTATTATTTTTTGTAATAAAAAGATAAGATAATAAGAAGTAAATTTACTTTTTTCCTCTCATTTTAATTTTCCAAAGTGAATTAAAATTCAATATAAACTGTTAGTGACGCACACTGTCTCGAGCGAGGCCAAAAATTGGTTAAAGTCAATGTGGGAAATGCATTATTTTTTACCTTAATCTTATAGAAAACCCTTCTATTAGTCGATATGTAAAATTTTTTTAAAAACTTTTGAGTAGTTTTTTAGGTTTTGTATCTCAAAGTTGAGAATTCCCTTGCAATACGGAAAATTTGTGCGAAAACTTGAAATTTCACATATTTTTATAATAGTTATACAGACATGTCACAAATTCCGATCGGAATGGTTTTGATTCGCCGTGGTCTAGTGGGTAGTGTGTTGGCTTATTAGACATAAGGCCCGGGTTCGAATCCCAGGTCAGACATCAAAACGAAAAATATTTCTTCGGCGACTTCCTCTCAGCAGATTTCTGGCAAAGACTCTGAGAGTAAAAATTGCCATGAAAAGCTTCTCAAAAATCTGTCGTTCGGAGTCGACTTTAAACTGTAGGTTCCGCCACTCATGTATAAAAATTAACGCACACAACATTAGTGGTGTGAGGAGCTAGGTCGTAATCCTGACTGAAGGGTTGTAATGGCCAATTATGTATGTATGTATGGTTTTGATTCCGTATTTGCAATTCCGATCGATTTTGTTTTCGGTTCTTCAAATTCCGAACGATTTTGTTCATTCCTAAAAATTATAAAATTGCTGCGCTTCAAATAAAGTATGGCAACGTAGTGTATGACAAAAGAAAAAGAACATAATTGATTAATAAAAAGCAGAACCAAAGCAAAAGAAGAAAAAGGCGCTGATACAAAAATTTCAATTGAAATCTAAAAAAAATAAAAATTGTATTATTGCTGTTGTTGAAGCCAGGAGACGACAAATCATTATTGAAAAGGAACGCCGAAATGCATTTTTGTAAAACTGAATTAGATGCAACATATAAATATTTTTTGTATTTTCTTTTGTGCATCGTTTGTGTTGCCACCGCTTAAATTTATTCTACTTAACAAATTTCTGTTCTCAAAAATAAGTGGTTTGCTCAAAAAAAATAACGTGGCAATACTTCGATGAAAAAATCTATCACTTTGTTTTGTTTTTCTCAGCAAGTCTACAAAATTTAATTTCTTAAGCATAAATATTAAGTAAATACTTAGAAAACCTATGTAATAACAACATATACCATTTTGTCTTTCAGTTTAACTACGTTTTATTAATATTTTTCTTTAATAAATCATCAGAAATATCAAAACCACATTGAAAATTTGAAGTGGTTTCATTTCGAAGAAATTTTTCGTTTTCTAAAGGCTCTACTTTCGGAATTGAAACCACTTTCGATAGGAATTGCGTTCTGTGACATGGCTGATAATTCAAAAATTCATTCGTTAACAGCTAGATTATAATTTAATAGAATTGTAAGCTGGGTATGTAATTGTAATTACAACCTTGTAACTGGTTACAGATATGAATCATATGTGAAATATCGTTAGCCAAAATTCAATTCATTTGTTAACTTCAGTAGTGAATTAAAAAAAAAACCGGAAATAACTTTTAAAATTTTTTGATATTTTATACTTTAACACTATAAGTTTTAGCTGCTTGTGACTGATTCGTGATACTTTTGAGCAATGAGTGAAGCTTAAGAAAAGTAATGCAAAAAATTTGTTCCATCTTATTGAACAATTTGTGGAAAGTTGTATTCAAAAATTTCTAACAGATATAGAGAAGGACAGTTTGTCCTTATACATTCTTTTCAAAATTATTAATAATTAGACAAAATATAGACGCGGAAAAAGTAGGTTTGAAACTGAGTTTTAGATTTGGCTAGATAATTATCTATTTTGTAAAGATGTTTGTGATGTAAGTTTTTCTAGATCATAAATTTTTCTATATTTAAACATAAATAAAATCAATTAGGAACCAAGAACAAGTAGCGGTAAGGGTTGACCATCTCTTTGCTATGAAGAGGCTTCAGAGCGAAAAAAATGAGTACGAATCGAAGACCTTGTTGCGTTCACTTCTGATGATGCTTTTACCAAACCAGCAGGCAAAGTCAAACAATAAAACATAATGAGGAAGATTGTAAATTCAATTCATAATTGCAGAAGCTAAAACAAAAATCATTTCTGATGGTATTCAAATATCAGAAACTTCTTCAAAGGTTCGTTTGCAAAATATTTTATTATTATTAAACAGCTGAAAGTAAATTAAATAATTTCGAGGTTGATACACTCCTAGAATGTAAATGGGGGTTTAATAAAAAATCTAGTAAGTATTTCAGCTATGGTAAAAATTTATGCTTAACATTTTCTAAAGATATACGGAAGTTTGAGAAAATTGAATTTTAATGAATTTAATTCGAAACAAGCAATATTCAATTTTTTTATGTCTTTTTGATACTTTTTTGAAAAAGGACATTTTTAAGGTAGGCGTATCCTTGCTCCAAATTGAACGAAATTTGGAGAAAATGTTAAGCATGTTAAAACTAATAAGGAAACCAAATTATATATTTTTTTCTTTTAAATTATAGGAATTTTTAACTTCAGGATATATGGGAAGGACACTAATCCTTTGACTTTAAATGATCAAATTTTAGGTATGATTATGTTTTACCAATTATTATAGGTAAGTCAAATTTCGTTACTCTGATATTACTCCTTCTATTTTTGGCCACTCGTTATATGAAATCGCGACAGTATGTGACGTGTAAAGAGTTCAAATTGATAAAATGAAACTCTTTTTTTAGTTTTAATCAAAATATAACGCCACATAACAGCAGTAAAATAAGACTTTATTTACTCCATTCAAGTCAAATGTGTTAAGTTTTGTAGGAAAATTTATTGGCATTTTGATGGCAGTTCCACTCTAGACCATTGAAGAAAAATGCAAAAAAAAAAAATTCTTTTGTCCTTAAACCAATTTTACCAAAGTCTTTGAAAATATGAGTATGTAGCTTAGCATTTGTCTGATGGGTTTAGATAAAGATCAAGTTAAAAATGACTCTTTAATTAATTTAATTTAATTAATTAATTGAAATAGTCTGTGAGTGCTTTTCAATTCTTTTCATTAATCTTAGGGCCATTATTACAACTTCACGTTTATGTTGGGTTTAGTTGAATGTAACCAAGATGTATTCATAACAGGTGGTGTTATTAGCCCAGCTGACTACTTTTTTGAGTACACGGGATTGTTAAATGTTTTGTATACGTACAGTGAGCAAAAAAAAAATAATTGTACACTTACTATCTGGAATACATTTTTGAACAAAGAATTACTAATAAATGAAATATTGTCCTTAAGATTAAATAAAAGCTTAAGAACTATATTTTGATTATAAACATTTTTCTATTGGTTACGTATACAGAAAATAACCATCGAAACTATGAAATTCAACAATTTTAGCCACAAAGTGTTGTGATCCTTTGATTACGGTGACCGGATTCTCTAGAAAGTCATCTTGGACAAAATCGTGTGGAATAATTTATTTGTTAGTTTTTTACAATAAGTGTACACATTTTTTTTGCTCACTGTATATACATTCTTTTGTTTATAAATTTTTTTTATTTCCTTTTATATTTGAATTCTACGCAATTTACAATTTATTCAAATATTCTTGATGTTCTGGCACAACTTTTAATGTAGAATCCGCTCTTATGCTTCCCGGTATTCCTCTGAAGCATAACGACCTTAGAGGCAAAGCAAATCAGCTCCTATTTAAAAAAATTTGTTTTTTTACAATTTGGTTTTTAACATTTTTTTTTTTAAACAAAAAGAAACAAATAAATTATGAAATTATGACACAAAATAACTACTTTATGTCATTATATGGATTCGCCTTTATCATTTCTGACTTAAGGCGAATTTCATTTGACATAACCGGTCATACAAAAACAACTGAAAATACATGTTGTTTTTGTTAAAAAACACTGCGAATTGAGTTGTTGTACAAATGCTATTAGCTAGTTGAATATACCTTGAATGTAACTTTATGCTAAGTGAACTTTAAAGTAACCTTTTTCAGAAAAATATGGCAGTGCCTCGGGCAATATCGATAACACTGGTCAATTAAAAAAGTTTTTTTTTAAAACGCAGTGACAACGAGGGTCTCCGTTTTTTGTTGTATATGCTCATATTGAAAATAATATAAATGTATGTATGTATGGCAAGTTAAAACATAAACTTTAAAGCCATATTGTGTACTTATAATAATGAAAAACAATTCATCGGTCCGTTAGAATTCTCCTTGTAATAATGGCCCTTAAAATGTTATGGTGTTTTCTTTTCTACCAAAAAATGTGCATTTTATTAACGCAGAATGCAATTTTGCGCTTGTTTCTTAAAAATGTTTCGGCCTCTAAAAGGGTGTTATGTTTTATTCTAAATTCGCCCTTGCCAATGGTGGAGGATTTTATGCCCTGAATAAATCGAGAGTGCTGATAATGCCCTATAAAGCAGATGACTTTTGTTTATTCATAGGGCTACCAGATGATATTTAAAAAAGTCGCCTGGTATTGTTATCCGATTTGAAGTGAATTTTTTCATTGTTGTGTTAAGTAACCTTAAGGAAATATTACATTATTAAAGCTACATGGCCAGTAATATAAAAAATTGCATTCATTGTTAGAACAATTTTTAATTAATTTAATTTTTTTTTTATTATAAAAAAGCTCTCAAAATATAAAGTTGGAAAATTTACGATCTGTTACCACCTTTTAAATATTTACATTTTTTTTTTTTTTTGAAAACAAATCAAAAAATGCAACTTATTTGTAGATCTAAAAAATATAAATATGGATTTTATTAGCGAAAATTGAAATAAATCAGTTATTAGATACATCTTCGTCATTTGATGAAGAAGGATTACTGAATTTATTATTTATTATAATCAACAGCCGCCGCGGCAAACACAGGGCATACCCTTTTTTAAATATTAAATATTTGTGTTATGTTCTTCTCAAATAAAAAATGGCAGCTTGTAAGAGGGTGACATTTTCTTTGTAGCAAAGAAAACACAATTAAACTTGATATGTAGTATGAGCAATTTCAAAATGCCAAGCTAATTATAGTTTATCATACGCACTGTTATTCAAAACAAAGTGTGTAACTAAGTATTTATATACAGCATACTTTAGGGCTTAAAGTTTTTACAATAAATGATTTTTATGAATATGGCCGTTAATGTTAAGAAATTTTATTTCCCTTTTAGAAGCAAGCCAATATGCTGTAAAATATTTAAAGAAATTCTTTCGATTTTATTTTAATTTTTTTCTTTTTTTTTTTTTGATGAGTCAATAAATCTGATATTAACTTTTGATACTCAAGCGTTTCATAATCCTCGTTTAAAGTTTTCTTTTATTACGTCTATATGGTTTGATTCCCGGCCTTTTGATTATGTATTTGTGTATGTACATTGGAACTTAATGAGTACAATTTCACAAGTATAGTGTAGCAGTAGAAAGTATTCTACCATAAGTACGTCATTTCTACGTCATTTGCACTTTGTTACAACAGATAGAAAAGTCTTTATAAACATTGATTGTCTTTAACAACATAAGTTGGAATATACAAATATTGTAAGCAGTGGGTGATTAATTATATTCTGATTAACTCGTTTGCACAATAAGGCATCTAAGGTCACACTAACTTTTGATGTTTCAAATGCATATCGAGGCAAACGGCATTTAACTGACTTGTATTGCTCTCTTTGTTGTGATTCTATTAGAGCTTCCAGCCGACTGTATATTACTGTTAACAGTTAGTGGGAATAGTTTTTCAGATTGTCTTTTTGAATATTGATAGGCTTCAGTGAATGATGGTCTAAGTTCAGCAGTTAGCATCAGTCATTATGAAGAATATCAGTGTAGTTATTTCATTGAATGCCATTCATTAGATTTGGTGACAGTTACATATGATTTCATCATAAAATTTCTGCTTAAAATATTTTTAAAAAATTGCGTTTTTTTTGAATTTCTATTGAATATATTTTAACTTTCATATCCTTTCAGAAAGTTAAGCTTCTGATCGGAATGCTATCGAATTTGCAGGAGTAAAAAATGTTTGAATTCATTTAGAAAATTTAAAACAATTAAATCATAACCATAAAGACTTTAAAAATATTATTTACGTTTTGCTTTTGATTGTAGTATTTTAATCTCTCTTCGTCTTATAGTTTTAAAAAAAATATCCTCATGCATTTACGATATGCATATACGATATATACATATACGATATATACGTATAGGTACATAGTATGTAAAGTAAGTAGTTGTGCAAATAAACAAACAACAACTACTCTGCCTGGACGAATGTAAACAAGAAACAACAATGTTCCCGAAGGACATCATCCTCTTTCGAAAGCATTCATCACACTGTTGATCCAGCGATATAAAAGACAAGATATAGCGAGCAATGACAGAGTTCGGATTAAATCGTATGTGACAACGTCACGTTGGTTGCATTGACAATTAAGGGATTGACTTCGTTTGATCAAATCGGATAAAAATTACCGTAGCTATTATTTAATGAGTTTAATAGTCGACTTTTCAAATGTATGAATTTTAAGTTAAAAAATTTTCCGAACTTCTGATAAATCTTGACTGTTAATCGAAAAATGTGTTTGAGCGACCACCAGAAGCTGGCCAATGTTTACATAAAGAGAAATAATAATATTTGCAAATAACACAAATATTAGCCAACTTCTGACAGTCGTGTAAATGTGAAATTGACACATTTTGCGATAAACAATCGAGATCCATCAAAACTTTTGAAAAATTTTTCAAAAAAATCGGATTTTCCAAGTTTACCCGATTAAAACTCATAATATGTAAGTTTGAACAATATGTTTATGTATACCGTTTTAAAGGCTAATCTCTCCCTCCTTTCAAAAAAAAAATTTTGAATTTTTAAGATAGGTTCAAAAATATTTGGATAATCAATAATTGTGTGTGTAAATATCAAAAAATCGTTTTTTCTCAAATAAAACATGTTTGGAGGGTTCGAGAAATATAAAAAGAAATTATTTTTGAGTTCTACTCAACCTAGTCAATGACTTCGACAATATAGTTGCTCAAGTGTATTTTCACTGTCGCACCTTGTTATTGCTCAAAGAAAGGCAAAATTATTTTGAAAAAACGGTGACTAAGGAGCTGACGACTGGAATTATCGAAAAAATTAAAATTATTTTGAATGTTCTTTGAAATGTTTTTCATGATCCTTAAATAAATTTATGGAAATATTAAAACAAACAAAAGGAAAATAATCTTTCCATTTAATTTACCATTAAGGGCCTTTATTATAACTTGCCGTTAAACTTCGGTTTAGTTAAAGGTCTAATGGAATTGTTTGATTGAAGTTATTGAGAAATTATTTAGCCAAATTAAACTGTAAAGTTACCTTTAACTTATTTTCGTTATTACAACTTACAGATAATAAAGTTAACATTTTCAAAAAATGTGGCAGTGCCGGAGCAATGTCGATAGCACAAGCTTTTTTTTAACGCAGTGGCAACAGAGGACTTATTTTTTTTTTTTTTTTGTACAGTCAAACTCGTTTATAACGAACTCGGTTATAACGAATTCTTGGTTATTATGTTCATATTTTCAAGTCCCAACGTTTTAACAGCAATTTTCATACAAAAAACATTTTCATTATTGTCGGTTAAAAGGAAATATTTTAAATGGTTCCAGTAATTAAATTTCAAACATTTTGCTTTTTTTGTAACGAATCCTCAGAAATAACTTGAAGCTACTTTTATTTAATATGGCAACATTAAATTATAACTCAATATCCTTAATCTGCTGATAGATAAAAAGAATTAGAACGTCAGTTGCTAAATTTTTGGTTTTTAATAAAAAAAATATTCTTTGGTTTTAAAAAATGAAAAAAATTATTTGTATTTTATACTTTCTTCAATGACTTCACCCCGTTTATTGCGAACTTTGTCTACAACGAACTATTTTTTCTGTTCCCACGGAGTTCGTTATAACCGAGCTTGACTGTACGTGCTCATTTTGTTTAAATGTGAAGTTGCCATATCGAAAAGAATATATGATCTGGCAAGTTCAAACATTACGTGACCTTTAAATGTTAAAGGTAGGATGATCTTCCCTTTAGATTAACGATCACTTCTATCTTAAAAGGTACTTATAAAAATGAAAAAAACAATTTATATGCCCGTTAAAATTATCCCTTCAGTTAACTGCAAGTTATGGTCCTAAGTATGGTACACACACACACACATACACACGATGTATGTACGTATGTATTTATAATAGACGATAACAATCCATTCTAGTTTGTAGTATTGAGGAGAGTATTTAAATTTCATTTAAAGTTAAATCACACAAACAAAAACAGCAACAAAAACAACAACAACAATAAGAACAACAATAGTAATAGCAGCAAAACAACCATCAACATCAATAAAGATTAACAATAACAACAACAACAATAATTGTTTTATTTAGATTTTATTTAATAACCAGCATTTTATTTGCATTGTCTTTTGGCTTTTCTGTATCGGTTTTTTATTTTTCCATTAATTTCATTGTCGTTGCTGTTGTTATTGTTATTGTTGTTGTTGTTGTTGCAATTGCAAATCGATGCTAATATTTTAGAATCCAATGATTAAGGGGGGAAGCAATACCGTTGTAATTTACACTCTATTGAAATTTAATTTTTATTATATTATGCTACACACAGTTGTGATGTGTGTGTGTGTGTGTGCGCGTGTGCTAGGATGAGTATGTATGAGTAGGTATATGCATGTACATATTTATCGGTCTGCACACAAAATAGAAACATGATATTAATTGACCAGAGAATATTTATTACAACCGCAATATTTCCAGCACCAGTAGTAAGAAGTGCAAATACAAATGCTACGAATTTTCCTTACGACTGCATCCATTGTTGTCATTATTATTGCTCTACCATATACAGTTAGAACAGTTAGAATAGTTAGATGGATGTGCATACAACGTACAGTATTGTATAAAACATGATAACAAATTTGTATTGAAATAGAAAAGTATGCCAACATAAAAGGAAAATTGCACTTTTTTTTTTTGAGAAATTGTTTATTAAGAGCTCAAACAGAAATTCAAATTTGATTACGAAAGGTTTTCAAAATATTTCAATATTTTAAATGTTGAGGAATTTCCTAAATGATATTCCATTTCGTGTGTCTCGAATTATTGTAAAATATTAAAATTGATTCAAAGTATTTTCGATGAACCTACCGAATATACATATTGTAGCATTTTTTTGCACATCACTGTTCATTCGCATATACATATGCATATGATAAGTGCATGTATGTACAAAAATTTGCAAATGGAAATCGTATTAAATCGTATCGAAAGTAGTTTTTGTAAAAAATATGCAAATACTATACATTTATGGGTGAGAGTACGAAGTGGATATAATACGACATGGATAAATTTGAATTTTCTAAAACATTGCAGCATCCTTTACGAAAAAAGTAATGTTAGCAAATAAATATGTAGAGAGTATAATAAAACTTATGTTGTATTTCTGCAAATTTTTCAGTTTTTCAATTTTTAAGAATGAGATTAACAAATTTTAATAATTCTATAAATTAGAAATTAAATGCATTGAATTAATTTCAATTATTATTTATTTATTGCTGGTAATATTCTAATTTTTACAGACAATATCAGACAATAACAGACCAATAAGGTTTGTTTCCTTATTAATCTTATAGACTTTCAATATAAAATACATCATGCCTTCTGAATTGAATCAAATAATTTTAGTTAAATTTTCATTGAAAATATTGCCAGCAAAGTTAAGTAGAAAATAATGGAAATATTGGGACTTTTAGGGCCATTATTACAACTTTAATTTAAAGTTGACTTTAAAGTACATTTTAACTTTAACTTCTTTTCGTTATTACAATCTACAGATAAAATAAAGTTATCTTTTTCAAAAATATGGCAGTGCCGAAGCAATTAAATTAAACAATTGAATCAAATAAACAAGTTTTTTTAACGCAGTGGCAATGACGGACTTTGTTTTTTGTTGTATATGCTGATATTAATATAAACTTAACTTTAAAATTTACAACTGAAGCAATTCACATATCGTATGCGTACAGAAAATAAATTGACACTTGAAACAATAACTTTCTTGAAATGTAGCACATTTCAAAATATATTGGAAATCTGTAAGTGTTAAACGGATTAGTGAAGTTTTTTCTACCGATCGCTATAGTGGCACCTATCAATATTCATATACTTTCCCAAGAATTACGTCCATTTTATATAAACATTTCCTGTTGGCAAGACAATGGCTAGAAGTGGATTACTCTGTTTAACTACTCCATTCAGTTGTTATGTCGTAAACATTTTTAAGCTAATCAGATAAGATTTAATCTGAAAATTTTCTGTAATAGAAATGCCTTTCAGATCTCCTAGCTTCATGAATATCGATTTCGCTGCTACACCCGACATAACTCAAAAGCATTCATCTGGGGCTTTGTCTGTGTTCATTGACTGATCCAATGCTGCATCTATCTATTCTGATATATCTGAAATATCTTTATGATTTTTAGTTTATTGTTTAAAATAGATTTTCTAGATTCTGTTTAAACGTAACCCAAGTTGACGTGCAAATTTCATCTGAGCGTAGTAGAGTCATCTACTATCATCTGAATTGTAATTCTAATTAGTTGGCAGCTGCTCAATGGGATAACAATAATGCTTTTATTTCATCAAAATTGTATCCGATGTTGTAGTTTCACGATAACAAAAAGGGGAAAAAAAACAAAAAAAAGGAATCGAAAAGGAAAAAAAATTTTTTTTTTCAAGCCAATCTCTGTTAAATATTGTGTTTGTTTTGTAATGTTGTTTGCCTTTTTTTTTTTTGGGGGGGGGGGGGGGGAGAATGTGTTCATGTTGCATTGTACAAATTATTGCAGCCGATTTGCATGAGTAAGTATTGCTGTTTTAGATGTTACTTCTGTTAAAGTTGTTCATGTTGCTGCATTGTAACGATATTTTTGAGAGGAGGAATCTCCTACTCCTCTATAAACATAATCTTGTTCGTATTGTTTTGCGTGTACATTTTTATGCATTTTCTGAATGTACTATGGCCGTATATTCTGTATGTCCAATTAACTGGTCATTTTGTAATGTGGTGAATTCAACAGTGTAAGATCTTTTATGTAAGCAATCTGTCAGCACTAGATACACGAATTTATCCAATATACGTTTAAAAGTTTAGTAGATCCAAAAGTATGGGACTGGAATTCAACATCTAACTAACAAACTAAGTTGTGAAATCAATTTGTTTTCTTTTCAGTTGAAAGTCTGACATTGACGAAAATGTATCGCTTAACTCTCACACAACGCATAAAAATTATCAAAATCTGAGAGCCCTGGTAGTCTAGTGGGTAGTGTGCTAGACTATTAGCGTGAGGGTCGTGGATTCGATTCCCACCAGAGGCTCTGGTCTGTGACACTACACCGGGCATATGGTCGAAGTTACTCAGCTCGTATAGAATTAGAATATAATTTGTAATTGTATTGTAAATCTTAAATAAAAAATAAATCAAAATCTATTACAAAAATGGTGATTCTGCTATAGCCACGTATCGTGGTTTGAGAGGAGATTATGGTTTATATAATCGTCCAACTACGCAAGCAATTGGCAAAATTGTGAAGAAATTTGAAGAAACTGGAGTGGTTACAAATATTGAAAGGCCTGCGCATCATCGCTATTGTAAGTGAAGACCTGAATGTATCGATTCCTCGTCGTTCTCAGGAATTAGTACTGTTTTACGGCACATTACGACATATTTTGCATTTAGATCTACACCTACATCCATATAAAGTCCAGCTCACGCAACAATTGAAGCCAGTCGACCATTCACAACGTCGTAGATACGTGGGATGGGTGCTTGAACAACAGGCGGTGGTCAAACGACGATGGACCGACTGTCACCGTCAATTAGGAGCGTTATGGTCATATGATAACCGACGTTTTTTGCCTGCTATTGAAGAATATGACTTGGAGAATATGTGGTTTCAACAAGACGGTACCACATGCCATACAATCCAAGTGAATATGGCTTTATTGCAAGAGACATTTCTTGGCCGCGTAATTTCTCGTCGTTTCGATATCAATTGGTCACCAAGATCATGCGATTTGACACAATTAGACTTTTTGTGGGGCTACACGAAAGACCGTGCTTATGCATTCGTCAAGTTAGGGCTGACATACCGCCCAATATGTGTCAAAAAGTGGTCGAAAATTATCTCAAAAGAATCAATGCTTGCAACATTTCGCGTGGTGGTCATTTAAATGATGTAGTGTTTTACACAAAATGTCAACGTTCAAACTTTACAATAAAAAAAATATATTTTATATGTGTTTTATTTACGTTTACTTTTGAAACAACGAAATGGATAACCCGTTACCAGTAATGGCCTCTATCAACTTGAAAGGATGTGGCAGTAGATTCAGTTAATTTCACATATACTCGGTCTCAGACAACTAAAATAAAGAAGTAGATGTGGGAATTCGGAGGTGTTCTGAGAGTACTTTTCTCGTATTGAACATCGAACAGATCAGTCTTGTGTGAAAAAGGGATATTTGTTGGACAGTGTAGAGTGACGTATACCCTTTAACAGAGCCCGCCGAAAGAATACTAATGGATACTGGAACGCACGTATAATAATAAGATGACACATAAGTCTAAATGTAGCTCCTCGAAAGATAAAAACGATTAGAAAATCATTTCCTTTTGACAGGATCCTTATCGGTATAATCTCCATAGATATGGTAAGGGGCGGAATAAAAAAAGTTTAACACCATTAAAGGCTCGATTAGCCTAATTTCGTTCTTCCTTAACCACCAAGTTGATGGTTGACATCAAGGAGACAGACACTTTGTCATATAAGAGACCAATATGCAGTCAAAACATCTAGATAAACAGTATAACGATCAGTTGTAACGATACTACATGGGGTTCTTTTGGTTCTTAAATACCAAAAATTTATGCATTAACACTGGATACTGTACTGACATTGTATAGACCCGTTACAGGTTGACCGACCATTCAGAGATTGACAACAATATGTTCTCAACTGTATCAACTGTGCCACTGGGCCCACAAAAAAATCCGACATCGATTTTTTAAAACCACCCTGGTATGTACTGACGGAGATCAGAAGTTTGCATATTGCTTTGTCTTGTAACGTTACGGTAACCTAATCGCTCTGATAACTGATAAAAAAATTTGTGGAAGACCATGTCATATTTCTGAGGAGAAAAGGTGCTAAAACTGTGAAAGTGTTTTTAGCATAACAGTGAATAGAACACGTTCAAGGGGTTAAATATGAACTCTTATAAAATGGAGCTCCATTTCCTTTCTAGAATTTCAGACCATATGCTGCAGTAATCAGTGACAGCTTGGATAAAAAGTGCATCATCAGAAAGGGTTTAAAGACGGTGCTGTCTGAATAGAAGTATCGCGATAATGACAACGTCGACAAGGATATTTTAGCCAATAATGTGATATGGACTCACTCTTACGGCATTGCAACTTCAAAATATGAGATTTTAGATTTGATTTAAACCTTTATCTCATAATAAAGATCTGATATATCTACTAGATCTGAGTACATCCTTGACACAGCTGCCCGTAAATATTAGTTACTACAAAGACTGATCTAAACAAGAGGGACACAAAAGGAATTATGCTTCTGTTGATCTAACTATAAGATAATTGACTAATATCCTCCATATCCTTGTAGAGTTTTGGTCGCAAAGCGCCCAAATATTTTCTGAATGGGACTTTATCGTATGAGAAATGAAGTTCGGAGACGAGTTCATTGGAAAATATTGAAAAAAATGTACACGATACACAGATTGATACACGATACGAAAATGAAAATGATGTTGTTAAAATAATAAAAAAAAAATGCTCAAAAAACAACACAATGGACTTGATCATGTGTGAAATACTAAACAAAAGCTTCAAAAACAAAAACAATGAATTTGTTCACGTGATCAACGAATAAGTCAAAAATATAGCAACAAAAATAATGGACTTGTTTATAAGATCGATGAATAAACAAAGCTAAGGGGTAAAAGATGTAAACAGCCAATAACAAAGTGCAGCGGGCAGAGTAGTAAACAACCAAAAACAAAGTACAGCGTAAAAAAAAATAAAACACAAGCAACAACTATTCTGTCTGGGCGAATATTACATTTTTGGATTGTGCCCGAAGGTCGTCATTCTCCTTCGAGAGCATTCATCACACTAATGATCCAGCGATATAATGATGGAGTTCGAATTAAGTTAGTCGTATGTGAAGACGTCACGTTGAATTGAGTTAGAATTCAATCAGTTATGTTTGAAGACACGAGATGCAGCTATAATTCAGTCAGTCTTGCGAGCAGACATGTTTCGTATGAAGAAAGCAGTTGTTTGTGTTTCGCGAGAAGAAGGGAAGGTTGGGATCGAAAAATGATGTTGCTTACCAAAAAGGTTGTGAGCAGAGAAATACATATTGTGAAAGTTATCATTGTATACGTGGAATAAGTTCGAACAGTGGCACAAAAGTAGTGCGGACAATAAAGAATTGATTTAAAAGTTATTTTTTTATTTGCAATCTACGAACTCATATTTTTAACGTTTTTAACAGTTTAAAACGTAACAACATATTCAAAAGGGTTTTGTAAACGGTTCTGTTCTGAAATTAATGCCACTGTGCACTGCTAATCGATATTTATGAAATGGATTTTTAGCCTACAAATTTCGATTTTTAATTCGAATTAAATTGTTAACCAAAAACTTTGTCTGTCTGGTAAAAAAAAAAAATGATAAACTGTGCTCTTGGAGCTTTCTGTAAACTTTTCTCCAGATTGCTTTGAACTGCGACCGATGAAGATAATTTAAAAAATTTTTATTAATAAAAAATTATCATAAATGCGGCGTGCCAGTTTCTATAGTTAAGAATATAATTTATAATATGACGGTTAAATGCCTAATGTATGTACATATGTAAATACATATCGCTCCTTTATTGCAACTTAGTCATATCTCAAAATAACTTGAACTTGGCAAAATGCGATTTAAGTTTTCAAGAGATAAGTCCTATGATTTAATTGCCGCAACCATTTTTTGCTATAACTTTGGTTCAGCTTGGGATATAAAACTGATTTTTTTTTTCAACATGAACAGAAGGTCAAAAGGAGCAGTTTTGCTTAAGTAACTACAAATTTTTGAAATATGACTATGCTGCAATAAAGGAGCGATATATTCTTGTAATTTTATTATAATAATTTTCATCGAATTTCATTGAAATCAATCGGTAATGGTATTTAAAATTATCCCTGATTCTCAACATTCTAGACTGAATTGTTTCCTTTTTCCCGCTAAATAATATGGTCTTCCCATATGTATGGTAAATAGTTCTAAAACTTCATTCGCATACATCACTTTAATCGCAGAGGTGCTTATTTTATCCGCCAACATTTGCGTTAGGAAAATCTATTGGAAACAATGTAGGCTTAACGCACATTTATTGTGCGGTTCTCTCATTGAGGCATAATCCATTATTAATCATTGATTTTTAATATTTTCAAAGCCACATGCTGGCAGTTGTTTACGATTTTTAAAGCACCGGAATATTGTACATACGCACTCATATACAATACAATACGATTCATTTATGTATGCATGCTATTACACGATTTTTATCTGGAATGTCCAAATGTACGACGAGTACATACAGCCAACAGGAGATACATTCGAGATTTCGATTAAAAACACAAAAAAAAAAACACAACAAAAAAAGAGAAGAAGAAGAATTAAAGTTTGTCTGCAGTGAAATATTTGTAAAAATTATTTATTCCATGCATTAAATTGTAATTGTTTTAAATGTACCCACATACATATCAAAACAGCAAAAACAATTGCAAAAATTAAAAGAAAAACAAAGAATTTAAATACACCCAACTCTTTTTTTACACGGTTTTTTTTACACGGATTTGAAGTTACGAAAAAATATTTTCGTGGTGGTTTCAAAACCACTGCTTGTAATTATGTTTGTTTTTACTACATTTGGCACCACGGCTGAAATGAACATACATAGGTAACTGGGAGATAACAAAAAGCAACTTCAACTGTCAACTTTCTATAAAAGATTTTTTCATAAAGTAGTCCGACAGTTCAAAACTCTATTACCGGACGAAAGTCCAGCTATGATACCGACTTTAGTCCAGTTCGTCGCAAACATTTGCTCTTGTTATCAAGTAACGGCGAATAAATATGTAGCTATGTAAATAAATTTTTCTTTATTTCTATTTCTTTTGTTTTTTCCTAGCTCTACCAATTTTTCACCTCTATGAATTTTATATTTTAAGTTTTAATGCTCATTAAAATGCCATATAAGTTTACAATTTGTATGTATTTCGGAAATTTTATAGTTTTCAACATTTTTTTACACGGTTTTTCAGAGTAAATGTAGTTCTTTATTTCATCTTACACGGTTTTCAGATGACATGGAGCGTATTCCTCATTTTACTATAGTAAACGCCTATTTTTTTACACGGATTTCTAAGGAACGTATTTTCTGTGTAAAAAAAGAGTTCGGTGTACATATACACGCATACATACATACATACATATGTATGTAAATGAAAGCATTCATTTGTTCATATACAAAAAGTACATCTAAAAATATATTTGAACATGCCATGCATGCATACATACAAGAATAATATTCGCATATCGTGGCCTAAAACTCAGACAAACTTCGAAATTTACCTTCGTTCTGTTTTATATACAGCCAAGGAATAAAATATAAGTAATGGTACAAATTCATTTTACATGTTTTGATTAAGTAATAGGCTGAACTTAAATTTTTAATGCCACTTATTACAACGCTGCATGAATTCTCTTTTCAAAAATAATGACTTCTCTGATATCGACATCATGAACTTACCGTTATTTTTTATATTCTGTTTTAATTACTTTGTTTTCATATGAAATAATTATATGGTACCAGAGACCTGCGCCGAGCAAATTTGTCGGCGGCGGCTAAAACTAAAAAGTTTCGGCGGCGGCTTTAGTCGGCTATCAGCCGAAATATGGTAAAGTTTCGGCGGCGCCTTTATGTCTGCTGTGATCCGAAATGACATAAATAAAATGGCCCTGGTTGCTCCACTATGTTAAAGTGCCTTTAGATCTTTGCAGCATATTTGCACAAGCAGACGTGCGTTAGTATATTTTTCGGAATCTGCATTTTTAGAACTTCCTGACAATATGGATTTTGTTTTGGCATTCGAATTTTACAAATATTTTGATTTTACGTCAATACCATGAGCATGTAAATGGTTACAGAGGTTTGATGTCGACGTAGAAACTCTTAACCTGAAATTATTTCGCATTTTATAACACTTACAAAACAATTATCAGAAATAAATATTCAAATTATAATTTCTCCAAAAATTTGGCTAAAAGCTAATTGAAGTTGGAGTTTCCTTTCCATTATCTTTAAATTTAATTCTTGGATAGAAATAATATATGTTGTATGTACCTACCCCTTCAAACCCATGGTGGACTAATCAAAGCAAACTTTACACATATGATACTCTTTTTGCACAGGTATATTTCCAATAACCATTTAACCAAAATGGTGCCAAACTATGGACCCTACTGAAAATTTTTTTGTTTAAATGGATTTGGGTTGTTTCTTTAATTTTTGTTTTAGTGGCTAGTAGTTTTTCGTATTCGTTTATGTCATTGTCAACGCCATTTAAAATAGCAAGCCGTCATCAGATGAATTTAACTCATTTAAATTTTGAAAAAAATTTGTAAATTTTTGGTTCTCCATTATAATTTTTTGTCTTTTAAAAAATTTAACGTTAAGTGAAAACTGTTACCACATTCATCAAAAACAAGAAAGGGTATTCAAAATCACCATATCAAAAAATTAAAAATTTTTGTATTAACATACCACAAAATGAACAAAAAACTTCGCTAAAGTGTTTAAGTCAAGTAAAATAATAATATATACATAAATATCATATTTTATATATTCATTGTATTAAAAACATATTTTCATATATTTTAATTTTCTTACATACATAAAACGGCGGCTGAATTTAAGCCGAATAAATTTTCGGCGGCGACGGCGGCGGCGGCTTTTAAATTTTGTTGGCGGCTCGGCTTAGCCGGCTGTCAGCCGATCGGCGCAGAGATATGGTGCAAGATTAAATTTTTAACAGATTTATATTAGAATAAATTACAACTGAAACAAAATTTTAAGTACAAAATATATTATTTGGCTATGTTACCATAAACAGTTAAATAATTTTTCTTTGTGTGAAAATGATTGAATTTTAGATTGAAATGCCCCGTGGAACCTAACTTTCGTTAGTAGAACGTACCCAGATTGAATTGTTGAGGAAAAATGGGCATTCAATAAGGTCTATAGCAAACAGAATTGAGAGATCTAAGACGACCGTATAAAATTATTTGGTGGATCCAAAATTAGACGGCACTAAAAAACGATGTAGTAGAAAGCCACAATACCAACTGACAGCCACAAACGATCAATAAAGCGCTTAGCTATCACAAGTTATTTAAGTTGTACCCAAATAAAGTCGGAGCTAGGACTAAACGTAACTAAAAGACGGATTAATCAAATTTTTTAATGAAGATCTAGATGTGAAAAAACAAAAAATTATAACCAAACCACGATTGATCCCTAGACACAAGGCTTTCGCTGAAAAATACAAATTTTAGGAAGAGAAGTGGCGTAGTATTATATTCAGAGATGAAAAAAATTCAAGTTTGATGGACCAGATGAATACAAATATTATTGAGGAGAAAAATGAGGTGATACGCGGACCAGGAAAGCACGTAATTTTCAGGGAGAATCTTTAATGACGTGGGCTGCTTTTGGATATAAAGCACGTTCTCCAATCTGTTTTATTTCTCATAAAATGAATGCGGAGAGCTGTGTGGAATTTTTGGACAATGTTTCCGTTGGATTTGCTGAAGAAAATTATGGAAATAATTTTACTTTTCATTAAGACAACGCCAAAAGGACCAAAGCATTCTTTGAAGAAACGAACAAAGCTGTTTTAGACTGGGCACCACTTAGCTCCGATCTAAATCTTGTCGAAAACCTCTGAGGATTTTAAGTGTCGAAATATACAAAAGTGGAGTGACTTATAACTCCTGAAAAGAGCTGCAAGAAGCTTTAATAAAAAAATGGGGCGAAATTCCCCAAGATGAGTTACAAAAATTAATAAACTCTACATCACTTCGGCTAAATGAAGTAATTAAAAATCGAGGTGGACATACGCATTATTAAAATGTATGTCGTATTTGAATATATATTTAATTAGCTTTAAGTTTTTGAATTTTTTCTTATTTTGTACCATGCATATAAATATTTCCTTAAAGAATTTGAATTAACTGACAATTTTTTACTTTCATGTTTTTTGTAACTCTTTACTAATTATAAATAAAATATGTAAACTTATAAAACCGAAGAGATTTTTAAAAAATAGCACATTAAATAAATAAATAACGATATAATTTTTTCCTTGCCTGTATTCTATACCGTGAATAATTGCAAACTCCTTCAACCTAAATTTGTAATAAATTGTTGCTCGTTGCGTTGTTAATTAAGGCGTTAAACATTTTTGCTGGCGATATGCTAGTCGCCGGTACAAAGCGAAAGAGTGTAAATGTATTTACTTATGTGAACAATTTTATGAGAGAAAGTGTGTGCGGATTCATGTGTGTGTGTGTCTAGCTGTGTATCAACATGTGGACATGGATTATACATTCATTTTTATTATTTAAAATTTTCCATTTTGTTGTTGTTTTTGTTTTACGAATAAATTATTTGCTTTTGTTTGTTTTGTTGTTGTTTTCAATTCTTTTTTAATTGTTCGTATCTGTTGGAGTCTGTATGATGTTGCTGTTACAATGCTGCTGTTCCCGACACAATTTCGTTGTTGACGATCAACTTAAGTAGATACTGTGTTTCGGTACATAATTGCGCATTTAAATCTCCACATTCTTGTGTGTGTGTGTGTGTGTGCGAATGTTGTTATCAATATTTACTTTTATTGTTGCTGATGCTATGAATTGTATGAATGGCTGTGGGCCTATGTGTATGTATGCGTGTGTGTAAATATTAAAAAAAAAAAAAAACGTGCCACTCAATTTCTACCGCTTTTCATTAGATATCACTCCGCTCTACTAAACTATCACTTATAACCCTCACCCATTAATAGCTGGTGTTGGTTCGCCAGCCACTATGAAAACGCCATTCCAACTCAGAAATCGCTAAAAGCTCCGAAAACAAAAAATGAAAACAACTATTGCAAGCATTCTACGAGTACACACATGCAGGTTGCCATTATACAGTCGATGATTGCATAAAAATTGATAATTCGGAAACACGACTGTTGAATACGAAACTCTTAATTCGCCGAATAATATAATATTTCATGCGGGATAATTTTAAAATTAAAAGTTGCTCCTAATACTTCAGATATTTACTGCTTTCGTCAACAACCGTGATTTGTGGGTAGAGTTCCAGCGAAATTTAATACTCTTCGTGATTTACGGTTTGTTTGACTGCGGTTTTTGAAAAGAAAGTCAAAAAAATTTGATTTCGTTCTGAAATATTAAAAATTCATGAACTAGGATACAATTTGCACCCACGGCCATACCAACTGGTGAAGAAAGTATTTGATTAAAATTTTTTAATTAATCGTTTGGTTACATGTACCACTACCATCATCATTAAATTCCATTTTTCTCTCCGTCTCAATAAGTAATTTCCAGCGGACTGTGTTGACTGATGTTCTTATTGCTTTGTCCCATGGAAACTCAGCAACAGTCAATTGGAGTGCAGTTGCTAATTGCAATTTGCGAGCCTTGGAGTTGAATATATTTTTGAATATATTTTCTATTCATGTAGACGTATTTTCTTCTAAGATGTAGTATTGGATTGCTCTTTAGTTTGTCAAAAGCATCTAAAAATTACAAAGGCCAACTAAATGTTTAACCTAAAAACACGATTATACTTTTTTAAAGGCTTCTGGTACCTTCAGGATTGCTACATGATCCTGAGTTTTCGAGATATCTTGATCTAAAGTGCAAAAATGCGTTTCTTGATTGTATTCAAGTGAATAAGTTATTGGGATTATTTGGGTTATTTTTAAATTTTCGTTCTTTGTGTCCAAGATATCGGCGTGTTACAATTTGTTTTAAGGTGTCGAGAAAAGTTAGACAATAGGCATTGGGATATAGTGTTATATTATTATATTAATGATATTACATCGCGGTCATATCCGATGGATCAGTATTTATAGCCTTGGACTTGATAAATGAAATTGAAGCGAAGATATATCATCAGTATAGAGGAAGACATTATGTGTATTCTAATTAGAATTTTCCCTATAAGTTCGGAACGGATAGGCATATTTAACCAAATTATGACAGTAATTAAGTTAGAGAATGTAGAAAAATGCAAAAACATTATAGAATGGTGGACTAATCAAAGCAAACTTTACACATATGATACTCTTTTTGCACAGGTATATTTCCAATAACCATTTAACCAAAATGGTGCCAAACTATGGACCCTACTGAAAATTTTTTTGTTTAAATGGATTTGGGTTGTTTCTTTAATTTTTGTTTTAGTGGCTAGTAGTTTTTCGTATTCGTTTATGTCATTGTCAACGCCATTTAAAATAGCAAGCCGTCATCAGATGAATTTAACTCATTTAAATTTTGAAAAAAATTTGTAAATTTTTGGTTCTCCATTATAATTTTTTGTCTTTTAAAAAATTTAACGTTAAGTGAAAACTGTTACCACATTCATCAAAAACAAGAAAGGGTATTCAAAATCACCATATCAAAAAATTAAAAATTTTTGTATTAACATACCACAAAATGAACAAAAAACTTCGCTAAAGTGTTTAAGTCAAGTAAAATAATAATATATACATAAATATCATATTTTATATATTCATTGTATTAAAAACATATTTTCATATATTTTAATTTTCTTACATACATAAAACGGCGGCTGAATTTAAGCCGAATAAATTTTCGGCGGCGACGGCGGCGGCGGCTTTTAAATTTTGTTGGCGGCTCGGCTTAGCCGGCTGTCAGCCGATCGGCGCAGAGATATGGTGCAAGATTAAATTTTTAACAGATTTATATTAGAATAAATTACAACTGAAACAAAATTTTAAGTACAAAATATATTATTTGGCTATGTTACCATAAACAGTTAAATAATTTTTCTTTGTGTGAAAATGATTGAATTTTAGATTGAAATGCCCCGTGGAACCTAACTTTCGTTAGTAGAACGTACCCAGATTGAATTGTTGAGGAAAAATGGGCATTCAATAAGGTCTATAGCAAACAGAATTGAGAGATCTAAGACGACCGTATAAAATTATTTGGTGGATCCAAAATTAGACGGCACTAAAAAACGATGTAGTAGAAAGCCACAATACCAACTGACAGCCACAAACGATCAATAAAGCGCTTAGCTATCACAAGTTATTTAAGTTGTACCCAAATAAAGTCGGAGCTAGGACTAAACGTAACTAAAAGACGGATTAATCAAATTTTTTAATGAAGATCTAGATGTGAAAAAACAAAAAATTATAACCAAACCACGATTGATCCCTAGACACAAGGCTTTCGCTGAAAAATACAAATTTTAGGAAGAGAAGTGGCGTAGTATTATATTCAGAGATGAAAAAAATTCAAGTTTGATGGACCAGATGAATACAAATATTATTGAGGAGAAAAATGAGGTGATACGCGGACCAGGAAAGCACGTAATTTTCAGGGAGAATCTTTAATGACGTGGGCTGCTTTTGGATATAAAGCACGTTCTCCAATCTGTTTTATTTCTCATAAAATGAATGCGGAGAGCTGTGTGGAATTTTTGGACAATGTTTCCGTTGGATTTGCTGAAGAAAATTATGGAAATAATTTTACTTTTCATTAAGACAACGCCAAAAGGACCAAAGCATTCTTTGAAGAAACGAACAAAGCTGTTTTAGACTGGGCACCACTTAGCTCCGATCTAAATCTTGTCGAAAACCTCTGAGGATTTTAAGTGTCGAAATATACAAAAGTGGAGTGACTTATAACTCCTGAAAAGAGCTGCAAGAAGCTTTAATAAAAAAATGGGGCGAAATTCCCCAAGATGAGTTACAAAAATTAATAAACTCTACATCACTTCGGCTAAATGAAGTAATTAAAAATCGAGGTGGACATACGCATTATTAAAATGTATGTCGTATTTGAATATATATTTAATTAGCTTTAAGTTTTTGAATTTTTTCTTATTTTGTACCATGCATATAAATATTTCCTTAAAGAATTTGAATTAACTGACAATTTTTTACTTTCATGTTTTTTGTAACTCTTTACTAATTATAAATAAAATATGTAAACTTATAAAACCGAAGAGATTTTTAAAAAATAGCACATTAAATAAATAAATAACGATATAATTTTTTCCTTGCCTGTATTCTATACCGTGAATAATTGCAAACTCCTTCAACCTAAAGTTGTAATAAATTGTTGCTCGTTGCGTTGTTAATTAAGGCGTTAAACATTTTTGCTGGCGATATGCTAGTCGCCGGTACAAAGCGAAAGAGTGTAAATGTATTTACTTATGTGAACAATTTTATGAGAGAAAGTGTGTGCGGATTCATGTGAGTGTGTGTGTGTGTCTAGCTGTGTATCAACATGTGGACATGGATTATACATTCATTTTTATTATTTAAAATTTTCCATTTTTTTTTTTTGTTGTTTTTGTTTTTGTATTACGAATAAATTATTTGCTTTTGTTTGTTTTGTTGTTGTTTTCAATTCTTTTTTAATTGTTCGTATCTGTTGGAGTCTGTATGATGTTGCTGTTACAATGCTGCTGTTCCCGACACAATTTCGTTGTTGACGATCAACTTAAGTAGATACTGTGTTTCGGTACATAATTGCGCATTTAAATCTCCACATTCTTGTGTGTGAGTGTGTGTGTGTGTGTGCGAATGTTGTTATCAATATTTACTTTTATTGTTGCTGATGCTATGAATTGTATGAATGGCTGTGTGCCTATGTGTATGTATGCGTGTATGTAAATATTAAAAAAAAAACGTGCCACTCAATTTCTACCGCTTTTCATTAGATATCACTCCGCTCTACTAAACTATCACTTATAACCGTTATCTCACCCATTAATAGCTGGTGTTGGTTCGCCAGCCACTATGAAAACGCCATTCCAACTCAGAAATCGCTAAAAGCTCCGAAAACAAAAAATGAAAACAACTATTGCAAGCATTCTACGAGTACACACATGCAGGTTGCCATTATACAGTCGATGATTGCATAAAAATTGATAATTCGGAAACACGACTGTTGAATACGAAACTCTTAATTCGCCGAATAATATAATATTTCATACGGAATAATTTTAAAATTAAAAGTTGGTTCTAATACTTCAGATATTTACTGCTTTCGTCAACAACCGTGATTTGTGGGTAGAGTTCCAGCGAAATTTAATACTTTTCGTGATTTACGGTTTGTTTGACTGCGGTTTTTGAAAAGAAAGTCAAAAAAATTGGATTTCGTTCTGAAATATCAAAAATTCATGAACTAGGATACAATTTGCACCCACGGCCATACCAACTGGTGAAGAAAGTATTTGATTAAAATTTTTTAATTAATCGTTTGGTTACATGTACCACTACCATCATCATTAAATTCCATTTTTCTCTCCGTCTCAATAAGTAATTTCCAGCGGACTGTGTTGACTGATGTTCTTATTGCTTTGTCCCATGGAAACTCAGCAACAGTCAATTGGAGTGCAGTTGCTAATTGCAATTTGCGAGCCTTGGAGTTGAATATATTTTTGAATATATTTTCTATTCATGTAGACGTATTTTCTTCTAAGATGTAGTATTGGATTGCTCTTTAGTTTGTCAAAAGCATCTAAAAATTACAAAGGCCAACTAAATGTTTAACCTAAAAACACGATTATACTTTTTTAAAGGCTTCTGGTACCTTCAGGATTGCTACATGATCCTGAGTTTTCGAGATATCTTGATCTAAAGTGCAAAAATGCGTTTCTTGATTGTATTCAAGTGAATAAGTTATTGGGATTATTTGGGTTATTTTTAAATTTTCGTTCTTTGTGTCCAAGATATCGGCGTGTTACAATTTGTTTTAAGGTGTCGAGAAAAGTTAGACAATAGGCATTGGGATATAGTGTTATATTATTATATTAATGATATTACATCGCGGTCATATCCGATGGATCAGTATTTATAGCCTTGGACTTGATAAATGAAATTGAAGCGAAGATATATCATCAGTATAGAGGAAGACATTATGTGTATTCTAATTAGAATTTTCCCTATAAGTTCGGAACGGATAGGCATATTTAACCAAATTATGACAGTAATTAAGTTAGAGAATGTAGAAAAATGCAAAAACATTATAGAATGGAGGCGTCGATATGTTAATGGGTGACCTAGTAGTACAGTGTGTGGCGGACTAATTACCAAGTGTTGGTTGTTTGAAAATTTCTTAAAATTTGTGGAGTTTTAAGAAGAATTATTAAAAATTGGATAAAATTTTTACAAAAATTAAGAAAATTAAAAATAATAAAAATAAAAAAGACACATTTATTGTGGTTTAAGTAAATAAAACCACATCAGTTAGTCCTTTAATGTGGACACCTGAAGTTTTAAAACTTAAAAAAAGACAAATTAAAATGAAAGTACAGCGATATATACGACTTTGAGTAAATTTTTAACCTAAAAAGTATAAACTATTTACGTAATTATGTTCTACATAGCTTAAGTATAAAGTTAAAAAGAATTTAACATAAGAAAAGACTGCTGTTATCGGTTTAGATTGCCTATTTTTAGATAATTTAAATCATTAAATGAATATGTATGTATGTTTGTATACAAACATTTCATTAACATAAGAGCAGATATTTTTAATTGAGAAACGGAACGGGGAAAATAGCAATTTTGTTTGCCAAAGTGTACGAAAACAAATTGCAATATTTCATACGATGCTTGGGAGTTTTATTTGCAAGTATTTGTGAGTATTTTTTGTTGTTATTTTAAAATGTGTTCAGATTTTTCAGACAAATTTCTATGGATCTACGGTCCCTATTTGCAATAATTGAAATCTAAAATAAAATTCAATTCAATCTATCCGATGTGTGACGAGTAGGTTTAATTTTCCCCGCTTACACTTATTTATTGTCTCCATAGTTCAAAAAGAATAAAAGCTGCAAATGGTTTCACTAATCATTTGATTTAATATGAATTGCAATTGATGTTTCACATCCGATTCAAACATCAGGATGTAAAAAACTACTACAACAGAAAATGTTAAAACGTTAATGGTTTAGCTAAAGATTACTCTGAAAGTAATGTAAAGTTTAAATGTGTTGCAAATTGTTATGGTAGCTTGCACTCAATAAGATAAGCCAGATATATAGTTCGAATATTACTTATGATCTGTATTTAAACTAAATTTAGTAAACAGAATACCTACATGTTTTATAATATATTTTGCAGATCAGGAGGGAAAAGTCCAAAAATTTTAAAACATTTTTACAAATTTCTTTGAGTTTTATAGTTATGGGGCAACACTGTTTTAAGAAAAGCAAAAAAAAAAAAAAAAATACAATTGAAAGAGAAGAATTGCACAAACAGAAGCATTTTGTTTTGTTGTTGAGGTATTCATTTGTAAATTGTTGCAATTAATTTCACTGACTGATAATTCTCTGGCAAAATAATGCTGAATATTAATAATGAAATGTCCGAATGCGAATATACAATAGGATACAGTATTTCCCCGACTTACGTTGTTTCGATTAACGTCGTCAAAAAGTTTGTTTCCTTCAACTTTGATTTGCGTCCTCCTTCGATTTACGACGCCTCTGTTGTTTATAAATAAAAACAGGGGAATTCCCTCTTTAAAAAAAAAATTCAAAATTTAATTATTTTAGTATTTTTTTTTTGTAAAATGTACTTAAATAAATGCATCTGATAGTATGAGTTCTTTGAAATTCGATTTACGTCGTTCCGATTTACGTCGCCTTTTTCCGGAACATTCTACGACGTAAATAGAGGGAATACTGTATATATATGTACATTTATAATACTCATGCACATCATTACGAATACATACAGATATGAACAGAGCATTAAAAGCTGAAATTTTATAAACTTTCTAATATTAAATGAAATTGTATCCAATTACTCCAAATTGAAATCAATTAATTTTTATAAAACTCGACTTCGAGTTTTAATACTAATTATCGCTTTAACATATTTATTGGCCTTTTTGTTGAAATGGGTCAAGCGACTTTACTCTTAATTGAAAACTTAACTTTTGTTAAATAAATTTTGTGTTTTATTTTAACTTTTTAACTTTTGTTCATGTTTTTATACATAAAATTCAGTGAAAGTATTGCAGGTGGCTAACAAATCCCGGAAAGTTGTATATCGTAAGATTACTTAGAGGTTTTCAACTTCTATACCCCAAAACAACAGCATTTCAATTGAAATTTTCGCCGTCTTCCAGCATACTTTTAATACACGACGAATTTTACGTCATTTTATTTTGAAAAAATCGTCAAACTTTCTTCAAAATTCCATTTCTATCGCTAATTAATGTAATAAAAATTACAGTGTATCCACCATATATATATGTATGTATGTACATACATATGCATGTATGTATATTGGTTGTACATAGGTTGCATGTGTAAATATTTAATAATTCTAGTTTATCAAATTTTTTTTCCTAAAAATAATCTCTTAGAAATTTTAGACAAGAACTGAAAGACCATGCCTAGTTTCTCAAATCCTGTACCATCTTGGCATTTCACAAATCTTATAAGACCAAATGGTTTTTCAAAGTCTCTCTAAATGATTAGATGATGCCTCTACATTTTGACCGAAATTTTTTGTATTTCAGAAATGCCTTACGATATTGGAATCATTAAGATCTGCAATGAACTTAAGTATTACAATTATTATCACACACTAACCACTGAAAGGCCAGGCTACTTTATGGAATTCCAACAAATCATTATTTGACTTCAATTTACATACGTTACTGATCGTCAAAATGAAACTCCGTCTGATTGCGTTTTGAATTGTGGGTAATGTTTTAGACGATTAGCATGAAGGTTGCAAGTTCGTTTACACTACGCCGAGCATAAGCATAATAAGTATGTTACTCAGGCTGTAATAATAATTATTTTAGAATTTATAATTGTATTTTACATAAGAAGAAAAGTGATATTTTTAATGTCTGGCCATGTATGGCCTTCTCATAAAACAGAATTTACGTGAAGTGACCGCGAATCATTCATAAGAGAGCGATTGTATATTTTTATTGTAATGAATGGAATGCTTTTAAATTTGGCAGAAGTGCCTGTCCAAGACAGAGTTCCTTGAAAGCAATTCAATAAATATGGAAGCTGAATTTTAATTGGCAATTATTTTATCCTCAGAGCGGGGATGGAAAAGTTGGTACAATTGCACTTTTTTTTTAGCACAATTTAAAAGTCAAAAACACCATAACACCTCAATGACTTATTTAGCACCATTTAAAAATTTTCCCTACTAAATTTTTCCTACTCAAATGGCGTTAAGAAGCGCCAAGTAATAATTTTAGTAATTAACGATAATTAAAACGCGCTATAACATAATAGAAAAATGTAGTAACAAATTACTTTTTTTCCATGCTGTAATAGCGAATAACGATTCCTAAGAGTTTTTCAAGCAAAATATCGGTATTCTAGATAAACATACTTAAAGAAGATTTTAAAACAATATTTCATTATCCACATTTAAAAGCATACACACCTTCATCTAGAATTAGGCAAAAGCAAGAATCATCAAGATCCTTTAACTAATTGTCAATAAATGAGGTGCTAAGACATTAGTGATTACTTTTCTGCCTTTAGTATCGTGTAAATTAAAATTTTCTGCCTCCTCTGCTGTTAAAAACTGTATTACATAAATTACCCAAGTGATAGACTGACTACATTGAGCTGTGAACAGCTACATAAAGTGCAAAGGATGCTTTGCTTTTTCGCTTCTCGGTTAAATTTGTGATAAATGCTGTCACAATGAATAAGACTTTGGTTTTTTTTTTCTAACGGCCTATACTATTTCTTGACTATGGCATCAGACTCCCAAGCCCTCCTTTCAACTAACTAAGACTAACAAAGAAAGTTTATATTTTGCCATTATAATGAATTTTTTTAAATATAATTTCTATTGGAAGAAGAATTTTTTTTCGTATTTTTAGTAAAATTACTTAAATATATGTAAAATAAAATTCGACGTGCTTCGCTACTCCTATCGATATCTATGTATTACAAAAATGAATGTGTATGTGTTTGAAGTCCATAGACGGCTAAACGGCTGGACCGATTTTCTTCAAATTTTAACAGTACCTTCCTGCATGTCTGGAAGGAATTATAGGCTACTTTACTTCTTACCGTCATGTTTTTTTTACGTTTACTGAGATTTTTGACATTCTTTTGATTTTGGTTTCAAATCAACAAAATTTCTCTATTGTTATTTATGGTCTAGCCCTGTAAATAAATAAATATGAGCGCTAGTAAAATTTTTGAAAAAGCCATTGAATGGGTTGAGAACAATGCTAATGATGATGAAAATATATTCGTGTTACATAAATTTCGTGGTTTAGCTGTACAAAAAGTCAAAAGTGGCCGTACAAAACAAACTAACGTTAATGATTTTTTTGTTCACTTGTTGAAAATAATAAATTTTGCATATTTAACATAGAACTTAACGATTTTTTTATTATTTTTTCAATCTCGATAAAGTGAACAGGCCTTGCATTAATTAGTTCACTCTATCCAGACTCCCCTGTATACAGATTTAATAAAAAAAAAGTTTAAAAAAAGAACAAAAAAGTGAAAAAAGTAAAATTTTTTTGTAAAAGTTAGTACAATTTGTTAAGATCAATTTCCCATCCCTGCATCAGAGCCTTTGCTATCCAGAGAGGAACAGAGAGGAGGCCTCCTAAAATATTAATTTACTTTTCAGTTATTGCTGACCTTATATGTTTCAACGTTCCGTCTAGTAAATCAACGCACTATTTCCTAGATTACGATAATCACGTATGTGTATATACACGCATGTACAAACTACACGTTCTGGTTATTTACCAAATATATAAAGAAAGTTTTTGTAAAATATAAAATTGAAGTATGTAGTTTGTAAAATATAAATTCATATGTATACTTAACGAAAATTCGTAGTTCATTAGTTTAAAAGTTTTGTACTCAAATGTGCAAGCCTTAACAATAAAAATGGGAATCCATCGTATATGGAGACACATGAAATTGCAATTGCATGCTGACCGTACATGAATACATTTAAATTTAAAATGTTTGTATGTATGTATGGATATGTGCTAATTATTTGGTCATAATCATGTTAATGGTCAATTCTATTCGATCATTTGTTTATGAATCCGAATTCTATTCACTCAAAGGTATACAATACATATTTAATGCAACAATTTATGTATGTGCTAGAATAAGAATAGAGAGCAAGTATATATAAGTCAGTTTTTTTTATAGCTTTACGAGCTAAAGATCGGGAATCTTCGAAAGACATTGGTAGCCCGGACTATCAATGTGCACGATTCGCCGCAAGACTTATTCTCGGCTTGCTAAATGCATACGTACTAAACCCAATCTAGTTCGTCACACTTTCATTTTGTCATGCCCATACTTGTAGAGGTCTGTTCTATAGCAACCGTGTAAGACAAAATTTACCTGACCGTGCTTCCTTCTAGTCCATTTTTTTGTATTTGGTATTAATCTGTAGGTCCATCTTCCTTTTGAGGAAGAAGTCCATTCGTGCTGCCACCTATTCATTGCATCATCATTCACCTGGTCAAGGTGCCCTAGCCCCGTTCTCCTACTTTTTAAATGTTTTCCCCTTTCTACCTCTACAAACATTCGTCGCGGCATTAACCCCACAATCACCAAGGCTGCATCCGTAGATACTGTGCGGAAGGTAGAAATTACTCGGAGGGCAGATCTCCTGTAGGCCCCACCATCGTCTATTCTATATGTCTTCTTATCCATGGCCTCGGACCATATAGGGGCTGCATATAGAGCAGCAGATCTAACCACTCTAATCATCAATTGCCTCTTTTCCTGTCTCGAACGTCCCAAATTCGGAATTACCCGCGTGAGTGCGCCCGTTGTCACTGCACACTTCCTACCAATACCACCAGGTACTCCTTTAATGTGTGTCTGTTGTCAAACATAACTCCTAAGTGTTTGATATACTGCTTCGATGTTATCCTTTGTTCACCGGCAGTTATTGTAATGTATTCCATGTTCTTTCTACTGCTTACCAATACGACACCCGTTTTATGATCAGCATGTTACAGACCTTACGATCCAGCTTTTAACTCTGTTAACTGCCGCTTTGCACGTTCGTTCCAATTCATCAAGGTGTTTAATCCTTACCGCGAGGGCTATATCGTCCGCAAAATCGAATATTTGTGCATCCGTAGAAAGCCTAAGGCTCAGTACATTGCGCACAGCTTCGAAACCCCTGCTGTTACAGCGAATGTCTTCCTGCATTCGTCTGTGTCATACAAAAGTAGTCTATCCCTAAAGTAGGCCATTATGAGTTCCATCAAATATCCAGGTACGACCCCCTCATCAAGTACAGTCAGGGTGGCGTCCCAATCTGCCGAATTAAAGGCGTTTTTGACGTCCAGCGTGATTATTGCGCAATGCTCTTTATCACCCTCAAACCAGCAGTCACCGCTGATGACTTCTTTTGACATAACATCTTATGATCGCCTCTATTGCATCCATAGTGGAGCGCCCAATTCGGAAGCCAAATTGGCTCTCCGACAAACCATCTCTCTCCAATATCGTTGCGAGTCTTCAACATATTATCTTCTCTAGTAGTTTACTAACGGTATCAATTATACAAAGTGGGCGGTAACCTGATGCATCCTGCGAATCGATGCCTTTCGGGTTTTCCTCTCACTTTTATGTCGATAAAATTTTAATTTAAAATTAAAGAAAATTAAAAACGAAATAAAACAAATTATGATTAGAGAAAGAGGAAAAGATTAAAAATAAAGGATTTTGTCCTGCTAAATTACAAACAAAAACAGCACACACACACACATAAAAAAAATGCATTTATGGTTCCGAATAGATTTAAGCACATACATCCATATACGGACTATGTTTATTATTAGGTGTGCGTATGGGGGTGGCGTGTAAATTTTTTTGATTCGTTGTTTTTGCATTGTTTATTGTCCATTTTATTCAATTTATTTCTGCTGCTCTTTAGTTTAAACTTTAATTCGTGTTTGAAAAAAAAGACAAAACAAATGTCCATTAAATTTGTTTTTCCATTATTGAATTTGTTAGTAACAAATAAAACAAAAAATAATAATGATAGCTTGGAAAAAAAATATTTAAAGATTAGAATACATATACATGTACGTACATATGTACCATATACATATGTATACTCAAATGTATGTACATATGTATGTGCCAATAAGAGTGATAAACAAATTACATATTTTTTCTGAATGCCTTGTTATGTTGATGATGTTAAGGTTCAATTAGTCATGACTTTACCATAACGCTGTAGTCGCAACATAATCCATAACCGTAAATTTACTATTAGCAGCAATCAGTGCTGCCATGGCCATAAACAGCTGTTTACGTTAATTGCACATATGTATTTTTCAAAAGTACAAAAGTAAACAAAAAAAAAATGTATATACATGTAAATAAATTCAGCAAACAGCTGTTTATGGTTATGGGAAAAAAACCAAAATTCAATTGGTACATATGGATATTGTTATGACTATGGCATTATGGTAAGTCACCTATAATCGAAAACAGTGATGTCCATAAAGTTGGTTAAAACAGCTGATTTATATGGTTATGGTTAAGTCACGACTAATTGAACCTTTAATACTGCCACTTATGGAAATTAAAATTCTTTCACTGATCTGGATTTTGCTTAAAGCATTTCTGCTTACAATGCTTATTTCTATTATTTGCATACATATAAAGCTTTGATTGCAAGTGTTTAGTGTATTAGCCGCTACAAATTCTTATAGAATATCATTAAAAATCGATTTTCTTTATTTTTTTTGATTGCTAGGATCTTTAAAATGTCGAAAATAGTTAAGGCCGTGACTGACTATAAGATTAAGCCGTTCGACTTGCTAAAAATTATATATCTGTTCAAAAAGTAGTATTCAAGAAATGTAACTGTGTGACAGATTTTGCGAACAAGTCTGTTCGATTTTATAATTTTTTGAAAAATTTTTATGTGATCAGAGTTCTGTTATTTGGAGCAACTGTACAGAAAAGTTGCTAAGCATTCATTTGTTTATCGTATACCAAGGTATATTCAAATAGGTAATAGCATTTGTACAACAACTCAATTCGCAGTGTTTTTTAACAATAACAACATGTATTTTCTGTTGTTTTTGTGTGACCGGTTATGTCAAATGATATTCGCCTTAAGTCAGAAATGACAAAAGCGAATCCATATAATGACATAAAGTAGTTATTTTATGTCATTATTTCTCTTTTGTTTCTTTTTGTTTATAAAAAAAATTTTAAAAAACAAATTGTAAAAAAACAAATTTTCTGAAATATGGGCTGATTTACGATGCTACTAAGGTCGTTATGCTTGAGAGGGATACCGGGAAGCATAAGAGCGGATTCTACAATAAAAGTTATGCCAGAACATCAAGAATATTTGAATAAATTGTGAATTGTGTAGAATATAAATATAAAAGGAAATAAAAAAATTTATAAACAAAAGAATGTATATACAGTGAGCAAAAAAAATGTGTACACTTATTGTAAAAAACTAACAAATAAATTATTCCACAGGATTTTGTCCAAGATGACTTTCTAGAGAAACCGGTCACCGTAGTCAAAGAATCACAACCCTTTGTACTTAAAAATATTGAATTTCATAGTTTCGATGGTTATTTTCTGTATACGTAACCAATAGAGAAATGTTTATAATCAAAATATAGTTCTTAAGCTTTTATTTAATCTTAAGGACAATAAATTTCATTTATTAGTAATTCTTTGTTCCAAAATGTATTCCAGATAGTATGTGTACAATTTTTTTTGCTCACTGTACGTATACAAAACATTTGACAATCCCGTGTACTCAAAAAAGTAGTCAGCTGGGCTAATAACACTACCTTTTGAATATGCCTAGTCGTATACTTTTGTTGAATTTAAAAAAAAAATTAATTTGAAAGAGTATACATATAGCACGGCGAATTCATATAAGGTGGTGTTATCACCCAGCCGAGTGCCTATTTGAGTACACGTAAATGTCAAACATATTGTTTGCAGTGAGCAAAAAAAACTTGTACACTTTCCTATCTCGAAATAACTTTTGAACAAAAAATTTTCTTTAAAAAGATATTTCTGTCGTTAATACGAAAATGTTTGTACAAAGCTAAAACAGTAAAAGAAGATTTCCCGTTTAAATCTAGTGCAAATTCGAAGTTGTGTCATTTTAAAATTTTTTTGTTATGTTTTTTTGCATTACTCCAATGAATTGTTAGATTTTTACAATAATAAAAACTATTAAAAAAAAAAAAAGAGCAGGTGAATCCATTTTTATGAACAGCACTGTAATATCTACGGCAATTTTTGTCCAATTTGATTTGCACGGAGTGTAGATTTCTTCACAAGATAATGTATTTTGAGAATGCCATCACTTACTTCAGATTTTTCAATTAAATTTTGCAATGAAGAATTGATTAACTTGAAAAAATTAGAAAAAAATCACATTTTCCAATTTTACCCGATCAATAGCCATAACATGTAAGTTTGAACCAAATGTTTATGTGTACCATTTTAAGGACTCATCTGTCCCTTTTTCAGAAAAATTTGGATTTTGAAAATAGGTTGCAAAATAGTTGGGTAATCAATAATTTTGTGAGAAAGATCAAAAATATCGTTTTTGTCAAATAAAACAAGTTTAGGGGGGTTCGGGAAATAAAAAACAAAAATATTTGAGTTCTTTTCAACAAAACTTACACCTACACTGTCTCTTTAGCGGGGTGTACTGGAATGTCTCATAATTTTCAGTAATTCAATTGGTCAATTCACACAAGCCGCTGTATCGTTGTATTCATTGTATTGTTGGACGATTACATAACAGTGTACGCTTGTTGATAATTTCCATTTAAAAATCCGATACATTTGTACATATTTTTTTCATATTTTTTGTTTTTTTTTTTTGGTTTCGTGCTATCAAATTGAGTGAATGCCAATAGAATACATGTGGAATACGAAATACGCAATACAGGATAGCATAGAGCGCACAGAATAACATTGAGCGTTCACAAACAACCAAGTGTATTCAATACAACATACACGATACAAAGTCGTGTAAATTGCCGAAATATTTTTAATATTTTAGTTTGTTCTCTATTTTGTTAGTAGTTTTCTATAAAAAGTTATCCTTGGAATAATTTTTTTTAATATTAAAATTAAATCTTTCATAAGACATTTTTAGAAATCATGTGTTAATTATTTAAAACACTGGTTACATTAAAAAAAATATATATACAGTCGAACTTCCCTATAATGAATCTTGACGGGACCAGAAAATCATTTCATTATATAGAAACTTCATTATACAGAAATTATATTTTTTCTTCCACTTTTTATTTAAAATATTTAGGCATATTAGTTTGGATTACACTCTTTCATTTCTCCTCCTCAACAAAACCTTCTAATAATTAAGAGATTTAAATACATAAGTCGGAACGTTACTCCTCATCTCAACAAAAGCTCGAAGTACATCTATTGATGATAGGTATCGTCTTATTGATGTCAGCCAATTCTTCACCGGCCGCTTCTTCTTCATCGTTATCTGACTCCATAAATGTAAAATTAATGTAAGTACATCACACATTCATTTGGCATTAGGATTAAAATATGTATGTATGCACACAAAATCATAAGACATAGTTTGTTCTCCGGTTTCATGGCTAATGACAATTGCTGCTGACAAAAGTATTTACCGATGGCAAAATATGGTCGCCGTAGTCTTGTAGCTAGTGTGTTATTTAGACCCTATGTCAGACATCAAAACGAAAATATGAAAAATATTTCTTCGGCGACTTCCTCTCAGAAGATTTCTAGCAGAACTGTGGGAATCAATAAAATTGCCATGAAAAGTTCTTTAAAAATCCGTAGTTCGGGATCGATTTTTAAACTGTAGATCCCGCCACTTCTGTATATCATTAAAATTAACACACACAAAATAAGTAGCTTGAGAAACTAGGTCGTCAGCCTGCCTAAGTGTCGTATTGTCTAATAGCCCATTTACATTACAGCGAAATCTAGTAGATTAGATTTCAAATCTTGCTCAAAATCTAGATCGTTTACACTGGATTTATTTTACAGTAGCAAGATTTCATTTTAATAACAAAAACAGCTGACTGAAATTTAAAGAAAGAAAACAATAATATTTCCAAATTTAGTTTAATACCAAAAAAAAATTAAAAATATAGGACATAGATTTCAAAAAATATTGCAAATGCATTACACAATTGCTAAATAGGAGAATGTAATGGGTAGATGTAAGTATATGCAATATCGGTAATAATAAAAATATTAAACCACAGGTTCGTCACGAATCATTCTAGGAGGAAGATGTTCCTTATAATGTTTATTTTTAACCCTTATCCTGTACTTCAAAAATATAACGCATTCTATTTTTTTACATTCATTGGTCTGAAAATGCTTTCTGCAAATACATTTTGGACATTCGGTACATTTATTTGCATATTTGGTGCTATTAGAACGATTTGGACAAAAGTAACAACTTCAAAAACACATAAACGAATAATATACTCGTATTTACACTACTTATTCTCTTTTTTTGGGTTTGTTGCTAGTTATGAAGTTGTCAAGACACAGAAAATTGTTACTAAGCTCGTAACACATGCGGAAATTGATTATGTTGCATTGAGCAATTTTGACCCAAAAGTACCATTTGCGTAAGTTTTTTTACGTACGCTTTGTGAAAAGCCCTATAAAGATTATGTTTTAAATTGTAATAGCATTCATTAAAATTATAATTGTACAAAAGTTGAGTATTTGAAGAATAAAAGAGGAATAAAAACTGTTCGGGCAATTTTGACCCATTAATACAGGATAAGGGTTAATTTGTTTTTATTTTGAATTGAAATGTCATTTTTTTCCTGCTCAGCGTTGTATTTTTAAGTACTCTTTGGCAAGACACATAATTGCATTCCTATTTTTACTATATTTTGAGTAGATTTTGCCGAAATCTACTAAATAAGTAGATTTTGTTTTGTATGGGAAATCTAGTTAAAATCAACTAGATTTGGCTCGAAATCTCAGAAGTACTAGATTTCGCTGTAGTGTAAATGGGCTATAATAATGTATGTAGAATCGAATGCTATTGTTTTAAAAATTCATTATACGGAGACAAAAACGCAAAATTGCTTCATTGTATAGAAAACTTCATTGTATGGAAATTCTTTCATAAGGAGATCAAAAACAATGAAATTGGAACGGAAAAAGTTGTGTGTTTGAAATCATTTCATAATAGGGAGAGCTTCATTGTACAGAAGTTCACTATTGAGAAGTTCGACTGTATTTTGTTAATTGAGAAAAATTCATTACTGTTGATCAGCTATAATTTTAGTTTCCATAGTTGTAACATTAATTAAATATTTTTAAAAATAAATTAATTTTTTATTTTTGTTTTTGTCGCTTCCGTAAATTGCAGGAATAATAATAATAACTTACTTATATATGTATGTATATATGTGTGTGTGTATGTATGTATGTATGTATGTGTATACGATATATGTAAATGATAATCTTAAATCTATATAGATGTATGTATGTATGTATGCATATATTTTTAGTGACACTCTTTTACGTCATTACTGTATCGGAAGACATAATTTATTAATTTTATTATAATTTTTTTGTTTTTCTTTTGTTTTCTTTCTTTCGTTCTTACTCCTTTCTTATTTCGAATAATTATCATGTATTATTATTATTGTTGTTATGATTAAATTTGTTTCGTTTCGTTATGTTTTGGTTAAAACAATAAATTACAATTAAATTACAAATGATTTGTTGTTGTAATGTACACAAAAATTAAATTCTATTCTAATTATTCTTATTTTTACATTCAATGAATAAATGAATAGAGTACGTACATATGCATTCCTATGAACGTATAATAATAATATGCATGAATGTATGAATGTATGTACAGTACAATATCTTTGGTTTTTTTTATAGGTTTTCAATTTATTAATTTATGTATGTATGTATGTATGTATTCATTTAATATTTATTTTCTTATGTATGTATGTATGTATATTCGTATTTGTTAAATATTATTTATCTTTTTAGCATTAATTTACAATATAAATAACATTTCATATTTGATAGTTTTTCATTTCAACTTTAACATTTTTTTTCATATTTTTTCTATTTTTTAAATACAATAATTCCGTTCATTCCATTCCATTCCATTCCATTCATTTGTTGTATTGGATAATATTGGCTTTTTTTGTTTTTGTTTTGTTTTTCTATTTTCTGTTTTAGTGTGTGTATGTACGTATGTCTATGCATGTATAAAGCCGAAATATATCATTAAAGTATGTAATCATTTTATTTAAAATAGTGAATTCATTTCGATTTTCTTTTTCTTATTTTCCTTATTCATGTACATGTTTGTATGTATGTTTGTATGTATGTGTGGTATGTATACGAGTTGGCAATTTTAAATGTTTTATTTTAACCTTTCGTTAAGTAATTAATCGTTTATTGTTCATATCATTGAAATTAACTACGAACGAAATTTGCGAAGATTCTTCGATCATAAAATTTTATAAAAAACTTGTCACTGCAATCATTATCGCCAGACGTCGGCCCCAATGTCCCACCGGGGAAGTTTATCTTAACAATGTTCATTAAAAAGAGCGTAAAAATGCATTCAGTTACTTGTCAGCTTCTTTTTAAAATTTTTTTGTATTATACACCCAAAGAAATATTGTAGTAGGATTTACTATTTTCTAATGAGATTCACTAAAATTCAATGAGATATGATCTCCATTTTAAGCACAATATTTGTAAAGTTAAATACGCAGTCTTTAGGGGTTTGGACCTGTACATTTTTCATTTTCCACTATATAAAAATATTAATAGGTTACACTTGAAAATATTACTAACATATTTGCTCTGGTTTATACACATGCGTTTCACAAATACACTCACACTTTTATCATGTTCTCTTTGTGCCGACATCTGATTATCGCACTTTAGTATGTATACACATCAGAGATCAGCAATGAATCATCTTTTCGCTACTCATAAGTACTCATGTCATTTTGAGTATGAGAGAATCAACAGAATTGAAATTCATCTACTCTGATTCATTTGTACTCAGTACAACATTAATTTATAAGTACAGGTTACAATAAGTATGAGTCATACCTGTTAAATTTCGATTACGATTAGTAATCAATTACATTACTTTTTAAAAATAATCGTAATGATTATATAATTCTATGAACAATTTTGTCGAATTACTAATTGATTACGATTATAATATAATCAAAAAATAATCCGGATTACTGGCGATTAGTCTAATAATCAAAAAGAATCGAAAGTAATCCAAAAGTAATCAAATTATTTTCAATAATGACTTTCAAATTCTTTTTGATTACTTTCAACTATTCAAAAGTAATCGAAAAGTAATCAAATTGTTTTGAAGAATTCTTTTTAATTATTTTAAAATATTCAGAAAGAATATGCAAGTAATTATTGAAAACGGTTTGATTAATTTTGATTCTTTTCGATTATTAGATTAATCGCCTGTAATCCCGATTGCTTTTTGATTATGTTGTAATCGTAATCGATCCACAAATAATCGTAATTGTAATCATTATTTCACCAATTAAAAAAAAAGTAATATAATCACTAATCATTACGATGACTAATCACTACTTAACAGGTATGGTATGAGTTCAACGTTGACATCAAACTCATAACATTTGAAATATGTTTGATTCATACGCCTACTCATTTAGATTCGAGTGACACGAATCATTTATCTAAATTAACAGTTTTAGTTGTTGTTGCATTTATAAACATAGAAGAAAGAAGGAAAGACAAAGGCAGCAAGCGAAGCAAACACACAACCTTCTTGTGAGTATTATAGTGTTTGTACGCGAATCATACTTATTTTGTACTTCGTGTATATGGTGATTCAAGGAGAGTCAATACCAACAACATTGTGCGTATTGTTAAGTATGAGTACGAAGAGTATTTCATACTTTGAATATGAGTAGTATGAGTGTGATATTAAAATATTGGTGGTCCCCGACTTACGACTATTCGCACTTACGACCATTCTTTTTCTCCTAATTTTTCTCTTTTATAGAAAATACTTAGAGAAGATAAATATGTAGTTATGTAGATAAATATGTAAGTCGGATTTTTTGTAAGTGAATAATTTTTTATTATCCCAAAAGTTAAATAAAAAATTTTTTTATATGAAATTCGACTTGCGACTTACGACCGATGACCAGGAACCTATCTCGGTCGTAAGTAGGGGAAAACCTCTAAGTATGAATGCGACTAAGTATCAGAAATTATAAGTATGACTCGAATCAAGTCATAGTTTTGCTGATCTCTAATAAGTATCCGATAGTTTTTTATTTTTCAAGTTCTCATACTCGAATTAATTTATAATTGAATAAGAAATATTGCAATTTAACATAAAAAATCTCTTATAGATTATCATTTAAAATATTTTTAAGAAAATTACTTAAGAAATCAATGAATCTGCTTTCAATTGTTATAATTTACGATCGCCATAGCATTAAATGTTGTTGCGCACTGTATCGATTATAAATGTGACATTATATGACTTTTGCTTTGTTTTTTTTTTATTTTCAATAATAATACAAAATATTTGTGTATGGAAATGTATACATGGATGTACATATGTGTGTATGTATGTATGTATATAAATATTTATATGAATGTATACATATGTATGTATGTGTAGATACTTATGTACGAGTATTTCGTTTTAATTCATATTTCATGTCTATTATGTATTTGCGTACATTGTTTTGTTTTCAGAATAATACAGAAAATATTTCTGAATAATAATTTTTGTTTTTTCAAAATATACAATTAAATACAAAGGAATTAATAATATTTAATATAATTTTTCACAATACACAAACACACACATAGTGAATATGTGTGTATTTGTGAATAAATAAATAAAATATTGTTGATATACAAAATGTTCTACTTTATTTTGTTTGTTTTGTTTTTTTTTAATTTTGTTTTTAATTTACAAAAGTTACAAATATATTATCATTATTATCATTATTATTATGATTTTTTTGTTTGTTTGTTGTTGTTTTTATTATTTATTTCATCTTTAATTATTTGACTTTGTATTGGTATTGGTATTAGTATTTAAGTTTATAATTTGTTCACAAAATATACCAGCAATTATGTATTATTATTCGTTTTTAATTTTTTTGTGATTTCGGTAGAGAGTAAATTTTCGGATATGTGTGTGTGTGTGTACGTATTAGTATATGGGTCATACATATATGTATGTAATAGAGTGTGTATGTATTTGATATGTTCTAAATGTTAGTTTTTCAAATTAAAAAAATATTTCTCAGTAAAATAAAATCAAAACCGCATAGCTAAAGAGATAACAGTTTTAAATTGCTTTTTAATATTAAAACGAAAACGCTCAAGGTCTCCGCTTTATTAATAAATTATTCGAGGAAAGAAAACAAATTTATTACAATGTCATCAATTCACCCAAATCACCAAATTGGAATCTGCTCAGCTGGACTGGAGTTTCCAAAACCTAATCAATCAGGTTAAACGGAATACCAAATTATGCATATCCAACTCCATCGTAAAGTCTGTTCTTTGCGAAATTTAGAAGATTCATTAAGAGGATTGATTGAGGCATTCATTAACGCATGCCTCAAATACAAAACGCAGTTAACGACAGTCATTATGAAATGAAATAAAAATGTTAAGACTAGGAAGTTATGGTAGAAAATCTTTGAAGAGATAATAGGAATTCATAAAATTTTCTACTTGCAACATTAAAGAAGGAAATTTCCATTACAAACCAGACTTCTAATTAAGAAGAACAGCGCAGTAGGGATTGGATAAACATTGACAAATATGGAGAGATCTGGTATGCTTTCAGCAATTCTCTTGAAATAATCGTGAGAAAACATGGAAACTAAAATATAAGCAGACGTTTTTACAAATGTTACTCAGGGGAAGATCATCTTCGGCTTTTTACACACATAGGGCACGAACATCAACACCGTTCGTTAAAAAGAGCGTAAAAATTCATTCAGTTGCTAGTCAGCTTTCAGTGAAGCAGGTTCTCGTCGCTTCTTTTTGAAATTTTTTTGTGTAATGTGAACAAAAACTGCCAAACAGATTTTTTTTTACTTTAAATATATTGAATTTGAGGTAAATGCAATATGTAATGATGACTCCTGGTACAAATCCATAAAAACTTGTGCGAAAAATACCAAAGACATCAAAAAGCGCAATATTTGTTCGAACACTGCTTGAAACAATAATTACTAACAATTTTCCTCTGGGTTATACATATGCTTCTCACAAATCCACTCACATTTTTATCATGTTCTCTTTGTGCCGACGACTGAATATAAGTAAAATTCGAAGTATTGTTGTTTGAGTGAGAAATCCAAAAGTTATTTTAATCGACATTTCTACACTGATTAACAGTGTTTAACCGTTTGACTGCTACGCTGCGCAAAAGCGCTGCGTTCATTTGTTACGAAAATAAAATTAAATCTCGAGAAGACCCTATAAATCGTTATGTATAAGTTATTAGAATTTTTTATTATAATTAATTCATTTCCGAACGTTCTCACCAGGATCGCTTAGCAGTCAAACGGTTAAAGTTTGTTAAATTTATTCAACACCCTTTCATTTGAAGTGATTTTTAATTTTCACTCAAACTTTTTTCGGTATAAAAAATAATTCGTGACATGTAGCAAAACAACATGAATTAGTAAGATTTTCTTTACTACAAATAGACTAACAAACAAACAACGTTTGCAAATTCTAGAGTTATAATATGTGTGGAGAGCTGATATTGGCAGTTCCAGAGCCCTTAACAGATATCAGTATTAGAAACTTTGCTTAATGGAGTGATGTACTTGTTATTATTGCTCTCTTTTTAGGACTAAGATGGAAGATAAGAATAAGTGAGTTATAAGCTGACGTAGGCTTTCCTCAGAGGAAGAACTTCTTCGGCTTTTTACACAAACAGGACACAAACATCAACAATTTTCATCAAAAAGATCGTAAAAATGCATTCAGTTTCTTGACTGCAGGTTCTCCTCGCTTTTTTTTAAAATTTTTTGTATATCAATCATACACCCAAAGAAAAATTTAATTAAAATGTGAAGAAAAACTGGGAAACAATTTTTTTTTTGCTTTAAATATATTGAATATCAGGTACCTGCAACATGTAATGATGACTCTTGCTATAAATCCATAAAAACTTGCGCGAAAAATACCAAAGGCATCAAAAATCACAATATTTGTTCGAACACTACTTAAAACAATAATTACTAATAATTTCGCTGTGGGTTATTTACATGCTCCTCACAAATCCACTCACATTTTTATCATGTTCTCTTTGTGTGACTTCATTTTATCAGTTGCCAAATCCGAAAATGAGGCGAAACGCAAGTTACAGAATGCATTTACCATGATCTAGAAAACTAAACAGTTTCAAGTTAACATGTGTTGACTTTATACATACATAATAGGTCATTACAACCTTTCAGTCAGGATTATTGACCTAGTTTCTCACGCTACTTATGTTGTGTGTGTTAATGGTATACATAAGTGGCGGGACCTACAGTTAAAACGACAAATTGTTGCAATTTTATTTACTCTCAGAGTTTTTGCCAGAAATCTGCTGAGAGGAAATCGCCGAAAAAATACTTTTTGTATTTTGTATGTATGGTATAATGCGGAGATACGTTGAAGTGGGCATGTTCAAATCAAAATTGTGAAACTACAACTGTAATGGAAGAAGCTAAACCGGTTAGTATGAAGAAAATTCAAAGATTCCATTGAAGATAAATTATTGGCTTATAATTAAATATTAAAATCTACATAGACTTAATATGGATTATAATTGTGGCGAAGCACAAGCAAGAATACACAATAAGAATAATAACAAAATTTTCAGATGCATCATAAACGCACTATCTTCATATGCACAAGTGATTTACATCGTAATCTTGGTGTAAGTACAGTAAGAAAAGAGATCGAAAACATGGTTCAGCTCAGACACAAGTTAAGGACATTGAATGCAAGTACGTTCCTATGAAGTGTTCTACCTTCATTGTTATGGACAAAAGTTGCGAATATCGTGGTAAAAAATTTTAGAATGGAAAGTACTGGTGAAGTATTTAGCGCTCGTACTTGGCTAAACGAAGCCAAAGTATGGAAGACTGGCTAAAAAAATTCACAGGATGTTACCTTATGCGGATGAACTTCCACAGTGGGAGCCTTTTTAATATACATAAATATGTAACGAGAGCTAACAGATCGAAACAACATGTATATCATATGTATATAGCTAACAAGCCATCCTTGTCCAGGCCTTAATTAATGCCTTTTCGGATATGGTCATATATGTATGCATGTTTTCTTCAGCTTCCAGGAAAAGCACTCGTATGTAGCACTGTACAAGAACCGTAAGAAGATAGGGGAACCATAAGACAGTCTAGCTTTGGCTAAGAAAATGCTAAGATTGCTGAGTAAAGGTGAAATGTGTTGTATATGGTTAAGAAAATGGTTTTAGATCCGACAGACAGAAACATAAAGTCCATACCAAAACATTGCACCAAGTAATGGGACCCTAAAGATGTAAAAAGATTGAGAGAATTCGCAATGATCCTGAGTTCAGTATGAAGTATTGTCATGTAAAGCCTTGTAATTCTCTTATAATTATATTTACTGAACAAATGGTAAATGAATCGATACATTTAATCGATAACATATCGAATTTTTAAAACGATTTTTCTAGAAAAAATCTTCTTTAATTTTTGTTTTTTTTTTAATTTTGAATGGCCGTTCACGACACTTTAACTACAGTAGCGAGCAAAAAAAAATGCAACGCCATGTCATATAATACTGAATCGAGCCTCGAAACTTATAACGATATCCCATACAACACCGCTTTTGTTTACTTTTTATTCGTTGATTTTTAAATTTTATTAAAACGCATCAGTAAGCCTTGTTTGCTTCTTCTCTTTGCAGTTAATTTTTTTTTAGATTTCTAAAAAAGTCAACAAATTTAGCGAGAAAAAAAAATGTAATGCAATGTGTTAAAAGTAAAAGTAGATCAACAAGAGGAATTAAAATAAAAGTTTAATGAAAATAGAAACAGATGTCAGCAGATAGCAAATTTGCCATTATAAAAGCTTTAGATGACGGCAAATCAATACCAACAAAACAACGGTTTGTCCAATTTCATTGCGATATCGTCAGACAAACAACGCAGAAGAGATCGTCCTTGTAAATCTACTGCCCGCCAAGACCATAACTTGGTGAGTTGATTCTCGGAAAACGCCAGTAGATGTTACTAATTATGCAAACGAGCAATTAGAGGTTTCAATTCACGTTCACACAGTCCGAAAACCGATTAACAGAGACAAATTTATTAGCTAGAAGGACCAACCAAGAAGCCGCTTATAAGTAAAGTTAAAAAGAAAACTTAGCTTGAATTTGCTAAACGATATCGCTATTGCAAAAAAAGAGCAGTGGGCTAAAGTTTTGTGCCCCCAAAATAAAGATATTCACACCAATTCTGTAAATAAACAATATTCAGTAAGTAAGACATCGAGGTGCATTTTTTTTTTGTCGCTACTGTAGATTAGAGAGAGAGAGAGAGAGAGAGAGAGAAAGCTAGCTTTGTGTAGAACAATAACCACACGAATATGTTTTAATAAACAGAATAGCTTTCGTTTTAAAAATGCATTTCAGGTGGCGATATACATACATATGTATGTACTTATATACACATACATAGCTAAACGAATGTTTGTATAATGTAATCCAGAATGAATTTACGTTCATTTTTTTATTATATTTTATTGGTCACAGTAAATTTCGTTGACCTTAAAGTTTCCGAATAATTCTAACCCTAATTTAATCCACAAAAAAATTTAAACAAAAAACCAAAAATGAATGAATAATAAATAAATAAAATGCATAAAACTAGAGGGAATGCAATTAATTCATGAAAAGGACAATAAGTGTGCTGGCGGCAAAGGCAAAGATAAATTGAACATGAATGCTGCCACGCCAAGACAAAGTGACACACTTACTAAAGAAATTTAATACGTGAAATGAAAAGTGAACAAAAAGAACGAAAAAATTGAAAATGAAAATCCACTAACACTGCACACTCTGCTCTTTCGCCATTCGCAATTTCATTCAATCTACAGATTTTTATCATTGCTTTGCTTTCTGCCATCATGCGAATGAAAATACAACACAAGTCGGCACAAAGTGGAAGAGGAAAAACGAAAAAAAAAAACGAAACGAAACCAACAACAGACAAGAAACCAACGATTTTTCGGGAAATTTAAAACTGACGTCTGTCCTGTCTCTTCTCATACAAACAGATACAATACGAGTATTTTGTGTGATAGTGGTCGGCTTCTGTTAGTTTTTTTCGTTTCGTTTCGTTTCGATTCGTTTCGTTGTTTGTTTGTGATGTCACTGAGAGTGTGGATGTGGATGTAGGTAGAATGGGACGAATATTTAATAGTTGGCAAGGAGTTGGTCATAATATGCTTTTAGTCGGTTTTGTTTTGTGTTTATGATCTAAACGGATGAGCAAGTTGTGAACGTTTTACTTTACGTATCCAAGTTGTTGCATTAAACGATGGAAATTGCAAGCAAGAGTAGCAATGGGAATCGAAACACAACGAAATGCTGTAGTCATTGCCATAACAATATCAATATCAACAGCAGAAACAGAAAGAGAATCAGTAAAAGCATGATATAACTAAGATAATAGAGTAACAAAACAAAACAACAACACCAACAACAATGAAAAGAAAAAGAAAGTTGAGAGAATTTTTGAAATGTGAAAGATGCGTATGCTTGATATTTAAAATATTCTTTCCGAGGAAACACCAACAACAACAACAACAATATCATAAAATGATACTGTGAACATGACTGAAGAGGGGAAAGAAAAGTAAAGAGTTGAATATCGGGTTATCGTTTGAAAACAAAAAAAAAAAAAAAAACGAAATTTTTCAAAATTTTTCTTTTTTAATGAAATTTTGAAGTCGTATACCAGGGCACGGTTCCATACATACATTGTGTACATTCAGTATGAACATGAGTATTATTGTGTGCGAGAGTGTTACAGTGAATTTTGTAAATTTAACATTTATTTTTGAGTTTCTTTATTCCTTCCATGACGTTTTCATCTTCAAAAATTTTCATCTTTTCTCTCTCCCTCTCTCTCTCTCTCACTCTATATCACGCTTGTTAACTCCTTTCGTTTCTTCTATGTTTCTTTGTTATTTGATAGAATGAAAATTCGTTTCGTTATTGTATTATTGTTGTAACTTTTTTCTTTTTTGAATGTTTTGGTATGTGTGTGTGTGTATGTATGATGTTGTTGTCGTGTGTGTGTATGTGTTTATTTTGTGCGATTTTATTTAGCCTTTGTAAGGAATAAGGACACTGACTCCACTCACCATATTCTTTTCTCCTAGAATCCTTTTTAAATTTTTTTCGTTTGTTTGTTTTTGATTGTTTTTTTTTTCTTATCTTTTTTTTTGTTTTTTGTTTTCTTTATACATTTAACAACAATAACAACAGCAATAAAATGCAACAGCAAAGAAAAATAGTTTCATTTTCCACTTCCATTTCCATTTTATTTTCGTTTCTGTCTTTAACACCGACCAACGCTTTGTGGTTAGTTAGTTCGCTCGTAATGCTACGTAGAAGGCGAAAAATGTCACGATTATGTTCGCCTTCATTTGGAGGAAGCCTTTTAAGGCAACCCACATATCCCGTTCGTTGCGTCCCACTGTGTGTAGTTGTAATAACTCCCGTTGTACGTAACGTTGGCATGGCTTGTGATGTTTTGTATGTTTTTTCGTATCCATTTCGTGCGGGCAGCTGAGTATGGACTGTAATGATAAATAAAAATGAGTATGAACAACAACAACAACAATAACAACAATATTAAAGAGAATAACATTTGATTCAAATAATAAATTGTTTCGTTTGCAATGTGATCCGCACACCAAATCCAAAGTTAATGAAATGATAAAATTTATTTGTAGCTTAAGTTTCAAATTGAAAATTCAAAATTCAATTCAATGCATATTCAATACATAAAATAGAGAATATTTGGTTTTTTTTTTTTTTGCACCACCAATACACATTTATGGGGTTCAAAATAGTTCGATTCGATATTAAAGTTTAGAAATTCTTTAATGTTCTCTCATGTAAATGAAAGATTATGGCGCCGAGAATCGTTTCGAATAGGATTAAACTGTGATTGATTATGATTAAAGAGTTTAGTTTTAAATAAATAGACGACCAGTATTTTTGGTGAATGATGAATTAACCACAAAATTTTTGTCTCATTTTCAATCTACATATATACATACATATATTAAAATGAATGTGTGTTTGTTTTGTTTTGTTTCTATGTATGTTTGAACATTATAGACGGCTAATATATTTGATATTTCAAATGAGCGACGTGCCACGGCCCACATATGCAACGTTACCTGCTATTGTGAGATAATAAAAATGGGTATATTGGAAAAACTATGACAACAAGATACCCTCAATATTATGTACAAGTAACAACAGTTTCAATATAATTATATTTTGGACAAAAATGGGCGACCTAGCAATAATGCGTGTGGCACTTCTCATATAAAGTAAATACGAAAGTCTGTATATCTGAAAAACTGTAATAGCTAGAATCCCATTTTTTGGGATCAAAGCATGATGAGCTAAATGCATGTCTTAAATCATTATACCTTTGGCGACATATTCACATTCTAAAATTAACTACTAATACGCGTGTTCAGTTGCAACGTGATGCTTCAGCTTCAACTTTTTCCAAACAATTGCTTGATTTAGGTAATGGCAGAATTCCAATGGATCCTATAACAAAGTATATAAAATTTTTAATCAGACTTTTGCAGAATGACACAATCAAAAGAACAATTAATAAATTGTGTATTTCCCAATATCGGTTTTCTGAACGTGCGTTACTAGCATCCAAAAATATTGACGATAATTCCATCAACAGCAATATTCTCAACAAGATCGATGGGAATCTAAGAACTTATTAATCGATCGACACAGTTTCAAATATTGAGGATGTCGTCAATTATGCAGTCGCATTTTTAAATTCGTTAGATTTACCAGGCTTTCCACCACATGACTTACAGTTAAAAAACTGTGTTCCCATAATTTTACTTAGAAATATTGATCCTCCTCGACGTTGTAATGGCACTCGAATAACAGTAAAAGAAAAATGATGAGCATGTTATCAAGGCGAACATTATAACTGGAAAGTTTAAGTGAACTGATGTATTGCTGCCACGTATTCCTATGACTACATCGGAGATGCCTTTGGATTTCAAGCGCCTATTCATTATGCAGCGAAGCAAACCGGGTATTAGCTCAAAACTCAGACATGATGAAAAAACAAAAAGCAGAAGAATAGGAAAACTTTATTATATTTTCAACAAATGGGAATAAAATCAGAGATTAATAAAAATATTAAAAAAAATGGCTTTCTTTGATATTTTCCATCGTATTTATTGAATTTTTTCATAAATGGATTTGAAAATACAGTGAACTCGCAAAAACATGAACACTCGAAAGTGTGAACTTCTCAGAAACGTGAACAAATTTATCTTTCCACAGAGTATTCTAAAACGTTAACAAAATCTGAAAGCTCTAAAACGTGAACACTTTTTGTTTTCTTTAATCTGTTTTTAAATTGTGTAATCTTTAGAAATTAAAGAAAATGATCATGGTTTTCAAAAATTTAAATAAAAACTTGGTGTTCGCTTTCTTAAAATTTGCGGAGAAAAGCTTTGTGCGGGCGTCGCAACATGTTGACTCACTTAAGGAAAAGTGAAGATCAGTTTTAAAATGCTGAATTTTACTAGCAATTGTTTAAAATTTGTTGCGAAATTCTACTCTATGCTGAATCCAAAAGATTAATTTTATCGTTAACATCTAAATAGAATTTTGCAATTCTGTTTGTTTTCCAGCCACTAATCCCAAGCGATAGTCCCAAAACCGATATTTGAGAACTTTGTACTTACCTATGGTCCAATGAAGACGTTCATTTCGGACATGGGTATAGAATACAAGAATTCTATATAGTGACTGAACCTTGCAACATATTCAAAATTTAAAAACTAACGTCAACAGCACATCATCACCTGACTTGAGATGAATACATACGCTCATATATGTATATCAGCAGATAAGGTATGAATGATATGGTATGAATGTCTTAAGTATTTTACATATTGCTTTAATACGACACCAACAACTGTGCACAATTATTGTCCTTTTGAGTTGATCTTCAGTAAATTACGAAATAGTTTTAAAGATTTTGATGAAATATATAGAGTTGCACCACCATACAGTGTATAATGCAAAAGATACAAAATTTAGGTTAGAAATAGCACTTAAGAGAGCAAAACAATTATTAGATGTAAATAAAATTACGATAAGGACATATTAGACTACAATTTAAAAATAGGTGACTTAGTTTTACTCAAAAATGACAATGGACATAGACAGCTAGAACAATCTTATAAAGGCCCATATAAAATTAAGAAATAATGCAACCATACTGGATAAGAAAACTAATAAAAAAAACCAAATAGTTCATAAGAATAGACTTAAACTATATAACAAATATTTTTAATCATAAATTTTAACTAACTAATGGTGTTTTTCTTTTCTACCAAAAAATGTGCATTTTATTAACGCACAATGCAATTTTGCGTTTGTTTCTTAAAAATGTTTCACCCTCTCAAAGGGTGGCATGTTTTATTCTAAATAATTCGCCCTTGCCAATGGTAGAGGGCATTGCATTTTATGCCCTGTATAAATCGAGAATGCTGATAATGCCTGCTAAAGTAGATGACTTTTGAAATTTAAAAAAAGTTGCCTGGTATTGTTATCCAATTTGAAGTTAATTTTTCCATTGTCTTGTTGAGTAACCTTAAGGAAATATTACATTATTAAAGCTACACGGTCCGTAATATAAAAAATTGCATTCATTGTTAGAACAGTGTTAAATTATTTTTTTTTTTATTATAAAAAAAGCTCTCAAAATATAAAGTTGGATTTTATTTGCAAAAATTTAAATAAATCAGTTATTAGATTCATCTTCGTCATCTGATGAAGAAGGATTACTGAATTTATTTCAACATACATAGTCAACAGTCGCCGTGGTAAACACAGGGCGTACCCTTTTTTACAACAGGGTTGGTCAAAAATTTTTTAATGCGCCCTGTAAGAGGCTGACATTTTCTTTGTAGAAAAGAAAACACACAGAAGTTAACTTATCACTGAACATTTATTAAAAACAAAATAAATATTAAAATTAATTAAGAAATTAAAAGATAATAATAGATTTACTTTAAGAATTAATGTAAAAGAATGTCCATAGAACTCTAAGTTCTCTGGACCTCTTCTGAAAAAGGGAGATGTAGTACGACCCTACTGCCGTTTATGCCAACACAATGTTCTGTATAGCTAATGATCATTAACGACGCAACATGTATAAACAAATGAATATCAAATAACATAAGTGACTGTGTCACTAACATAATTCTAGGGCATTGACCATCGTTGCTTTTGACGCGTGCTCAAACCGTCAATGAATGTTGTTGTGTAATCTCCGCTGGCAAGCGTGGGAATTATGCTTTGCATTACTGGTGTTGAACTGAAGTCTTGGATCGTGTGGCAGACACACAAACCCATATAAAGTATTAATCGATGGAGAATATAGGTCACTAGAACATATCTAATAAGTTAAGAATTATAAAGAGTTAAGGGAGTTGATTCGAAATTGTCAAATCAGCTAAAATATTGTATAAAAGAGGAAATTATTCCCATATCGTGATCAATTGAATAAAGCATACAGAGCTCTTTACTTGAGCTCTTAAAATCTGCAATATTTATTCCTTTTAATCCACCATCATTTACGCTGCTTCTTTAATGCAGTTTTGTTATTTTAAAAATCTTCTGGTTCATGGGCTGAATAAACGATGTGACGTAGGGTGGCAAAAACATTGCACTAACGAATCCGTGATCAGAAATCAATTGAGATTTAGCCGGATGTGAGGGCGTTTACCGGTAGCCGCTTTTTAGTCAAGAACTCAGTAAATTAAAGCCAAAAATTATAACATCGTTTTCAGTTTTAAATTTGTGAATTGAAATCTACCTCGTTAATAAAACATTGATGAAATCAGTCATAAAAAATTTTACATGTCACCCATACTGACTTGGAGAATTTGTAATTTACTGGACAAGTAAAGCTTTAGAAATTTCGCGGATTTTTAGATTTTCCAATTACTAGTAAATTAAGTTTTTGAGTCCTCGAACGTTGTATCACAATCTTTGCGCCTAGAGCACTTTTCTACAGTGATGACAAATATGTTTTATATGTCAACTGCTTCCAATACAAACCGGATTCATCAGCATTATAAGGCTGATCTTCACTTTTCCCTATGTGGGTCAACATGTTGCGGTTGCGCATAAAGCTTTACTCTGGAAATTTTAAGAAAGAGAACACCAAGTCTTTATTTACATTTTTGAATCCATCCGTCTCTGGTGTTAAAACCGCGATCATTGTTTTTAATTTGATTGTGAATTTCCCAATTTAAAAACAGATTAAAAAATCAAAAAATAAAAATAAAGTGTGCACGTTTTAGCGCTTCCAGATTTTGTTCACGTTTTAGAATACTCTGTAGAAAAAAAAAAATGTTTTCACTTTTCTGTGACGTTCACACTTTCGAGTGTTCACGTTTTCGCGAGTTCACTGTATTTCTGTTTAATGTCAATATCAATAACCCTGATAAAGTTGTTAGGCGGTTTGACAACAAAATAGTAAACATTGCTGACGGTGCTAGAATATCACATATGGTGCGTGCAGAGGTACCACAAAATATCGTCAAAATATGTAGAAATGAATCGTTTATACTAGACCGAATATTGATTGTAGCTGCAAATATAAATAAGTGCGGAGCAACGATAGTGTAAAAAAAAACAACTGCACTCGTAAACCATTGTACAACAGTATAAAAGAGAGTTGTGTGAAGAGTGCAACAAAAATATTGTACTCTTCATAGTGTCACAACGTGCATTTCTTTTTTCAGTAAATGGGAAAGAAAAAATCTTTTTTTTTAACAAAACAAACAAACAAAAACAACGAATATTAGAAGAGAGAAGTCGCCGTGGTCTAGTGGGTAGTGTGTTGGCTTATTAGACAAAAGGCCCGGGTTCGAATCCCAGGTCAGACATCAAAAGCTTCTCAAAAATCTGTCGTTCGGAGTCGACTTTAAACTGTAGGTCCCGCCTCTCATGTATAAAATTAACGCACACAACATAAGTAAGAAGCTAGGTCGTAATCCTGACTGAAGGGTTGTAATGGCCAATTATGTATGTATGTAGTTTGAAGAGAGATTGTTGTTGTAAAGTTTATGGCGAAAGCAAAGAATATATAGAAACACTTATTTCCGCATATTTTTCAACGAATACACTACTGAAATTCATATGGCAATACTGAAAATGTAGCTTCAATAGTAAAATATGCTCTTACAACACAAAGCTTAGTTCCGTTACTTCACAGGCAAACGAGTGCTTGTTGTATCCATTGAATAAATGAGAAATACGCATTTCGGTGCACTCGTAAAATCAAGATCAACAGAAAAGTTGCATTCGGTATTGCATTTGGTGAAGGGTAAGCTAGCAGAATGTCTAGTTTATACTAAAATAGACCTCAAATATCAATTGCTTTGTCGGAAAAAACGCCTTTTCAATGCAAATGTGGATGTTAAAGTTTCTCTATTATTTTCATGAAAGTTTACAATCGATTTTTTCAAAACGTATTTTTATCTACCACCCATGTTATGTATTTTTCATTTTGCTTGAAAGTTTGAAGTTAAAAATAGTTTGACATCATCATTCTTTCTTACAATATCATTCTTTATTTAACACATGGCAGCACATACATATAGTACATAATAGGTTATTACAACCCTTCAGTCTGGATTATTGACCTAGTTTCTCACATCACTTATGTTGTTTGTGAAAATTTTATACATAATTGGCGGGACCTACAGTTTAAAGTCGACTCCGAATGACAGATTTTCTGAGACACTTTTCATGGCGATTTTATTTACTCTCAGAGTTTTTGCCAGAAATCTGCTGAAAGGAAGTCGCCGAAGAAATATTTTCTTTCATCTCGTTTTGATGTCTGACCTGGGATTTGAACTCAGGCCTTTCGTCTAATAAGCCAACACACTACCTATTAGGCTACGGCGACTTCATTTAAAATAATCTTATTCGAATTCAATGAGTTCCGAAAGTTATTTTATGCCGATCGCTAGCACAATAGATATTTTTAAACCAAATTCTTACTACTGCCCCACACTCAGAGTTGATGGTAATGCATAAAGATTTGTGAAATTATATACGTTTCGTGTTGCTAGTATTTAAGAATTTCTTCCTTTTTTTTTCTGTTTCATTTAAACCCCAATTTTTTGCTTGAATTATTTCCCGCAAAACTCATATTGGATGTCAGATGTGCGAAAATAATATTTTTTTGCTGTTGGAAGAATAATTGTGAATGGGTTAAAGGACACAAACATTACTTTGTGGATTTGGATTTTGTACATGTGGGGTTCCCTATTTTATTACGTTTTCATTTTACATCAGCAATGATTGTTGCGGTAAATCAGAAAATGTCAAGTAAATGTGAAATTCACAAATACAACGACACATGGAAAGTTCTCGGAGAATGTGTCCGACTTACTCAGGATGTGTGTTAATAGAAATTTTCAAGAGCCGTATTCACATATATTCGCTCTTGGGTTTCGTTAGCTAATACTACAAAGAAGTTTTAAGATTAGAAAACGAAAATTTTATTGTTTATTTATTTTATTATTAGATGAGAGTCCGTGGTTCAAATCCTGACTCTGATGTCTTGAACAAAACGAAATATGAAAAAGCGCACACAACAAAAGTGGTGTGAGAAGCAAGGTTGTAATCCAGACTAAAGTTATTACTCTGCTTACTTGAACTTCGGTGTGACAAGAGGAAATTTAAATGCAAACTTTTCCACAATATGCTCTATTTTTAAGATGCATATTTTGTTGAACTGCATACTTTCGCATTTACAAGGAATATTACAATTTGCAACATTATTTGTAACATTTCAATTGGTTTTTAAATAAAACCACAACTCATGAAATAAAAATAAATAAAATCATCCCTTAATTTTTAACAATTTGAATAAAAAAAGCTCCTTCATTGATTCAATTATTTGTAAACTTTTTTTTTTCAATTACATATTTAAGGTTTACACTCGATGATGGCTCGCAGATGAGCGACAGGATGGACTGTGGCATATTATTAAGGATTCTGAGTCTGCTTGACTACTATAAAGTTTTAAATGGGAAATTTTGAAAGCAATGCAGTGATTGTTCAGTGTTAGGGTTTTCCATGGAAATTTGTTGAATTATTCGAACAGCCAGGTTGGTACTAAGTATTGAAAACTTGTATGGATCGAGATGTTGCCCTGATTTTTAAAATACGCTCGACTTAACAAGCTGATGCTAAATGCAAACAAAACAAAGATGATCAATAACTTCAGTATTTCTGTGGACGGAAATGAAATTTTTGAGACCAATGAAGTGAAATATTTAGGATTTACGTTATAAAGCAATTTAGCATGGAATTCGCATATAAAGAACATCAAAAGGAAAATTGCACCTGCTATTGGAATTTTATTCAAAATGAGAAACAAATTTCCTAATTTATCAAGCATTGATTCAAAGTCACCTAAACTATATGGTGACATTGTATGGTTATAAAAATACAACTGAATTAAAATCACTACAGGTTTTGCAAAATAAACCTTTAAAATTGGTTCATAACTTACCATTACTATATTCAACATTGGCACTTTATGAAAATGTTTGCAAGCCGATAATGCCTATATATGCCCAATTAATGTTTATGTTCAAAACTATAAATAGGATTGGATATCAGACTATCGACTTTGTTCAGAATCAATGAATTTTCAATACTAGAAATCAGAGCAATTTATATACCCCAAGATGCAGATTGGAGATGACTAAGCAAAGGAAGTCTTGAGTATAACAGCTTGCCTATAAGGATAAAAGCGATAAACACTATTTCAACGTTTAAAAGAGAACTGAAAGAATTTTTATTTGGAAGGTTTGAAATGCTTCTGCGGAGATAAACTTGCTACATCTCTATTATGCATAAATCTAGTTGCCAGTTGCCAACTGTCTCAACAATGCCCACTGGGCGATGGGACAACAATAATGAATTGTATTTTATATGAGTTGTAAATAAATAAATAATATCAAAAAAAAGTCCTAAACGGACTTAGTTTCAACATCCGTCTTGTTTTGTTAAGCCTTACGAAATTCTCGGCATTCCGGCAAATGACTTCTACAGGAGATATGGGTTTGAATAGAAGGAAAAGACTATGTCAGTGCCCTGCTCTTGTCATAACAAGAAAAAGGTTTTTGACGTCTAATATAAATATCGCTACGGTAGTAAGATTGACTTTGGATTCGTGATAGTTTTCTCTTGGAAATATTTCAATACTGGCGAAAGAGGCGAGCAAAGGAAATTCTTCTGCTGGAGGAAATATTTCTCTGTAACACTACGAATTCTAAGAAGGCAAGCCTATAGTCATTCGAGTTATACTACTGTCGCCTGGAGTTAGACCTGAAGCAAGACATTGCAATGCCTCTGAATTTAGTCTACACTCTATACAACCGTACAGTGTGCGACTAAAGAAAGCTCTAAATCGATCGAGAGAAGTCACTACCGTCTCCAAAAGCAATCAGTTTCCGTAAAAGTTCATTGTGCCAACCTCCCCCCAAATCAATAAAAACAAAACAAATGTTTCTAATAATTCGCTTAATACAATTGTCATTTTACTGTAACGTAAACAATTACTTAGAAATTATTTTATTACGTTTTTTTTTTTTTTGGGTCTAAAATATACTTGAAATCACAGGATTCTTTTGAGAAAAGGAGAAGAAAGTTTAATTATTAAAAATAGTCTCACAAAATTTATGGTAGACCAGGTACAGAAATATGTGGGCACAGCCTGTTTGTAGCTTTTAGAATATGAAATATTTGAAAGAAATAATGTTGTCACATTTGGTTTGCGATTTACTCGTTCGTAATCGCAAACAATTACAAACATACAAACATTCATATATGATGTGGGACACTTGGCGGTTGCTTATTACTTTGACTGTATGACATACATTAAACGTTGCCACCAACCCCCCAACACCAACACCAACACCAAAACCACCAACCCCAACCTTAACAACCATCACCAGCAACGTCACACACGAATATTTTGGTCCCACGGCAAAAGGAACAAAACATTTATTGTTTAATAAAAGAAAAGAAAAAGAAAAAAACTCACACGTACACATACATACATAGCACACACACACATACATATAAATTTTTTACAATTACATTAAGTGTGGTATAGGAATAGAATTCAAGTATTATGATGGTAAGAGACGACTTCTTAAGAAGTTGAGTAAATAGTACATTTCAGCAAACAGAAACACATACACTCTCACACTCTCACACGCAATCTCTCACAAATATACACAGGCAAACAATTTTATATCCATTAAAATGAACACTCATGGATGAATGTGAATGGTAATGTAAATGGGGATGTGTGTGTGTGTTGGTGTTGTTTGTTCCTTTGTTTGGTGGTAGCTGTTGCAATGGTTCTTTTGCGATTTACTGCATGCTTGAATTGTTTAATTTGTCTTAAATGTGTTTGTGTAAGAGAGAGTGTGCGTGTGTGTGTGTGTGTGTGTGGTATGTATCGTGTGTATGTGTGTGATTTTCTTAAAGAATTTATTCAGTCGTAACTTACCTTCCGCTCCGTTAGACAAGCCATTTGCGACATTGATGCCGTTACCATTTCCCACAACAATACCATTGATGATGTTGACTCCTTGTGCACTGTTGCCACTTAGAATTTCGTTTTCCTGCATTTGATTGGTAAAATGCGTTTCTTTGGCTCGCACCACCTCGTTCAGGCCTTTGTTCACATTTGACGATTGCTTGCGACGAGGCTTTTGTGTTGTATGCACGTACGGTGTTGGTGTTGTGGTTGGCTTTGGTGGCAACCGAAGCTCTGCAACAAATTGAGGCAATTATCACAATTTAATATACAAGCTTTAAATGGTAATGCTACACACAAAAATCGACGACAAAGAAACCAAAAAAACAAAACAAATGAACGATAATGTGCGCGTATGTGTATGTCTAACGTCAATAACTTAAAAACACATACAAACACACACACATACACATACACGCACACAAAATTTTTTTTGGAAAGAACAGAAGTGACCAACAGTATAAGGTCGTTGAGCTAATCATTTCATTCAATATAGTATGTAGCCTGGTTTAATACACAAAATTATTACATGAAATATGATTTGTGCTTGTCTCAATACGAGTGCGAGTACACAGATTTATTTGAAATGTCAACGGATTTTAATAATAAACCTGCCACCCACAGTTATTCCAGCAGCAGTACATACCCCAATACCCACAGCCAGTATGCCAAGAATTGTTCGCTGGAATGTAATCCGTACAAGTCAATAAAATCAAAGACGTTAAATGTTCGACTGAATTGATTTTTATTGCGCTTAAATTGAGGACGAGCCAACTAAGCAAAGACATTTTTCTTCTACATACCGATACTTGCTCAACCGTTCTAATGGCAATAATAATGGAATCGATAAAAACTTATTACGAGCTCGGTATGGTATCGTTTTGGGATTTTCTACGACAACATTAACCAAATAGCGCCAATATTTCTTCGAATTGATTATATTGCTGTTGCTCTTGTTTTTTTTTTTTTTGTTTTCTTTTAAGACTATTTTTTCCCATTCCTAAATGACAACCTATTGCGCACAGTGTAACGATGTTATACGTATAATAATAAATTTTTGATTTAAAAACAAGAAATTAAAATTAAATTTTTTTTATAATTGAATTGTATTTGAAAATCAGTGTAATTATAACTATTAAGATTAATACATATACACTTAGCCACAAAAGTATACATACGGTTAACAAATTTCAGAAATTTTTTAACCAATCCGTTTTCGTTGAAAATATTTATAATTGCCTGACAATTTTCCTTGATTTTAAGATGGTCTTTAAGCATTGGTACGTATACTTTTGTGGGCTTATGTACATATTCTATGTATATACCATATTAATATATATATCAAGCTAGAAAAATAGAAGTTTCTAGGATAGAAAATATCGCTAATGTAAAATCAGACAAATGATTACATTAACTTGACAAATGTTGCATTAAGCACGTGTATAAATCAAATTTAATGAAGTTTATCTCAATGTAACCCTTAAAAAGTGACGTTATCCTGCAGGGCATTCATTATTTTGGAAATTGTTGGATCCTGTGCAAAAATGCGCAAGCCGAAGAGTGTTCGTCAATAGCGTGCTTAAATCAAATTATGACTTTTGAAAGGTTCTTATTTGATGCTGTTTTCTTCAAAAATAAACAATTTTTGTTTTGTTTCGCGTATCCAGGAAAAATCTACACAAACTTTTATTACAGAGCCAGAAAACATTTTCTTGTATTATTTTGATTAGAGAACAGAATCGAAATGTTTTATTTGGTCGAATTTGTATTTCTTAATTTGTTTCTTCACTTTTTTTCATATCTTAATAACGATTAAAAGCATGATAAGACGAGAATGCGATACAAAGAAATATTTCGATTGCAAATAAATGACTCTTTTGTATATCATGCTACTACTTTTACAAAGTACTACTTTTGAATTCTTTTTCAAACAATCTGTATATTACATGTATGTATATAGGTGGAATTAATTGAGCCGGACTGTAATGTGTTTTTATGTTGCATTATAAAGTAATTAGATATGTTGAAGGTTTTACCATTTCGCCATTATTGAACTCAATATTTCATATAAAGTTTTAAATAAATATTGCGCAATAAATACGCAACTTGTTATAATATTGAGTAAAACTTAAAATGAAGCACTATCATAAAAGTGTTTAGCGATCATAATACAATTAACCGAAGACTTTTTGTTGATATTTCACAACTTATATGTCAACAACTACAACAAACAAACACTAATAACCTAACCAACAACACAAATTTTCGCGTCCAAAATAAAAACAATGTTGATGTTTACCAGCCGTCAAATAAATATTAACTAAGCTGAATTGCGTATACTATTATGTCTGAACAGTTAAAATATTGTACTCAATAAACCGAGTATTGACTCAATAAAAGTGCATATCTGAACATAGTACAACATTCTTGCAAATATTATGCAAAATCTCAAATGTTGGTTATAAATCAGCAGCAATTTGAATAGTTTTTTTGAAATATCAGAGACTGCAGTACTTAATTGATTGATTTAATGCTCCTCATAGGCTTAGAAGGTTTAAATTTTTTAAGATACACAAATACATGCGTATTATAATAAAATTATCAATAACCATGACGATGATGGCCAGGCCATCACTGTCAACGCTAAGCATACAATAGATATTCTACAGGAGCTAATTGCGATCATATATAGTTGATGTGAATCGACGACCGAGTTCTTGCAATTTGACCCGGTTGGAATTTTCCTTGTGGGGCTTTCTTAAGTACAGGTCTATGCAAATAATAACGATAGTCATAGCCAAACATGACAAATATGACTGTAGTTGTGAGAAGCAAATGTATAACCCAGAGGAAAATTGTTAGTAATATTTTCAAGTGTAACCTTATAACATATCTGTTAAGTAATGATTAGTAATCGTAATGATTAGTGATTTGATTACTTTTTTTTTGAATGGTGAAATAATGATTACAATTACGATTATTTGTGGATCGATTACGATTACAACATAATCAAAAAGCAATCGGGATTACAGGCGATTAGTCTAATAATCAGAAGGAATCAAAAGTAATGCAAAATTAATCAAATCGTTTTCAATAACTACTTTCAAATTCTTCTTCAATATTTTAAAATAATCAAAAAGAATTTTTGAAAACGTTTTGATTACTTTTGGATTACTTTTAAATATTTCAAAAAAATCAAAACGAATTTGTAAGTAATTATTGAAAATAATTTGATTACTTTTGGATTACTTTCGATTCTTTTTGATTATTAGACTAATCGCCAATAATCCTGATTATTTTCTGATTATATTGTAATTGTAATATAATTGTAATTCGAAAAAATTGTTCAAAGAATCATATAATCATTACGAATATTTTTAAAAAGTAATGTAATTGATTACTAATCGTAATCGAAATTTCACAGGTATGCCTAAGAATATGTTTATGTAGAGAAAAGTCGAAAATGTCCAGCGTCAATTCCCTAAAGATTGGCTACTTGACTTGACAAATGTTCTTCCAAAAATTGAGATCATTTCTCACTGTTATTATTGAACCTCATTAGAAAATAGTGAATCCTGCGGTAATTTTTCTTTGGGTGTATAATTGATACACAAAAATATTTCAAAAAGAAGCGACAAGAACCTGCCTCACTGAACGCTGATAAGCAACTGAATGCATTTTTATGCTCTCTTTAACGAACAGTGTTGATGTTCATGTCCTATGTGTGTAAAAATCCGAAGATGATCTTCCCCTAAGGGACATTTGTGCCATAGCTAACATAACCCTTACAATTGAATATGTAAAATATGCTTCATATGTCATTGACATCTGACAATCCCTTTATTTTGTTAACCAAAAATTTTCAGATATGAATCGCTTAATGTAAGATAACTTTTGATGACTTGTATTCGTAACATTTGGCGAAATTGTGAATGAAATATTCCGCAGAAATAAATTCTGTGCTGTTTTCAAACACTGTGAAATGAATTTCACTCGGCTTGGCTTAGACTAAAATTTAAATTTTTGTTGTTTCATTTCATTACCAGGAGTATCTACACGAATAGGTATGTAGATACTCATGTGTATGGTATAAATGCGATTACTGCAGCTGTAAGCTGCGCAGCTATTGATGCTGCGTACGAGTATGGTTTGTGTAATTCATGTGATTTCTTACTCAACTTGGCAGTTTGTGGCAATAACTTTGGCCCTGCACATCTGTGATAAAAAGATATTATTGACTTGTGTCTACGAATGGGTTCGACACAAACCAAATTGAGACGGTTTGAATACACATAACCACATACACACACACTCTCTCTCTCTCTCTCTCTCGCTCTCACTCTATTACGACATACATTCGACATGTAATTTTAAACCAATACTTACTCACTAACACACACACACACATACATACTCATTTGCCATAGACTATTCGTTCGTTTGATTTTCGAAATACCAATTGATTTATCGTACATGATTAGAATGGATGGATGACACTAGCTATTCGTATCTAATACTAGTGACTCGTCGTATCTGGCAAAGGAGTTCTTTCTTCAGTTCGTAACTTTACTTTACACAATTCGAACGTCCATTTCTACGTTTAACTCGTCTTGCTTCATCCCAGTATTCAGGCAACAATTTAGGATCAATTCAATACTTTACGTTTGTAACACAAACAACAAAAACAAAAAGAAAAAAAATGAGAAAAAGTAGCAAAAAACCAAAAAAGAAAAACAAAATCCAACAAAATTTTGAGTGTCTATTGTGCGATATTACTACAATGGATTCGTAAGTGTTTGTGTGTTTTTTTTTTTGGTTTCTTTGCTTTATACACACACACACACACACACACACCCGCATTCACACAGCGTATGTACATAAATAGTAGCAGTAGTATGGAGATGAAAAATTTTACGTTTTATAGTAAAAGTATTGGTAAATTGAGGGAGTAGAAAAGTTATAAACGTACCTTGTAGTCGTATTCTGGCCTCACTCTTGCCTAAAGCATTCACACTGGAGCAGCTGTAAGCACCAAAGTCCGCTTTAGTCAGATGACGTATTGTCAGATTAAGATGCCAAGTGTACATGTTAATCATGCTCTCGGATATATTGTACTTGTTGCCATTGTGTAGCTTAAGGTTTCCTTTGGATTGTAACGGCACAGACAGCAAACGGCAGACGGCAGACGGTAATAATGACAAAGGCGCGGGCGATGGCAATGATGTAACAGCAACAGCAACAGCAGCAGCAGCAGCATCATAGAAATATAAGATACAATAAAATCAACTAAAGTTTAATAATATAAATAAAAGAATACACACATTCATACATCCATACATACATATATAAGTCAGTAGGAACATTTTGTATGTATTTTAATTTTTGTTGTTGTTGTTGTTTTTGTTTTGTTTTCGTTAACAACTAACAACAATAATAATAACAACAATAATAATAAGAATAATAATAAAATAGTATAAAATCAAATAAAATTCTCATACAGAGATAAATGACGAGATGAACTTAAATTTAAGGGTATCCCGATATACATAATTATGCTACACCATTCAAGCTGCTCTCATACGATTGCACTTCTAAAATTGTGATATTCTTCGAATATGACTACTTACCACATGCGGAGATGCATCCGATCTCTTCTCGTACTATAAATAGAAACTCTACTAAATATGACAGAAATCTATTCACCTCCTCTTCTTTAATTTCACCATCGCAAACCTACTCGACATTGTTTTATTCGGCTTTCGAACAGAAACGAAGTTGTCGGAATTGACCGTACAAAGTAATTTTAGAAAATGGAAACTTCATGTGAATACGTATGTATGTGGTACTAACATTGTTTTAGGTAAACTTATCCCTAGAAATTGGGATAGTTTATGTGATAAGAAAATACGTATAATTTCCGAACCTGATTTCTAAAATGGAGAGATAAAGTCGCTGTAGTATAATAGGCTTATTAGACGTAAAGCTTGGGTTCGAACTCCTGGTTAGACCAAAACGAGAATATGAAAAAAATATTTTTTCGGTGATTTCCTCCCAACAGATTTCTGGGAAAAATTCTCAAAAAGTTTCTCGCTGAATATGAATATGATTGTGCCAATTGAACATCCAATGCGTTTCCGCTTTGCTAAGTGGGCCTGCGTTCGACTTACAGAAGAGGCGGGTATGTAACCAAGCAAAATTTGCGCATTTGGGGCACAGGAAACCAGCACGCATACATTGAGAAGCCGATGCACCCAAAACGAGGCACTGTTTGGTGTGGATTTTGGTCCAGAGGCATAAGGCATATGGCTATCGTTATCGAACCATGTTGAACGAATTTTTGTCCACAAAAATTGAAGAGGAGGATTTTGGCAACATTTGGTATCAACAGGACGACGCTACGTGCCACACAGCCGAAGATACACTCAAGAAGATACCGACAAGCCAGAGACAGTTGAAGCTTTAAAGGACAATGTTCGTGAACCCATTGGTGAAATACAGCTGTACACAATCGATAATGTGCTTAAAAATTAGACCGCTACTGCATAGCCAGCCGAGGCATCCATTTGAATGAAATTATTTTCCATTATTAATCGGAAGGATCGTATTTTCAAATAAAAAAGAAATTTGAGAATATTTTCTCTAGTCTGTATTTAAAGCATTTTCAAAAAAAAAAGTTATTTGGCGTACCCTTTACGTAGAATACTTAATAGTAAGTAATACTTATGAAGTCGCCGTAGTCTAATAGGTAATGTGTTGGCTTATTAGACGTGAGACATGAAAAAATATTCTGGCTTCCTTTGAGCAGATTTCTGGCAAAAACTCTAAGAGTTATTAAAATTGCCATAAAAGTTTCTCTCAGAAATCCTTCACTCCAGTATAAAATTAACACACACTATATCAGTGGTATGAGAATCTAGAGAGTAATTCTGACTGTAAGATTGTAATTTCAAAAAAAAAAAAAAAATAGATTATGTATGTACGTAATAGTAATACTGAGGTGGGAACAACATTATTTAAAAATGAAGTTTGTTTGTTAATGAATTATTTTAAATACCCTTCACCACTACATATGACACTAATTAAAATTTTTGCAACTGCAAAGAGATAAAAGGTTTAACTTTAATATCCTTAACGATAATTTTCTTCGATTTTCTCCCTTCTCCAGGAAGGATAACAACCTAGCTTCTCACACCTACAGTTAATAGTCGACTCCGAACGACAGATTTTTGAGAAACCTTTTCATGGCAATTTTATTTACTTTCAGAGTTTTTGCCGAGAGGAAATCACCGAAGAAATATTTTTCATGAGTTCATTTTGATTACTGCACTGGTGTTTGAATCGTGCCCTTGTCTAATAAGCCAACACACTACCTAATAGTTTACGGCGACTTCAGTTATTAACATACAGAATAACAAAATAAAAAAAGGGAATTGACGACCACTATCAAGTTTCCAAATTTCTATTCCCATCTCTTCTAGATTTCAAAACTTGCTGTATTAACCTGCCAATAGGTGGGTGAATTTAAATGTTCTGATAATTTGTCTTTCATTTTTTATTTAAACATTTCATATATGAAAACTTAAAAGCATTTAAAATATTGTAAAGACATTGTCGCCCACTAAACAATAGTATGGACCGCTATGCCCAACTGTAGCATAATTTTCTCTCTTTACTGTTGTTTTATTTTTGAGTGTGAGTGTGAGAGTGTTTGTGTGTGTGTGTGTTTTTAGTTTTGTACTTACCCTCATTGCGATACCATCCGTTCAACGGTTTTGGGTAGACTTCGACGATGCATTCTAAAGTAACTTCTCGCTCGACTGGGGCACCCACTAACTGATTTACGGCCTTGATGGATGGCGGAACTGTGTAGTGGTTTAAGAAGCACATGAAGCGTATGAGAATGTATACAAGCAGACGAATTTAAAGAATGAAAAGGAATAAGAAGAACAAAATTAAAAAGTAAATAAACAAAATTAAACCCGAAATTCATACAATCACATATACATATACATGCATATATACAAAGACAATGTAAATATGTACATATATTAGTTTACATATGTATGTATGTATGTATATATGGATGTATGAATGTTTATATAGAAACAGTAAATATAGAGTAGAAGAGAAGAGCATAACAAATTGCTGGATTAAGTGCAATGTAAAATGTCTACTTTTTATTCCCTTTTTGGTGTTTTTCTGTTTGTGTTTCTGTGTGTTTCAGTTTGTATTTTCCCATTTAATTGTATTTCATTCATTTTCGTTTGTGTCCCCGAAAGAATTTGTTAAATTTAAAACATCATTTAATTTTATGCTCGCATGTACATACCTACTACGTACCATAATAACAATTTCAAAATGTTATCATTTCGCAGCAAAAGAAAAACAAAAATTATCAAGAACAAACAAGAAACCACTGCATGAAATTCGTTAAATTTTTTTAAAGACTCATCCATCCATTAACGTTTTTATATTGAAATGCAGAAAGACAAAACAAAAACACAAACGAAGATTATTATATAAAAGAGTGCTAAGATATATCGACATACATATGTATGTGTGTGTACTTGGGTGGGTCAATAAGTCACTGACTTCTCTAATGCTCTGCCTCTTGATTGAAAGAGTAACATTGCTTCTCAGATGACAAAGTTCTTTGGCAAATTAAACTCCGAACATAGCCGAAACGAAAAATATGAAATTTTATCATTAACCATCGATGGGAGTGACATATTAAAGGAAAGAAAGTCTGGGAAGCAAGTAAAAATGATGTTATTATTATGAGAGATTTCATTTACACAGGAAGGCGAAGAAAATTGATTGTTTATTTAATGATAATCATGTAGTTTGGATTTCTAAAATTTTATTAAATTTTCATGCAATTTTAAATATTATACGTGCCTGTGGTCCATATACAGGTATGCCTCGTATAAAGCGGTACTTCTACAACGCGTCTTCGAGATAACGCGATTTCAACAAAGAACAATTTCATTACGACGCCAAATTTCGACTTGTATAATGCGCTGATTTTACAATCGCACAATCACTGGAAGATAGCCCAACGAAATTTTTTTTTTATCCAATGACGGAAACTGTTCCAATGAAATTTTTTCAGATGAAGTTATACGCTCACTATTTCGAAGTAATATGATGTTCGTAGTAAGTCACACAGTCCCTTGAATATTTATGTATTCCGATTGTTTTTTTTTTATTATGTTTTTTAATTTTGTTTTTTTGTAAATAAAGTATGAATATTGATTTTGAGTTGTAAACCTACATCCATCTTTATTGGAACATAACCATTAAATTTATATGAAAGCTAAGTCTTCTATAACAAGAATTAGATTACATGATAACCTCCGCGTTATACGAGGGTCACCTGCATATGATACTTTAAACAGACTGTAGCCGTATTGCAAGCTAACTGGTGCATTGTTTTTAAATTATACATTTTTCAGTAAAATTTTGGATTCCTAGGGCCCAATTTTTGACTTTATCGTAGGAACCGAAATTATGCTCAGCTCATGCGTATCCCGTTAAGGAAACAAAAAAGGAGCCAAGTATGGTCGGGTGCTGTAGCAGCTTTAATTGCATATTCTTTGGTTGTACATACACTGAACCGGTTTAGCTTTGTATGCTGCTGCATTGTCATGGTCCAAGATTATCTTACCTATAAATGACCTACAAATGTCTGAATAAATGAGCACTACTATGATAGATGTAGCTTCTATCCTCGTTAGTTCTCATTTACATCTGAGTTATTTATATATTCTTGAACTTTATGCATCTGATTTGTAGAAAATTCTGAATTTTCTGAACATATTTTTGATAACAATGTTAACACTATTGGGTTATTCTACTACATGACCCAGAGAATACCTCTGACACGAATTGTTTCTGAATCTCTAAAAATCGACGATTGACGTTTACGAATAATTTCTTCAGCTCCATTACTTTTGATTGGGTACCACTGTTGCCTAGATTTGCCAATTTGTCGGCATTTTGCCGATTTTTGCTCTCAAAATGTTTGCATATAATCGTGTTAATATGACTTTATTAAGAATAGAAAAGAATTTGATTGTTTATCGCGAAAATGTGTCAATTTCACGTTTGCACGACTTCCAGAAGTTGACCAATGTTTGAGCAAAGAGAAATGATAATAATTGCAAAAAACACAAATATTAGCCGACTTCTGGAAATCATGCAACCGTGAAAATGACACATTTTGTGATAAACAATCAATATCCATCAAAAATTCGGAAAATTTTTGAACTAAAAGTTCATTTGATGAGATGACATATTTAAAAAATATAACACGGCTCTTATACTAGTTTAACTAATAACTACGGTAATTTTTATCGAATTTTATCAAATGATGACTCAATCTCTTCACTAGAGAAAAGACCTTAAGAATATTATCACTTATCCTATATTTTTTTTATTAAAGTTTGCTACTATTAAAGTTTGATACTATCGCATTTTCCCAGTGTACCTCATCAAAACTCATAGCGTATTGAGTTTAGGGGGTTCCAGAAATATAAAAAAAATCTACTCAAAAAAAACTCACAACCTACTCGATGTCATTAGCCGGGTGTATTTAAATATTTTTATTTTGTCGCATGGTGTTATTAAAAAAAAGCAGACATTTTACCAAAAATAATGATATTTTCAATTTTTCCGATTTTTTGAAGATTTCGAAAATATTTTGCCGATTTTTTCATCTAGTTTTGAAGATTTTATACCAAATTTATCTGGCAACAATGTTGTGTGCATACAAATAAACATACTGGAATATGATTACAACTCTTGTTTGTTTCTCTCACGGGGCCGAATATCATATCAACATGATATGCCCTTAAGAGCTGATTCGATTTATTAATAATGATGGTGTTCTTGATTTTGAGTCTCCACCACATCTAATTCACACACAAATCTTTTAAAATACTACGTGCGATCTAAGAAAATGAAAATGAAAGTTGAATGCGTAGAACTTCACTGGTGGAAGAAATTAACTAATCGTCCTCATCAAATATTTTAAATTCTCTCATTTTATACTCAGACTATGGTGACATTAACCCCCTTTTAATTTTTTGCACTTTCCGTCATGTCGAGCAGTGGAATTATATCAAAAAAAAAACTGCCGATGAATTAGAATTGGCCATTGTGTGTTACGAAAGAACATTATTTTTTCGACTGCCGATTAAGCGCTGCACGCAATTAACCGATTTATCGATTAATATAATTGTGAAGTTATCTCTAATATTTTTAACATCCGTAATTACATTAGAACGATATTTATAGTAACGAGAAAAAAATGCAACGCTATGTCATATGATATTCAATCATGGCCCGAGACTTATTTACGGTATCCAATTCCACTCCACTTTTTTTTTATTTATTTTAAAACGTCAATAAAAAGCATTATTAAGCGTTGTTTGCTTCTTCTTTTTTCAATTAATTTTTTTAGATTTATAAAAAAGTGAACAAATTTAGCGAGAAAAAAAATGGAACCCAATATGTTAAAGGTGGAAGGAGATCAACTATTTCAACTTAGAGGTTTCTATTGGCATCCACATCCACAAATTTATTACCTAGAAGACCAACCAAGAAGCCACATATACTCGTAAGTAATGTTAATAAGAAAAAATCGGCTTGACTTTGCTAGACGGTATCTGCATTGGTCAAAAGAGCAGCATGCCAAAGTTTTGTGAAGCGTCGAATCAAAGTTTAACTTATTTAGCTCTGATTTAATCGGTCCCCACAAGAAAGATATTCACAGCAATTCTGTAAATAAACAACATCCGATTAAGAAGACAAAACACGAAGTTGAAGATAATATGGCATCGAGTTGCATTTCAATGATCATTTCAAAATCATCAACGGAATTTTTCAAGCGCCTGTATATTGCACCATTCATCCATTGAAGTCAATCTAATATCAGTTTGATCTGAAATCTCATTACCAAGTACAAACGTTCCAATTGAAGTATCATAAATTCGTTAACAAACAAATATTGGTCATCACAACTTTTCAAAGATGTTCAACCTAATTAATGAATTGGCGCGATTCAGTTTTAAAATACCTGCTGCTACAGATTTGTGACTTCGTACCGCTTTGCCTCGATTTCCGACCATAAATTGATTTGGTCCTTGGTCTTTGTCCTATATTCACGTAGTGTAGCATCATTATCGTTATACATTTAGTTGGCCTAATTCAATAGAAGAGTTATTAATATTGGTAGCGTTGCTCACCTCTTCTATGTCCAATCGTCTCAAAACCCACATGGTGAAAATAAAATCAAAGGAAGTTATAATCCGATAAATAAAACAAAACAAAAAAAAAATAAAAATTCTGCAATTATTTGCTACGCAAATTTATTGTCAAAGTTTTCTGTCTGCTTAAAATAGAAATCAAAAAAAAAAAGCACAAAAAGCTCAATCACTTCTTTTTCCGCAGAATTTTAACGAAAATCCGATTCCGTCAACGGCAGTAATTTGAATTCATCCTTTACGACTCGTTTAATGCTAAACACGACAAGTGGCAATCCAGTCAAAAACAAATGCACAACAGCAACAACAATAACAGCAACAACAACAACAACAACAACAACAATTTATATTGTCAAGTGTTTGCAGCAATTAAATTGTGTTTCATTGCTGATTATTTATGATCATCGAATGTGTTTTTGTCAGTGCGTTGTATGGCGTATCGTTTGCACAACACAGTTAAAATCATGATAAATCATTTTCATATTTGATGATAACAACAACAACAACAACAACAAAAAACCCGTTTAAAATTCACATAACCTAAGGAAAAAAAAGAAATATATATGCATACATACGTACATACATACATACATGCTCTATAACCATTTACATGGAATGACGATTTCAAACAATATTAAGTCACACCGATATACACAGACGGATAACTTTCTAAACCCCTGTATTGATTTTGATAAAATTGTAGATTACACTATGCGACAAAATAAATAAAAAAAAAATTATATACACCCGGCTAGTGACATAGTGTAGGTTGCGAGTTTTGTCGAGTAGATCTCAAAAATATTTTTTTTTTATATTTCTCGAACCATCCAAACTTGTTTTATTTGACAAAAACTGCTTTTTTTTTGACTTTATGCACAAATTTCTGGATTACTCAAACATTTCTGACCCGATTTTCAATATTTCAATCCTTTTGGAAAGGGGAAAGATGGAGTTTCAATACGGTATACAAATATCTATTATTGGGCTTAGTATGCTATAAGATTTGACGAGGTAAACTTGAAAAATGTGAATTTTTTTTATATTTTTTCAAGTTTGCCGTTCGTTGTAGCAAACTTTACTTAAAAAATATGAAACAAGTGGTAACATTCTGAAAGAGCATTATCTTGTGAAGAGATTGACACTTTGTTTGATCAAATCGGACAAAAATTACCGTAGTTATTATTTATAGAGTCTAACAGTCGAGTTCAATTTTTTTTATATGTCATCTTATCAAATCAACTTTTCTGTTCAAAAATTTTCAGAATTTTTGATGGATCCTGATTGTTTGAGCGACCACCAGAAGTTGCCCAAAGTTTGAGCAAAGAGAAATAATAATATTTGCAGAAAACACAAATATTAGCCGACTTCTAGAAGTCGTGCAAAAGTGAAATTAACACATTTTGTGATAAACAATCAAGATCGATCACAAAACCTTAAAATTTTTGAACTGAAAGTTCATTTGATGAGATGACATGTACAGAAAATATAACACGACTGTTATACTATTTAACTAATAACTACGGTAATTTTTATCGAATTTTGTCAAATGATGACTCAATCCCTTCACAAGAGAACAGACTTGAAGAATATTATCACTTATCCAACATTTTTTTTTTATTAAAGTTTGCTACTATGAACGGACAAACATGAAAAAATATGAAAAAAATTCGAATTTTCGAAATTCATAGCATACTTAGTCAAACAATTTATATATGTTTACCGTTTTAAAGGTCCATCTCTCCCCTTTCCAACAGGATTTAAATTTTGGAAATCGGGTCAGAAATGTTTTAGTAATCCAGAAATTTGTGCGTAAAGTGAAAACAAAACAGTTTTTGTCAAATAAAACAAGTTTGGAGGGTTCGAGAAATACATAAAAGGGACAACGTAGACTATGTACGCACAAATAAATAAATACCGGATTCAATCAAATACAAATTTTACTAAAATCGGACCTGCAATGAAAATTTTATATCTAGCGAACAATTTTGTAAAAAATTATTTAAAAAAAAAACATTTTCCCTCAATTAAATAATTAGCCAAAATAGTTACTCAACTATAGTTACTCGGGTGTATTTTCACTGTCGCACCGTGTTATAAGGTCAATCTTGGTTTTATATAGAACGTTCAATTGCTATGAGACCTCAAGGGAGTGGAAATGCATTTCATCGGTTATTTAGAGAATTGTTTTATCAAGAGCTTTAAAATATGGTGGATATTCTTACAAGAACAATGAAGAATATGGGCAAAAAAAAGCTTCCCATAAACAGAGAAAATAGTTTTTGCCGTTTATTTAAAGAAATATTAGAAAGTGATTTGGGTTAGCTTAGGTCCGATAGGTAGAAAAGGGTTATTAGAATCACCATAAGTGCAACCATTATTTGGTCCATTCTTAATTGTCGCACACACCACTATACAGGCAGCTGCAGTAATTCATAGCTTATCTCAGAAGCAACTATACATCAAAGAAGACGTCGGCACTATGTGAACATGATAAAAATGTGAATTTATTTGCGAGAAGCAAGTGTATAAACCAGAAGAGAATTGTTAGTAATTACGGTTTCAAGCAGCGTTCGCACAAGTTTTTATGAATTTGTACCAAGAGTCATCACTACAGATTGCAGGAACCTGAAATTTAATTTATTTAAAGCAAAAAAAAAAATCTGTTTCCCAGTTTTTCTTCACATTTTAATTAAATTTTTCTTTGTGTAGAAGCGATGAGAACCTACTTCACTGAAAGCTGACAAGCAACTGATTGCATTTTTATGCTCTTTTGAACGAACATTGTTGGTGTTCGTATGTATGTAAAAAGCCGCAGATGTTTGGCCCCCGGGGCTTCATTGGTGCCGTATAATTAGGTGTAAAATAATCACATTTTTTGGGCAAAACTATAATGACTGTTTTTTTGTTTTTGCTTTAAGACCTATTTGTAGAGAATTTCTTTAATGTTGGGCGTTGTTTTATATTTCACAACCCGTCAATTCTATATATTATTAACAGTATCAGGTCATATTATAAGAGCCCCATGACATCTTGCGAAGGACATCTCCAGATATGATCACGTCATATGCGATCATGCCTAATAATTTTGGGAACCACAAAAAAAAAAAAGCAACGATATGAGAACGATTTGGATAAATCTATCTCATTAGATCTATGTAATTTTAAGTGAATATTTAGGGTACACGATAGATCAAGCCAAAATATTGTTAAGACTCCCATTGAAGAGGAAGAAAAATCATTTATCAATCATTTTATATGTAAACTGATAAACGATAGTACCAAAACAGCTTTCGTATCAGTTTGCTACTAAAAAAAGCTGTAGGCTTTCCATTTATTTTCTTTCAAAAATTTTTTGTGCACATACAATCATACTCGTCACAATAGGTATTAGTTTCTTAAGAAATAATTTTTTTTTTATTATTAGTTCATTTAAAAATTTAAGAAAAATCATGTAAAATTCATGTAAAAATTCAAAAAGTTTTTACCTATTAACACAAGGGTACAAAACGGGGCATTTATGCCTCAATGCCATTCAACAAACAATCGTCCCATCACTCTTATACAAGTGTCAAGTAAAAAGGTTAAGAAATTCTGTTTTATCCAGATTCTTCCACTCCCACAATAAGGCAGTAAATTTCGGTAATCATTTACATTGTTTTCTTATGTTAGAAACGAACATATGTTCCGGAAACATTTGGATAATTCTAACCTTATCCGTATATGAAGGCGCATCAACGTAGTTTTGAGGTACAAATGCAGAGCAAACATTGCTTCGGATATTACCCTCATTGTCCCAGAAGTGTAATTGAGCGTCGTCGGTGTGTGTAGAATGATCCAAGATTAAAAATTTGTTATTAAATTTGAATTTTAGTCTAGACTAGACTATTGACTATAATTTAGACTAGACTACAGACTTGTTTATATACTATACTATATACTTGACTATATATTACACTATAGTCTAGGCTATATACTAGACTATAGACTAGAGTATACTTTGGTTTCTGTGTTAACAATTTTCTGGTCTGTGTAAATTAATAAAAAAAACTCAAAAACCACAAAGTTTGTTAAATACTTTAAAGCGTCTTTTAAAGATCTTTCACGCGATACCAAATTTTTGTATATTTTCTTTGTAAGATATATGAAAATATCATGAAATATTCAAAAAGGATCTTTGATTCATCTCAGCATTGTTTTTTCGATTACTCTAAAATATAAATTAGGTTTGGAATTATAACTGTACAACTAATAATAATAACTTTAAATGTTAGGTTTTTGTTAAAAAAGAAAAGAGATCAGTCGTCATCTAGTCATGAAAGTCTTGTAGAATGCGAAAAGGAAATTATTTCATCTTCAGATGAATCAGATCCAGTGAAGTGTAATTATTTGAAATGTATATACCTTATTAACTTCATATTTTTTTAATATATATTATATTTTTTGGTATATATATTTTTTTTTAATTTGTTACAAAATACTCAATTTTGTATAATTTTATATTATTTTATAGTGGGGTTTGCAAAAAAAAAGTTTTAATAAATAAAAAAACCCATTTTTTTATTTTTGAAATATATATGTCCTAATGTTCATACATTTGAATGAAATTACATTTTAAAACTAGAAATAAAACTGGCAAATAATTTAAAAAAAATTAAAACTTTTGTTTAAGCTTATTAATTTTTGGCTAAAAATTTGTTTCTATTATAAAAAATTGGAAAAATTATTAAAAAAATATACTTATTATATGTTTGTTAATGTATATTACAAAATTCAATAATAATTTATATTTTTTTCTGTATTAGTTCATTTTCTTTTCTTTGAAAAATGTTGCCCCTTTTTACTGCCAAAATACCCTTTTTGTGTGACTTTTTTTTCAAAATCCCCTTTTTGTTCGACTTCTTAAAAATTTCCAGCGGCGTTACCAATGTCTACAATCATACAAACATATGAGTTATATCTTTGACTTAATAATTAAGAAACGTTTTTTTAAGATATTTGTTGGCATCTAATTTTGGTCTACAAATTTCCTATCCTACCAACCTAACCAACCAACCTTTTAATTTTTCTAAAGTATTACTTAATGCCTATAAAATATAAATTCCTCAATTCATAACATCTAAATTAATTACTTGACTATTAAAACAATCAAATATGGATTTTAATAAAGAATATTTTTTGAGTGTAACCCTGAAAAGAATGTTACAGCTTCCATCAACATGTGTACTCGCCGCAAACTGATTGACGACTAAATAAAAGATCATAAGCAATGTGTGTGAATTCTCTCTATACAACTGTGCTATGAAATGGTAATCGCATTTAGAAATGAGTTCAAAAAAAAAAAAAAAATATGGTGAGAGCGGGTCGTAACGTTAAAAAGATTTGCTGAGAGCGGGTCGTAATGTTACAAACTGCCATAAGAAATTTTACTTTATAGAAATATACGGAAAGAATACGAAACTGCGCGGAAAGCAATTGCGGATCAAAATATAAAATATTTATAGGTTTTTAAAGGGGACAGAACGGGGTAACAACATAATTTCGCAACCGAACAAGAACTCAACAGCGTAGGTTAAGGACATGAACTTTAAAAAAATTTAAAGCATTTGGGAAGACATCTGGAGTGAAACAGGATGACACAATTGAAGTGTCATATGTACAAATACCATAGGAGAAAATACGAACAATAATCCGCCTATGTCTTCAGCTGTTATTATAGATAACATCTTCAAAAGGACAATACGCAACAATACTACAACTGAAAACAACCAGGGGTTGACAATATACATGATTTTTATTACAAGGATCTCATAGCGCTAAATCGTTCGATGATCAACATATTTCTACGCAGTAGAAATATTGTTCCGCAGTTTGAATTGTCTTAAACGTTTAATGGAACCTTGGCAAATAACTTTACCTGAAGACTTCGTAGCATGAACAAATTATACCCGTTTCATGGGGTGAACATTATAAGTATTTGCATATAATGCAACATATCGCTCCTTTATTGCAACATAGACATATCTCAAAAAAACTTGAACTTGGCAAAATGCGATTTAAGTTTTCAAGACATAAGTCCTCTGATCTAATTGCCGCAAACACTTTTTGCTATAACTTCGGTTCAGCTGGGGATATAAAACTGATTTTTTTTCAATATGTAGAGAAGGTCTAAAAGAGCAGTTTTGCTTAAGTAACTACAAATTTTTAATTTTTTGAGATATGACTATGTTGCAATAAAAGAGCGATATGTTTTAGTTATTTTTTACGCGTGTTTTTAACGAGTTTGGTGCTTTTTGAAAATTTATAGTTGACAACGCTGGGCAGCAGTCAGTAAGTATTCAGTCAGCCTTGTGTGAAGTTGCGTGTGAAGAAAAGAGTCTTTGTTCGAAGATAACAGTCGCAGTTTTAAAGATCTAGTGATTATTGTTGTAGTTATTGTTATGTACGTGGTACAAGTTCGAACAGTGACACATAAGATACTGCGGACAATAAAGAGTTTAACTGAAATTAAACACATGTACAATGTACATATATGAATTTGTTTTTACTTTGTTTGCAATTAACGAACTCATATGTTGCAATAAAGGAGCGATATGACCATTGATCGTTAAAACCAGCAAGGCATACTGAAAGGAGTTACTGAACAGAATAGAACTTGATAAAGTATTTTAGAGAATTTGCAAGCGTAGCAGGACAGCATTGCACTGCTAGCTGTTGGTTAATCGATAGCCAGAGTCTAGTTAAGACGACGGAGACAATATTCAAAAGTCCATTAGTTTGTCTAATTTCATGACGACAAAGAGAACTTTTACAAACATGAATTTTTCATGAATTTGTCCAAAAATAATTTGTAATGTGCATGACGACGATGACAACGACGATCATGATGATGATTATGATGCAGACAATACAACCGAGCAGGATGCACATCACCAACAAGCAAACAGCGGCAGCAAACAATTTATTGAAAATATGTGGAGGGGAAACAGGCACCGGCAATTTTAATGTTCATGAACATCTTCCGCATAAATGCTTATCTTTGCCCAGATTTTTACTTTGCATTTTAAACATTTGCAAACGATCTGCAATGTTCTCGCATTATAAAGCTTCGTTTTGTATTGCACGCCAGATCGAGTAAATGAAATACAAGTTTCGGTTGTTCCTACAAGGAATGCTAACGCCTTCACTTTACACCAACTCTTGCCATTGATGTTTTCTTCGACAACGGTTTTTGCCTTCTGTTTCTTTGGGAATTCCAATCTATGGCATTTCAAGAGATGCTGTTAGCTTGTCTTTTAAGGGAATGAATCGATGGCCACTTTTTCCCATATTTCTGTACGATATTGTGATGACATCTACATATTAAGAAATGTTTGAAATTTCTTCACGTTACAAGTGGCAGCCTTTCGTGTCTTCTTCGTAACCATTTAGAAGATTTGATTTAACATTCAAAGTAAATATTTACGATTATGATTATTATGATGATTTCGTAATAGGTTTCATGTGTGCAAATATTTGGCATTCCTTCAGGATTCAGACGTCTAAGTAATTGACATGCCTTCAGTAATTGATTGTTAGTATCCTCAACCGATTCGCTGTTCCTAGATGTCTTCTATTGCTATGCACCAATTTTAAATCAATCCCCTGAGATAGCGTCATTCTACAGACAGTTTCACAATACCACATACGCTGTTTATATAGTCCTTCCTATTCCCGCTCTTTCGGAGATTCTTGACAATTATATGCTATATGCCCTATTAATAACGCATGCAAAGAAATGCCACTCCATTAAATTGGGTTACCAAATATTAAAATTCCATAAAAATATCGAAACATAATTTAACAAAAAAAATTACCTCACAGAAAAAAAATATTTTTTTTTTTTATTTTTTATTGTTTCTTTAACTTACAATTCACATGGACATCAAATCGTTTGCTCACTGAAGGCGGAACACCATTGGAGGCGATACACAAATATCCACCCATGTCGGTGCGATGAACATTTCCCAGCATTAGCTTCTCGCCTTCAACACTTTTCACAACTGAAAAAAAAAAAAAACATAAAATTAAAAAGAGAAATTAATTTTTGAAATATCCATTGTGGTATGAGATACAACAATTTAATGTATATTCGACAATACAAATAAAAATCTAAAAGTAGAATAGAATTATTCTTGGGTAATGAAGTCATTATAACTTCAATTGATTAGAAGAACATAAGACATTTCATTACATTTTAATTGTTGGCATTTGATTGTAATTTTTCATTTAGTTTTTCTTTTTCACACAATTGGTCAACTATTTAGTTGGGATCGCAATCTAGTTTATACAACAATGGCGAGAAATTTAAGAAATATTTCATGGCAATTATAATTATCCTCAGAGTTATTGCCAGAAGACTGGTGAGATGAAGCACGTTCTCTCATCTAATAATCCAGCACATTGCCATCATTTTATCTTGTGGTCTTTCTAAATGAAGTTAGCTTTTCTAGATTTTTCTCTAAAATATGTACTAACATTTGTGAATTGAAAATAATCTAAAATATGGAGGCTGTTGTGAAAAACTTGTAGTCGATTTGCAATTTGCTTACGACATCATTTACGATTTCCTACATAGAATTAGAAAGTGCTTCAGTAAACGAATAAATTTGCCACAAACATTAGCCTTCAAGAACATTCTTCTGTTACTGTTACTCTGTTATATGAAAAGCAAGGCATAGCAGGCGAGTGTGTTATTGAAGATCAGTTAATATTGTGTGAAGATGATGTGCATTTGAAGAGAGTAATCGTTTTTTGAAGATCTACATTACAAAGATCTGTTGAATAATTGTCTATTAACACGTTCCCTGCCAAGCTGTTTATGAGAAGGTGTCATTTTTAGGCCACGTGTACCATTTTCGGCACACGATAACTACTTTCATAAATCTGTAAAAATACATGTTCTTTTTTTATTTTTGAAAAAATTTGTGTTATTTTCAAAATTATTACTATTCAAAGGGCAAAATGCACAAAATAGCGATATAAAATTAAACTTATTTCATATAGAATAAGGGACATAAGGGTAATGTACAAAAAAGAATACATATTTTACTCAAGTTTGATTACATTACTATAATTTTTCTTACTTTCTGCATACCATGGAATGGCTGCATCCTTTTTATTGGTCTACCATTACAGTTTTGTAATTCATGGTGTAATTCTAGAAGGTAGGACATGGTCATCTTCTTTAGAAAAAACATCACTATTTGTCATAAATAAATATGAAATCAGTAACTTTTTATATTTTAAAAGGTGAAATTAAATTATTGTTTCTTGTATTATATAAAATCGATGCATTTACAACTGTCGTATTCAATAGAAGTTCAAAAGTGGTCCGATAACCAATTACCACGCCACATGCACCCTTATCGGTACATCACTCTAAAATTGCTCTAAACATCATTACGTTACCTAAAATAGTCCTACTAATAATTAAATTTCGGATATAAACATTTTAAATTAAAAAGTTCAGCTTGGCGTAGAAATGAGGTTTAGCGTGCGCCGAAAACGGTACACGTGGCAGAGAACGTGTTAGTTGTTATTGTTTATGCAAGGGATATAACAAAGAAAAGCAATTATTGTTGTTTACATCAAGTTGTGAACTATGGCACACAGAATTGTACGAATAATAAAGAATTTTAATTAAAACTAAGACTATTAATCTATTTTAAACGTTTTTAAAATATAACAATATGAAAGAGAGAGAGAGAGCCTAATCACAAATGTGTCCAATCAGCTCAAGTTGTAGAAGGAACAGTATCAAACTACAGGTATCCCTCGTATAACGCGGTACTTCTACAACGCGTTTTCGACATAGCGCGATTTAAACAAAGAACAATTTCATTACGACGCGAAATTTCGACTTGTATAATCCGCTGATTTTACAATCGCACAATCACTGGAAGATCGCCCAACGAAATATTTTTTACGGAAACTGTTCCAATGAAATTTTTTCAGATGAAGTTATACGCTCACTATTTCGAAGTAATATGATGTTCGTAGTAAGTCACACAGTCTCTTGAATATTTATGTATTCCGATTGTTTTTTTTTATTTTTGTTATGTTTTTTAATTTTCTTTTTTGAAATAAAGTATGAATATTAATTTTGAGTTGTAAACGTACATCCATCTTTAATTTAGTACCGATTTTATTTTTGAAAAAGTTTATTGGAACATAACCCTTAAATTTATATGAAAGCTAAGTCTTCTATAATGCGAATTAGAGAACGCGGGAATTTTCTGGAACGTAACTACCGCGTTATACGAGGGACACCTGTATTCTTAATGTACATCGATACAATAGAGGATAACGCAAGACACAACACGTTAGTACAGACCCACCAGCCAATACGAAAATTGCAAACTACTATGCATTTGGATATTGTAATAACAGCGGGTCAGGATAATTTTTTTACAGGATTGTTAGAGCGAATTCAAAGTTATTCGTTTGTTTAATCAAATCGGAAATACAGAAAAATATCCTTCTTTCTAATTACGGATGTTACTGTGAACTACTTGTGGTAATACGTGCAAAATTATCACACATGAATATCGACATGAATATCACACATGAATATTACCATTCATACAAATAACGGCAGATTTTTTAGCAATTATATTTTTGGCAACACTGGTTTAAACAGCTCACGCACATTTCGTGTTTTGTTCCACTGTCAAACATCTTCAGTTTGGCCATGAATCGTCTTACAAACGAACAACGCTTGCTGTGCTCTGTTAAGAAAGTTCATCGATTCGTCGCCGCAGCAATTGGGCCACTGTAACTCAACAACGTGGAAAATTTTGCAGAAGGATTTAAGTGTGAAATACGGCTGGTGCAAGAATTGAAGCCGAACGACCAATTGCAAAGCAGAATTTATGGTGAATGGGCTCTAGGAAAGTTGACCGAAGATCCATTTCTTTATCGAGAAATTGTGTACAGCGACGAAGCTCATTTTTGGCTCAATGGATACGTAAATAAGCAGAATTGTCGATTTTGGAGTGAAAATCAGACAGAAGCATTCCAAAAGCTACCAAGGTATCCAGAAAAAATCAGTGTTTGGTGCGGTTTATGGGCTGCGGGCTTCATTGGACCGTACTTCTTCAAAGATGCAGCGAATCGTAACGTAACTGTGAATGGTGAGATGATATCCACCTTTTTTTTTGCCCAAAATACAAGAGCTTGAGTTTCATGACATGTGGTTTCAACAAGATGGTGCCACAGCACACGTAACAATGGACTTCTTGAGAGGCGAGTTCGATGAACATTTTATTTCACGTTCGGGACCGGTCAATTGGCCGCCTAGATGCGATTTAACTATTATAGACTATGTTTAGGCTCTATACAGACAAGCCCGCTTCAATTGACGCAATAGAAGACAACATTGAAGCATTTATTCGTAAGATACCGGCCGAAAATTAAACTAAGCGGATGGACCATTTGAGGCGCAGTCGCGGTCAACATTTGCATGAAATAATCTTCAAACATTAAATTATGTGGACCGTACTATCGATTCAAATAAAGATTTCATGCATTTTTCTGAATTTTATGTGTTTTTTCCTATAGCTCTTAAAAAATCACCCTTTATAAGCGAGTATGAGTAAACATGTTTGGATAGAATTGAATGAATGTTCCATCGCAGTGGTTACTAATATTGTAATGGCGGTCTGCTGAGTTCCTTTAACAAGTTGAAGTGCATCAAGTAGAGCAGTTTCAGTATCCTGGCAGTATTTACCTTCCACACAAGGTAGGACATGAGGACATGATCACATGCCGTGAAAGATGGATAGTTGATATGAACCATGTCTTATGTGAAGACGCTGAATTAAATGTTATTAATCAACAGGGCACTATTGTTATACACAAAAATGCAAATTCTCTGTATTTTCAATGTTGAATTGTTCCCATTGAACTTTATTTGGTAATTACCAGTGGCATATCAAAATATTTGTTTATTTCGTGTAAATATGCTGACAAGTCAATGGCCGGGTGGGTGGTATTTTATTTTTAAACGATAAATATTATGTTCGACCTCTACAGGAGGATACAATTGAAAAGAATGCGAAAACATCGACTGGCAATGCGTTAATTTACTGCAGATAATGAAAATATTAATATTGGTTGTGTGTACGCTTATGGAAACACTTTTGAAAACATTCGCTTACTAACGAAAGGAAAGATAAAAATGTGCAAAATATTTACACCAATGGCACTGACACGAACACTGGCACGGGCACGGACACGGGCACTGTTTCACTGTGTCTTTTCAATAAAGAAATGAAATAAAATGTGCGGTAAAGATGAGAAGGATGTGAGAAGGATACGGAAAATGGATTATTTTTATAACAGTATGTACAAACCCTGTCTTTCTCTGGATTCGGTTCGTAAGATGATATCCTTGGCTCCCTCACGTTTCCATTGTACTGTTGGCATAGGTACTCCTGTTGCACTGCAAATAAGTGTTATGGTTCCTCCTTCATTGGTTATGCTCTCTTCAAGATTCTGATCTGGATGATTCAGTATATCAGGCGGCACAACAACATCCAAGTAGCCAGACTGAAAACAACAACAACAATAAAAAAGAATTTGTAATATAATACATACAACAGCATACATACAATTGTATTTTTAAAATTTTTGTTTTTTTTAACATTAACACGATAGTTAGAGTAGTTCAATGGCAAAGGGCTAAATATACGCAACAAGAAATCAGAGCAATTCCCATAACGCCAATATGAAAGTAGGTTTCAATACTAAGTAATATCGGACCTACTACTGTAAACCTACTTATCTCGATCAAAAGAACTAATTAACGAAACTGAAACAGCCTAAGCCAAAGCACACCAAAAAATTCTGAGATAGCCTCGAAATGTACTTAACAGTGGAAGAGAGAATCAGAAATAAGCGCAAAACATATCGTTACGCAAATGGAAGCGGTGTAACATTATTTCACATTAAAACGTTAAAAATAAGCAACACCAACAAATACAACGAACTTGTTTCCAATTAAACCAACCACATCATGAATGAGTATGAAAGGACAGGATATAAACAAGTAAGCAAGAACACAACAACAAGCAATGTGTACACAATACACAAATAACAATGAATTCGCTACAAAAAAGCCGTAGACGCGAACATTCTATCTGAAGAACGTTCATCAGAATGTTTGCGTGGGCATATAAAAAGGCAAGACTTAGCAGACAGCGAACAGTAAGAATTTAGTCATCCTTGTGTGAAGACGCGTTGTGAGCAGAATAGCGTATAGTTGTATGAGAAGAATAGTGTTCAATTGAAACTAAACATAAATTTATTTTTATTTTGCTTGCAATCAACCAAGTCTTATTTTCAGATTTCACATCATATACACGTGAGAATACATACATAATTGGTCATTAGAACCCATCAGTCAGGATTATTGACCTAGTTTCACGCACCACTTATGTTGTGTGTATTAATTTTATACATGAGTAGCGGGACCTACAGTTTAAAGTCGACTCCGAACGACAGATTTCATGAGAAACTTTTCATAACAATTTTATTTTTACTCTCAGAGTTTTTGCCAGAAATCTGCTGAGAAGAAATCGCCGAGGAAATATTTTTTTAGCATTTTGTTTTGATGTCTGGCCTGGGACTCGAACCCTGGCTTTTACGTCTAATAAGCCAACATACTACCTACTAGACCACGGCGACTTCATGAGAATAAGATTTCTTTAAATTGCTCGTGCAAAATATCCAATGTAACAATATCTTTCCACACCATTCAATTCAGTCCAAAAAAAGTTGGTAATCATGGACCTATAGCGCTCGCAGTTTGTCTGTTTTGTTTGTACCTATCCATCTTCAGAGCTTAAAAAGGCCGCGATGAAAAATTTGATGCGGGTCTTCTGAAAGACACTAAATCGACTTCCTAGGATTCTCGGGGTCTGTGAATGTCTTTTGTTTCGATGACGTACGATATTGATCGATCGTTTAGTGAATCAGTAGAATCGTATTCTAAGTCACCGTAGTCTAGTAGGTAGTTTGTTGGCTTATTAGACCGTAAGGCCACGGTCCAAAGCCCAGGTCAAACATCTTGAATAGAATATTATACAATAACATAATATGTACGTCTAGACATATGGTCAACAAGATTTGTTATATTAATTAATTTCGATATTAATTAATTTCAATATTTCATAAATAAATACTTAAAAATTTTTTTGTAATAATTTCTTCTATTGCTCAAGATCTCTATCGGATTTAGACCCGAAGGTAGTTTCGGCCAGATAACTTTGAAATAAATTTGAAGTTCACCGATTTATGCGTTTGTGTCTGTTGGTACTGATTCTTTGATGAATCATTCGACGTTACGCCCTTATGAATTATGACTCTCAACATAGAATAGAAGTAAGGATGGACTAAGATGTCATGCGAGCGGTGTAGAGAGTCAATTAGAAAGAGTCCACATATTGAAAAAATACGGCACTAATTGTCGTTCATGTACGGAAGCCGCAAAAATGCGCATACCAATTCCCATCTCAATAAAACAGATAAAGCAATTGGTTAACCCTAAGACAGGCCAGAAACATGAAATATCACAAGATCTTAAATCACAACCAGCGTTGGCGCTAAATTAGACCAACGTTGCTGGAAAAAATCAGATCTACATCTAGTTGAAGTGACGTTGGAATTGCAGAGGTTGCAACGTGGTACAAGCGGTTACGCGCTAGGCGAGTTCCGGAAAGTTCTAAGAAATCTCTTTGAGCAGTCGAAGGCTACTTGATATATAATCGTTGGGTTAAAATCAAGCTCGGTGACGGATGCCCTTGTGGATGTCTTCCAAGATCAGTATACCACATGTGTGGCCGTTAAATTAGCTTCGTATTCTGACAAAAGAACGTTGGACGTCCATATCCAGTCCGGAAGAAACATCGACAAAATCTAAATTAGATGTAGTGTCCAAATATACCAAAAATTCAAAATATGTCTCGAGCAGTCTGTAGCAAAACTCTATATCTAAAGGAGCCTGAAAGGGTGCACAGGATGACAAAAATATGAAATCCAAAGTTACCAACACACAATTGAAAAGGTTGTCAAATTGGAAAAGCCATATGCATCTCGTTGCTTGATCAGAAGCTCTGCAGTACTTGGATATTCCAATGCTGCGGTGGCCAGAGAGAAACGGTCCACTGTCTCTGCTGTAGACCTTGGAGAAATTTATAAATGTAAATCTATCCAATGAACAACATGCGTAATATAAGGGAAGGTATATTGAAACCGCGGTGCATAGCTTAATCTGCACTATAGAAAAGTCGTTTCGACAAAAAGACTAGAGTTCTGGTCGCCTTCCTGGATATAAAAAGAGCCTTCAATAATGTGCAATTAAAGGCAATTTCTGGCTAATAGATATAATAAACTAATAATATTATAAAAACAAATTTGGGGAACAACAAACTGCCAATCTAAATCTAAAAATCTACAGGGTGGGATACTTTCCTCGCATCCTATGAAGTCATATGATTATCGAAGTTATGGCGCTATTACTTCTGTGGTTTTTATAATTTCGAGCATATGCTCGACTATCTCCCTACGCAACTAGGTCTGATGAATGGACATATGAAAGCGGTTTGGTTGCTAACGCCGGGGAGACCCAAGTGGTACTCTTCACTTGAAAATATTAGTTGTCTGGAACTCATTGATGAAGCGCATTTTTTGGGGCTAGCTCCGGATGGAAAGCTGTTCTGAGAAAGATTACACCTGGAATATAGAATCACTCACTATAGATCTAGACAGGTAAGGTCAGACTTATAAAAACCCACGGATGCCTTGTAGAATTCCTCGGCAGGATAACTAATTTTAACCGTATTATGGGTGCCTTGCTTACTACTCCTACTAACATACCTAACACTGAATACAATTTTACTCTTCCTACCACTACCACAGGACAATGACATGTTCAAAACACTGATTACCCAATAATCCTGAGAGAATTTGGGACTGCCGGTAGCAGTGACTACATGACAGGACGTCTATAAAAAAAAAAACTAGAAAAATAGTGTGACGCTCCATGTAAAGGACTCAGTGGAACGTTTTCACCGACTGCTCCAAATTGAATGGAACCAAATTCTTGGCAAAAATTTCAAAAAGAAAAACAAATTTTTAGTTTTCAAGCCTGAGAACATATTTGAGTGTGCAATTATCGTTTTTTGTTGTTTTTTTTTTTTGACGTCATCAAACTTGTTTGAGTATGTATCCTGTATCCTTAAGATAGCTTAGCGTTTTCCAACTTAATGTACACTTTAATAAAATTTTGCCCTTTAAAGTCTGATTAAATAAATAAAAAAAAAATTGTTTCTTTTCTGCATTTAAAGCCCGTTTAAGTTGCCATATGATGTTGACAGCTTGAAACAAAAATTAAAGGGGAATGTTTGGATTCATTGTTAGAATTTTCTTCTTTTTTTTTTGTTTTTCACTTTATTATTTGCTTAATAGTAAGTTTTTCTTCTCCCATTTCCTTTTTCTTTAAATTCACATTCACTCATTTCATTTTGGATTAATTTCATTGAATTTAAAAAGGATTTTTTAATAAAAAATATTTTAAATTCAAATTAAATTTGAATGAATGAATATTGAAATGTAAACTTTAACTCCTGGTAAGAAATTGTTTCTCCAGACATTTGTTTGAAGTACTAGTGTTACGGCTAAAGCTTCCTTTGAGACATTTTTCTCAAGACAAAATTTCATTCATTCATTCATTAATATACTGAAGAAGATATGATTTTTTCTTTTTGTTTTTAAGTGTTGGTGAAGACGTTGTAGAGGCGGGACCGACATTTTATTGTACGAGTAGTTATGTAATGTCTGGCTAAATACAATATAATGTCGTCGCATGCATATTATTTGAGTTATACAGTGGTTGGCATATTCATTTTGGCACTTGAGAAATTTTAGCATTTAGAATTTTTTCAAATTTCCAAAATTGAAAAATTTAAAATTTTTTATTTAAAGAAAGTAGCATTTATTCAATAACTACAAAACATAAAATCATAACTTCTTAAACTAAATTAGCATTCTATGCAAATAATATGAAAATTTAGGTGGTGGCAACTCAGTGCTTTTAGAATTGGTTTTAGCAGCGTTGTCAACTCAGTGCTTTTAGCACTGTTTTTAGTGCTTTTTAAAACTTTCGACGCGGAAAATTTTCAAGTCAGTGCCTAGTGGTTTTTTTAGTGCTTTTCTTTTCATGTCAGTGGCACCAAATCAAAAATTTAAAAAAAAAAAGAAATCAATTTGTCCTTTTGGAAATTAAAAACAATTTTGGGCGAAGATATTTAACAATAATACTTTTTTACGTTGATACATTTTCGAAGGTAAAATCATTTACATTTTATACGTCTAAAAAAATTATATTTAATGTATGTTAACTTTCACACATACATACTTTCATTTACATGTAAAACTACAGTCTTAATAAATCGAATTAGTATATACATAGACTAAAAATTAGTCTATAAACTATTCTAAAAGTCTATAGATTAGACTATAGGCTAGAGTAGACTATAGGCGAGACGATAGACTTTTGTATTAAATTGTAAATTCGTACATTTTTTTTACTGATTATATAAATTGGTGATGAAGTCGCCATAGTCTAATAGCTAGTGTGTTGGCTTCTTAGACGTAAAGCCAGGGTTCGATCCCCATTTCTTTGGCGATTCAATCTGAGCAGATTTCGGGCTAAAAACTCTGAGAGTAAAGTAAATAAAAATTGCCATGAAAAGTTTCTCAAAAATCAGTCGTTCGGAGTCGACTTTAAACTGTAGGAGGTCCCGTCACTCATGTATAAAATTAACGCACAAAAACATAAGTGGTGTGAGAAACTAGGTCAATAACCCAGACTGAAGGGTTGACCAATTATATATGTATGTGATAAAATTAAAATAAATATTATTATGTTTTAGTGCTTTTTTGTCAAAATTGCGCGTTTTTTTAAAGAATTTGGTGCTTTTTGAAAATTTATAGTTGACAACGCTGGGTTTTAGTGCTTTCGAGATAGTGCCTAGTGTTTATTTAGAGCTTTTCTTTTCATGTCAGTGACACCAAATAAAAATTAAAAAAAAAAAAAAATAATTTGTCAATTGTAGATTATTTAGCGTTTCAAAAAGATATTACTTTGAAATGCAACTCTTTATAAGTTGTTTGAAATGCATTATACTTACAACCACTAAAAACTAAAAAAAAGTTTTCAATACTAGAAAAAAAAATTAAATGAAAAATTTATACAAAGTACATATTAACTCAAATAATATTTTATACATTACATACATACATATATACATAATAGCTTCTCATGCTGTGCTTCTTATGCTGTGTGCGTTAATTTTATACATGAGTGGCGGGACCTACAGTTAAAGTCGACTCCGAACGACAGATTTTTGAGAAGCTTTTCATGGCTATTTTTACTCTCAGAGTCTTTGCCAGAAATCTGCTGAGAGGAAGTCGCCGAAGAAATATTTTTTCGTTTTAATGTCTGACCTGGGATTCAAACCCTGGCCTTTTGTCTAATAAGCCAACACACTACCCATTAGACCACGGCGGACTTTATACATTTCATATAATAATGTTTAGTGCTTTTTTTTGTCAAAATTACGCGTTTTTTTAACGAGTTTGGTGCTTTATGAAAATTTATAGTTGACAACGCTGGGCATAAGTATTTTGACATACTAGTTATACTTTCAGACATTTTTAATGTAATAAAACGTGAATGTATTTTGTTGCTATGTCCTCCCACAAAGATTTATACTCTGAAATTGTTCCTTCCCTGGTTCTTGTCAGATCTGCAGTTGTTTGACACTTTATATACGGCCAAACATTCTCAATCACATTCAAATCCGGACTTTGACCACTCAAAGTTTCAATGCAATTTTCTGTCAAAAATGTCTTACTTGTCTTGTTGAAAAATAAATGACAGTCCAATCAACTTTCTGCTTTTGGTTCATCGAGCCGTCGATAGGAACCAAGTCTCCCAAGACTTTATATGCTATTCAGCCCCAGGACATGACTGTGCCACCTCCATGACTAACTTTTTCGACAACAGGTGCGGTTTATCTTCGAGTTTTTGGTCCAGTCTAATAAAAAATTTTTTCTTCGGCGAGTGATACTCGAAACTATTTTCGTCCGTCCATAAGATGATTTGGCATAATGATAGGGGCTTGTCCACGTATCTGTTTGTGAATGCTGACCTTTTAATTTTGTTCCTTGGGGCTATGCATGGAATTGATTTTGCTACATTTGTATTAATGTTGGCTTCTTCGTCATCGAACGCTTAAATGACTACCAAAGTGCAAATTCCATTCCAACGTAGAGGCTTTGGGTGGCAAACCTGGATTAGATTTAAATTTTCTGATAATTTGTCGATCTTCCGTTGTTTTTTACATTTATTTATTTGATAATAAACGGTTTGCCCAGGTATATTGTACTCATTGGCAATGCTTGTTGCAGATATTCTAAGATTACACTTGGTTATAATTTCATTCCTGACGCTGTTAGTTAATTCCAATATTTTTCTCATATTTTCACAATAGCAATAGAATTTTTTATTTATCTTTCCATCCGCTTTGTATTAACACAAAAAACAAAATGAAATGAAGTTATAGAATGTCAAAATAATTATGCTGTTACAAATTCTTGTACCAAATTGTATTTCTCTGTTCAGAATGGGAATCAGTAAAGATTTTAAAGAAATATTTTGCATACGTATGTATAGGTACTTCAGAATTAGTGTATAGAAAATATTATGATAACAATGCCGTTATAAGAATTTCAATATTAACCGTTTGACTGCTAAGCGATTCTGGTGAAAACGTTCGAAAACTGCTCGAAAACTACAATTAATAATTACTAGATGACCCGTGCGAATATTTCGTGCTGTTAGTTGTCAGTTTTGTAACATAAAATGAAAATAATTAATAAAAATTTTATTAAAAGTATAAAAATATTAGAAATCATAATATCATCATACATATTTACATACAGACATACATACATATGTTTAAATGCTTTGATAATACTTCTTTGAATACAATGTTAGAGGTAATGATATGATCATCGTTAACTTTTTGCCCGTACGAATCCTTAATACAAACAAAAATATCTTTAAACGTACGTACTCGAGAAAAAGCCACGTATAACTGCCCATATGAAAAGACCGGTTCGGGTAAATACAATCCTAGCTTTTGAAGAGTTTGACCTTGTGCTTTGTTTATCGTCACAGCAAAAGCAACTTTAACAGGGAATTCGGAAAGGCACAGTTGGATCAGAAGGTGTAATGTTGATTCGGGGTATGAGTACAGTTTTATCGGTATAAAAAATTTTTACTGATATGATGTCCTCTCCCAAGTTTGTTACGACTAGCCTGGTACCATTTATTAACCCCTGTTTAACATTAAGATTTCTGATTAACATTATAATTGCATTTGTCTTTTCAAATGCACGTTATTTATATTCTTACGTTGCATGTTATTTTTATTCTTATTTTTCTTAAAACCTTTTTAACTGTCAAATATCAGCTGACCTTATATTTATGTATGTAATAAAAGACACCGTATTACTACACTTCATAAAACAAACATTGCCATGACAATAACGACATTACCAAAATGGCTTTTACAACTTTATATATTATTATGTGGAATAGCATTACAATTAAGCGACCTTGTTTATCGTATTTGATCTAACAGCAACTGCAAAGTATTGCCAAAACAACTTCTTCTTCTGTATTACCACACTTGAACAAAAACATATCGCTCCTTTATTGCAACATAGTCATATCTCAAAAAATTAAAAATTTGTAGTTACTTAAGCAAAACTGCTCTTTTAGACCTTCTGTACATGTTGAAAAAAAAAAAAAAAATCACTTTTATATCTCAAGCTGAACCGACGTTATTGCAAACAGTGTTTGTGACAATTAGATGGGACTTATATCTTGAAAACTTAAATCGCAGTTTGCCAAGTTTAAGTTTTTTTGAGATATAACTATGTTGCAATAAAGGAGCGATATAATCATAATGACAATAGTATTATCATGCAGTTCTATATAAAATATAATTTTTATCAATGAATATATTAATTTTTCAATTTCTAATTATTTTTCGCAATTAGTGTTAGATATAAGCTTTGAAATGAAATGTCATTCATTAAATTTGAAGCGGTGGTATGGGAGATATTTGCAACCGACAAAAATATGATAATATAAAATCTACAAAATTCCAATAATCTATGTATGAAAATTTATAGTTTCTTCTCGTCTTTTAAATTTAATTTGGCTTTTTGCAAATGTGATTTTCGTAACAAACAATTCTTCACTATAATCTGTCAAAATAAATACGCCAACCACTGTACATATGTTGTATTGCGTTACAATTTAAAGATAAAATTAAATCAGCAATTTGATTTTGAAATTAAATTTGAAAAATCATTATAAGAAGCTTTTCGTCCTTATTATTCTGATTATTCGATTCATTTGATAACAAATGCAGGTCAGTTGTATTTTTCGTCATATAAAGTAAAGGTTTGCTGAAATGAATTGATTTGCTTATCAAATCTTGAAACTCTTTGAGTGGAAATAATAATCCCCGCTTATCCTCATTTTCCGTACTTTTGGCAATCTCCCGCTAACTATGTCAATATTTAAAAACCGTATGAAATTTCAGTTCTTGAAAGCTACAAAATTTTTGTTCAATAAAATACTACATAAGCCCAATTCACGATCTAGTGTAAATGGTCTTTGCTTCATTGCATTTGCAAAATGGTTTAGTACCCATATTTTTACACTACAATAACAAAATACTATACAGAAATACTCTTGCTACAGTTTATAAAATTAACAATACTTGAGACCATAGTTTATATTTGCTCAACATTTTGCAACACTTAAGTAAACTGACAGCTGACAATTTATTTATCAAAAATAATAAATTTCGTTGGTGAATGAAGACCCAAAATATAAAGGAAAGAATAAGGGATACAAATAAGGGATAAACCAAACAAAAAATGATCCGAAGAGGATGTTAATAAAATTAAAAAAAAAAAAAAACTCGTCTATTATTCAAACTTCCATTAGACAATTTTATAAATTGTTAACAAATATCATAAAATTAAAATCAAATATTTATTATTGACAATCAGCCGTGAATTTGTGTTTCACAATTAGCAAGGCGAATTCATAAAGGTGGCGTTATCAGCTCAGCTGACTTTAAACGTCAAACATTTTGTTTGCGTATAGTGAGCAAAAAAAACTTTTACACTTACTACCTCGAAATAACTTTTGAAGAAAAAATTATCTACAAAAAAATGTATTGCCTTTAAGACCAAAAAATGCTTAAAAACTATATTCTGATTATAAACATCACTCTATTGGTTATGTAACAAGAAAATAACTGTCGAAACTAAGAAATTCCCACATTTTTAGGCAAAAAGTGCTGATTTTTTCACAATGGCGGCCGAATTTTCTAAAAAGTCATCTTAAACAAAACTCTATGTACACATTTTTTTTTGCTCACTGTATATGTATTTCTTTATTTCCTTTTATATTTGTATTCTACACAATTTATAATTTATATAAATATTCTGGCTCAACTTTTATTGCAAAATCTGCTTTTATGCTTTCCAGTGTACATCTGAAGGTCGTCATACCTTAGTAGTGGCGCAAATCAGCCCCTATTTAAAAAAATTTTATTTTTAAAATTTATTTTATAATTTTTTTTTTTATAAACAAAAAGAAACAAAAGAGAAATAATGCCACAAAATAACAACTTTATATCATTATATGAATTCGCCTCTGTCATTTCAGCCAAATGGCGAATTTCATTTGACATTTGTGTGTACCTCAGTGTTGAAAAACTAAAATTTTGGAATGGTACTGAATCACTAAAACAGTACGTTTTCGTAACAAATGGTACTTTTTTTAAAAAAAATATACACATATATTACAACCATTCAACCAGGATTATGACCTATCTTCTCACACCATTTATATTGTGTTGCGTTAATTTCAGACATGAGTGGCGGGACAGATAGTTTAAATTCTACTCCCCACGATAGATGTTTGAGAAACTTTTTAATGGGAATTTTTTAAAGAATATTTTTTAATTTTTCGTCATGTTGGAGATGTCTGACATGGAGTATGAACCGCGGGATCATATCTAGTAAACCAGCACACTTAATCCTAGATTATTTATTTATTTATATTTAATAAATGTACGGTACGGAACAGATAAACTAACTACTTGTACGTGTTCCTCACATACATAATTGGTCATTACAACCCTTCAGTCTGGATTACGACCAAGCTTCTCACACCACTAATGTTGTGTACGTTAATTTTATACATGAGTGGCGGGAGTTAAAGTCGACTCCGAGCGACAGTTTTTGATAAGCTTTTCATGGCAATTTTATTTGTTCTCAGAGTTTTTTTGTTTTTGCCAGAAATCTGCTGAGAATAAGTTAGTCTAATAATCCAACACTCTACCTATAGACTACGGCGAATTCTTCACATATAACACAAAAACTGGTGATTCTGAACGTAACAAAACTAAAAGTTCCGTGCATTCAAACGCCGACGGAACGTTATGGAATATACTTTCGTTTGTAGCATATGATGATGTTTGCCGAAATCACATTACAACTCGCACAGCGTTCTCATTGCTCATCGTATTCTAAAAACACTACAAATTGAGTTGTTGTACAATTGCCATCACTTTATTGAATTCGCCATGACAATTAGTATTGCAAATGCAACCAGTAAAATTTGATCACAATCAATAGGAAATATTTACAATTGCAAAAATACACGAGATTGTGAGTTGGGTTATAATATTTATAAAATCATACATAAGTTTATGGCACTAATTTTAAAATTTTCTTTGAATAAATTTAAATAATGAAATCTGTCAACATTATTTTGCAAAAACATAAAAGCAGCACCACTAAACCACCTCCATACTCTATGGTAGCTGTTAAGTTATTTAACTGCGACGCATTGTTTCATTCCGCTATCTAACCTAATCTAAACATGTTAAATTTACTCTCGGTCGTAAGTATAACCATTTAGCAGACGTGTTTCGATTTATAAACATATATTGCGGCATAATCTACACATTCTTTGTTTAATATGAAAGGCATCTTTCGTGCCTTATGCTCTACTTGTATAAAGATAATAAACGCAACGCGGAAAGCAATTGCAGCCTAATACTATGTTCAGACAGGCACTTTTATTGTGTAAATCGCAAAAACGCCGTTATTGAGATCAATACTTCATATAAAATTTCAATTAATTATTGCTCAATAAATACGCAAATTGTAATAATATTGAGAAAAATTCTAAATACAGCACAGTTTCAATTTATACTTGCCACCTCAAATGTCAAAAACGACGAAAAAAATGACGGGCATACTTTTCTGCAAACATTTCAGAATTACCAAATTTTTCATCCTTATTCTTCTGAGAGAAGCCAAAAGGTGATCCTACTAATTGTAACAGCTCGATGTTCCTGTTATACACTAGTAAGACTTTTTCCAACGTTGAGTTGGGTTCCATTTTTCACAAATTTTTTTGGAACTAATTTTCGCGACCAAAATAAAAACAATGTTGTTTAAACAATCAGTTGCTTTCTTTACCAGCTGTCAAAAAAAAAAAAAAAATCCGTATATTATGTGCCTGAATGCATAAAATATTGTACACAATAAACGAATATTAACTCAATAAAAGTGCCTGTCTGAACATAGTATAAAGTAAATTGCACGCATGTTAATTACTCGTATAACAAGGACAGCATCAGCAAAGCACAAGAAAAGCCAATAAAATGCAAAGAGTTCATTTATTCTTTATCAATGATATATATTTCGGCGTTTTTAAAACCTTTAATGTATTAATCCTCATATTGCCAGCATAAATCCTCTCACTGAGAGCACTAATTCCCTCATTGCTGCGAATAAAAACAGAAATTAGCCTAAAAATAGCAAAATCTTTGCTTATTGATTTTCATATACAGCCATCACCTATTTCTGAGAGATTGCTGCGCAGCGTACGTTGTGTTTACAGCATAATAGTTAACTCTTGAATGCCAACATAATGATTTTTTTTTTGTCAGGCTTGTTATTCTGCACGAACTTCGATGTTAAGTTTTATATATCTTTTATCGCCGTAGTCTAGTAGGTAGTGCGTTGGCATATTAGACGTAAATCCAGGGTTCGAGCCCCAGGCCAAACATCAAAACAAAATACAAGAGGCATTTCTTTGGCGATTTTCTCTTAGCAGATTTCTGGCAAAAACTCTGAAAGTAAATAAAATTGCCATGAAAAAGCTTCTCAATGAAATCTGTCATTCGGAGTCCGCTTTAAGCTGTAGTCCCGCCACTCACACATAAAATTAACGCGCACAACATTAATGGTCTGAGAAGTTAGGTCGTAATCCTGACTGAAGTGTTGTAATGACCAATTATTTATGTATGTATGTATGTACATATGTTTAGGCATTAAAATCATTTTAAATTTTTTTAAGAAAACAGAAGTGTATCGGACTTCTGTTGATTTTCAATTAATTGTATTGAAAACTCTCTTGAATAAGAGAATGGCAACTAAATTGTGCATTTGTTACGATAAAGTTAACTTTTATAAATTTAAAATTATTTGTTTGACACTATGAAAGGATGGATGGGACGTATGGATTTGTTTCAATGTTGACAAATACACTAAGCGTAAAAAGTGAGTAAACACCATTTTCATATGATAATGAGAATTGTCGAAAAAATTTCAAAAAATAAAAACGTTTATTGATTACATATAAAATGTTAAAACAAAAACAAAAAACAAAATTATCCTTTTGTTTCAGGTATGTATGTATATTTTTTATAATAGAAATTTTAAAATTGTGTATGTAAATAGAACTTTTAATATTTTAATTAAACAAAATAATTTTATTGAAATTCACGCTTTCTTACCAGTTAACAGAACAATTAGCCTACTTTTTTAAATCTACTTTTCAACAAATCATTCAGTGGCATTGCCAGATCTCCATAGTGTATATCAAGGCCAATTTATATATAGGTGACCTAAAGTCTACAACAATGCAAAAACAACAGGCATTTTTTTTTCGTAAAAACTTCTTCGATTGTCAGAAACAGCTGACTGAAGAATGTCCATAGGAAGCAAAATGTTAAAAAAATAGTAAAATCTCCTTCGATTGTCAGAAACGCCTGACTGAAGAATAACAATGGGAAGAAAAATGCTAAAAAATTTAATAATTTTTATTACTTTTAAGTATAAATCAAATGAAATACAGCAACAGCATTATATTAATTGATGACCACCAATAGATTTTAGAATAGATAAAGACAATATTTGAATAAAATTATGCGCAGGCATAAGTAAATTTATGTAAAAATATTAAATGATTGAAATATAAATCAACTTAATTTGTGTAAAGCTAATTATTCAGCTTCTGGAGATCGTACTTTATGGCATCTACTGAATTTTCGTCATGCTGCTTTGCAGAGGAATAAAAGTTGTCTTCTCTACAAAGTATTAAAGCATTGCGTTGGGAATTTGGACCCATTGTTCCCGACGAAATAAAAGTAGACCTGTGTGAATCAGAAGTAAAGTTTTTTAATAAATATTCAAAAGCATCGTATATGCAATCCATAGTCAGAATAAGAAAATTATAAATTTATTATCAAAACAAAACAAAAAAAAAACAACAAAATTTTGACAATCGAAATCTTATCAGCTCTTTAGTTACTCCCACCTATTATATAAATTCGCCTTGGTATATATCCTACATTAATTCATACAATCCAAGTTGCACAGGTGCTGTTATTTTTATTTTAAATTTAATTTCAATTGTGACCTCAACATAAACCTTCAATAATTACGAAAGGTGAACTTGTTTCTGGTATTTGAACACGTATAAACAATTTTCATTTTTGATTTAAGATTTAAATAATTATTTTCGGTTCTATTATTAAAGTCATGATGAAAAAAAATAAAAATAAAATTAAACGATGTTTCTTTTTTTTAATTCATAGAATTATTTCATTACTTTTGTGTTTCTTGTAAATGCAAGTAAATTAACATTCGAACCCAAATTCCAACAAAAGGATTACAATAAGATTTCCTTTTTAGTTATTTTCTTTCCCTTCTTTTGAATAAGATGAGAAAGAGAAACGAAATGGATAGACAATAATCAACATGCATCAAAGTATTAATTGAAAATGTAAACAATTGATGTAAACGAATATATATGAATATACGAATATATGTATGTATGTACGTATGTTTTGTTCTTATTACTTCCACAAGAGACGCATAGACAGTAGACATACATACATAGGTTTTTCAATTAAGCTCTTATCGTTTATATAACCCACTCCGATTTTATATATTTTCAAATAAATTCAAATTTTTGTTGTATTTTTTAAATATCCACCATACCATATCGGCTAGTCCTCAACATCTCTATTTATTTGTATTGACATTAAAAAAAATAAAATTACCTTCTAATTATTAAAAACATATCGTTTCTTATTTATATTTCGGATGAAATTAATGTTCATGAACTGTTTAAGATATCTGTCACTTTCTTTGTTTATCTGTAGGATAGTTATTTCAGGCAAAAGTGATGTACCACTAATCGTAAGATGATATGGATTATGAGTAAGAGATCTATTTCTAATATTTCTATCTATTCTGAGAGAAAGAGACACTTCGTTTGCCAATTAACGTCATTTGCTGATATTTTATATCAAAGCATCACTAGATCTATTGCACACTCTCTGGGTGTCTGGTTGTCAGATTTATTGTATTACTATTACTATTTTGAGTCAACATTCGGTCGCCGTAGTCTAGTAGGTAGTGTGCTGTCTTATTAGACGTAAAGTCAGGGTTCGAGTCCCAGGCCAGACATGAAAAGTTTCTCAAATAAATCTGTCGTTCGGAGTCGACTTTAAACTGTAGGTCCCGGCACTTCTGTATAAAATTAACACACACAACATAAGTGGTGTGAGAAACTGCGGGCTTCTTGGGGACAATTGCTGTAGGCTGTCTAATGGTGAAGGTATAGCACTGACCATTTCATAGTCACCTTTCCTAGACCTGCACAGTGTACTGCATGGGTAGAGAGCATCCCCTGAGTGCAGGTTTAATCAAAAAAATATTTTAAGTGTTCAAACATAATGATATATGCACTTCAGCTGCTTATTCAATGTTCATTTGACAGGTGTTAGACAAAAGAGCTGGCTGCTTTTGTTCTTTCTTTTTGTGTTTGTAGTTGTTGACACTTGAGTTGTCAAATATCAACAGAAAGTGTTTGGAAAATTGTAATATGCTCACTGGACAGTACTGTATTTAAAGTTATACTCAGTATTATAATAATTATCATTTAATTGAACTATATTTAATTGAGATTTTATATGAAATATTGAGATCAATATTGGCGTTAATTGCGATTCACGCAATAAAGGCGCATACGTGGACATAGTCTTAGGGTATTTATTTTGTTTTATAAAAACTGATTAAGTGCTCTTTCTTTTTCAAAAGTTTAATGCTCTGGACGGACATCCATCTACTGGAAGTATTTGTTGATATTTTCCGTAGAATTTTAAATAATAGAGAGACTTTTGTTTATAAAAATGTTCCTCAATTGTTTTAGAAAACTAAATTAATTTGTTATGAAATACATTTTTTCTTTTGTATGAAATAAATTCAGATCTATAAGCAACAGACAATTTGGGTTGCGTGAAAATATTCATTCATTTTGTAAAACAGGAACAAATTATAATCGATTTAAAATTAATTTATCAGTCTGATGTGGAAAAAATCCAATAAATAGAGTTCTTAAGGTTCTGTGTTAAGGAAATAAAACAAAATTCTGTATAATAATTATTATTGTATCTAGTGTAGCAGATCAGAAAGTCTGGTGATAGTTGCGTTCACGACCCTTTTACTAGTAGATTAGCACACTAGCCATTAAGTTACCCGGGTACCCAAGTTCCTGGAATACCTTCTCAACGAGTGTCGTTTCACATCATTTAGAAAATATTTTAAAATCTTCGTTTTTTTAATTTGCAAAATAATTAAACTGGCTGTCATCTGTAACCCCTACTTGGAGTATTAATCCCATATTATTAAACGTAATTTAATTTAATTTTAAATTAAAACTGTTTCACGATTTGATATCGAAAAAAAAGGAATCCTTCGAACCAAAGTTGGTGTCCTCCACCGTAAATATACGGATATATGGTGTGTGCCTGTATACTTTTGTTGTAAGTACATGGTTCCAATATGGATTTAGAGATATACGCTCATACAGTGGACAGCAAAAGTCTTACTACGCCAATATATTTTGGCAAGTTCATGAATTTTAAATAACAGCTTGTATAAAAATATCATAGTTTATGTATTTATTTTATTAGTTTATTTCTGTTTTATTATAAAAAATTTTTTTTTTTTAGTTTTTCATAAAGAACAAGATGACTCTATAGGCACCGCCAAGGAGAACCCGGAGTAAATTTAAAATTCAAAGGTCTAACACATATATGAAAATGTTATCCCTTGAATTTAAATTTAATTTTTTTTTTTTAATTTAAAAGGATATTCAACCTTTAATGGTGTGTTCTTTTCTACAAAGAAAATGCCACCCTCTTACAAGGTGCTTAAAAAAATTTTCACCAACTTTACAACACTTTTTATTTGAGAAGAATATAACACAAATATTTAAAAAAGGGTATGATCTGTGTTTGCCACAGAGCATAAATGTGTTGCCAAATCGCTAATTTCTCAACTTTATTTTTTAAGAACTGTTAAAAAAAAAAAAACATTTTAATACTGTTCTAATATTGAATGCAATTTTTTGTATTACGGCCCATGCAACTTTAATTATATAATGTTTCCTTAAGGTTACTTAACAAAAGAATGAGAAAATTACCTTCAAATTGGATTACAATACCAGACAACTTTTTTTAAATATGATCTGGTAGCCCTATGAATAAACAAAAGTCATCTGCTTTACAGGGCATTATCAGCATTCTCGATTTATTTAGGTCATAAAATCCTTCACCATTGCCTAGGGCGAATCGAATTATTTAGAATAAAACATAACACACTTTTAGAGGGCGAAACATGTTTAAGAAACAAACGCAAAATTGTATTTTGCCTTAATAAAATGCACATTTTTTGATAGAAAAGAAAACACTATAAGATCATGCACTCCATTTAACCTATTTGGAATTGAATGTTTACTGTTTTCTGGTGGAACCATGACCAAGTTTAGCGATTGACTTTTGTTTAAGGTTAAGCGATTATGTAACCGTGCTTTTAAATGATATCCAAAATATTCACTTGAAGTCATATCAAGACTTTGTGCAAGAATATTAAGCCTGTGGGGACGTTTTTTTTTTTGTCAAAATGTATTAGAGTACTAAGACTTTTGCTATCCACTGTACATACACACATGATGATGTTTATGGTAAATGCATCATAGAAAATGATTCTTCTTTATCCATTGACTAAACTAAACAAAACAAAACAAAACAGAACAGAACAGAACAGGACAGAACAGAACATATGGTTATTTGTAGAAAACATTATCATTGAAAATGATGTTGTTTCAGAAAGGATTTTCTCAAAATCACCCAATACTATACCATAGAAAATTCTTTATTACATACATACTAGTGTATGTATGTATGTATGTATGTATTTACTATTGTAATACGAGTAAGTATATTTATATATTTCGATTTTATTTTCTTGTAGTCTTTGTTTCTGTGTAGTAGTATTTGTTTTTCTATTCCTGCCTGATCTTTTCTTGTAATCAAAATATTTTTGTTTTGTTTTCGTGCATTTAAACTCTCCATACCATATATGTGTCCATGTATGTATGTATGTATTTGTGTGTAGATTATTTACTATATAATCCTATCTGGTCAGATACATTCGTAATGGCATACAAACACAAACACACACCACGCACGTATGGTACATTTTGGGGGCGGGGGGGGGGGGGAGGAGGGTAAATAAACGAGCATTTGTTAAAACTTTAAATCCCCAATTACTCGAAATGTGTTTATTATTTTGTACTTATTCGGAGATTTTGGATTTCTTTGTTCATAACCATTCTTTAGCTCCCTATTGTTGGCTCATTATCCATTATTCTTGCTTGCATAGGAAGGAAACTGTTAACTGAAACTGAAAACTGCAAAAGCAACAAAACCGATAATAAAATACAAATCGAAATTCGAAAGAAAGAAAGCGAGAATGAGAGAGAGATTGAGTGTGTATGTGTGTATGTGTGTGTGTAATAAAAATCTATACAAATACAAATATCATGAAAACATTAGTATTTCTTGTGGACTACGAATATATGGATTAGAAATATTTAAGTGTCATCAATATGTGAGCGGGCAGCAAAACAGTATTCGTGCAGCCGTAACACCACATTGACATGACGAAACACAAAAAAAAAAAAAACACAGACAAACTGACTTTCATGAATACTTGGAGGGGCATGACCCCACATCCAAAGAAAAAAAATCTAAATTACTTGGATTTTTTTTGTAAAATTTGTTGTTTGTATGACTTTAGAATCGTAAATAAACTTAAAATGCAAAAAAAAAAAAAACAAAAACAACACCAACACCAACAGCAACAAAATGAATTTGTATGTATGTATGTATGTTTGTACATACTACTCTCTCAATGGAAAGGTATTTAAAAGAGTGAGAGCGGTCAACATGTCTACAGTTGTGTTAGGATTTTACAATGTCTACGTTTATGTGTATGTGTGTGTCACGTTCCGGTTTAAGTGATAGAAAGCGGAAGGACATGGCCATTTGAAAGTGTTGGACACATATTCTTTTATAAACTCGCATACAGGCATACATACAATTGTGTAGGTACGTATCTTGTCTCATTCATAGCTGGTGTAATGGAAAATTTATAAACAAGCTTAAAAGGATTGAATGAAAACCGAAACAGAACAGACTAAATGGCCAGGTGGTGGCTCAGTATCACTTATTTATGTGAATGTCTGTAATTTCACATGTACTCAAACAAATGCACACATAGCCCATTATATATCGGGTCTTCTTACAGGGTCTTTCGAACTTTAACTTTGCAAGTTCATAACAGCCATTCATTTATTTAGTCAGTTTTGCCAAATCACCATAAACGGTACGTTAAAATCACAAAAACTGTTTCATCATAATAAGTATTCTGTCTGTCATTGAAAAATCATATTTAGCGATGAGGTTCAAAGGCGAATGCTGAATGATTAACATCTTTTTTATCTGTATTGGATGGAAGATCTTGACACTAGCAGGTTACAACTCATTCCACATTGGGTACTCTGCTCTAGCGATATGTGCGCGCGGTCACCTCACATGGATTTGACATGGATTTGTCATCGAGATCATCCAGTTTGAGTTGTAGTAAAGTTTTCTTAAGTCACATAATGTCTCACACACATACAGACATAATTGGTCATTACAATGCTTCAGTGTGGATTATTGACCTAGTCTCTCACACCACTTATGTTGTGTGTGAAAATTTTATACATAAGTAGTGGGACTTACAGTTTTTTTTTAAAAGTCAACTGCGAACGACAGATCTTTTTGAGAAACTTTTTGAGTTTTTGCCAGAAATCTATTGAGAGTTTTGATGTCTGGCCTGGGGCTCGAACCCTGGTGTTAAGAATAGCATTCTTAATCTCATTTCATTTTTATCACATATACACATGTACATACTTATGGATACATTTACCACATACTATATATTTATAACATGACATTTTTTGACATTACTGTAAAACACAGATATAAACAGATACGTCACGAGGCTTTTGACGTTTAACTCTTGACGTAGAAAGGGACACAAAATATTACCAAAAAGTATTTCTGTCCCTTTCTGACTGCCTGTCTGTTTTGTTTATGTTTTTTTAGATTTCGGGGTGGATTTTTATTATTCTATTTTGGTAGAAATTTATGATATTTTTGTAGAATATTAGAATAATTTTAGAAGGAGATGAACAGTTTTATCAGTAAAACGTAATTCGGAATTAATGTATTTTTATGACACCTTTCATCGGTCGTCACTAACTTAGTATTTAACCAATTTAGAGATATATTCACAAATTCCTAACACAAAAAGTTATGAGTATATACATATTTTGTTATATTTTTATTTTTACAAACCTTCTGCACACGGAACTTTTCTCAATGTGAAGGGAAATTGCTAAGAGTTCGATTAATAATGAAAAAATTACGGAATTTTAACTTTTTCATTCAAGAAATTAATAAATACTGGTAATATACATAAAGTTCTACAAGAAAAAATTTTTATAAGCAATATGTCTTATTTGATCTTGATATACATATTTAGCTTCTCACTTGCCTTTTGCACTAGAAACTATATCCATTGTGACCAAAAACAACATACAGATCGATTATTAATTAACTATTTACATATTTTTAACATTTTCATTGAAGAAATTAAAAAATACTCCAAATTTGGCCATTTTAAACTCAAAATAAATGTTTGTTCATATTTAGTTCTTCCACTTTATCCGCCAGTTTTCACTTCGTATATCTGTTGCTTCTAACACATTTGTTTCGCAAAAAGTTTTAACATCTTTTTTCTCCCTCTACGGGGAAGGTTAAAACTGCTGATTTTTGCGTTTTTCAAACGTCATAATTCACGCTACTGGTTACTGGTGTGCTGTAAAATACTTTTCATTAATTAACAATAATATTAATCTGTTATATATATTCAAGAATTAGTCCTTAATCTGACCTTATCAAGAGAAGTTATAACTTTGTTTTCATCGTAATAAAAAACATTCTTTATAAAATAAGATTTAAGAAGAAATTTATCATCTTTTTATTTTTTCGAACTTTAAACCCTGGCTTTACGTCTAATAAGCCAAAACACAATGTACCTACTAGACTACGGCGACTTCTCACATACAATTTGTTTTATTTAATGATAGGAAGCGCTTAGTGTAAGACCTGATATATTACATAGGAGTGTGTGTGTGTGTGTGTGTGTGCGTATGAATGTGGGTTATTAAGGGTTTTGTGGGAATGGTCTGAAAAGCACTTACCTGACTCTTCATGGGGTCTGTATTCACTTGGCACATATAACTACCCGAATCATTTAGCTGTACATGGGATATGTGAAGTTTCCAGGTGTTGTGACCATTGTGTGTCACTGATAATCTTGGATTTAGAGACACCATATGGGTGTGAATGCCGAGTATTGCTTTAGAATCGGATTTAATCCAGGCAACCTAAAAATATATGTGAATAGACAAAACAAACAATCAAATAAACTCATATACACGCGTACATACATACATATATAAAAGCGTACATAAATAATTTAGTTAATCACACATAAAAACACTTACATTTCTATGTATGTATGTACTCTTGTACAATAGTAGTAGTAGTAGTGGTAGTAATAAAATCTCTTCTTAAAGCATATTTATTCATATTATATGAGGGTAATACTTACTTAAGTAGATCTTTAACCACATATTGTTTACGTGCGTACATACATATGCCGGCATATTATAGTTCGTCGTGGTCCATTATACATACATTCGTGGATGTGTATGGAGTGAAATAACATTCATGCAATGAAATTTCATATTAAATAGGCCGTCTGCCTTAATGCAAAATAAATTATTCGGAATTCAACTTAATAATGCACTTCACTTTCAATAGACAAATTTCGAAAAATCAATCAATCAATCAATTTAAACAATAAAATTTATGCATTATGAGGATGGACACGCATGGCTATTGAATATTCGTAGCAAAAAAAAAAAATTCCTTCTCGTATACAAAAATTTCGATTATTCGATGAAATTTTGGGTAACGCAGGTAAATTTAACTTTCGTGACAATGAAAAAAAAGTTATAAAATGAAATGGAAGCAATTGGTTACTAAGATTCCATTATCGATTGGCTAAACGCCTCTGTTCCTAACCCAAAATTTAATAAAATGAATTGAAAATTTTTAAGAAAAACATCGAATGTTTCTATTATTGCAGTTTAAAAATGTGACTTTTTGAAGTGAGTTTTATTTAACAAATATCCAAAGCCCTTTTTGATTGGTAACATTTTACTAACTTTGGAGTAACGCCAATATTCCATAACTTCTGGGCTCTCTAAACAGGTCCTTTTCCTTTTTGAAGATGTAACTGCGAACTATATGATGGGTGGTACATCAAAATTTTCTAACTCTCCCAGGTTTCTGCAGTTTCATTTAAGACAGTATGTCGCCTAGTGTTGTCTTACTGAAAAATGGTCTTCATAATTCTTATTAAATCATTAAAGAAAATATGAGTATGGGTCGTTTGATCGGGTTATTCATTCATCAGGTTATTCATTTGGCACTCCTTCAGTTAGTAAATTTTTAAACATCTAATGCTGGCAGAAATAATTCAACTACCGTATCAATTTCCCGAGTGGCATCAGAAGAAAAATCATCCGATTTGTGTATGCGATTTGTGTATAATGCGAACGATACCATCATCATGTTTTAAAATTTTTGATTATTGGTTACCACCGCCGCTCTTATCAGAAGATATAAAGAAAAGCGGTAATAGAATCGACTCAATTCATCTCCCTAATGTTTCATAGAGGGCAAGCTCTATTGCCGAAAAGCTCTATAACAAGTTGCGATGCCGCCAACTAAACTTGCGGTGATATATAGTGTCCTTAAAAATGTTTGTTGGTTTGTTCGTTAGCCAATCACTCCTGAACCGATTTTCTTGAAATTTGGGTTATTGATCGAGCTTTTGTCGGTGCAGGTTATAGGCTATAAATCTTTTAAAAATTTTGAACCAAAGGAAAAAAATTGGGACAAAGGGAGAAAAAAGGGCAAAAATTAATATTTTTATGCATAAATGCTGTATTTTATGGGTTTTAAAGGTATTCTTACTAGCTTGGTTAAGTTTCCCAAATAGCTATTGGAGGTGTTCTGTTTAAAAAGTTGGACCAAAAGGGGTCCAAAAAGGTGGATAGGGCCGAAAAACGAGCAAATTGCATGCATTTATATTTAGGACTTAGAGTATTTAAAAATCTGAGTTGTTTGATAAACCGGTTTCCGAATAATTTGAAAAATTGCATTTTTTATTTATTATTATTTTTATAATCCGCGCAACGCCGAGTACAATCTTCTAGTGAAAAATAATTTCATTCAAATGGCTGCCTCGGCTGGCCATGCAGTAGCCTACACGATCAGTGCAATTTTTAAGCACATTAAACGAAACGGATTTAATGATGCCAATATTTCACAAACTATTTATTGTAAAATTACTTCGTTGTTAATTTCGTTCTTGGTAGTGGCTATTTTTGCAGGCCTCCTCATTTGTGCAGTATAACGGCTTTGTTTAGTCATTGACTTACGTCAACAAGCCAGCATTCCCAATGATGAAAACACTCTTGACGGCATACGGTCAGATTTATTGCAAAGAGTAATCAAAAGTTGTTCTAAGTGAAATAACCGCGCACCTTGCAATCTTAACCTTAGTAACAAAAATTAAAATTTGTACTTCGCAGTTCTATTGTGCTCAGGTAGGATTTGAACGAAAATGATAGAGTACAGAAAAAATTCATTCAACGAGTAGAGGTCCCTGTTGTGTAGTATTATCTTCAACACAACGGAATATGAAAGAAACATTTCGTTCGCGACTTCCTCTCAACTGAAAAATTTTATAATAAAGAGTCTGAGAGTAAATAAAACTTCTAGGAAATGTTTCTCCGAAATCTGTCTTTCGGAGTCGACTTCAAATTATTGGTGGCCCCAGTAGTGGATAAAAATAACACACACAACATTGGCGGTGGAAGCAACTGGGCTGTGAAATTGACTGAAAAGTTTTACTGACCAATTGAGCAAGAAAAAAATATCATATAAATACGCGTCGTGAAATCCATCCCAATACAGCTTAAAATCTTGTTTTATGTAATTTTGAGTTAGGATATTAAAAATCCAAATACAATTAAGCTGCATTAGGACTGATACAAGACAAATATAAAAGCAGTTATATTGAATATATTTATTTGGTTAGAACCGAATTCCCTTTAAGGGAGCAAATGAAAATGGAAAATAAAAATGTAGAAAAGTTTTGAATTTAATAAATTCAAAATTCACTGAAGGCGTTTAAGAAAATGTTGAGAAAATTAATTAAAATTATTTGGTGATTCCCCTTTACTTACTTTATATTGTCCCAAATTGTTAACTACACACGTGAACGATACGTCTCGACCCTGAGGTACTGTTATATTAGGAAGTAGTGACAGAAATTCAGGTTCCGGTTCATCCAGCTGATTATGGCCTACAGAAAAGAGAGAGGAAAACGTTAAACAAATATAAATTCAACAGCTCACAGGCTAGCTAGACATGTGTTGTGATAAAACTTCTAATCCAAATTAAAAAACATTTAAATATACTCGTATACTCTTGTTGATGCTCGGAATGCAAATGTACACAATGTACATACAGTGTGTCAAGAAAATGTTGCTACATTTAAAAAATATTAAAAAAAGAAATACAATAAAATATAAAGAAGAATAATTGTATAACAAATATAATAAAATTAAAAGAAAAAGAACATTAAAAGCGAAAATAAAGTCTTAATAAAAATATCCTTAATTGCGTAAGTCGCAGCAAACGATATTATTGGGCCCAATATTTCATATAAAGTTTCTATTATTTATTGCGCAATAAATTCGCAAATTGTTCTAATATGGGGTAAACTTGTCATAAGTACGTTCAGTGAGCATATTACGATTTCTGTTGATATTTGACAACTCAAATGACAACAACGACAAACAAACACTAATAAACCAACAAGACTAATTTTCGTGACCAAAATAAAAAAAAATGTTGTTATTTACCAGCTGTCAAATGAATATTGAGTAAGCTGAATTGCGTATTATAATGCCTGAATACTTAAAATATTGTACTCAATTAACCGAATCTGAACATTACAGTCGTGGAATATACATTGTCTCAAACAACAAGTAGACGGAGACTAGTTTCGCAATATTTCAGTATGTTACCAAAGTAAAGTTGTTGTAAAACTTTTATTTCTGCCTGTGGCAAATATATACATTAAATGTTTTTAAAATCTTAATTTAGTTTTTATAAAAATATCTCAAAAATAAGGATAACTCAAATCAATGGACATTTTCGTAGATTTTTTTTCTGAAGTTTGTTTTTCGTAAGGGGTTTAAAGTTTCAAGAATACTCCATAAGTGTTATATTCTGTTTAGATATGCAATTTGGATTGGTTAGGTAGGTGTTCCATCCTTTACATTTTGTATAGTTTATTATTGCCAAATCGTTAAGGAATTGAAGGCCATAATATTTTCATTTAGAATATTTACTTACTTAACTGGTTATTACAAACCATTAGGTAGGATTACGACCTAGTTACGACCTTGTTGTGTATGTTAATAGTATACATGAGTGGTGGGATCTATAGCAGTGATCAGCAATGAATCGTATTTGCGCTATATTACAGTAGGATTCATAAATATTCAATGAGATTCACTAATAACAATAAGAAATGATCTCAATTTTTTGAAGAATATTTGTCAAGTTAAATACACAGCCTTTAGGGAATTGGCAGCTGTATATTTTGTCTATAGGTTTTATAAAAGATGTTTTATTAAATATTAGGTTACACTTGAAAATTTTACTGGTAATTTTCCACTGAGTTATACACATGCTTCCCACAACTTCAGTCATATTTTTATCTTGTTCTCTTTGTGCCGACTTCTGGTTATGAGTATCAGAGATGAGCAATGAATATTTTTTTCGCTATTCATAAGTACTCATGAAGTTTTGAGTATGAGTGAGTCAACAGTATTGAAATCCAACTATTTAAATTTATTCATACTCAGTACAAGATTGATTTATAAGTACAGACTGCAATGAGTATAAGTACAACGTTGAATTCAAACTCATAACATTCGAAATATGTTTGATTCATACGCCTACTCGATTCGCATCATTCATCAAAATTTACAGTCTTAGAAGAAGAAAGAAAAACACAAAGACTGCAAGCTAAGCAAACACACAACCTTATTGTGAGTATTGTAGTGCTCGTACGCGAATCATACTTATATTGTGCTTCGAGTAAATCTTAAGTAGAGACGAGTCAAATTCAACAACATCATGCGTATTCTTAAGTATGAGTATTTCAAATTTTGAATATGAGTAGTGTGCGTATGATAATAAAATAAGTATGAACGCGTATAAGATTCATAAATTATAAGTATGACTCGAATCTACTCATCGTTTTGAATACTCATTGCTGATCTCTGATCTAGGGTTTATATTCGAATCCGGACAAAAGATTTTTTCGTTGAAAAGACTTTTATTCTTAGAGTTTTTGCCAGAAAGGAAGTCGCCAAAGAAATATTTTTTTTTTTTTAATATTTCGTTTTGACTGACATGTCTGATCTGGCCACACGTCTACTAAATCAACATAGTAGGTGACTTTTTAAAAATATTCAAATAATGAAATTTGTATGGAATAATTTTTGTACAAACATAACATATTCTCAGAGGTCATCTTAACGCAGATTTATATTCAAGGCCGGTATAAAAGGCTTCTTGCATCGAAATTTAGTCCTGACAGTGCTCATAAGCAGAAATTTTAGGATGATGCGTGGATTTATTAAAACGTATTCGTATTTTCGAACATTTTATACGAAAGGAAAAAATTAAAATTACAACAGGTTGCTGATGGTTCATGGAATACATATATTATCCAACTTAATACTTTTCCCATGTTTTCGAGCTACTCTGTTTTTCATATACGGCAGATGCGAATTTGGTTGTGCGTTCTGAACTCCTCTGTTCAGAACTCTGCCACAATTGTAAAGAATTCTTATTTTTACCAGATCTGGACAAATTTCATTCAATATAATGAAGCTTTGCTCCACATTCATGGTGTTTCAATAACACAAATTTCTTCAATTCCATTACTGCAAATGCAACAGAAATTCATGTTAAAACCTGTTTTTTTAACAGCCTGTATGTGCATATATATTTAAGAGACGGGGAAAAAAACACAAAACATTTCACACATTTCCGTACATAGTAGCCATAATAGGCACACAAACAACTAAAATCAGCAACAATGAAACAATGTGATGAGCTTGACATTTAATATTTTTAAAAAAGTTTTATTCGGAATAAATATATTTTATACATGTGGTCACCATCATAGTCAGTAATCAGTAATCCTAAACGATTTCTAGATGCGAAATCTAAGTTCAAACCTCAGCTGTGAAAAAAATATGAAAAAACTATTTATTTTGATGAACCCCTATTGCAACTATTTACCAAGAAAAAGCTTCTCAATACTGTTATTCCTAAGTCCCAACCCTTATCGATACAAAGGTTCTGCAAGAAGCTAGACTGCAGGAGTGTCCCAATAGACCATAATGTACGTATAGTGCACACGCGATAATGTGAATACCGCATTATATGAACATCGCTTAGTGTGAACATTATTTTTCTTGGTTAATGGACTACTCTAAAAGATGAAAAAATAATAATTTAAAACGTTAAAATTCTGTATTTATTAGCGGGAATTCTCTCCCGTTTTAAGTGTATAGTACATCTGCTTGGATATTTATCCTTCATTTGCTATTTAGCTATGAAGAAAGTTTGTGAAGATTAAATTATAAAAAAATGCAAAAATAATGATTGTTGGTATAAAATTTTCAGTATTCGGATATGTGAACAATTCGCAAAAGTGAACAAGGCCAGTTTTAATTAGTTCACATTAGAACGCGAAAACTGTATGTATTTTATACGCTCAGGTCTCGTTGTATGCGATAGATGGGTTCCAAAAAATATCGCACAAATTGAATTCGAATAAAACGATACTCTAGCTTCATATAAAAATCAAATCAAATTTCATGATTTTATAAACGATAAAAATATGAGCTCATAGATTGTAAATAAAATAAAAATGAATATGTGTTTAGTTTTAAATCAATTCTTTATTGTCCGCACTACTTTTGTGCCACTGTTCGAAATTATATCACATTTACAATGATAACTTTCATGTGCTTGTTCGTTGTATTTCTCTTTCAATCTTTTCGTAAGCAACAAAACTCCGTTCGTTATTCTTCTTTGCTGACAAACTTCTCTTCTGCTTACAACACTCCTGCTTGCGTAACATTAACAACTTCTTTCTTCACACGCAACTTATCTGCACACAAGACTGACTGAATTATAGCTCGATCTGGTGTCTTCACACACAACTGATTGAATTCTCTCTCAATTCAACGTGACGTCGTCAATCACGACTAACTTAATTCCAACTCCATCATTGCTCGCTTTGTCTTGCCTTATATATCGCTAGATCAATAGAGTGATGAATGCTCCCGAAGGAGAAAAAGTCCAAAAATGTAAAGAACTTGTTTCCATTTTTGTTTGAGTATCTTGTCTACATTCGCCCAGGCAGAGTAGCTGTTGCTCGTGTATTTGTCTATCTGCAATTTTATGTTTTTACGCTGCACTTTGTTTTTGGCTGTTTACATCTTTTATTCCTCATTTTTGTTTATTCATCGATCTTATAAACAAGCCCATTATTTTTGTTGCTATATTTTCGCCTTATTCGTTGATCACGTGAACAAGTCCATTATGTTGCTTTTGGAGCTTTTCTTTATTGTTTTAACAACACCATTCCCATTTTCGTAGCAACATTATGCACGTTTCTGTTTGATTATTAACAGAACCATATCGGGTGGCCCATTTATCTATTTCGAATCCGGCAATTCTAATGTACATTGTATGTATGTACATACAAGCATAATAATACACTCGAAAAAGTGTACAAATTAGGTACTGTGAGGATGGTCGCGGCAGCCTTATAAATGAAAGAACCTTCCATTTCTAACCGGAACAATTGTGATCTACAACAAAAAAATAAATTTGGCTATTTTCGAATCCTACGGTATGAATAAATCCAATGATCTTGAAATGGATAAGAGTGGAGATCTCTGAGCACAAATTTATTTTAAAATTGAAAAAATTGGTTTTTTTTATTGCCCATAACAGGTCACATTATATATTTATTGTTCTACTCTGCATAAAGCGGTGACGCAGTTGCAGTTGTTGTACTCGCTCCAAAACAAAAACTAACAGACGTACATGTTATATATGTATGTACATTAGAGCGACTCAAGTTGTATGGAAGCGAAATTCGTGTAAAATGAGCATTGGTATTTTTTATGATGATATTTCAAATATTTCGGCTCCAGCTTCGACCTCTCGTGAGCTGGACCATTTTGAAAAAGGGTCTATTTTTGAATATTTTGTTAATTTGATGATCTGTTTCCTTATCAACATGTACAATATGTATATCATAAGAAAGGCTTTTTAAGGCGCGGCCAACAGTGTATACAATTTGTCCAAGGACGATCTCCCATGTCCTATTTTTAAGGATATTCTGTAAAAAATTACGGTTTACGCAGGTTCGTGTTTCGATAATGGAATGGTAGCCCTTCGTTGTAAATTTGGCAATTGGGTATAAAATTTTTTATTTTGCTAAGTACACTGCAACTTAGATGCATTTTACACAGTGCTCTGGAATATATAAAAATGCAATTTTATGGTAACTCTAATTTGACAGCGAATATAGTTTCTAGATCATGTATTGATTTAAATAGGACTAAATAAAGAAAAAAATAAATGATATATTTACAAAACTACAAACTCCAACCACGATAGAACGCGCACTTGCGCGAATTTCAAAACAAGCTGACCCCCGTATTTAATTAAATCGACTAAAGATGAAAATATGTTAATTTGGCATTTTTATTACAAACAACCCCGAACAAAAAATTCAAAAACCATTTTTTTTTACAGAATATTCTTAGAAATAGGACATGGGAGATCTTTGGACAAATTATATACACTGTTCGACGCGCCTTAAAAAAACCTTTCTTGTGATATACATATTGTATATGTTGGTGAGGAAACAGATCCTCAAATTAACAAAATATTCAAAAATAGACCCTTTTTCAAAATGGTCCAGCTCACGAGAGGTCAAAGCTGGAGCCGAAATATTTTAAATGTCATCTTAAAACAGTCCAAGCTTCATTTTTAGGAGGGTACATCGAGCACTTTTTTTGGTGAGTCGCTCTAATGTGCATATATAGTTATCGAATTAGCTTATAGGTATCTCTCAAAGGGGAAGGATCGCCACCACCATTTCTGTTGAGTTTGTCGATATCGACTCTACGAACTTACCCACCAAATTATATTCGTCTACGATCTATATGTACCTAAATATTCAATTTTAACGATTTGCCACGCCCTCTTAACATTTATGAATATGAAAAATTGATGTTGTCATGAAAATCGGTCGATCCATTTCGGAGGAGCTTAACCACTAACACTGTGACACGAGAATTTTATATATTAGATAAGGTTTTCATTTTAGGAATGCCATAATGCATGTATAAAATTAAATGGAAATTTGATTTAAAAACGAAAAATTTAAGAAATTTACGGCAATTCATTATTTTATTTTGGTATACACATGGCCTTTACTTCAATTGAAATGCCGTCGTACTACTGAAGGGTGCTCAGGATTAAATAATTAAAGTATGCTGCTGGTAAATGGATACCCCCACACACACAACACACACACACACACACACACACACACACACACACACACACAATTTTACATTAGAATTCAGTGAATAGAAAACTCTCGGGTAAAAACTACTAAACAACTAACATTAACGGGGCAAACATAACTAAACGCTTACCAAACATGAAAATATTCCAGAAAATAAAAAACACACACACACACACACATTCAAGTTAAATATTAACATTAAAAAATAAAAAAAAATAAAAAAAAAAATGAAAAATAAAATAAAAATAATTATTGTCTCAAAGCGCAGTCAGTACTACTCGCACATTTGCATTAAGGAGTACAGGTGCACACAAAAATGGACAAACAGTAAAATAAAGACATCACACATACATACATACATACATACATACCTTGGGCGAATGCCTGATTTCTGTTTCTGCTACTGTCACCGTCACCGAAACCCATCAGTAAAAGTGTGAAGCCCAGTAATACGCTTATGCAGCATTTAACTCGTTCCATTGCTCCAGACAACACCAAAACAAACAAAAAAGACGCTCGCGTTTGTTGAATTCACTAGAGCGCACCGTTAAATTAGTAGGTGTCGGGCGGTAAATGAGCACTTTAATGTCTGTTCCCAGGTTATATTGTTCTATGTGCAGGCAATGGTGGTGGTGATGGTGGTGGTGGTGATGTACTTTAGTTATCTGTGAACGGTAGTATGAGGAGTGCTTCAAGACATTGAGATAAGTTCTTAATGTGGCTGCTTCCGGTAGTGTCAGTAGTGTAGGTTAATTTGCGAGTTGCTAACGTAACTTCATCCATAGAGAAAATTAAGCACCACTACAGAGCGTGGGTATGAGTTGGAATACGTAGGGATGTCGGCATAACAACCATTTTTACTTGCCGTTGTTACCAGAAGACAAAATGATATCTGAAAAATAGTTGGAAAGGTAAACAATGTGTAAGAATTCTTTTTTCTTTTTGGTTTTCCTTTTTTTTTATTTTCCTTTCTTGTGTACGTACATAGATTTTTATTTTTCAACAAGTAAAACTACAGTGACTTCCACAACATTTGATGAAAATATTATAAATTTTTTATAATTATGCCGATTACAAACCTTCTGTCAGGATTATTAACCTCGTTTCTCACACCACTTATGTTGTGTGCGATTAATTATATACATGAGTGGCGGGACCTACAGTTTAAAGTCTACTCTTTGCGTTTTGTTTTAATGTCAGGCCTACCTACTAGACTATGGCGACTTTTAATTATGCCAATTAAAAAGTTTTATTCTTGATTCAACAATAAAAATTTGGTTTTGAAAAATTTCTGAATTTCTTCCCTTTGGAAGTCCTTTATCAATTATGAACTTCTTCCTAACTACAAAGCATTTACAGCAATTTATATTTTTTAGTCGCTCCATGTCCAATTTCACTGATCTTTGATTCTAGTTCATTTTTATTTTTTATGACCCCAGTTTCCTTTTACCCGTACTTCGATACGAGTCCAGGAAACATGCTGTTTACTCTTTATTTCCCATGTATATAATTGCATAATATTGTTAACGGATTGAAAGTAATTATTGAAAATAATTTCATTACATTTGATTATTTTTTATTATTAGACTAATCGCCAGTAATCCTAATTATTTTTTCATTATATTGTAATCGTAATCATTTATATTATCTCTTAAGCACTTTTTTGTCGGTTACAAATATCTCCCATCACCATACTATCAAATTTAATGAATGATATCTCATTTTAAAGCTTATATCTAACACTAATGACGAAAAATAATTAGAAATTGAAAAATTAATATTTTCATTGATAAAAATTATATTTCATATAGAACTGCATGATAATACTGTTATCATTATGATTATATGTTTTTGTTCAAGTGTGGTAATACATGGTCGCTTAATAGTAATGCAGTTATATAGTCATTAATAAATGGTACCAGGCTAATCGTAACAAACTTGGGAGAGCACATCATATCAGCAAAAATTATTCATACCGATAAAACCGTATTCATACCCCGAATCAACCTCACACCTTCTGATCCAAATGTGCCTTTCTAAATGACAAGAAAACAATTCCCAGTGAAAGTTGTTTTTGCTATGACGATAAACAAGGCACAAGGTCAAACCCTTCAAAAGGTAGGATTGTATTTACCAGAACCGGTCTTTTCACATGGGCAGTTATACGTGGCTTTTTCTCGAGTGCGTACGTTTAAAGATATTTTTGTTCGTATTAAACATATGTATGTAAATATCTATGATGATATTATGATTTCTAATATTTTTATACTTTTGATAAAATTTCTATTAATTGTTTTCATTTTATGTTACAAAAATTATAACTAACGGTGCGAAATATTCGCACGAGTTATCTAGTCAATTAGTAATTCAAAAAAATTGTTCATAGAATTATATAATCATAACGATTATTTTTAAAAAGTAATGTAATTCATTACTAATCATAATCGAAATTTAACAGGTATGGTTGGGTTTTTATTACATTTATGACAGAAGCACATAATAATAAATTTATGTTTTAAAATCCCAAAATTATTTCAGATCTTCCCAAAAATTACTAACTTAGCCCATATTTTTTCAATCCTTTTGGAAAACAGTAAATTCCCATATTGGCTTATTAGACGTAAAGCCTGGGTTCGAGCCCCAGGCCAGACATCAAAACAAAATACGAAAAGTATTTCTTCGGCAATTTGCTCTCAACAGATTTCTGGCAAAAACTCTGATAGTAAATAAAATTGCATTGAAAAGTTGCTCAAAATTAACACACACAACATAAGTGGTGTGAGAAACTATGACAATAATCCAGACTGAAGGGTTGTAATGACCAATTATGTATGTATGCTCTGGCTTTATAGAAGACAAGTGTTATATCATGGGTATGGTAACCTACCCACCAGTACTTTGAAATTATTGCCGGAACTGAAAACAGTTGTAAGCATTTTCTTTCTGAACCCGGCTTTTCAAGTTTGCTTTTAGTTATTCCATTGGGTTAAGATCAGGTGGTTGACTTCGTCGTTCCATAACACCAATTTTATTGTAATGAAACGAATTACCAACAACTTTGAAGAAATGTTTGCGAACACAATTTTGTTTAAAAGACCTCTGCAAACGGTAGAATTGTCCACTTACAAGCATATTCTCTTAACCTGTCATTGTCATAATTTTTTGTCATTTCACCATCATACACTCTTAGATCTCATTTAATACCGAATAATAGATGAATACCAGTTTTAAAGGCAATATGTGAACATATCGTTTGGATTATAATTTTTATTTTTGAACTTTAATGCAATTCATTTTCATCTCTATCGAAATTTAATAATTTTTCATGTTTAAACGGAATTTATAAATAAAAAGCTGGAGTAGAATGCTGATCCATTCATTCTAATATACACCACCGGGTGTCTGTAAATACTAACCACCAGAATTTCCATAGCACTGTATGGGCTTTTGTCCCTTATTTGCTCATGCAATCACAGTGTACTGTCAGCTAGCAATAGGCGGTCTCGCATTTAAGAAGTGATTTTCTTCATCAAATTATACATAAGAAGTTCATAAAAATTGTGACTTCACTGTAAAATAATTTATTTTTCATTTTGTAATTAAAAACAAACTCAAACAGCTGTTTGTTAGTTAACTTCGAAGAGAGAAAGACGTTTTGTGTTAGACAAACTGAAGCAGCTTGAGTTGGCTAACTTCGAGGACAGAAAAAGGGCATAAACACGGAATAAGATTTCAATTTTATATGTTGGCCCAAAGCAGTTTGACTAAAAAGTGCAACTCTTTTTCTTGGTGATTTAATGCACTTTAATGCACTATTAGAATGTTAATGCACAACAATAAATCCTCATGCTCGGAAATTTAATATGCCCGCTTTTGCTATTTCCAACTACATTAACTTTCCATTTCTGTATACGAAAAGAGACTTTGTTTAGGTATCAGAGAAAAAAATTTTTAATTTACGCAATGAACATTTTGTTTGCAGGCTTTATGTGGTTTTGTCTTTAATAAAGCCAATCAAATTAAAAAATTCAAAATTTTTAAAAGCACATATTTATGCCCGAATACAGACAATGGAACAAACATCAGACGGCATCTGTCGAGCCATAATTAATTAATTTCTTTAAGTGTTTAGAATCAGAGTGATACCCCAACAAATGACAGATAGTTTAAGATGATGCTTGGCAAATAGCTTTTACTGGTAAGCGATTGTTTTCCAAGACTCTGATCCATTAGTCTAAATCCTGTTGTACTTGAAAGAATTCCATTTGTATCGTATTGTGTCTAGGGATGCAAACGATACATCGATGTTATCGAAACATCGTTGTTTTACTCATAAATTCCGATGTTTAACATCGATGTTTGTATGGACGATGCATCGGCAATACATCGGCTTATACTGATTTCCAAAGAAAAAGTAGGCAGTTACCTTAATACGTTCGAGAATATAATGACGAAAATGATTTGCAAACTGATATTCGTAAATACCATAAACTGTTAACCCATAAAAATAAAAATCAAAAATCATTCTCTACTATAAACACCATTAGCGAAACGGAAGTACAAATGTACATATAATCCCCGGTAGCGACACAATCGTTATTTGGGAGGACCTGAAGTCTTTGTTTCCAAAAGTTTCGCGAATTGCACTGCAATATCTCCCAATTCTTGGTACGTCTGTGCAAAATTTTCGGAAGTTGGTGCAACAATAACACAAGAAAGAAATAAACTTTTGTGATCTAGGCTTTCAAAGCTACTTTTCCTTAACTCTATCTCAAAATTACTCAATCTCAATTAAAACCAAAATTATTTCATCTTTTTAAATTTATAAATTAATTAATTATTTGTTCAACTAATTAATAACTGTGGAAATATATGTGTGCATGTATGTACGTATACAATAGAGGTGTGCACAAGACATATAAAATTGCATTCTTCTCAAGACCGAATATTGACTGTAGCAGCAATTATAAATAAGTGTGAAGCAAAGATAGTGTAGAAAAAACAACTGCACATGTAAACCATTGTACAACAGTATAAAAGAGAAATGTGTGAAGAGTGCAACAAAAACATTGTACTCTTCATAGAGTCACAACGTGCGTGTCTTTTTTTGTCTCGGCAACAGAACATCTTCGTCGACATCAGCATTGCCAGTAACTTTTTTAAACTTATTATTACTGGGGAAAAACCTTTTTCCTACTACTCCTTTTTTTACACTACTGATATTCGTATGGCAATACTGAAAATGTAGCTTCAGTAGTAAAATATGCTCTTACAACACAAAGCATAGTTCCGTTACTTCACAGGCAAACGAGTGCTGTTGTTTACATTGCAGTAATGAGAAATACACATTTCAGTGCACTCGTAAAATCAAGATCAACAGAAAAGAGTACACTACAGTATTGCATTCACCTCTAGTATACAATTTGTTTTTTTATCATATGCGGCTGTTTTGTTTCGTTTTTTATTATAAATAAAATGAATTATTAAATAATTTTTGTCAAAAAACTTCGTTATTCCTTTAAATAATAGCCCAATTCACAATCTTGTGTATTTTTTCAATTGTATTTATGCATAAATATTTATTGTATAAGTCGCCGTGGTCTAGTGGGTAGTGTGTTGGCTTATTAGACAAAAGGCCCGGGTTCGAATCCCAGGTCAGACATCAAAACGAAAAAATATTTCTTCGCCGACTTCGTCTCAGCAGATTTCTGGCAAAGACTCTGAGAGTAAATAAAATTGCGATGAAAAGCTTTTAAAAAATTTGTCGTTCGGAGTCGACTTTAAACTGCAGGTCCCGCCACTCATGTATAAAAAATTAACGCACACAACGTAAGTGGTGTGTGCGTAATCCTGACTGAAGGGTTGTAATGGCCAATAATGTATGTAAGTAATGAAAGTTTGGAGGAACAAATATTGGAGTCTTTAAAAACTCCGGAGCTTCTCGAAGATATTGAATTATTTTATTGACATCTTATTCGGACCATTATTTGTTGGGTTTATCCGAAATTTTCGAAAATAAAATTTATTATTTTTAATAAATAAATTTTCAGCTGTCGGTTTACATAAGTGTTGCAAGTGTTGAGCAAATATAAACTACGGTTTTAAGTATTGTTAATTTTATAAACTCTATCAAGCAAGGCATATTTATATAAGATGAGATAAGTATTACAATAAGTACAACAATACAAAAACAACGAGCATTTTTGTTGTTGCAATTTCATCATCTTGTCCAAAACCGCTGACTAAAGAATGGCGATGGGAAGAAAAAAAATAAATACTTTTTTTTTGATTAAACCTGCACTCAGGGGATGACCCCTACCCATGCATTGAGCAGGTTTAGGAAAGGTGGAAAGATGCGAACGGAAATGAGTTGCTGCTGGTGACTATAAAATGGCCAGTGCTAGACCTTCACCATTAGATAGCCTACAGCAATTCGTCCCCAAGAAGCCCGCAGTTTCTCACACCACTTATGTTGTGTGTGTTAATTTTATACAGAAGTGGCGGGACCTACAGTTTAAAGTCGACTCCGAACGATAGATTTATTTGAGAAACTTTTCAAGAAGAGAAAGAGAAGAAATCACCGAAAAAATACTTTTTGTATTTTTATTTTTGATGTCTGGACTCGGACTTGAACCCTTGCTTTACGTCTGATAAGCCAGCACACTACCTACTAGACCACGGCGACCCATAATTTCTTAACAACTTCAGGCAACCAATTGCATTAGAAGAGTGTTCAAATACTAAACTTACCTGGCAATTAGAAAACACGAAAATGGTTTTAAAAGAAAAAGAAAAAAAAAATATACAAACTTCTGACATAAGAAGAAAAAACGAAATTGATTATCAAAACAAAATACACAAAAAACATAAATTTTTTGACATTATTATTTGCATCAGCTGGTCTAACGAACTCACCTTGTATAAATACGCCATGCTATCAAGAGTATTTCTGAATATTTTTTTATTTTAGTGTAAAAATATGGGTACTAAACCATTTTGCAAATGCAATGATGCAAAGACCATTTGCAATAGATCGTGAACTGGGCTAATATTATTTTTTTTGTATTTGCTTATATGAAAATAAAACATTGAAAATCATCGATGTATCGACATCATATTAATTCTACAATGATTTATAACTAATCAGAATGCCATGTAAGGGAAAGAGTCCTATAAAACTCTTTGTCTCTCATACAAAATTTCAAATTATATTTCGGAATGTTTTATGTATACAATAGCCTGACAGATATCATTTTCTGGGTAGGCTAAATAAGCAAAATAAACATGAAATGTATCTGCATTGGGAATGTTATCACTTCCCCGATATTATCTCGAATACATATATGTACATGTGTATGTACGACTGTTTGTATGTTTGTATGTTACGTTTAATAATTAATCTCTAACTTAATTGAAATTCAAATGAAAAATCCTCTTTCAATTACCCTTGAATTTGTAAATTCGATTGCAAAAAATTAAAAAAATAAAAAAAATTCAAAGGTTTTCGAAACAAGTAACAGTTTCCATAACAACGGATTAAATTTAATTCGAAAATTATGTATACGAGGATGTATGCCATACAATTATATCCATGCAACAAAATGCCAAAAACAAAAACAAAAAAAATCTAAAAAAAAAAATTTAAAACAAGTCTCCGTTTTTTGTTTTTGGTTGGAAATAAATTTTTCTGTAAAACAAATGCGGTTCTTTTGTATTTTGGTGAATAAACGATTGTGGCTTTTACTCACAAAATTCTAATCAGATATACTAAAAGCTTTAAAACATTCCCAACCTATCGTATACATACGTACGTATATATATATCTACATACGTACATATATAGTACATGCAAACATATATGTACATATGAATGGGGGAATATCATTTAACTTAACTGGTGGCAAAAGTGATATCACATGAAATTATTCAATTTGAAGATATCCTCCTGATATTATCTACACACACATACATACCTAAACATTAGTAGTAGAATAGTATAGTATGTGTTGGTATGTTTATCTTTGTATTTATAACATACACATACATACATATGCACATACATACATGCATACATACATATTTATGAAAATATGAAATTAGAAAAAAAAATTGAGCATCATTTCGAAAAGTTTTTGAGTTTACATACGTACATACATACATACATACATACATTCATTCATTCACACTGATTTTAGTTTATGTATGTATTTATTAAAGTTCTATTTAAATTGTGTACAAAGAGTATTTGATATGAAAATGTGCATTCAAAATCACATTAGAAAGTTTTATCAGCCTGTCTCTCTCTCCCTCTCTGTCTCTCTGTATCTGAAGAGAATAAGAAAGTATTTGCTTGACTGATGTTATTTTGTTATTGTTTTTTTTTTTTTATCCGAAATCTACCCAGTTGACAATTATGCCGATGAATAATTTCTAAATAAAAACTTAACACTGAAATTCCCATCTTTATATTGACCATCATAATGGACCCACAGAGGGTTTCAAATAAATTTTATAACAATTGAAACTGGGATTACATTTTAAAAACATTAAAAATATGAGTTCGTAGATTGCAAATAAAATAAAAATGAATATGTGTTTAGTTTTAAAATAATTATTTTTTGTCCGCACTAACTTTGCGCAACTGTTCGAACTTATACTACGTATACAACGATAACTTTCACAATATGTGCTCGTTCGTTATATTTCTCTGCTTACAACCTACAATACTAACGAACACGCAACTTGTCTGCACACAAGTCTGACTGAATTATAATTCGCACACAACTGATTGAAGTCTTAATGCAACCAACGTGACGTCGTCTCACACGACTAACTTAATTCAAAGTCATCTTTGCTTGCTTCGTATTGCCTTTTATATCTATGGCTCATCAGTGTGATGAATGCTCTCGAAGGAGGATGACGACCTTCGGCAGCAATCTAAAAATGTAAACGACTTGTTTCCATTTCTGTTATTTGTTTGTCTTATATGCATTTTGTTTTTTATTGTTTACTTCTTTATTCGCTGCACTTTCTCTGATCGCTGTACTTTGTTGTTGGCTGTTTACATCTTTTATCTCTTATAATTTTTTATGCTGATGTTGTTGGTATATTTTTTGTTTATTCTTTGATCATGTGATCAAGTCCATTGTGTTGTTTTTGGAGCTTTTGTTTAATATTCTAACAACACCACTTCCACTTTCGTAACAATATATACACTGACTCAAATAATTATGGGTACACCGTACATTTTATTATAAATACAGTGGACACAGCAAATGTCTTAGTAATCCAAACTATTTTAAAAATTTCATTAATTTTAACCAACATATACATAATTGGTCATTACAACCCTTCAGTCAGGATGATTGACCTAGTTTCTCATACCACTTATGTTGTGTGTGTTAATTTTATACATAAGTTGTGGGACTTACAGTTTAAACTTGACTCCGAACGACAGAAACTTTTCATGGCAATTTTATTTGCTCTTAGAGTTTTCGATAGAATTCGCCGAAGAAATACTTTTTGTATTTTGTTTTGATGTGCAGCCTGGAGCTCGAACACTGGCTTTGCGTCTGAAAAGCTAACACACTATCTACTAGACTACGGCGACTTCACATGTTTTTCATGAAAAACAAGAAAAAATTACGAAACGTTTCAGATGACTCCATAGGCACCGCCAAAGAGAATCCGGAGTGAATTTAAAATTCAAAGGCCTAATATATGAAAATGTTATCTTTTGTACTTAGTTGAATGTCCCTTAAGATCAAGTTTTGTTTACAGTTTTCTGGTGGCACTATAAGCAAGTTTTTCAGTTGACCTTAGTTTGAGGTTTAGCAATTAGGTAACTAGTCTTTCAAATGATTTCCTAAATACTGTCTTAAAGTCATATCGAGACTTTGTGCAAGAGTATTAAACCTGTGGGAACTTTTTTTTTGCCAAAATATGCAACTCGGTTTGAGTCAACTAAAATAGTTTCAAGGGGTTGGAAGAATGAAAGTTCAAATAATTGTTCGTACAGCTTAAAAATAACGATTTTATGGAAATTGTATTGTTTTCGTAAAATCTAAGAATTCCAAGTCATAGCGATCAACAGAAGTTGGACAATATTTGCGCAAAGAGAAATAATAATGTTTGCAAAAAACACAAATATTAACCGACTTCCGCAAGTCGTGCAAACGTGAAATTGACACAGTTTATGATGAAAATCAAATCAAATCAATTCTGAAAATATTTGAACTGAAAATATCATTTGATGAGCTAACATATATAAAAAAAATACAATACGACTGTTATACTATTTATATAATAACTGCGATAATTTTTATTCGATTTTATCAAATTATGACTCAATCTATTCATAAGAAAACAAACTTTAAGAATATTATCACTTATCCTATATATTTTTTTTTTTTATTAAAGTTTGCTACTATTAAACTATTTAAAACTCGTAGCTATTAAGTCCAATAAGAGATCCATCAATTTGTCGAATATTCGATAAGAGAAATATCTATGCGATGCGTAAAGGAAGAAGATCTTCAATAGTATGAGAATACAGAAAATTAAACCAAATATTGTAAAGCTTTTCCTAAGAAGCAATAGAAAAATTTCCATCAATACCATCATTTCACCGATTAAAAGAAGAGATGCCAGGAATACAGTACCAGAAGCTATGAGAACAATATGATGATAAATAATAAATATTTGTATTGAAATACCGTACTTGTCTAAGGTTTTTTACCGTACTTGTCTAAGGTTTTTGAACGTTTGGTCCATGAACAAATAGGAAAGCATTTGTGCGACAATTCATTACTGACTAACAGACAGTCTGGTTTCAGACCTGGACACAGCTGCGTTACGGCTTTAGTGGATGTTGTAGAGGAGTTGAGGTCAAAAATGGATCAGAACATGGTGTCTTTTCTGGTACTTCTAGATCACTCGAAAGCTTTCGATACTGTTGATCATGACATTCTTTGTCACAAGTTGATGAATACCTTTAAATTTTCAATATCAGCAGTTAAACTTTTACGTACATATGGTGGTGTGAAATCATTTAGCAGCGCGGTACGAAGAGCTCTACCACAGGGTTCAATTCCCGGCCCTCTGCTATACACAATGTATTCAAATGACCTACCTTCTCGAATTACTCACTGTGGAATTCGAATGTATGCCGATGACGTCACCTCTACGTTAGCTGTATTAGAACTGACATTGATGATTGTGTATTGAGATTGAACCAGGACCTTAACAATATATTTGAATGGGCTACTGCAAATGGTCTTTGCTTAAACGCTAATAAATCAAAGGCTCTCATAATTGGAAAAATTGGCTTTTTGCTGAATTTACTGCCACCATTAGTCGTTGGAGACTCGCCCATAGAAATAGTGCAATGTGCTAAGAATTTAGGTATTACTTTTAATAACCAACTCTTCTGGTCTAATCATGTTAATATAATTTGTGGGAAAACCTACGCCATGCTGAGGAATCTCTACGGGACTCAATCCCTTACGCCTTTCAATATACCTCTTGGCGAAGACATACCTAATTCCAACTCTATTGTATGGATGTGAGCTTTTTGCGGGCTCGGACTCTGTTAGCAGGAATAAACTTAACGTAACATATAACAACATAGCAAGATACTATTTTTGGACGTAGTAGATATAGTAGGATCTCGCATATTTCCTACAGAATCTATAATATGATTCTGGAAAACCTTTTAAAATATCGAATGTTAATTTTCTTACACAAGATTATTTATTTAAAGGAACCAGATTATCTATTGACCAGACTACAATTCTCTAGAACTAATAGAGGCTATAGGATAAATGCCGTAAGGTATAGAAAACAGGTGTCTGAAAGACACTTTTATATAAATGTTACTCGTTCATGGAATCAACTTCCGCCAGAAATTCAATTAAAAAGCAATGCAATGCAATTTAAAAAATCAATTTCAACGCACTTTTCTTTCCTTTAAAATTCAACATTTGATTTAATCAAATCTTAGGCTAACTTAAACTTAAATTTAACTCGAATCAAATTGATGTAACTTTTGCCTTCTGATGAGGCTTGCACATGTATATATAACTATTAACTTAATCATAACATCATTAAATGCTTGTTGTACTGGAGTTAATCAATATATAAATAAATAAATAAAATAAAATAAATAGAGAACAAATTGGCTTAACTTCATCTGGATACTTAAAAATCAGATGGAAGAGATAGTAAATTTCAATATAATTTACGCCAGGGATCGAAAATAATTGTTATTTTTGAATATTTGTCTTGAACCAAATTTTTATAAAATGCGATGCTGTTTAAAAATCTGATTTTTATTTTTACGAAAAAAGTCAAAAATAAATGATATTTTTGTTCGAAAAAATAAACGTCAAAAATAACTTTTATTTTAAAAGTTATAGCAGTTACGGTCCCTGATTTACACTATTTAACCGCCTTTGGTAAAATTTCAGAAAATTTGTTTCAAGTTTTAAAATTTTAAATTTCCTAAAGACATCTTAAAAAGAAAATATCTTTCAAAACCGTAGAATAATAGTTTATGTACTCAAAACTTAACGATAGGAAGGGTTTATACATGAACTAACGAAAATAGAAATTTGAAAAGGAAAAAATGGAAGAAAAGGAAGGAAGTATAATGACAATAAAAAACATGAGCCAACATTCTTTCTTCCATTACATTGCACGAGTAAATAAGTTTATAAAGTTTTTAATTTCACATTTTAAAATGCATTCGCCGTGGTCTAGTAGGTAGTGTGCTGGCTTATTAGACGTAAAGCCAGGGTTCGAGTCCCAGACCAGACATCAAAAATAAAAAATACAAAAAGTATTTTTTCGATGATTTCTTCTCTTTCTCTTCTTGAAAAAATCTGTCGTTCGGAGTCGATTTTAAACTATAGGTCCTGCCACTTCTGTATAAAATTAACACACACAACATAAGTGGTGTGAGAAACTGCGGGCTTCTTGGGGACGATTGCTGTAGACTGTCCACTGGTGAAGGTAAAGCACTGGCCATTTTATAGTCACCAGCAGCAACTCGTTTCCTTACCGTTCGCATCTTCCCTCTTTCCACCTTTCCTAAACCTGCACAATGCACTGCATGAGTAGGGGCCATCCCCTGAGTGCAGGTTTAATAATAAAAAAAAATATATTTTCTATCAACAGATTTTATCCCTTTGAAATTGTATTATACAGTGGATCTTCGCAAGTATGAATTTTATATTGTCAGGCCTTTCGTTGTACCGAGAAATTCGTATTATTGAACAATACATTCACACATTCGTGATGAAATATTAAACAATTGTTATTGTTTCCGCAAAAGAGTGCAAAGAAAAATAACCAATAAAACAATTATTGTAGTTTACATTAAGTTGTGAACAGTGGCACACAGAATTGTGCGAACAATAAAGGATTTACTTAAAAGTAAACACAAATTTATTTTTATTTGCAATCTACTAAATCATATTTCAAACGTTTCTAAAAGGTAAAACCCTAACAATATTAAAGTCTCAAAACTGGAAGAACTTTCTTTTGATGGTTAATGACGGACGACTGTACTTCCAGAACAATGAAAATGCCAACGTTCGTTGCGATTATTGGTGGCACCGCATTGCAAGTTTGTACAAATTAAGACGCGAGTTTGCTTAACAATTAGTGCCATGCAAAGTCACTCATGTATAAAGGAAAAGCTGGTTCTAACTACATCATCATTGATGAGATATCTCAAATGTAAAAAGAAAAGTACAACGCTCACGGAAGGACTATCCACGGCATAAACGTTATGCCCTAACTGAGAATGTTACATGTAGAAACAATAAATACTACCAAACAAGATTTAAAGATATGTGCGGGCTATCAAGAAATTTTTAGCCCCGTTCCTCGATTTTCTTTCATAAAATCTAATTAACAACTCGTGTATCGCACGTTAATTTTACAATTTAAATGAGAAATTATTTATGAATTATGATCAAACTAATGGCGAAATAAGATTTAACAAGAATCGAAGTACAATACCAAAATTTAATAGAAAGATAATGAAATCAATGTCAACTTCTCGAAGTTTATAGACCGTAAATACGTGTATAAATAATGGGCGACTTTTTAAGAGCTTTAGGAAAATTTTCAAAAAAAACACATAAAATTCAGAAAAATGCATTAAATCTCTATTTGAAACGATAGTACGGTCCATATAATTTAATGTTTGAAGATTATTTCATGCAAATGTTCACCACGACTGCACCTCAAATGGTCTATCCGCTTAGTCCAATATTGGCATACTCTTTCCAACATTTCGGCCGGTATCTCACGCATAAATGCTTCAACGTTGTCTTCCAAACCGTCAGTTGAAGCGGGCTGTATAGACATAAGCTTTAATACAGCTCTACAAAAAATAGTCTAGAAGCGTTAAGTCGCACGATCTAGGCGGCCAATTGACCGGTCACGAACGTGAAATAAAATCTTCACCGAACTTGGCTCTCAATAAGTCCATTGTTACGCGTGATGTGTGGCATGCGGCACCGTCTCGTTGAAACCACATGTCATGCAAGTCAAGCTTTTGCACTTTGGGTAAAAAAAAATTGGATAACATCTGACGGTAGCTCATAGTTACGTTACGATTCGCAGCATCTTTGAAGAACTACGGTCCAATGATGCCAACAGCCCATAAACCGCACCAAACTGTGACTTTTTCTGGATGCATTGGCTAGCTTTTGGAATGCTTCTGGCGGATTTACACTCCAAAATCGACAATTCTGGTTATTTACGTATCCATTCAGCCAAAAATGATGTGGATCTTCGGCCAACTTTCCAAGAGCCCATTCACCAAAAATTCTGCCTTGTGGTAAGTCGTTCGGCTTCAGTTTGAAAGGCTTCACACCTAAATCTTTCCGCAAAATTTTCCACGTTGTTGAGTAACAGGGCCCCAATTGCTGCGAACGGCGACGAATCGATAATTGATGGTCATCATTAATACTGGCCGATACAGCTGCGATATTATCTTCAGTTCGCTCTCTACGTAAGAGTGTTGGTGGTTTAATGTCCAATAATGTAAATTGTAGCCGCTTCAGTGGATCGATTAAACTGACCATAAAACGGAAGAAGCGTGCGATGGACTTTCTTAACAGAGCACGCATTTTAGTAATAAAATTCAATGATTTACAAGCGTTGTAAGACGATTCATGGTTAAATTATAGACCAAACTGAAGATGTCTGACAGCAGCGTTGTCGTTTTGGCCCCATTGGACCGAAATTGGTAGTTTTTATTTAAAAATGCTGCGATTGGTACTTTGGTTGGTTTGTTCAAATTGCATTTATTTTTGGTAGGAAAATAAAATTAATTTCAGTACGATTTAAAGGTCTAAAAAATAAAAAATAAAACGTTTAAGTGTCTACATAATGAACAACGAAATGTGAATAATGTGATATATGAAATCCTTGTTAATTCATACCGAATAATCTATGATTACTTAAATTCAAATTTTGGTACGGCTGGAATAATTTAGGCAAGTTTTGGAAAGAATATTCGTAGGGAAAATTTTTTCTTTGTGGCAACGCTGTTTGACAGTGAAACAGAACACGAAACGTGCGTGAGCCAGTGTTGCCAAAAGGTTAATAGCTAAAAAATCTCCCGTTATTATTACGAAAATGGAAATGGTGGAATCTAAAAACAAAACAATGGACCTGTTTCCATTATCAACGAATAAACAAAAACATAGCAACAACATCCGCATACAAAGGGGGATACACAAATAACAGTTAACAACTTGTTTAGGTTTATAGAAATTTCGCGAAGGCACCACCAAGTGCATTCATCAGACTGCTTACCATGCGATATAAAAGGCAACAGAGAGCAGGCAACGGCAATTCAGAAAGAAATCAGAAAGTCAGTCTTGTGTGAAGCCACGATGCGTGGGAAGAGAATAATTCTGGTTTGAAGATCTCTGTTATAAAGATCTATTGGACAATTGTCATTGTGTACGCGGCAGAGTGTAAAGAAAAATAACAATTAAAGCAAATTGTTGTTGTTTAAATCAAGCTGTGAAAGGTGGAACAAGGAATTGTGCGTACAATAAAGAATTGTTTCAAAAATGAAAACAAATTTATTTTTATTTTATTTGCAATCTACGAACTCACATTTTTCACGTTTTCAAAACGGGAAAAACCGTAACAATATACTAGGCAGCCGTAGTAAGGAATGCATACTGACGTACATAATTTGTCATTACAACCTTCTCTCACAACTTATGTTGTGTGTGCAAATTTTATGAGTGGAGGAGCTTAGAGGTTAAACTCGACTAAAAATGCTGTGTTTTGAGAAACTTTACATGGCAATTTTAGTTACTCTGAGAGAAAAAGTCGCCGAAGAAATATTTTTTCATGTTTCTTTTAGTTGAAGATTATCTGACCCAGGCTTTGAGCTGTGGTCTCATGTCTAATAAGCCAAAAAGCTACCTACTGGACTATGGCGATTTAGTAAAGAATGTAACGTAAAAATATTGATGAGTAAAACTACAGAGAAAAGTAAACAAATACTTTCATATGCAATTGTAAAGGGTAAGACTATAGCAGTATTTAAAAAATGCAAATTTATCACATTTGTATAATATCAGAGACATTATTTAAAATATTAAAATTCGAACGTTTTGGTTTGAAACAAAAATAGTAGAGATCCCTCTTCCCTAATTCGAGGTATTTTTTTGTATCACAATTCGTTTACTTTGAATAAAAAAAAAAACAACATTAGGCACATAGCTACCATGATGCCTTACTTCTATGTACATACATATGTATGCCTTTAAGATTCAAATGTTATGCAAGGAAATTCATAAATGTTTATACGCATATAAATTGTAATTATTTACATGCATATCCGTTTCCTATTTCTGAAACTATTTATGCATCTGCTCTAGTTTTTCTTGTAGTTGATTAATGTTATTAAAATACAAGAATTTTTAAAACAGTGCTTAAAATTAATTTTGAATTTGTAATTCTCATTTCTTGTAGAGAACAAATTACACAAATTAATTGGCCAACAATAATCTTTCAATTCTTTCATTGTAAATTTTCTACGTTGTACTTCCGATATTTTACGTACCATACATTGGAAAATGTTTTACAAATTTTACGTTTACATGCGTAATATCTTGAATTTTTTTTTTTTGTGGCATTTAATTTTTCTTATCAATGTTCACAAATTGAGGATGGGATGGATTTTATTCTTTCTCATGGAGTACCTGATCTATGGTTTCAATATTTTCACTCCGATATTCAAATTTACAAGTTTGATTGCAATCTGATGGTGTTTTAAAACTAAACCGATTGTATCTTCCTGAATATGTGTAGTTTTATTGGTCAAGGATTGAAGATGGAAAAGGAAATGTAATTTAAAATTTCCGTACATAGATGTTTTAACATTTTTCATAATTATAAATACCGTTTTAAACAATAAAAATTTAGTTTAACACAGATACATACAAACATACATATTCAATCGTTTAGATATCTAGTGATTTAGTGACCTAATTTGAATTTATTTAAAATTGTTATTTTTATATAAAAATATTTTTGTCTTCATTTTCCAGTTTTGTGTTCATAATAATTTTTTATTGATGTGGATACTATGTTTCTACATACCATACATGAGGATGTAAAAATTAATATAAATTTACACTCGGGTCTCGTTTTGTGCGGATTTTTTTTATCCGATTTTAAACGAAACTTTTTTTCTTAAGATTTTTTATAAATTTTAAAATGTTATCATACTTTTTAAACTTTTGCATCATTTTTAAAATAAACCTAGTTTGCACCCTAATATAATCATTATTGTTAACTCTAACTGAAGGATTGTCACAAAGCTGTTGATTAAAAAAACGGTAGTGACTTCCCTGCGGTTTGAAAAGCTTTTTTACATGGAAATCTCTTGTGAATGTAAGCTACAGATTTAGCCTGACATCTAATACTATCAGATCTCTATGCTGAATATTATTCGCACTTATTTTTTTAAAAAAAGATGATCGATGCTTTTTAGTACTTTTTTTGTAATTTTCTGTATTTTTTTAGCATTAAAAGTGCATTCTTAGCATTTTTCCATTCATCTTGCATTTTTTAAATAAAAAATTTAAAAATTTTTTTTACAAAATTTCTCTAAGTTTTTGAATTGTGACAAACGAAAGAATACTTTTTATTTGCAACTCTCATATATTATGCACTTAATTAAAACGATGTTTTTCGATGCCAAACGGATAACGGAATAAAGAAAGTATAAAAGTTTTATTATAGAAGTGTTAATTTGACTATAGACTAGACTAGACTGGACTACAGACTTGACAACACACAACACTATATAATAAATTATAGATTGGATGTCATTCCAATCTATATACATATATTCTTCTTTTTACTCCAGTAGGGTATTTGTTTGTTATTCTTTCACGGAAAAACTACGTGAAATTTGTAACAGTAACAGATCGTACCGCAAAGGGAACAGTAGGGTATATAAGATTTTCTAATCGGATGCCACGTCCCATTTTAAGCCCACTGTTTTGGAAACTGTTGACATATCAAATTTTCAGTTGAGATAATAATGCACGGATTTACATGAAATTTTGTATACCAATAGAAATCAAACATTCTGTTAATCAAAATATCGGTTTTTGTGATCACAGATTGAGCTTATTTTCTAAAAAAAAAAAAAACAGTATTTAGCGAGTTATAAAGGTTTTTAGTAAATTTTTTCTTCTAGTGCCTTTTTACGGAGAGGCAAAAATGGTGTTTCTTAGGAGAAAAAGTGGGTAAGAGATGACTCGTAGTAAGTCAACTCTGTTAATATAAAGTTCCCTTATTTAAGATATCATTAGTCTTTTTATACTTTGTGTTTGAAATCAAAACATTAGCAAAAGAAAAACTTTTAGCGCCAAACAATTAATTAAAAAAAGGTGAAAAAATAAAAATAAAAAATATTAAAAAGAATATAATTTGTTTATTTTATTTATTTATTTATTTAATAATTACAATACAATTACAAATTATATTATAATCATATACGAGCTGAGTAACTTCGACTATATGCCCGGTGTAGTGTCACAGACCCTCACGATAATAGTCTAGCACACTACCCAATAGACTACCAGGGCGCTCAGGATATAATTTAAATAAGGTAAATATATAAAAAAATAATGATACATAAATATATAATATATTATAAAATAATAATAACATATAATATAATAAATATAATATTCCTGTCTTGTGTTTGAACCTAAATCACAATGCCAAACAAAGTTGCAACTGCCAAAAACAGCAGAACGAAGCGATAAAAGAAAACAAAATTTCTGAAATTAATTTTTTACGTCCAAAAGCGAAAGAAAGTTTAAAAGGAAATGCAAAAAAGTTTCTCACATTTATTTCGAAACTAATTTCAACGTGCAAAAGGCGTCCAAGCATTAAAAACCTGTCTAAATAGCTCAGTGTTGTTCTCAATAGCCGCCTTAAGCTGACTGAATTCACATTGACTCGTTGCCTGCATTGTCTTACCCTTTTATATGCGAACATCTTCAGTCTGATGATGGAAGGTTCGTGTTCTTGCCTTCTCGAGGACTCTTTTCCGACTACGTTGTTTGTTGTTGTTATTTAGTCGTGTTGTACGGTCATTTTTGTAAAATTTTATAAAATGATTACTCAATCTCTTCAAAAAAGAACAGTCTTTAAGAATATTATCACTTATCCAATATTTTTTTTATTAAAAAATATGAAAAGTATTCAAATTTTCCGAGTTTTCCTCATCAAATCTCATTGTTTATTAAGTCGAATAATAGATATACAGTAGCGAGCACAAAAAATGCAACGTTGAGTAAAATTATCTTTAAGTGCGATAATTTTAAAAAAATGGTGACCAGTTCAAAATATTTCTTTGGGTTATTAATCCCTACAGTTATGGATACCTATTATCAATAACATTATGTAAATATTTTTAATTAATGATATACTATTTTGTCATTTATTAAAAAAGTGCGAATATCATGGGAGCAATAAAAATGCAATGTGTTTATTTAAATTAAATAGTAATTCTTACAAAAAAAAATCTTAAAATTAATATTTAGTGGCGTAGCCCTTATTTTTTATGACTTCTTGCAACCTAGAAGGAATAGAGTTGACTAAAGCTATTAATGTGTTAATGGATATTTTCTCCCATTCGCTTTTCAAAATTTCTTCTAATTGCCTCTTATTTGACGGATGTTTCCTCTTAACTTACCGATCTAATAGCTCCCATAGATTTTCTATGGGGCTTAGATCGGGAGACTGTGATGGCCAATCCAAAACATTGACATCTTTGTCGCTTAAAAAGTTTCGAGCTAAGCGACTTGAGTGCTTTGGATCGTTATCTTGTTGGAATATGGTACCAGGAGGCATTTTTTCCCGCAGATGAGGAAGCATGTGTTCTCCAAGGATTTCACAGTACTTCTTGGCGTCCATTTTTCCTTCGTTTTGAGTTAAGGGACCTACCCCATCACGGGAAAACGCACCTGTAAATACGTGACGTAAAATCAATAATTTTTTTTAAACATATCGTTCCTTACCCCACACCCACCGCCATGTTTTACGATTGGAAGTTGATATCTTGGAGAATATCTCTGTCCAGGCGGTCTTCGAACAAAATTTATCCCATCGGAGCCAAACAAATTAAATTTGCTTTCATCGCTCCACAAGACTTTAGCCTATTGTTCATTTGACCTATCCTTGTAACGTTTTGCAAATTCCAGGCGCTTCTTTTTATTGATTGCACTGATGAGAGATTTCTTTGCGGGTTGTCTCGCATGCAAATTATCCTCTTTCAACCATCTGGCGGTCTTGGCGGGAGGTAGTTTTTCGAGGATTACCACTACCTGGTTTCCTTTCTACACAATTTCTCAAGGAAAATCGAGATTTAATCCGACATACGGTTGATTGATTTACACCAAAGAGGTGTCCAACTTCACGCATGGATTTTCCTTCTTCTAAGGCTTTAATGATTGCAGTTTTGCTGTCAGCTGAGAGCTGCTTCTATTACAAAACACATGTTGTATAACTTATTTAAGAAATTTTCAATTATAATTAAATAAATAACTTACTTTAACTATTTTTTTATTATGTTGCATTTTTTTTTGCTCGCTAAAAATTTGCACTTTTTTCACTATTTCAAAAATATTTAACTTTTTAAAGCAGAATTTGGAATAAACTGTGGTTACTTTGAAAACTTATAATTGAATGAATTAACAGCAAAAGAAAATAGATAAATTAGTTACCGTAATTTTGAAACAGATCTTATTAAAGATCATATGGCACAGTGTTGCATTTTTTGTGCTCGCTACTGTATGTACACTGTTTTAAAGGTCCATCTCTTCTCTTTTCAACAAAGTTTAAATTTTGGAAAGTGGGTTGGAAATGTTTAAGTAATCCAGAAATTTGTGCGTAAAGTCAAATAAATCAGTTTTTGTCAAATAAAACAAGTTTAGAGGATTCGAGAAATATAAACAAAATATTATTGAGTTCTACTCAACTAACTGAACAACGTGGATTATGTAGTTACTCGGATGTATTTTTACTGTCGCACCGTGTAATAAATTACTATTTTATTTTTGTTTATTTTTTATGCGATTTTGCTTTGATTTTTCAATTAAAATTTGGATTTTAACTTTAACTGTGTTTCTTTTCAAATGTAATTTGACGAGTAATTAAACGATTGTACGCAACGTCCAAGATCCAGTTGTTGACAGCAAATTGTATTCGATACACACCATAACCCTCCTTTGACAACATATACTTCGTTCCGCTTAAATTTACCGACAGACCTATCTTGGCATACTACTGTTCGTAAGCACTCAAGCAGCAATAACATCTCGCTTTGAACATCCAATAATGTTGTTGTTGTCGATATTCGGAAGCAATTATAAGTAAATAGTGTCAATGCGATCAGCTCTCGCCTTCCTTACAACCATTTTCATGATTAAGTTGACGGAGTTGCATCATAACAGTCGCTGTATTTAAAACCTCACAAATGTTCGGAAAGGGTTGTTCCTACCTCAATGGAGTTTCAGGAGCTTTTCAAAGCATACATAGACAGATAGACAAATCTAGTCCTTAGGGATACCGATCTCGGAAGTTTGCGGGAAAAAACGCTACACCTCATTGGGATATCGAATGCGATATTACAGCCGGTATGAAAGACCTATTGATGCCAAAACACAGGATATAACATCGTTCAAATGTACCCCACAGATCCTCAGGGATGCATTGGATTCTCATGGTTCTTATGTGGCTGGCTATTGAAAAGGGCTTTCTTAGTTGTGCAAATTGGGGGTCTGTAGTCTCTTTTAACCCAATTATGTATACAGAAGGCCTGACATATCACAATAGTTAAAAATTGTCAATTTTGTCATCTTCAGTACCTCCATTCTTCGGCAACTGGTCCCCAATAAGAAGAACCTAGTAATTTAATATGTATGCATTAGTACGATGTAGTATAGATTTTTGAAGGATTTTTCAAAACAATAAAAATATAAACATGATCTGCCACTTTTAAATTCTGCCTCTTGTTTGTATGTTCAAGTAATGCCAGGTCAGCCTCCGAAATACGCCAAAACCCACTTTTTGGCAACATAACAATTTCGTTACACTTCCATATTTCTCCTCTCGTCTTGTACAATCCTTGTACTATACTGTACAACTTTTGCCATACGTAACGTGATCGGTCGGAGAACTGTAATGTTTTGCAGATTAATTGTTTTTGAGGCCTCTGAGAATGTGATGCACTCCCTCGTACGATGTCTCAGCGGTAAGTTACGTCGCATATTCGTTAAACTTTCTTTCACTGAAAAATACTTTATCTCGAGACTTGGTTTTCAGAAAAGTGAAAATTATTTCCAAGTGAATCCTTTCGATATGGTCAACTCTTCTTCTAATTTCCAAATTTCAGAATAAATTTATAAACGAAGTCGTCACAGTGTAGTAATTTGTCTTACTAGACGCGAGGCTGCGGCCCAAACACCAGCTCAGACATCTCGAAAACTAACGAAATATGACAAAACATTGCTTCGGCGATTTCCTCTTAGCAGTCTGACAAAAACTTTGTAAAGTAAATAAAACAGGCATGACAAGTTTCTCAATTATCTATCATTCAGAGTTGACTTTAGCCTGTAGATCCGTCCCACAATTCTTGGAAAAAATTAACACACAAAACATGAGATTCTAGATGGAAATCCTGATTGAAGAGTTGTTATGAACGTAAGTAACAATAAACTAGTCCTACCTTCCTAGTTATTTGTCGGCTATCGAAATCGGCATCTTTTAGAGTATTAATATTGTTACGAAAATGGAAATGGTGTTGTTAAAATAATTAGCAAAATCCATTTGACACAATGGAGTGGATCATGCATAAAATGATAAACAAAATCTCCAAAAACAAAACTATGCAATTGATTACGTGATCAAAGAATAAACAAAAATATACCAACAACATCAGCATAAAAAAATATAAGAGATAAAAGATGTAAACAGCCAACAACAAAGTACAGCGATCAGAGAAGTAAACAACCAACAGCAAAGTGCAAAGAAGTGCATAGAAGACACACAAACAACAAAAATGGAAACGAGTTATTTACATTTTTAGATTGTTCCCGAAGGCCTTCATCCTCCTTCGAGAGCATGCATCTCACTAATGATCCAACGATATAAAAGGCAAATCCAAGCAAGCAATGATGGAGTTTGAATTAAATCGTGTGTGACGTTGGTTGCAGTGAGAATTAAATCGGTTGTGTGAAGACAAGAGATCGAGCTATAATTCAATCAGACTTGTGTGCAGACAAGTTGCATGTGAAGAAAACAGTTGTTTTGTCCTTACAAAAAAGTTGTGAGCAAAGAAGAATAACTAACAAGTGTTTTTGCTTACACATATTATGAAAGTTATCGTTGTATACGTGGACTAAGTTCGAACAGTGGCACAAGAGTTGTTCCGATAATAAAGAATAGTTTTTAAAATTAAACTCATATTTATTTTTATTTTATTTGCAATCTACGAACTCATATTTTTAACGATTTCAAGAGGTAAACACCTAACAATATCATGCAGTGAACCAACAACAGTTTATCAATAAGGATAATCTGGTCCAACTGATGGTAAATTAATAATTACACGTTGCAACTATGAAAATACACCCGTTGTAACCACATAGTCCACATTGCTCAGTTAGTTGAGTAAAACTCAAAAAACCTTTTTTATATTTCTCGAACTTTCCAAGCATGTTTTATTTGACAAAAACTTTTTTTCTGGTTTTACGTATAAATTTCTGGGTCACTCAAACATTTCTCAAAGAAAGAAGAGAGATTAAAACGGTATACGTTGATCTATTATTCGACTTAATATGCTATGGGATTTGATGAGATAAACTTGGGAAATGCGAGCTTTTTTTCATATTTTTTGAAGTTTGTCCATTCGTAGTATTAAACTTTAATAAAAAAACAAATATAGAATAAGTGATAATATTCTTAAAGGCTGTTCTCTTGTGAAAATTAAAGAAGTTATTATTTAAAGAGTCTATGTCATCTCATCAAATGAACTTTTTGTTCAAGAATATTCAGAATTTTTGACGGATCTTGATTATTTATAGAAAAATGTGTCAGTTTCACGTTTGCACGACTTGTAGAAGTCGGCTAATATTTGTGTTTTCTGCAAATATTATTATTTCTCTTTGTGTAAACATTGGCCAACTTCTGGTGGTCGCTCAAATTTGAAATTGGCACATTTTGTGATGGAGATATTTATACCGTTTTTAAGGTATACGGCAGGATTTAAATTTTGGAAATCGGGTCAGAAATGTTTGAGTAATTCTGAAATTTGTGTGTAAAGTCTAATTGTTTGTAAAAAAAAACATGTTTGGAAGGTTCGAGAAATATAAAAAAAATATTTTTGAGATCTACTCAACAAAACTTTTCTCGCACCCTCCAAACTTGTTTTATTTGACAAAAACGGTTAATGGGTTAAACTTTGAAAATATTTTTTTTTTGTCTTATTCTACCAAGTTTGTCCATTCCTACTTGGAAAACTTTATTAAGAACTATAAAACAAGTGACGAAATTCTTAAAGTGTATTCTCTTGTGAAGAGATTGACACTGCCGAGTCGTATTTTTATATACACTGAGCGCCATAAGTTAGTCAACGCCCATTACAATTTTTAACTGTTTTAAATGTTTATTTTAAATGTTTTTATTTTAATAAAAAAATATACATTTAGTAAAACAATAATTTTGTTTTTTTTTTTGTGTTTTTTTCATCATTTTATAAGTAATAAGAAAACGTTTTTATATTTGGAAATTTATTCCACTATTTTCTCGTTATCCTAAGAAAATGAATTAATAATCAGTGGTATTTACTTACTTTTGGCGCTCACTGTTAAGATAAAAATTTTCAAAATTTTTGATGAATCTTATGTGATGTTTTTTCGGTGGACCAACCGCCGGAAGTTGGCTAATGTTTGCTCAAAGTGAAATAATAATTGGGAAAAACGGATGTATTAGACTACTTTTGGTAGTCGTTGAAACGTGGAAAGAGGAAATTCTCTGGTAAACAATCAAGATCCATCAAAAATTTCGAAAATTTTTTAAATGGAAGCTCATTTGATGCGACAGAATATGTATACACTTTAAATAATAATTACGGTAAATTTTGTCCAATATCTTCAAACCTTCAAAGTGTCAATCTTTTAGCAAGAGATTGCACTTTAAGAATGTCAAACTGGAAAAAATAAGAAAAATTTAATATTTTCCAAGTTTAACGCATCAAATCTCATATTATATATGTAAGTTTGAACAAAATATTTACTCGTATGTATACCGTTCGAAAGGCTACTCTCTTCCCTTTCTAAAGGTTTAAAATTTTTAAAATAGATTCAAACATATTTGGGTAATCAATAATTTTATGTGAAAAGATCAAAAAATCCGCTTTTGTCAAATAAAACAGGTTTGGAGGGTTCGAGAAAAATAAAAAAAAAATATTTTTGAGTTCTACTGAACCTAGTGAATAACTTAGACTATGTAGTTACTCGGGTGTATTTTCACTGTCGCTCTGTGTTCGTACTTCTAAATGAAACTGGATTGCGTTAAAAAGTAAAGAGCCTAGCCTTTATAGACAATTAATCCGTTATTGATTTCGTATTTATCCACAGGGAAGAACGATTACAATTTAGGATACCCTGAATTAAAATTAAGGTACTATTGAGGAAGTTCTTGCTCAACAATACGTGGTTTGCTTACTTTACATAGAAATTAATTGGAAGTGCAAAACTGAATTTATAGTTTGCATTGAAGTTTTAATTTTATTGGGTTTAAATAAACTTCTTCCTTTTTCTATTTTATAATATATTGCATACATCTACATACTTACATATGTATGTATGTATGTATGTATGTGTTTTATATGGGAAAGTTTTATTCACATCGCTTTGTATGCATGTTGTGTGAAAGCATCGCAACTATGGAGATTGAACGACGAAATGTTTGAATCAATGCATGGATGAATGGTTGAATGAATAACTTTACGAATGTAAGTGTGGTATGACTGTGTGACTGACTGTATAAATGAGATAAAAATGTGTTTGTGCCTTGACATACAGTGTGTAATGTACATACAAAGGACGTATAATATGATTGACATACAAGTTGTCGAGTACTGCGGATTCGAAATAGCAGATGTCTTGCGACAAATAATCGCATTCATGTGTGTTGTTGTATTGTCCGCTTATTGTATGAACAAAAAACAAAAGGAAAGCAAAACAACAAAATTGTCTCATTTTGCAACAGAAATACTTCTTTCACTCTCGACACTATCGCAAATACAAAAACATGTACAAATCAAAATCAAAATCACAATAAAAAAGAAAAAGAAAAAAAAGACGGAGAGAAACATAAAAACGGAATCATACCGAAAGGGACGGAAACCGGCAAAATAATGGCAATAGTGGACGTGGATTTTCATTTGATTTATATTTTCATCATTTTGATTTTTCTACAGTGACAAATAAAAATTCGTACACTGTTTGGAACACTTTTTCAAATATTTTAATTGTATTTTATATCATCATTATATGAACACTCAAAATTCAATAAAAATTAAAAAGTTATTAAATTTCACAGAATTTAATTCTTATATGAATTGACTTAAAACGAGTAATTAATTATACTTAATTACTTAAATGGTCATTAATTACATCCTTTTAGTAGTTTAGTTTGAGACATAATTCTTCACTCTACCTATGGTTATGTGTGTAAATATGCTGTGGGAGGCACACAAACGATAGATTTTTGAGAAAATTTTCGTGGCAATTTTCTTTACATTTATGGCGTTTTCTTTTCTACAAAGAAAATTTCACCCTCTTACAAGGTGCATTAAAAAAATTTTTGACCAACCCTGTTGTAATGCCATTTTTTATTTGAGAAGATCAGAACACCAATATTTAAAAAAGGGTATGCCCTGTGTTTGCGACTTATAAAGAAAATGTTGATTACGCTGAAATAAATTTAGTAATTCTTCTTCATCAGATGAAGAAGATGAATCTAATAACTGATTTATTTAAATTTTCGCAAATAAATAAATAGATGCAGAAATATCCATATTCATATTTTTTTCCATAAAAAAGGTTTTAAATCTAAAAATATTTTGTATTTTTTGATTTGTTTTCAATAATAAATGTAAATATGAAAAAGGCGTTGCCAGAGCGCTAATTTCTCAACTTTATTTTTTGAGAGCTTTTTTTTAAACAAAAAAACAATTTAACACTGCTCTAACATTGAATGCAATTTTTTATATTACGGAACATGTAGCTTTAATTATATAATGTTTCCTGAAGGTGACTTAACAAAACAATGAAAAAATTAACTTCAAATTGGATAACAATACCAGACGGCTTTTTTTAAATATCATCTGGTAGCCCTTTGAATAAATAAAAGTCATTTGCTTTACAGGGCATTATCAGCACTCTCGATTTATACAGGGCATAAAATGCAATGCCATTTTTAAGAAACAAACGCAAAATTGCATTTTGCCTTAATAAAATGCACATTTTTTGGTAGAAAAGAAAACACCATTAGGGTTTTTGCCAACAAATATTTTTTCATATTTCGTTTTTTATGACGCTTGGTTAAATGGGTCTTGAATCACAGGCTCTAATTAAACTATTGACTACTTATCTACAATGGGGCAAAGTATGAGAACTTAACTAAAATCTTTTCTTAAGCAAGTGTAAATCTTTTATGAAACGGTCTTGTGCCAGTGTTAAAGTTAAAAAACTTTTTGTATCCCCAAGTATACTAAAATTTAATTTGTTTAAAATCCTGTTTTATATTAAATCTGAAATAGGACTTACGACAAAAGTCAAATTACAATGACTTATTAGCATAGTTTTGGTGATCAGTAACACAAACTATAATATGGTTATGGAAGAACTGTCGTTATGAATAAATCTAATGAATTATTTACTTATTCCCAGAAAAATACATACATCCTAGGGATGCCAAACGGGATTGATTTTTAAAAATTCCGGAATTCGGGATTTTGTAATCCCGATCCCCAAATCCCGGGATAATTCGGAATCCAAAACACCCAAAAATCACGGGCAAAATAGCTATTTTCTCTTAATAATAAAAATGAAAAACTATATTCTATTAACAAAAGTCGCCTTGGGCTAGTAGGTAGTGTGTTGGCTTATTAGACGCTAAACCGGCCAGACATCAAAATCGAAAAATGGAAAAATATTCCTTCGACGACTCCCTCTCAGCAGATTTTTGGCAAAAACTGTAAGAGTGCGAACAGAGTGAGCGCTCAAAGCCGAGCCGAGATTATCAGTGCGATAAAACTGATTACATACAATTCAATACAAATAAGCTTCTGTATAAGAGTAAATAAACCTGCCATGAAAAGTTTCTCAAAAAAATCTGTCGTTTGGAGTCGACTCTGAACTGATGTATAAAATTAACACACACAACAAGAGTGGTGTTGAGAAGCTATGCCGTAATCCTGACTGAAGGGTTGTAATAGCCAATTATGTATGTATGTATTTGGATTCCAACAAAAAGATTTAAGCATCTAACATGTGATCTGATAGGCTTGAACGAATTTTATTGTCAACATAAGCTGCCGTTGAAAAACACTTCTCGCAATCAACATTTGCTGGTAAAATAGTTCCAAAATAGCTCTATGCAGCTTGTAAATATTCACCTCTACCACTTCCTGATGTAAATAAATCTATTTCTTTTGACAGTTGAGTATCTAAATCAGTTACCGTTTTAATTCGTTTTATAGGGTTGTTTTTGCGTTCTTCGATGGCATCAATGGAAGTACGATTCTCCTCATCTAAGATGCTAGTATCGAAGTCGAGTGATATAGAATTTTTTTTCAGGACCTTTGCGGGGGATTCGGGATTTGTGAATTCCGAAAATCCCGGGATTTTGGTATTTCTCGATTAGCATTCCTAATGCATGCGATGTTGCTTAATTCACAATAATGCACGTAGGCATGTTTACCACATAAGTTGAAAAATAAAAAGTAAACAAAAGTAAAAAGTGAATAATATAGCCGCAGCAGAAAGACCTCTAATATCAACAAATTTTAGACACAGTAAAGAGGAATTTCCTTAATTGAGCATTTAATGGTCCATTAATGGGTTTAAGATCATTTCCCCTTACACTAAAGCGTGTACAGTCAACCCTCTTATAACACGGTGAGTGCGTATCGCTTTGTATAGAAACCGCGCTATATGAAACTCGGATTTTACTGGTTTGTACATACAGGCAAATTCGTTGTGCGTTCTATGGAAACCGTCTACCGCGTTGTAGGGAAACCGCGCTATAAGAAACTCGATTTTAATATAAATCACATCATTCGTACCGCGTTATATGCAGATCAAGACAAAATTTGTTAGAAATTATTTTTATTGAATTAAAGTGTTCATATAGGGGTTGTTACGAAAAAAAATGAAACAAAAACTAAGCTGAAAGGCTGTTTTCCATCAAAAATAAGAAAGGCTGTTTATATGTTGTTTATAGGTACATCTAGGCTGTGCCTTTGCATCGGAAATAAAATTAATATTAAACCCTCTCACAATATCTAGTTACTAGAGCCATCCTTAAGATGTGCGGATGGAACTTATGAGATGTTATTGAACGGAAAGCGCGTTGTTAGGGTACAATTTCTCATTAAATACAAAAAAACTGGCAATAGCGTCAACCGAAATCTTATTAGTACCACTAAGTTTAATCAGCTAGTAATCTATGAGATACAGTGGGTAATTATGATAAATTTTCGTTTTGTAATAATTTTATACGTTTTGTAACTCTTGTAATATCGTGTAATTTGAACGTAAAGTACAGTAGAAGCATTAGTCCACGAAATAATTCAGCTTCAGTCGTACGTTATTTGTTGAATCCTTTTGGATACTTAAGTGGTATTTAAAAAGAAGTTTCTCTAAGATTCTTGTGTGGCCCCGTATAGGATCGTTCTTAAAAGCTTCCACTTTTTAAGTTTAAATAAAGCAGAACAAATCGCCCGATTCTGCCAAATTAAATGCAACAATGATTAGAAATTTGCCTACATCGGCTGTGCGTTTTATTTTGTTCATCTTTAACTGTATGTTGCGAATAGACTATCTGACTTTATCTGATTTAGTGATGCCACCCAAAACAGACAAGGACGTCACGCAAATATCCATATATCGTCCAATAAGTTTACTGCCAATACTTTCAAAAATGTGAAAAAATATGAGCCGCATATAGATGCCAACGTCATAGTTCCTGACCATCAGTAGGGCTTTAGGCGGAAACATAGCACGATTCAGCCAGCAAGTGCACAGAATTTCCAATTTAATTCGAAGTGCGTTCGAGAAAAAGCAATATTGCTCTGCGCTATTTATTGATATATCTCAAGCCTTGGATAAGGTCAGGCATGAAGGACTTCTATTTAAGATCTCGCAGTTTTTACCAACGAATGTGCATAAATTGCTAAAAATTTGTTTACGGGATAGACATTTTCAAATAAAATCAAAAAACGTCACCTCTTCCCGCAGAGAGATATCTGCAGGCGTACCTCAAGGAAGTATTTATTCTAGGGCCCTTCCTATACTTAGTGTTCACTGCAGGTATGCTTACAAGTGTAGTAAGCATACAACTGTCTTGTAAGAGACTTACTTGTATTCGAGGGTCACAGACGAGTGTCAAGAGGGTTCAAACAATTGATCTGATCACAAAAAACCTTTTTGCTTTCGATGAGCACTTTTAGTTGTAATGGGTGATTTTTTAAGAGCTATAGGAAAATTTTTCAAATAAAAAAAAACACATAAAATTCAGAAAAATGCATGAAATCTTTATTTAAATCTATAATACGGTCCATATAATTTAATGTTTGAAGATTATTTCATGAAAATGTTTGTAAGACAATTCATGGTTAAATTATTGACCAAACTGAATATGTTTGACAGTGAAACAAAACACGAAACGTGCGTGAGTTGTTTAAACCAGTGTTGCCAAAAAGATAATAGCTAAAAAATCACCCGTTACATTGCAGTGGAAATAGCAACTTTTATTTTTGTATTATTCTATGTTAAGATATGACTACTTATAGTAAATTCCGACAGGAATAATTCAATAAATCTAAGATATAAACTTCTCGTGTCACGGTGTTAGTGGTTAAACTCCTCCGGAATGGATCGACCGATTTTCATGAAATTTTGTGTACATAGCGGGTAGGTCTGAGGATTGGACAATTTCATATTCATGAATGTTAAGAGGGCGTGGCAAACCGTTAAAATTGAATATTTATGTACATATTGATCGTAGACGAATAAAATTTGGTGGGTAAGTTCGTAGAGTCGATATCGACAATCTCACGAAAGAACATGGCAACCCTCCCCCTTCAAGTGATACCTACCTTCGAAAGCTTAAAAGATTTAGAGGGTTAAAAAAAAATTCGATTTAGCCAAAACTGGGTGTGCCAAACTTTTAAAAGTTAATATTTAGAGGTATAGTGATCGTAGACGAATTCAATTTGGTGAGTATGTTCGTAGAGTCAGTATCAACAAACTCACCAAAAAAGGGCGTGGCAACCCTTTCCTTTTAAAAGATACCTAGAAGTAGGCTAATTCGATGGTCTATAACTACATATGTATGTAAATATATAACATTTATTTTGGAGCGAGTACAACAACTACAACTTCGTCAGCGCTAGCCATGATTCGGATCTCTTATTGTAATTCTTTGTATGCCTCATCTAAGTAACGTACCGACTTCGATTAAATTTTGAACTAGATAGATCGGCGTACCATAAAACACATATGGTTTACGTTGTTCTTTTTAAGAAATACTCAGAGGCGGTAGTACAGCGTATTACAATAAATATATAATGTGACCTATTTTGGTCAATACTCTGGGTTAACTAGTAGTAGTATAAAGCAGTGTCTGTGAGATAACACACCATCGAAATTTTTATTCATTTGAAAGGCCTATTGCCGTCATTATGTGCGGAATATAATATCGTTTAAATATCCGTCCCGGATTCTTTGAATTTAGCAGATCGCATAGGGAATAGGTGGGAAACGCTGAGGTTTACTCGCATACACTTGCGATTTTGTCGCACGATCTCTGTAGGATGCCCTATCAAATCGCATCGTTCAGAATATCCAATTCCAGCATGGCATTGGAATGTAGCGCCGTTCTGTTGAAACCACACATCGTTGTTGTTAAGATTATCCAATCAGCTGTCAAAGTTCGGAAGTCTCTGTTGCCTGTTTCTAAAAACGAAAAAGATTAGTTTTTTTCACTTCACCTGTAGAGATCATCACATTCTACAAAATTTTTGACTCTTCAAAATAGTTCACCCACAACAATAAATAGTGAGTACCATCGACACTTTCTATTGTTTGGGATGTGGGGGGAGGGGGGTGGTGGACTGATATAAAAATAGATTTTTTTTGTTTTTATTAATTTTGTTCATTTTTTTTTACTGTTTGTTGTTGGTGCATATCTCAAATGTATGTACGTCAACGCGGCAAGGCATTCAAGAAATATAGAATTTTTTTTTGTCAAAATATCTGCATACGTATGTGCATCCATTTGTATGTACATAATGTATCTGTACATTCATACATATATAAAGGCATAGAGGATGAATTAGTGCTTGTGAGAGGGGGGGGGTTTGTATGTGTGTGTATGTATGTATGGATGTATGGATGTATGTATGAATGTTGAAAGTTAACAGAATGCATTATTATTTTTTGGCCAATGTTGTCGATGATGATATGAAATGTTAAAAAAGGAGCGAAAAAGGAAACACTCGTACCATATGGATATGGATGGGAACCCATGTGGCGATTATTGCCTCAATTTTTGTATGCAGACACATACATACATACATACACACACACACACACAAAGAAGTATAGATAAATAATACACATGCATATGTCTACATATATGTATGTATATAAGTTGTGTATGTATGTATGTTTGTATGTGAGTGTATGCAACATTTATGAATGTTTGTGCTTTTTGCAACAATTTTTTTAGTGCTGACAATGCGATTTCCGAAACGGAAGACAACATAGGAGGTGAGAGAGTGGGAAACTGAGAGACTGAGAACAGTCGTCTCACATATGCACAATACCCATATATTTCTGTAACAGGGAAATCATTTTTTCCTTCACTTTTTTTTTTGGTTTTTTTTTTTTAACTTTTTGTCTAGCTATTGTTTCCGCTGAATGTGTGCAATTCTGTTTAATAGATCTTGTCGTGGAACGTACCGCACGAGTGCGATGCCTCGTTGCAGTAGTAGCTCCCATTCAATCGAGTATATTTATGAACCGTATGGTTTAACGTAGTTTTTAGCAGTGGCAAGCAGCTCATGCGTGTTGGCCATTCTTTACATTAGTGCAAAAGGGTTTTGGCATGTTGCCAATAAATTGATTTGTCGCACAAATCCAAAAAAACAGAAAAAACAGAAAAAAAAAACGTAAAACATAACCAACCTACTTGCGGAAGCCACAAAACTAAAATCGTTTATAGTGTTCGGAAAAAAGTGTCAAAAAAAGGGAAGAAGTGGGATTTTATTTTTTTTCCTTCATATTCCAGACACGGTTCAAAGGAGTTCCCACTCGAGTCAAGGTTTTTATCAAGAGAGTGGTAAAATGCTGACGAACTACTAGCACATATTCATACGTGCATATGTACATATGCATGTATGTACATCATATAAACACAATTAGGTGTATAAATACTATATTATACAAACATATTTGCCACTACATACAGTATACATAGCAAGTACTTATGTACGGTTGTGTAAGTGTGTGAGAGTTGAATTGCATTTCCCTTGTCCGTGGGCAAGTTGTTGGTTGTTCAGCTTAGTTATGAACCCATCGCAATAGTGCTTGTGAATAAAGCTCTAAATCTTTTAAAAATCGCTTCTTTTTATAACTTCGCCAATTCTTTTTATTTTTATTTTTTCTGTTCAATCGTCTTACAATTGATCCTGACGTATTCGAAGATGGGTGGGTGCGTGTGTGCTTGTGTGTCGAGTATAGAGCATAAATAAAAAATTTCATATTGAATAGAAGACTAGAAGTTTTTGTCCCATTATTTCTGTAACTGCGCTCGTTCGATTTAATGTTATTTTCCACTATAGCTTCCTTACATGTTACAAAAAAACAAAAACCAAAAAACAAAAAAATATGAATTTATGTCATATGAGAGTGAAATATGTTTGTAGTCTTATGTGCTACATTATATTTTTGTATATTCTCATATGAGCGTACAATCATACATTCATATTGATATTACGTCTAAAATCCATTAAATTGAACATTTATTGTATGTTTTACAATTTCTTTTTCAATTTTATTTCTATCAAGCTTAGGAAAAAAAACAAAGAAAGAGAAAGAGAAAAACTAGATTCGTCTTATAAAAGGTCTTGTAATAATCGGCGAATTGTTTTAATTTTAATGTGTTACCGCCACACATTAAAAACGTACTTCATTCATTCACTTTCATCTACATGGCAGTGCATTTAATATATTTATGATTTAGAAATCGAAATCTTTTTTTTATCTAATCACAGTAGATGAACTCGCTCAAACACCGTGGGATCACCGTGGTCTAGTAGGTAGTGTGCTGGGTTTGAGGTATTTTTTCGGCGATTTCTTCTCAGCAGATTTCTGGCAAAAACTCTGGGAGTAAATAAAATTGCCATGAAAAGTTTCTCAAAAAAAAACTTGTCGTTCGGAGTTGACTGTAAACTGTAAGTCCCGCCACTAATGTATAAAATGAACACACACAACATAAGTGGTGTGAGAAACTGCGGGCTTCTTGGGGACGATTGCTGTGGACTGTCTAATGGTGAAGGTTTAGCACTGGCCATTTTATAGTCACCAGCAGCAACTCATTTCCATACCGTTCGCATCTTCCCACTTGCCACCTTTCCTAAAAACCTGCACAATGCACTGCATGATAGGGGCCATACCCTGAGTGCTGGTTTTATAAAAAAAATCACTTAATTAAACGCTTTATCAATAACATAGATTCCTTAACTTCTGACCATTCTAGAGTAATTAAAGTAAGAAACGTATTTTGTAATTTCGGAAAATACTTTGTTTTTTTGATTATTGGGTTGTTCGGATTTAATTGTGGATTTTATTGTTGTTTTGTATCCAATTTCACACTTAAGCCGTATAATGTTTATATGCTTGTGTGTGAAAATTCCAATTAATTCTACGCTTTGTGGAGAGCGATAAGCAGTACTTTCGACATATCTTAATGTTTTACAACAGAAAGGGTAAAAATGCTGTTCACGCTAGAAAGAAATTGACCGATGTGTATGTGTTGACAGTACTCCAGTGCCAGAACTGGTTCGCACCCTGTTCGGGAAGACCGGTTGAGGCTAATAAAGACGGGATAAAGGCATTAGTTGATGCGAACCGGCGAAAGGCCTGATATTATCCTTGAAGTTCGATTTATTAAACATCACAAAAATAATCCGATTTTGAAGAGTATCATAACTGGGGACTAAAAATGGGTTGTATGCGGCAAGGTCAAATGCACGAGGTGATGGAGCAAAAAATATGTACCGGCTAAAACAATTTCCAAAGTCGATATTCACCAAAAAAAAATGCCGATGATGTCTGATTGTTGGGATTTTTAAGGAATCGTTTTTTTTTTTTGAGCTTTTACCAGATAACACAACGATTAGTTCCGAAGTTTACTCTCGTCAGCTGGCCAAACCGGGTGATGCACCTATACAGGAAAGCTCAGAATTAATCAACAGGAAAGGTGTAGTGTTCCATCAACACAACGCGAATCCCCACACAAGTTTTGTCACTCGCCATAAGCTTTTACACCATAAATGGGATACAATGCCACAACCAACATATTCTTCAGACCTGGCAGCATCGAATTATTATTTGTTCCAGTCCCTCCAAAACTTTTTAGACGTTAAAACCTTCATTTCAAATAAGAAAAAATCAAAACAAACGCGTGGAATTATGCTACTACTCGTACCAGAAAGATAGCAAAAGGTGTTGGACCGGAATGGCCAATTTGTAATTTGATAAAGAATTTGTTTATTTTATGAAAACCGCCTTTTATTTTCACATGAAGAAAAGGAAATTACTTTCCGAACAACCTAATAAATTAATTGTTGTAGAACTTTAGCCTAGAAATCTCTACGGCAAAGATTATAAGCCGACAGGCAGGAAGTACAACGGCGAACATACCCTCTATGGATACAGGGTTATTATCGCAAAAAGTTCGTGTGTTCAACCAAATTATTTATTGATCTACGGTTGAATGGAATATCCCAGGCATTATTGATTTTAGAGCGCCCAGATAGAATTTAAGTTGAGACTCCATTGGATTTGCAATTCGACAACTCTTCAATCAGGATTATTGACATAGTTTCTCACACTACTTATGTTGTGTGTGTTAATTTTATACATAAGTGGCGGGACCTGCAGCTTAAAGTCGTCTCCATTTTTTTGAGAAACTTTTCATGGCATTTTATTTATTGTCAGAGCTTTTGCCAGAAACCTGCTGAGTAGAAATCACCGAAAAAATACTTTTTGTATATTTTATTTTGAAGTCCGGCTTGAGACTCGAACTCTGGCTTTACGTCTAATAAGCCAGCACACTACCTACTAGACCACGGCGATTTTTGTTTAATATCGCAGCATTAAATTATAACCCAGCATCTTTAATCAGCTGATAGATAAAAAGAATTCACACATATTTTTGGGTTTTAATAGAAAAAAATACTTTTTGTTTTAATAAATGAAAAAAATTCTTTGTATTTTACATTTTCTTTCATGACTTCGCCCCGTTTATTACGAACTTTGCCTATAACGAACTATTTTTTCTGGTCCCACGGATTTCGTTATAACCTAGTATGACTGTATAAGTAATGGCTTAAAAATCGTATTTTAAGATATTTTTGACATAGAAATTCCACATAAAAGTAAAGAGAGCATAAATTAAATTAAATTTTGCCTAAAACTAGATTGAAAAGTCTTATATCATAATTTGAGACCAATGTGATCTAATGGTATGTAGTTATGCGGAATTCCATTTTCATTGGAGAATAGTTTCAAAAAGTTCAAATCAGTAAACGAATTGATACGGCCTTTAACATTCAAGGTTATAACAGAATATGACGATAAAACCAAAAATCGTTTCAGATTTCGATTATATTTCGATAACGGCGGATCAGTGGTTCGATAATTTCGATAAAATGTTTTGTGCACGTGCTAGAAACGGAATGAGTGGATCAGAGACAATATTTTTCTTTATAATTTGCTCCTCTAAATAAAGTTTAAATGAGCAGTATTGCAGTACGGAAATACGTAAATAAATATCGGCTCGGAAAAATTTGGAAAATAAGTAGTTTCTCGAATATATTTTGCATATCAGAATTTTAGATGCAGTAGATTAAATTGCAGATATTTCAGCGATACGACACAAAGTGAGCATTTGGTGGCAAAAAAATGAATTTTATGTAATGAATTTTGAAAAACGTAATGATGGTGTCCTATAGAGAAGAGTTTTACTAAAAGAAATCCGCACATATTTTTAGCATAAAGTAATGATATAGCCAAGAAAATGATAGTGGATGAATAAAATGTTTGATTATTAACCTATTAGTGTATATTTAGCATATGTATCAAATGTTGCATTGATATGAAAAATTTTGTGCGAAAAACTTGATGGGATTTGCATGGATGGTTTGCAATGGACGTGGATAATTTTTTAAAATTTTATTTATATTTTTTGCAAAAACACTGTGCACTATGTTATAGATACGTTACGCATACCATACATAATCAGTGTATGAACATTTAAGTTTAATAAGTTAACAAATAGTGAAGCCTTTAATAAAACAAGCAAATATAAGACGATTGTAAAAAAAAGAATTTTGCTTTAATTTGTGATCAAGGATCAGATTTTTCACCCCTAAAAAATGTTTCGCAACAAAAGAATACAAGACTAATTTCTAGTGTTTTGAAAAATTGAAAAGATACCAATGAGACGCCATTTTTCTTATGACTTCATAAGAAAATTTAAGTTTGTGTCGAATGGTACCAAATATGGCATAAATTTAAATATCGAAATTATATACAACACGATAAAGTGCCGGTTACCCGAACGTAACGCAATGTATGTACCGAGCTTTCTCTTTTTAGCATATGGAGAACAGGAAACGGTTACCGTTTTCTCTCGTTAGCAAAACGGAACTATTTGTATAAAAAAGAATTCTCTCACGTTTGTACGTGAAAGTTGAACATGAGTGATAGGGCTATTGCATGCAGGATTGTATTGCGGCACAAATGCCTTCTTTGGTACTTTCATGTTTATTTATATAAAAATTTTAAATCGTTACAAGTATATAATGAAGTTTGTAATTTTTGATTAAAACAATAATAATAATAAAAAATTATTTTATAAAAAAATATAGGACAATATTAGACAGTGTCAATTCCATAAATATTAACACCGATTGAACCAAAATTATAATATCCTATAATAGTATAAGAATTAATATTTATAATAACATAAAATTCAAGCAGCAAATATAACGTTTTTCCAGCTGACCCGTTTGAAACGTTTCTATACCTACACAAACGTTCTTACGACACCATACGATACATTTTTACGTGCTCTACGCTGGACTAACCAGTACTTAACGATTTTTCAGCGTAACAACAAATTAATTGGATGATCCACCTAAGTCCCAAAACCATCAGTTATGAAAAAGTGTCCGGTTGTTATGAAAATTTTACCTGATGGAGTAATAAGATCATTTGGCCATACCCCAAATACAATAGATTGACAAACATGTTGTTCGCAATCAAGTAGAGGAGTGTTTAGCGAAAATTATTACTAAAAATCGTCCCTGTCAGTGGAGATGCAATGCTTTACAAAAGTCAAAATCGAATCATGTTTCACATCCATGAAGTGAAACGAAAAGTACATACTGTGGTGACCACGAATTTAGGACACGACATTTTACTAACATATTTGTAATAATTTTTGCATCCTATCGGAAAAATTTAGATCAATGATATTTTTTTTAAAAAATTTAATAATTTTACGAATAAAATTTAATAATATCTTACCACTTATATTTGCTTTAAAATTTTTCTTTACATATTATACAGTTTAACAGAAATTTTATCCTGGCAAAGTAAAATTTAATTCACTAAAGTAAAATTCAGCTTCATAAAAAAAACCTAGTACTTGGTGGGAAATCCTTGATTTTGGACCACGCTTAACAAGCCTTTTGGATTTCTTCCCACAAATCGCTTAAATTTTTTAGTTTTATTGCTTACGTACATGTTCCTCAACATCATTCCACAACTTCTTAATTGGAAAGAGGTGCGGGGATTGAGTTGGCCATTTAATAACATTATTATTGTTTTTCTCTAACCAACTCTTCATTAGATGAGAAGTGTGCTTTGGGTCACTATCATGCATAAATTTTCATATTAGAGGCAGGTTGTCTTCAGCAAATAGTATCATAGTGTCTGTTAAAATATTTTTGTAAACGTGCTAATCCATTTTAGGATTAATCTTGTAAATGGGACCTACAACATGCTAGAAAAATGCTGCCGCCACCATCATATTTCCACCAAGTTTGACCGTTTTAAGGGTGTAGCTTGGGTGATGCTCAAGCTTTGGAGGGCGCCATACATACTGCTTTCCATCAGTGCCGAAGCGGTAAAATCTCGAATCATCGCTCCAAAGTATGTATATTTTTCCAAAATATAATTTTATTGAGATGTTCTCTCGAAAACGCTAGCCGTGATTTGATATTTTTTTTTTTGACACATGTGGCTTACGTTTTGCAATAAATCCACTAGGCAAAATATCGATACCAAAATCCGATGAAATTTCATTTTTTTTTTAATTTATTTGAGCTTGTGAAAGGATTATTGGCAGCTACTTTATAAATTAAAGAATCCTTCCTGGATGTAGTTTTTCGGGCTCTAGGTTTCTGTTTGAAATTTTTGGTTGGACAATATTGCTATATATGTTCCAGCCATAGTTGCCAGATAAATGAAGCATCAAATCGTCAAATATTTGAGAAAAAATCGTCAAAGACGTTCAATGAAATGGTAAAAAAATCACCAGAAAAAATTAAATAAATAAATTGAAAGCCTTTAAAAATAAAAACATTTAAAGTAAATGTTAAGCAGCGATAATATTACATCATCTATACCCATGTGTGGTGTAAATATTAGGGAGTCAGAGGATCTTGGCTTCATGGGCATGAAAATTCAGTGCCTTGGTTTCTTAAGACGTTGCAATAAATACTTCACTTCATCTGATCTACTTACAAATTACATTATTTATAACCGACCGAAAACGGGTTGGCCCTTAACGTCTATTTTGTGGCTTCTCGACCGTGCACAATTGAGGCCGTAGTAGCTTGTTAACCTCTATTCTATTCCAACTCCATTGATTCATTGGAGCATCGTTGTAATTTGGCTTGTGTCACTGTTCTATCGTTACTACAATGGATATTGCTCGAGCGAAATAAGGTTTAAGGAGTTTATGAAAATCATGCATTCCTACGTAACACTCGTCTTTCTTGGCCAACACCTCCGTATGTAGCCGATTGGCCAGTGTATGGCACACTGCAATACAGGCAAAGTTCGTTTGTTAGACGGACTATTCGTAAGTGGAAGATCTTCCCTGTTACTTATGGTATATATGTAAGTATTCAAACCTAGTCTCCATGAACACTGCTCCCTCTATCCTCATTTCTATAATATATTTTCCTAGTTCCAAAAACAATGCCAACTCCTGAGTGTTGGTCGTATGAAAAAAAATAATAATTGCACTTGCATTTGTTCTTCCGATGGTAACACTAGAAGCTATAATTGAATTTTTAAAATTGTCTGCCACAGCATATGATAATTTATTATCAACTACGATGTTATTTACGAGTTGAAATTTTTTGGCTTTTAAGGGATTAAAATGGTATTTATACCGCTATTTATTGTTTATCCCTTGTTATACAAAGGTAAAGGAAGCCTTTAACGTATTAAAGTAAAGCAAATTAAGTAAATTTTTAATTGCTAAAAATCGTCAAAATAAGGGCATTAATCGTCATGTCGTCAAAATGACGACAAATCGTCAAATCTGGCAATTATGGTTCCAGCGTGTTGAAAATCTACATATACGCTTCGCTAGGTGGGCCTGCGATCGACTTACAGAGGAAGAAGTTTTTGAAGATAGCATTATCAACTGCAGAGTTGATATCGTTTGGCCATCTCGGAGCTGCGATTTGACACCGTTGGACTATTATTTGTGGGTGTCCTCAAAGATAAGTCATTGGTGAAATTTAGCTGCACACAATCGATAATGTGCTGAGAAATTAGACCGATCATGTAGGCTACTGCATAGCCAGCCGAAGCAGCCATTTGAATGAAATTATTTTCAATCATTAACCGGAAGGATAGTGCTCTTAAAAACAAAAAGAAATTTGAGAAAATATTCACTAGTTTGTTTTTAAAGCATTTAAAAAAAAAAAAGTTATTTGGCGGACCCTTTACTAGTTGCGGGGAATTCCTAAAATATTATTATTATTTAAGTTTCATTTCTCCTAACCCTCAAAGTTAGTAGTACAGTGTATGTAATTTATTTCTTACATTTTTTTTTGTATGAAATTCGACTTACGACCGATGACTAGAAACATATCTCAGTCGTAAGTCGGGGAATACCTGTATCTTAAAGGATTGTAAAAATGATAACAACTAAAATAATCGATATGTCGTGTCTTAAATTCGTGGCCACCACTGTATGCAAATGCAATATATTCAAGAAAGTCGAAGATATACCGTTAGTTAACCCCTAATTTAAGCTTTAGTGTTCCTAGATGTTTAATCATTAGCAGTTCTTATGTTGTCGAAGTACTGAAACTTCGTTACAAAGGTTCCTTTGTATGTTTTTAACTGTTTTGAATTTTGAATCTGATATTTTTCCCCATGGATTAAAAGTTTTTATAGCAACTGCGAACATTCTCTTTCGTAGAATTTAATATAAGTTCGGAGTCTTTCAAATTCGAACTTCTTTCTCACCACTTTCTTATTTAACATATTATGTTTCCCTAATTTGTCTCTCGGGAGGTTGCACTGTGTAAAAGTTATTAAAATATAATATCTTCAACTCCACCGGAAATTCATGTACAAACCTACATATACTTAAAGCATATTAAATAGGGCAACGCTAGGGCGGGTATGTCCATGAATGGGAAGTAGGTAATCATATGCGCATTTCATGAGACAGAGGGCGATTCCATAAAACTCCTTGCAAGGCCAAAAGTTGGCGATTGGACAAAACAGATATAGAACTTATGATGTCCAGACGAATGCTAAAGTTCTCATAGGGAATGAAATAATAGCAGTCCACATATTTAAATAATAAATACAAGCATACATCCCTTAATCGTCTGTGCCGAGTGTAGTTGTAGATAATCTCCTGTCAGTATTATCCCAAGGAGTCATGGGACATGCAAAAGGCTTGCAGGAAAATCCTGTTGATGCAACTCAGGAATTATGCACTGGATGTTATACTATGATGGTTAGATCAATGGGAAATTATAAGCGTATATAGAACGAATTCGGAAACAGATCAACACAGTTTTACACGATTCAAAGACTATCGTGTGCTGATATAAGGTGGACTATGAGAACCTCTTCTACAACTCTCTGTGCGATTTAAGTTTGCTGCGCTTGGTAGTGACGACCAAAACTTCGAAGACTATGGTTAACTTAATGGGATACAATTATAGCAAGAAATTCGTTAGAATATTTCCTGGCCTATGGAAACGAATGACAGTCCACTGTTGGAAACTATTTAACTTTGCTTCACAATGAAACTTAGTAACAAAAAAGGATGAAATAATCGAGAAGTTACGGGATTTCTTTAAAGGAAGCCTACTTTATGGTTTTCAGATGGGTCTAAAATGAAGTTTGAGATGAAAAAGCAGATTAGTTTGCGTGTAGACTAGCTGTTAATGGTAATGAGACTGGAAACCTTTAATGGAGTTGTGTCGCATGTTTGGAAAGTTATGTTCAATGAAAGGTAAGATAAACAGAGGTAAAAACTCTTCTTAAAACCCAAGAAGGAAACACTTGGTTGTATACCAAATGCTGGACATAGGATTACCAATAGGCAATAGGCCTAGAGCAAACATTAAGAGATACCATATATACAGTTATTGTACGGTCGCTCATCTCCACCACAATAATAATAACAATCGTATTCATCAGACTGCATACGCTACGATATAAAAGGCAAGACAGAGAAAGCGACAGCAATTAAGAAAGAATCCAGTCAGTCCTGCCTGAAGACTAGTTGTGTGTAAAAAGAATAATTGTGGTTTGAAGGTCTCTGTTATAAAGATCTATTGAACGATTGTAAAGGATAATAGCAATTGAAGTAAATAGTTGTTGTTTAAATCAAGTCGGAATTGTGTGAATAATAAAGAATTGTTTCAAAAATAAACACAAATTAATTTTTTTCTTTTATTTGCAATCTACGAACTCATATTTTTAACGTTTTTAAAAGATGTAAAAACGTAACAGTGATCTTGTGATTGATTAATTATTGTTGATCTTGTATATGTGCTATTAAACACAATAAATTTTCTTTGAAAACGTTTAAATTAGAAACTCAAACTAAAAAGTCCCTATAAAATAATATGACTGGTGTGTGTCTCTTTCAGATCGAATCCCTAAGTAAAATTTTGTAAAAATAGTGCACTGGGATGACATTATTTTTCACAAAAGCTGTGCAGTTGTTTAAGTACATTTACGACATTGACATCATTGGCCGTATCAAGCGAGGTTATTTCAGTGCTAATGAACGGAATACAATTAAGGTGGCTCTGATGGTAAGTGAGGACAGAGCGAAGTAAATATTGTTGACAAGTTGGACTATACAACGTCTCGGATACCAGATTACGGCAAGTAATTATACTTTTGACGTTGTCAGTGAATTTATTTACCTTGGCTCCAATGTTTCCATCAAAAATGATGTCGGTCAGGAGATCAAGTACAGTGATCGGTAAACTTTGATTTATATAGCTCTACCATAAGATGTTTGATTCTTATTATTCGAATAATTATAAATAAAAAGAAATATTCTAAATATTTATTGTATTATTAATGTAAAATATTATAAAACACGGTCCGCACATATTATTTATTTACTTGATATCGTACATATCATTCTATGTATATATATGCTTATAATATTTCTTTATGTACATATTTGTTTTTAATATTATCTTACTACGTATGTATGTAAATATTTTGTAAATACTTTACAGGTAATCACAACATTAACAAGAAGTTTTATTTACACAAGAGACTCCACTTAAAGTCATAAAATGTTGTATTTGTTGACTACTTACTGAAAACTCACAATCAGAGCTGATGACTGTAAATAGAGACGCACTTCTCTACAACCATACCCACACACACAAACATATGCTCATACATAGTAAATACAACTGTAAACAGACTTATGTATGCACGTACATACGTATGTATGAATGTATGTATGTATGTATGGTAAGTAGGTAGAATGTTTTATAAGAATTCTTTTGTTTCTTAAATCTTCCTTCCACTAACGTATTGTTTATTCGTAATGCTTCATCATCATCTTCTTCTTCTTCTTTTATTCGTATACATATTTATTTCCATTCGCCTTCTTTTTGATATTGTATTATAACTCTGTTTGCATTGCAAAAAGAGATGGAAAGATGGAGAGATGGTGGCATGGTGGGATGGTGGGATGTAATGAATGGATGCTGGTAATAAGTAAGTAAAAATGTGAATGAATTTTTCACAAGATTTTACTCATAATTTCCTTGACTGCATTGTTGTTGTTGGCAATTGTGCATTTTCAGAAAGAGTGCTTTGAGCAGATTCTGGGGCTTTTGTTGTTGTTAAAATAAATCTTTTTCGTAACTAAGAATTTTGTTGTAGTGTGTTCGTAGACAGCAGCAAATATCTTTTTGGATCTTTTTATTCAGGCTTTATGAAAATGCAGGAAAACACCGTCGAGTAAATCTTTTTTTTTTGTTTGTTTTTTAATTTCATTTTTTGTTTATTTTCAGTACAAATATAATATAAGTGACTTGAGACCAGTACATTTCGCTCAGTCGGCTTTGTGTAAAGCTAAAACTTCTGTTTCGTTTCGTTTTTTTGTTTATTTTTTTATTGTAAATCACTGCTTCGAATATTCACTTAATTGTTGTGTCATTAACAATATGTAAATGTAAGTGTCCATGTATTGTTAATCTTCAGTAATTGGCGATTTTGTTAACAATTAAATTTAAACAAACACACAGAAATTCATAAATTTAAGAAATTTTAACTCTAAAAAGGTTAAAACGATTGACGGCATACCAAACTTTTCACTGAAAAATTTTATAGTTTTTATATAAGTTTTCAATACATCATCCAAGGCATTGTTTATCATCCTTAACTGCTAACGCGAAAAAGAGATTTAGCGTCTTAAGTACTTGAAAGTTCAGAGGCTAGGTTAGAATATACCTATCGGCTATCGGCTTGTAACAACGATTTACACCTCCGCCGTAACGTCATTCCGGCTTTCAGTGATGGATTCAGATCATACAACAAAGTCGACGGATGTGGAATGTTTTTAATACAAATGAAAATTAGATCTACCCTTCCACTACTAGATTATTTCAGGTTAAAGAAGTGCTATTATCAGGGTATATCATAGGTATTACCAATAACAGTTAACTCTCCTGGACTAACCATGTTAGTACGATCTGTGAAAAAACGTAGGGTATGCTGAGGAATTTCTGTAGGACTCAATCCTTTACGCCTATTAATATACGTATGTTCTTAACGAAAAGCATTGACATACCTAATTCCAACCCTTTTGTAAGGATGTGAGCTCTTTGCGGCTTTCGACTCTGTTAGCAAAAATAAACTTAACGTAACATATAGTAACATAGGAAGATATATTTTTGAATGCAGTAGGTATAGTAGTATCTCGCATTTTTAATACGAAATCTATAATACGACACTGGAAAACTTATTGAAATATCGTATGATAATTTTCATCCAAAAGATTATTAATTAAAGGAAGTAAATTATCTATTTACTAAGCTATAATTTTCTAGAACTAACAGAGGCTATAGGTTAAACGTCGTAAGATACCGGAAACACTATTTCACTAATGCTATTCGTTCGTAGGTCCAACTTTCCCCAGAAATTCAATTGAAAAGCAATGTAATGCAATTTAAGACAGCAATTTCAACACTCTTTCCTTTTCTTTAGAATTCTCCACTTAATTTAATCTAATTAAAGGTTAACATAAATCTAATTACAGTGCAGTCGCGATAATTTGAACTAGAGTACAACTTCAACAATCCGGACAGAGCAATAATTCGGACACTTCTTCATTTTGGATAATTTAAAATTTTTACCTCCACAATCCGGACAAATATTTTGTATGCAAGAAAAAAAAAATTTAATACCCGCTTTTAACTCGCATATTTTGTTATTCATACTTTTATTCACATTTTGCACAATGATTACTTCAATTTCGTTACATTCTTTCGCAAGCGTGTTTGCCTAACTTCATACCAAAGGTCATTCATGCCTTTAAATAAATGCAAACATAAAACACTAATTTTAAAGGAAAAACTATTAGGCAGGTTGCCGAAAACTTCCATGTTCCTGAAGCAATGATTTGCGACATTAAAAAAAAATTAAGAGAAGATAAAACAATTTATTTCGAATATCTTTAATGAACCCGGTAATGACATAACTGAAGAAGATATCAATGAGTGGGCAACTGGTGCAAATGAATTTTCATTCGGTTTTTCCGATCATGAAATAATACAATACGTTAAACGAAAAGAATCGCCAGTGCTACTCACAGGCTCTGAAGACGACTTTGTAGGAATGGATGCAAAAACAGAGATATTATTTTCAGTTTGTATTCAGCGTCTAATAGGTAGTGTGTTGGCTTCTTATTAGACGGAAAGCACGGGTTCGTATCCCAGGTCCGACATCAAAATAAAATATGAAAAAAAAATTATTTTTTCGGCGATTTCCTCTCGGCAGATTTCTGTCAAAAACTCTGAAAGTAAATAAATCTGCCAGGAAATAGTTTCTCAAAAATTAAAGTACACACCATGAGTGGTGTGAGAAGCTAGTCCGTAATCCTGACCTAATGGCCAATTATATGTATGTATAGTACGTGTGTATTCAGTGGACTGAGGAGAATAATATAGACATGAAGAATATTCTATTGTTGAAGAGGCTAGAAGATAAAAGCACAAATCAGCCACCTTAACAAAGTTAGTCACTTAGATTACTTTAATAACTTTCACTGCTACAGTCCGGACAACCGTAAAACTATATGTGTCCGGATTGTCGAAGTTTCACTGTAATTAAAACACAAGCCTTTTCATATTTTCGAAATTGTTGTAAACAAATTTTGTTTTTCCTTCTTAAATAAAGTTTTCTTTTTTTTCATTGAATAATTTTATTTTTTGTTTCTCATAAAAAAAGAACTTCCTTTACTAAATTTGTTAATGTTTTCAAATACCTTGCACAACACAAAGTTTAAACTAATCTTTAAGAAAATTATTTATTTTGTTGTTGTTGTTTTTTTTTTTTGCCTTTGCTTTTAAAATCAATCCAGTAATCGGAATCTTATACGTAAAAACCAGCGATACACAGATTTTTCCGTTGTTGGGTACTCCGATGTTTTTCTTTTTCCAGGTCCAATAAATGTATTGTTGACATGTTTTAAATACTTTTTTTTATCTTTTTTTTTTTTAAAAAACGTTTAGAATATTTGTTTTGTTTTATTTCAATTTTAAATAAGATTAAATGCTTGTCGTACCGAATGGTTACCCTCAATTGGGTGCCTGGGCACGGGAGAATCGAAGCTTTAAACAACACCGAATCACTTGCTAAAGCTAACCAAACAGAAAAGTTAAAGGAATTCCTACGTGACAAGCAAATGGACTCACAAGAATTCCATTCATTGATAAAGCAAGAATGGAATATCCGGAAATGAATACATTTTTCTAGAACTGACTTTGTATGGAATCTATTATGATTCTATCTAAGGAGTCTTAAAGCGGTAATAACGGGAAAGTCAGGAGACTAGGAATACAACATAACGACTTCTGGAGAACCTGCGACGCGGAAATAGCACAGGAGAGTTGGGAATCTAAGAAGAAAATTTTATTTATTTTTTAATACAAGATCTATAACATAAAATTTAAAATGTGCTTTTAAATCATATCTTTAGCACACACTAATAATCACAAAATAAAGAATAAAATATTTAAAAACTTATTAAAATGTTAACAAATGTTATAAGTTGTAAATCACATGAAATTAAGTGGAAAATAATTTCACAAATCAATAAAATTCTCTATTTAAAGCAGTAGTAACCCAGAATTTGGTGAAAAAGAGAATTTTATGTGTACGTCGATATTGAACAGAAATTATGTCGTTATGAAGTCACCGTGGTCTAGTAGGTAGTGTGCTGGCTTATTAGTCGAGTCCCAGGCCAGACATGAAAATAAAATATAAAAAGTAATTTTTCGGCGATTTGTCATGAAAAGTTTCTCAAAAATCTGTCTTTCGGAGTCGACTTTGAACTGTAGGGCACGCCACTTATGTATAAAATTAACACACACACAACATAAGTGGTGTGAGAAACTAGGTCAATTATCCTGAAGTTAAATAAACCTCCGCGAACTATTTTAATCTCCTCATACCGACCATTAAAATTATTTATCATAATTGAAATGCTGTTGCTGTTTTTTACAGCAAACGACTAAAGAGAATTATTGAAGATTGAGCAATTAATAACTTCACATCAAATTGTCTTCGGGGGGAAAAACACTCAACGATTAATCAAGTTCATCGTATAGTGTACAATATTAAAAAAAGCAATAGAAAGAAACAAAATCAGGTCAGCAATATTTTACACTATTGCACAGGCGAGTGTGGCATAAAGTCCATAAAGTGGAAGCTCATAACAATGGTCTCATAAGAATTTACGCAATTATCCCATAGACAGATTTGTTTGACTAAAGCAAAATCTTACACATCAAGAATGCTCAACGAATTTGTGTGTGAGTACGACTAGAAGTTGCAGTAATCTAACAGGTGGTAGGCTTGTGGTACAAACCCCTCGAACAAAATGAAAAATATTTCTTCGGCGACTTCCTCTCAACAGATTTCTTTTAAAAATTCTGAAGTTAAAAAAAAATTGCCATGAATAGTTTAACAAGAAAACTGTCGTTCGGGGTCGACTTTATACAGTAAGTCTCGCTATTCATGGACAAAATTAACACACACTATGTGTCGCGTGAGAAACTGGTTGCCAAAATGTTGATATTTTATGTAAGAAGATATTGCATCCAAATTTTAGTAGATTCCTTAAGCTCATTCGGTTATTCCGATATGAAAACTGAGACATTGATCCATGTAGTTCTGCGTTATAGATACAATCTATAGTCTGGTAAACCTTAAGTATTTTAAAACCTACTTCCAGAGCAATTCGCAAAAATCTCGCAATCATTAAAAAAAAACCAAATAGAAGGTACGTCCTCGCCTAGTAAAGTAAGCACAGTGGAACCAAATCAAGTTAATCCATTTGCATGTAAGACCTTAAATAAACAAAAAAAAAAAAAAAAAGAAAACTCAGAAATCGATATAAAACTCTAAAGACTAAACTTTAATCAGTTAGATCGATTGGTTTAAACCTTAAATAAAGAAAAATATGTGACAATAATTTTTATGATGTTATTCCCAAACTTCTTTCGCTCTGAATTATTTAAATTATCACACTTTTGCTCATAAATATTCATTCGTTTAATCAATTCAAAATTCAGCATGTTCCGACATTCAACACTTTAAATTAGAATGATAATCCATGAATAGGAAGAATCCGAGAATAGAAAATGTCAAAGAGAAATTGCAAAAATCGATTTTATAAGAAAGGAAAGATTGTCAACCAGATCAAGATCAAGTGTTTCCAATTTGAGTTTATTACATCTCTTACCACCTATTTTTTAATGCTTAAATGAATTAAAATTTTTTTTTTGTTTACTTACCGTTTAAATAAATTAAACTAAGCGATTGAGAGCTAAACTTTTAAATTTGATATACAATAATACTTAATATAGTGGGACTACGCATATCGGATCGACATCGCCATAGTCTGATGTTTGATTTATTAGACGAGACCCTTAGTTCAATCACTGGCTGAGACAGCCCGAACATTTCGGCCGTCTTCTGGTAAAATCTCTGAGTGTAAAGCCGTATTGTTATGAATTATATTTCAAATCCGTAGTTCGGAATTGAACTTTAGATATGAGTGGTGTGAGAAGCTTGGTTAAAGTCCTGCTTAAAGGATTCTAATGACGAGTTAAATTAAATAAGATGGGTCACTAAAATAATTAAACTTTCAGGCTTGGTTTTCAGTTCGATTCCAAGTGAATCATATTCTAAATGCGAAGGCATGATACTGATTATCAAGACCGAGTAATCAGAACTTGTTAGTCAGTTTTGGGCCATCAATGTAACATTATTCCTTCTTGGACTATCATAAATACTGAGAATTTGTTACCTCTTTAAACCTTTCGCTCAACTTTGGAGACATCTGACAATTTCCAAGTCAAATGATTGATTTAGATATCGAATTATTATTGTTTTTTCAGATGTTATGAATCATTTCCAATAAAAACCTTAAAAAAACCTTTTTCTTTCTTTTTTTTTGGAAAAGAAGGTTTTTTATTTTACAAGTTACATGCACACATACATAGTGTATACATATGGATATGTATGTGACCATAATTAAATCAATAATTTTTTGTTTTAAGCATAAACAAAGCTATTCGGATTTTTAAGACATTGCACGTGTCAATATGCATAAAAACCCAAATTGTGGTTATAAATGATAAACATCATCAGAGATCAGCAATGAGTATTCAAAACGATAAGTAGATTCGAGTCACACTCATAATTTGTGATGCATATACACATTCATATTTATTTTAATATAACACTCATACTACTCATATTCAAAGTTTGAAGTACTCATCGTACTCATACTTAACAATACGCAATATGCAATAGCAACCAAATGCTAAAGGTTGAATATGTCTTTAGACCCGGTTAGCCAAACGTCCACGGAATGTACGTTAGTTTTTAGATTACAAAAAGCAATGAGAACGCCAGCTGAAGCGACAAATGATTTCGGTCGATGTTTGGCTACACGGTACTTTTAAGCAGGGACCGTAACTGTTATAACTTTTATCGTAAAAGTCACAAAATAAGAATTATTTTTTGACTTTTATTTTTTCGAGCGGAAATAAAAGTTAACTTATGACTTTTATTTCATGAAGAAATCATAATATTTATTAACATTTATTGCAAAATTTAATTCTAAAAATTTTTTAACATAATTTACTTTAATTGTTTTAAAGAATTTTTTAATAAATATTATGAATTCATCATGAATTAAAATAGGAATGACTTTTATTTCTGCTTGAAAAAATAAAAGTCAAAACTTAACTTTTATTTCCGCTCGAAATAATAAAAATCAAAAAATAACTTTTATTTTTTTTCTAAAAAATAAAAATCAATTTTTAAAAAGCAGCCCATTTTATAAAAATTTGGTCCAAGACAATCAAAATGGTATACTAGGTTCTGTTCTCCGACTTTTCCTTGCGGTTGCTTTATTTTAATCAAAAATTCAAAAATAACAGTTATTTTCGGTCCCTGCTTTTAAGTTTTGTTACGTTCAGAATAGGGATGCCAAAGGGGATCGATTTTTAAAAATCCCGGGATATTTCGGGATAATTCGGGATCCAAAAATCCCGAAAAATCAAGGGAAAAATCGCGATTTTCTCTTAATAATAAAAATATTTTCTTAACAAAATCGTTTGTATACCAATTATGTATATCAGAATTATTTGTCGCTAAAAATAAAATATAAAAACAGCAAAAAAAAAACGTAGTAAAAAGTCGTAAATTACATATACAATGCGAATGCATTAGTTTTTTGAAAATTATTTGGATTCCAACAAAAAGCATCTAATATGTGATCTGATAGGCTTGAACGAATTTTGTTGTCAACATACCCTGCCGTTTAAAAACACTTCCCGCAATCAACATTTGTTGGTAAAATAGTTACAAGATAGCTGTGTGCAGCTTGTAAATATTCACCTCTAGCACCTCCTGATGTAAATAAATCTATTTCTTTGGACAGTTGAGTATCTAAACTAGTTACCCTATTTATTCGTTTTATATGGCTTTTGTAGAGTAGAGTTTTCCTCATCTGAGATGCTATTATCGAAGTCAAGTGATATAGAATTTTTTTCAGGACCTTTTGTAGGGTCAAAATACGAATTCACAATCCCGAAAAATCCCGGGACAAGTTTTTAAAAATTCCGGGATTCGGGATTTTGTGAATCCCGAAAATCCCGGGATTTCATGTTTCGGGATTTCCCGATTGGCACCCCTAGTTCAGAATCAGCAGTTTTTGTTTTATATATGAGTCGTTTTTCTGTTCCGTACCGTACGAGCATTAAATATGAAGAAATACATTTTCTAGTAGGTAGTGCGCTGTCTTGCTAGATGTGAGTCCGCGTTTCATACCCAATGTCAGACATCTCTAAAATAACGAAAATATTTCTTCGGAGAGCTCACTTTGTCAAAACCTCTGAGAATAAATAAAATTGCCATGAAAAGCCTTCCAAAAATCTGTCGTTCGGAGTCGACTTTAAACTGTAGGTTCCGCCACTCATGTAAAAAATTAACGCACATAACATAAGTAGTGTGAGAAGAAAGGTCTAATCCTGATTAAAGGGTTGTAATGTATATACATATGAATTGTTTTTGCAAAGGTACCATTTCATGCGAAAAAGTACTCTTGCAGTTATAGTTCAGTACCATTTCAAAATTTAAATTTTTCAACACTAAGTATTATAAGTATTCTTCAAAATTTATGAATCTGAATGAGTAGGCATATGAATCAAACATATATCGAATGATGTGATTTTGATGTCAACGTTGTACTCATACTCATTGTAACCTATACTTATAAATCAACGTTGTAGCTGAGTACGAATGAATCAGAATAGTTGAATTTCAATACTGTTGAATCACTAATACTCAAAACTTATGAATAGCGAAAAAAGGATTCATTGCTGATCTCTGATACTCACAAAGAGAACAACATAAAAATATGACTTGTGTTGTGAGAAGCATCGTGTATAATTCAGTGGAAAATTATCAGTAAAATTTTCAAGAGTAACCTAATATTTAATAGAACATATATTATAAAAGCTATAGAAAAATTCCCTAAAGACAGCGTATTTAACGTGACAAATATTCTTCCAAAAATCGGGATCATATCTCATTCTTATTAGTTAATCACATTGAATATTTGTGAATCCTACTGTAATATTTCTTTGGGTGTATAATACAAACCTGAAAAAAGCAACATGAACCTTCTTCTTTCAAAGCTGACAAGCAACTGAATGTATTTTTATGCTCTTTTTAACGAACATTGCTGATGTTCGTGCCCCATATGTGTAAAAAGCCGAAGATGATCTTCTCCTAAGGGGCATTTGCGCATATAATACAAATACAGCCATTTTACAGCTGCTATGATACAGACGTTCTTTTTTTAGTTGTGATATCATTTAAATTTACCAAAGAAAGTTTCAAGAAAAATAAAGAACTCTGAAATTGAACAAAATTTTAACCAATTTTGTTGATTCTGATGTTTCTGACTTGGAAGAATCGGAGGAATTTGAAGTTATAAACAATTTATCTGATGCTTTCGATAGCAATGACAGCTTTTTGAGAAGGTCCCTATGAAATCAACATACAAGATATTGATGTTGTTGTTGGTAATAGGGTTATTGATATAGTAGAGATGTTGATGGAGATGTTGATGGATATAGAGATGTTGATGGAGCAATTCAAAAAAGTCCATCAATTTTTCAAACTCTACAGGTTCCACTTACTACGGTTAAACAATTTCGTTGGAAAATATGCTTCTTGGACAAATCCAGAGACTTCTTTTTTTCCTGAAGCATACCCAAAGAAAAATACAAAATTGCATGTAGACTATATTTTGGAGTACCTTACAGAAGACTTTCTTCAACTGGTAATTGCAACAAAGCAGGCTTCAATGATTAGAAATGGAAAAGCTGTTAATTTAACTACTGAAGAACTTTTGAAATATCTAGATCTAAAAATAATGATTGTTACTATTGACTATCTGCGTTTGAAAATGTATTGGCAAAGATTCCATTTTGCTCAAAATAATTTAAAGTTTACAACAGACCCACCAGAAAGCGATAAACTTTACAAAATTCGCTCAATGTGTAGATGAGATGACGGTTCCTTTAAAGGTAGAACCGCTCCGAGACAGTAAATGCGAAATAAACCCTTTAAATAGGGAATGAAGATATTTTGTCATTGCAGCTCAAAAGCAATGATTGACGATTTTGAGATATATCCGTGAAAAGGTACATTTATAACTGGTTCAAAGCTGGGATATTGCTCTGATATTGTGATTTACCTAGCAAAAATTGTTCCTGAAGAACAAAAAAAAAAATCATAAACTATATTTTGATAATTAGTTTAGTACTCTGATTTTAGTATTATATTTAAAAAGGAATTTGAGCAACAGGTACTATAAGAGGAAATTATATTCGGCAACATTGATTTTAAATCTGAGAAGGATTTGAAAAAAGGAGGCCGGTTTTTGGAAGTTTTGACTACCCTGTAGAAGAGCTAGACAATATATTTCTTTTTAATGGCTTGTCATCAATCCATGGCATTGTACCCGACAATAAAGTGTCCCGATTTTCTTCTGAAAAAAAAAGAAAAACTTTGAAATAACACAACCAAACATTGTATCAGAGTACAATAATCAACAAATGTTGGAAGGAGAGATATACGATCGATTTCCGCTCCCCTTCCCCCTTTCTTTCTTTATATAAGATTTCGATCGAAGATTCTGAGAAGTTAACACTCTTAAAGATTTTTTGGACCACTTCACTGATTTTCGCATATGTAACCGTCGTGGTTGAAGTGTCGAATGGATTGGATCCAAAAACAATAAAACGAAAAAATAAAGTACATATATGGACTTATTGAGCTTTCGTAAATGAATTGCGAATAGGCTTTGAGCTCAGTCCAGGCAACAGGTATGTTCCCGTAAAAGAGCACCCAATTAGTCCAACGAATCCCGACAAAGAACCGTAAATAAAAATAACTACATTCGAAACTTATGTATATTCGATATGATGGAAATCAACATTGGCCGGAACATATGACAGACAAAGGAAGATGTAAAGTCAAAGGATGTGAGGGTCAAACTTGGTACAAGTGCTCAAAGTGCAATATTTTCCTATGAATTGCTTCCAGGAATTTCATTATGTATATCAAATGAATAAATTATTGGTAAGACATCATTTTATGTAAAACAAATTTTATTTTTGTCTTTATTTTTTGTGATTAAATAAATGAATTTTGGGTTTATAATGTTTATTTAAATATTTGAAGTATTTGTTTTTATTGTATAAAAAATGTGTTTTATGTAATTAAAACTACCGAAGTAAATAAAAAACATAATATACATACTAGAATATTTTTTTTACCATAACCGATATATGAATTCTAGGTGGTTTTATCTCATGAGGTAACAAAAAAACGTCAGAATTTTTTGCGGGCACCCCCTAAAATCTTTCTTTCTATCAGATTTTAAGATTGCCAAAGTTTGAGCACAATTGGAAGATGTTAACTCATTGGAAGATGTTAAGTCGCCTGGTCTAGTGGGTATGGTGGTTTGGCTATTGACAAAGGCCCGGGTTCGAACACAGTCAGACATCAAACTAAAAAATATTTCTTCGGCGAATTCCTCTCAGCAGAATTTTTGGCAAAGACCTCTGAGAGAAAATTGCATAAAAAGCTTCTCAAAAATCTGTCGTTCGGAGTCGCCTTAAACTGTAGGTCCCGCCACTCATGTATAAATTAACGCACCGGGCACATAAGTTGGTGTGAGAACTAGGTCGTAACCTGACGGAAGGGTTTGTATGGCCAATTATGATGTTGTATGTAACTCATGCTTGGGGCCTCAAGTTTCGAAAATATTGGACTTCGACGATCCATATCTCTCGAACGGCTAAAGCTATTTGCCCGAATCAGAAAAATTAATATATTTCTACACAATTAATACGAAACAAGTACTGAAACTGAAAAAATACACAAAAGGTCCTTAAAAACGTGACTAGGTACCCCTGAGATTTGTTATTTGTATTATGATTGGTTATTATGGACAATACATTTAAATATTTTTGCTATGGTATACCATCAATTTTAGACATACATGGCCACCCCAAGCAGATTTAAACAAACCTGTTTAAGAATGTACATTTATTTTAAGTATTTTAAGTAGAAGTCCAGGGGTTCAGAGTCTGTTATCAAAAAAAAATAAAAAATCGAAAAGCCCTAGCTTTTTATCAACATCAGTCAATAGTAGCACTCAGAGACTTTCATGTGTTAATAAGCTCTAAGGATATTTATCTGTATGACGATAAAAATAAAATCTTAATGCATTCACGCTTGGTTTCCTTCAAATAAGTTTTATTAAAAATTTATATGTCATTACTCTATGCTTTAATTCTACAAAAACTACTATATTCAATATAAACATTCCATCTTGACGGAAAAGATGTGCGCTTTAAGCCTTCAGGTCCAGTACACCGTACTGGCTGAAGATAGAACTCTTCCGTGACCAGTTTCAACTGACTTCCCTAGAAGCACTATGTGTTTTCACCTTTCGAGTTTACTGTAAAGCCTGGTTTAACACCGTAAAGAGCCTGAAATACACTGCCAAAATTCCTAGAAAATTTCAGTCCTAATTATAAGTGAGACCCATCAGTTGTTCAAGAGATGAAACATTAACACCAAATTTATGGAAAAGGATCGTGCAACTTGGCCACAGAACATCAACTACCTGGAGGTGCAAAGGATGGCAAACAACTTGAATGTTGTGGACAACATAGCAGAGCAAGGAGTCAAGCTCATCACAGATTACAATTAATTACTTACAAAGGACGAGCAATAAAAACAATACGTTCTTCAAGTAGTTAGCAGATGCCGTCAGGTGTATCCAGATACATAGCTCCAAAACCACGTTATGTCAGTCCCTTGAATAAATTTAAATAAGAATAAAATGGCAAAGACATTTATTACAATTGATTTTTTAAATACATAATTGTTTTTATTCCAAAAATGTTTAATAGAGGAAGGAAAATGCGTTTTTTTCACAATAGGCTGCATCTATGCTCTTAGGGGTATGCACCCACGTTTTTAGGGACATTGGCTTCATTATCTCGAAGTACTATATTTTTTTATTCCCTATAAAATATTATAAACAGCATCAACTTCAATTTTATGTATGACACGGGCAATAATATTAAACCGTTCTCGAGTTAACATCTTCCACGGGTTAACATCTTCCAATTGTTCTTAAACTTTGGCAATCCTAAAATCGGACAGAAACAAACATTTTAAGAGGTGTACCCCAAAAAACAAAAAAAAAAAATCCGAAATCGATTTTATAAAACCATCCTAATGTATCCATATGAATACAGTGCAAAAAACACATTTAGGGGGTTTATTTTTTAAATCGAGTATTGATTATTGTTGTTAGGGCTAATTATAGTCAAAATCCAAAAAATTTGATTTATTTAGCAACCCAGTAAAAACTTGTCGCGAAAGGTTTAACTGCATGTCGAATATACACGTCAGACCAAAATGAAATTTTTTTAATAAAAAAAAACCGCTTTGGAGTTGTTGTTCAACTAATTTACTGGAATTTTTCCGCTGAGAACTGATAATATAGGTCTTTTTAAAAGAATGTACACTTCAGAACATTCGTTAGTTTGGCAACAATGGAGGTTATTTTAAGCTGAAATAACTTAAAGTTCTTGAAAAGTACCGTTACAAAATAGCTTTACAAGCTGACACATTTTAGTCTCTTCGGTGGAAGATAATTAAGCTGAATAGTAAGAGTTTTTTTTTTGTTTTTGTAAAAAAAAAATGTTAAACATTTAAAGGGTTAATGATATGCTGCTTGTTCTCGCACATTTAAAAGTTAATGGATTTTTAGTTTTAATAATGAAATTATTTTTCTCGTAAAAAATTTTCACCATACAATAATCGTTATCATTATTTTCATATTGGTTCGAATTTTCGAAACAACTTAACTTTGATCACGTTTTTCCACTAACCACATAATAAAGGTAAAATTTTATACGTATGCACTCTGTTTGACTCCATAAAAAGGAGCCATTAGAGAGAGCTAAGAATGTTTTGAATTCAGTCAATGCAATGACATTATTAACATTGAAAATGCTTTAATGTTTCCTTGTATGGATTGTATGTATTCCTTGTATGTATGAACATACTCGTACATCCATACATATTTTCGTTTGGTATTCAAGAATAATAACCGTTAGAAAAGCAACTTTATCATCATTGCACACATATGCATACATGCATGCACATACTTATACATGCACATGTTTAGGAAGATTGCATGTACATCGATGAATATTTTAGTAAATGTGGTATGTGTGTGTGTGTGTGTGTGTATGCGTTTAATAGTATATGAATTTACAATGAAAGTATGTACGTACGTCCATAATACAATACTTTTGCCATCACACAAGCAAAACGCTTTTGCTTTGGCCTGTACTCGTACAAACCGAACGGAACGTCATCACTAAGCTATTTAGTTCAGTTTTGTTTTGTTTTTTTTGTTATTTTTTTACTGATTCCAACAGTAGTTTTGATTTTCTTTTTTTGTTCCGATACTCTTACAAATTAAAAGGTTGCTATTAGTAAAGGTGACAACTTTCGCACATCTGGAGAGATTGTGGAATACGTCCGCAAACAAATTTGAGGTAGTTTTTGACGCAAAGTTGATAGCATTTTGAAATTTGTTTGCCAATTCATATGAGACTCTTGAAATTGTTCAAAGTATTTGGACATCCTCAAAATTCAGACTTTGAAATTGCACTTTGGCATTATTCTTCTTCTTTTTTTTTATAAAACCCGTACTCAGGGGATGATCCCTATTCATGTAGTGCATTGTGCAGGTATTTTTAGGAAAGGCGGAAAGAGAGAGGGATGATGCGAACGGTAAGGAAACGAGTTTCTGCTGGTGACTATAAATGGCCAGTGCTATACCTTCACCATTAGACAGTCTACAGCAATCGTCCCCAAGGTGCCCGCAGTTTCATTATTATTCTTCTGTTATTTTAACGAAATTAATCTGAACAGAATTGCAATTTATTGCAGTATGGGCTTCTAGTTGGTTAAGCTTCAGAGATGCATGCATACGTATAAGCGTGGATATTGTGGAGTTGCTGTAAAGCAAGATTTCAACCCCTAGTTAAAATGGGTTTTTTTTCTAAATCAAGAAAGGATTCCTCGACCCATGTTTCGCGAGTAGTGCTGGAACCAACTTACATCAAGAAAAAAAAATTAAGCACACACTCTATGTACGCCCTGTGCTCTCACTATCTGGAATTTTGGATTTTGTGCAGTGAAGTGGTGAACAAAAGTGATGATAGAAATGCAATAAATTGGAATAGTTAAAGTGAACTTCTTAGCTAACTGAGGCTTTTTCGGTAACTTGTCATGAGTGAGATGGAGGAGGGTTTAGAAGAAATCCATAAGCAAGTTAAAAATGATCGGATGAATAAAAATAGGAAGAAATCTAGGATCTGTAAGGAAGGAGAATTAGTGTTTGCAGTTGACGGACAGACAAATCAAAGGGAAGCGCAAAAAAGGAGTGAAACTAACGACCGAGAATTTCACAAGATAATAATGAAATAAAAGAATAGGAAAGTAAGAGAATTGTAAGAACAGGATTAGTGAAGAACGAGAAATGGTTCTTAATTTTAAAAGAAAACCTTAAACCTCAACCTTAAAGACTGTTGCAACCTGCATGATTAAAGGTAGAAATTATGACATCTAATCGCATGTCATTAAAGGCGTGGTATATGGAAACATTCAAGTACGATGTTGCAATCATTTCAGTGAAAAATGGAACCGGAAGAATTGTCCATGGAACACAGTCAATGTATGTGACTGGATTTTGTGCCTTTGTAAGGTAAAAAATGCGGAAATAATAAAAATAACAACTCAATTTAAATGAAATAAAAATTTTTAACACACCACAAGGTGGTGTGCTCTTATCTTTGCTTTGGAATATGGTAGAAGAGGACCTGGTAGAAAATTTCCAATCACGTGGCTTTGAGGCCTGCGTTTAAATGGATGATGTGCCCATTGTGGTATCCGCACACTCTCTCTTCGAGATGGAACCCGGCACTAAAGCTTACAACAGGATGGCTTTTATCGTGTGGTTTAACTGTCGACAAGCAAAATTATAGTTTTTACCATGCGGTGCAAGGTATTTATTTCTCCCAATACTTAATGGAGTTTAATCTCTATATTCAAGAGGGAGCCATTCTTGATCCCAAACTGTTATGGAGGGGCACCATCATTTATAGGGCTACGAAAGCGACTTAGCTCTTTACATCTGCAAAAGGACAAGATACAGGGATACAGATCACAACTGATTCTATCGGATCAGAATCAGACCAGACTAGCTCTACAGTGTGATGTCTGATGGGGAGCCAATTATCTTATCTTCTATAAAGGCAGAGGGCTGATCTGGTGGGAGTGAAACTCAATGCAGTCAAAGTCTGGCTCAATATGGACTATGTACACGTTGCTATTCTGAGAAGGCATATTAGGGTTGATTATATGATTCCTTATAACTATCTGAATAGAACTGTAGATTCCCGATGATACCCTTGAAGTCTACACTTATGGCCCAAAGATGGTAATTGCGTTGCTAAAGAGCTGAAGGCGACTGCATTGTAAAAGAGAAACTAATCTTAACAACTATGACAGTCCAAACGATCTGTTCTTTGTTCTGTTTCTTTACATTTCACTGCAAGGATCATTTGTTTGATTTCTTAATTCAAGTATTATTTCTCTATTAAACCCAAATAATGTACTCTTCAATGTACCAAAAAATTTCTCCATTTTGCCTGTACGTATAAATAGAAATTTTATTCGAGTGAACATTTGCACAATTTCTAAAAAAAAAATGAAAAGCGTTGCTTAACATTTTCATATCAACCGTAAAGAGTGGTTTTTGATGTACCATATTCACATGTACATACATACATACATACATACATACGTACGTACATATGTATGTCTGTACTCATATAAGAGTGTGTTTAATTTTTACGTTTGTTTCAGTTGTTGTTTTTTTTATTATCATTCTTCTATAGTGGCACTTTACCAAGTATCTTTCGTAAATTCATAAATGAATGTTTAAACGTACAAAAAACAAAAAAAAAAGGACAAAAATTGTGTGAAAAAAAACAAAAAATAAATACGTAAACGAATGTAGTGCAATAGCATAGCATATTACCGTCAAGGCTCTCACATAATCGTGAATCAGTTAAAAGAGCAGAAGAAAAAAATTGTATTTCAAATGAAATAAAATTAAATAACATTGTGAATAATTTTAAACATGTTCATACATACGAATAAGAACGATGGAAATAATTTTAATTTTTTTTTTTATTTTTAACAAAAAAAACCAACAAAAAAAAGATACAAGCTTTCACAAGCACAAAGACACTTACCAACCAACCATCCAACCAACACAATTCAACTTCCGTTTTGTTATGTAATAATATTATTTCGTCTTCTTCTTCTTCTTCATTTTTTTTTTTTTTTTAATTTTAATTTATACCAACAGACAAATACCCATATAAATACACACGTACATACGTGTACATATGTATGGATATGTGTATGTATGTATGTATAGTACATGCATTTATGACAAAAATTTTAAATCCCAGCAAAAGTTGTTTAGGACACTACGTGCGATCCATCGTTTTAATTTATACAAAACGGTAAACACCGAAATATTTTTGGCGCTATTAATTTAAAGGCCAGTACCCACCGAAAATTTCGCTTTTCATACATTCTTATGTCGTTGTAATAAATTTAAAATAGAAATTATTTTATTTTACGATATTTGGAGGTATGAAATGATACGTAAAAAATCAGTGTAGCCTAGGTGCTTATATTGGACTTAAACCCGTGGTTCAACAACTGGCGACGAGGTCTCGTACAAAATTAAATATGAAAAAATATTTTCTTTGGAAAAATCTGTGGGACTACAAAAAAATTACCATGAAAAGTTGCTCAAATCTGTCGTTCGGAATCAAACTTTAAACTCATGGATTAAATTAACAAATTAAGTACGCATGTCATGTTTCTTTCAGTTTTAATGTTTTAACATTTTAAAAATTTAATTTGTGTCAGTTGAAAGTGGCATTTCAAACAAATATTTTTTCAAAACCCATAACAAATCCCAAAGCGAAGAACTTGAAATAATCGAACAATTTGTCAAAACTCATAATTGAAAGTAGGTACAGTGCACGCACGCTAACGTGAACATCGCATTATATGAACACCGCTTAATGTGAACATTTTTTACCTTGACGCAGAAAGCCCTGTAATTTGAACTGAATTGATTGTTTTTTAATTTGAAACGTTCAAATTCTGTGTTTATTCGTTTCAGGAATCTCCGTTTTAGGTGTACATGTACGTGTTAGTATATCTGCTTGCATATCTATTTAGGTGTTGTGAAAAAAGTTTGTGAAGATTAAGTTAGGTTAGGTTAGTGTGGTAGGTTCATACCAAAAACTCATTTGAGAACACATAGCGGCCCGTTGTGGCGCCACAGGTAAACGCAGTCCTCCGAGCTAAGGAGGGAGAATTTGGTCAGCGCAAGAGCTACACATTTAAAGTACGACTACCCCACACTGGAAAACCCGCCAGAAAGTTTGATAAACGAGGCTATATCCTTGACATCAATGGACGATAGCTCCGTCAAGATCACAAGGGTTGAAGAGTCAAATAACCTATGTTTGCATCTCGCAAGAGATGGGCATTGACATAGAAAGTGGATCTCCTCTTTCTCAGCGGATCTGCATCAACGGCAGAAATCGTTAAATGGGAGCCGCATTCTTTCCTTTTGTGAAGATTAAATTATAAAAAATTATTCATAAATAATGATTTTTGCTTAAAAGATGGCATAATTCTGTTTTAAAATTTATGGTATTCGGAAATGTGAACAATTCGCAAAAGTGAACAACGCCAGTTTTAATTAGATTTCATTAGCGAGCTTGCACTGTATGTACGTAGTTTTCTGCGAGAGAGATATCAACACATTTTAATAATTATTGAATTTATTGAAACTTGTTTTCCAGCATGTTGCTATACAAACGTCATTAGTGACAAGAATATCTCGTACTCGCGTTGAACTATGTAAGTTCATGTGTATTCTGGAAAGCAAAACACGGGAGATGGCCCTTATTCAGACATTCAGTGCCATTGTGTTAAAATACCAGAAAATTATGAAAAAGGTGTATTGTGCGACAAAATTTATTTTTTAAACATCGTTGTTACCTCCTTTTTGTTTATTTATTTAGTTTTAAAGAAGATTGCTTTGTAATAATTAATTACACGGTGCCACAGTGTAACTACAAAGTCCACGCTATTCAGTTAGTTGAGTAGAACTAAAAAAAAAATACTTTTTTTTATTTTCCTCAAACCCTCCAAACTTGTTTTATTTGACAAAAACTGTTTTTTCTTTCTATACGCACAAATTTCTGAATTACTAAAACATTTCTGACCCGATTTTCAAAATATAAATCTGTTGGAAAGGGGAGAGATGTAACTTTAAAACGGTATACATAAATAGATCTATTATTCGGCTCAATATTCTATGAGATTTGATGTGGTAAATTTGGAAAATTCGAATTTTTTTTCATATTTTTTCAAGTTTGTCCATTCATACATAGTAGCTAACTTTAATAAAAAAATATAGGATAAGTGACAATATTCTTAAAGTCTGTTCTCTTATGAAGAGATTGAGTCTTCAAAAATTACCGTATTTATTATTTAAAGAGTATAATCAAATGAAGTTTTAGTAGTAGTAAATTTTCAGAATTTTCGATTGATCTTGATTGTTTATTACACATTTGCACGACTTCCAGAAGTCGCCTAATATTTGTTTTTTTTTTTTTTTTTGCAAATATATATTATTATTTCTCTTTGGCCAACTTCTTGTGGATGCTCAAATGTGAAATTGACACATTTTGTGATAAACAATCCAGGATCCCATCAAATTTGAACTAAAAGTTCATTTGATAAGATAACATACTAAATAAAAAATATACACACGACTGGGACTGTGATATCTATTTATATAAATAACTACAGCAATTTTTCTTCCCGATTTGATAAACGAAATGTGAATCTCTTCACAAGATAATGCTCTTGCAGTATGTCATCACACGTTTCATATCTTTGAAATAAGGTTTGCTACTATGAACGGACATATCGGAAATATTATGAAAAAAATTCGCATTTTCCAAGCTTACCTCATCAAAACTCATAGCATATTTAAGCCAAGTAAAAGATATTTGTGTACTGTTTTAAGGCTCCATTGGGTCAGAAATGTTTGAATGATCTTAAAAAGCGTAAACAAAAAAAAAAAAAAGAAAACAGTTTTTGTCAAATAAAAAAGTTTCGAAGATCAACTCAACAAAACTCACAACCTACACGATGTCATTAGCCGTGTGTATTTAGTGTTATTAGTTTTAATTTTTCGAAAACGTTTTATCCGCTCTCTACTGCCATTAAAACAATACCCGTCTAAACATCTATGACGACGACCATGTTATTCATTCTGAAAGACCATAACAGTAGAGCAGATACTATGCGTAGATGTGATATTAAATGATCTCTTCTTTAGTCATTCATTCCATTAGAGTAACGAAAATCATAGTTCCGCACAGCAGATGGTTATTATCGTAAAAGTTATCGTTGGGTTGTCAACACACTTCAAACTCTTATGTATGTGAACACTTTTTATTATTTTTCATTTGTGTTCTCCTATTATAAAATGGTGTTGGTGCAAGTTGTAGTCGTGTGTGTGTGTGTGTGTGTGTATAATAATTGCAACATTGTTTTATATTTCGTTATGTATGTATGCCAGTCAGTAATGGCGTTTGTTGCATTGCATACAAATGTACACACACACAAACACAGACGCACACATAGAAAAATTGCAAAAATGGCGGGGTACGATAGAAGGGTTAGAAACTGAATGTTTATTATTTCTGCATAAAATTCTTAATGAGAATTTTCGAAATTGTTTCCACATTATGAAAAAGCGAAATTTAATTGAACCGAACATTGTTTTTTATTATAATTTTCTTTTTTACTCTTCTTTATTCGTTTTTCTTTTTGTTTTTTGTTTTTTAATGTTTTATTATAATTGTTGCACATCCTTGTGTGCACATTGCTTTTTACAGTCTCACAATCATGCCAACCAACCAACATTCATGCATAAACGAATACTTATGCACTTCCTTCTTCTCTTTACTAATTTCCATTTACCCAGTAAACCGAAATGCTACTACATTGTTGAAACCGATTAAAGATATTCTTAAAGAAATGGTAGTAACACGGTACAACAGTCAAAATACACACACATACATAGCTAATGGTTTAGTAGACATTGTCAGTTTTGTTGAGTGAGTTGAACTCAAATATGTTTTTTTTTTTATTTTTCATGAACCCTCCAACAGAGACCTGTGCCGAGCAAATTTGTCGGCGGCGGCGGCGGCTAAAATTGAAAAGTTTCGGCGGCGGCTTTAAGCCGGTTGTCTGCCGATCGGCGCAGGTCTCTGCCCTCCAATCTTGTTTAATTTCACATAAAATTATTGATTAACTAAATATTTTTTAACCTATTTTCAAAATCCAAAGTTTTTTGAAAAGGGGACAGATGAGCCTTTCAAATGGTATACAGAAACATTTGTTTCAAACGTAAATACTATGAGTTTTGATCGAGTAAACTTGGAAATATGATTTTTTTTTTTCTCAGTTTTTCAAATGTCGCCATTCTTAATTGCAAAATTTACTTAAAAGATATAAAATAAGTGACGACATTCTGAAAGTGCATTATCTTGTGAAGAGATTGAGTCATCATTTGATAAAATTGGAAAAAATTACTTTAGTTATTATTTAAATAGTATAACAGTCGTGTTACCTCATCAAATATTATTTTCAGTTCAAAAATTCAAAGTCCTAGTTGTTTATCGTAAAATGTGTCAATTTCACTACTGCACGACTACCAAAAGTCGGCTAATATTTGTGTTTTTTGCAAATATTATTATTTCGCTTTGCGCAAACCGGTGGTCGCTCAAACATGAAATTGGCACATTTTACAATATTTGTTATATTCTTTAAATAAAAACTACGTTAATTTTTGTCGGATTTGATCAAACGACGTGTCAATCTCTTTATAAGATAATGCGCTTTTATAATGTCGTCACTTATTTTATATTTTTTAATTAAAGTTTGCTACTATGAACGGATTAACTTGAAAAAATATGAAAACAATTCGAATTTTCCAAGTTTTCCTCATCAAAACTCATAGCATATTAAGTCAAATAATACATGAAAGTATACCGTTTTAAAGGTCAGTTCCTCACCTTTCTAACAAGGCTTAAATTTTGGACATCAGTTCAAAAGCATTTGTGTAATTAACAAATTTGTGTGTAAAGTCCAAAAGAACAGTTTTTGTCAAATATTGTTTTTGGAGGGTCAAGAAAACTCTCAACTTACACTATGTCGCATAGTGTAATTAACAAAAGCAAAAAAAAAAAGAAGAATTCATAAAGAATTAAGAAATAATATTCGATTTTTTTTTTTAAATTTTGTTTTCAATCTACATAATTTCCTTTATGATAATGGTTTACATCTTCTGGATAACGTGATTTATGGTTTCACTGATCAGTCCAGATCACGCAAAAAAGTTGGATGTGGAATCATTTTAAAATCAGACTATCAGATTATAGAAGTAATTTTACGTCGTACGTAGAATTGATGATGAACGCATATTTAAGGACAGTAAAGCAGCCATTAGATTGTCTAAGAATGACGGGTTTCCTTGGAGCAGATAGCGTAACATTCGACGGTTAACTTGATTTACGTTACTGAAGTCAAAGACAGTCGAAGACCGACGCATTTGATTAAGATTAAGACGGCACAATGGAAAATTCACATCAATTCCTACATGAGATTAGCGTTTCTCTGCAGAGAGGCAAATAAAATCTCCATTCATTGGCAAATGTAACGTGGCAGATCTGACCAGTCATGGTTATATCTAAAACAGAATTTGTAGTGAACTTATCAAGATTCCATCTTAAGAACAATCTTAGTGACAACAGTGCACTGGCGAAACCTGTCTAGCCAAAAGCGATTGGAGAAGAGCTGTCAACCAGGCTCTAAAAGTATTTAATGGAATAGGTAGTATGAGTGTAACAACGAGACGTTATAGAAGCCAAGTATGCTATGCCCATTGAGGCGGCTGTAATTCTCACTTAAACTAACCATGTTTGATTATTTGCTCATTTCTTTAACAGGTAAACAGTCCTATTTCATGATTGCTTATTGGTTAGTTTTTATAAATAAATTTATTTTAAACTAACGCATTATAATGACTAATTCGGGGCCATTTACGAGTGCAATATTGCGATGTTTTATTTCATATTCTTTCTTAAGAAACGTTTGTATAAGAATGTTTACCGGGTAGCCGGATTTTGTAACTCCTTGTACGATATTCCATGGTAAGAATATAAAATACATAATATGTACACACACACATACATACATACATACATATGTATGTACTGTATGTATCAGTATTTTTTTTTATACGAATCAAATGCATATACATACATACATATATGTATGTATGTATGTATGTACGTATGTATTAATATATGAAGTACATCATGTTGTATAGAAAAATGTGAATTTCACATAAATGTGTACTACGTACGTGATATTAAATGAAGCATAAACTCTTGCATACTTTCAGATGCAGTGCATGTAGAGTAAGTAGTACACAGTCAAAGTCAATTTTTTTCTGGTAGTGGTAGTGGTTTTCTAGTATTGTCTTATCCAAATTAAACACAACCAAACCCACGTTCACACACATACACATTTATGTATGTATGTATGTATGTGTATGTATTTAAATAATTTTGTTCATTTATAGCAAAATATTTGGTGCAGTCATTATTATTGTTATTATTGTAGTTGTTGTTTTTGCTGTTACTGTTACTGTTACTGCTGCTTCTTCTAGAGTTGTATTCTCATTCGTCGTAAACTTGAAATTTCCTTTGGAATTTTGATATTCTGCTAATTCAAAGTCAAAATGCCACAAGTTTTAGTACATTTTCAGTTTATTAAAAGCATTGTCTAAACGAACTTTTCGAACGAATGCTCAACGATTCCAAATTATGTATGCCAGAGCAGTGGTGGTGGCTGTTGGTTGTATCCACATTAAAGCCGCCATTTTAAATATGGTGCGAGTAAACAAATATTTTTTTCTTTTCCATTTTTTTTTTTTTAGTTTTTTTTGCAACTTATTTCACTGTCCATTATAATAACACGCTTTGCTTTGCTATGCTTTGCTCGATTGCAAACAAATTTAAAAAATTTTGATGTTAATGGTGGGAAATAATGAAAGAACATCAAATATTTGCCTTCTGTAGCAATTGTAGGAGAAGCAACAATAATTAAGGAATGTTGCACTGGTGGACACTGACATTATATATCTGGACTAAATATAAAAAAATTGTTTTTTTTTTTGTGAAATAAAATTTTATTACTCACTGGCTTTGTTTTAAAGTTCTTTTGCATTAACAAACATCCAAACATATGTACATTCATGTGTAGGTTAAAATATTGGGGTTTAGTGGAAAGAATCCCCCACTGCTTTGCAAAGAGATAAAAGGCAATTATAGGTCCATATTTGATATCGCCGTGGTCTAGTATGTTGGCTTAGTAGACGTGAGGCTTCGGTTCAAACCCCAAGTTGAAATATGCTGAAATTCTTTGTGACAATTATCAGATATATCGATTCTACCGCAAGTCACGTAAAGGAGGTGGTGGTGTTCTAATTGCAGTGTCTTCATCACATCCATCTCAAATCATTGAAACTCATTTTAATGATATTGAATTCGTCGCTGTAGTTGTTAAACTGAGGAGATCAAAAGTTTACATAACTTGTTCTTATGTTCCTCCGAATTCTAACTATTCTATTATTTATTCTAAACATTTTGATGCTATAAAGTTGGTTTCCAATCTCGCAGATCGGAGTGATTCTGTTTTTGTAGTTGGTGATTTTAATCTTTCGTCAATTTCATGGATTGATTAATCTAACGAACAATGATTTCTTTAACAATATCTATTCTATTTCTATCAAATTAATTCCGTTTATAACGAGTTTGGGAAAATTCTTGACTTGAGCGATGTTAATAAGTGCACCGTTATACGATCTAAACCGGTAATTTCCCCTGAGGATCGTTATCATCCTAAGCTGGAAATTATTTTAGTTGTATCTACAGCACATTCTTCAGCAAACCAATTTATTACAAATCGGAATAAATATTATTGCTTTCCTCGTACTAACTACACTGCACATAATGGTATACTATCTAACGTCAACTGGGATTCTGGGATATTGGTGATTTCTTCTCTACCACGTATTCTTCTATGTCTTACGATACTGGAGCTCCTTATCCTTATGCAACAAATCAATCATGTGAGATATCCTTTCCATTTATTAATATTGATACCGTCTTTTCGACCTTAACCCATTAATGCCTGACCCCGGAACTCAGGCTCCGTGGTCCGATTTCGGTGAAATTTGGCACAAATAGTATTTGGAGTATTTGTATTGAGATGAATATTTTTATTATTTTGTATGTGTCGTGGGGGTCTCTGTAGGGCATGGGTATATTGTCTACCCACTTCGGCATAAAATTTTTTCTCTTTACTATATGACGGCTAAACAACTTAATTAAGTTATTTTTGAAAGTTTTATTGAAAATATACGCATTTGGGACAATAATAATCTTGACAAGAATGATAAGTTTGCCAAACACTGCGCTGAATAAAAAATTCATGCCGTTTGGGATATTTTCTGATAATCTTTCTGTGGATGAACAGATGATCGCATATTATGGTCGTCATTCCCTAAAGATATACATAAAGGGCAAGCCAATACGATTTGGCTACAAGTGCTGTGTGTTGGCTTGGAGAAAACGTGATACTATGACTACTTGAGAATATTTCAGATCCAAGCCAATATAATGTTTCATTTGACAACTTTTGTACGAGCCATAATTTATTATGTACATTATCTCGAAAAGATTATTTTGCATCCGGTACTGTTCGAGATAATCGGAGCAATCATGCATTGCTGGATGATATTAAATTTATGAACGATAATTCGGTAATTATCAGAGCACATACTTATTATTATGTTATATCTATGAATATATTTTAAATCTTTCTGAAGATTGTGAGATGGGTGTAGAGCCCATGTGCAAAACCAAAAGATATGACCGTAAACATCCCATGAGGACTGTCGTTGAACAACCATACATAATACATGCATATAATCAGCGTATGGGTGGAGTTGATTTATTCGATAATGACGTCAACAAATATCGTATGTGAGTCCGCGAAAAAAAGTGGTATTGGCCATTACTCACTAACGCTATTGACGCAGCTATGGTTAGCGTTGGTAAAAATTCATGAAAACCGACGCCGTAACGGAAAATTTGTCACAAATGCGCAGCAAATAGCAAAATACACTGACAAATTTGACCACATGATTGATAAATTTGAAAAGCGTGGTCGCTGTGCGCATTGTGGGGGGAAAACAGAGTACGGTTATGCAAAATACGGTTTGAATGTGCATCCAAAGCATTCTTTTGCACAATCTCATGCCAAAACTCCAAAAAGTATAAAAAGATAGAGAAAAATAAATGATTTGAAATTTCTATTTGAAATTCATTTTTAAAAGTTTTATGAAAAATATTTCTCATCAATGCCTAAGTGGGTATTTTTATACCCATGCCATTTAATCGCACCTGTAGCTTAGGTAAGTAGACCAATTAAAGTAAAAGTATTTTCATCGGGTAGAAGATATATAATATTAAATGGGATCTGAAGGTTTTTCTGAGAATATCCTCCATACATATTCCGCAAAAGTTTCTTCTACAAAATTTTAATTTTGAAAAATTCGTGCTCTTTGACCTTTTCGCTGTCATTCAAAATATGTGAATATAATGTCTTACTAATTTTAATGTTCTTCTTATTGAATTAATGTTAATCTGTATTGTTTTTTTTTTTTTTTGTATTTAGTCTATTGGCTTTAAAATAAATAAAATGAAAAAAATATTTCTTCTGCGACATTCTCTCAGCAGATTAAACTGTAGATCCCACAATTCATGTATGCAAATTAACGAACGCAACATAAGTGGCGTGAGAAACTAGGTCGTAGTCCTCACTAAAGGCTTGTAATGACCAATTATGTATTTATGTAGGTACAAATTTACACGACAAGTTAACAGATAATCACTCCCCAAGAAAAAATGCTTCGTATTGAAATTTTCTTTTAAATAAAGTTGATAAAATTAGTGCAACTTAATATGAGAATATTGTTCATGGTAATGATTTATTAAATAAAAGTAAAGTATCATCTCAATTTCAAAAATTAAATGCCCTTCGTGATTTATTTATTACTAGCAGATTGTACCCGGCGTTACGCGGGGTACACCTATTTTGGCCCAACTTTAGAAACGGAACATCTCCAATAGCTAATTGGGAAACTTAACCAAGCTAAAGCGTAAAAAATACCTATTACCATTTCTTCTCCCCTTTTGGTCAAAATTTTGAAAAGATTTATAGCCTATAACTTGCACCGACTAAAGCTCGATCTATATCCCAAATTTCAAGAAAATCGGTCCAGACGTTCAGGTGTGATTGACTAACAAACAAACAAGCAGACTTACAGAAAGATTTATAATATATATTAGGATTCAACGTACAGCGTGAACTAATTAAAACTGGTGTTGTTCACTTTTGCGAATTGTTCACATTTCGGATTACCGAAAAATTCAAAACAGAATTATAGCATCTTTTAAACAAAAATCATTGAGCTGCTCCTCTTCATTCCAAATATTCTCAATAGGATTGAGATGCAGAGATTGGGCTGTCCATATTAACACGTTGAGTTCGTTGACACTGCCAAGGAAACATCGGTCATGGGGCCGTACTCTTTGATCGGGCTTTCGATTCGAATTACCGCACGTCATGCTTTGGAGAGAAATTGTAGTTAAGGCTCACATGATAAGCTTGATACTTCTGCAGGCACATGCTTGTCCAGGCATTAGACAAAGTGATTACTACTTAGACGTGCATCACGCCATTCTGGCAATGGTAAACAAAAATGGTCGGCAATTATTTGCGATATGATTTCATCAAAGTTTAGAATAAAGTTGTATTAGAGAAAAACGTTTTATATACATATATACTTGAGACCCTGACTACTCATATCGCTCCTTTATTGCAACATAGTTATGTCTCAAAAAAACTTGAACTTGGCAAAATGCGATTTAAGTTTTCAAGACATAAGTCCCATGATCTAATTGTTGCAAACACTTTTTGCTATAACTTCGATTCAGCTTGGGATATAAAACTGATTTTGTTCCAGCATGTACGGAAGGTCTAAAAGAGCAGTTTTGCTTAAGTAACAACAATTTTTTAATTTATTGAGTTATGACTATGTTGCAATAAAGGAGCGATATGTACATATATGCACATTCTAACCTTTTTAATGATATTCAGCATCGTTTTCACTTGTAGTTTTTGTTTTTGTAGTACTTGGATTTTACGTTTTAATACCTTTTTGCACCAGCCCCTGAGTTAAAATCGTAAATTTGTTATTTTTTTTTTTTAATATTTCATCAGTTCAATACACAACAAGTGTTTAGTTTTCCAAAATTGGTTAAAAAATAATAATTTTGTTATAAAACGAAGCACATTTAAATACTTTAATATTAAAAAAATAATTAGTTTTGCGTTAATTTAAATAATTGTTCTTAGTTTGAAAATGAATGATTTCATTCTTCGCCGAGGCGATCACAATGGTGTCTACTTGCCTATTAGGAATCACTATACGATACAATACAAATAAAAATTTTAATATTTATAGGACGTTATGTGTACAATTAACATTTACAAGACAGGCTAATTCTATTAGCAATAAGAAATTGTCTAGGCAACACGAGGCGGGGTGTCTCTATCTTGGACTAGAAACGAATAGGTACAACAATCAAGTACAATTATTTTCGGCCTCGTTTTTTACCCCGACCTATTTTATATATTGTTACGTTTTTACCTTTTTAAAAACGTTAAAAATATGAGTTCATAGATTGCAAATAAAGTAAAAATAAACTCGTGATTAGTTTTGATAAATTCTTTATTATCTGCACAATTTTTGTGCCACTGTTCGAACTTGTTTCACGTATACAATGATACTTCACAATATGTGTTTGTTCTTTATACTACTCTGCTTACAACCTTTTTGTAAGTACAACACTAACAACTGTTTTCTCAAACGCAACTTGTCTGCACACAAGTCTGACCGAATTAAAGCTCGATAGATTTTAATTCTCAACCAACGTGACGTCGTCTTACACGATCAAATTCAAACTCTGCCCTGCTCGCTTTAACTTGCCTTTTATACTACTGGATCATCAGTGTGATGAATGCCCTTGAAGGACGATGACGTCCTTCGGGAATATTCTAAAAATGTAAACAACCTATTCTTATTTTTGTTGTTTCTTGTTTACATTCAAGCAGGTAGATTAGTTGTTGTTGGGTTATTTCTCTGTTCGCTATTTTATGCTGCACATTGTTGTTTCTTGTTTACTTCTTTGTTCCCTTCATGTTGTTGTTGGTTATTTACGTCTTTTTATCCTTTATTCTTGTTGGTATATTTTTCTACTCATTCATTGATCACGTGAACAGTGCGCTGTTTTGTTTTTGGAGCTTTTGTTTATCATTTTAACAACACCATTTCCACTTTCGTAACAATATGTATGTAAGCCTGAAGCTGATGGATTATTTTAATGAAGGGTGGTAAAAGGAAATTTTCTGACCGGAAGTGTTATGATAAATAGAATGGCTCAAGCGGCATAGTCAAACGGCCATGTCAAACAATCGGTTAAAATAGGATAATGGAAGGATACATAGGTTAAGTGGATGGAAATACAAGTATGTATATCCATTACAAAACTTGTGCCGCTAGTGAAATAGGCGCTTTACACAATTCATTAAATGACACAATAAATGAAATCATTTACTGTTACAGGGACTTCCGATCTTTGACAGCTGATAACGTCCATCCTGTTGAATTAGTTGTTGTTCAGTTTGTTTTGCTAAATCAATCAATAGACGACCCTAGACAATGACGTATGTTTGCTGAAAGAAGAAAAATTTAAATTTCTCATGCGTCATGGGGGATATTTGTATGTGATCTAACGCTTTGTGCTCCACAAAGATCATATCGACGATCTAATGATTGATCTTTTTATTTATCGATTTTAAGAAATTAAAAATGTCCATAATTTTCTTTATTTTAGTATTTTAAATCTAAATTGAGACAAATTAAAAACGTTAATCGTTTAATAATATCAGAAATGAAAATGCGTGGTCCTAGTTATTTATTTTCAAAAATAAAACAAAACATAGAAATTTTTTTAAAAAATCATCTGCAACATTTTCGATATTATACGTGAACGATAAAAGTGAGCGTTAAGCTAAAGGAAGGATCATGCTATTAAAATTAAAATTCAATCCTCGTAGATAAAATATCAGGAATTGCTTTTGTACAGATTCGATGACGTCGGAATAGTTTTTATATAGAGGGTCCCATATTACAGAGCCATACTCGAATATAGGCCTCACAAGAGATGTGTAGAGCGATTTAGCAATATAACGATCGTTAAATTCTTTTGCCCACCGTTTTATAAAACCAAGTACGCTTCTAGCTTTATTTACCGTCATAGCAATGTGCGGAATAAAATTTAGTTTGGGAATGAAGGAAGTTATCTACAAGCTCATGATCGTATCCATCAAAAGCATATTTTGCAGGAATCGGAATCTTCCTTACAAATCTTATGTATTTACATTTTTCTAGATTAAGTTGCATTAAATTTAAATTACACCATAAATCAAACGAATTTAGGTCCTTTTGAAGTAGTTTCTGATCAGAAATTTGGCGATGACTTAGAGAAATTTTTACGTCATCAGCGTACATTAGGTAAGTCGTTAATAAAAAATGAAAATAGGAGCGATCCAAAATGGCTACCCTGAGGTACACCAGAAAGGACATCAATACTTCTGGAGCAGCAGTTTTTAACCTTATTTTATCTGTAGGTTCTAATAACGAAACAACGTTAAAGGTGTCTTTATATAAACGAAACTTTAACGGAAAGTTGTAATAATGGTCCATAAAGTGTTAAAAAAAAAGCTATATATGTACACTGAATTAACTTTTTTACGTTTTACTGCAACAAAAATAATTTAAAAGAAAAACGTTTTATTTATTTTTTACTGAACATTTTTTTACGATTTCAATGAACCACTTTGAAGATTTAAAAAATTTTTTTTCAGTATTCGTCGTTTTGTTTTGATGCTTTCTTTATCTGGCAATTATGTATTCCACACATAATTTCTTTCAGACGAAAGCTAAATTGCAATGATGTCTCACACAAACTTCGTTTTAAGTGCATTTAAATAGGGGAAGAGCTTAATGAAAGACCTGACAGAATATACTTAAAACTGGCCTAATAACCTAAACAATGTAGTTGATCGAGTTTTTTGATATTTAGATTTGCGATATTTGCGTTAAAAAAAAGTTTTTGTGAAATAAAACAAGTTTGGAGAGTTCGGGAAATATACAAAAAAAAAGAAAAAATATCTTTGAGGCTAATGACAATCTGCACTATGTCGTACCGTGTAATTTTTAAAAATGTTGGCCTTTTTATTACTTTCATTTGTATTTCGTATAACTTCTACACCCACAAAGATAAAAAAAAAATCTGTCCGAAGACGTGAAAAATACTTTTGAAGAACGCATCGATGTGTGAAAGACTCTTTGCAGATGCCATGCAAATGCATGCACTTATAGAGCTTGAAAGTGCGTAAACACTGTGAAAATCGTCTTAATATTTAAATCGCTTTAATTGCCCATCAATTGACATTTCCGCATTATTTTTTTCATTTACTTTTTTCCGTGTTTTTCTTTCATTTTTTTTAATTATTTGGCTTCCATTATCCACCCTTTTGTTTTTTAATAAAGAATTTTCCAATTTGTTAAGGCTGTGCAAAGAATAAATTTTACAAAAAAAAAGAAAATAAAAACTGAACATACAAGAATCTTGAACCTCAAGCGTTGAAAGAACCACAAACATACTGGTGGTGAGGAATATGTTCGTTTGTTTATCGTTGCGTACTTTTCTTATAATCCCTTGCAACAACATCAGCAGAAGTGTAAAATTAAAGAGCAGATAAAGGGCAACAATTTACATGTTTTTCGCCGATTTGCTCTTTTTTTTTTTGGTGGTCGTTTATTCGTTTGTTTGTTTGTTTGTTTTATTGTTGCACAGTTTTCATTTGGTGGAACGTATGAATGATTTAATTCTTTAGCCGCGAAAAGTACCACTTTTATATGTTCTTTCACATTACAAACCAACACATATACAAAAACAAAATACTTACAATAACGACTACGACTGACTGACTGAATGGTCGGTCGGTTGTTTGGTTGGATGGATGATTCCACTGATATTTTTTATACACGATAGTATACGAACGTACGTATGTATGCTAGTATTTATCGGAATGTGTAGATGTGTGAGTACATATTAAAGGTAAAGAGAACAAAAAAAAAAAAAAAACAAGAGAGAAAAACATTCGAAAAAGTAGAAGCAAAAGTAGAAGTAAAGGATGCTTTGCTCTGCTCTGCTTTGCTCTGCTCGGCAAACGAATTCACAATTCATAGATTTTTGCTCTTTTCTTGCCTTTAAGTTTTTATTGTTTGTTGTTCGGTTATGTTTGGTGTTTTTTAAACATCGTGTGTGCAACGATAATGACGATGGATGGCAATGGCAATGCTGACTGTAGGACTGCAGAGGATGATGGGAATGTTGATTGTGATGGTGATGGTAATGGTGATGATGATGGCGATGATGACGATGATGACGATGATGATGATAACGAATGAATTTACATTTGTATATTTAATTAATGTAGGTTTGAGTGGCTGTGTTGGATTAACATCAACATCAGTTCGTAAATTGTGCGGTATTATTCTACAAACAATTGCAAAATTCCATGGGCATGACCCCGGGAGTTTTTTCTCACCACAAACATACAGTATTAAAATGAATGAATGAATTGAATACGTGCACACATGTAGAAAATTGCATACACTCATACATACACACATACTATGTACATACATATGTAGGCGCATATAGCCATAAATGGATATTCATTTTCAGTATTTGTATTAAATCTACACATCCACGAAAATATGTAGAACCAACAACCATTATAACAACGGAGCTCAATGTGTTCGACTTGAATCGACTGGCTAATAGCACCATAGCATACATACACACACACACACACACATACCATACAATTATGTTATGTATTTAGTTATGGGTAGGTAGGGGGGGGGGGGGGGGGTAGCTCTAAATATTCATTCAGCCAATATCATCCTAGCCATTCAACATTTCTTCAATTCAATCCAAATAAGTAAGTAAGTAAGTAAGTATTCTACCCACTAACCAACCAGTCATCTATTCAGCCTGGTTGTCCGACAGCCTGGTTAACTGGCGGATCGTTGGTGATAAAGAAGCGCAGATAGAAAACGAATACTGCCCACTGGTTGTTAAATGCAAGTCGAGCACAGCCACTATTTAAACGGACAAACAAGCAAATATTCATCCCTTTTTTTCAATTCCATGGATATTAATGTTTTATTTTATCTACGTTTAGGTGAATATTTTCCTCTCATTTTTTTCGGTTTTTATCATCCTGCTGCCCGTTTAGCTTTTGGTGTCATGCTTTTTCTATACGCTTTTACGTTTGGTTTTAATTTTTTTTATATTTTTTTTTATTTTCGTTTTTATAAATGCAAATAGCAAAAGTAGCAGCAATAATTGCAATTGTTTTACCACACATACCAACATTAGTGGATCATGTTTTGTATGGATCCGGCATAACATGAATGTCTACATAGTATATATGCATGTATGTACGTATGTATGTATGTGTGTTCATATATATTTAATCATGCATGCAAATGTTAAATTGTACATGTGGATGTGTGAAACAGTGAATGTGAATGAATGTGATTTTTTGTTGAATTTCTTGATTTTTTACGCAACGTCACGTACTTGTTACCAATCAACCAGTGAATCCATCAGCATCATGTACTCTTCAATCTTTAACATTTCAACACACCATTTAAATTAAATTTTAGCAATTAGCTTAACAAAGATTACCCAAGACTTTCGATTTTATTTTTTGAGATTTCTTAACAAGTTCCAGGGATAGCCGCGCACATACAAACAACTTGGAGGTGTTTAAAATTTCAATGCTTTATATGCACTACATTCCAGGATCAATATCACTTTGATCCTTGAAATGTCAGTATTTTTCGACTTCAAAGAGAGAAAAAAAAAATAAATAAGTTTAGAAATGGGGAATCAACATCACTAATAGGATGCCTCCACCTCAAATTTATAAAACTAACCAAAGTGTTCACAACAAACATAAAACAAATGGATGCTCAAATTACTTACCAAATAAAACGACAAAAAAGAAGTAAAAAAGCATCCATTCCTGATGTTGCTGTCACAAAACAGTGTTAAAAAAAATTCAGTACTTTAGTACTTTTTTCAGTACGTTTTCATTTCACAAATATCGCAGTACCTCCGCGAAGTTTTCAGTACATTTTTTATTATTTCATATTTTATGTATTGACCTTTGCAACTGTTAATGTATTAGCAACATGTTCTACGTAATGCTGAAGGTAGTATTAGGCTTTAGCCCCGTCTAGCCAAACGTTCATTCGTCTTAGAACACGGAAAGCAATGAAAACGCTTGCCGAACCGTAACGTAATTTCGGTAAGCGTTTGCATTGCTTTTCATATGGTAAAAACGAACGTATGTTAAATTACGTTCCTTCGACGTTTGACTAAACGGGGCTTTTACGTCTTATTACTTTCCGAATCAGGTGTTCTTGTCTTGTATGTGAGGTGAGGAACACGAATAAGTCGCTAGTTTCTCTGTTCAACTTCCTTCTTGCAAACACTCCCAGTGAAAATACAATTGCCGCTCGGAGTCGAATTTAAACTCTAATTTTAATTTAAACTGCCACTCATGTATAACATTGACACTCACAAAATATGTAAGTGATGTAACAAGTTAGGTCATAGTCCTGATAGACGGATTAGAGTGACCAATGGGTATGTATGTATTTTTTGGCACAAAATAGTACCACTTGGCACAAAATAGTACTCTTTCAGTTAGAGTTCAATACTATTTTAAAATTATACTTTGCAACACTGGATTCAAAACACGTCATTGTAACTTAAAATAACAAAGTCGATCAGATAAAGTTTGTAAAAAAAAATTCCAAAAACGCTGATAAGGGAAAAACGCACGTTTTAGTGATAAAAACAAAGTTTAATACGGTTGAATGTGATTAAATCCTAAACATTTTATGAAACAATTTCTCAGAGTGAGAAAATTTGAATGAAACTTGGATAAGAAACAATTCAGTAGTGAATAAGCACGACTTAAAAACAGATTTTGCTAAAGATTGAATGTCAGGATCAGCGTTGTCAACTATAAATTTTCAAAAAGCACCAAATTCTTAAAAAAAAACGCGTAATTTTGACAAAAAAGCACTAAAACATTATAATATTTATTTTAATTTTATCACCAATTTATTCATACATATATAATTGGTCATTACAACCCTTTAGTCTGGATTATTGATCTAGTTTCTCACACCACTTATGTTTTTGTGCGTTAATTTTATACATGAGTGACGGGACCTCCTACAGTTTAAAGTCGACTCCGAACGACTGATTTTTGAAAAACTTTTCATAGCATTTTTTATTTACTTTACTCTCAGAGTTTTTAGCCAGAAATCTGCTCAGATTGAATCGCCGAAGAAAGGGGGATGGAACCCTGGCTTTACGTCTAAGAAGCCAACACACTACCTATTAGACTATGGCGACTTCATCACCAATTTATATAATCAGTAAAAAAAATGTACGAATTTACAATTTAATACAAAAGTCTATCGTTTAGCCTATAGTCTAATCTATAGACTACTCTAGCCTATAGTCTAATCTATAGACTTTTAGAATAGTTTATAGACTAATTTTTAGTCTATGTATATACTAATTCGATTTATTAAGACTGTAGCTTTACATGTAAAAGTGAAAGTTAACATACATTAAACATAACTTTTTTAGACGTATAAAATGTAAATGATTTTACCTTCGAAAATGTATCAACGTAAAAAAGTATTATTGTTAAATATCTTAGCCCAAAATTGTTTTTAATTTCCAAAAGGACAAATTGATTTCTTTATTTCTTTTTTTTAAATTTTTGATTTGGTGTCACTGACTTGAAAAGAAAAGCACAAAAAAAAAACAATAGGCACTGACTTAAAAATTTTCCGCGTCAAAAGTTTTAAAAAGCACTAAAAATAGTGCTAAAAGCACTGAGTTGACAACGCTGGTCAAGATACTTACGCTTACCGTTAGCATTTCATAGCACGATTGTGCAGAGAGGATTCACACACATTGCTTAATCTCTTTCATTTAGTCGTCCTTCAGAGTGTGTCAAGCACGCACGTCAGCGGATGCTGTAATATTTTTTTTCTGTTTACACCCAAAAAATAATTTACATCTGTCCAATTAGTTGCCATTTATTCAGTATGTTTTATTAAATCACTCCTGGACATGCAAATAATAAACTTGTTTTATCAATTACGCTGGAGTCATATATTGTTGTATATTGTATTAACAAATGGTGTTGTAGTTAGACCGTGATTTAATTAATTCTATAGACCTTACATATTACACATTATACGTAAACTAGCTATTATACAGGGCTGTTCAATAAAATAGATCCATTATGATTTAAAATCACAACCAAATCAATTTTTACAATTAATTAAGGAATAGTGACAGTTCAATATTTTGAAATGCAACAGTATTATATAATATAAGAGGCCAGTAAACAAAGTTCAGTTTATTTTTTACATATATATATATGTACATTGTACATATATGTATGTACTCCTTTGCATAAGAGATTTAGAAAGTGGCAAACTTTACTTAAAGAATATGAACATTCTGAAAGTGCATTATCTTGTGAGGAGATTGACAGTTTGTTTAATCAAACGGTAGTTATTATTTAAAGAGTCTAACAGTCGAGTTATATTTGTGTTATTCATGTGATCTTATCAAATCAACTTGGATTGCTTATCGGAAAATGTATCAATTCCCATTGGCCATTGTCTGAGCCAAAAGAAATAATAATATTCGCCAAAAAAACAAATATTAGCCAATTTCTGGAAGTCGTGGAAACGTGAAATTGGCACATTTTGCAATAATCAATCAAGATCCATCAAAAATTCTGAAAATTTTTGAACATATAACGACTGTTATACTATTTAAATAAGACGGTTTAAATACGGTAATTTTTATTCGATTTTATTAAATGATTACTCAATCTTTTCACAAGAGAACAGACTTTAAGAATATTATCAGTTATCCTATATTTTTATTATTAAAGTTTGCTGCTATGAATGGACAAACTTGAAAAAATATGAAAAAAATTCAAATTTTCCAAGTTTTCCTCATCAAAATTCATAGTATATTAAGTCAGATAATTGATATATGTATACCGTTTTAAAGACCCATCTCTCCGCTTTCCAACAATATTTAAAATTTAAATCGGGTCCGAAATGTTTAAGTTATCCTGAAATTTGTGCGTAAAGTAAAAAACAACGAGTTTTGTCAAATAAAACAAGTTTGGAAAGTTCGAGAAATATAAAAGAGATATTTTTGAGTTCTACTCAACTCACTGAATAATGGACAAACTTGGAAAACTATGAAGAAAATTCGTATTTTCCAAGTTTACCACATAAAATCTCATAGCACATTAAGCCAAATAATAGATATACCGTTTGAAAGCTCCATCTCTCCCCTTTCCTAACAAGTTTTAAATGTTGAAAATCGGTTCCGAAATGCTTAAGTAATCCAGAAATTTGTACGTGAAATCCAAATAAACAGTTTTTGTCAAATAAAACATTTTTGGAAGGTTCGAGAAATATAAAAAAAAAATATTTTTGAGATCTAGTCAACAAAACTCACAACCTACACTATGTCATTAGCCGGGTGTATTTAGTTTTTTATTTTGTCGCATAGCGTTATGATTCGTAAGGTTATGTAACATATCCCTACCAATTTTTAGATTTTTGCGATCTTAAATAACGTTTTTATATCAATAATTCAAAATGTTTCTATATCTTAAGTACATACTCGTTATTTTATAACGTATTTTGGTTCTCCCGTAAAATTACAAAAAAAAAAAAATTGACGTTACGTACTTTTGCATTTTCGACGACGATATGTATGTGAGTATACACAGTGATGTCAAAAATAATTAAGCCACTAAAATGACACATGGAGATGTGATGAGAAAGTAGGTAAAATGAGAAAATGTGTGATAAGTAACCGTAATTATTCGGTGCATAAAATTAAACAATATCACCGTGTCGTAAAATATAAGAACAACCTGTATTCTTTTCAAAATAGTTATATAAAATTAATACTTTAAAAATACATGTGAAAATAATTGGCCATTACAACCCTTCAGCCAGGATTGTGGGTGGACCTACAGTTTAAAGTCGACCCCGAACGACAGATTTTTGAGAAACTTTTCATGCCAATTTTAATTACCCTCAGAGTTGTTGCCAGAAATCTGCTGGCATAAAGTCGCCGAAGATATACTTTTTCATATTTCGTTTACTTATAGATGTCTAACCTGGGGTCGAATCGAGGTCATGCGTCTAATAAGCCAACACACTACCTACTAGACTACGGCGACTTAAGAATATACTTGCACTAATTTAGGTTCTAATTTGTTGTGCATTAATTAATATTTTGTATGGGCTCTCGGGAACTGTTTAGAACTAGTAGACATCGTCTAAGGCAGGGATGCCCAAAGCTAAAATTGTAGTAGTATTGTTGAGTGAGAGAGAACTGCACTGAAAGAAAAGTTGTGTAAACTGATATAAAATCTACAAAAAAAAAAAAAAATCCAAAAAGCGGAATTTACAATAAAACTTAGAATAGAAATTCTTCCATATTATTTAAACTGAATATATAGGGTAGTTGCCCAAGAAAAAAGTTACAATCTTAAATTAATATATGCTAATTATTTATCTTTCATTTGGTAATATTTCATAAAAGAATTATGAATAATAGTTTCATTATTATTCAAATTTAAAAACAACCGATTATGAAAATAAAGTAAATTTAAATACAATAAGAGAAATGGTCAATTTAAACGGAAATATGTTTGGGTAAAATTTTTTAATACCTAAAAGGCAGGTTTTTTCGGTGTATAAGAAATAAACTTTGAGGAAATTCCAATTAAATATAAAATAAAACACGTAAAGGGAGGGGTCCACGTGAGTGAGACCTTATCTTTATTCCTCTTAAATTTTGAAAATGCGACAGCCCTAAAGCTTTAAAGCGCTTAAAATTTCGTGAAAAGAGGCAATAACTTTTACGTGTTAAAAATAATTAAAATTTTATTTTTGCATAAAATTCCTCAAAACGAATATTTTGTTAAATTATATAAAATGTATTTATTTTTTTTTTTACATATTTTTTTCTAAAAACAAAATTCAGAAGTCATAGTAAATTTTTTTCAAAAAATATTACAAAAAAATCGTACATCCGCTATGCATGTGCATTCGTCGCTGGCCTGAGTGGCGACTAACCAAAGAGAATAAGAATATGTGTGTTTTTAGCTTGCGGGAAAGCACTATGAAATGGACATCATTGGTCTAAGGATATGCCCAAAAAGTTATTAGCATAATGAGTCCGGTACAGTATAACACGGAGCCAGAATTAATATCCCAACCATAGCAAAATTTGTTAAACACTTTCCTCTTAGTTTTGGTTTTGCTAAATTTCCCAAGTTCACAGCTGGATTTGAATATAAAGTTAGTCCGGACCAAAATAGTACACTGATATCTTTAAATATTCGAACCCGTTCTTAGGGTATCTAGAAGTGTATTATACTGTTTGAACACGCATTTATATCGTAAATTTTTATTTGAAATTTTGAAGGATTGCAATAGAAATTCGGTTACTTTTTAAATGCCTTGAATTTGTGTTCTAACATCATCGTAGTAGAAAAATATCATCCAATCGACTACATTGCCGATGCCATGCATTACCGATTTAAGAGTGGACTGAGGATTGCTGTTGTTTATACAACTAAATATGCTTATCATATATGTCTGTATGTACATATCTGCAAACATACATATGTTCATATATACGTATTTATTTATTTATTTATTATTTTTTGTATTACAATTCCTGGTATTTTTTAAGTTTAAATATTTACAATCCGCCTTTGGCACTAGTGAATCAAGTGGCAGAGTTTTTGTGTGTTTTATCGATAATTTTTGTTTTTTTTTCTTTTTATTTCGTTTCAATAATCGTTTTATTGTTAACGGACACTGTCGACGATCGTGTTGCGCATTCAATCATTTTGTTTCAGTGCGACAATATTTTGATTGTAAATAAATCACACAAATTGCGGTTTGTTGTTTCAGTAATTTTACATGTTTTATATCGGTCGTTCCGTGATTTTTCATGGCCCAAATGCTTGACACAGTTGCCGTTTTCGACAAGCGGAGCAAGACAGATGTTGGTTAAATGAATAAATTTGTTGATTGAATTTATTTGCTGTTGTTTTCGGTATTTTTTACGCAACTGTTGCTAAAAGACTAATTATTTTCATTGCATGCGAATATAAATGAATGAAACGAACATAAATTATTTTAAACATTTTCATTAGGGCAGCAGCTATTGAAGAAGTTTTTATAATATCGGAAAACAAAGATACCCTATCATAGCATAGCGAAGCATTAAATACTTTAAAGTGAATGTTTTTTCCTAATCTTTTTTAGGAATATTTCAAATTAATTAATTTATAATTTAAAAAGTTAAAGATGGGCACTGAATAAGTAAATCTTTTCTTCAATCGCGAAGACCAAAAACCAAAAGAATTGAGAACGACCGGTTCAGATTATTACTGATTATCAACTACACTTTTTATTTCATATTCTTAATTCTAACTTATTTTATGTACTTAATCCTAACTGTGCTAATTATTCAGCAACTCGTTGCTTTTATCTGACCTTATATTCTATATGTATATTATATTTCATTGACCTTATTATTTATATATTCTATATGTATATTATAGTTCAGTGACCTTACTTACTAAATTAATGTTATATTAGTGGGAGTTCATTTTAATTCAATAAATGGACAACACTAATTAACAAATTATAATTAAAAGAAATTACGAATAATAATATCAACAACAGTGAAATCATGTGAGTTATTTCAATTTGACCAAAAAATTTCTTACACGCTATTATCCATTACTTTTGAGTTTTTAACCGAGAAAAGAAAACTCCAGCCATGGACAAAAGCTGTAACCATATGCTAATATAGCTGCTTCGTATAGCCATTAGGAAATTACTTTACATTTATTTTTTCTTTCTCTGATTTATTGATTTTATTGATAATTTTATTTCATATCTCAATTAACACCAACATCACACCAATATTAAATGTATACATATACGTACGTAGAACCAATGAGGAGTTATTCAGTACAATTATGCGGTATCTCCTGAGTATCTTCTATTCATTCTGTGCATTGTGTTGGAACAATAGAAAGATAGTCTATTGGAGAAAGAAAAGAGCCGTAATATGGAACAAAATTATTCTAGAGCAGGGGTTACCAACAGCGTTACCGTTGAGCGACTAAAGTCGCAATTTGACACTTTTTCAGCGACCTCGCCACTTTTTGTGCCCCCTTACTAAAATGAACTAAATCTGACACTTTTCAAGATTTTTGACCCTTTTTTCCCCTTTTTTAGACGCCTTTTGCACGTTGAAATTTGTTTCGAAACATTAATAAGCCTGCAAATTTTGGCAGTTCAAACTATATAACAAAAACAAAAAATCATGTGGTTCGTTGTGTCGCTACTTTATTAATTTACTTTGAACACTTGCTTGTCTTTTGTAAACAACACAAAAATTACAAAATATTAAAAACTAAAAATTAATTGTTGCAGAAAACCCAGAATAAAGGATGTGATAATGGACGAGTGAGTAGAATGATCCAAGATTAATAATTTGTTATTAAATTTGAATTTTAAACTAGACTATAGGTTAGATTATATATCTAGTCTATAGACTAGATGTATAGTCTAGTATGGATCTAGTCTATAGACTAGATATATAGTCTACTAGATTGTAGACTAAACTACAGGCTAGACTAGACTACAGACTAGACTAGGTTATATACTAGACTATAGACTAGATTAAGAACTAAACTATAGACTAGACTATAGATTAGGCTATAGACTTGACTATATACTAGACAATACATTAGACTATATACTAGACTATAGACTAGGCTATATATTAGACTATAGACTAGAGTATACTTTGGTTTCTGTGTTAAAAATTCTCTGGTATGTGTAATTAATAAAAAAAAAAAACTCAAAAACCAAAAAGTTTGTTAAATACGTCTTTCAAAGACCTTTCATGCGATACCAAATTTTCGTATGTTTTCTTTGTAAGAAATATGAAAACATCACGAAATATTCCAAAAATATTCTAAAATAAAAATTAGTTTTGGAATTATAATTGTATAACTGATAGTAATAACTTTAAATGTTAGGTTTTATTGAAAAACAAAAGAGATCAGCCTTCATCTAGTCATGAAAGTCTTGTAGAATGTAAAAAGGAAATTATTTCATCATCGGATGAATCAGTTCATGTGAAGCGTAATTATTTGAAATGTATGTACCTTATTAACTTCATATCTTTTAATTTATTACAAAATTAGTAACTTTCATTGTTTTTTTTTTTTAAACATATATTATATTTTTTCTTTTCTTTTAAAAATGTTGCTCCTTTTTACTGCCAAAATACCCTTTTTGTGCGACTTTTTTTTCAAAAATCCCCTTTTTGTGCGACTTCTTAAAAATTTCCAGCGGTAACCCTGGTTACCAACAATTTTTTGGATGTGTATTAGTAAGTAAGTAAGAGAGAGAGAGACAAAAAGTTAAAAGTTTACAGTCATAGAAAAATGTTAATAATATACCCTATTTTGATTTTAATTTCATCAACATACATACATAAGATGTATAACTTCTTTGATAACCTAATTATTAAGGTAATGTTTTTTAGATATTTGCTGGGTACTAATTTTGGTTCATAAATTTCCTCTCCTGCTAATAACCATCCTTTTAATTAATTAAAAAATTGTTCTCTTTCCATATCATTTAAATTATTTACTTAATTGTTAACAACAATCAAAATGTGTTTTAAGGAGATATAAGACTTTGATTTTAAAAAGGATTTATTAACATTCTGTGTTCCTTTTTCTCTTACACCCCTTGACATAAACATACCCCCTACTTTTAAGGGGCATGCAATCAATTTGGCTTTGGGCTTATTTTAAAGAGCAAACATTAATTAATTCTGACAATAGGGATGGTCCTAGGATGTCAGTGTTTAGCTCTACAATTTTTCAAAAATGGCCAAAAACGCTATTTTTAGGGGTTTCAACCCCCTTTTTCTCGAAAAGATGAACTGAGATTCGTGATCAGCGCGTAAAATGTCTTCGGAAACACCTGGAGCCATCTTATTTGTAAAACCCATGCAGGACTGTGTTATTATTGTTGTTGAGCATACGGAAAATAAATCATGAGAAATCAATGAATTAAAATTATCTATTAAATGGTAACAATTTATCTAAGAAAATGATTATATTTGAGCAGAGTATGTAAGTAAGATCATCACGTTTAATTCCCGTTCAAAAATGTTCAATTACACAATTACAAATGAATAAAATTTTGTATTTAAATTCATACATATACATATGTACATATATATATTGTAATTACGACTCTTTAGTCAGGATCACGACCTAGTTTCTCACACCACTTATGTTGTGTGCGTAGCTGCCAGATTTGACGATTGTCATGTTGACGATGGGCCGATTTATACCCTTGTGGCAACACTGTATTATTCATTTTATTCATTTTTATACTTTATTCTTTCATTCCTCATTCATTCTTTACATTCGAATATCGAATTTATGTAATATATATATATATTGTATGGTTGTATGGGTGAAGCATAAGATATTGTTTGTATTAGTAAAAGATCATTCTAGAAATTAAAGTAATGTATGAGGACATGTGATTTTTGAAATAAAAAGTTAGTAGTTGACAGTCCTTGAAACGATACGGATGTTTCATTTATATTTAAGTCGCTACACCCTTGTTTTGCCGATTTTTATAAATTAGAAATTTACTTAATTATCTTCACTTTTGTTGCAAATTTAGATCAGTAATACATACATACATACATAATTGGCCATTACAACCTTTCAGCCAAGATTACGACCTAGCTTCTCACACCACTTATGTTGTGTGCGTTAATTTTACACATGAGTGGCGGGACCTACAGTTTAATGTCGACTCCCAACGACAGATTTTTGAGAAGCTTTTCATGGCAATTTTTTAGTCTCAGAGTCTTTGCCAGAAATCTGCTGAGTGGAAGTCGCCGAAGAAATATTTTTCGTTTTGATGTCTGACCTGGGATTCGAACCCAGGTCTTTCGTCTAATAAGCCAACACACTACCTACTAGACCACGGCGACTTCTATAACAAAGTGTAAATTATGATATTTTTAAATTGCTTACGAACACCTGCGATGATACTACATAAAATGGTAAATAACCGAAATAAATAAAAGTGTCAATTAGTAAAAGAAACTTAAAGAAAAATTGTAATTTCTGCAAATATGCGAACATTATCCATCAAATAATGGCAATACCGAGAAATTTTATTTCAGTTTGACACTCGCAATTAAACATAATTTACCATTTGCAGTTACAGACCATTTTTAAAGATTCGAATGTTACCAATCGGCCACAAACGTAGATGCTCGCCGCGAAAGACGAATGTTACATGATTCTCGAGAACAATGTACATGTACTTTTTAGAAATTCAAAAAATTAGGGTAGTACTATAATTATGAAAAGGACTATATAAATCAAAGGAAGAAATAGATTGTTTGCTTCAACTGTCTCCAATTTAATCCAAAGAAGTTTGCTAGCAAAAAATGTATCATAAATAGGGATTTAAAATTTAGATTACATTAAATTATTAAAGTAAGATTACCAATTATGTCTCTTTTTGTTAATTTTCATGTTTTTTTTTACGCATATATTTACAGAAATTTATGTAAAATAAATTGTCATTTATGTTTTCATTTAATTTTTAATAAAAAAGTTTAAAAAAGAAAAAAAAATGAATTTAGTACAATCGGGCTGAAAAAAGTAAAATTTGCTAGCTGTTGATTAATAAGTTTTCGTTTTATATTATGTACGTACATAAGTACGCATATACCTACATATTTAATTTTGTTTTATTTTAATATAGAAGTGTATTTGGTGCTTTTAAGTTTTTGTTTAAAAATTTAAAATGTAACATTTTTATGTTATATTCTATTCTGTTCTATTTATTCGTTTTAGTCCATTTCTATACACAAAATTTTTCCTTTTTTGGGAGAAAAGATACATTTTTAAAAGAAAATAAACGAAACTTATCGTGGCATTTATTTATTTCAATGTCTGGCTAACCAGAGGGATTGTGAAAACAATTAATGTCACACTAACCTACATACATATAGGAACAAACAAATTCCAAATTTATATTCAGGGAATGGAAATAAAAGAGAGAGTATTCTTTGGATATATGGGAACAAACAAACATGTGGTATACTCAAGACGTGTCCTTCAAATAATTCCTCTGAAAATGAATTCTTCATTCAAACGACTTAATGAAAAAAGTTCAAATGAAACCAAAGTTGAATTCTTATTTACATGATGCTTCGCTTAGCATTGATGATGATTGAAATTTCTTAATGAATTTTAAAGTTTGTTCTGCTAAACAACTTAACATTGTGTCTACTGAGTGCCTTGTATAGTGTAGTTATTCAACACAATATTTCATTTGATAGTAATTCTGCTTAAAATTAATTTATTACATCGTAATTGGTAGTATATGTAGTTATGTATGCATTTCTTCTTTTTATGGATATCTAAGGTCAGAAACATTTTTTTTTATTCTTCTAAATTGAGGCTATATTTGGCCGTCAAATATTTTTTTATTTGTTTTAATTTTTCACAACTATGTCGATTTGCTGCCAATTTGGCAAAATCCGATTGGCATAAGACTCTAATTAAGCCAAAAGTATGTAGAAAATTTGTAATGTATCATGTCTTTTAAATGCGGTGTCATATGGTTGGTTTTATCAATCATTCTTCGTTTTCGTATTTTCTTAAAAATCTTGAAAATAAAATTTTTTCCATTTTAATTATTTTAAATTTTTAGATAAACGTCAACAAAAAAAACTAAAAATTGTATTTCGTTAAGAATTTTTTGTGTTGAAATTGTACTCATATTAGGGAAGTCCACGCCATAGCACAATTGTGCAGAGAATATTCGCATTTACATCAAAAAGGGTCTAAGTGATACGTATTCTGTATCTAATCTATTCGGACTTACACTTACACTATACATGCCTACATAATTGGTCATTACAACACGTTGCAAGCCGTTGAATGCCAGATCATTAGTTTGGATTTAGGAAGGAACACAACACCATTCAACAAAATCACAGACTAGAAAGAAATATTATTTTAGATATTTCGATATTTTTAGATATTTCGAAAGCTTTTAATAAAGTATGACATAAAGACCTTAAACACAAATTGAAACAGCATGGAAACATACACGATCTATTTGTAAGCTTTTTAAATGACAGACAATTTTTAATTAATGATTAAAATTTTTTAAGCTCCTCCTCATCGGAATCAATGCCGGTGTTTCCCAAAGTAGTATTTTATATGTCTTATATCTGAAATACACTTCTAAAATGCCAACAAGTACGGATATTTGTACTTCCACTATTTTTTAAGTGTAAATAAAAGTCCATTGGTTGCCACTTAATATTTCTATTTAAAAAATGTTTACAAAAAAGTGGAGAATTAAAGTTAACACGTAAAAGCGTTGGCACATAACATTTACTTACCGATTTAATTACCATATTATGCCGCAGCATGCAGATGTGATACTTAGGTACTTGGGCATTTATATCGATCGGAGCTTAATGTGAAAATATCCCAAAGAGTCAGAACTGGTACAAATAAAATTAAAAGTAAGCCAAACCAATTACACAGTCCTGCAAATTTGAATTTGACTATTTTCAAGTAAATCCGATTAATTTTTATAAACCTCGAGCGCCATATTGTGTCCGCCATTTTGAATTTTTAAAATCTGAATGAAAATTTGTAATCAGCGACCCCAGAAAACCCTCAGTAACAACTAAGTCAGGTTAATTTTTAAGGACCTCCGTAATTTGTTTCTATTCCTCTTGCACGCCTTGCCATAAACCCGCCCTCTACTTTAAGGGTGCATGCAATGCATTTGGCTTTGAACTCATTTTAAAAAGCAAAGATCAATTGTTAATTTCTGATAATGATGGTTCTACTATTTTCCAAAAATTACCAAAAACCCTATATTTATGGTATTTCAACCCCCTTTTTTGAACACTGATTCGAATTCAGCGCGCAAAATGGCATCGGAAACGCCTGTCATCTTATTTTCAAAACCCATGCAGGGCGGTGTTGGCAGAACTCTAAGATTGGACTGAACGCTTCTCTTTTATAATTTTATATTAAAATAGATTTGCTGCTATAAAATTCAGTGTTCCAGCTTCCAATTTAGACTTTCAAATTTACTCAAGCATCTTAATGAATATTTAAAGATGCTCAACGTCCATTCCAACCCGCTAGTGCGTGGGATCCAAAATAATATTGGATATATTCGTCTAAGAAGAGGAAACATTTCCACTCTTAAATAAATTCAGGAATAATAAAAACTACCTGAAGGTTAAATTTATGTAATTGTATTTAGGGCCATTATTACAACTTGCCGTCATCTAAAGAGAAGGCAGGTCAATTAATTTTCATTATTATAAGTGGTCTGTAAGAAGTGAGCGTTAAACTAAAGGGAGGATCATCCTAGCGGTAACTTTTAAAGTTAAGTTTGTCTTTGAACTTGCCATAGTACATATATATTATTCAAATATAAACAAAATAAGCAAATATAACAAAAAAAGACAACAGTTCCTTTTAGCTTAAGGTAGCTTTCACTAAACCCAAATTTAACTGCAGGCTGTAATAATGGCCATAAGTTACGAATGAACTTAGAGTTCACTTTAGCTAAAGTTACCTTTAACTAAATCCAACTTTAACGGCTGGATTGTAGTGGGCAGATAGCTTTCGCTATTATGAGTACACAATTGGATAAAAGTGACCGTCAAGCCAAAGGGAAGATCATCCTATTTTTAACTTTTAAAGTTCACTTTATCTTTGAACTTATTTGATTATTTTCAATATGGCAACTGCAAATATAAACATGCAAAATTAACGTTAATATATTAAAAGTTTTCCAATTCAATATGGATATTGGGGTATTCATTATATTTATTTTAAAACCTCTGCACACAAATTTTATAAACATAACAAATACGAAGGCACGTCGTTGCCACTACGTTTTTAAAGCACTTTTTAATTGAGCAGTGATATCGACATTGTTATGACACTGCCATATTTTTGAAAAAGTTAACTTTATTTTATCATTAGATTATAACAACGAAAAGAAGTTAAAGATGACATTAAAGTTCACTTTAGCTAAAGTTACCTTCAACTAAATCCAACTAACTTTAACGGCAAGTTGTAGTAATGGCGAAAATATTTATTGTCAGTTTATAAGCCAAGGAAGATTCAATAAAAAAAAAAATGTAAAAGAAATATGTAAGTAATATCAGATCCCCTTGACTTATTTAATCCTTCTGCACTCCTTGGGTCAATTTAATTTTCAAACGTAAAATTTTTTCCTTTAATTATAAGATATTATAGGCACAAAAACTATGCTTTTAAAAGAAAACAATAAAATTTAAATTTTTCCTTCCGCCTTCACGGTTCAAAACACGATTTACACACATTTAATATCCTTTGAGTCAATATGACCCTAATATTATCAGAACCTCTCCCAAAGGAATGCACAATTACAGGTTATAATTTTACATTATTTGGCACTCTACGTAAAAATGAAACTTTTTTGCGATCAAAAATTCTGGATATGATCAAAGCCATTATTGCACTCTGATTTTTTGTTTTCAAATGATATAACTATAGCATCCTGCATTCCAAAAAAATTTAATTCATTCTCGTCTTAAGTTCTCTTCATCATTTAGATGAGTTGATGAAAAATAAAATCTGAAAGAATGCATTACAACCAAACGAAAGCTGGAGTTGATACGCTTGACCAGTTAGTTGCTAACACCACATGTAAGCGCATGACTGACTAAGCGATGACCTGTTGCGTTATTTTCAAATAATAATTCCTACGTCATATGGACTGATATATATCCTGCCTAGAATTTCAATAAAAAAAATTCAGACGCAGGCTTTATTTAGTAGAACTTGCAGATTAGCCAATAAACGATCATATTTTGCGAAGAAAAGTTTTGCCACATGAACCATCTGCACGAAATCTCGTCAAAAATATTCAAGAAGAAAATGATCTCACAAATACACCGAAATATGCTATTGCCCAGTAATTTACCAAATATACCAAATGATCATATTTAATTGGTCATTAAAACCCTTCAGTCAGGATTACAACCTAGCTTCTCACACCACTTTTATTATGTGCGTTAATTTTGTACAAGAGTGGTGGAACCCACAATTTAAAGTAGACTCCGAATGTCAGATTTTTGAGAGGCTTTTCATTGAAATTTTAGAAATTTAGACTTTTTGCCAGAAATCTGCTAGGAGAGGAAGCCGCCGAAGATATATTTTTTTCCATTTTTTCGTTTTGATGTCTGACCTGGGTTTTGAACTCGGGCCAACACACTACCTACCAGACTGCGGAGACTTCTTAATGGCTTTTTGCCTTCTTTTAACCTAGATATGCCCAATGACCTACCTATATATAGTAGACCAGCGCATTCTTATTTACATGATACGTCACATTAATCAAAGTATCGTTTTTTTTGTTGATATACTCAGTACTCATCAATACCTCGTGGGAGATTATGTGATCGCATTATTTAGTTATTGATCAGGGTTTTGTATTGCTTAAAGTTGTATATGCTTAAAGTTTTTCAGCAATTGTACCCGAAGCAAAATCAAACAGCAAAGCAGAAGAAACAAAAATAAACTCATTAACTATAGTGGTGCAGTGAAAAGTTTTCTGCTATCGCAGTCAAGCACAGCAATTAATTTCGCAGCGATCCCTATTGCTTACAGCATTTCAGCATTTGAGGTTTCTCTTGTACTTTGTCCTGTGCTGTTTTGCTTCGCAAGCACTGCTTAAGATATTTTTTATGTTTGAAATTAAAAGCGTGTTTACGCCATGTCAACTCTCATCATAGTATACGGTAGAGTGAGAACTTCAATGAGCAGGACAAATCACTCTTTGACGTGGCTATCACAACCACGTTTAGGACATAGAATAGAGTTATTTGAGAAATACTGATAATCAATGTACTTCCAGTCTGTGTTAGAATGTATGTATTCATGTCAAAGGGTTCTCTCCATAGTTTAGAAGTTATTACGTAATTCAGAATAATCGAATTTTCTGGTTATTTAATATTACAATGAGTAATTGCCACTTCGATAAAAATTATTTTCGAATTTCGAAATTTCTAAACTTTTGTAGTTCCAGATGGTAAATGTCGTGTCATGGTCGTTAGTTTCGTACAACAAACAATTTTCGATTTTATCTTTATAATCTGGTGAGGGACCAAGAACAACAAAAAAAAAAAGAAAGGAAAATACTTCAAAAGGTTCATATAGATGGAATTTTCGTATTCATTCGTTATTTGAAAAACAAAAAACAAAAAATTGTTGATTTGAAGATATTTGCATTCGTTTTTGCATTTTCTTTTTGTTAAAAATATTTTGTAGCTTTAGAGTGGCGGTGCAATTATTTAACATCAGAATATTAAAGTTCACACTGATTTGTGTGAAAACATTTTAAAAAAACAAAAAAATAAAAAAATAAATAAAAAAACTAAAAAATGTTCATGAAATTCCAACTCTGTTCTGAATGTAGAAACATGCATCAAGAGGAAACATCAAGTCATACATGTAGACATGAACCAACAGTGTTTAGGTTGTTCCTGATCAAGGGTATCCCTTAAACTGTTTGAAAGAGAAGTCAAATAGGCAAAATAATAAATATTTCTTACCCTTAAATATTCAATAGATTTTTGATTAAAAATTATAAAAAATAAATAAAAAAATAATCGAATACAGAATAGTTTTATGCCATGTATTGTATTTAATAAGAAATTTCATTTTAGGGAAACCCTAACTCTAAACATGTGTACATTTTTTCTATTTGAACGTTTTGTCTATTCAACAAAAAAACAAGAAAGAAAAAAGACCGAAAACAAAAACTCGGTGTTAGTTTTAAATTGTTGCTATTTCTAGAAGTTTTTTGTATATTGAAATATATCATCTTGTTCTTGTTCTTCCCATTATTATATGCTCATTTTATTTTATTTTTTTTTTTTTCATATTCGAATTTCGTTCCAGTTCTACAGTCGACAAAAATATTTCGAATTTTCTTTAAATGAGACTTGTCCATAAAAGAAAAGAAATTTATTTTTTAATTTTTTCATTTCCTTCTTTCCTTTCAATATTTTGGAATTTATTAATTTAAATCCAAATCTGACAATGACATCTACGTCCATATTTTCCATTAAAGGTTTTGCGATCAAATTTTATCAAGTTTTCAAGCAAATTTTACGGATTGTACAACCCAATGTAGTCCACCGACTTCTACTATTTCGCGTTTTTGTATTTAATCTGCTCTTCAATTTTTTTCCTACTGAAAAATTTAAAGGACCTGTCACGTACGTTGAACATGAGTGCGAGTGTGTTTTTCACTTGTGCATCAACAAGTTACAGGGTTCTTCAAATTGTTACTTTGCTTTGTAGTGCGAATTAAACACATATGATGAACGGATTCAATTCTTAAAAACAGTGAAATTCCAAAAATGTTTTCTTGAATTTCATTTCCCTGATGCTTTACGAATTTATGTTACTTGAAACCAAGCAGAAATACTTAAAAATCTGTCGTTTGCAGCCGGCTTCAAACTGAATAAACTTAACACACGCAGCATTGGCGGTGCAAGAAACAGAGTTGACTAATGAGTTCATAATGTAATAATTATTTAAGATTAAATAAATTATGAAAAATCATTGTATTAAACATAACAATTAAACATAACAATAACTTCACATTTACATACTTATGTTACTGTATCAAGTCTATGTAAAACATACGCTCTTAGTCATGTCTTTAGCATTACAGTAAGACCCCGCTTTTAATATTACGCACATATTATTAATGCTTGTGCTGCACTATATCGCGACGTTGTATTTTTTTCAATATCGGCTTAATTTGGACTCATATCCGGACGGAAGAAAGGCCGAAAAATCCAACGGAAAAACCATTGTCATCGATTGTTTTTGTAGGATTGTGTAAAAATACTCGATGTTTTTCAAAACGTTAATAAGTTATTGATTTTGTTAATAACAGTTTGTATTCAATTCTGACAAATTACGCTGGTAGTCAGCAGTTCTGATAACCAGAGTGCCCAGTTTCACAATAACCAAGGCATTATTTGCTATACTCACTTGGCTCCTTTATGACCTAATTTAGGGGCAAAGGACAAAATTGGTGGCAGTAGGACACAAAGACTCAATGCACTTAAGTCCTGTTTCAAACTGGACTACCGATGTGCTGTTATCCTGGGAATACATAAACGATTTTAGTATTTTCTTGAGCTTAAGGTTAAAAAGTTCACACAAGATGCCTCAAATATGAACGATAAAGGGTGGGCTGTGGTATATTTATTAAGACTTCTGTTATTAAACTTTCTTACTTCCCACATGATTTACTTAGCCAAGCTGCAATTAAGTCTGCAACGAATGTAATTTCAATATCGGGCCTTGTCCATAAATGCTGAGGAAAATTTCAGATCATTTAAAGGTAACTGTTATTTGTGTTCCTGCACATACATGTGTACTAGGGATGCCAATCGGGAAATTCCAAATCTCGAAATTTTTTAATTTTTAAAACCTTGTCCCGGGATTTTTCGGGATTGTGAATTCATATGTATTTTGACCCCACAAAAGGTCCTGAAAAAAAATTCTATATCACTTGACTTCGATAATAGCATCTCAGATGAGGAAAACCCCACTTCCATTGATAAAAAGTTATTTGATGGCATCGAAGGATGCAAAAGCCCAATAAAACGAATTAATAGGGTAACTGATTTAGATACTCAACTGTCCAAAGAAGTAGATTCATTTACATCAGGAGGTGCTAGAGGTGAATATTTACAAGCTGCATACAGCTATCTTGGAACTATTTTACCAACATGTGTTGATTGCGAGAAGTGTTTTTAAACGGCAGGGTATGTTGACAACAAAATTCGTTCAAGCCTATCAGATCATATATTAGATGCTTTAATTGGAATTGCTTTTTTGTTGGAATCCAAATAATTTTCTTAAAACTAATGCATTTGCATATCACTGCATAATTTTTATTTTTGTTAATTTACGCTTTTTTGTTACTTTTTGCCTTGCTGTTTTAATATTTTATTTTTAATGACATATTATTCGGATATACATAATTGGAATACAAATGATTTTGTTAACAAAATATTTTTTTTTTATTAAGAGAAAATCACGATTTTTCCCATGATTTTTCGGGATTTTTAGATCCCAAATTTTCCCGAAATATTCCGGGATTTCTGGATCGGGGTTTACAAAATCCGAATCCCGGGATTTTTAAAAATCGATCCCGTTTGGAATCCCTAATGTGTACATATATCGTTGGAAATTGCTGATGATCTGGCTAGAGGCGGTACGGAGCTTGCAATCCCCGACATGTTAGAGGGCATTTTACAGGGAAATCCAATTTTGTCAGCAGCAAGAGGATACATGCAATATTGCTAGAGTCTGCTGGACACTTCTATCTCTAAATCGTTACCATACAATAGCAATTTGTACGTGCCGTTGTTCTTTGTGAGGCATGTTGAAAGAGTCCGTAGTATGGCAGCTATTTTATGCAGGAGCTTCCAGCCTGAGAAAAAGAAAGAGAGTGTCTTTCACTTCATGTGTCAGTGCCCTGCGTTTTTATTTTTCATACAGAGACAGATGTTTTTAGCCTTTCACTTTCTAAAAGAATTGTTTGATCACGGGTAGAATTACTTGTGCTATAACCATGGGCCTAAATGCCCATTAAATGGGGTCGCGGTTTTACTTAACCCAACCTAACCATGTTTAAAAACTATTTTTCGCTCATCTAACCTACATTAATATGTTTTCACTGTTGTTTAACCAAATTTTTCGGTTAATGGTTTCTATTAATTGTTCAATTGCACGTTTATAACGAACACAAATAGTCGTAATTATAAAGATCATAATATCGCTTTCATTGGCATTGAATATCAAAACATTTTTGATCTGTTTTCGAGTTAAAAATTTTACATTTTTTACATTTTTCAACCACTTTTAAAAAATTAACTCAAACTTAGAATATCTTAGACAACTGAATGCGCATTAAACGTAAATGTTCACTTTCTTACTAACGTAGTAAATATTTAAGAGAACATTTAGTTGCTCCCTTATTTCGTATACATACATACATATCGCTCCTTTATTGCAAGATAGTCATATCTCAAAAAATTAATAACTTGTAGTTACTTAAGCAAAACTGTTCTTTAGACCTTCAGTACATGCTGGAACAAAATCAGTTTTATATCTCAAGCTGAATCGAAGTTATAGCAAAAAGTGTTTGCAACAATTAGATTATGGGACTTATGTCTTGAAAACTTAAATCGCATTTTGCCAAGTTCAAGTTTTTTTGAGATATAACTACGCTGCAATAAAGGAGCGATATGTACGTATGTATGTATAGAGTATATGATTTTTTATTTTCTCATTGTTATTTTTGCAGACTATTTCATATTCAATTTGGCCTCTAGCATGTGTTACAGTTTTTTGTATCTCTGGGAAAACACAGTCATATTCGGTTGAATTTATATACTTCAGGCTAAAATTTTCACAGAATATAAAAATGAAGGCAACTAAAATATGCAGATAAATGTGCTCTATAGGGTGGTACATGCATTCACACATAATTTTCAAAGATATGAGGATATAAAATGTCCATATGATAGGTATGCCCATGTGCAGCAGATCTGAATACCATTTGAAACAATTAATTTTGAAGTAAGATTTTTAATTATTAACTCACTGGGTTTTTGTATCACAGAAAATAATCATTTAGAAATCATTTGTTAATTAGCATTCGAGCAATTAAATAAATACACAATGAAATCTATAATTCAGTGAGTATTCTCTCTTCTATGAGGTATGATTGACCTTGCAATAGTTATTCTGAAACTCAGAAGTAACGCTATAATTCTTGTAAAACATACAAGTAAAGATAGGTTAAAGTCGCCGTAGTATATTGTAATAAGTGATTGTAAACATGAAGTCGCTGTGGTCTAGTAGGTAGTGTGTTGGCTTATTAGACGAAAGGCCCGGGTTCGTATCCCAAGTCAGACATCAAAACGAAAAATATTTCTTCGGCGACATTCTCTCAGCAGATTTCTGGCAAAGACTCTGAGAGTAAAAAATTGCCATGAAAAGCTTCTCAAAAATCTGTCGTTCGGAGTCGACTTTTAACTGTAGGTCCCACCACTCATGTATAAATTTAACGCACACAACATAAGTGGTTTGAGTAGCTAGGTCGTAATCCTGACTGAAGGGTTATAATGGCCAATTATGTATGTATGAGTGTAAGCATAACGAAATATGAAAAAATATTTCTCATTTCAGCAGATTTCTGACAAAAACTCTAACGGCCGTTATTTCAACTTACCGTTAAAGTTGGATTTAGTTAAAGGTAGCTCTAGCTAAAGTGAACTTTAAAGTCACCTTTAACTTCTAAAACATTTCGTGAATAAGGCATCAGATTCCCAAGCATTTCTGTATTTTTCTATATAACGCTCAGCTTTAGAAAACAAGTATGAGAAATAAGGCTATTAAAGAAAGTTTAATTTTTTCCATTATTTTTATAAAAATGTTGAAATATAACTCTTTTAAAAATATTTTTGTTCGTATTTTTAGTAAAATTAACTTAACTGACTTAAGATTTTTTTTTTTTCATTTCCAATTTCATCTTTATTTACATTTACTTTTTACAAATTAAAATTTTTTGCGAGATTTATCTATAGAGATTACAACGAATGATAAAGTAATTATAAAAATTTAGAGCTCTTTTTAATTAACTGACTTAAGAAAATCATCTTAAAAGCAAAAAAACACACAAATTTATCCAGGGTTGTAAAAAAATATAAAGAATGTTATCAATATGGAACTAAAAAAATCAAATAAAGAGAAAAAATGCGATTTTTTGGTGGTTGAAATATAGCGCGAAACTCGCCAAATTGACAACACTGTTATTGCATAATCTACTAGTAACCCATGTGTGGTGTAAATATTAGGGAGATCGTGACGTTATGGACATGAAAATTCTGTAGTGATGCTTGCTAGAACTGACACATTTTCAATGCCTTTGTTTCTTAAGACAGTGCAATAATAAATGCTTCACATTATCTTATCTACTCACCATTTACACTATTTACAACCGAACTAGAATGGAATACAACTCTCATGTATAGGTTAGGCCTTAACGTTGACAGGAGAGGCCGTAGTAGCTCGTTAACCATGATAGTGTGTCCTTGACTTGTGCTCTATTGTTCTGTCGCTAATACAACGGATATAGCTCGAGCAAAATAAGGGTACTTGTTTATGAAAACCATATATTCCTACGTAGCACTTGTTATTCTCGGCCAGTACATCCATATGTGGTGGATTGGCCAATGTATCGCACATTATATACAAAGTTCGTTTGTCAGACGGACTATTCTTATATGGAAGTCCCTTCCTGCAGAGATCTTTTTGGTTACTTATGGTATTAAAATGTTATAAAAATCTTCAAACCTTTAGCTAAACTAAACTTTAAAGTAACCTTTAACTTATTTTCATTATTATAACTTAATGATAAAATAAAGTTAAGTTTTTCAAAAATATGGCAGTACCATAGCAATGTCGATAAAACTGCTCAATTAAACAAGTGCCTTAAAAACGCTGTTTTCTCTTTTTTTGTTGTATTTCCTCATTTTGTTTATATTTGAAATTGCCATATTGAAAATAAAAATTTAATATGGCAACTTCAAAGATAAAGTGAACTTTAAAAATTAAAAGTGTGACGATCCTCCCTTCAACTTCACTCACTCACTTCTACCATATTGAAAAACAATTAATTTGTTAATTGCCATTAGTTAACGGCATGTGATAATGGCCCTAAGAGTAAAGAAAATTGCAATAGCGTTCGAAATTGACTTTAAACTGTAGGTCTTGCCACTCGTATATAAAATTAACAAACATAACATGAGTGGTGCACTGAGACCTAGGGGTTGCGATCCTGAATAAAGATTATTATGCCCGATTAGGTACATAAAAAAAAAGGCAAATGGACTTTATGGCAAAACTTTTTATACGCTAAAGTATAAAATTTTAGTTTTGTTTTGTTTTTTTTTTTTTTAATAGTGCAAATAGGGTGGACATAAACCGTATTATAATTTAGCAATGAGAGCGAGTGTTTAATTTAATTATTCTTACTGTTAAAAAGCAAAACATGTTATATGAATAAATTGAATTTATTATGTAATGTAACACTAATTACAATGTAATGGAATGTAATGCAATGAATTAAACTTAACCTCAATAAATTTCTACGATATTAGAATTAAAATTTGTTACAGGCTTTCTTTGACAGGAAAATATAATCGTAATTTTATTTGTCATTTAAAACATGTTTTAAAGTGTGCAACTAAACAATTTTCTGAAAAATAAAATGGAATAAATTCGATGGAATATTTACGATTTTAAGTTATTCTCTACATATCTCTTACGATAGTTATTTTGAAAGACAACTGAAAACTAAGTATACGCATACACACATCAGCAATCAAATAGAATATAATCTGGAAGAAATTGGACTTTCGCTTCTGTTCAAAAGATGTTAAAAAATAGTATGGCATTCGTCGTAGAAACTCTGTGGTTCAACTCCAGGTTCAGTTATTTTAGATATTTCGAACAAAACAAAAATTAAAATATTTCTTTGACTACATACTTCCTGTAAGCAAAAAAATTCTGCCAAAATTTTGAGAGAAAATGAAATTGCCAAGAAAAAATTCTCAAAAATCAATAGTTTGAAGTCGACTTAAAACTGTAGGTCACACCACTCATCCGTTAAAGAAGTACACATAATAAGGGTGGTGTGAGATGCTAGATTGTAATCTTGACAAAAGGGTTTTAATGGCCATTTAAGGAAGTAAGTAAGTAACAAAGAGTGTAGCACAACCAAAGCGGTTTGTTTTAGTTGAGTATTGCAGCAAACGAATGTTACAAACAAAAATGTTTTTCATATGCAAAATTCATCTACGATAACTTCTACGATAGTTTCACAAAAACAAATAAAATTAAAAGATGATTGTTTTTGTTAGTCAAAAATTATTACTTAGCGCTTTTTAACGCCATTTGAGTAGGAGGACTCCACGTTTTGACCATAAAAAATTGCCAACACTGCAATATTATTTCTGCTTAATATTGACTTTATCAGGCATGTCACAGAATCCGATCGGAATGGTTTTGATTCCGTATTTGCAATTCCGATCGATTTTGTTTTCATTTCTAAAAATTATGAATTTACTGCGTTTCAAATAAAATATGGCAACGTCGAGCATGACAAAAGAGTAAAAAACATAAATGGTGAATAAAAAGCATAAAAAACAAAGCAAAATTTCAATTGGAATACAAAAAAATAAAAAATTGTGTATGAAAAATGCCTGGGAATTTCAATTATTGCTGTTGTTAAAGCTAGGAGACAACAAATCGTTATTGATACGCCTAATGCATTTTCGAAAAACTGAATTAAATACCATCGTTTGTGTTGCCACCGCTTAAATTTGTTCTACTTACTAAATTTTTGTTCTCAAAAATAAGTGGTTTGCTCAAAAAAATATCGTGGCAATACTTCGATGAAAAATTATATCACTTTGTTTTGTTTTTCTCAGCAAATTTATAAAATTTAATTTCTTAAGCATAAATATTAAGTAAATACCTAGAAAACCTATGTAATAATAAAATATACGATTTTTTCTTTCAGTTTAACTAAGTTTTATTAATATTTTTCTTTAATAAATCATCAGAAATATCAAAACCACTTTGAAAATTTGAAGTGGTTTCATTCCGAAGAAATTTTTCGTTTTCTGAAGACTCTACTTTCGGAATTGAAACCACTTTCGATCGGAATTGTGTTCTGTGACATGGCTGTATATGCCTTTGGTTTTAAAACCTTTCAATTTGCTTATTTATTTGTTCCGACGATTTTTTTGTGATTTTAATGACGAATTTTGATACTTCATTTATCTGGCAGCCATAGTACATATGCTGTTCTCAAGCCATTACACGAATAAATTTGGTTAACTCTATCAAACGAAAAGGCAAATTCTGCACGATCTTTCTTTTTCATATCTTTGGCAGACTCCAGTGGGTATTTTTTCGTTCTTTTTTCTCTCATGGCAGCAATAGTAAGATAAAAAGCTGCGTACCAGAGATCAGCAAAGAGTTTTCTAAACGATGAGTAGATTCGAGTCATACTTATAATTTCTGATACTTATACGCATTCATACTTATTTTATTATCATATTCACATTACTCATATTCAAATTTTGAAATACTCATCGTATTCATACTTAACAATACGCATGATGTTGTTGATTACGACACGCCTCTACTTAACATTTATACGAATCTCAAAATAGGTATGATTCGCGTATGAACACTACTATGCTCACAAGAAGATTGCGTGTATGATTTGCTTGTTATCTTTGTGTTTTCTTTCTTCTTTGTTTGTACATGCAACAACAACTAAGGCTGTAAATTTTAATGAATGATTCGAGTCACTTGAATCACTTAGTTTTCCAGCTGGTTTATTACATTAAACATTGATCGGTACTTGCAGTCAACCAATTTTTGATTCAAACCGCAATGGTTACGTTCTTGTGAATTACCTGACTGAATTCAATCGAATCAACTATTAAAAAAATTCTAACATTTTTAACAGAACAATATCGCTGATATTAGCAAAATGTAAACAAGTATTTACCATTGAACCCACTTGAGAACATTACTCTAAAATATTTGATAGACGTATCTTAAAGCGTATTTTCTAATCGAATTCATTGAAATCAGAGGAAAAGCTTCACTTTGTTAATTATTCATAAAATTATTTAACTTTTTCAAAAAAATTTTGATGCAAATATTACCAAAATGTAAAATTATTTTAAAAGAAATATTTTATAAATGAAAAAATACAAAATCATTAAATCTTCAGTCGGGATTTTCAAAATCAAATGAGCATTGGAATGAATAAAAATACGTACCCTGACAAAATGACATTTAAATGACAGAGTAAGAGCAGAGAGTATATGAGTATATTAAAGCGATAATGGATGATATTAGTTAATAAGCAAATAAATAAAAACACTGTAAATAAATTCTAATGCTCAAATAAATCTATCTATATGTACAGTATTATAAAACAAAGTTCATAAGTATGTGCCTCTATCAATATCGAATACTTATGTACATATGTAGGTACAGTGGCAACTAAAAGATTACATTCAAAGAAGATACATACCGCGTAAAGAGTTTATACGTACATATATGAGATCTTAAAAAATTTTTTCTTTTCTAAGTGAAAAAATGACAAATTCCTTAAAGAAGAAATTATTTTTTTTGTTGTTTTGTTCAGGGACCAAAAATAATTGTAATTTTTAAATTTTTGATTAAAAAAAGCAACCGCAAGGAAATGTCGGAGAACAGAACCAAGTATACCATTTTCATTGTCTTGGACTAAATTTTTATAAAATGCGATGCTTTTTAAAAATCTGATTTTTATTTTTTAGAAGAAAAATAAAAGTTATTTTTTTACTTTTATTTTTTCGAGCGGAAATAAAAGTTATTCTTGTTTTATTTCATGCTGAATTCATAATATTTATTGCAAAACTTAATTTTAAAATTTTTTTAACATAATTTACTTTAATTGTTTTAAAGAATTTTTTAATAAATATTATGAATTCATCATGAATTAAAACAAAATTAACTTTTATTTCAGCTGGAAAAAATAAAAGTCAAAAATAACTCTTAATTTGTGACTTTTATGATAAAAGTCCCTGGTTGAGTTTTCGTGATGACATCTATCAAACATATTCAGTATTCAGTATTAAAACAGTGAATGGACATCACATTTTTCAATCATTTACAAACTTTTTATTTTCATTCGAAGAAAAGTGCTGAAGAGTCAGAATTAACATGATAAAGATCTTTTCGACGGTTCAGAGATAACGATTTTAAAGTGAGAAATAAAGAACATGGAAGACCACCACAATAGTTTAAAGACAACGAATTGCAATTTGAAGAACATGACACTTTGAGTCAGAAACAAATGGCGGAAATGTTTAATATTGAACAACAAACAATTTCTGACTGTTTAAAAGCGATGGGAAAGATCCAAGTGGTAGGAAATGAATGACAGAAAAATAAAATTACTTGTGAAATTTTGCTCCAAAGAGGATTTATTTTCAGAATTCCAAATGGCCGCAAAACCAGATTCATTCGGGAGGAGACCAATGCTATGTATCTAAAAGAAATCACGCATTGATCAAAAAACCATTAGAATGAGCCACAAGTCATGGCAAGACAGTTTTCCAACATAAAATTTCGCGTACATACATACATGATTGGTCATTACAGCCCTTCAGTCAGGATTATTGACCTAGTTTCTCACACCACTTATGTTGTGTGTGTTAATTTTATACGAGTAAATGAGTGACGGGACCTACATTTTAAAGACGACTTAGAACGGCAGATTTTTGAGAAACTTTTCATTGCAATTTTATTTACGTTCACAGTTTTTGGAAGAAATCTGCTGAGATAATACTTTTTGTATTTTGTTTTGAGGTCTATCCTGGGGCTTGAACCTTGACTTTAAGTACAGTAAGCCACTACTTACTACACTACGGCGACTTGAATTCGCCCACACACAAAATAAAATCGGTTAAGGATACAATTAAAGCATTAAGCTTAGAGCTACAGTCCCTTTCGACTGCTTTTTTTCAATGGAACACGCATTGACTGGGCAGAATTTCGATTCGTACGAGTAATTCGAAAATTTATTGACTAGTTGGTCTGCTTCAAAAGACAAACAGTTTTATTGCCATTGGATCAAAATTTTGCCTGAAAGATGGAAAAATTGTATAACTAACAATGGCCAATACTTCGATTAAAATGGTTTTTATTTTCTAATTAAAAATTTTATTATTTTTACAAAAAAAAACTCTTATTTCGTAGTGGTTCATCCTCTTATAATAACTGCGACATTTTTTATTGGATTTTATCAAACAAACATTCAATTTTCTATTGAGAATGATCAAATATAACAAAAAAATGAGAAAAGGTTATTCCGAACAATATCTTTTCGTTCATCATTGAAAGACACAAAAATAATTAACAATCGGTCTAAAAATATATCTAAGTAATCGATAAATTTGTGAATCAATTAGGCACCTCCATGAACACAGTTATCAAATGAAAACTCAGCTCAGAAGAATTAAGGCAAAGAAATCAAAATGTGTTGTGTACACATATGACGGAAAACATGCCGTCTGTTTGACTGCTGCGACAGTCAGTCATGAATTACTTTGCTATTCATATTGACATATTGACAGACAGACGTCTTCCTCAGAAATTTCATTCTGTATCAAAATTACACTTTCTTTGTCATTAGAATACTGCATCAATTTCAAAATCAAAATAAGCTCAAATTAAATTAAAAGTATTTGAAGCTTATTGGCTAATTGACAGAAATTCACAATCTATTCAATCTGTTCCGTTTCTCATACAGGCAAAAGAAATGTCAAAACAAAATCTTACTTGTGATAACAGGATCTCTGTGGTACATACGACCTCAACTCGAATATCTTAGTTCGCAATTTATTGGAAGACGAACAATGGACAAGCTGGTATTTTGGAAAGACAGACACAAACGAATCTATGGATTATATGACATCATATAACTTTTAAATGTGATATGATCCTTGAATTTCAACTCAAGACTTCTAGTCGAAAGGTTTTTCAGCGACTTAAAGATTCATGGCTTATGATATCGAATTATTCAGGACTAGATGACCCGTGTTACACCGTTAGTTATAATTTTTGTAACATAAAATGAAAATAATTAATAAAAATTGTATTAAAAGTATAAAAATATTAGAAATCATAATATCATCATAGATATTTACACACATTTGTTTAAATGCTTTTATAATACTTCTTTGAATAAAATGTTAGAGGTAATGACATGATCATCGTTAAGTTTTTGCCCTCGAGAAAAAAGCCCCGTATAACTGCCCATGTGAAAAGATCGGTTCTGATATGATGTGCTCTCCCAAGTTTGTTGCGATTTGCCTGGTACCATTTATTAACTCCTGTTTAGCATTAAGATTTCTGATTAACATTATAATTGCATTTGTCTTTTCAAATGCACGTTATTTATGTATATTCTTACATTGTACGTTATTTTTATTCTTATTTTTCTTAAAACCTTTTTAACTGTCAAATATCAGCTGACACTATATACATATATGCACCGTATTAATACATTTCATAAAACAAACAATGCCATGACAATAACGACATTACCAAAATGGCTTTTACAACTTTATATATTATTATGTGGAATAGCATTACAATTAAGCGAACATGTTTATCGCACTTGATCTAACAACTACTGCAAAGTATTGCTAAAACAGCTTTTTACAACTTAATATCCATATTATATATAACTGACTTAGTAATAAACGGCATTATAGTATTATCATTTTAATTTTTCAATTTCTAATTATTTTTCGCCATTAGTGTTAGATATAAGCTTTAAAATGAGATATCATTCATTAAATTCGATACGGTGGTATGGGAGATATTTCCAACCGACAAATGAAGTAATAATTATTTAAGATTGTCTGACCACTGCAGAGTATTTCAGGCCACTTTGAAATCGACGTAAAGCTTATTGGGTTTCCTTTTCCCCAAAAATCTCTTTATTTACTTGGACAGTCGGGCTTCAGGAGTCCCTAACGAACGAGGATTTCTTAGGGTTCAGGGACATAGAGATGTAGTTGGGAATGACACTACCTATGAGTTGGCCCAGGCTGATACAAAGTTCGTAATCTCTGACATAGTGCAGGTTATAGGTATGCGGCTCTATCTCGGTGCTTGACTCTTCAGGACAAGTTAGAAGTGACTGATGGATGATCCGTCAAACAATATCGATTATTACGGGAGAATTTCCTTTTGATTGGCATTCTAGCAATTAACTTTTGCAGAAGCTGTAATTCTGTAGAAGAGGAGGAGGCTGTCTTTCAATTTGTGAATCTATGCTCCGTTAACGTCAATACACTCACTTTCTGACATACTTGTTAGAACTTTCGAATATAAAGATCACTGCAATAGCAAGATTTTTGTGGAGTCTGTAAGGTCTCCATTCGGGTTGAATGTTGCATATGATGGGTCTAAATAATGGTCTAAGTGGGACCGAACCTAGCAAATGCCATGATTAATAAGTCGCAACAAAAAGATGAGATAAATGACTTACGTAATAATTAGTACACAATAATCATTAAATCCATAAAAGTTGTTGCAAATTATATTTTTATTTATTAAAAAACCAATGCAAATTAAACAAAACAAAAAAACGGAAAACCGTACATTTTATTTTGAATGCCACTGTAGTGACAGCACAAATATTTGTTCGAACGTGTGTAGATACTTAATAGTAGTAATATGTAGCCAATATTTGTACGACTGTATAGTATTTGTGTGCGAGGGAGAGTGAGCGTATGCGTATGGGTATGTGTGTCTGTGGCGTGTGTTTGAATATGCATTTGTGTTTACGTATGAAATGTTACTGTTTACATTTGTATTGAACAGTTGACAGCTTTTAAGACTCATATTGAGAACCATAATATTGGTTTTGAAATCTAAGCACATTTGACACGAGTTAATGGAGCATCCAAGTATGACATTTACTGTGAAAACATTCATGTTGAACACAAAATATTCTCGGCACTTCTCTCTATTCGCCATGATATTTACGGGTATGCTTGAATGTGCAAACGTATACATACGTGAATATGTATGTATTAATGTACCTACATATATGTATGTATGTATGTATGTATGTATGTACATATGTGTACTTATGTGTAAATCCATAATATTACGAAATATAAAACACAATAATATTTTATGTGTGTTCAAAATTCATTTTACAAGAAGGATATACGATTGACTGAGTAAATAAATAAATGAATGAATCAATGAATGAATGAATGAACGAATGAATGAGTGCGTGAGCGAGTGAGTGAGTGAGTGAGTGTGTATGACAAATACATCAAATAAATATTTATTATAAACAAATAAATTAACAAACATTGCAATATCTGTTCATACAATTTACACTTAGTCCTACACACATCCACACAAACAAACAAATTAATCCTTATATGAATAAGGATTTTTTTTTATTATGTATGTATGCATGTATGTATGTATGTATGTTGTTAAAAGATTTACATTTACGCAAATACATATACATACTTACATATGTACATATATCTATATACATACATACATACATACATATACTATATGCATGTTTGTATGTGTGTCTATAGAAATATGTATTTGTAGCATCTGGCATTTTTATTTTGGGAGGTAGGCAAGTGGTCAAATAGTAGGGATTTAAATGCAATTAAAAAATGTTTTTCTACTTTCCGTTGCCATGTTTGCTCTTCCAAACGGATTAAAACAATTTCACGTTTGTCTTTCACTTTACAACACCTGAACTTTAAGAACAACAAAATCCCTCAAGTTTATTTTTATTGTTAGTTTTTTTTTATTTTCATAATCTTCAAAGAATTTATAACATCGTTAAGGTGAGAATATCTCACCCATTGGCTCGACAATAATTCAAGAAATTTAATGATTTTAAAATTCACTGCACCCCATCATTTGTGACATTTTCTGTATTTATACGAGTCAATTAAGAACTTGAATTTGACAATCTAAAGATTTCTGGCCTGCAGTCTTTGAGATTCTTTTGTATGAAAACGAAAAACGGACTTACCTTTATGGAAAACCATTAACTTCTTTATTCAACCAATCGCTCAAAATGGGCTATTTTTCCTTCTGTTGGAAACAATAATTTATAATTGCACTGTTTAAATCAGGATCAGGAAAGCTGATATTTCGAATTATAAAGGAATTGCTAGTCTCAACATTATAACAAAATTATTTGAGAAACTCTTATGTGATACACTGCCATTACAGCACATCGTCCATTTTATCTGCATCTCAGCATGGATTCTGTAAGTCTCGATCAACAATCACAAGTCTTCTTGAATTTTCAACTTTGGTAAATGATGGATTTATTGAACGCACACAAACGGACGTTATTTATATTGATTTCAGTAAGGTATGTAATAAAGTAAATCATAAGCTTGATCAATTTGATTTTAGTTCAGCATTACTAAAATGGATTAAATCGCATTTAGGAAACAGAAAACAGTGCGTTAAATTCAGGAATACTGAATCTAACTTTATTGATGTACTGTCAAGGGTACCACAGGGTAGTCGCCTTTACTCTTTTTATAAATGATCTCCCATTTGTTGTCAGAAATTCAAACACTTTAATGTATGCAGATGATGTTAAAATATTTTTGTTATTTAATGACATTGAAGACCAAGTACTTATGCAACCTCTTTGTGTAGTACTAATTTAATGGAACTGAATGTTAAAAAATGGAAATATATGTGCTTCACTAGAATATCTCCAATCAATAGATTTTATACAACGAATGGTGCTGTCCTTGAACTAGCTAATCCGTTTAACGATTCAGGAATAATTTTCGATTGTAAATTGGACTTCAGAAAACATATAACATCAACTGTTAGTTTAAACGATGTGTCTTAAACGATGGACTAAAGAGTTTTCTGACACATATGTTACCAAACAATTGTTTACCGCACTGGTTCACCCAATTCTGGAATATGGATCTGTAATAGGGGACCCCCAATACGCTGTACATTTTGACAAAATCGAATCAGTTCAAAAACTGTTCTTGTTATTTTGCCTTCGTCGTTTAGGGAATCGATGGGACCCTAATAGAAAATAACCTTCGTATGAACAACGTCTAGCACTCGTTAAATTACCATCTTTGAAAAGCCGACGTAAAATCCTAAATGCTGTCCTCTCCTGTTCTCCTGAAGCTGAAGTTCTCAATTTGTTCTGGAAAAACTTTACATAAGCGTACCTGATCATCCAACAAGATACTACAATTTCATAAATAATAAATATTATACGAACAATTTCGATCCATTTCGTAGAATCAGAAATGATTTTAATCATCTTTACCGTCATAAAGATTTTCATAAAAATTTAGAACCCCTTAATAGGTTGTTTATACATTTAAATTGAGTTTAAGTAATAATTTCAATGTTGTTTTCTTTGTTTTTTTTTTAACAAATTCTATGTATTTGTTTGTTACCTAATTCTACTGTTCCTTTCTCTACTTTATACTCCGTTTCTGGAACAATCTCGATCATATTAGCCATATTCATGGTTTTTGGAGACTTTATCCTTCCAAATAGACTGCAGAATACCTTTTTGGAATGTATTGATGTACTACAAATTAAACCAATTACATATTGCAAAGCTCTATCCGTTTACAACTCAACCATGTAATGCCTTTAGCTGACTTTTAGTTTAGAAAATTTAAAAAAAAAAATTCTTTATTCATCTTATTGGTACATAACAGAAGTCGCCGTGGTCTAGTAGGTAGTGTGTTAGTTTATTAGACGAAAGGGCCGGGTTCAAATCACAGGTCAGACGTTAAGTGAAAATGTAAACAAAGATTTCTTCGGCGACTTCCTCTCAGCAGATTTCCTGGAAAAAACTCTAAGAGTAAAAATTGCCATGAAAAGTTTTTCCAAAATCTGTCGTTCGGAGTCGACTTTAAACTGTAGGTCCTGCCACTTATGCATGAAATTAATGCTCACAACATCAGTGGTGTGAGAAGATAGGTCGAAGGGTTGTAATGACCAATTATGTATGTATAGGTACATAACAGAATTATGCAATTGGTCATTACAACTCATTAGTCAGGATTGCGATTTAATTTTTCACAACACTTATGTTGTCGCCGTAGTCTAGTAGTAGTAGTGTGTTGGCTTTTTAGACGTGAGGACACAATTCAAACCACAGGTTAGACATCACCTATAAAAAATTATCTCCTATAATAAAGAGTCGTCGAAGTTAGAATTTCTCTCAGCAGATTTCTGACAAAAACTCTGACAGTATCTCAAATTGATATAAAAAGCTTCTCATAAATCTGTCTTGTTGATATTCAGGCAGATTAGATTATTTAAACAACGAACTCACTAAGCAGAATAATTATTATATATTCAGTGGAAACACATTAGCCATCATATAATATATAAAATTCTCGTGTCACGGTGTTAATGGTTAAACTCCTCCGTATCGCGTGGGTCTGAGAATCGGAAAACATCTATTTTTCATATCCCTAAATGTTATGTGGGCGTGGCAAATCGTTAAAATTGAATATTTAGATACATATTGATCACAGACGAAAAATATTCGGTAGGTAGAGCCGATATTGACAATCCCACACAGAAATAGGCGTGACAACCCTCCGCCTTCAAATGATACCTACACCTCTTAAACTACTGAACCAATTTTAAACATTATTTTTTTGTTCGAAAGCTTATCGGGTTTAGATTGTTAAAAACAAATTCGATATAGCAAAGAGTAGGCGTGGCAAACCTTTAAAATTGAATATTTAGGGACATAGTAATCGTAGACGAATGCAATGTGGTGGGTATGTTTGTAGACTTGATATCGCCAAAAATGGGCGTGGCATTCCTCTGCCTTTAAGAAATACGTATAAGACGACTAATTTGATGGTTTATAACTACATCTGTACATATATAATATGTATGTCTGTTAGTTTTTGTTTAGGACCGATTGCAGCTACAACTTCATCAGCACTCTATGTAGCGTATTCCAATAAATATATAATGTGACCTGTTCTGGTCAATAAAAAATCACTTTTAAGCGGAACGAACTAGTGTACATATAATATAGAAAGAAGAATAAGGTTTTAGAAATTCGTTGTGTCATATTTTAAAATTAATTTTTTAAAAACTACGTTGAACTCAAATAGGTAACCGATTTGCCCAAATTTAATTTAAACACGTTTCTAGTGATTATGTAGTAAACGTAGCCTTTAAAATAAGTAAAATCTAGGCGAAGTTTAAAATTTTTTCAGAAATAATTGATTTTTTGAGAGCTCCTGTGCAGAACATAAAAATTCATTAATTGGAATCTTCGTAGTACTCACGTAATAAATTATTTGGGCGATTCATACGATTTTGTATTGTATTGCATTGAATACATTTGGTTGTTTGTGAACGCTCAATACTACACTGTATTGTGTATTTTGTATTCCAAATATATTTTTTTGGCATTCAAATTATGTGATAACATGAAACCAACACAACTTTTAAAAACATATGCAAAAACATACACTATTGTATAATGGTCCCACAATACACTTAATACAACGATACAACGGCTTGTGTAAATTGACCAATTATTCTGGAAATTATGTAATAAGTCTTCAGGATTATGTTACTCACGAATTGCACAAAATAAATCGTTAATTAATTAATTAATTCACAATTTGATAAGGCTAGTAAAATTAAAAAATTCTTACGTAAATCAAACTATGTGTTGAAAGCTTCCAGTTCAAGCTTCAGTTCTAATATCTTGAAAACAAAATTTTGTCCAAATCAGTGACTATGGGAAAAATATTTTATATCTAAAATAGAATCCCTCAAAGTTATTTCTTACACCAAAAAAAAAAAACTGCCTTTAGGTATTAAAAAATTTTATATTTAAAATTGAATTTCTTTATTTTTATTTAATTTATTTTATTTTCATAATCGGTTTTTTAAAATTTGAATAATAATGAAACTATTATCATAAATCTTTTATGGAAAATATTACAGATGAAAGATAAATAATTAGAATATAATTAATTTAAGATTGTAACTTTTCTGGGGCAACTACCTATATTTCAGTTAAATAATATGGAAGAATTTCTATTCTAAGTTTTATTGTAAATTCCGCTTTTTGGATTTTTTATTTTCATACATTTTATTTCAGTGCAGTACTCTCTCGCTCACCAATACTACTACACACAGACCTGCGCCGAGTAAATTTCTCGGCGGCGGCGGCTAAAATTGAAAAGTTCCGGCGGCGGCTTTAAGTCGGCTGCCAGCCGAAATATGGTAAAGTTTCGGCGGCTCCTTTATGTCGGCTGTGATCCGAAATAACATAAAATGGCCCTGGTTGTTTCACTATGTTAAAGGGCCTTAGAAGTCTGCAGCACATTTGCACAAGCAGACGTGCGTTAGCAAATTTTTCGGAATCTGAATTTTTAGAACTTCCTCACAATATGGATTTTGTTTTGGCATTTGAATTTTTAAAATTTTTTTGATTTTACGTCAATACCATGAGCACGTAAATGGTTACAGAGGTTTCATGTCGACGTAGGAACTCCAAACCTGAAATTATTTCGCATTTTATAAACTTACAAATATAATTATCAGAAATAAATATTCAAAATAAAATATCCCAAAAAATTTGGCTAAAATCTAATTGAAATAGGAGTTTCCATTATTTTTTTGGGAAAATCTCCTTTTAATTATCTTTAAATTTAATTCGTGGATAGAAATAATATATGTACGTACCTACACCTTCAAACGCATGGGGGACTCACCAAAGAAAACTTTACACATATGATACTTTTTTAGCACAGGTTTATTTCCAATAACCATTTAACCAAAATGGCGCCAAACTATGGACCCTGCTGAAGATTTTTTGTTTAAAAGGATTTGGGTTTTTTCTTTAATTTTTGTTTTAGTGGCTAGTATTTTTTCGTATTCGTTTATATCATTGTCAATACCATTAAAAATAGCAAAGTCGTAATCGGAATCAGATGAATTGAACTCATTTAAATTTTGAAAGAAATTTGTAATTTTTTAGTTCTCCAATATAATTTTTTGTCTTTTAAAAAATTTAACGTAAAGTTAAAAGTGTTACTACATTCACCAAAAACAAGAAAGGGTGTTCAAAATCACCATATCAAAAAATTAAAAATTTTTCTATTAACATGTCACAAAATGAAGGAAAAAACTTCAATAATGTATTTAAGTCAAGTAAAATAAAAATATATAAATATCATATTTTATGTATAATTAAAATTTATTGTTTACATATTTTTATATATTTTAATTTTCTTACATACATAAAACGGCGGCTGAAATTAAGCCGACTTAAGCCGAATAAATTTTCGGCGGCGGCGGCTTTTAAATTTTGTCGGCGGCTCGGCTTAGCCGGCTGTCAGCCGATCGGCGCAGGTCTCTGCTACTACAGTTTTAGCTTTGGGCATCTCTGGTTTAGAAAAAGCTAACTTTGGCTAAAGTAAACTTTGTATTCACTTTTAACTTTTCTGCATTATTACAACCTAATGATAAAGTAAAGTTCACTCATTTAAAAATTTGGCAGTACCGATGCAATATCGATAATATTTTCACAAATTAAACAAGTTTTTTTTATAAACACAGTGGACACGACGTGCATCTCTTTTTTATTACTTTGATTATATTTGAAATTGCCATATCGATAATACATAATACATACAAGTTAACACACAATTATAACAATTTATTGTTTAACAATTATAACAATAATTGTTATAATTATTCTTACCCTTATTTTTCTGTATTCTTCTTTAACCTTTTAGTTTTATGCTCTTTACTCTCTCTCATATAACTACATATTACTGCTCTCTCTCTCTCTCTATAACTTTATTTTGACCTCTGTTCTTCTCTTTACCATTTTAACTATTCTTATTTCTATGCTATAAAAGGCTTTTAGATTTTAGTTTCTCTCCCACTTACTTCTAGACTATAGTTAAGCGATCCTCATAGTAGGAAAGCGATCTTGACTATAAGTTATTAAATAAATAGAATAATAAAATAAAATAAGTCAAGAAGTAATTTAATAAATAAAATCAATCTTTATTCTAAATACAAATTATATGTTTGTGTTTTTAACGGTTCCCTTTATAAATAAATACCCATAGAGGTTTAATTGGCACCCGAGCAGGGACCGTGCTTTCTAAAATTCATATAAAAATTTTTTAAATAAATTGGGTTTAAAATCAAAAAAAAAATGATTAATTGAGTATTAAGTCACATTGTTTTTGTATTGTGAAAATGATAAGAATTTTAAATATAGAAAAACAATATAAAAAAGATTAAAATAAAAAGAAAGGACCGATAAAAAAAACCACATTTAAAGGTCACCTTCATTACCTAAATAAATAGTTGTGACAAATGAAAGATCAAATAGAGGTCATAAGTGTTGACGAGTAAAACTCTCCAATAAAAACAAAACGAAGAATAAACATTTTTAATTGTTAAACTAAAGTGATTGGCTGCAGCTGAAGTTAACACATAACATGTTGCTGGCTGAGTGTTACTGGAAAATGTTGCTAAGTAAGAATGTTGCTGGAGTTTACTGATGACTAATACTGCTACGATCTATTCTTTTGGGTAAAATATCACTACATTTATTACTTAATTTTAATATTTAATAATTGAAAAAGCAATTGTTCATAAAAATAATTCAAATTTAAACATTAATTTAATTAATTAATAATTAAATTCTTAGTTAAAAAAAGGGAAAAATTTTGTTGAATACGATAAAGATAAAGATATAAAAAAAACTTTTTCTTGTAATCAAAATATAATTTTAAGAATTTTTTTTAAATAAAATTCAAGTATATTTCCTAATAATTTAATATTTATTTTTTATTTTATTTTAAAATTAATCCCTAGTCAAGAGAAATTTGTATTTATTATAAAAATCGAGAAAACTAAGTGGAAAATTTTTATGAGTATTGATAAATTAATTTTGAACTTGGAACGTTTAAGTATTAAACGAGACATAATGGATGCTGAGACCGTCCAGGCAGTATTAACAACTGCCATTTTCAAGGGCACTGAGGAAAGACGGAATATTTTTCAGGGTAGGATTGAAGATTTAACCAGAAGATTATCATTGTTGGAAACACCATCTCGTGTGGAGGAATACAAACCAATTGGAATAGTTCCAGGCATAGTTTGCAACGAACCTTTGAATATTGTTAAATCAATACCTGAGTTCGATGGAAATTCAGCGAGATATGTATCTTGGCGTCAGGCTGCCGTGACGGCGCATAAATTATACTAGGGCTATGAGGGTAGTTCAAAGTATTATCAGGTTGTTGCAATAATGAGAAACAAGATAGTCGGTGCTGCGGACACCGTTTTAAGTTCGTATAACACTGTCCTTAACTTTAAGGCTATACTGGCTAGATTGGATTTTTCTTAGGGCGATAGAAAGTATATTTTTACGTTAGAACAGGAACTGTTGACTCTTAGGCAGGGCTCCAGTACTATTACACATTTTTATGACGAGTTCGAGCAGAAGTTGACTGCGATACCGAATAAAGTTTTAATGTCTAATGAGGGAAATCAGGAATTAATAGAATCTCTTAGTCGAAAGTATAGACAAAATGCAAATTAAATGTGAATTAAAATTAATAAATAAATGTGAAATAAATTAAATGAAACATTTGTGTTTTTAACGGTTCCCTTTACCCATAGAGGTTTAATTTGCATAATGTGGCGAGTCCAAACATAAACTTAACTTTAAAAGTTACCGGTAGCACGGTAGCCTAACACTCACTTCCACAATATTGTCCACTTAAAATAATCAAAATCAAATTGTCTGCGCATTCAAATCCTGCATTTAGTTAAAGGCCTTAAACTAATTAAAAATATCTCATTTGATAATCTTTCCCTTTAAAGCATATCCACTCCTATTATGTCGCATAACTTTTGTACCCTTCACTACAGATAACACAGATAGTCTGGAACTTACCATTAATATATGGTAAATGATGAATGTCCTTAATAGTCAAAATTTTCAAAGCTTTTAGTTAAACTTTTGAAGGAGTAAATCATGATATTCTTCTCAATCTTAAAGTGTCTTATAGGACATAAGAAATTCAGTTCAAGGATGTTACACTGATAAACACTGTGATTCCTTTTATGTCCTGCAGGGAAATCAACTGTTGGCCTTTAAAAGCTTCACTTTTTGGGATCACAGGATATTTAGCAAACCTAATTGGGGTTATTAGTTGTACGAAATGCTTATTCAAAGAATATTGTAACCGTTATAACTAAAAATAATGTCCTAAACTTCTTGTAATTTTTAAGGAACGCATTTAAAAGACTTCAGAGCAATTTGTGCTATCAGAGAGCCCCTTCGCAGGGCATATGTATGCATATGGCAAATGAGTGAAAATTTTAATAATTACCATTAATTTTAATCATTTCTGACAGCAATTATTTTGTTAAAAAAAAAAGGAAAGTATTTTACATTTTAATACTCAATTTAATATTGCATTATTGTTGTATCTCTTTAACCTGCAAGAGTTTATTATCTGTCCATAGGTCTAAATAAATAAAGAAGGAATAACTGAAAGGCCTTACAGTCGCATTAACCGTTTAAGTTGTTAAGTTTGTTTCGAAAAAGTTTTCGTGCCTACTTCAATATTTTTAAGCGAAGACGAGTATACTCGACATAAACAATTAAAGGATTAAAAATTAAAGAAAACCACAAATATGTTGTACGCGATTTTTAGATTAAATTCCTTAAATTTAGTCGTTTATTTCTGTTTCTATTTAAAAGTCAAAAATTATTAAAAATTAAAAAGCGAGTATGGCGTAATTAAAAGAAGATGTCTGTAGCAGCGATGATATTGTCTTGGTAGTCCGATTTAGGCGTACAGAATAGCTCGAGCCAATTAAATAAGCCTTTTAACCATAAGAGATATGATGTTATATTAGATTAAGAGGTAATTTTTAAGGATGCCAAACGGGACTAATTTTTAAAAATCCAGGGATTCGGGATTTTGAAAATTCCAAAATCCCGGGATATCCAAAAATCCCTAAAAATCGCAATTTTCTCTTAAAAATAAAAATGAAAAAATATATTTTGTTAACAAAATCATTTATATTCCAATTATTTATATCAGAATTATATCTCATTAAAAATAAAATATAAAAACAGCAAGACAAAAAGTAACAAAAAAGCGTAAATTCATAAAAATAAAATTTATTTATACATATGCCAATGCATTAGTTTTAAGAAAATTATTTGGATTCCAACAAATAATTTAAAGAATCTAACATGTGATCTGAGAGGATTGAACGAATTTTGTTGTCAATATACGCTGCCGTTGAAAAAAACTTCTCGCAACCAAAATTGGTAAAATAGTTCCAAGATAGCTGTATGCAGTTTGTAAATATTCACCTCTACCATCTCCTGATGTAAATAAATCTATTTCTTTGGACAGTTGAGTATCTAAATCAGTTACTCTTTTAATTCGTTTTATAGGGTTGTTTTTGCATTCTTCGATGATATCAAATAACTTTAGCAATGGGAATAGGGTTTTCCTCATCTATGATGCCATTATCGAAGTCAAGTGATATAGAATTTTTTTTTTTCACGGCCTTTTGAAGGGTCAAAATATATATAAAAACACAGTCCGGAAAAATCCCGGGACAAGTTTTTAAAAATCCCGGGATTCGGAATTTTAGAATCGAAAAAATCCCGGGATTTCAGTATTCGGGATTTCCTGATTGGCATCCCTAGTAATTTGTAAGTTCTCTCTAAGCCTATGTCGCACTTTGTATTCCCCAGTGTGAGATAAGCACCATTTTCATAATCCGTTAGGGATGGGTATGAACCAGCCGCCACCATACCCATAGCATCTGCAAACGTTCTGTCGCCCCACAAACAAATAACGTCTGTCCTGAAATGCAGGTCTCTCATAAGAGATAAATCTTCAAATAATTTATTTCTACGTTTATTTTTGGTTTATAAAATGAAGAGTAAATTCTGTGTATGAAATGAGATGATAATAGAGCACATTTAAGATTCGGTTTAATCGAATAGAAATTTTATTTGAAAATAAATTCAATATTCGTACTCAAGTATATTAATTCAAACCGGCATGCAAATGCACATCTGCATACAAAATATGAATGCTGCTACACTCTTACCCTTCACTCGACATACTATATATGTATGTATATATGTATGTATGTATACTTATAAATAAACATCTATTTAACAATTCAGATCCATATTTAAGGAATGATGAATGCGTTTTTATTGCTATAATCCTACAAGCCTCCAATGGGCATTACGAGACATCATTTGTTGCTTGTTGCAATAATTAACAAAAAAAAACAACGAAATTGGCTGGGATGATTGTAAATGCCGTCCTTTTAAAATAATAATAAAAACACAGACCGCGCTCTCATTCATAATGAATGAAAAATAAAAATAAAATTAAAAAAAAAAAACAAATAAAAGAAACTAAAAACAGAAGATAAAAAAATAACTGAAAACAGAACAGAAAAAAATATTAAAAACCAATTAATCATAATGCGTTCGCAAGAATTTTTTTTCCGGTTTTTTTTTTATTTTTAATATTTTTTTTCGGTCAAGTTAATATTGATTGAAATCCATCGCGATGGGAAACCATTCAACAATGGTTTTTATGGCGAATTTATTTTAATTTATTTGCTTTAATTGGGGGAACAGAGCGTTTCAATAATTTGTGTATTTTGCTGTGGCATCATATAGAATCGCAATCATTTTATCAAACAAATTATTGTTTAATGGAATTCATTTTAAATATTATTTGAAAATGCATTTGTTGACTGAATAGTCTGACAGTTTGTATTATTCATTTGATAAAGCTAAACTCAAATGAAGACAATCAAAAAATGTGCGAATTTTGAAAAAAAAAAACACTGACTTAACAGTGTAAGACAGCATGTAAACGTTGGTGAAAGTTTATGTGATGAGATTGAAATCGTCGAATTGAATGAAACTCGATCACTATTGACTAACCAAGAAATATTGAACAATTTAATATATACATACACACATACTAGGGATGCCAAACGGGACTGATTTTTAAAAATTCCGGAATTCGGGATTTTGTAACTTCGATCCCGGGACAATTCGGGATCCGAAAGTTCCGAAAAATCGCAATTTTCTCTTCAAAATAAAAATGAAAAAATATTCTTTAAAGTTAAAGCATCTAACATGTGATCTGTGTGATAACGCTGCTGTTGAAAAACACTTCTCGCAATCAACATTTATTGGTTAAATAGTTCCAAGATAGCTGTATACATACATAGTTGGTCATTACATTCCTTCAGTCAGGATTACGACCTAGCTTCTCACACCACTTATGTCGTGCAGTTTAAAGTAGACTCCGAACGACAGATTTTTGAGAAGCTATTCATGGCAATTTATTTACTCTCAGAGTTTTTGCCAGAGGAAGAAAGCTGTTGCAGCCTGTAAATATTCACCTCTACCACCTCCTGGTGTACATAAATCTATTTCTTTGGACAGTTAAGTATCTAAACCAATTTCTCTATTAATTCGTTTTATTGGACTTTTGCATTCATCGATGGCATCAGATAACTTTTTAGTAAAGGAAATAAGGTTTTTTTCATCTGAGATGCTATTATTGAAATCGAGTGATATAGAATTTTTTTCAGGACCTTTTGAAGGGTCAAAATATGAATTCACAGTCCCGAAAATCCCGGGATTTCCCGATTGGCATCCCTAATATATAAATTATTGCTCATTAAAAGCCTTCAGTGCGAATTACAATCTAGCTTCTGACACCACCTAACCTGCGTGTGTTAATTTTATACATGAGTGGCGGAGACCTACAGTTTAAAATCGATTCCGAACGAAAGATTTCAAAGACCTCATTTCAGATTGCTGAAGTTCAAATTTCGCAATTAATTTTGGTGGAATGCATTGACAGAACTGTGCATGTAATTCATTATAGATTTCTCGTTTAGTTTTGATTTCTATGAACAATAATTTTTAAATATTTATTGGAGCTATGGAATCCGGAATCAGACTGTACAATGCCGCTCTAGCTACTGAAAATTATGTCAGACAAACTGTCGATAGCAGATGTGAAATGTAATCGGTTTTATTATTTCCTTATCAGTTGATCTATGCCATTTAAGATACGGCAGATGACATTTTCAATAAAGTGTAATAGGATTTGCCGGAAATTTTTGTACAGTTTTTGCGTAATTTTTCTTTTTTTAATATGACTACACTTGCATACTCAGTACGAAACAACACTGTATGTAGTTGACAGTATATTCCACTGCATTTTATCAACATATCTACACCATTCGATTACAGGTTCTTGGTAAACACTAAAAAAAATATTTAATAAAATTATTATTATTGTTACGTTTTAATAACTTAAAAACGTTTAAAATGTGAGCTCGTAGATTGCAAATAAAATTAACATAAAAATATTTTTGTGTATAGCTTTAATTAAAATTCTTTATTATTCGTACAATTCTGTGTGACACTGTTCACAACTTTATGTAAACAACAACATTTTTTTTGTTTGTTTTTTACTTCTCTGTTTACACACTTTGCATAAACAATAACAATTACTGGACAAGTGTTAGACTGGCCTTTGTAACATATGTAGAGCTTCTATCCACAATTATTCTCTTCAAATGCACCGCGTCTTCACAAAAGACTGACTAAACTTCACTTACACACTCTCTATAAATGTAAACATCATTGTTTAATTATTGTTTTGTTTTTGTAGAATTTTTTTATAATTTTAATGTTAAAGCAAAACACCAGTATCTAGAAGTTTTCATTTTCGCAACAATATTTAATACGCTAAAGTGTGGATGACTCCTTTTAAAAATTATTTTATTTGTTAAAGCTGTTCGTTTTTCCGTTGTGATATAGGGAACTCACATCAATATGATATCTCTCCGTCGTATTTAAAAACCTTTTCTGGTTAAACACCAAATTCCAAACCACCAGCACATTTACAGTGCTGCCCCTTATAGAAAGACAAGAATTTTCGTTACGATTTTTTGGAGTATAAAGAATTTTTTGATCAACGCCAAAATTTGCTTTGAGAGTGTATTACCAACATTCGTGAGATATGAGAAAGACGTACAATTTCGTTCTTATGGATCATGCATCGAATTTCTTCAAAAACGGTGAAAACCGTACTTAACAATCGATGGAAGAATTAGAGTTGACTGAGCGCATTGAGAGGCGATTTTAATCATCGTTTCACGTCCATTGGTTGCCAAGATTTTGTAATTTAAACTACATTTTGTAGGAATATGGATCGGGGGCAAGGCAACTGCAATTTCAGACATTTAAGGTAACAGAAATGCTCGCAGAAATTCTAAAAAAAGCGTCCCAAAATTGAGACACATCTGTGGACAAACCATTGCACAGCACCGAGCAACAGGAACTGTATATGAAATTTGCCATGCAAACTAAATGTTTCGTATTCCTTATCAATTTTTTTTTTTTTAATTTGAAAACTCAGAATCACCTGTTACACATGCATCTTACAAATGTTTTGCTAGGTTTTTTAGGTATGGTAACCGGGACACAATATTCTCTGTGTTGTTTTATATTAAAGGCTTTCTGTTCGAACGTTAATATGTACATATGTGTGTATGTATATGGTTTTTATAAATTTCGATAAACTTTTATTTTTAATCCCTTAAAAGAAGATTGTTTTCAGTACAAAAAATTTCAATGAATTTTTGTTTTTCTTTTTAATACTTTTGAAAATATCCTTACGAAAATGGAAATAGTGTTGTTAAATTGATAAACAATAGTTCCAGGAATAAAACAATGGACTTGTTTACATGAGCAACGAATAAACAATAATATGGCAATAACATCAGTATAATAACGGGATAAACAAGTTGACAGGCAACAAAAACACCGCAAGGACAACGTAAACAAAATACACAAATAACAACAAACAACTTGTTTACATTTATAGAGATTTCGCGAAGGCAAAGACATTCTCCTTCAAGTGCATGCATCAGATTGCTTACCCTGCGATAAAAAATACAAGCCAGAGCAGGCTACGGCAATTCAGTAAGAATTCAGTTCGTCTTGCGTGAGATGTGAATAATTGTGGTTTGAAGATCTGTGTTATAAAGATTTATTGAACAATTGTTATTGTGTACGCGGAAGAGTGTAAAGAATAATAGCAACTAAAGCAAATTGTGGTTGTTTAAATCAAGTGGCGAAAGGTGGCACGCAGAATTGTGCGAACAATAAAGAATTGATTTAAAACTAAACACAAATTTATTTTTATTTTATTTGCAATTTACGAACTCATATTTTTAATGTTTTTAAAAAGGTAAAAACATAACAATATGCAGGTATCCCTCCTACAAAACGGTCGATAGGTTCATATAATATGCCGGTGTTATGTGAAACCGTGCTATAGGGGGAGAAAAAAAAAATATTTTAATGTCATAGAAGAAATTTTATTTTCATTAAAAATAATATCTGTTTATGTCTGACGATCAATAATTCCCATTCCTGGCGACATAAACAGAATTGTTAAAACGATAGCAAATTCGCAACAGAGGGCGCTGCAGTGCAGAATAAAGCTTTTATATTTTTTAATTTTGTTTTGTTCATTAAATTCTTTTTTCACTTTTTCGTTTTGTTAACATCCGATGGGATGCAATCTAATTTGTTAAAAAAAATTTGTTTATAATTTGTGCAATAATAATTTTACTTGTGACTTAAGTGTGAAATTGCAATTGTAAAAACTTAATTGAAACTTGTAACCTGATCCTACTAATTTGTTAAAAGAAATGTCTTCAATTTTCTGAATATTATAAATGTTGTAAAATAGAAAACCAACATCCTAATATAATATATATTATAAATCTATCTGTAAATCTGTTTTTTTGTTTATTTGTGATTGGCTAACGCCTGAACGCTTGGACAGATTTTCTTGAAATTTAGGATATAGATCGGGCTTTTGTCCGTGGAGGTTATAGGCTATAAATCTTTTCAAAATTTTGACCAAAAGGGGAGAAGAAATGGCGCAAAGGGAGAAACAATGGTAATAGGTATTTTTTGCGATTTAGCTTGGATGAGTTTCGCAAATAGCTATTGGAGGTGTTCCGTTTATAAAGTTGGACCAAAAGGGGACCAAAAAGTGGAAAGGTGCGAAAAACGGGAAAATTGAGTGCATTTATATTTAGGACTTAAAGTAGTCAAAAAACTGGGTTGTTTGTTACACCGGTTTCCGAATAATATGAAAAATTGCATTTTTAAGAAACCGGCAACCGGCGCAACGCCGGGTACAATCTGCTAGTATAAATATAATTTGAATATAAATTGTAATAAAATATATCAATAATAATGCTATTAATTTATATTAGTTCTAAAGTGAGTATATTTCAAACAAAATTAGCCAAAAAGGAAACAGATAAGTGTTTGTTTTTTTGTGATGTTGTCGAGCATTGGGAGCTCTCTAATTTTTGGCTCTTTTTTTTTTGTAGTGTATCATCACATCCATTAACACACACAAAAATCGCTTAATGTTAGGTGTACTGACAAACGTAATCGCTAGAAATTTGACGTTTTCAAATAGCCAGGGTATACTGAAGCGATCTGGTCTTTTTTTATTCAAACTATACCTTAAATTAACAATAAAATTATACACAATTTAAATTTAATATGTTTTCTTTTTATTTCAATTAAAAATTTTAGCATTTTTTTACGATTTAAATTAAAAATATTGAATACAAAAATTTGCTTTGAATTTGTTTATTGTTTGTATCATTTGTTTACTTATCAACTGGCGTTTTATGCAAACAACTAATCAGATTGATCTTCGACAAAAAAAAAAAAAAAATGTAATGCTAGTGGTGTTAATTTCACAACTAATTATTTGGTTATTTCTTTTTAAACTTTTGATATTAATATTTGCAATTTATTAAATTCACATATCTATATTAAATCGTAAAAATAAATTCTAAAAAAAGTTAAAAAATAATTTAAAACCTTTATAAAGTACTTTAAAACTTTTATGAGAGCAAATAAATCGGCTACCCGTTTTAAAAATTACAAATTATTCGTGAGTACTTATAAGTAACATCTCTAACTGAAAAGAAGCATTTGTTGCAACTTTTCTAACAACTCACAAATAACATACGAAAAATTATATAAAAATTACGCATGATCTGGATTGTTCAACATTTCTTTTGCTTTTTTATAGTTAATATAGCAAGCAAATACGATGTAGACATTTAAAATTTTTTCATTTGATTATGTTTTGTTATGACAAAACATACGTTTTCATTGCTCGAATGCAACTTCGAAAAATCCAAAACTGCCAGCAAATCGCTTCGTGTACAGAACAGGCTGTTATGCGTTTTTCAAACCGTAAGCGATTTGAAAACGCTTCGTTTTCCAGAACATGGGCGTATATGAATGTGAATTATGAAATTAGTTTAGTAACTTTCTTCATCATCGCTACTCAATTTAATTACATGGGAACTAGGGATGCCAAACGGGATCGGTTTTTAAAAATTCCCGGGACTCGGAATTTTGTAAATCCCGATCCCGAAATCCCGAAAAATCACGGGAAAAATTGCGATTTTCTCTTAATAATAAAAATATTTCTTTAAAAAAAAAACATTTGTATTCCAATTATGTATGTATATCAGAATTTTATGTCATTAGAAATAAAATTTTAAAACAGCACAACAAAAAGTAACGAAAAAAAGCGTAAAATAACAAAAATAAAAATTATTCACACATATGCAAATGCATTAGTTTTAAGAAAATTATTTGGATTCCAACTAAAAGATTAAAGTATCTAACATGTGATCTGATAGGCTTCAACGAATTTTGTTGTCAACATACCCTGCCGTTGAAAAACACTTCCCGCAACCAGCATTTATTGGTAAAATAGTTCCATGATAGCTGTATGCAGCTTGTAAATATTCACCTCCACCACCTCCTGATGTAAATAAATCTATTTCTTTGGACAGTTGAGTATCTAAATCAGTTACTCTATTAATTCGTTTCATAGAGCTTTTGCATTCTCCAATGGTATCACATAACTTTTTATCCATGGAAGTAGGGTTTTCCTCATCTGAGATGGTATTATCGAAGTCAAGTGATATAGAATTTTTTTCAGGACTTTCTGTAGGGTCAAAATACATACGAATTCACAATCCCGAAAAATCCCTGGATAAGTTTTTAAAAATCCCGGGATTTTCGGGATTCACACAATTTCGAGTTTCGGGATTTCCCGATTGGCAATGGGAATGTTTTTTTTTTTTTTTGTGCTGAATAACATCATCTTTCCGTAATCTTGCTTTGTTTCTTGTCCGTCCAAGGTTGTTGTAAATTTCTTGATATGATGGTAGGCAATTTAGTAATGCCTTTTGAATTTCCGGCTTCGTTCAGCGCAAGAACAATATTTCCAATCTTTTGGCCAAGTCTAATCCTTTTTTTTGTGTGAAATTATTAACTTCATTATGTTCATCAAAGCTATAATCGATTTCATTCATTTGGAGTTCGGATGCAATTTCTACCAAATCTGCTACCCCAACTTCTAGTTCGACCTAGCAAGTTCTAATATGACACCAAATTCGTTTTCTCCCGATTCATGTGTGTTTTCTATCTCAACTCTGCTAGCCACATCGATTTAATGTTGTAATTTTCAGTTCTTTCAACGATAAGGATAAGATATCGATGCAGACTTTAATTGAAAATTACTTTCAAGGATCCTTTACATCAATCGATTTTGAATCTCTTATGTCTAAAATTCATTGTAATGATCTTCTTATGGAATAAGTCTTAAAAAAAAAAGTAGTGTAGAAGCACCGTGTTAATCGTGTTAGAGTGAAATCGTGTTGTAGGAGGGATACCTGTATATAATTTTTATTAATTTCAATAAATTCATATTTTTAATCGCTTGAAGGAAAATTATTTTCAATATGCAGAAATTGAATTTAATTTTGTTTGTTTGTTTTTTGTTTTTTTTGCGAATATTTTTCAAAATATGTTTGCAAGTCCGCTGCTAAATCTTCGAATCTATGGCATGCATGAATATGCAGTTTGATGACTATTTATAAAAATGTACATACAAGTGTACATACACGTAAATACGTAAGTACATGTGTTGTGTAGTTTAGGTTAAGCACTATAAAGGGGTTAATGGAAAATGGTTGTATACCATATCTATATATACCTACATACATACATACATACATACAGATGTATGGATGAATATTTGGTTGTTTCACTCATTGTATTAAATTAAAAACAAATAAAAATTGTAAGAAAAAAGAAAATCCAAGAAGAAAAAAAACAACATAAACTTCTCGAAATGAAATGCATTTTATGCTGTTTCACTTCGAGAATACCAAAGTGTAAACTTTGTCTATTTTCTTCAATTTTTTTTATTTTTTTCTTTCTTTCAGTTTTCTTTTCGTTCTTTTTTGAAAATTTTCCATACATTTATGTTCTTGTCGAACTTGAGAGCAGACATTCTTTTGCAACTTCTTGTAGTGTATGTTGTTGTTGTTGTTGTTGTTGGCGTTGTATTCGTATTCGTATTCGAATTTCCTTTCTCCATTCTTCTTGTTGCAAACTTTTAACTGAAAAATTTGTTGAATTTTTTTTTTGCCTTCGTTTCATTTTTATTTTTTTTATGAAAACTCAGTTAAATTTGTTTGCAAGAAATGGAAAAAAAGCGTTTGGAATGAATTACGATTTATGCAAAGTTTTTTTTGCTCTTTTTGTTTTTTTTTTTTGATAAATTCATTTTGGGTTATTGACGTGGTGTACTGATGTTAGAAGGAAAAAATTTATTATTATTTGTCATTTTAAAATTGGATTTATAGAAACATATGTACATCCATATGTATGTATGTATGTATGTATGTTAAAGAAAAATTATAGTTTAGAATAAAAATTTTCACTACAATGCATATGATTAATGCAATCGCTCGTTTTGTAAATAATTATGCTATCCTCTACCATAATTAATTCATTCACCACGAATTTTTGTGTGTGATATATGTATGTACCATATCCATTGTTCCAGATTTTTAAAATAATCATTACAGGGCCCTAAGAGTTACCCTGTCCTGTTACGACTTCCGAACTTTGCAGTCGACAATGGCCAACTGCCAAATTAGTTGTCACATTTATATTGAGTTTGTTTTGTTAAATCATCGTAGACGTGCAAATGCTGAAATTGTTTTATCGAAATAGGTGTTCTGCTCGGGAATCGTACCGCAATTATAACAATCGCCCCACCGAGTAGAGTATTCTCAATGTGGTAGACAAATTCGAGTCTACTATCTTCAGTAAATGAAGATGATCATGTAAGAAAATCAAGATCTGTCGAAAAATCGACGCTGCCTATGAAATAGCGCAGGAGGATCCTAGATAGTCAATTTCGACTCTCTCACAACTTGGCGAATTTTCAATCCGTACAAATTTTAATTGACAAGTAAATGACCAAAGATAAGCATGTGTGTTTGCTGAGTGGGCTCAGGAGCAGTTGGCAAATGACCCTATTTTGAACCGAAAAATAATCTTCCACGCTGTAGCCCATTTCTGCAAAAAGGTGTAAGTGAATAAACAAAATTGTAAAATTTGTTACGATATCAATCCATATTGGATCATCGTGACAACAAACGACATGCAGTTTCAACTGAACGGGGCTACGATTCAGACAGCTTAGGGCACTGTGAATATTGTGCACGAACTCAAATCAATTGTAACGAAATATCAGGTGAAGGTGATGTGAACTGGCTACTGATATCGAACGGTTTAACTCCGTTAGACTCTTTTTAAGTCCCAAGTGTATGCGAATAAGGCTCAAACTACAACAGGCATCATAGCCAACATAACGCATGCTATCGGAAATAAAAACTTTGGCGGATATTTAAACAACACACAATGGCTTCAATTGATTATCCAAACGTATAAAAATTTGCGACAATAATTAATACACACTTTGCCTTGAGCACTTTTTCGACAAACGAGATCCTTTACATTGAAACAAAATTGTTAGATAGACTTCAACAAGAATTCAGATATACAAAATTATATCAAATCAAATCGTCTCAAATCTATCTTGCAATCATAGCTGCCAGAAAAATGAAGCATCAAATCGTCAAATATTTGAGAAAAAGTCGTCAAAGACGTTCATTGAAATCGTAAAAAAATTGTCAGAAAAAATAAAAGATTATAAATTGAAAGGTTTTAAAAACAAAAACATTTAAAGTCAATGTTAAGCAGCGATAATATTACATCATCTATACCCATGTGTGGTGTAAATATTAGGGAGTCAGAGGATCTTGACTTTATGGGCATGAAAATTCAGTGCCAATGGTTTCTTAAGACGTTGCAATAAATACTTGACCTGATTTAGTTAGCATTTACACCATTTATAACCGACCGAAAATACAACTCTCATGCATGGGTAGATCCTTAAAGTCTATTTTGAGGCTTCTCGACCATGTACAGGTGAGGCTGTAGTAGGTCGTTAATTACGATTAACTCCAACTCCATTGACTCATTGGAGCATCTTTGCAATGTGGTCTGTGCCACTGTTCTATCGCTACTACAATGGATATTACATACATAATTGGCCATTACAACCCTTCAGTCAGGATTACGACCTAGCTTCTCACACCACTTATGTTGTGTGCGTTAATTTTATACATGATTGGCGGGACCTACAGTTTAAAGTCGACTCCGAACGACAGATTTTTGAGAAGCTATTCATGGCAATTTTTACTCTCAGAGTCTTTGCCAGAAATCTGCTGAGAGGAAGTCGCCGAAGAAATATTTTTCGTTTTGATGTCTGACCCGGGATTCGAACCCGGGCCTTTTGTCTAATAAGCCAACACACTACCCACTAGACCACGGCGACTTCACTACAATGGATATTGCTTGATCGAAATAAGGGGAGTCTTTTATGTTTCTACGTAACACTCGTCTTTCTCGGCCAGCACATCCGTATGTGGTCGATTGGCCAGTGTATCGCACACTGCATTACAGACAAAGTTCGTTTGTTTGACGGACTATTTCTATGTGGAACTGCATTCCAGCAGAGATCTTTCCTGTTACTTATGGCATAAAAATATTCAAACCCAAACACTGCTACCCTATTTCCTCATTCCCCTAAGTAACGAAAATAAAATAATGGCACTTGCTTTGTTCTTCCGATGGTAACATTAGAAGGTAAAAAATTTTTAAAATTGTCTGGAACGGCGTATGATAATTTATTACCAACTGCGATGTTATTTACGAGTTGAAATTTTCTTGATTGGGTTGGGATTAAAACGGTATAAAATACAGACAAATCATCAGGTATTCGAAAATAACTGAAAAATATAATAGTTTACACCTTGTTATACGAAGGTTAAGGCTGAAAGGCTTATGCACTAAAGTAAAGAAAATTATGTAAATTTTTAGTTCCCAAAAATCGTCAAAATAAGGGCATAAATCGTCAAAATGAAATTTTTGTAGCTCAAAATCGTCAAAATGACGATAAATCGTCAAATCTGGCAGATATGCTTGCAAATCATTATACGCTCTAAAATTCGAATTTAATTTTTTTTGTTGCTATTTTACCACAAAAAATCCGAAAATTCTTATTTATTCTGAAAAATTAAGAAGGAGAATCTCCAAATTTGTTTACGTTTTTCCGTATTTGATGTTTTTTTTTTTTGTCGCAATTATGTATTTTGCGACTACTTTTTTTGTGAAATTAGATACGCGTGTACAAAAAAAAAAAAAAACGTTCAGCAATTAGAATAATTCAGAAATTTGAATTGCCTCAAAAACAGTGAGCAGTACTCGTTCACTTTTTTAACACATGCAACTATGAAAGACTGAAATTTCGAAACATTTCGAGTCCAAAAATATATTTATTGGGCGCTGTATAAGTGGAGAATTCTTAAAAATTTGTTGAATCAAATGTTCCGCATACATGATGTGTTTTTCTATACCTTAAACTATAAATATTGGGTTGTTCAGAAAGTAATTTCGTTTTTCTTTTTGTGAAAACGACAGACAGTTTTCGTATAATAAATTAATATTATTTGTATATATTAGCCGTGGTCTAGTAGGTAGTGTGCTCGCTTATTAGACGTTAAAGCCAGGGTTCGAGTCCCAGGCCAGACATCAAATCAATAAATACAAAAATTATTTCTTCGACGATTATCTCTCAGCAGATTTCTGGCAAAAACTCTAAGAGTAAATAAAATAGTCATGAAAAGTTTCTCAAAAATATGTCGTTCGGAGTCGACTTTACAATGTAGGTCCCGCCACTCATGTATAAAATTAGCACACACAACATAAGTAGTGCGCGAAACTAGGTCAATAATCCTGACTGAAGGGTTATAATGACCAAGTATGTAGGTATATATTGGACGTTCTGGTCCAACACTTTTTGCCATTTTATGCCACGCTCATAAAATGTCTGGTCTTTGCTGGCAAAAAACTAATCGAAGTGGTTTTCGAAGGTTTTACCATCTAAAAAATTTTGAAGTGACCGCAACAAAAAACAATCCGATGGTGCTAGGTCTGGAGAATATGGTGGATGTGGGATTATATCCCATTCAAGCTGTAAAAGTTTTTGGCGAGTTACCAAACTTGTGTGAGATCTTGCATTGTCTTTGTGAAACACCACACATTTCCTGTTGATTAGCTGTGACTTTTTCATCATTCGGTTTATCCAACTGATAACAGTAGACTTCCGAATTAATCGTTGTGTTATCTGGTAAAAGTTAAAAAAAACGATTTCTTTAAAATCCCACCAAACAGATAGCATCACCTTTTTTTTAATATCGGCTTTGGAAGTGGTTTGAGCCGGTTAATTTTGCGTTTAACGTTGTTATATACAACCTATTTTTCATTCCCAGTGATTATGCGCTGAAGCGTATCGCAGACGTCAATGTGGCGACATAGATTTCTCTCTGTTAAAACATGGGGTACCCATACATCAAGCTCCGGTGACAATCCCAGGCCTTTCAAGTAGTCATAAACTGTTAAATTTAATCTCAGTCCGATCACACGTGTTGTTATTCGCCGGTTCGCATCAACTAATGTCTTTATCGCGCCCTTATTTGGTTCAATCGGGCTTCCCGAACGCGGTTCTTCTTCGACATGAAAATTGTCGGATCGAAATGTAGAGAACCAACTCTGGTACTGCCGTACTGTCAACATACCTACTCCATACACATCGGACAATATCTTTCTGCCTTGAACACAATTTTTTACACTTTCTGTAGTGAAACCTTAAGAAATGTCGAAAATACTAGTTATCGCTCTCCATATTTAAAAGGGCACCAATCAAAAATTTCTACGTAGAATTAATTGAAATTCTGTTAATTTCTTACTATATGACCTCTCAAAGCATATACAAATTATACGGCTTAAGTGTGAAGTTGGATGCAAAACAAAAAAAAAAATCAATTAAATCCTCTGTCGGGAAAAAATGAAATTACTTTCCGAACAGCTCAATATTTTTCAATAAATTATTTCACAAAAAGTCTTATCTTGAAAAAATTTTCAAATTAAATAATATTCACAGACTTAAGTGTACATCTGCTGTATACGGCGCACCGGTTGCTTTAAAATAAAACAATTGGAAATTTTTCTATTTTTCACTTTATACAAGGACGACACGATATAGAGTCTTAACGTCTATGCACTGTTAAAATCGTCCCTTTATTCTTACGCAAATAAAGAAAGAAAATGAATAAAAATTCTGTTGATTTTTGTTCTAAACTTATGAACATTTTTGAGTTGACTCAATTCGATTATTCGAATTATTATTAGAATAACAGACAAAATTAAAGTGTGGATTTCAAAACATATTGTTACGCTCACAAAAATAAATTAAACACACTTTGAACGGTTCGCAGAAGTACACAAAAAATGCGTAGCAATTTACGAGAAAGCATCAAGACAAAGATCAAAAATCGAATGACAACAATTTTATAGAAAGATTGTGCCACGCCTACTTTTTGCTATATCGCATTTATTTTTAACTGTCTAAATGTGGTAAGTTTTCGAACAATAAAATAATGGTTTAAATCGGTTCAGTAGTAGAGTTATAGGTACCACTTGAAGAGGGAGAGTTGTCACGCCCATTATTGGTGGTATTGTCGATATCGGCTCTACGAACTTTCCCATCAAATTTTATTCGTCTACGATTTATCACGCCCTATTAACATATGCATACATAATTGGCCATTACAACCCTTCAGTCAGGATTACGACCTAGCTTCTCACACCACTTATGTTGTGTGCGTTAATTTTATACATGAGTGGCGGAACCTACAGTTTAAAGTCGACTCCGAACGACAGATTTTTGAGAAGCTTTTCATGGCAATTTTTACTCTCAGAGTCTTTGCCAGAAATCTGCTGAGAGGAAGTCGCCGAAGAAATATTTTTCGTTTTGATGTCTTACCTGGGCTACGAACCCAGGCCTTTTTGTCTAATAAGCCTAGTGGGTAGTGTCACTAGACCACGGCGACTTTCTATTAACTTATAGGGATATAAAAAATAGATGCTGTTCGATTCACACACCTACCCGATATGCACACAATATTTCATGAAAATCGGTCGATCCATTTCAGAGGAGTTTACCCATTGACACCGTGACACGAGAATTTTATAAATTATATTAGCAACAGTTTTCTGAAACTTTTGGACTATAAAAAAGAAAAAACATGACATTTGGAGGAATGAATGAAATATGTTTGAGGGTAATACAGTTTTTCCAACTTTCTAGGGCTGGAATTAACACTAGCTAGCCCCGACATACAAGAAATTTCAAAAGTTTCCATAAAATAGTACTATTGGGTACAATTACTCACCAAACTTTCCTCGAATAATCACCATGAAATTATGATTTTCATCATTCTTGAATAAGGACTGAGTCGCCGGCCCACAAACCGCATCAAACATCGTCAGGCTGCATGTGCTAAAGCTTAGCTTTTTAGGTGAAGATAAGGACAGAAAACTTCGAAAATATAGCACAATGATCTCTCAACGTTTACTTACGCCTGGTATTAGGTTACTACAAAAAGTAAGCGGTGCAATGAATTGCAAAACAACAAGATTCGTCATGCAGAAGAGGAAACGTCTATTTTTATAGAAAATTTTAGGTCGAATAAAACTACTGACAAAGTTATTCGCCAAGTGGAAATTGCGTAGAAATGAATTCCTGAGAAAGCATTAAATAACTTGAATGAACTTATGCCACTCAAATGCTCAAATGTTTCAAAAAGTTAATTGTTGCGCCGCTATGGCAAATGATATGTTTTTGTAAACATTACTTGAATATGTACTATAGGTTTCTGGTACGTGTGTACTAGGGATGCCAAATGGGATCGATTTTTAAAAATCCCGAGATTAGGGATTTTGTAAATCCCAATCCCGAAATCCCGGGATATTTCGGGATAATTCGGGATCCAATAATCCCGAAAAATCATCTTAATAATAAAAATATTTCTTTAAAAAAAAACATTTGTATTCCAATTATGTATGTATATCAGAATTTTATGTCATTAAAAATAAAATTTTAAAACAGCAAGACAAAAAGTAACGAAAAAAAGCGTAAAATAACAAAAATAAAAATTGTTCACACATATGCAAATGCATTAGTTTTAAGAAAATGATTTGGATTCCAACAAAAAGATTAAAGCATCTAACATGTGATCTGAAAGGCTTGAACGAATTTTGTTATCAACATACGCTGCCGTTGAAAAACACTTCTCGCAATCAACATTTGTTGGTAAAATAGTTCCAAGATAGCTGTATGCAGCATGTAAATATTCACCTCTAGCACCTCCTGATGTAAATAAGTCTATTTCTTTGGATAGTTGAGTATCTAAATCAGTTACCGTTTTAATTCGTTTTATAGGGCTTTTGCATTCTTCGATGACATCAAATAACTTTAGCAATGGAAAGTTTCCTCATCTGAGGGGTTTCCTCATCTGAGATGCTATTGTCGAAGTCGAGTGCTACAGAATTTTTTCAGGACCCTTTGTAGGGTCAAGATACATATGAATTCACAATCCAGAAAATCCCGAAAAATTCCGGAACAAGTTTTTAAAAATCCCGGGATTTCGAGATTCGGGATTTCCCGATTGGCATCCCTAGTGTGTACTCGAATGGTAAAAAACATATTTTTTTTCATTGCTGAAAATCATTGTTAAAAAGGAAAAATTTATTAAAAAATCGGAATTTTTAGAAATAAAAATCCGGATTTCATAAAATATTTTTAAAAGATTATTTTACTTCTCACACCACGAATGTTGTGTGTGTGTTAATTTTATCTTTGAGCGGCGAAACCAAACGTTTAATGTCGGCTCCGAATGATAAATTTGAGAAACTTTTTATGGCAGAATTTTTGCCAGAAGAGTGCTGGGATGAAATCACAGAATAAAATATTGTTTCGTTTTGTTTGAAATGTCTGAGCTAGGGGCCAATCACTAAAATCTTTATGAACCGTTTTATTCGCTAGAATTACACGGTGCAACAGTGAAAATACACCCGAGCAACAACATAATCTACGTTATTCAGTTAATTGAATAGAACGCAAAAATACCTCTTTTATATTTCTCGAAGCCTCCAAACGTGTTTTATTTGACAAAAACTGTTTTTTTTTTCACTTTACGTATAAATTTCAAGATTACTCATACATTTTTAACCCGATTTCCAAAATTTAAATCTCTTTGGAAAGGGGAGAGATGGACCTTAAAAACAATACACATACATAGATATATTATTCGACTTAATATGCTATGAGTCTTGATAATGTGTACTTGGAAAAATCAAATTTTTTGCATATTTTTTAAGGTTGTCCATTCATAGTAGCAAACTTTAATAAAAAGATATGGGATAACTGATAATATTCTTAAAATCTGTTCTCTTGTGAAGAGATTGAGTCATCATTTGATGAAATCAGACAAAAATTACCGTAGTTATTATTTAAAGAGTCTAACAGTCGAGTGTTTTTTGTTATGATTTTTGATGGATCTTGATTGTTTATCTCACAAAATGTGTCAATTTCACGTTTAAGCGACCACCAGAAGTTTGGTAAACAAACATTAGCCGACTTCTGGTGGTCGCTCAAACGTGAAATTGACACATTTTGTGATTGCAACCGGATTTAAATTTTGTAAATCGGATCAGAAATGTTTATGTAATCCAGAAATTTGTGCGTACGGTCAAAAATAACAGTTTTTTTTTTTTGTCAAGTAAAAAAAGTTTGGAGGGTAAAAAAAATATTTTTGAGATCGACTCAACAAAACTCACAACCTACACTATGTTATTACCCGGGTGTATTTAATTTTTTTTTTTTATTTCTCGCATAGTGTTATTAGATAAAGGTGATGTAATAAAAATATTAAAAGGTAATAAATTATGAAAGATAAACAAAGGTATGATATGCCTTCTTATATCGTCAATAATAAAAACAATTTAAACAAATTATTAGGATTATTTACAATAAAATCGGATAAAATATCCCTAATAGAATTGAAATAAGATTTAAAATTTTTTCTCTTTTTAAAACAATTTTTAATTTTTGTCGTTCTGAATTCAATTTTTTCAAATCGTATGGTGATGCTGAAAGGGTAGCAGTGATTGTGCTATTTTAAAATGTTTTCCTGTGATATTCAATTTCAATTCCAAATTAATAAAAAGTCGATTGAGATTAAAATATTGTGAGAAACACTTTTAAAATAAATAAACTAAATACGTTTGTAAGCTAATGGGAGATTAGCTACAGAAATAGCAAAACATTCTATGCATGTATATTGTGAACGAATATGACAATTGATGTCACAATAGTTTTATTCATTAAATGTTTAAAGTGAACGAAATTCATTAAGGATCATTGCTCAGTTATTATCTACAAATGTAAAGTGTATGATGCACTTTTATCGTGTACTTTTAAGCAGATTTAAAACGTTTTCATATAATTGCCTTCGGTTGCTGGATTAAATTAAGTGTACAAAAGGAAACCGATTTGGGGTTAATTTATTATACATTTCGGAAGTGAAGATGAAAAAAAAAACTCACTTTCACAATAAAAACCAACTTGAAATTCTGGGGAAACATAAAACAAAATAAGTTCAAATGAAAACCTTAAAAGTGGGAAAAAAAAAAGTATCACAAAAAATAAACAAATATTTATAAATATGTAAATGTATATGGATATTTATATATGTATGTAGGTATGTATGTATATACGTCTGTATATGTAAGAAAAAAATGTATGTAAGAAAAAAATGTAGAGAATAAATAGAAAACGACAAAAGTTTTCTTTTGCATTATTAATGTTTTTCAGAAAAAAAAAATTAAAAAATAAAAATAAAATCAACAAAATAATAAATACGAGTAAAAAAAAAAACTTTTAAACATTTAAACCAATTTAAAACTATTATTGGTCTGGTAACAAAAAACAACAACATTCACACACAAATGTTCTACGCAAAGTAATATTAGTTGTAGTGCAGCAAAAAAAAAAATTAATGGGATGTGCATGGGCGAAGAAGAAACAGTGGAAACGATGCGAATAATGATGGTGGTGGAGAAAGTAATGACAATAAAAACAATTCCAACAAATTTCGCAAACAAGACGAAACAGAAACTTTTCGGGAAACTCCTTTACCATTTATCTACACATACACACACATACATATCTACGACTATCTGAATATTCATTTTTTTGTTTTTGTTTTCCTTTTTGTTTTGCTATGTTTTTACTCATTTGTGATTTTGTTAAGTCCGTAATGCCAAAATGAATGAGTTTTAGTATTCAGTTTTTTGTTTTTCTACTCTAAAGTCGAGAAAAATACACACACACACACACACACACACATACATACATAAATGCACTTTAGATAAAAACGTGATTTGACCCACTTTACGCATGCATGAAGCATCGTAAAGAAATGTGGCATCTACAAGGTGAATATTTGGATGGTGAATATAAGCATCATACAACTCCCCCCTAAACTATAGTGGAGAGATTTTGGATATTTGGAAACGGCAAAAACAAAAAAACCAACAGAAATTAAATCGTATCGTAGATTTATAACGCACTTTCCCAAATATTCACCATTTCATCAACAAAACATTTGCGCTTAATTCGTCTGTTTGTAAATGTTAAACACTTTATTTAAGTTGAGTATTTAAAAACTGATTCGGATCGAATAAAGAGAGGGCTTTTTAGTGAAAATATTATCATTATAAAAGTAAATATTCGTGACATGTGAATAAGTGTACGTAAAAAGACTAGAAAATTAATAATGCGTACAAAGAATTTCATTGTTAAAATTCATTCCACAAGTTAAATGTTCTTTTTAGATGCGGTTTTCGATTTGTTTTAGTGGACATCGACTTCAGTAGAATAACAATATAAATCGGAACGTTATAGACAAAGGAGTAAGTTACACCGACAATTGTTTTTTATTTGTCATAATAAAATTATTGGTTGAAATTTTTGTTTTTCAACAAGACTAAAGGCACATGATGTATTGCACTACAGAGAGGGTAGCAATCAAGATCTTGTATTTTGAACCTTTAGCTACGATTCCAGCCATTGGTGTCAATATCACAACTGCCATTCGTTGCCCGCAATTGTGGAAAAAGTATCCGCAAAATTTTAGATCACGAAGCACCGTCTACGATGACAACATTTAAATGTAATAACATTGAGAAAGTACCTGATGGATAAACGGTTTAAAAAAATCACAGAATATGCATATGAAAAGAAAACTGAAATTATAATTTTCAAAAAAAATTAAACAATCGAATCTTTCTCCATTTATTGCATATTTTTAGTTATTATTTTACTGGGTTTCAACTGGAGAAAAATAAGTACAAGTGATAGATTTTCAAGTTGTGCTGAGAAGTTAATGGAAATTAATATGCACACTAATAAGTCATTTGGAATAAATAATGTAGTAATTGTAAAAGGTAAAAAGTATTAAATATTTGGGTCTCATAATTGATAGGGATTTAAATCTGAGGGAACATTTAGAGTACACTTTCATATATTTAGGAAAATAGGGAAAAAGATAGGCTTCTTTAAACGGCTGAGAAATAAAGTCTCAATGTTAACATCGATTAATATAGATACAAATATCATACAATGCTGAAGTCACATTTTGAAAATGGATCAACAATATTATATACAGACATGCTGTATATGCAACATGCAACAATTAACAAGACTGGAGAAATTACAGAATAAGGCGATGCGATCTATATTACAAGTAAACAGAGTCACACCAACAACTTTTATGTTAGATGCACTGAGATGGCTTAATGTGCATAAAAGATTGGAATTGAATACGACGAATTTTATTCAAAAAATTAAAATTGGAGAAGCACCAGAGTACCTAACTGAAAAGTTGAAATATGTTAGGGAAGAGCAACCATACAACCGGAGAAATGCAAACGATTTTAGGCTACAGCCAGCGGATACAAGTGCCATGCAGAAATCATTATACTATAAAGGACTGAATTTGAATTTTTACAATAAAATGCAAAATTATTTGAAAAATTAAAGAAACATCAATGTTTTCAGAAAAAATTTTGTAAACCTTGTTAAAAATATTATTTAAACTCATACAGTTATAATGTAGTACACATAAAATATTTAATAGTTGTAATATCCCAGTCGCCGTGGTCTAGTAGGTAGTGTGTTGTCTTATTAGACGTAAAAGCCAGGGTTCGAGTCCCAGGCCTGACGTCAAAGCAAAATACAAAAATTATTTCTTCGGCGGTTTCTTCTCAGCAGATTTCTGGCAAAATCTCTGAGAGTAAATAAAATTGCCATGAAAAGTTTCTCATAAAATATGTCGTTCGGAGTCGACTTTAAACTGTAGGCCCCGCTACTCATGTATAAAATTAACACACACATCATAAGCGGTGTGAGAAACTAGATCAATAATTCTGACTGATGGGTTCTAATGACCAATTATGTATGCATGTAATATCCCAGCTAGAATTCGGTAGATTGTTTTTATAAAAATCACCTTGATGAGTCTTTTTAGAGTACTTTTGGTATTCAAGAACTTATTAGTCAGTTATACGATTAAAAAAGGACTCAAACGTGATTCGTGTCAATGAGTAAAATGAGTTCGATTTAAAATAAAACAAAAAATTGTATTCCATTCGGAAATTAATTATCCAGACGTTTAAAATGTGACAATTATTTCTGTTATTTATTGTTATATTCTGCTTATACTGAAGATTGAAAAACGCTTAATCAAAAACAGATCATGCAGGGGTTTGAAAAGTGATCGTAATTACATATTTTATGATCATATTTTGCGCAAGTAGATGATTAAAAACTGCTTTGCTGTATAAATTTTCTTTTATGTAAAAGATGGCTATAAAATTTTTTTTTAAATTGAAAATTTTTCGTTGTTTTTTAACGAAAAACAATATTTTTTTAAATAAATTTTGATGTCTGATGTACATACACCACAAATGTAAACTTAATATTCTTTCTTTGATACTTGAAATCGCTGTAGTGTAAACGTAGCACTCAGTAAGCTTAATCAAAACACTTGAAGAGAGTGAAATAGTGAAATAAGCACGACTAACAAATGACTCAAATTTTAATTACAAATGATATAAAAGCGAGTCTAAATTAATACGAACATGACTCATAAATGACAATAAAAGGACTCATAAAAGACTCGAATGCGATTAAACGATGACTGAAAGACGAATGGAAAAAGAATCATAAACGGAGGTAAATAAGTCTCATAAATGATCAGAAAATGATTCGAAAATGATTATAAAGCTACAAGAAAAAGAGTCGAAAATTACTTTAAAATAATATAGAAAATGACTTTTTAAGAAGAGTCGCTTGTAGTCACTTTTTTCTCCCGACGAAAGACTCGGAAAATGTGCACATATTCGAGCATTTTAATCGCACAGAAGAATCAAAAAAGACTCGAATTTGATTAAAAATTTTCAAAATTGCTGGCTGGGGTTTTGTTGTTGAATAAGTATTTCAAATGCATACTATTGAATAAACTTGAATTCAATTGGATAGATTTAAAATCATGCCTTGAAAAATGCCATTAAAAAATGCCTTGAATATCATTGCTTTATTAATTCCTCTGAATTAAAGGTGTATGTACTCGAGTTTGAATCTACGCTGAAAAAACTTTCCCATAATTTTCCAGAGATAGAGTCTTTTAGAATGCTGCAGTCAGTGCATACAAAAATAATAAGCCACATTATGAAAAATTGAAAATCATTTCATTAATTAAATATCGATTTACCACTTAAGAAAAAGAATCCATAAAAAATCTGATATTTTTTAGAATATTTTTTCTAAATTCACTCTCAGATTCAGACACAATAATATGGATTTGACCAAAAAAAATAAATAAATAAATAAAGAAAATAAATTAAAGAAAAAACCCCGCAAATAATTGATCATCCAAATTACATTTTGTGTCAAACTTTTGTGTAGGAATAGTTAAACCATAGTTAAACGCTATCTTACAGCAGATTAATAGAAGTTAGGATGAAATAATAATTTAGTAGTGTTTTGAAAGGACTACTATATCTTTGGATATGCATATATATACGCATATACTTATCAGGCAATCCAATAATATATCCTGCATATGTATAAAATATGCGATTAAATTTCAATTTCAGATTCTTATATTTCCTTTGTAAAAACAAATTCATAGACAATAGAAATAAGATTTTCTACAAACAATAGAATTGAAATTGAAACTTAAATTCTAAAATTCTAAAGTATTAGTTAAGTTTTCAAAATATCAATTCGAAATTCTAAATTAAAATTATTCCAGTTTAAAATAATAAACTTATGAACTTTAAGTTAATTATGAGAGCATACAGTAAAGAAAACAACTCCACAGACAGCATAAGATTTTGTAGTTAAAGTAACCACGAGTATTAGAAGAAATATTATCATCAATACTTATAGAAATTATTTAAAGTTTTACAAGAAAATAATAAAAAAAAATTGTCGGAATGAATGAATTATGAAAATATTTAGTAGAGTAAAAAAGCAAAAAAGTTTGACAAACAAACATTAAAAACATTAGTCGATTAGGATTCTTGTCAGATGCAAGAAAGCTTGCACAATCCTTTGGCGTGACTCAAGCAACAATTTCAAAGCGTTTAAAAAGAGCAGCCAGCATTCATTCAAGAACAAGTAAATTGGATGCCATATGCACCGAGGCATGAATGAATGGACTAGATTCAAAATGGATTCGAGGTTTATAAAAATTAATCGGATTTCTTTGAAAATTGTTGCCGCCATATAGGATCCGCCATTATGGATTTTTTAAATCTGCACGATAATCTGTAATCAGCGAACCCAAAAATCCCAGATTAACAATTTTTTTTTTTTTGTAAATCTGATTAATTTTTAAGGGCCTCTCTTGCGCCCCTTGACATAAACTCACCCCCTACTTTCAGATGGCATGCAATCAATTTGGCATTGGACTCAATTGTTAATTTCTGATAATAGTGATGGTTCTATTCCATCATTTTTTAGCTCTACAATTTTTGGAAAAATGGCAAAACACGTTATTTTTAGGGGTTTTAACCCCCTTCTTCTCGAAAACCAGAGCTGAGTTATCATTAATATAGGATTAGTTAATTACAAAAAATCTGATAATATTTTATATTTAATTTTGCATCAGCTTACGGCTCGAAATATCGTGTTACAAGTCCAAAGTTTATATAAATCTTATGACGATATCGCAAGATTGTACTGCGCACAATTATATGGAGTTAGGAAAACACCAACTCGACCAAAAAACTCAACGTAATTTAAGATCAAAAAATATCCTAGTAGATGTGGAAAATTGTGAAAAGGTTACTGTGACGTTAAAGACTATAATTAATGTTTTGCGTAACACTAATTAGAAAGAAATCTAGAAATTTGTGCCTAAAGTAAAAAAAAAACACAGTTTTTGTGAAATAAAAAAGTTTGGAGGGTTCAAGAATACAAAAAAAAAAAAAATATTTTTGAGATCTACTCAATAAAACTTACAACCTACGCTATGCCGTTAGTCGGGTGTATTATATTTTTTTTTTTTTATTAATTTTGTTGCACAGTGTTATTATTTATGTTTTGTTTTCCATGATTTTGAAATTATTGTTTAAAAATGGGACTTGCCGTTAAGCGGTTTGTGGTGCATCACTGTTGTTTATACTCGTAGAGTTTATTTGGTTTTAATTTATTTTTTATTTTTTTTTTTTTTAATTATTTTTCTTCTTTTCTGAAAGTTATTTTTGGTACTTACTTTTAATTATCCAACAACAAAACGTATTTAATACATGTGCGTGTACTTTTTGTTGATATGTAGTTGCTGTTGTACTAGTATTATTGAAATCGTTGTAGTGTTAGTTAGTGAGATAGTAGACGAGAGAACTTTTTTATATTTTCTTTAACTTACATGCACATACACTTTTATTCTACAATATGTATGCAGTAGAGATAACATTAACAATATCAATTTACATATATTTTTACCCCAAATGTGTAGGTACGTACGTACATTTGTATATCAAAGATAAAGACGAAGATGTAATATTGTGTGTGAAATTGTGTCCATATTCAGCATGTACTTCTTTAATTATTATTTTCTACTGGCACTTGATATTATTTTTAGTTTTTATATTATGATTCGAATATATTTTCATTTTTTTTTATCTTTCAACGTTTATTTAAACTGTTTTACGTTCTGTGTACTGGGGTGTCAATGTGCTGTTGATTTCATTATTTTTACTCACACATACCATGTATACTCAGCGGTAAAATAATTAATTAAGAGGCCCTTCAAAAGACAGCCTTAGAGTCGAATTGTAATTGTTGGCTTGAAATTTGTAAATTTGTCTTGAGGAAAATGATATTTTGCAGCTATTCAGAATTCTTTACATTATAAAGATGCATTTATTGCATCTAAAGAACAGTTTCCTTTGAATAAAAGGTGGCTATAATATTTTAAGATCAGAAATTATTTCAGAAAAAGTCTTCAGGCGAGGCAAACATTAAAAGGCCCTTTTGGCTTTTACCGCTAAGTACATTTAAACATGGTGTTTATTGTGCTAATATTTTTGAGATCTACTCAATAAAACTTACAACCTACGCTATGCCGTAGTCGGGTGTATTACATTTTTTTTTTTTTATAATTTTGTTGCACAGTGTTATTATTTATGTATTGTTTTCCATGATTTTAAAATTATTGTTTTAAAAATGGACTTGCCGTTAAGCGGTTTGTGGTGTATCACTGTTGTTTATACTCGTAGAGTTTATTTGGTTTTAATTTATTTTTATTTTTTTTTTTTAATTATTTTTCTTCTTTTCTGAAAGTTATTTTTGGTACTTACTTTTAATTATCCAACAACAAAACGTATTTAATACATGTGCGTGTACTTTTTGTTGATATGTAGTTGCTGTTGTACTAGTATTATTGAAATCGTTGTAGTGTTAGTTAGTGAGATAGTAGACGAGAGAACTTTTTTATATTTTCTTTAACTTACATGCACATACACTTTTATTCTACAATATGTATGTAGTAGAGATAACATTAACAATATCAATTTACATATATTTTACCCCAAATGTGTAGGTACGTACGTACATTTGTATATCAAAGATAAAGACGAAGATGTAATATTGTGTGTGAAATTGTGTCCATATTTCAGCATGTACTTCTTTAATTATTATTTTCTACTGGCACTTGATATTATTTTTAGTTTTTATATTATGATTCGAATATATTTTCATTTTTTTTTATCTTTCAACGTTTATTTAAACTGTTTTACGTTCTGTGTACTGGGGTGTCAATGTGCTGTTGATTTCATTATTTTTACTCACACATACCATGTATACTCAGCGGTAAAATAATTAATTAAGAGGCCCTTCAAAAGACAGCCTTAGTAGTCGAATTGTAATTGTTGACTTGAAATTTGTAAAATTTTACTTGTGGAAAATGATATTTTGCAGCAGTTCAGAAGTCTTTACATTATAAAGATGCATTTATTGCATCTAAAGAACAGTTTCCTTTGAATAAAAGGTGGCCATAATATTTTAAGATCAGAAATTATTTCAGAAAAAGTCTTCAGGCGAGGCAAACATTAAAAGGCCCTTTTGGCTTTTACCGCTAAGTACATTTAAACATGGTGTTTATTGTGCTAATTAATGGTGAAATACATTTGCGTATGTATGTATGTATGTATGTACTTATGTGCAAACAAAAACAAATAAACTTTAAAATGGGAGTAAAAAACAAAAAAAAAAAATGAAAATTAAGGAGAAACTGTGGCAGAAAAACAAGAATAGAAAGAAAGACATAGTGGTAAGGAGTATAAATTTATGGAATATGTTTTAGTTGAAGTCAGAGTAAGGGATGTAGAGTGAAAAATTCTTAACTTTACTACACTTCGTTCGAACGCAGGCTGGCTGGCTGGCTGGCTGGTTGGCTGACTGACTGGCTTGATAATGTGCAGCAAGCACGTTTTACATTTGAGTTTTATTTTCGTAATATTTTTGTTTTTCTTGTTTTTTTATTATTTTTTTGTATATGCTACTGCTGTTAACGACAACGACTTTTGCAATTTTTCTTTCCGTTTCCGGTTGTTAGGTTTGTTTTATTTTACTTTTCACTTGTTTATCTTTCTACGTTGACTGTAATGCGTAGCTGCTGTTATCTCATTTACAACAACAAACAACAAAAACAAAATATTAAAACACAACAGAAACCAACTGAAAAATATTAAAAATAATGAAAATATCACAACAAAAACAACAATTTTTCCAAACAGAAAACAAGTAAGAAATATTATAACCGAAAAGAAACTCGCACAATTGTTTATAACAGAACATGGTGACTTCTTTTGGTGAAATTATTTTCCATTTTGTAATCTTTTTCTTTCTTTTATTTTATTTTATTTTGTTTTATTTTTTTTTTAAGTTTTGTTTTCTAATTTTAGAATTGCTTCTTTTCTTTTCCTCTCTTCAGTTTTTTCTTTTGTTTCTCATGCAACATATAGAAAAATAATTGAAGGACACTGCACAAACTATCTTGTTTTGTGCAATTTTGTCTTTTGCAGTTTTTGTGCTTTTAATAGACATTAAAGTGAATCTGTAAATGTGTACGAATGTATACACACACACACATACACACGCGTTATCACATGTAGTACATTTGAGTTGAGTTGAGTTGTGATCAAAATACGAAACGAATCGCATTTGCAACAAGCAACTGCAATGATAGAACAATGAATGAGAAAGGGGGTGAGAGCACATATACTAATGCGACTGAAAATCTGTAGACACTACACAGTGGTGTAATATTCAATTATAAGCAGCGAATAGCAAAATGTAAAAGTGCTTGAGCAACAACTCATGCCAACAACAATAACAACAACAAACGCCGATTACAAAAGCAACACATGCTACAATTCCAAAGTAACCAGCTGCTGAACCAACACAGTCATCAGCATCCCACAAAAAAAATAGCAGCCAGAACAAAAGCACATGAAACACACACACACACACACACACCTACACATTTGCATCCATATACGTACATACATAGTTTGAATAGAAAGCTGAGAAATAACGGGTAAAAGTGGAAAATCACCATGAAATAGGATGAAATCAAATGTACGCCAGTGAGCGAATGGTTTTTGGCCAAAAATTGTTTGACAATTTTGCAGTCGGATTTCTTATTGTCATGATGCTTTATGGTCTTTTTGTATAAAGATTGTCTTTGTGCTACATACACAAACTTACTTACGTACTGCTGTTATATGGGGCTGTTGGGTGTGTGCGAGTGTGTGTTCTAATTGTTGCAAGTGGCCAAAGAATGCAAATGTGTGTGTATGTTTTCCTTTATTTTTGGTTTCGTTTTTACGTTTAACACTGTAGTGGAAGAAGTATTGGCAAAATGATGCTCATGACGTAAATTGATGCAAAAGGAACAAAACTGAACAAAAAATTCTGTCAAGCAAACAACCGCTACGCGTTTCCGCATCCGTCAAGTTAAATAACACACCGACACACAGAGAAAAACACAAAATGCGCGCTTTTAAAAATAAATTGATGCCTTTTCAGCTTGTTTTTCTATGTGTGTGTTATGTGTGTGTATGTGTGTAAATGTTTTATTTATTTATTTCAAATAGAATTCTTCATTCTGCTGCGCTCTGTTACTGAGGATTAATTGTTTTTCATTATTCATACGACCGGTAATTTTTCAAAAGCTTTTTAAACCCATAAACGAACGAATGAATATTAGACAAGGGCATCAAAGGGAGATGACTTTGACACCAAACGTTTAACAACAAACAATCGTTTTTCCTTTAGCGTGTGGCTACAGTATAAAAATAAACAAACAAACAAAAAGACAACAACAATAACATTAAAAGAAATATTATTAAAAGAACTGAACTGAACTGAAATAAATAAATAAAAATAATGTTTAAAAGACACTGAAAAGAAAATGGGTTGCTCTCTGTGTGTGTGTGTGTGTGTGTGTGTGTGTATTAAGTTCACTCTTAACACGTTTGGATGCTTTTGAGTTTAAATTAAGTTTTATTGCATTAAGTTTTACACATACATACATACATACATACACATACGTACATACATATATGTACATCATAAACATACTACACTTGATTTTGTTGTTTTTTTCTTGTTTTGTTTTTTTCTTATTCCGCTTAAAATTTAATTTTTAAAACATTTCAAACGAAAATAGATTCAATCTCGATGATATTCAAATTGATTTAAATTTGTATGTAAAAAAAATGTGTTTTTAGATTTATAAAAAGGACTCTATTTCTAATTAAATTTTATTATTGTCGTTATTTTCTGTGTTTATTTTTGGATGGTTTTTAGTTTTGTTTTTGTTATTGTTTTTTTTTTTTTTAATAATTATTTTGTGCTTATATTATATATTTTCTTATTTTATTTTATTTTATTATCCGTCTCTCTTATGTATGTTTATTTATTTAGTTGGCGTTTTAGTTTGTTTGTTTATTTATTAAGATTTCTTTTATTATCCGTTATTTGTTTGACGTTTTAACTGTTACTTATAAGAGTCCTATTGTTACTGAAAACAATTGCAAAAATAAACGCACATCGTTGTACGTTCTTGTTCCCTATAGCTTCGTTAGCTAACTAAACGCTCGTGTTAATGGCTTCATCAATCGGTATATCCCGATTAAGTGACGCTTCATTCGTTGTCCGTGTTGTACGAAGTTAGAGTTTGCAGCCAAATGCACTTCACCCATTGGTGGGTTGAGTACATCCCTACCATAAGAGAATCAGTGTTTCACAGAACATTAGCATTTGGACCATGAGTATTAACTTATCATCCACCACGTGGTGTTTGTTTGACCTGCAGTAATGAAAATATGCTCTGAGTTTGTGGGTTTCAATATTCTCTCTCTCCCTCTCTCTCTCACTCTCTCTTGTGTTATCTGTGGTACTGTTGACGTATTGGTGAAAAAACTCGTGTATCTCTTTCTCCAATGTTGGTGCATAATTCAAACGCTTGTATTTTTTATTGACTACGCATGTCCTTCGTTTGTGTTGTTTATAACGTCCTATCTACTAAATTCGAACTGTTGTTTATTCAGTTGTCTATGAAGGCTACAGCGATAAGGACACAATCATGCAAAAGTCTTTACAAATATTTTGCTGAAAAACCTGAAAATACTTTTCGAGAAAATTCACAGATGAAAAGTGTTTGTTGTTTTATTATTTTGATTCACTCTTTGAATATAAGCAGAGGCCAAGGGAACGCAAAAGTTCGTCTGTTGTAGCAAATTCTTATTTATTTATCTTGCAATTGAAAATAGTAGCAGTAGCAATAAAAATAAAGAGAGAATTAAGTTAGTTAATGTTAAAGGATCACCCCTCTTAATACGTTCTTTCTTACTGCTAAGTGCAGTGACAAAATCAGAAATCTGATCACGTACTGTGATGCCCAAGATGATACCAGAGATGATTTTACATCTGCTAAATTGTCTGATCTGGTGCCTCTATCAATGGAAAATGATATTCCCCAGTAGGGGTGCAAAAACACCACCTTAGGATGTGCCTTTATTTACTTTATAAAAATAAACAAACAAACAAACAAACAAACAGACAACAACAATAACAATAACATTAAAAGAAATATTATTAAAAGAACTGAACTGAACTGAAATAAATAAATAAAAATAATGTTTAAAAGACACTGAAAAGAAAATGGGTTGCTCTCTGTGTGTGTGTGTGTGTGTGTGTGTGTGTGTATTAAGTTCACTCTTAACACGTTTGGATGCTTTTGAGTTTAAATTAAGTTTTATTGCATTAAGTTTTACACATACATACATACATACATACACATACGTACATACATATATGTACATCATAAACATACTACACTTGATTTTGTTGTTTTTTTCTTGTTTTGTTTTTTTCTTATTCCGCTTAAAATTTAATTTTTTAAAACATTTCAAACGAAAATAGATCAATCTCGATGATATTCAAATTGATTTAAATTTGTATGTAAAAAAATGTGTTTTTAGATTTATAAAAAGGACTCTATTTCTAATTAAATTTTATTATTGTCGTTATTTTCTGTGTTTATTTTTGGATGGTTTTTAGTTTTGTTTTTGTTATTGTTTTTTTTTTTTTTTTTAATAATTATTTTGTGCTTATATTATATATTTTCTTATTTTATTTTATTTTATTATCCGTCTCTCTTATGTATGTTATTATTTATTTAGTTGGCGTTTTTAGTTTGTTTGTTTATTTATTAAGATTTCTTTTATTATCCGTTATTTGTTTGACGTTTTAACTGTTACTTATAAGAGTCCTATTGTTACTGAAAACAATTGCAAAAATAAACGCACATCGTTGTACGTTCTTGTTCCCTATAGCTTCGTTAGCTAACTAAACGCTCGTGTTAATGGCTTCATCAATCGGTATATCCCGATTAAGTGACGCTTCATTCGTTGTCCGTGTTGTACGAAGTTAGAGTTTGCAGCCAAATGCACTTCACCCATTGGTGGGTTGAGTACATCCCTACCATAAGAGAATCAGTGTTTCACAGAACATTAGCATTTGGACCATGAGTATTAACTTATCATCCACCACGTGGTGTTTGGTTTGACCTGCAGTAATGAAATATGCTCTTAGTTTGTGGGTTTCAATATTCTCTCTCTCCCTCTCTCTCTCACTCTCTCTTGTGTTATCTGTGGTACTGTTGACGTATTGGTGAAAAAACTCGTGTATCTCTTTCTCCAATGTTGGTGCATAATTCAAACGCTTGTATTTTTTATTGACTACGCATGTCCTTCGTTTGTGTTGTTTATAACGTCCTATCTACTAAATTCGAACTGTTGTTTATTCAGTTGTCTATGAAGGCTACAGCGATAAGGACACAATCATGCAAAAGTCTTTACAAATATTTTGCTGAAAAACCTGAAAATACTTTTCGAGAAAATTCACAGATGAAAAGTGTTTGTTGTTTTATTATTTTGATTCACTCTTTGAATATAAGCAGAGGCCAAGGGAACGCAAAAGTTCGTCTGTTGTAGCAAATTCTTATTTATTTATCTTGCAATTGAAAATAGTAGCAGTAGCAATAAAAATAAAGAGAGAATTAAGTTAGTTAATGTTAAAGGATCACCCCTCTTAATACGTTCTTTCTTACTGCTAAGTGCAGTAACAAAATCAGAAATCTGATCACGTACTGTGATGCCCAAGATGATACCAGAGATGATTTTACATCTGCTAAATTGTCTGATCTGGTGCCTCTATCAATGGAAAATGATATTCCCCAGTAGGGGTGCAAAAACACCACCTTAGGATGTGCCTTTATTTACTTCTGTTGTCATATGGACATTACATAGAGAGACGTTAACTATTCTTTTGGCTTAGGTTCACTAATATTGCGTTTGTTGAGGGCCCAGTCCAGGCGTGTTGAGCACTACTACAAAGGTTAAGAGTGTGGTTGGATCTTATCTCGAGGTCCAGAATTCTTCCAGTGTTTTGAGGATCTTTCTTCCAGCTTTAAGCCTCCGCCTCTTTCCATTTCGAGGCACATGGGAGTTTTTCAGATAGGCATAGAAGACTTATTGCAGCCAGAGAATCGCCACATCAGATTCTTTCTATAGGTCTGTAGATATAATACCGGTAATATAAAACTTTTTGATGAGGCAATGGTCCCCCAAAGTGTGTCTACTCTCAAATATCTGTCTCCAAATGGTCAAAGCACTCTAAGGGCTCCCTATTCGACATATCCTGACCTAATATGCCGTCTATCACAGTTAATCTTCGTCATAAGGTGGCGAATTCTACCAGCTTAATTGGCAGACTAATTGGAAAGGCATCCACAAGAGCCGCTCTTCGCCTTCCGTAGTTTGTAGCTCGTCCGATTTCGGACTGGCGTTTAACCTTATCCCTTGGAACCATCTGTAGCTTTGAGTGTAGCTATTTTATAGGTGTTTGTCAGACTGTTGACTGCTTTTTCCAGCCTAGCAAAGTCCGACAAGTCTCCTAATCAGGTAGAAAATACTGATGTAAAAACGTCCTATTTAGCATTCCGTCTATTATTGTAAAGTGGTCCTGTTTTCCCTGGAACACCATTAAGGACATACGTTTTGAATGTGTGATCTAATAGAGAGCACTCGTGGAAGAACCTCCTTCATTTTGCTTCCAAGATTGACCATTCCAGACAGTGGTGAGGTGGACATAAGTCCACATTCGGCATATAACAGGGGAAGGTCTATAAGGGCCTGCTGCCAGGGCGGTTAGAGTTACCATAATCGTTACCTTGCTAAATTGATTAAGATGAAGGAAGATCCTCATACATACATAATTGACCACTGCAACCCATCAGTCAGTATTAAGGTCTAGATTCTCACACCACTCATGTTGTGCGCGTCAATTTTATACATGAGTGGCGGGACCCACAGTTTAACGTCGACTCCGAACGATAGATTTTTGAGAAACTTATTCATGGCAGAAATATTTTTTTTCATATTTCGTTTTGGTGCCTGACCTAACGAACCCGGGCTTTACGTCTAATAAGCCAACTACGACGACTCCTGGCTGGGATATTTTTTGGTACTATTACCGCCCTGTGTAAGTGTCATTGGAAGCAAATTTATTGAATTGTCTAGGAGCTGTTGTTATAGTCTTCTGTATCATGGGATCATTTCCTTAATAGGTACACGGTACAACGACTGTAATAGGAAGTGGGTATTCGACCACTTTCATTTTTCAGTTCCACTAGCAATATAGGCTACGAAACTTGCTCCAAGTTTCCGCTTCTGACTCTATAGAGGAGGTTTTAGAGCTTTTTAGCTCATAAGTATAAAAATTATTAATATTTCTTTAGAAATAGTTAAACGGTTTTTTTTCGCAGTTGACTTGTGTTTTTGTTTGCTCATATCAATTTCCATACGTTATCGGTTTTGGTGGTAGTTGTACCCAACTTTAGACATCAGATTATTATTTGGAAAGTGAGAAACCTCATGTTGAGAATGGTGACCAGTTATGGTAGAGTTAAGGTTTTAATTAAAAGAATATTGTCCGCTTTCTATTTTAGACTGATTTTGTGGCTTGCTACGCTGGTAATGAGGTGGATAATGAAACGATCCAATCCAATCCAAAGAAACTTGGAATGCATTTTGAATAGAATGATTCAGTCAGTTTCTAGATCTTGAGAAAGAGCTGAGGGAAGATCAAAGGGTTTGCGTGAAAATAAAATGTCCGAAATTGGAAGCCGCAAACCAGTAATAAGGACTTTCAAGGTATTGTCTCTATATATAGGTAGTGTGTTGGTTTATTCGACGAGTACCAGATCTAACATCTCTAACAAAATGAAATACAAATAAAAATATTTGGACTTCTTCTCAGTAGTCTGAGAGTAAATTAGATACCAGTAAAATCGTTTTACAATTCCATCGTTAGGAGTCGACGTTAAAATTTAGACTCAGCACTTATAGATGAAGTTAAGACATGCAACAATTGTGGTGTGAGAAACTAAGTTGGAGTCAAGACTGACTATTTGTATGAGGAAATGGAAAAAATTAAGTTAATTAATTAAGTATTTAAAATAAAAATTCTAAAAGGGTTAAATTCACCACACCTCACAACAAATGCAACAAAATTTTACCGTTATTGTTAACTAGCAGATTGTATCCGGTTTCGAAACCGGCTTCTTAAAAAATGTTCTAACATTGAATGCAATTTTTTATATTACTGACCATATAGCTTTAATAATGTAATGTTTACTTATGGTGTTTTCTTTTCTACCAAAAAATGTGCATTTTATAAAGGCAAAATGCAATTTTGCGTTTGTTTCTTAAAAATGTTTTGCCCTCTAAAAGGGTGCTACGTTTTATTCTAAATAATTCGCACTTGCCAATGGTGGAGGCCATTGCATTTTATGCCCTGAATAAATCGAGAATGCTGATAATGCCCTGTAGAGCAGATGACTTTTGATTACTTATAGGGCTACCAGATGATATTTAAAAAAGTCGCCTTGTATTGTTATCCAATTGAAATTAATTTCTTCATTGTTTTGTTTTGTTGTATAGAACTCAAAAATATTTTTTTTATATTTCTTCAACCCTCCAAACTTGTTTTATTTTGACTTTACGCTCAAATTTCTGGATTACTTAAATATTTCTGACCCGATTTTCAAAATTTATCAAATCTTGTTCTAAAGGCGAGAGAAGGAGCTTTAAAACAGTGTACCTTTTGAACGATATTCATAAATCTATTATTTGACTTAATATATTATTATGAGATTTGATGAGGTCAACTTGGAAAATTCGTATTTTTTTCATATTCTTTCAAGTTTGTCCGTTCATACTAGCAAACTTTACTTAAAAAATATGAAATAAGTGATGATATTCTGAAAGTGCATTATCTTATGTAGAGATTGGCACTTCGTTTGATCAAATCGGACAAAAATTAGTGCAGTTATTATTAAAAGAGTCTAACAATCGAGTTATATTTTGTATATACTGAGAGCATCAAAAGAAAGTGTACATTAAAAAATGTATACATTAATAAATTACCGTTATTCTTATGTTAAAATTGTTTCAATTCTAAAAAAATACAAAAAAATTTTCGAAATATTGTCAAATTGTTTCTGGCACTCTTCTTAAGTAGTAAAAGTGGAGTCTGTTGATTATTACAATTTTATCAATAGTGTACACTTTATTTTGACGCTCACTGTATACATTTTTTCAAATGAACTCTTAGTTCCAGAAATTTTCAGAATTTTTGATGGATCTTTATTGCTTATCACAAAATGTGTCATTTTCACCTTTGCGCGACTACTAGGAGGTGACCAATGTTTGCGCAAAGAGAAATAATAATGTTCGCAAAAACAGAAATTCACAAACGTGAAATTGACACGTTTTGTAATAAACAATCAAGATCAATCAAAAATTATGAAAATTTTTGAACTAAAAGTTTATTTGATACGATGACATGCATACAGTCAAACCCGGTTATAACGAATTCCGTGGAACCAGAAAAAATTGTTCGTTATAGGCAAAGGTCGTAATAAACGGGGTGAAGTCATTGAAGAAAATATAAAATACAAAGAATTTTTTTTTTTTTATTAAAAACCGAAAATATGTGTAAATTCTTTTTATCTAGCAGCTGATTAACGATGCTGATTTAATGCTGCCATATTAAATAAAAGTAAAGGCTATTGCCACACTTCAAAGTTTTTTCTGAGGGTTCGTTATAAGAAAGGTCAAATGTATGAAATTTAATTACTGGAACCATTTAAAGTAGTTCCTTTTAACCAAGAATTCGTTATAACCGAGTTCGTTATAAACGAGTTTGACTGTATATAAAAAATATATAACGACAGTTAACTATTTAACACGTTCCTTACCACGTGTACCGTTTTCGGTACACACTGAATAACATTTCTACGCCAAGCAAAATTTTTTTTTTAAATAATTTTATCGAAAATTTAATTATTGGTAAATCAGTTTCATGTAACGTAATGACGTGTAGAGCAATTTTTGAACTTTTATTGCATACACGACAGTTGTAAATGCATCGATTTTATATAGTACACGAAACAATAGTTCAATTTCACTTTTTAAAATATAGAAAGTTACTGATTTCATATTTATTTAATAGACATAATGACGTATATTCTGAAGAAGTTGACCACGTCCTACCTTCTAGAATTACACAATGAGTTACAAAACTGTAATGGTAGACCAGTAAAAAGGAAAAATTTTAATAATGTAATCAAACTTGCGAAAATGTATATTCTTTTTTGTACATTACCCTTATGTCCCTTATTCTATGTGAAATGAATTTAATTTTTTATTGTTATTTTGTGCATTTGCCGTTTGAATATTAATAATTTTGAAAATAACAAACATTTTCTCAGTAATAAAAAAAGAACATATATTTATAGAGATTTATAAAAGTAGTTGTCGTATACCGAAAATGGTACACGTGGCCTCGATATGACACCTTCTCATAAACAACTTGGCAGGCAACGTGTTAAATAAGAACTATGATAATTTTTATCCAAGTTTGAGTGGACAAACTTGAAAAAACATGAAAAAAATCGAAATTTCCAAGTTTACCTCATTAAATCTCATAGTAAAGGGCTATCCATTTCGTGGTTTCAAAAGTATGAGACTGGAATTCGACATCTGTCAAACTAAGTTGTGAAATCAATTTTCTTCTTTTTTGTTGAAAATCTGACTTTGACGAAAATGGATCGCTTAACCATCACACAACGCATAAAAATGATCAAAACATACTACAAAAATGGTGATTCTGCCACAGCCAAGTATCGTGCTTTAAGAGGTGATTATGGTTTACATAATCGCCCAACTACGCAAGCGATTGGCAAAATTGTGAAGAAATTTAAAGAGACTAGAGTGCTTACAAATATTGAAAGGCCTGTGCATCATCGTTTCGCTCGTTCCGCTGAAAATATCGCTATTATAAGTGAAAGTGTTTCCTAAAACTCGAATGTGTCGATTCCTCGTCGTTCTCAGGAATTAGAACTGTCTTACGGCACATTATGGCATATTTTGCATTTAGGTCTACATCTACATCCATATAAAGTCCAGCTCACGCATCAACTGAAGCCAGTTGACCATTCACAACGTCGTAGATACGTGGAATAGATGCTTTAACAATAGGCGGTGGTCGGCAATTTTCTTCAACGATGAAGCACATCTCACACCCGGTGGGTATGTTAATAAACAAATTTATCGTATTCGGGGTTCTGAGAATCCTCAAGTAATTGAAGAGAGGCCATAACATTCAGAAAAGTTAGTGTTTGGTGCAGCCTTTGGTCCGAAGATGTGATTGGACCTTATTTCTTCGAAAACGATGACTGTCACCGTCAATTCGAAGCGTTATGGTTATGAAGTTTTTTTTGCTTGCTATTGAAGAATACGACTTGGAGAATATGTGGATTCAACAAGACGGTGCCACATGCCACACAACTCGAGCGAATATGGCTTTATTGCAAAAGATATTTCCTGGCTGCGTAAATTCTCGTCATGGCGATATCAACTGGCCACCAAGATCATGCGATTCAACTTTTGAGCACTTAAAAACCAACATTCGTCGAGTTATGGCTGATATATCTCTCAATATGCGCCAAAAAGTGCTCAAAAATTACCTCAAAAGAATCAATGCTTGCAACACTTCGCGTGGAGGTTATTTAAATGATGTAGTGTTTCACACGTAATGTCAACGTTCAAACTTTACAATAAAACAGAAATATCATGAAAAAAATATTTGATATCTGTTTTATTTACCTTTACTTTTGAAACCACGAACCAGAGTTATATTAAGTCTAATGATAGATATATGTATCGATGTATATCGTTTTAAAGGTCGTTCTCTACCCTTTCCAACAAGGTTTTGAGAAGGGGGTCAGAAATGTTTGAGTAATCCAGAAATTTGTGCGTACAGTAAAAAAAAAGAAAACTGAACAATATGGACTATGGACTACACTTTATATTTTTCTTACTCTACTATGACAACGTTTGAATAAATATTCTCGTTTTGTTTATATAATTTAATTGTACTTTATTGGATCCATATATTCACTAATCGATCTAAAACTACATTCAAAAAGTTCAATGGGAAGTTACCCTTTTAAGCCGATTTCATAATTCAATTCACATCTGATGATCAAAGGATGGAGTAAGTTTATCTAGTTTATTTAAGAGAAAATTATTCATTCTTATCCAATAATAAAAACCTTTTGACACATATTCATGCTCATATGCTTTATGTTCTGAGAGACTACTAAACAAAGGAATAACGTAGCACAAGTTGAAATTTTCTTATGTGGAAAGAAATTCTAACGAACATAAATGGATGGCATTTTATGTTGCTCGAGGAGGTTGATACAATAGAAGGATTGAACGTGGATATTTGGATGTTCTTGTGAATGTTGGCAAAATGGCAAAAAGGAGGAGTATGATGAGAAATAATTTAAATAACAAAATACCATTCATCAACTGTAACAATTTTACAGCTCTCCACAAGAAGGTATCCTAGTTATTTTACTTGCAATAATGGTAAAGTAAATATTTCATTAAAAATTTCTTTTGCTTTTGGGGAACTTTTTACTCGTCGTCATCCTTTCCATATACAATAGTTGCAGTGATAGAAGCAAAAGCAGTCATAAGACCATCATCATCGTCATCATCATCATTATCGTTGTCATTAAGCTTAAGGCTAAATTTTCTAACATTAAATGAATGTAATTATACGTGCTTTGTTTTGCATCCAGTGAAAATTGGCAAGAAAAAAATGTATAAATATTATTTATTTCTTCATTTTTAAATAAAAATAAAATTTCGGGTCCATGATTAAATCAATGACAAAGTAGATCAGGGGCTTTTGCACTTAAACAGTTGATAACGGCCATATTGTTGAAGTAATTTCGTCTTTTTTTTTCTCTCATTTGAGGTGAAACTTTTATCGTCTAATAAATTTTGGAGTGACCAGAACAAATAATAATCCGATTGTGCCAGGTCTGGAGAATATGGACCACTCAAGCTGTAAAAGCTTTTGGCAAGTTACAAAACTTATATGAGGCCTCACTTTGTGTTGGTGAAACACTACATCATTCAGTTTGTCCAGCTGATGACAGTAGACTTCCGAATTAATCGTTATGTTAGTTGGTAAAATCTAAAAAAAAAAACAATTCCTTTAAAATCCCTCCAAACAGACTGGATCACTTTTTTTTTTGGTTAACATCGGCTGTGGAAATGATTTGAGCCGGTTCATCTTTTTTTGTTCCATGACCTCTTGCGTTTGACTTTGTTGTATACAATCCATTTTTTGTCCCTAGTGATGATGCGCTTCAAAAACGTATAATTTTTATGACGTTTGAGAGGCGAATCGTAGACGTCAATGCGACAACACAGATTTCTTTCTGTTAGTACATGGGGAACCCATACATCAATATTAGAGGATAATACCAGGTTACAAACTGTTGAATTTGATAAATTTAATCTCAATTCGATCTCACGTGTTCTTATTCGCCGCCTTGCATCAATTAATGTCTTTAACGCGTCTTTAACCAACCAGCTTTCCCGACATCTTCGACATTAATATTGCCGGATCGAAATTTTAGCGAACCAGTTCTGGCACTCATCGGTCATCGGCCTTCTCCATATATATTGGCCAATTTCTTTCTGATTTGAACAGCATTTTTACCTTTTCTGTAGTAAAACAGTAAGATATGTCGAAAATTCCGCTGCTTATCGCTGTCCATATTTAAAACCAAAAACTATTGCGTAGAATTAATTTGAATTTTTCACACACAAGCCTTATTATATGAGCTCTCAAAGCATATAAAAATTATACTGCTTAAGTGTGAAGTTGAGTGAATAAAACACAATTAAATCCTCTGTCGGGAAAAAACAAAATTACTTTCCGTACAACCAAATAGTTATTTTATATTTATTCAATCTGTGTTGTCAAGGCACCCTGGACTACCATAGACAACGACAATCCATTCGGTGAGTAAGCTCTTAAGAATTTGGCAATTGGTTCTCGATAAATGGGTACGTGAACAAACAGAATTGTCAAATTTGCGACGACACCAATACACGTGGGACCCTAAAACGTTCAAAGTACCCTGGAAAATTCACTGTTTGGTGTAGATTAATGACTGGGGGCGCCATATTTTTTATTTCTTTGAAGACGACGTTGACGACACCATAACTATGAACGACGGGAATTACCAACATCTTTTGATTTTTGAAATTTTATTAATATCTCACACATATTATGCTTTATTTTATTTTACAGATATAAAACTTATAAATATAGTGCTAAAGATTTCAACCGATATAGTGCTCATCAAACATGTACTTCTAGTATAGAATGTACATAATTGATAAATATGGGTAAATTGAATTGCAATATTGAGCACAATATATCTCATATTGTTATGAAAACAGTGCAGTACCGTTTGACATTAAAAGTGACAAACAAAAGCTACACTAACATATGCGTCGAACTTGGTATAAGTAAACCAATAACAACATCAATGTGAGAAGAGGAGAGAGATAACTAAACGAACGCAATAACAAACAATGTATACACAATAAACAAACAACAATGAAGTAGCTCTAGAGTTCCCGAGAAAGCGAGAACACGAACATTCTACTTCAAAAACGTTCGTTAGACTGTTTGCCACAAAAATGCAAGATGAAACAGACGAGTAATAGTAAGAATTCAGTCAGAATTATGTAAAGCCACGTTGCGTGTAAAGAGAACAGTCGTGGTTTGACGATGTCCGTTGTGAGCGGAATAGCAAATAGTTGTGTAAGAATAATAGCAAAAAAGCAATTTTTGTTGTATGCGACAAAAAATACAAAAATTAATTAAATTTTTAAAAAATAAGGAACGACATCAATTAATTTTTATTTTGTTTGCTATTAACGAAGTCATCATGTTTTAAAAGTTTTTTAAAAGGTAAAAACGTAACAATATCATTCATGCTCGAATGAAATGAATTGCATGCGAACTTTTCTTAGCTCATTCTATGCCTTTTAAAAAGTGATCTGAACATTAAAATTTTAAATGAAGAAATCAAACGGCATTCAAAGATTGAATGAACTTGGAAGCGAATTTAGTAAAAGATGGATCACAAAGAATCGGAAACAAAAGAATTACGCAATAAAGATTACGGGAAGCATAGCTTCATATTTTACAGATAGTATAACAGAACTTTAATAAATGCTGATGCTTTTCATCGCTTGCTTGCATCATCTGATCCTCATATAAGGGATCACAAGATGTAATCGAAGAACCAGATGATATAATCAAAGATATGATAGTGGATGAATAAAATGTTTAATAATTTTACACTAATTTGTAACCCAGAGCTGAGCGATAGGCATGATCGATATCATTCTGATTCTGATATACAATTTTTGTGTTTACGTTTCCAAAAAGTGAAGGTAGTTGAGATAAAATTCTCACTGAGTTAATTTGATTTTGCTGATTCAGAATTTGAAGCCAAGTTATATCTAAAGTAATAATTATGTTATGATGTTTTTGTAATACAGGCCATTTCACTTTCAAAACCAGTGATGCCAATTTAGCCCTTTTCGGTCTATATTTAATCCTTTTTGAAGTACCTTTAATGCGAAAATAAATTTTTAGCCCTAAACTAAAAAACGCGCAATTTCAGCGCTTTTCAGTATTTTTGCCCGTTTTTTAATTGAACTCTGTATGGCAATATTATCTTATGTTTCTCTGGCAATGTCTAGTTTTCTTCTTTGTCATTTATGTACATTGTTATTCTGTGGTTTACATAGAATTAACCAAAGTACTGGGAAACACAAGCTTTGCTGAGACTTTAAAATTGTATTTACCTAATAATAAGGCATTGATAAAAAAAAACATTTTAATAAGTATTTATATGAGTGTATAACTTTAAGTAAGTCATAATTTAATATTCTTGGATGTGTCTTTAATGTAAATGATATCGCAAAATTTGGGAGACAGTACCCCTTTTTAAGAAATGGATAAAGCCTTGTAAAGATGAATCTATCTATACGGTATGTATTTAGTGCAACACGCAAATCGCTGCTAAACGCTATGACCTTGTCAGACATTCAGAAACAAAAAAGTTTAAAAATACGTTCGAACCAATGATGTTAAAGTTGGTACAATTGTACTTTTTTTGGTACATTTTGACCTTCTAAAGTACCGTGGTACTACCGCGACTCATTTGATACAATTTAAAAATGTTTTTCCCCTCTTTTTATTGTGTCTATTTCATTGCATTTATGATGTACAAAAACCACATGCAATTTGTTTATGTTGGCCAGAGTTGTAAAAGTCTGTCTTTTGTTTTTTGTTTGCATTTACGTTTGTAGTAGTATTCGCAACAACAAACACTAGTAAATTTGACAGTTTTCGCCTTTGTGAAGAAAAAAATATTCAACTGTGCTATAGACACCACTTGTAATGAATACACCTTGATATTGACACTTGTTTGTTTTGCTGAGCTTATTCAAATTCTGAAGTGAAAATATTTTTGTATTTTTACTTTTTATTTTTTAATTAAAACTAAAAAAACTAGTTTATTATTATATTTAGAAATGGATTTCGATGAAGCTGGGTAAGATATTATATATTATCAAGGTATTTGAAAATTAATTTTATTTTTTTGTAGAACAAGCAAGCAGGCAAAACCGTACGTTGTACCATTTCGTGAGGAATGGGCAAAATTATTTCCATGGCTAGAAAAAGAAAAAGACGGAAAAGGCAAAAAATGTACTCTCTGTAGAGTTCCCATAATTGGTGGTGTTGCACACATAAAAAGACACGCCTCACGGGATGCCCACGTTAAAAACATGAATGCCACGAAAACTACCCCAAAAATTAATAATTTTTTGACCATCGCCGCTAGATGTCCTGTAGCAGAGTCGGCTAGAAAATTAGAAATAATGCTCAGTGCATTTGTAGCTGAGCATAACATTCCGTTTGCCACATTGGACCACCTCAACCACATAATAAAAAATGGTATAAACGACTCGCAAATTACTAAAAAATTTAATATATATAGACAAAAAGGTCAGCAAATCGTAACAAATCTAACTGGGCCTGAAAATACCACTTCAATTTCCAAATTTTGCCAAAATAATTACTATTCCTTAGTGATAGACGAAAGTACAGATTGCAGCATTTCTAAAAACTTAGCTATAGTTATTCGAACTTTTGATGGTCAATGCCGAGATAGATTTTTAGGAATGGTGCAGCTAGAGGACTCCACTGCAAATGGTATATATGAAAGCACCATTAAAGCGCTACGTGAAAAAAATATTCCCATTCAAAATATGGTTGGCATTACAACGGACAATTGCGCGGTCATGATGGGATCTCAAAATGGAGTTCAAATTAAATTTAAAAATTTAGTGCCTCAATTATTTTCAAATGGGTGTATTTGCCACATTTTAAATTTAGCTTCTGTGGCTGCCGCAAAACTCGGAATTCCGAACGAAATTGATAAATTTATAAGAGATATTAACTACTATTTTTGCAACAGTGCTAGTCGAAGAGTCGATTTTGTTAAATTCCAAGAATATTTCGGGGCTGATATTCACATAATATTTAAATATGCAACAACCAGATGGCTTTCTCGGCAAGAAGTCGTTGACCGGATTCTGGAACAATGGGAGCCACTACAATACTATTTTACCTTAGAAAATTTTGAGGAGGATGTCAGAAACGAAAAATTATTGTTTCTTTCATCAGGATTTAAAAATCCTTCTTTTAAATTGCATTTTTTATTTATGCAATATATACTTAAAATTATTAACATGGTTAATATAGAAATGCAATCAGAAGATGCGCGAATTCATGTATTTTTACAAAGGCTAACTTTTTTATTCCGTCAAATAGCACGTAATTTCATGAGAAAAAATGTTTTGGATGACTGTGATATATCTATCGTAGACCTTTACAAAAATCACATGCCCATTGAAGAAATTTATTGCGGAACAGAAGTGGATTTATATATTTCTACAAATAATATCAATATTGATATTGTTAAAGAAATTAAAGAAAATGCCAAACAATTTTATATAAAATTTTGCGAAGTTTTAAGAACTAAAGTCAACTTTAATAACGAAGTATTAATGTGGTTCCATAAATTTACTCCTGAAAATGTAATTTCTGGTAACACAAGTAGTATTGTACCGCTTCTAGTAAAAATGTTTCCGAATGAAATTGCTAACTTTGATTCAATTAATAATCAATTTAAAGCTTTAGCTGATGTCGAGCGACTGAAGTCGTTAAAAAATGAAAACATATGTGGTTTTTGGTCGGTAGTAGCTAATTTACAAAATGAGATGAATGTCCATATGTTTCCAGATATTTCTAGAGTCGTTGCTGGAATTTTATCCATTCCACATTCGTCTGCAAATGTGGAAAGAGTTTTTTCTTTTAAAAATATAATTAAAACTAAGGAAAGAAACAGACTACATGTGCCAACATTATCAAGTCTCATACAGACAAAAGATTGGTTAAGATCGACAAATTCATGCTGCTATGATGTAAAAATACCAAATAGTTTATTAACTAAACAAATAAGTTCCTGATTTTGATCTCATATTTTCATAAGACTTTTATGTACCTTATTTTATTCATACATATAATGTATGTTAATGTTAAGTTTTGTTTTTTATGTACAATTGAATTTTTATGTACTTTTTTATGTTTTAATAAATTTAAAAAAAATGGTACCGCGAAGGTGCAAAAAGTACAATTTTTTTTGGAGGGTGGTACAAAATTGAAAACCCTATTTAACATCCCTGGTTCGAACCTTTAACTTGCATTAATATGGTAACACTGCACATTTTTTTTACACCTCCAGTGATACCCGTTATATCTGCAATTCATTCACAATTTGCTTCCATAAACCACTTGATAAAGACAAGTGTTAATACCACATAGAAAGTGATTTATGGAATGAAGAGAAGAGAATGACCAAGAACTACAAATCGTATTTAACAATTTAACCAACTTTTAAAGATTGTAATGTAAGCTCTATTTGAAACTAATGTAGTACCTTAATTCTATCGAATGTAAAATGATCTTAAGATCAATAATATCTATTAATAAATTGTTTTGTGTAAAAGTTGTCAATTTTGTTTGTGTTTCCCATATAAACAGACAAGCATGTGAAATAGACTGTGTTACAAAAACATCACATTATCTTAATATCGTACTCATACTACTCATATTCAAAGTTTGAAGTATTTATCGTACTCATACTTAATAATACGCATGATGTTGTTGACTTAGACTCTCCATGACTCATTCATTATATACACGAATCACAAAATAAGTATGATTCGTTGTATTTGTCTTTTCTTTCTTCTTTTTCGTAAATCCAACAACAACAAAGACAGTAAATTTGCATCAATGATTCGAATCACGCACACTCGGGGCCAAGCGGCTTCCGCAATATAGGCATATGCGATCATAGCTCTCTCGGAGCCTCCAGCCTTACTAGTGTCGCCACACCTCCTGCCCTCACACCTTCTGTCGAGGCTTCGTCTACCTCTTCGGCTGCCGCCAAGGTATCGCCTTGCCTGGGCTAAGGCCCATCAAAGTGATCGCCCCCCGCCTCTCCGATAACGGCAGAAACGGGTTGAAAGAGACAAAGATTAATCGAGCTAAACGCTTCACTCCAGCCTCCCAAAGGCTCTAAGTTGACCAAAACTAACATCACCCCCTACAAGACCCCGTTCGTCGACGTAACCTAGACGTCCTGACCCCAGCAAACCTTCTAAGCCTCTCAGTGATGTATTAAAGGAAAGTCTGACCCGGAAACCATGTTGAGGATCCTCAGATCCAGCAACACCGATCTGCCCACTCATAAATGGCTAAAGTTGCTGACCAGTGGAGTGATTACCCCCAACACAACCCATACCCGAAAATCCCATCCCATCGCAACCCATCCCACAGATTTCTACCCCATCTCACCCTACGCATCCAACCGTACTCCTGGACCCCTCAAACCCGCCGAAGAAGAAGAAGCGTGTGCTCCTCATCCAGTATGAAGTTCAATTCTGAGCTGGTGGGGGAATTCTTCGACGGAATTGATATTGACAGTTAATATTTCGGTCATAATCGGAGCAGATGCCAACTCCCACCACATGATGTGGGGCAGTTCCGGTACCAACGAACGTGGTGAGAGTCTCTTTGATTTTATTATAAGTAATAACCTAGTTATAGCTAATCGGGATGATAAACCAACGTTCCTAACTTTTAACAGAAAGGAGGTGCTGGACATCACTCTAGTCAGCTCCTACTAACCTTAAGGACTGGTTTGTATTTCATGAATGGTCCTATTCGGACCATAGACACATTACCTTCATTATTGACACGAACGAGTCTCCTCCTTTCATGACCTCTCCGGTCAAAAGGAGGAACACGCGTGGCGTACCAACCGAATATTTGTTCTCGGTCGTGATGTCATCTCGAATACAGTGGCTGTTCTTCCAGGTCACTGCATCATGGGTAGACACGTAGAAAGAATGAGTCTCCCTTTTAACGATTTCTGCCGTGGATGCAGATCCACTGATGAAGAGGAGACTGTTATTCACTTTCTTTGCCAGTGCCCGTCTCTTGCTAGGTGTAGATATAGGTTATTTGGCTCTCCATTCTTTGTTAGCTTGACGGAGCTATCATCTATTGATATCAAGGATATAGCTTCGTTCATCAAACTTTCTGGTTGATTTTCCAGTGCGGGGTAGTCGTGCTTTTGTTGTGCAGTCCTTTCGCTGATCAACTTCTTCCTTTTCCCTGTTTTTTTGGAACTTGATTAGTACACGGACTGCGTTCACCCGTGGCATCACATCGGGCCACCATGCGTGCTCAAGTGAGCTTTGTGATATCAGAACTACCACTCCGACCTAACCTAACTAACTAATTTGGTCTCATTCTATCGCTTTTCAATTATTTATAACAGTTTTTATAATATTAATCCGAATGTTTTCCATACTAAATCTTGTCATTTATTTTTGCTGCGATTGTTTGTTCATTCATTTTGATAAGAATTAAATTTATTTTCACATTACTTTCGCTTTCGCGATTGTCGTCAGTTCAACGCCGTTTTAAAATATGATTTCTATGCCATCAGTCTGAATATTTTGCTCTTTTGCAAATAGTTTGATAAATTAGAGCCAATTTACTCTGCTACACACAAAAATAAATCAACAAAACCCCATTAGCAGTTGGTAGTGTGCACGAATACATTTTAATTAATAGAGCAAATATTTGTGGCAGCGTGTACCCACCCACCCAAGAAGTTACAGTTACAGAACAGATTCTCCCCAATCTTGAAATCTTGTCTCCCCAGCATAGTACTTTGGTGCTGCCAAAAACGCTTTTACTTTTCAACTCGTTTTAGTTGTCTTTGGTTTTGTTTTTTGTTTTGTTTTTTTTTCTTGTTATCCTTGAGATGAGAGAAGCAATTAAATTTGGATTACGAAATAACAATCGTTAGGATTAAAGACTTTAAGCGCGTTGACTATAATGGAAAAATAAAAGCCAACAGAGGGGAAAGGAAAACAAACGGAATTCAATGTTTTTTTTTGTTTTTGTTTTTCTTTTGCTTAGAATGCTTATAAATCCAAAAGATTTTGTCTAAAAAAGATTTCTTACACATAAAAGGAGAATTAATACAATACTCAAGGAATTTGATGAGATTGATTAAAACGCTACACCCAGCTAAAGAAATTGAGTGTACATAATTATGAAAAGCGTGGCATAAACAACAAATTTAATTTAATTTTAAAACACATTTTTAATGATAAAAAGATGCGACCTATTCGAGTAATTCAACTTTAAACTGAATAATTTGTTAAATTTAGGGCCATTATAACAACTGGCCGTTAAACTTAGGTTTAGTTAAAGGTACCTTTTAGCTAAAGGGGACTAAGGGCCATTATTATAACTTACCTTTAACAAAAGGGAGGATTTTAACAGAGAGATAAATTGTTCTGCATTATTACGAATACCCAATAAGACGGAAGTGAGCGTTAAGCTAAAGAGAAGATCATCCTACCTTTAACATTTAAAGGTCACTTTCTGTTTGAACTTACTATATCATATACTATTTTCGATGTCGCAATTTCAAATATAAACAAAATTAGCATATACAACAACCAAAACGAAGTTTTCCTTTTGCACTGCGTAAAAAAAAACTTTTTTAATTAAGCAGTTTTATCGACTTTACACCGGCACTGCCATATTTTTGAAAAAGTTAATTTTGTTTTATCGGTAAGTTGTAATACCCAAAATAAGTTAAAGGTAATTTTGCCGTTCAGTTTAGCTAAAGGTACCTTTAACCAACGAAAACTTTAAAGGTAAGTTGTAATAATGGCCCTAAAAAGTTACATACATAATTGGCCATTACAACCCTTCAGTCAGGATTACAACCTAGCTTCTCACATCACTTATGTTGTGTGCGTTAATTTTATACATGAGTGGCGGAACCTACAGTTTAAAGTCGACTCCGAACGACAGATTTTTGAGAAGCTTTTCATGGCAATTTTTACTCTCAGAGTCTTTGCCAGAAATCTGCTGAAAGGAAGTCGCCGAAGAAATATTTTTCGTTTGATGTCTGACCTGGGATTCGAACCCGGGCCTTTTGTCTAATAAGCAAACACACTACCCACTAGACCACGGCGACTTCAAAAGTTAAAAAGTTAACATACTTAATTACAGTCAAACACGGTTATAACGAACTACGTGGGACCAGAAAAAATAGATCGTTATTGGCAAAGTTCGTAATAAACGGAATAGAAGAAAATATAAAATACAAAGAATTTTTTTTTTTTCATTTATTAAAAACAAAAAGTATTTTTTTTTATTAAAAGCCAAAAATATGTGTAAATTCTTTTTATCTAGCAGGTGATTGCAGATGCTGAGTTATAATTTAATGCTGCCATATTAAATAAAAGTAAAGACTATTGCCACACTTCAAAGTTTTTTGTGAGGGTTCGTTATAAGAATGGTAAAATGTATGAAATTTACCGAGAATTCGGTATAAAAGTGTTCGTAATAAATGAAATTTTTTGTATGAAAATTGTTATCAAAACGTTAGGACTTGAAAATATGTACGTAATAACCAAAAATTCGTTATAACCGAGTGCGTTTTAAACGAGTTTGACTGTATTTTCAAAAATATAGCAGTGCCGCAGCAATGTGGATAAAACCGCTCAATTAGTTTTTTTAACGCTGTGGCAACGACGGTTTTCGCTTTTTTCTGTTGTTGCTCATTTTGTTTATATTTGAAGTTGCCATATTGAAAATAATATACAGGTATTCCTCGTATAATGCGGTACTTCTACAACGCGTTTTCGATATAAAGCGATTAAAAAAAAAACAATTTCATTACAACGCGAAATTTCGACTTGTATAGCGCGCCTTATTACTAAGGCCTTCTTACGAAATCGAAAAATAGTTAGAAAAAAAGAAAAGCAAACAAAGGCTAATAACTGATTTTACAATCTCACAATCATTGAAGGAACGTCCAACAAAATGTTTTTTTGAGGAAAACTTATCCGATGAAATTTCTTGAGATGAAGTTATACGCTCACTATATCGACGTAATATGATGTTCATATTAAGTGACACAGACTCTTGAATATTTATGATTCCCGATTGTGTTTTTTGTTTTTCATTGTTTCTTAATTTTTTTTTAAATAAAGTATGAATATTGATTTTGAGTTGCAAACGTACATCCACCTTTAATTTAGTACCGATTTTAATTTGGAAAAAGTTTATTAGAACATAACCCTTAAGTTTATACGAAAGCTAAGTCTTCTATGACTTGAAGTACATAACGCGAAATTTTCCTGGAACGTAACCACCGCCTTATACAAGGGACAGCTGTTTAAAGTCGCAAGTTCAAACATAAAGTTAACTTTATAAGTTACCGGCAGGACAATCTTCCCTTAAATTTAACGCTCACATTTATCTGATCGGGTACTCATAATAATGGAAAACAATTTGTCTGTTAAAATCTTCCCTTTAGTTCGCGGCAAAATCCCCGATATTGCGCCAGATATTTTGATAAATACAAAAATACTATTTACTCTCGCATGAGAGTCCTTAGAATTGTAAAACAAATTATTTTGGGGGTCAAAATACTAAATGTCGTTAGATAGGACACACCCAAACAAAGACGTCAATGACCAGAAAATGCATGAAGAAAGTAGATGAGAGTGAGTAAACCGACTTGAATTAGTTTGGTTTAAATTCTACAAAAGTTGGCATGAAATATTTTCCGTATAGGAATTTAAGAAATTTCATACTCTTACACAAATCGCAAATACTTCGGAAATGTTAAAAAAAAAATTAAATTAATTTACAGTGGAGCAAATGTACGTAAGCCATAGATTAAAATTACTTTTAATTTACTTTACTATCTCTAAGGAAATAGACTCCATAGTTTTGATAGTTTTTTTCAGTTTAACCGGTTCAAGTTTGAGTGTCTTACTACAGATGCGATAAGTTCATATTCCAAATATTGCGGTTAATAGATTTTTGTTATTTTTCTACCTTCTAGAAACGTTAAAAATATGAGTTCGTAGATTGCAAATAAAATAAAAATAAATTGGTGTTTAATTTCAATTACATACATACATACATAATTTTCCATTACAACCCTTCAGTCAGGATTGCGACCTAGCTTCTCACACCTCTTATGTTGTGTGCGTTAATTTTATACATGAGTGGCGGGACCTACAGTTTAAAGTCGACTCCGAACGACTTTTCATGGCAATTTTACTCTCAGAGTCTTTGCCAGAAATCTGCTGAGAGGAAGTCGCCGAAGAAATATTTTTCGTTTTGATGTCTGACCTGGGATTTCAATTACAATTTTTTATTATCTGCACAACTTTTGTGCCGCTGTTCGAACTTTTTCCACGTATACAATGACAACTTTCACAATATGTGTGTGTGTTTGTAATATTTCACTGTTTACAACCTTTTAGTAAGCAACAACACTTGTTAGTTATTCTTCTTTGCTCACAACCTTTTTGTAAGTACAACACTAACAACTGGTTTCTTCACACGCAACTTGTCTGCACACAAGTCTGACTTAATTATAGCTCGATCTCGTGTCTCACACACAACGGATTTAATTCTCCTGTCAACCAACGTGTTGTCGTCACACGCGATTTAATTCAATCTCTATTATTGATTATTTTTAAATGTTTTCAAAAAAGATATAGCCCAATTCACTATCTTGTATCTGTGGTCTTGCATCATATACATAACAAAATATATAGAAATATGTACTGTTGCTAGAGTCTATAAAATAAACAATACTCAAATATTTGCTCAACATTTTGCAACACTTAAGTAAATTGACTTTCGTTAGCGACTGGAGACCCAAAATATAAAAAAAAAAGAATAAAAAAGGATAAACCCTACAAAAATATAGAAGGGGATATTAATAAATATAATTTAATATCTTCGAGAAGCTCCGGAGGTATTAAAGACTCCAATATTTGTTCCTTCAAACTTCCATTAGAGATTTTTATAAAATGTTAACAAATATCATCAAATTAAAATCGAAAATTTATTTTTTTATTTTATTGTATTTGTGTTTTACAATTAGTGTTGGAAATGCAAATGGAACCACTAAAATTTGTTCACAATTAATAGGAAATATTTACGATTGCATAAATGCAATTGCTAAAATACACGAGATTGTGAATTGGGCTATTAAATTTTTTCTTCAATCAATTCAACTTTTCAAATGTAATAAATATTTTTCGCAAAAAAATTATTTTTTATTTCATATACTGGTTTAAATCACTCTAAATTCATATTTATTAAACCAAGATGAGTATTTCTTTTTTTACATTCCTAATAATTTAAAATTTAACCTAAATTAAAAAAAAAAACGCTGCTCATTTTTTAGTTTCTTATTTAATGACCGGTTTTAAAGTTTTGGCACTTTTTTATTCAGGATTGCACTTTTTGACAAACTTCTTGCACTTTTTCCAATCCGGCTTCTGGCAACACTGATCATTAGTGTGATGAATGCTCTAGAAGGATGATGACGGCCTTCGGGTAAAATCTAAAAATGTAAACAACTTATTTTCATTATTGTTGTTTGAGCGCCTTATATGCATTTTGTTTTTGCTAGTTCACTTCTTTTTTACGCTGCACTTTGTTGTTGGTTGTTTACATTTTTTATATTATATTATATTAAGTTTATATGCTGATGTTGTTGCTATAATTTTGTTTATTCTTTGATCACGTGATCAAGTCCATTGTGTTGTTTTTGGAGGTTTTTTATTTTAACAACACCATTTCCACTTTCGTAACAATATCATAACATAAATCGTTATATTTTATGAGCCGCTCTTCACAATTTGATGCAAACAACAACAATTTACTTTGTTTGTTATTCTTCTTTACGCTCTTTTGAGTAAACACTTACAAATGTTCGGTAGTTTTTTATAGCGAAGATCTTCAAACCACGATTGTTCTCTTCACTCTCAACGCGTCTTTACACAAACCTTTCCGAAATCTCTGTAAATGTTAACATGTTGCTTACGTTATTGTTGTTTGTGTAGTTTCTTTATGTTTGTTTTTGCAGTGTTGTTGCCTTTTTGTTTACTTGTTTATCCCCTTTTTATACTGATGTTATGGTGTGATGGTATGTTTTTGTTTTATTATGTAAACAAGTTCATTGTTTTTGTAGCTTTTGTTTATCATTTTAATGTTAAACAATTTAACATCATTTCCATTTTCGTAACAATATATTCAACATTTAGATAAATGCGTACGTGTCGCGTGTGTATTTTATTTCAAATGCAATATGCAAAAAAAAATCTTAAATTTAAAATTAAAAACTCTTGGTTAATTCCGAGTATTTATTGTCTGTAATTTTCACAAAATTTATTAAATAGCGAAATTTATTTGAAATCTATTCAATATATGCTGTTTTACCAAACTAAACTTTAAATGAAGTCCTACTAAAACTAATTCAAAAAAATTTTCTTAAAGTGAACTTCTTGCTCTCTTACTAACACAAACAAAATCTTGTTTTTTTACAGTCTTTACTCTTATTTGCATGCGATAATAATTCTTAAGTTTCAGTCTTAGGAGAGAAATATGCGAATGATAAAAACGGCCACGGGAATAGTAACAATGTTGCGGCAGACATCAACTCAAAAAAATGTTAGTGCCGCTTGGAATCAGAGAAGATGGAAAAGCTAATAACCGGAGATCACAAACAAAATTCAGTGGGTGTACTCTGAATTTCTCTAGTAAGATAATTTGAACAGGACACATTTTTTATCTAGTTCTACGTTTAAATAAGTAGTTAAGAATGCTCGAGTTAAGCTTCCCAGGTTGATGATGCAATTACAGTTACTTTCTCATGTTTTCTACTAAACACCAAGTCTGGGTAATTAAAAAGTTTAAATTTAAAAGTGCAATGAAACTAAAACGGTTTAAAATTTCGCCAAATTTATTTTTTTTTTGTTGTGAAGCACAATTGTTCGGGTTAAATATGGAAAATTATTTCATTCATATATCTGTGCGACTGAGATCACAGTATCCGTCGATCGAAGCAATTTTCGTGCACTTTTTCTCGTTAGTGAGAGTAACACTTTTCTTTAATGTCTCTCCAATGGAAATGGTCCAACGGTGTCAAATATAACTTTCTTAGCGGCCAATTGGCATTACCCTTTTAGTGAATTAAACTGCCATCAAACGTTTATCGCAATAAATCGATTGTGCCATGAGATATGTGTTGAGCTACATCATCCAGTTGAAGCCAAACATTGTTCACATCAATGCCGTGAACAGTGATTACAAAAAATTGGTTATCATTGTGCTTTAGGTGTCTCCAATGAGCGCCGTCCTAATTTTCAAAAACAATATGTGCCAATTACAGTCATTCGTAATGGATACTTTGGCTTTTTCTGAACCACAAACACTGTAATTTTGATTATTAACGTACTCAGTACTAGGGATGCTAAACGGGATCGATTTTTAAAAATTCCGGAATATTTCGGGATCCAAAAATCACGATAAAAATCCGCGATTTTCTCTCAATAATAAATATATTTTGTTAACAAAATCATTTATATCCCAATTATGTCGAAATTATATGTCATTAAAAATAAAATATAAAAACAACAAGACAAAAAGTAACAAAAAAAGCGTAAATTAACAAAAATAAAAATTATTAATACGTTTGGAAATGCATTAGTTTTAATAAAATTATTTGGATTCCAACAAAAAGATTAAAGCATCTATATAGGCTTGAACGAATTTTGTTATCAACATACCCTGTCGTTGAAAAGCATTTCTCGCTATCAACATTTATTGGTAAAATAGTTCCATGATAGCTGTATGCAGCTTGTAAATATTCCCCTCTACTATCGCCTGATGTAAATAAATCTATTTCTTTGAACAGTTGCGTATCTAAATCAATTCGTTTTATAAGGTTTTTGCATTCTTCGATGCCATCAAATAATTTTTTTTATCAATGGAAGTAGAGTTTTCCTTATCTGAGATGCTATTATCGAAGTCAAGTGATATAGAATTTTTTTTTTCAGGACCTTTTGTGGGGTCTAAATACATATGAATTTACAATCCCGAAAATAACGAAAAATCCCGGGATTTCGGGATTTCCCGATTGGCATCCCTAGTCCTCACCAAGATGAAAATTAGCATCATCCGAAAAATTAATTTTTTTTGGCAAAATCGACATAATCGTGCAGTTTCTCGTGCGCTCAAAGAATCCCAACCTTGCTCAAGCGCACATCGTTTCATTATCTTGAATAGAATGACATAAGTATTGCCAGATTCGAAATAACCAATGGTTCAAATTTAAACTGTTAAATGACCCACCCTGTAGTACTAATATAACATCATATCCTAAACAGCGGTTGTGTTTAATTATTTCCTTATTGATTGCATGCATAACGATATTTATTTTAAACATCAATTGAATTTCATAATTTTCACTGTTTTACCTTTCTTTATCTGAAATACAAAAAAAAGTACTTTCCTTCGAGGTAGTTAATAATCCTACGGTAATTTATTTTTCTTTTACTCCAACAGTATAAGTTCCTGTTTGTAACAATAGGGAAAGGGATTATATTTGGAAGTACATTCTTAATCTAAAGAGGAAAAATTCTAAAATTTCAAATTTTCCAATTTATAGATGATAAATCAAGACTTAGATGTACTATGTACGATATTTCTATTAAAATCTTACAATATTTCTAGATACAATCACATAAACGGAGACAATTATTTATCGATTCTTCATGCTTGTCATAGGATCCTTTATACGAATTTATTGCGACAAATTAATACATGAGAACCTTTTCGTATACTACATACGTGTCTACTACAGTGATATCTCAATTGTCCAGGTGTAAGTAAAAGTATTGCGTTTAATTTTAAGAAAACTGTACTTAAAATAGAATTTACAGTAGGAGTTTAATAAATAACAGTAAATAAAAATATTAAAAATTATTCTTTCTTGTTTTTAACAGTTACAGGCAGATACACGCGTATTTAATATATACGATGATGGCAGAAGAACTGACATCTTATTGAGACAATATTTAAAAATATAAGTTTCGTTCTACATTAACTCCGAACAATTCGTATTTATTTTATTGTGAATAAAATTTCTTAATTTCCTTTTATATAGTTCACCATATATGTGTTGTGTACATAATTAGTAATTGTATATTCTACTGTAAATGTATGAACAAATTATTATTTCGGTATGATTATACAGTTACAAGCAATTAAAGAGCACACTGGTACAGCATGAGGAAGATGAATTAATTTTATTGGCACTAGAATTGTGGTGAGTCTTACGAAACTTGGTGTGTTTCAACAATGTGGCAATTATATAGACCCACAAAAGTATACATACAACTAACAGATTTCACAGAATTCTGAACCAATGCGAAAGGCCGTCTTAAAATCGAAGGAAAGTTGTCAGACAATTATAAAGCTTTTCAAGGAAAGTGATTAGTTAAAAAATATCTGTAATTTGTATGTATACTTTTGTGGCTGAGTGTATATTTAAAAAACAAGTTGTATATTTAAAAAACTGAAAAAATTAAATTTTGATTACATATTTCATATTATATTACTAAAAACACTATTTCTACTACATCGAAAAGCAAAAATGATGTTTGTTTTAGGAGAAAAAGATCTTCGAATTATCTCGTAATTCGCGTCATTTCCCATTCGTTTCACGCCAACCAACATTAAATTTTTGTACTTTTCCCAGAAGCCATTTATCGATACTAGCACTAATATAATACGGTTTTATTTGTAGCTACACAAAAATGGCAGGTTTAATGAGTACGAGATAAGTCATAGTTGTTACCCAAGAAGGGAACGCAATCTACGAGTTATATCGTAGTTGGCACTCAACGTGTTAATATATGCATGATTTTTTTTTTTCTTTCTATAAATCAGTTTCAAATAATACTCTTCATTACGTATAGAACGCACCGTGCATGATTTCGCTAATATAGCTGGAGAAAATTTGTTTTGTTAAGCTTCAATTTGAGTAAATATTTTTATTCAATATGAAGGAGCACTTGTTATAAAATAAGAAAATGCAAAAAAACTTTGCCTAATTTGTCAACAATAACATTATAACGGTACTTTAAATTTGTATATTTTTGGGTAAATTAGAAAAAAAAATTTTTTTTTCCATGAAATTCCTGATTCTTAAAATCTTGTAACTTTTTATTGGAATGGAATTTTTTAACTATTTTTTGTTTGTCTTGAAGCTCAACTTATTCGCTGTTAACATTATGAAAATTTACTTTTAGATCCTGGAAAATTCTTTTCGTTCTATTTCATCTAAGCAATTACTCTTTTTGTTAAGTTGAGAACAAAAAAAAAAAAAAAATAAAAATTCTATAATCAATAAATTCTTTGGTTCATAACGGTTCAATACCAAAATAGTTTTATACAAACGACTGAAGTACCTACTTTAAGGCACGTATAAAATTATCTGCCGAGATTTAGCGGAACTGACACTAATGCAGAGACTTTTAATAACATCAGATCCATATAAAAGCAATGGCATACTTTGGATAATGGTACATATTGGCCTAGTAACACCTTGTACTAGGGATGCCAATCGGGAAATCCCGGGATTTTCAGGATTCATAAAATCCGTAAACACGGGATTTTTAAAAATTTGTCCCGCGATTTTTGGAATTTTGAAATCATATGTATTTAGACCCTACAAAAGGTCCTGAAAAAAATTCTATATCACTTGATTTCGATAATAGCTTCTCAGACGAAGGAAACCCTACTTCCATTAATAAAAAAAAATTATTTGATGTCATCGAAGAATGCAAAAGCCCTATAAAACGATTTAATAAGTTAATTGATTTAGATACTCAACTGTCCAAAGAAATAGATTCATTTACATCAGGAGGTGGTAGAGGTGAATATTTACAAGGTGCATACAGCTTTCTTCCACTGGCAAAAGCTCTGAGAGTAAAAATTGCCATGAATAGCTTCTCAAAAATCTGTCGTTCGGAGTCGACTTTAAACTGCAGATCCCGCCATTCACGTATAAAATTAACGCACACGACATAAGTGGTGTGAGAAGCTAGGTCGTAATCCTGACTGAAGGAATGTAATGACCAATTATGTACACATGTATGTATACAGCTATCTTGGAACTATTTTACCAACAAATGTTGATAGCGAGAAATGTTTTTCAACGACAGGATATATTGACAACAAAATTCGTTCAAGCCTATCAGATCACATGTTATATGCTTTAACCTTTTTGTTGGAATCCAAATAATTTTCTTAAAACTAATGCATTGGCATATGTATAAATAATTTTTATTTTTGATAATTTACGCTTTTTTATTACTTTTTATATTTTATTTTTAATGACATATAATTCCGACATAATTGGGATATAAATGATTTTGTTAACAAAATATTTTTATTATTAAGAGAAAATCGTAAATGTTATCGTGATTTTTGGATCCCGAATTGTTCCGAAATATCCTGGGAATTCCGGAATTTTTAAAAATCGATCCCGTTTGGCATCCCTACCTTGTACCAAAAATCATAAGTCTAGCATAATTTTTTTCACAGATATTTAATTTTGTCTCCCTAGAATGGCTAAATCTTACACTGTGGAAAGTTTTGATAAAATTTAATGTCTTACCACCCATTATTTTATGAAAAAATTCAACAAAAAAGTATTTTCGTTGTATGAACATACATGATTCGGGAACAATAGTTGCCGTAGTATATTAGTTGGTGTGTTACCTATTACATGCAAGCTCGTAGTTCAAACCAAAGCCCAGCTCAGACACCTCGAAACATTTCTTCGGCAATTTCGTTTCATTAGTCTTATCGCAAAAATTCTGAGTTTAAATAAATAAAAATCTGTCATTCTTAGACGACTTTAAGCTGTAGGTTCGTTCCGGATATAACATTGCTGGTGTGAGTAACTAGGTTGTAGTCCTGACTAAAGGGTTGTAACAACGACCAGTTAACACGTTCCCTGCCACGTGTACCGTTTTCGGTGCACGCTAAACCTCATTTCTACGCCAAGCTGAAATGTTTATACCCAAAATTTAATTATTAGTAGGACTATTTTATGTAACGTAATGATGTTTAGAGTAATTTTATAGTGATGTACCGAAAACGGTACATGTGGCGTGGTAATTAGTTATCGGACCACTTTTGAACTTTTATTGAATACGATAGTTGTAAATGCATGACTTTTATATAATACACGAAACAATAGTTCAATTTCAATTTTTAAAATATAGAAAGTTACTGATTTCATATTTATGTAAGACAAATAATGACGTATTTTCTGAAGAAGATGAACATGTTCTACCTTCTAGAATTACACCATGAGTTACAAAACTGTAAGGGTAGACCAGTAAAAAGGATGCAGCCATTCCATGGTATGCAGAAAGTATGAAAAATTATAATAATGTAATCAAACTTGAGTAAAATATGTGTTCTCTTTTGTACATTACCCTTATGTCCCTTATTCTATATGAAATAAATTTAATTTTTATTGTTATTTTGTGCATTTTGCCCTTTGAATAGTAGAATAATTTTGAAAATAAAATACATTTTTTCAAAAATAAAAAAAGAACATTTATTTTTATAGATTTTTAAAAGTAGTTGTTGTGTACCGAAAATGGTACACGTGGCCTCGAAATGACACCTTCTCAAAAACAGCTTGGCAGGGAACGTGTTAAGTAATTAAGTTACGATAGTTTATTTCTGATCTTTATTAAATGACGCCTTTACTAAGAAGATTTAGACAGGGACCGTAACTGTTATAATTTTTAACGTAAAAGTCAGAAAATAAAAGTTATTTTCTTATTTTAATTTTTTCGAGCAAAAATAAAAGTTAGTTTTGTTTTAATTCATAATGAAATCATAATATTTATTAAAAAATTTTTTAAAACGTTAACGTAATTTAATTTAAAAATTATTAGAATTAAGTTTTGCAATCATAATTGCCTTCAAATATTGGTTGCAAAAACAAAATTAACTTTTATTTCTGCTCGAAAAAGTAAAAATCAGGTTTTTAAACAGCATCGCATTTTGTAAAAATTTGGTCCAAGACAATTAAAATGGTATACTTCGTTTTGTTCTCCGACATTTCCTTGCAGTTGCTTTTTTTAATCAAAAATTCAAGAAGTTTAGTTTTTACAAATTATATTCGATTATAACGATCTCAGTAACTTGGACCTTATGCTCGATGTATTGTACTAGACCACAGTCTCTGATGAAAATCATGCCCACGACCCTCCCGCTAATAGTCTTGTACTCTACCCAGTAAATTGCCACTGCCCTTGGTAAGTTTTTTATATTATAAACAAGAAAAATGTCGCTTCTCCTTCTTCTCCTTCTTTGCATTTCAGAAGCTCGGTGGCTGTGGGTTACTGATTGAGTTGTGTCCACAATCTTTTGTTGAAACTAACCCCTAAAGATCTGCAGAATTCTGTTAATAATGTGGATTTTATATTGAAGTTAAAGATTTTAGGTTTAACCCGCTATGAAGATTGAGATCCATACAAATTACAAATACGATTACCAATGTCTTGACCCGTTTCAGCCAAAATACAAAGAGTTGCAACCGTAACGGAGAATCTAAATGCCAGAGTGAGAGTAGCATCCGTATGAATCAGACCTTTTAAACGTCGTTGTATTCCTCACATGATAGCTTTGTCGTTATCCATTGCCTTATGCATATTTTAGTCTAGTGTTATGCTAAATAAAAGTAGTGGTGGAAAACAACTTTGCGGATACCTTACATTTTAAATATTTTGTTCGTTATTTATTTATTTTTTTGTGTCGCGCCATAACTGCAAAAATATCTCAAGGGACATACTTTTCATATATCGTTTTAGTTAAAAAATAAATTCATTGGAATGATTTGCATCATCTAGAAAAATTTCAGGGTCACTCGCTGTACCGTTATCAATTTATAACAAAAAAAGTTTAACTTTCTAGTTTTATTTAGGACAAGAAATAAACAATAAAAAGCTTTCCCTGTAAAATTTAAAATTGGATGAATTGAATCTGATCTTCATGTTCGTGTGCTAAAGTCTCCGAAGAGAAGAAAACCGAAGCTAGCCTTACGAACTGACGAAAATATTGGCCGCAACAAACATGGTGATCCGATGTTAATTTAAAACGATGACACTACTTTGGAACTGCGTATCATAGACCGTTGGTACTTTCGCAAGAGCAAATAATATCCATTTGTTGATAGATTTGCAACAGTCGTTTTTTATATTTAATGTTATAGAATTGGGCTTACATATTACCTTTTAGGTGTCACAAACTTTGTATTCAGTCGCGTAAATATTATTCGAGGGTAAATTTTACTGCTTTTCTCCTACCTGTCTAATGTTACAAATATTTGAAAAAAATTTTGGGTTATTAGACCTCAAAACGAAAATATTAAAAATATTTCTTCGACGACTTCCTCTCGGCTGACTTTTAGCATAAACTATGAGAGTAATCTGTCGTTCGGAGTCGACTTTAAGCTGTAGGTCCACTGAAGGGCTTAAAGTATTCTAGATTTTTATAATTCCAATGATTATGCTGCTGTACACGAGTAATTTCGTCGTCCGCCGAGATCGACTTTGATTCAAATATGTATGTAGCATAGGGAAGAGAATTATTGTTGAAATTGTCGATATTGTAAAGGGGCATAATATTAAAATGTGAAACTTTTTTACCTCCCAACCTTGACTAAAAACTTTTATAAAGAAATAATGCTACTATTGCAGGCGACAATAAGGAGTTCCATCTGAAAAATTGAATAGCCGAAAAGTAAGAATAATAACTCAATTTGGTGAGTATCAGCTGACAAAATAAAGTATCTGTTCTAGTTTGTATGCAAAGTGTTGCAGTTATTATGTGCGAGTCTAACTATAGAATATTGCTTTATGTCTATAAAAAGAAAGTTTTTCTCTTTCCAAATCATCTAAATCATTTACTTGACTATTAAGACAATCAAAGATCTATTAAGACTTTGAATTAAAAAAAAAAAGGATATTTTATCATAAAAGATTTTTTGAGTGTAAACATAAAGCATCTGCTGACATGAATGCTTATCGCATTCTGATCGACAACTAAATAAAAGAGCATAAGCAATATGTGTGAATTCTCTCTGTACAATAGTGCTGTGAAATTGTAACCAGTGTTGTCAACTCAGTGCTGTTAGCACACTTTCGATGCGGAAAATTTTCGAGTTAGAGCATGTCAGTGACACCAAATCAAAAATTAAAAAATAAAAAAATAATTTGCTAATGTGTTGATTATTTAACGTTTCTAAAAAGGTATTACTTTGAAATGCAACTCTTTATAATTTGTTTGAAATACATTATATTTGCAACCACATAAAAAAATTTTGTTAAAACCAAAAAAAGTTTTTAAAACTAGAAAAAAAAATAAAAATTTATTTGTTTTTAAAAATAAATTAATACCAAGTATTAACTCAAATAATAATTTATACATTTTAAAAAATCATATGATAAATAATCAAATAAATAAAACAAAAACTCTTTTCCTTATTATTGCTGGAGTCGAGTAAATAATATTAATTTTGATTTGTAATTTTATTTTACTGATTATATCAAATGGTGATAAAGTTATAGTGTTTTAGTGCTTTTTTTTTGTCAAAATTACGTATTTTTTTTACGATTTTAGTGCTTTTTGAAAATTTTTAGTTGACAACGCTGATTGTAACCACTAGTTTATAGTCAAATTTTTTAACACCGTTTTTATGGAAAACATTCACCTACAATGTGGGATTCTGTTACAACACGCTTTAAGTTGCATGCAACATGCGTTCAGAAAAACCGGCCATGGTCTACAATTCAGTGATGACTACTTATCAGTGTACTCATACTGCGTTTCTGATGGAATTTAAAAACTATGTACACTGTGCGTGAAAATTAAACGATTTATTTGTCCAACACTGTTTGAACCTATCATATATGTACATATGTATGTATGTATTTATGTATGTATGTATGTAAGTCAATGAAGATATTGTTATTTCAATTGTTTTCATTCATTAAGATGACTATTGTATTATGCTATTAGTGGTAAAATTTATACATACAAAAGCATATACATCCGCACACACACACATTCGCACATGTACTCAAAAATATGAATAAATAAACAAACATAGACAAAATATACAGGCACATTCACTCACAGATCCATATGTACATACATACAAACGATATTTTGTGTACGTAACAAAGAGGAGTACATGTTAAACATAACAAAACGAATTTAATAACGCACACGTTTACACGCTTGAATATGAAATACGTTGATACCCTTAAGTGGATATGGTCGGAGAAAAAAAAAGACACACACACACACACACAACACACAAAGAGAGAATCAAGCACTTAACCCTCATGCCTTTTTGACTTTTCTTGATTCAACTTAAATCCACTCAACTTTTAAAATGTTCGTCATCTTGATGTTGATGTTGATGGAGATGATGATGGTGATGGTGATGATTTTATAGATGAAGTAAAAAGGCACAGCAAGAAATGATATTTATTGTTTGTTATAGAAAATGAAGAAGAAGAGAAAAAAAAAATACAAATAAACCAAACAAGAACAACAACAACAGCAACAATACGATATACGAAGTAATAATTCAACATAAAGGGAAGAAGAAAAAAATAAAAAAACCCGAAAAACATACCCATACATACATACAAACAAATGCCACATGTCCAAATGTGTTTATGAGTTTATGAGTTTGTATGGTAGTTACATCCTGTATTTTGCAGGGGAAATAAAATAAACCGTGTAAATTAGATGTTATGTTAACAAAGTACGTGACACTAAATTATGATTATGTTTTGAATTGAGTCCATTTCTCTTAATGCTCCTCTTGTATCTATGAATGTATATATGTATGTATGTATGTATGTATTTACGTACATACTCATACATATAAAATATCGCGTACATTGTATATCGTATAATATGGCAAAAGTTATCATGGGTTTGCGGGCAATTGCGAGCCGAACATGATAGTCTCATACAAGCAAGACAGAGTTTAAGTAAGTAAGTCAGTAAGTAGGAAACAAACATATTCCAATTACCCATATGGGTTCACTTTTGTGGCATTTCTTTCGTTTTTTTTTTCAATTTACTTTGGGGTTTTTTTTATGGTATATCCCATTCACTAAATATAATTTCATATTGTTTACGAGTTGTAGCCAAAGTTTTTAATTCAGTGTTTCAAAAAGACCAGAAAAAACAGAGAAAAAAAAAAATAAACAGAAAAGAAAAACGAGAACCCAAACAAGACAAGAAACAAAATGATACTAATCATAAAGTATTTCTGTTTTTCTTGGCTTTTATTTTTTTTATTTTCTGCTCTGACATAAAAAGCGCCATAATGATGGTATACAATCTAACAACTTCCATTTCTCCATTTCACTTAAATCTCTACGACAAACTGAACTTAAAGTATATTTTCAATTTCAATTTTCAACTTTTTTTTTTTGATTTTTTTGATTTTTTTTCTTTCTTAATATGGATAAGAAAATAAGTTCAGCTGGTTGTTACAAAGATTCAATTTAACTACAGAAAATGAAAAAAAAAATAAAAAAAGCGAACGAAATGAATCCGATGCGCTGCGTGTGAGTGAGTGAGTGGAGATGAGCGTTTGAATGTATACAAATAAAAACATAATTTAATTTTATGGGGACTAAAAGTTTTATTTCTTAGTCAAGAAAATAAAAATATAAGATAAAAAAAAACATCATTTATATGGATTTCATAAATTCTCTTTTGCTTTGGTCGATCGAATCTACTGAATGAAGTTTTTCATTAGAATTTATTGAAACTCACATACTCGTCGTGCTCATGAAAAAAGTTTAGAGTTTTCTGATTAAAATCTTGAACTACGTATACACGAATCCAAACTATTCAAATAACGTTCGTTGAACACACAACAAAACGATATGAAAGGGTTTTAATTTATCTTCTCTAAGAATTTGAATTTCATTGTTTGCCTTTTTTTCCCCACTCAGCAAATCTCCATCAAATGTAAATCTCTCTCATCTATGTAATTCGTTTTTTGTGAAACATTACTCTAAGGAGGAATATAGCGAATGCAGATAGCTCTTAAAAGCTTCCATTATATTCGCAATTTTTGTCGCCATTTTGTCTTCCAGAGCTGCTCTTCACGGGAAACATATCAAAACGTGAGATTATTTAGTCAAAACACCCGCCTTTTACCAAATTCACTGTCACGAATATCAACAAACTACACCTGTGAATAAAAATCGTCCGTTGCCTTGATCCGTTGATTTGAACAGGGCGACTTCATAGTTCCTGAAAAAGAACTGGGGCCAAATCATCGCATTCGATATCGAATGCACATTCGAGTAGACACTATTTTCGATGGCCGTAATTTCTTAGATCATGGTATTCGATCGTAATTTGTATTTCCTACTGCTATTTTTTACATTGCTGTAGCAAATTCCAATAAGAAAAACGAAAGGAAAACAAAACAAACAAAAACGAAATTAATACGCGTGATGAATTCTTAAATTTATAAAAAAAAAATATTAAAAAAAACTTCTTTGATACTTATTTCTGACCAAATCGGGATATTCCATCATAAATTGTGCCGATACCTCTTTTTGTTTCCCATTTATCTTATTTGTTCTGGAAGCTTTTTTTCATTATTTATTCCTTTTTGTACTAATATTAGGCTTTCTTAAGGTGCGGTCAGATATGGCAAATATTTGCCATAATTTTGTTTTCCCTTGTTTGCCAGAAATATGACTGAAACAACTAAGATTTTGTTTTGTGGTCACACTACGCACATTTATTTTCCCATTTTTGTTTCTTAAAATAGCGGCAAACAAAAGTTTGGCAAACATGTTTGCGATGTGGTCACATTTAAAAAATATTTACCAAAAAACACATGTTTGACCAGAATTTTTGAAAACAAAAATATTAATACACATTTTCACACATAATAGAAAGTGAATATTTTTTCGTTTTCTGTTGCGGAGCTTCTGTGCTATTTTGGGAAGGGGGAAAAAAAAGAAAGACGACTATGGCTTTGGAAATGGGTTCCATGCATAAAATAAGAAAAAAACTGAAAAATTATGGTTTTAATCACAATAAAATTAACAAAAACAAATGTTTACATTTTTCCAGTGCAGCCAATCACCATATTTGAAAATCGCTGTAATGATGTACATAACTTAAAATAGATGTTAAATCTAAAAATTGGAAATCGAATATATATAAATTGAAGGAATTCTTTTAGGTCTAATTGAAATTTATTTATCGATATTTTTGAGAATGGTTTTCAGGTCACTTTGTTTGAAAATTTATCATCAAAAATGATTGAATGTGTGTAAAGAAAAATTTAAATTATGTTGCTGTTTTGAATTACAATTCTCCGTCCACTTTAAGAGTTCCAATCATTACATTCTACTTTGAATATTTTAACATGTTTATTTTCAGGAACAAATTTTGTCGTGATAATTTGGAAAAAAAAAAAATTAAAATCATTACAATAATAATGAAAAATTTTCTGTAACAAAAACATGTACTAAAGAGTTAAGTCGTTTCAGGCATCTTTTTCTTTAATGAGACTTAAACCATTATATTGAAAAATCATTAAAACCCCTGAATAGCTTTCATCTAGAAAGGTACAACAATTGATATATGCATTAACGTGGATTTATATTTCAGGCTTTGAATGTATCTCTGTATATGCAGGCACCCAAATATTTATATGTATATAATGAATACATTTACAACAAATAAAATAAATTATTTATTTTCTTCAAATTTGTATTTTATTGCGATTTTAGTGATGTTTTAGTTTTATTAGTAGTCTTAAACAGCTATTATTTGCCACTGTTTGCCCTTACGAAATATATGTAAGAGCAAACAAATATTTGCCAAAAAATCATAAAAATATTTGTCACAGGGTGGTCACATCAGAAAACTGCGCCGATCGGCTGACAGCCGGCTAAGCCGAGCCGCCGATAAAATTTAAAAGCCGCCGCCGCCGAAGATTTATTCGGCTTAAGTCGGCTTAAATTCAGCCGCCGTTTTTTGTATTTAAGAATATATGAAAATATATTTTTAATATTGTATACAATAAATTTTTAATATATATAAAATATGATATTTATATATTTCGTTTTACTTGACTTAAATACGTTATTGAATTATTTTCTTCCTTTTTTTGATCTGTTAATAGTAAAAATATTTAATTTCTTGATATGGTAATTTTGAACACCTTTTCTTGTTTTTTGGTGAATGTGGTAACACTTTTAACTTAACGTTAAATTTTTTTAAAAGACATAAAAAATTAAAATGGAGAACCAAAAAATTACAAATTTCTTTCAAAATTTAAATAATAATTTAAATGAGTTAAATTCATCTAATTCCGATGACGACCTTGCTGTTTTTAATGGTATTGACAATGATATAAACGAATACGAAAAATTACTAGCCACCGAAACAAAAATTAAAAAGCCCAAATCCTTTTAAACAAAACATCTTCAGCAGGGTCAATAGTTTGGCACCATTTGTGTCAAATGGTTATTGGAAATAATCCCGTGCTAAAAAGTATCACATGTGTAAAGTTTGCTTTGATTGGCCCCCCATGCGTTTGAAGGGGTAGGTACATATATTATTTCTATCCAGGAATTAAATTTAAAGAAAATTGAGAGGAGATTTTCCCAAAACAATAATGAAACTCCTATTTCAATTAGCCTTTTGCCAAATTTTTTGAGAAATTTTATTTGGAATATTCATTTCTGAAAGTTGTTTTTTGTAAGTGTTTAAAATGCGAAATAATTTCATGTTTGAAGTTTCTACATCGACATCAAACCTCTATAACCATTTACGTGCTCATGGTATTGACGTAAAATCGAAAAAATTTTAAAATTCGAATGTCAAATCAAAATTCATATTGCCAAGAAATTCTAAAAATGCAGATTCCGAAAAATTTGCTAACGCGCGTCTGCTTGTGCAAATGTGCTGCAGAGATCTAAGGCCCTTTAACATAGTGGAGCAACCAAGATTTATGGGATATATGAAAGCCATTTTTCGGATCACAGCCGAAATAAAGGCGCCGCCGAAACTTTACTATATTTCGGCTGACAGCCGACTTAAAGCCGCCGCCGAAGCTTTTCAATTTTAGCCGCCGCCGCCGACAAACTTGCTCGGCGCAGGTCTCTGGTCACATTAAAAAACTTTTGTTTGCCAGCAAACAATTTTATTTGCCAAAAATGGCGGATTTTTCTGTTTGCCACGCAAATTTATTTTGTGGTCACATTATGGCAAACAAGTATTTTATGTTTTTTGGCAAATATTTTTTAGATGTGACCGCACCTTTAGCCTTGATATTCGGTTTCTTTAAAAACAATTAAAATTACATTTTTGAACAAATTTTGAGAAAATGTTCGAAAAATACTTTCATTCTTACTTATTTAGTATTTTACTTCGTTGTTTCTTTTATTTTGTACCAAAAAGCTACTGTTTGTTTATTTTCGATGACAGTTTACAGATCGAATACAACTACGAATAAATACGGTACGATAACGATTATCGTGATCCACGTTAACCAAATTTCGATAGTAAAGCACTCGATTTCGAATGCGGTGATTTGGCCCCTGGACTGTTAATCAGAATGCCAAACAAACATCAGTCATTAGTATATATACCCGTGTGCATTGGCAAATTTTCAACTGCCTCTGGCTGTGCTTCCCATCAAATTTAGCGTTGCAGTACCCATTGTTCTAAAAATTAACTTTAACACTTAACATAAATTTTTCGAAAATAAAAAAAAATAAAAAGAAGAATTTTATTCTTAAATGATACACTTCACTAAGCATATTTGATATAACCACATGCCCTGAATCTTTTTCTTTATGCTGAAAAATTTACACTGATGAACTACATCACTTTTATGTTAAATTTTTGAACCCAGTCTATAGTAACAGTTTAATATTGGAAAACATTTTTAAAGTAAAAAAGCGAGTCATTTATTATTCTAAAGCAGCTTATAATCCTTCAATTGCAATATTTTCCTTTCAAATTTTGTCTATAAAAACAAATATTTCCCACTAACCGCTCTCATTAATTTCAAGCTCTATTTATGTTTACTTCATCCATACATTTATTAATAAACGTCTATTGTTTAGCAATTAAAATACTGATGAAAAGCATATTTCTGTTGTTACTATTGTTACTTTACGTTACCCAGATGTTGTCTGAATACTCACACTGCTCGTGACCACTGACGACGAATTGATATGAATCGACTGCAAATATTGTTAGGCGACAACAAGTAAACAAAACAAACAGACAACAAAACACATACACACACATCGTACGGTATGCAGAATTATACGAATATATATGGAGAAATAAGTCATTTGGGAGTAAATTTGTATTCCCATTCCATAACATTGGCATTGCGAATATATTGGAAGTAAAAGTTTTTATTATGAATTACCTCTCAACAATTTTTCATATAAAAATACAACAAACCAGCCTGATGCCATTTTTACGGATTTTAGCAAACCGTTTGATAAAGTGAATCACAAATTCTATTAACTAAACTGGATTTAATGAGTGTAAATCGTAGGAGTTTAAGATGGCTAGAGTCGTATTTGACTGGTAGAAAGCAGAGCGTATATGTGAACAATAGCTTATCTAAGTATATTTATGTGCTATCTGGTATTTCTCAGGGCAGCCATTTTGGTTCACTTCCTTTTTTCGTTGTTTATAAACGATCTAGCCAACATATAATTTTGCCTTCAATAATATAATCGAGCAGATATATCTTCAAAATGATCTCAATAACATCTTTTGTGTGCGAGTACAACATGATGGAGCTGAATATTAAAAAATGCAAATGTATGCGGTTCTCAAGAAATAATTTTATTGCGGTTAATTACTTCGTGATCTAATTATGATCCAATTGGAATCCTTTAGATCGGAAAATTGACACTTATGACTGTAAATATGACAAGGAGCACCCTTGGCTTTCATAAAACGTTGGGCAAAAGAATTTTCTGATTCATATATTACGAAACAGCATTTGTATCGCTTGTCAGACCAATTTAGGAGTATGGATCCATTTTATGGGATCCTCACTATAATGTTTACAGCGAACACATTGAATCTGTGGAGAAACGATTACTACTCTTCTGTTTGTGTGGCCTGGAATGGAATTATTTGGGTTTGTCTTCATATACTAGCAGACTGGCATTAATAAAATTGCCTAGCCTTAAGAGCCGTCAAACAATGTTAAATGTATCCTTTGTGATTAACCTGATCAATGCTAATATTTGTCGTGAATTTCTGTTAAGATCTTATAAATTCAATATTCTTGTCGTACTTCCGCTGTTATAGTTTTATTTTTATTACATTTACCCTGCAGCGAAATCTAGTAGATTAGATTTCAAATCTTCCTCAAAATCTAGATCGTTTACACTGGATTTATTTGACAATAGCAAGATTTCGTTTTAATAACAAAAACAGCTGACCGAAATTTAAAAGAAAACATGAAAAATATAGGACATAGATTTCAAAAAATATTGTAATTTTTATTGGAATGGGTAGATGGAAGCATATGCACTATAGGTAATAATAAAAATATTAATCCGCAATTTAAATCATATTCAGAGTTGCCACGACCAAAAATATTTTATAACCAAATTAAGAAAAAAAATAACCAAAGTTTTTTTTGACGTATAAATGTATTTGTTTTTTAAGTCGCCGTAGTCTAGTTGGTAGTGTGTTTGCTTATTAAAACAAAATACCAAAAATTATTTCTTCGGCGATTACCTCTCAGCAGATTTCTGGCAAAAATTCTGAGCGTAAATAAAATTGCCATGGAAAGTTTCTCAAAACATATGCCGTTCGGAGTCGACTTTAAACTGTAGGTCCCGCCACTCATGTATAAAATTAACGCACACAACATAAGTGGTGTGAGAATTATGCATGTATGTATTTGTTTTTTAACAAATTTAAGTTTTAATGCAAAAATGATATTTTTTTTTTTGTGTAGTTAAACTGCAAATAATAAATTAAGGTTGTTTTTATTTATTTGTATTAAGAAATAATACGCTTTGCTAACGATTGCAAAATGTTCTCGCTGCCCACCCTACTTTTAACCGTTAGATACAGTATCGTTTTAGTTCACTCCTCAAGCCGAAGGTACATTTTGTGTACAATTAAATAATAATTGAATATTTGAAGCTAATATATTTGTATTTTATTACCCGCGTTCTCGTTAAATATTGTATTTTACTCTCTCCCCGTTCATCACCACACAAACCTTGTAATGAAGAATTTTCAAATAAAATTAAAGAAGTGATTGCTGCATATACGATAATAAAAAAATAACCAAAACGACAACGCTCTTCATATTCGTCATGGGTCATTCTGGGAGGAAGATGTTTATTATTTTGTATATTTTTAGTTTGTTCTTAGATTGAAATGTCATTTTCTTCCTCCGCAGCGTTGTATTTTTAAGTACTATTTGGAGTAGATGCTGGAAGAGGAGAGACAATCCATGGAAAGGCTGCAGAGAGAGCTATTCGAAATGAATCGAATCCACTATCACTCCCTGAGTTAAAATAAGAATTATTCATAGTAAAATATTTATGTTTGACGGTAAATTCATTACAGATTCCAGAAATATTACAGGATGAATAAAGAAGGCATGTGTCGACTGGAACACTTGCTTGCCAGCGGTTAGATATTTACCCCCATAGTGAAACTCGTCGGCACTTTGAGATTTTTGGCGGAAGGCGGCTAGCGAAAGGGAGTAGGTAGACAAATTGATGTCGGTTTGGCGCAGTCCTCATTCAGCGAAGTGTTTTCAGCAGCATTAACAACATTTGAAAGAGTTTTATGTCCTCAGTTATCATCTTCTGAGGAATAGAAAGAGATTGTAAAATGGTTTTACACAAAATACAAAATTCCAGGTATTGTGGGTTGTATAGATGGCATACACGTACGAATCATCGCACCGTCAAAGAACCGACATTTGTTGCGATCGTAAGCCTATGACTTATGCATGTTTAATAACTCCTTTTTTATATTTTATAATTCATAGCAGTTTTAGAAAATCAACACCAAAAAAAAAAATTATAACTTACATGTTCCCTTCTTGTTCCCATTGCCAGGTGTTGGAAATTAATTTTAAAAAATAATTCTTGGGAAAAAACATTGACGATGCCTAATTTTTTATGTTTGTGAATTCATAAATTAATATAAATCAGTGATGTCCAAAGCTAAAACTGTAACTGTATTGGTGAGAGAAAGAGAACTGCACTGAAAGAAAAATTGTGCGTACTTAAAAAAAAAAAAAATCAAGGACAAATGATAAATTAAAATTTATTTTATATTGTATTAATGAAATTTTCTACATTAATGTTATTACGAAGTCTCAAAAAATCTGTTCACATAGATAAATTGAGGGAAAAAATGATAAACATTTTTGATAATTCTTTTTTTAATTCTGGATATAATAAATCATTCAAATTTTGCCAAAATTCGGTGATATTAATTTTATTAATGATGAATTCACTATGCAGTACTATCAACTCCGCTTGGACTTGACAACTCTTTTTTTTTAACTATTATTATATGAAGTATTTTCGTTGGTTTCCGTATCAGATAACCAATTCTTCAGTTTTTCTAAAAAGAGGAATTTTATATTTTAAAAACAATTTTTCTTTTTCCCCATCGCTAAATCTATCCTTATTACTATGAAAGGAATCATAGTGTCTGTTTAAAACATATCTCCTCATTTCCTTAAATGTTTTTTAATATAATAGACATTAAGTATTGCCAAAATAAACCAGTGATGTCCAAAGCTAAAACTGTAGTTGTATTGGTGAGAGAAAGAGAAGTGCACTGAAAGAAAAATTATGTTTACTTAAAAAACATCCACGGACAAAATAATAAATTAAAATTTATTCTATATTTCATTAATGAAATTTTCTACAATAATGTTATTATAACAGTTTCGTAGCAAAAACATTTTTTAAGGGTGCGGAATTTAATTTATTACGTTGTTTAGAAGCAATGAATTTTAAGTCTGAAAAAATATGTTCACATAGAAAAGTTGGTTGAGGGAAAAAATGATAAACATTTTTGATAATTCTTTTTTAATTCTGGATATAATAAATATAATAACCATAGCGGACTCAACAAAAATTCCTATTTGATCTGTTCGTCGAACTACGCCATTCCGAGATAACGAAAGGGACTCTATAAATTTCAGGTTGTACTTAAGTTTTTCAAAACATTTATTTAAAATATTTTTAATAAGCAATCCATTAGAAAATGGTCTACCATGTTTAACAATATTTAAACTTATAAGACTTGACGACTCTTTTTTTAAAATTTTATCATCTGGTCTTTTCGTTGGTCTCCGTATCAGATAACCAATTCTTCAGTTTTTCCAAAAAATAATTTTGCTTTTTCCCTATCACTAAATCTATCCTTAGTACTATTAAAATTTATACCCTGATTTCCTTAAATGTTTTATAACTTTATAGACGTTGGGTATTGGCAAACGGATTCATAATCATAAAATATTTTTCGCCTGCCATATTTATTTCTTTCAGTGCTCCAAACAAAAATTTTGAAGGAAAATCGTGGACCCACCATACATGAGCATTCGTCGCTGGCTCAGTGATGACTAAACAAAAGAGAAGAATACGTGTGTGTAATATTATTAAAATTATAAAAGAAAACAATTTTCGGTGGCGGCCAAGTCATCATTCATAATTGGCTTCTCACACCACTTATGTTGTGTGCGTTACTTTTATACATTAGTGGCGGTACCTACAGTTTACAGTCGACTCTGAACGACAGATTTTTGGAAGCTTTTCATGACAATTTTATTTGCTTTCAGAGTTTTTGCCACAAATCTGCTGAGAATCTGTCGTCGAACCCGGGATTTACGTCTAATATGCCATCACACTACCTACTAAACTACGGCGGCCAAATCATCACGTAACGAAAATTCAATAATTATGCAAACTTACCATCAACATCAAACAATACTTAGATTATGGCAACCGGTCATAATATATCCCAACTCAAACAGCAGGAGCCTCCTCCTACTGTTGTTGGAAGTAAAAGTATTGATTTTATAGAAATAAAGATAGTTATTATAGACCGATCTCCACGGCTAGGACAAAATGCAGAGGCTCCTTTAATACTGAACAGAGGTCAGCAGTGAATAGTTTTTTTCCTACTCATAAGTACTAATTAAATTTTTTGTATGAGAGAGTCAACTGTATTGACATTTAACTACTCCGATTCATTCGCTATTACATTGTTTTATAAGTACAAGTTGCATAACATTCGAAATATGTTTGATTCATACGCCTACTCTTTCAGATTCATAAATTTAGAAAAATACTTATAAATGGTTCGAGTGATTCGAATCATTCATCAAAATTTTCATTCTTAATTATTGTTGCATGTACAAACAAAAGAAGAAAGGAAAGACAAAGACAGCATGCAAGGCAAACACATAATTGTGAGTATTGCAGTGCTCGTATGCGAATCATACTAATTTTGTGATTCTTGTAGGTGTTGAGTCACGGAGAGTCAAAATCAATAACATCGTACGTATTGCTAAGCACGAGTACGATAAAAATTTTAAACTGTGAATATGAATAGTATGAGTATGACTCGAATCTACTCATTGCTGACCTCTGGTACTGAACACGAAAATTTTGGAGACTGTGGTTGTTTTTTTTTTTTGGGCCAAAAACTGCTGAGACTAAATAAAATTGTCATGAAAAGATTCTCAAAAATCTGTTTTTCGAAATTGACTTCAAACTGCCACTCATGGTTGAAATGATGGGTTGTAAAGACCGAATAAGTAAGAAAGCAGTTGAGCTTTTAAGGAACCTGAACCCTTTCTTCGCAGTATCTAAATAAACATATAAGAATAAATATGCGAACAGATTTACTAACACCTACATATCGTCGTCGAAAATCCAAAAACTTCGTTTCATCAAAAAAATCAAAATCGAGTTTTTGACTGATTATGATTCGTAAGTTTATCTAACATATCTCTACTAATTTTTCGATTTATGCAACCAAAAATAACGTTCTTATATCAATAATATAAAATGTTTCTATATGTGAAGTACTTTTAATTTTATAAAGTTTGTTGATTCTCCTGTAAAATTAGAAAAAGTCATGTTTTGTACTTTTAGATTTTCAACGAAGATATATAAACATATGTACACCTAAAACGGAGATTCCCGCAACTAAGAACACATAATTTTAACATTTTAAATTTAAAAAAAGTCTGTTCAAATTATAGGGCTTTTTACATTTGTTCATCTTTTAGAGTAGTCAATGAAACAAAAAAAAAAGAAAATGTTCACATTAAACGGTGTTCATATAATGCGGTGTTCACATTAGCGCGTAAGCACTGTTTATAAAAATATATAACGAAACAAGATATAATTAATTTGTATTATTTTGAATTCGCCGTGGCCTAGTAGGTAGTGTGTTGGCTTATTAACGCCAAGCCAGTTTTCGCACCCCAGGCCAGACATCAAATCAAAATACAAAAAAGAATTTTTTCTGCGATTTCTTCTCAGCAGATTTCTGACAAAAAATCTGAGAGTAAAATAAAATTGCTATGAAAAGTTTTTCAAAAATCTGTCGTTCGGAGTTGACGTTAAACTGAAGGTCCGGCCACTCACGTATAAAATTAACGCACACAATATGAGTGGTGTTCGAAGCTAGGCCGTAAGCCTGATCTATACATAATTCAGTATGTATTTATTCAGAGGGCTGAGGAGAACAATAAAGATATATAGGATATTCTATTGTTGAAGGGGCTAGAGGAAAAAAGCACAAATCAAACACCTTAACAAGTTAGTTTTTTAATAAATCATAGTATGTACATACACCTAATTCACTTAATTCACCTAGATTGTTTTAATAACTTTTACTATATGAGCGCCCTGGTAGTCTAGTGGGTAGTGTGCTAGACTATTAGCGTGAGGGTCGTGGGTTCGATTCCCACCAGAGGCTCTGGTCTGTGACACTACACCGTGCATATGGTCAAAGTTACTCAGCTCGTACATGAATATAATATAATTTGTAATTGTACTGTAATTCTTAAATAAATAAAAAAAATAAATAGATGACTTTTACTACATACTACAGTCCGGACAACTTGATAATTCGCACTTGCCTAAAACTGTATGTGTTCGGATTGTCGAAGTTCCACTGTACATATAAAGTTTTATAAAGCGCTATTACTATAATATATACAGGGTTTCATATTGTTAATAATAGTGATATATTATTTTTAATTCGTACTTCCCACGTATATAACAGATGTACAGAGGTTCCAAATTAATGAAGCATTTTTATGCACATGCATTCATGTGTTTGTTACAGGGCAACAATGGGAATAAAATAAAGGGAATAAAAGCAACAAACAACAAACTGACACAAAACGTAACTTCACTATGTAGTACATTTACAAAGTAAATAGTACTCACTTAAAATAAAAAATTATAATTTAAGAAAAAAAATCATCAAAAATATGATAAAATCATCATTCTGGCAACGCTGGTTCGTATCTAAAGTTTTAAAAATTATTAGAGATGAATAAATCGTATGTTTCTAATACTTCGTTACGCATATGGAAACTGTTTATGTTAAAAGTGATTTTTTAGCTATTATGTTTTTGGAAACACTGATTTAAACAGCTCACGCACGTTTCACCGTTTGGTTTCACTGTCAAACATCTTCAGTTTGGTCTATAATTTAACCATGAATCGTCTTACAAACGAACAACATTGAATTTTATTTTCAAAATGTGTGCTCCGTTAAGAAAGTTCATCGCGCGCTTCTTCCATTTTATGGTCAGTTTAATGGATCCACTGAAGCAGCTTTTCGGGGTATTGTAACTAAATTTCGCAACAAATTTTAACCACCAACACGCTTACGTAGAGTGGGAAGTAAAGAAAATATCGGCCAGTATTAATGATGACCATCAATTATCGATTCGTCGCCGTTCGCAGCAATTGGGCCTCTGTTACTCATCAACGTGGAAAAATTTGCGGAAGGATTTAGATGTGAAGCCTTTCAAAAGACTTCCATGACAGGTGGTTTCAACAAGACGGTGCCACATGCCACACAGCACGCCTAGCAATGGACTTATGCAGAGGCGTGTTCGGTGAACATTTTATTTCACTTTCGGGACCGGGCCGCCTACATCGTGCGATTTAACTCTTTTAGACTATTTTTTGTGGGGCTATGACGCATTGGAAGACAACATTAAAGCATTTATTCGTGAGATACCGGCTAAAATGTTGGAAAGAGTATGTTGAAATTGAACTAAGCGGATGGACCATTTGAGGCGCAGTCGCGGTCAACATTAGCATGAAATAATCTTCAAATATTAAATTATATTGACCGTACTATCGATTCAAATAAAGATTTCGTGCATTTTTCTGAATTTTATGTGTTTTTTCCTATAGCTCTTAAAAAATCACCCATTATAATGTAGATTATGATTAATCCCTGTAAGCCAGCTTACAAGTTTATTCTTGAATAAAATAAAAATTGTGTTGCAAGCATGTAACAAATATTACGGAGAGTGAAAAATTAAATTAAGTTCCTATACAATAAATCTGAACGAAAATTACATTGACATCAATTATGAATAGGCAACGATCATACCTGGGTAGGATAGCAGTCCCTAAACGTGTGATGTTATTCCTGATAAAAAGTTGTCTTTAGAATACAAGGTAAATCAGCAGAAAATAGAGCTAAGAGTACAAAGATGACGTCACAAAAGGAAAGAGGAATATAACTAACATAGGAGCAACTGCCGATATAGTATTGGAGCGAATATCGAATAATTTCAAAGAACGAAAGTGAGGAAATTTTAAATTTATGTAAATGGAACTTTTTTTTTTTGAGAAAAACTATTTAGGGTGATGTAATTGAAAAATTCTTTGTTTAAGTTATTCTCAAAACTTAAACTCTTACTACCAATTGCCGTTAATTGAAAGCGTTGGCTTAAATTACTAAAAAAAAAAAAACAATTAAACTACCATATACAGTGTAAAGAGGATGTTCAATTAGGCACCTTTATATGACATCGGTTGGAGGGCTGCTTCATAAGGCAGTAAATACATACTCCCCTTTCATGTGACAGTAAAACAGAGTAAGAATTAATTCGTAGTGTATTAAATTATATGAACCGAATATGATGGGCTTAGTATACTTGAAAAATTACAAAGAAAAGAACAGAAGATGAAGAAGAAAGAATAAAGAAAAATAAGCCAGATGATGAACAATAATTTGTGTTCCAAAATATAAGACCGAACCAATGAGAATATAATAAAAGCGAAGTGGTATTAATAGGAATTAAAAACAATCCAAAATCTTAAGTTAAACATTAAAACATTCCAACACACACATACACACACACAGTTCTTAGTCTTTCTATGCGTACGTACTCGCACCCACACTCTTTCGGAGTGTTTTAACCAAATTGAAAGGATACGAAATACAATAGAGACAACAACAACAACAATTTATATTTATTTATAAATTGTTCAACAATGGAATAATATTGCAATAACAACAATAACAACAACAACAATTTTTACAATAAGTTAAACATTGTTTCTATTGTTGGAACGTAGTAAAAAGCGATTTTATCCATCGGCGACATTTAATACTAAATGAGTAAGTAAGTGAGCTTGTAGGTACATTTATTCATTCTACACACATACATATTGTATGTATGTATGAATGTGTAAGTATGCGTGTGAGTATGAAATATTTACTGGATAACGTAATTTTTTCTGTTTGTTTTGTTTGTTTTGCTTGGTTGTTTGTAAATCGAATGATGCGATGCGTTGGATGTTTGTTTAGCTCGCTGGTTGTCTAAATGTGGATGAATGGATGGATGGATGAATGAATGAATGAATGGATGGATGGATGGTTTATTTTGTAAATATTTTGTTTTTCTTAGAAATGCTCACTAATCTTTGCGATTCCAGCTAATTCCATACAATCACTTCAGTTAATCTGAAAGTGTTTTTTGAGCTTCATTATTTAATGCGATTGAATTATCATTGTGTAGCTATTGTTAGCTTCTTTATTAACTTTTGCTTTTGATTTTGCTTCTTCTTGTCTTCTTATTAAACATGTACAAACTTTTGCAAACTGCGTTTACTTGCTTGCTGCCTGCCGGTATCTACAGAGCCGTCAACAACAACAATAACGGCAACAACTACAGAATCATTTTCATAATCAGTGCCATCATATGCCTTAAGAAGATTTACTTGTGCTTACAATTTGTTCACATAAACACACACACACCCATACCCATACCCACACATACATTTATTCTATCAAACACTTTAAGATTTTTGGAAATATCTTAGCGACAAAGTAGACAAATATAATGAATACAATACACATACAAACAAGCAAACATACATACATGAGTACACTCATGCAAACACAATCCTTAAGACAAATCCATTGTATTCTCTGGGAAACTTCTAGACTCAATTGAAGTGTTCAACTGTATTTTAGTGTAATGATTTCATATCTGATACACTACACCAGTTACTACCGTCTGTACCACAAACATTTGGTACGACCATAACAACACGAATACACATAATTACTGACATGGTTTTCTTGTAAACCCATAAGTAATGTTGTATTTGAGCTTATAAAACTTTTTAAATCAAAAAGTTTTTTTGATAAGCGTGTTTTATGTCTCTTTGATAACGAATTAGTCCAATTTCAGTTTGGATTGTTGTAGAAATAATTAAAATCTGTCATCAAACTTGGGATCCTCAGAAGTTACTTTCTTAATTGCATAAATATTTTTTCATGTTTCGTTTCATTCGCGATGCCTGAGCTAGGGTCGAACTATGGTTTCTCTTCTCATCCAAAGCCAAATCACTATCTATCTACTATATTCCGACGACTAGTCCGAATGTGTTTTCAGTCAATTGAGGTTGGAACATGAAAGTTAATCGTAAAATTTTAGTCGATTGGCTCGGCATGAGATACAAATCCCCCACCCCAATACATGTTCGTCCCGGGCGATAATATTTAAATATTGTTACAAAAAATGGAAATGATGTTATCGTTTAACATAAAAATGATAAACAAAAGCTACAAAATTAAAAAACAATCGACTTGTTTACATGATCAACGAATATGCAAAAATATAGCAACAACATCTGTTAAGGAATAAATTATTGTGCTATATTTTGTACCTTTTCTGTATGATCTATTTAACTAAAAATAGATTAGTACATATATTAGATCATACGAGATTACGGTACACACATTCCAAACATATTAGATTGTTGTTGTAACAATTGTTTTACATTGTTTTACATTGCTTACAATTGCTTTTTTTTGCACTTCTTTCTTGTACTTATTTCTCTTATACGCTATCATTAAGTAAAGAAAGCTGGTTTACTAAGTTTAAAACATTTTTTATACTTTACTTTAGCTTCGCCCTTTGTATGAATAAGAGGTATCACACGCGACTAAAGTAATAATAACAAAAAATTTAAACATAAAATATTTAATAAAATATCTTTATTTTGATGAAAGAAACAAAATTAGAATTGTTTTATTTCTCATCAACATCAATATAAAAAAGGGGATGAAGAAGTAAACAAACAGGCAACAACAACACTGCAAGGACATACAAATAATGTAAACAATTTCTTTACATATATAAAGATTTCGCGAATGCAAAGTCATTCTCCTTCAAGAGCACTCATCAGACTGTTTGCCCAGCGATATAAAAGGCAATACAGAGCAGGCAACGTTGCGTGTGAAGAGAATAATCGTGGATTGAAGGTCTCCGTGGTTTGAAGGTCTATTGAACAACTGTTAGTGTTTACGCAAGAGTGAAAATAAAAATAACAAACAAAGTAAATTGTTGTTGTTTACATCAAGTTGGGAACAGTGGCGCATAGAATTATCCGAACAATAAAGGATTTAGTTAAAGCTGAACAAAAATTTATTTTTATTTGCAATCTACGAGCGCATATTTCAAACGTTTTTAAAAGATAAAAACGTAACAATATATACACAGCAAGATACAGTATTAAAGAACATTGTCCAAGGAACCACTTCAACCTATCTCCAATTTATGTATTTGAGATACTTTGAACTGTAATTTTATTAGTTAGTCTCAGAGCTTTTGTCAATGTTTAATATAAAAATAAAATATTTTATATTTATAATCGAAAGCTTTTATTGTGTTACTCTTTCATATTGATACCCAGACGCTTTTAAAGAGTAGTCATAATAATTGTTGTTTTCATTATAATAAAGAACAAACTAAGGCTTTTGCGACAGCAAGTATGTGAGTTACCTTGCGTATCTACGGAACCTTTACAAAATAAAGAAATCTAAGCTATATAGATAGAATTGCCTTACTTTTCTAATCTACTTCCTTTTAGAATTCAAAGTAATTTCATCGTCGAATTCTTTTTCGTACCTTTTTTATTTGGTACGCATATGGAGTTTCTAAATTTTACAGTTGATAACGCCAACCTTCCAAATTAGAAGCCATTTATTCCTAAATTATTTTACAGCTTTCGCTGTATTTGATTTGCAAACTTCAACTATGCTGTCCATTTCTAGGTTAATGGGTACATAAACAAACAAAATTGTCAAACCGATGCATATGATATCCAAGGATGTTGAATGCAATCTGAAAAAAAACGGTCCCATCGATCTGTTCTCCCTTGACAACGTCGTTGGCCATGACATCACTGTCAACGGCAAGCTCTATTGCTCAATGTTTATCAACTTCTTTCGAACTGAGTTATATGATTTGGACACAAACGACATGTGGCTTTAACTAGAAGGCAACTTAAATGTCAACAACGACAAGTAAATAAAACAAAAAATGGCGGGCTTTCTTTTCTGCAAACTTTTCAGAATTACCAAATTTTTCTTTCCCTTCGATCTGAGCGGAACCACTTTGGAATTAAAAGTTACTCCTACTAACCGCAACAGCTCGGCGTTCCTGTTACGCTCTGGTAAAACCGTTTCCAACGTTGAGTTGTTTCACAAACTGTTTTGGAACAAATTTTCGCGACTAAAAGGAAAACAATGTAGTTGCAACAATCAGCTGTTTTGTTTACCAGCTGTGAAAAAAATTGCGTATATTATGTGTCTGAACACATAAAATATTGTACGCAAATAAACGAATATTAACTCAATAAAAGTGCCTATCTGAACGTAGTATAAGCTGTAGTTAATCAAAATCTGACAATTGGGAAGCAACATTTGTATAATTTTGGGATTCTGATCTCTTTTGTCATATTTGTAGAATTGCAGATACATTCAGAAAAGTTGTTATTATACGATCAAATAAAGATTTTGTCGGTGTGTTTAGAACTCATATCTGAACATTGAAATCTGAACATAAACCAATTGGTGTTGCACATTTGTTTTTATATAATTTTTTATCTCGTTTGTGCCATAAGTACATAGAAACTCAATTACATTGTTTTTAATTCTTATTGGAAATGGTAGAAAAGAATGATGCACATACATACAACGCTTGAAGTAAAGTTGATGCAAACACGTTCAAAGTATGGTCTCAAAGGAATAATTTTTAAAATTGCCTGAATAAATATCGTATTTCAGCGAATGTCGATATTTAAATCCATTTTCGCAGTAGTTGACCTGCATTATCTAGATTTTTTCCGGTCGTGAACTTGATTTTACCGCCCGATATCGCGTTGTAAGAAGTTCATCGAAACTCCTTTGTCTGTAAACTTTAAACCAGTTTTAGCAGCTGTGCTTGTGCTTGTGCTTGGGCGTGATTTTAACAGATTTTGTAAATAGTTTTGATGGATTCATGCTTCATCACAGCTTTATCCAGATTCAATCAGCACTTAAGCTTAATGTGTTCGGTTACTATGTTCTTGGACATTGAAGAGATCATAAATTACTTAACAACTAACGATAGTCAGGTAAAAATAGGGGGAAAGAACTTTCATCGGCCATCTAGGCGTGCTTGATGGGATATATCAATTTTTTTATTCCCTATTTTCAAGCTTTATCATCCCATTCTCCTTGGTTAACTCTCTTTTTCACTTCAGCGTTTGTACTCTTAAACCAATAGTGCTTCTCATTTATATTTGGGTAAAAAAATTATGTTGTACAGTCTGTTCTCGTTATCGTAATTAAATGTTTCAGCTAAATCCCATACAACCCTAATTAATTGAAATTTATTTGATTTGATAATTATTTACTACTCAGAGATTTTGCTAGAAGACTCACGAGTCACCAAAAGAAATATAATTTCTTCATACTTCGTTTTGTTCGAAATGTCTGTCTAGTAATTCGAACCACTAGCTTTCGTCTGATAAACGAATATCTTCTGCAGCGTTACCGCTGGAAATTTTTAAGAAGTCGCACAAAAAGGGGATTTTTGAAAAAAAAGTCGCACAAAAAGTGTATTTTGGCAGTAAAAAGGGAAACATTTTTAAAAGAAAAGAAAATGTCTATAGTCTAGTCTAGTCTATAGTCTAGTCTCTAGTCTAGTCTCTAGTCTAGTCTACAGTCTAGTCTCTAGTCTAGTCTCTAGTCTAGTCTACAGTCTAGTCTCTAGTCTAGTCTACAGTCTAGTCTCTAGTCTAGTCTCTAGTTTACTCTACAGTCTAGTCTCTAGTCTACTCTACAGTCTAGTCTACAGTCTAGTCTAGTCTATAGTGTAGCCTCTAGTCTAGTCTACAGTCTAGTCTACAGTCTAGTCTCTAGTCTAGTCTACAGTCTAGTCTAGTCTATAGTGTAGCCTCTAGTCTAGTCTACAGTCTAGTCTACAGTCTAGTCTCTAGTCTAGTCTACAGTCTAGTCTAGTCTAGTCTAGTCTACAGTCTAGTCTCTAGTCTAGTCTCTAGTTTACTCTACAGTCTAGTCTCTAGTCTACTCTACAGTCTAGTCTACAGTCTAGTCTAGTCTATAGTGTAGCCTCTAGTCTAGTCTACAGTCTAGTCTCTAGTCTGGTCTACAGTCTAGTCTACAGTCTAGTCTAGTCTACAGTCTAGTCTATAGTGTAGCCTCTAGTCTAGTCTAGTCTCTAGTCTAGTCTATAGTCTAATCTCTAGTCTAGTCTATAGTAAAGTATATAGTCTAGTCTGTAGTCTCGTATATAGTCTAGTATATAATCTAGTCTATAGTCTAGTATATTGTCTAGTCTATAGTCGAGAAAAAATGCTTTTTAAAAAAAGGGGAAAAAAGGGTCAAAAATCTTGAAAAGTGTCAGATTTAGTTCATTTTAGTAAGGGGGCACAAAAAGTGGCGAGGTCGCTGAAAAAGTGTCAAATTGCGTCTTTAGTCGCTCAACGGTAACGCTGATCTTCTGGACTACGGCGACTTCATGCGTCAATTATGTTTTTTTTTTTGTTTTTTAAATATTGAAAATGAAGAATGTAGAGGCACAATTTATTGCAAATAAATTATTTACAACATAAATGGCGGTAGTCTAAGTGGTTTGAAGAACATTAGGCGTGTAGTATTATTTTTTCTCACTTTTGAGATGAACACCATCCTCGCCCTTCTCCAAGCTGTTGGTATATATCCAAAAGTTGGACTAATATAGATTCATAAAGTAATGCAATGGTTATAGGGTATGACTCCTTGGTGATAGCGGGGAAAAATTAAGTTGATATCTCTCTCTCTTGGATATATCTACACTTATCTCCTTTTATCCTCTTCAACCAGTCTTTTTACATAAAAAAAAATATTCTGACTTATTGTCTTGTTGCCCATTATAACTCTCACATACGCTTGGTAAGTGTGTTCTTAACAGGAGTTCTGATCTGTCTGTTTAGCGATCATTTTGCCTTTTTAATAGCATTATCTCTTAGAAGTTTCTAGTGCTATCCAGTTTAGCTTTTCATATTTCCTTGTCATGTATTCTATAAGTTTCGAATTATTTACCCATCCCCGTTATGATTTGCTCTATTCCCGAGCCTACGAAATTCGGTTCTAAGTGGAGGAAGATGCCTGTACCACCAGGCCGCGTGTGTTTTTGTCCCCAGCATTTTTCAAGAAAGATATAATTGAATGCATCTATTATTGTATTAAGTCTAATCATACAATCCTCAAGCTCATATCGAACTAAGGTTTCCTTATACGTTTACCTTTGGGTTTCTAAATGCGATCATATTGTACTGACAAACTTCTTAATATGACAGAAGTCAACAAGGATAATTTCCCGCGCAGCAGCTGGTCCCTAATATGTATGCCCATTCATCACACAGTCTACATGCTGTGCTCGAGGCAAACCCCATTCTGAATAAGTGTATTCTGAGTCTCGCTAGATAGTTTGATGCTTAGGTTAGATCTCCTCTTATTGTAATATCCCAACAAAAGTTTTGATTGTCTCATACCCACTTGGTTTGCAGAAGAGCGTTTGACTCTATTACTTTCCGTTGAGCTAATTTATCGTTCGCCTTACAGAAACCGATTGTTAAATGTCTAATGTTTGTTTCAAAACTCCTAACAGTGTTGCATTTAAAAAGAAAAATAATCTTCACTGTGTAATACTGTCGATCGTTTTCACATCGCCTTCCCTATAATAAATTCTCCTTGGCTGAACATTTGCGCATCTTCGCAACAGGATAACATTTATTCTCTCATTCATTCATAAGCAAGCATACATATGTACACATGTATGTATGTATGTACATAGAAGAAGTATGTATAGGGTATTATGTATTTGGATTGGTAGACAAAAGCTCTTCAAACCTTCTTTTGCTAATTGTATGGAATGCATTGGTTGGTAACGCAAATCAAATAAAAGAAAACGGTAAACATAAGCCATTGAATCTGACTCAACATACAAAATCGGCTTTCGATTGTTTCCCGAGTAAAGTGGTTTTTGAACTTAAGAAATGTGTAGATTCGTAGTAAAGACATATGAAAACGTTGATTAAAGTTCACAAGTTAAAGAATAAATTGAAATTTATTTTTCGGTATTTTTTATAATTTTTCTGGAAAAAATCTCTTGTAGGAGATGGTCCGAGGAGAAAGCAAAAAAAACCAAACTGTAGCTAACCTTCCTATTAAAAATATAACGAACGATTAAATTTAATTTGATTTTCTTTTTTTTTATTAAATAATTTTATTGTTAAAAAATTTTATACAAATGGTAAGTAAAGTTCATTCAGCTCTGAACCCTTCAACGGAAACGTAAACAGGTTTTTCTTATTTTTTTTTCAAATTCGTTATCAACAATCCAATATTCTTCGATAAGGCGAGAAATTTGAATTTTTCTTTTTTGATAGTAGTGAACGAATTTTTTATATTTATCCCAGATGGTTTTAACAACTTTATCTGGGATTCATAAAATAATGCAATAGTTATAGGGTATGACTCCTTGGTGATAGCGGGGAAAAATTAAGTTGATATCTCTCTCTTTTGGATATATCTACACTTATCTCCTTTTATCCTCTTCAACCAGTCTTTTTACATAAAAAAAAATATTCTGACTTATTGTCTTGTTGCCCATTATAACTCTCACATACGCTTGGTAAGTGTGTTCTTAACAGGAGTTCTGATCTGTCTGTTTAGCGATCATTTTGCCTTTTTAATAGCATTATCTCTTAGAAGTTTCTAGTGCTATCCAGTTTAGCTTTTCATATTTCCTTGTCATGTATTCTATAAGTTTCGAATTATTTACCCATCCCCGTTATGATTTGCTCTATTCCCGAGCCTACGAAATTCGGTTCTAAGTGGAGGAAGATGCCTGTACCACCAGGCCGCGTGTGTTTTTGTCTCCTGCATTTTTCAAGAAAGATATAATTGAATGCATCTATTATTGTATTAAGTCTAATCATACAATCCTCAAGCTCATATCGAACTAAGGTTTCCTTATACGTTTACCTTTGGGTTTCTAAATGCGATCATATTGTACTGACAAACTTCTTAATATGACAGAAGTCAACAAGGATAATTTCCCGCGCAGCAGCTGGTCCCTAAAATGTATGCCCATCATCACACAGTCTACATGTTGTGCTCGAGGCAAACCCCATTCTGAATAAGTGTATTCTGAGTCTCGCTAGATAGTTTGATGCTTAGGTTAGATCTCCTCTTATTGTAATATCCCAACAAAAGTTTTGATTGTCTCATACCCACTTGGTTTGAGAAGAGCGTTTGACTCTATTACTTTTCGTTGAGCTAATTTATCGTTCGCCTTACAGAAACCGATTGTTAAATGTCTAATGTTTGTTTCAAAACTCCTAACAGTGTTGCATATAAAAAGAAAAATAATCTTCATTGTGTAATACTGTCGGTCGTTTTCACATCGCCTTCCCTATAATAAATTCTCCTTGGCTGTACATTTGCGCATCTTCGCAACAGGATAACATTTATTCTCTCATTCATTCATAAGCAAGCATACATATGTACACATGTATGTATGTATGTACATAGAAGAAGTATGTATAGGGTATTATGTATTTGGATTGGTAGACAAAAGCTCTTCAAATCTTCTTTTGCTAATTGTATGGAATGCATTGGTTGGTAACGCAAATCAAATAAAAGAAAACGGTAAACATAAGCCATTGAATCTGACTCAACATACAAAATCGGCTTTCGATTGTTTCCCGGGTAAAGTGGTTTTTGAACTTAAGAAATGTGTAGATTCGTAGTAAAGACATATGAAAACGTTGATTAAAGTTCACAAGTTAAAGAATAAATTGAAATTTATTTTTCGGTATTTTTTATAATTTTTCTGGAAAAAATCTCTTGTAGGAGATGGTCCGAGGAGAAAGCAAAAAAACCAAACTGTAGCTAACCTTCCTATTAAAAATATAACGAACGATTAAATTTAATTTGATCTTTTTTTTTTATTAAATAATTTTATTGTTAATAAATTTTATACAAATGGTAAGTAAAGTTCATTCAGCTCTGAACCCTTCAACGGAAACGTAAACAGGTTTTTCTTATTTTTTTTTTTCAAATTCGTTATCAACAATCCAATATTCTTCGATAAGGCGAGAAATTTGAATTTTTCTTTTTTGATAGTAGTGAACGAATTTTTTATATTTATCCCAGATGGTTTTAACAACTTTATCTGGGAGTAATAAACCCCATTTCAGATAAGTAGAATCTTTGCCCAAGTCTAATAGGTAATGTGTTGGCTTATAAGATGGGAATGCGTAGTTCAAATATATGAATAACTCTAAGAGTAAATAAAATTGGCACGAAAAGTCTCTCAAATTATGAATAAATTTAAGAGAGGTCCTAATCTTCTCTAAAAGTACGTAAGTAAAAATATAGACCTATAAACACTTTAGAAGCGAAAGTTTTTTGTGGGTCTGCCTTCAAATTTCTATTAAAAATTTATCGTCCCCATTTAGACTTATTTAACATCTGTCAATATAATCACTAATATTAAACACTATGATCGAGTTATAAAGAATCAGTCAGTATTTTTTGTACTGGCAGTAGGAATGGCATATACTTTAACCCCGTTCGAGGAGAACTTAGACTTCACTTCGTTCCACAATAGTTCGTATGAAATTCATTTTTTTGTATTCTAATAATCATAATCTTGCCAATCTCAGATAATCGGTCATATTTTTTGTTATAGATATTGTGACGTTTTTAATTTTCTAAAATTTCTTTTATCAGTAGACGATATCGAGGCCTCCATTCTACACTTAGAACGTTTTTAATGTTCTTGCATTTAAATTCAACGTTGTCAAACTTAAATACTGTCAAAATTTGATTAAGATGCGCCGATCCGTTCCGAAGTTGTAGGGAAAAATCTACTAAGTTGACTTTGACTGACCATTAATACAACTTCCCGTTAAAGTTGGTGTTAGTTAAAGGTACCTTTAGCTAAAGTGAACGGTAAAGTTACCTTTAACTTATTTTGGTTATTAGAACTTACAGATAAGTAAGTAAGTAAATTTTATTAAGTCTTTTCATCTTTTCGATAACATTTTTCGTGTATTACAAACGATGAGTACAATATAATGCTTAGAGCTATATTTGTCTTACTCTAATAACAATAATAGGGTATTACACTGCAATGTAGATAAATAAGACTTGCTTCCGGTCTTTATATTGGCTAACAGAGCGATTATCTGTAATTAACAAAATTAATGGTGTTTTCTTTTCTACAAAGAAAATGTCACCCTCTTACAAGGTGCATTAATAAAATTTTTGACCAACCCGGTTGTAATGTCATTTTTTATTTGAAATGTAGAAACGGGTTAGAGGGTAGGGTTAATAGGGGTATATAGTGCACAAACCTTTTTTATATAAAATATGTTTATGTAAGTGAAAAGTATTTTAATGTTTTATGTGTATATAATATAGTAAATGTTTTTTATTCGAAACGTTATAAAACGTTTGTATTTTGTAACAATATGTATTTTTGTTAACAATGTTTATTTCATTTGTAGTTTGGGGTTTTGTTTAAAGTTCACAATGTTCAATAATTTTGTTCACTATTTATCTTGTATTAGTTAATATTAAAAATGTTTATTTTATATTTAAAATAATAATATTTTATAACATACTCGCGTTGGCTAATTGGGTATTTGGTTTGTCTTGCTTAAGGATCGATAATCAACTGATCTGTTTTAGGATGTTAATGATGTTGGTGATGTTGATGAATGTGTATATGTGATGTGTGGTGAATGTGATGTGTATGTGAATGTTGATATATTATGAATGTGGACTATGTTGGGGATGTTTGTGTTGTCAGGGTTGGGGTTGTGATAATTTGTTCACTCGTGTGAACATCCTCCCGGGCCGGCAACCTGTGAATGAAAAACAATTATTTTTAATTGCTCAAAAAAAGAATGTATGGGTATTAATTTTTCACTCAGGATGTCGGGGTCTTCCCATGGGTCCAAACATCAATTTTGACCTCTAAATAGGCCATAATTCTATGTCGGGTGGAACCTGAAATGAATCTTTGGGTGAGTAACAGCAGTTGTGTGTTTTCCCGTTAATAATTTGGGCATGTAAAGAGTGTTTGGGTGAGTAGTGGGTAATTATCATGCGTATAAGGCTGAATAAATTTGATCTTTTCAGACCATCACATTCCGCACTCGCATCAAATTTTATACTCGGTTGAGTTAACAATCTATTGAGTCTTACATCAGTAGATTTATTTCTTCGAGTAAATGATGCGCGGTCACAAATTCGGTAGATATACGAAAATAGGGTAGGGGTAGGGTAAGTGAAGTTCATAGATGGTTTGGGGTATACAATTTTAGCTTCAACTTGAGTTTCGTAGGGTAAATGTGTTGTTGGCCACTTAGTAAAATCTTCCTTTAACCAGGTTGGTTCATTCCATAAATCGTCATCCTTCGGTCCGTCTGAATTGAAACTACGGCTGGTAACATCGGCTGGGTTGTCGTAGGAGTCCACCTTTTTCCAGTTCCTGGTCCTTACTGCATCAGAAATTGGATGTTGGGTTAGCCTTCGCTGGGTAATCAAATTGGGTGTCATTTTTGCCAACAACACTGCACCACAAAGTTCTTCTTACGATAACGAAATGACTTCGTTAGGTGCTAATCTCGGCTTAGAGTTTATGGGTGTAACTCCTGCGTTTATAATCGCAGAGTAAGCCTTTTCAGAAGTATCTGAAAAGTCATGAAACTCATTTCCTGCTGAAGGGGAAAAATGTATCCATCTACGAATCCAAATATTGTCATTACCGTAAAATCGCAAAAAATTGTGCCATTTAATAAGGGTGAGTGGGTCAAGACATTCATCACAAGCTGTATTATCCTGCCAAATTTTCTGCATCAGTATTTTGGCGGATATGATAATAGATGTTGGGTTGAAAAGTTTAGCGATAGTGTACGGTGGTTTTATCGCTATCTTGGGGGCCTCAAAGAAAAGATTGTCTTCTGGATTCCACCGAATGCCTTGGGTTTCAGGGTTTGCCGATTCTGGAAGGGTGGGTAAGGCGGCATTTAGTTGGTGATCCTTGGGTAAATCATCTAAAGGTTCCTGAGAATCTGATGTCCATTTTTGTAGAGGAAAACCAGCGGATTGAAGAACTGTGGTAAATTGTTCTCGGGCAGTGGGATCATCAGCTAGTACATCATCGGCATTCACATTGCTCCTTATAATTTGAGATCTAATTGGGTGGGTATCTGGAATGTCTTTGGGTTGTATGGGTTCATGTGAAATTTCTTCAAGCTTGAACGAGGACCAAGACTTGAAATCCCCATTAAATGTTTGCATATAGCAAGGGGGTGCGTTAAATCCAACTGAGTGGGTGGGTTGTATGGGTTCGGGTTGGTTTGGAGTAAAATTATTGGGTTGGGTTAAGTTTTCTATGGCCTCATCTATGAAAATCATAGTTGACCTATAGAATTTTTGTGCCGATCTCACATTTCTGGAGAGGCCATTAAAATTTATCGAATTGGCAATTTCTGGGTCATTTAGTTGTGTCGACTCTCGGATTTGCCTGAATTTTCTGTCAATATTCGACCACAACTCTTCCAATTCATTCCTCATGAATCTCAATGCGGGTAGTGATTGAGAATTCACCGGACTTGTCTTATAGTCCTCCTCAAAGGCACTTAAGTCCTGTTGGATATAACGCACAATATCAATGGCTAATGTTTTCAAGTGCGACATTTTTATTTTAAAATTCTAATTCGCAGAGGATTGGAAAATATTCAGTAAATTTCGAGAGTAAATCGATTTACCGTAGGTAAATTTGGTTTTTAAAAAATATTTATTTCAAATTTGAAATAAATTTATTTAGCAGACAAAATTGCCTATTGGGTATTCTTTGTGTTATATGACACTATACAAAGAGAACGGCAATATTAGTTACTCACAATATTTTAGAAATATTATCGAAAAATGGGTAAATATTGGGTGGGTGGGTTTAATGAGATAATATTTCCTTTTGTGAGTTTTTAACAAATTTAAAAATTCGCGATAAAATTATGCGATAATTTTATAAAAAAAAATGTAAATTGAAAATGTTCAACTTACCTTGTCTGCTTAGGGTAGGGTACAAACCAATTTTATTTTTCCAATTCCTCTTTGTGCGATGTTTGTTGTGTTGTGTTTGTGTGTAATGTTATTTTGTTAATTTGTTAGTATTACTTATATTTGTAATTGTTTTTGGTTTATTGTTAGTGACCAATAATGCAATGTAATTGTTTGTGCACTTGATATTTTTGAATTTTTGTCACCATGTATACTTTGTTGCTATTTTTTGTGAACTTTGTTGAACTTTTTATTTTTGTGTTCTTTTAATTTTGGGTTTGTTATGTATTGTTTCAAAAATGTTTAATATTTGCTTCTTTATGTAATATGTTTTTTGTTTTTACTTTTTATGAACTTTTGTGAACTTTGTAATTTCTTTTTGATTTTTAAATTTTTATTTCACTGTTCTATGTAATATTACTTTCTTTTTGTATTTTTAATATGTGTTGTAATTTGATATATGTGAAGTATTTATTTTTGATTTTTAAATGTTCTAATATTTTTTACTGTTTTATGTGGAATGTTGTTTTTGTTAATTCACTTTTTTAATTTAATATGATTTTTGGGATTATTGTTTGTGCTAATTTGTGTTTTTTGATTTATGTATTTAAGTTTTTGTGTGTTTTTTTTTTTTTGAATTTAGTTCAAAATCTATTTATTTGTGTTGTTGATTATCGAAACTAATTTTTGTTCTTGGGTTATTTTGCTATGTTTTTAGTATATGGTGATTATGTTTTACACTGTTTTGTAATTGTATGTGTGTTTAGTTTAATTTTGTTTTCTGTTTATTTATTTCATGCAAGAAATCACTTTTGCACTGATATCTAATGCACTACACTATTAATGTTTTTAATTTCTTTTTAGAATTTTGTTTAAGTTTTTTTTTTTTGATTTTTATTAGGGTTTTATGGAGTTGTGTTTTTGAGGGTTATATATATTTTTTAGGGTGGGTGGAATTTGCACAAATGCGTGGGTTGGTTTTGATTTTTATCAAAATTTTAAAATTAGGGTTGGGTAAAACTGCACAATAGGCTACTGTGGACTGTATATTTTTAGGACACTGTCTCTTTTCCTCGAAGGACCATGTATAAACGGGTGAGAGGGTAGGGTTAGTATCCGGCTCGAAGGACCATGTATAAACGGGTTAGAGGGTAGGGTTTTTAGAGAGTAAGGGCGTATAGTGCACAAACCTTTTTTATATTAATTCTATATGTATGTAAATAATAAGTGTAAGTTTTTGTTTTATATGTATATAATATGTTTAAATGTTTTTTATTTTAAACGTTATAAAGTCTATTTATATGTTTGTTTCACAGTGTATGTATGTGGTGTTCACAATTTGGGTTATCTGTATTTTAGTTCAGTGTTTGGGTTTGATTATTTATAATTTATTTAATTTATTAAATAACAATATGTTTAATAATTTTGTTCACTGTTCACAATTTTGTGCTGTTCACTCGTTGGCTTGTTTTGGGTTGTTCAACGATCGATAATCAACTAACTTGATCAAGGATTGTTAATGATGTTGGTGATGTTGATGAATGTGTATATGTGATGTGTGGTGAATGTGATGTGTATGTGAATGTTGATATATTGTGAATGTGGACTATGTTGGGGATGTTTGTGTTGTCAGGGTTGGGGTTGTGATAATTTGTTCACTCGTGCGAACAGAAAAGAACAGCAATATCCATATTTATATTTTTTCCATAAAAAAGGTTTTAGATCTAAAAATATGTTGCATTTTTTGATTTGTTTTCAATAATAAATGTAAATATTAAAAAGGTGTTACTAGATCACTAATTATTCAACTTTATTTTTTGAGAGGTTTTTTTTATAACAAAAACAACATTTTAACACTATTCTGACATTGAACGCAATTTTTTATATTACGGACCATGTAGTTTTAATAATGTAATGTTTTCTTAAGGTTACTTAACAAAACAATGAAATAATTAACTTCAAATTGGATAACAATACTAGGCTACTTTTTGTTAAATATCATCTGATAGCCCTATATCATCTGATATGGTAAACAAAAGTCATCTGCTTTACAGGGAATTATCAGCACTCTCGATTTGTAGAGGGCATAAAATGCAATGCCCTCTACCATTGGCAAGTGCGAATTATTTAGAATAAAACATACCACCCTTTAAGAGGGCGAAACATTTTTTAGAAACAAACGCAAAATTGCATTTTGCCTTAATAAAATGCACATTTTTTGGTAGAAAAGAAAACACCATAAGACTAAATAACACTTAAGGCGGGTTCGCCCACAGGTTTCCGAAACATTTTTGTTTCGGACAAATTTCTTGTTTACTGAGAGTTTTTTGCAATATGATTCACCCATTTCAGAAACTTTGTTCGTAAAAACAGTGCTGCCATATTTATTTGAAAATGACGTAAATACATATGTGCATAAGCTTAAGAAAGTTAATTATATTTGTGTCAAAATAAGGAAATAATATGCGATGGATATAAATAATTTGCTACACTTGTTCGCATTGAAGTGACCAAAGTACAACAGCTTCTGTCAACTCCATCTATATTTTTATCTAAAGGACAAAGAAAATGTAGAAATTACACTGTAAATTGCTTTAATATCACAACTTACCTAATGTAATATTATCCAATTTTACCTTTTTCTCAAATTTTTAATTTATTTTTGCCCCAATACTTCTTTTTTTTTCTTATGTGTCTTTTCTTATTTACTTTTTTGTTTACATTTTTTAGTTTACCATACTGAATTTATAATTGAAATGCCAAACAATACGGCATGTCTCTTGCATAAATTTCATATGGTGTGGCAATCTTTTCTAAAATGGCTCGGAACATGGCGTATTTATATAAGGTGAGTTCGTTAGACCAGCTGATGCAAATAGTAATGTCAAAAAATTTATGTTTTTTGTGTATTTTGTTTTGATAATCAATTTCGTTTCTTCTTATTATGTCAGAAGTTTGTATATTTTTCTTCTTTTTCTTTTAAAATCATTTTCGTGTTTTCTAATTGCCAGGTAAGTTTAGTATTTATTTTTAATTTTTTCTTCCCATCGTCATTCTTTAGTCAGTTGTTTTTGACAAGATGATGAAATCGCAACAACAAAAATGCCTGTTGTTTTTGTATTGTTGTACTTATTGTAATACTTATCCCACCTTATATAAATTCGCCTTGGCTCGGAACAAATTTAAAATTAAATTAACTCGCACTGAGAGTGGTTCACAAAAAATAATTTCTCTCGCTCTCTTAGAGAAACGTCAAAATACATATAAAAAAAAATTTGTGCGAACCAAAAATGTTTCGGAAACCTGTGGGTGAACCCGTCTTTAAAAAACATAAATAATAAATATTCTGCTAATAACATTGACATACAAAATGTTAATGATATGATATGGTAAACGACGGTATATAAATGCAGAATTTGCGTATGAAAACAAAACATTGTAAACATATCCCTGTAGTAAATAAAGTAAATAGTCGGTTGATAAAAACGCAAATCATAAATTAACTATTTTGCAAAAGAATACAAATTGGTTCAAATCTCATGCAGATATCAACCAAACATATTGCACAGAAACAAAAGTAAGATTGAAAAAACCAATTTGAGAAAATGTAAAAATAAATAATAAGACAAAGGAAGCATGTCAGTAAATCAAATGTCAATCACAGATACAATCACAAATACGGTATTTTTGGTGGTGCTTAATTAAAAAAAGGGAAAACCCAATTAAATATTGTAAATTTATAAAAACATTAATAAAAGTGATATCGTTACGTTCAAAATAGTTCATTAAAAATCAAAATAAAAAAATGTATAATATACCAAATCTATACTTGTACTAGCAATTACCTAAGCACTTCTAGTAAGTATATTGTACAGTCTAAAAAATATGCCTTATTACTTATATTGTATTTTAACAGGCAACCGTAAAAAAAATTTATGATAAGGCGCATTACCAACGTTCACACAAAGTTTTGAAGTAATTTGATGTCAAATTTTCTAAAATGAATGCGAAATTATCAGAAATAACAGGTAAGATGAAAATATATAGCTTGCCTATCAAAATATTACGATAGCTCAAAGAGATAATTTAAAATGAGGCTATAATGCCAGCAAAGTAGTGACAGAAAGCCTAGTTCAACAGGAATAAAACTATGCGGCAATTAAGACAATTTTTCCAATAAACATCGATGAGCTGAAAGCGCTCAGTGATATCATAATCGATGAAAATCTGTAAATTTACGTGAGTTTTATTCTTCTTTATCCAAATTTTTGTGCATTTTTGTAGACTGTGAAAAAGTTTTTGATGCATTGATGGATGTTATTCGGTCGCTCTGTGATGACCCAGATAAAAAATTACGCAACGCCTGAGCTGTTATTAAAAAACGGCATTTTCATAACGTTTGTGTTTTGAAAAACTTAATAATTTTAATACTTTAAGCCTAGTACTCTGTTCAAAATTTCAAGTGGAATGCTGTCAAACACATGTTAAAAATCACATGAAATTTTCATGAAAAAATGTTGCAGAAGTAGTACTCTGTTCATTTTGAGAAAAACATATAAATGTTTCTGGCAACATTATTTTTTCACAGCGAAATGCCAATTGTTTCACGTGGAACTTTCAATAACAGCTAACTTTAAAATTAATTTGTATGTGCTAATATTGTTTTCTTTTTGGGAAAAAAAAATATTTACTTATAGATGGAAAGCAACCAAGAAAACAAAGGGATGAAATTTAGTGAGGCAGAAAAGCGGCAACTAATATCGGCCGTAAAGAAAGAAATCTTATGTGGAACAAAGCAGACAAGGTGCACTCCAATCAGAATGGCATGAAAGCTGCATGGAGAGAAATTGCAAATGAGGTCAATAAACCTGGTAACAAGAGTTATATACCTTCATTAGCTTCTTTTAAGTGAAAATTATCTGCATATGATGCCTGCCGACAAAATTGAAAAAGCATTCTTGACAGCAAACGCTATTACAGGCGCCCAGTAATATTTCTTTATTCATTTTTATTTCACAATTATGATTCAACATAGATTTTTACAAAAGTAAAACAATGTGGCATACTTTCAATAAAAAAAATCGTCAAATTATGTATATTCGCGTGATAGGTAACATTGGCTACACGTCAAATTTTTCGTATGAAATAATTAATGTACAAAGTTTCGAATGTATACTTATATTTTTCATTTTACGTCTTTTCATTATAACCTTATTTTAAGTCATAAAATGTACATGAATTTTATTTTTAATTGAATAAAATTTTTTCTGTATTATAATAATTATTTCTAAATATAAATACATATATGTATATAATAATAATATTTAAATTAACTATATTTTATTTAACTACAAATTGGTTGAAAAATAAGTAATTTGCAGTCAATTTAAAAGTCATGCAGCGATGACCAATTGACTACCGCCTATGATATGCCTATGTTAAAATAATGAGTCGGCGACAAGGAGAAAAGTCATTTAATCCACTAGATGTGCTTATTAAAAAACCAGTTTGAAGTTACTTTAAAATTAGTTTGATTTCTTACAGGGATACTATGTAGATAGATTTATAAGTTAAAAATACGAAAGCATATAAATGCAAAAATTTCCAATGATAACTGAATATTTAATCAAAATTAATGGCAAATATTCCAAATATCACATATTAATTATAAATATTGTACTAATATTAGTCAATAATAAAAGTAACAGTCACAAATAAAATTATTTTCAGCCTCTGTGTACACCAGGTGCTGATTTCAAATAGAATGACGGCAAAGCATAAGGATCCGGATTATTATTAATGTTCTCGTGGAAAATTTCTTACGGAAACAGATAGGGAAAGGAAGTCCAAGTTGTGAGATTTTCTTGTTCAATAAGAATGTTGTCAAGTGTTGAAAGCTTTTCAAAAAACTTTTTTGTTGTACCATCGCATATCGGCAGAAAGGTAGTATATCTGCATTTTTATAAATGAAATTATTTAAGAATGGTTTTGTTTCATTCTTGTAATTTTTCCCAATACACTTCCTTGGTATTCCACGTTCAAAGATCTGAATATTCTTGGACACAGTTGGCTACATAGTGGACCAAATGGGATACCCGTAAATGAGGATCGATCTGATTGCAACTTTATAAATAAGAAGTTTTGTCTTTATCGGCAAGTATTTATTGTACAAAAGGCTTGAAAACATTCCCGATATTTTTTCTACCTTTTCCAGACGATTTCTCGCATTACCATTGAATTTCAACAGTTTGTCAAATTTTATTTCCAGGTACTTTAGAGAGTTTTTGAGAGGAATTTCCACACTATTTAGAGATAGTTGTAGTGATTTGCTTTCTGGGACCACAAACTTTGCATATTTACCGGATGCATTTCTGATGGAAATGCCTTCCGACTTCCCAGCATTAATTCATATTCCCCATTCATTATAAAAATTGTTTATTATGTCATAAACATAAATGAGGCAATCATCGGCATAGAGAATAGCCTTAGAGTTGTTGCATAGATGTGGGAAATCATGGCGGAATATATTAAAAAGAAGTGGCACCAATATACTTCCCTGAGGAATTCCGATGTTGACAAAGCAAAGAGATAGCTAGAGAACATTTTGCCTACCTTAAATTGTGGACCACGTCATTATTAAACTTTAGCAAAGCATGTTGAGTTGAGTGGTGCCTTCTTAACCCAAATTGGAAATCTGGAATAGGTTCAATGATGAATTCCTTTTCCTTCCTTTGAATAATTTACCGACATTAAACAATAGGGATATCGGTCGAAATTCCTCTAGCTTCTTACTATCTCTTTCCTTTTTGACAGGCAGGATTTTGGCCGTTTTCCAGGCAATTGGAGAATATCCATCGTTAATACAATTATTACAAGATTATCGTCAGAAGTTTTAGCGTTGCGTTAGGGAATTTTTTAATTAGGTAGTTTGAGATGTTGTCAAGCCCATATGATTACTTGCCTTTAATATTATCAATATGGGATCTTATGGCATCAATATTTATAAAACGAAAAGTATTAGTATTTTCATCTGCTTTAAAATTTATGTCAAAGGAATAAATGTTACTAGGAAAATCATTGATGAATATTGCAATTTGATTTTCAACGTTAGAGGAAGGCCTATCAAGATTTACCACACTAAAGGCATTAGAGAAGTGGTTTTTAAAAATGTCAGCAATTTCTGAATGATTTGTTGTTATACCATTATTATTAATAATTTGATGATAAAAAGGCGATTTAAACTTTCTAGTAATTTTGGTTGGCTTTTTGATAACCTATTGCTAAACCGTTTTGTTTCTTCCATATTAACCAGTTCATTAATAATTGTTTTGAGCAGTTGAATTTGATTTGATAATATCTTTGAGAAACTTTTTATGGCAACCTTTTCTTTGCTCTCAGAGTTTTTGTCAGAAATCTGAGAAGCTGGGAGGCAGTCGCGAAACAAATATTTTTTCATATTTCACTTTGTTGGAGATGTCTGATCTGATCTGAGGAAATTCTAAGTTTATTTACCGTAATTCTAATAGATTTGTGGTTGTTGATCTTTCGCGAAGTTGTAACAAAAACTTTACTTAACTTTAGTGATTCTTCATTTTCACTAATAGAGTTGTTTGTGACTGCGATGATATTCAATTGACAACACTGAGATGACATGACAAATAACTACAACACTGCTGTTAACTACATTGATTTACAACGCTGTCATGTTTTCTAGAACAAAGAAAAGACCAAATTCAAATAAAACGATCATTATAAGAACAACATTCGATACAGTCCACAAGAAGGCTTTGAACAATTCAAATAGATACATACATACATTTTTCAACAAAGACATAACACAAAAATACATATATTTTCTTTGTCAATGACTATTTGTTTATTTTAATAAAAAAAGAGTTTTTATACATAAAAAACAAACGGAAAACATACAAATAGAAGGCAACATAATTTTTGGTCCCATCGAACCGGACGTAAACCAATTCAAAATGGAACAGTTGAAGAAGAAACGGGCACAATTGAAGAAGTCAATCAATAAATTGTACAACTTTATATGTGGTCAAAATGTGAATTACAATGATGTAAAGGTACGTATTGATGAATTTGAAAAAGTTTTCGTGAAATACAAGGACATTCAAGATGAGATTGATGGCTTATGCGATGAAGATTCTGATATTCAGAGGGAGGATGCATATCGTAATGAAATTGAGGAGATGTATTTTGCTGCGAAATCTATATTTTCATCATTTAGTCAGGGGAGCTTAGATGATACTGTAATTGAGGGAGCTGCTGCAAGTACTCCACAACTGAATAACGACTTGACGGCATTATTGCAAACAATGTCAACAACATTGACATCCGTCGTTAATTTGCAGTCATCCAGCATGAATGATGCAAGTAATAATAGCAACAATTCGAATATTCGTTTGCCACAAATTGAAATTCCAAATTTTGATGGCAATTTATCGAACTGGATTCGATTCAGGGATTTGTTCAACGCCATGGTTGACACTAAGACATATTTATCGAACGTAGAGAAACTAGAGTATCTTCAGACGAAACTAAAGGGTGAAGCATCGTTGATAATCAAGCATCTAACTCCTACTAACAGTAATTATAAAATAGCTTGGGACCTGGTGAAGAAGAAGTACGACAGACCAGATCAGTTAAGAGTGGCACTTTGTCGGAGATTAGACGATTTTACAACAACACTATTGAGTGCTATAATGCTCTGTCCGTTTTATATGAGTCTGTGGCTACATGGGATCCACTATTGCTATTCTTGATAAAGGAGAAGTTAGATCGTGAAACAATTACTTTATGGTATCGTGAGCAGAATGATATTGATAGACAGTCATTTAAAAAGTTGTTAGATTTTTTGGAGAAGCGTGTAATGGAGTTGGAAAGTTTGGAATCACCTGATCACTCAACAAAGTTTAAGAAGACTAACAAATTTGTCACAATGACAGCAACAACTCAATCATGTCCCATCTGCAAAAAGGATCATTTGTTGTTTGCATGCCAACAGTTTAAAGATCTAGATATGGGAAAACGCAGGAATATCGTTCTCAAAAGTGGTTTTTGTTTCAACTGTCTAAAGGAGAAGCATTTGTCTAGGCACTGCAAGTCCAGTTCCTGCAGAACCTGTGGCTTAAAACACAACACATTATTGCATGTTAATACCAACATATCAAAGGACAACATCGAACGATCAGGTGACGATACCAATGGCTACTCTTCGATTACAGTAAATTGAAGTCAGCGGTCTACAACAAATCAGACTACACTTTTGCCAACGGCGATAATTATGGTACGTGATAGTAACAACACCTTGCAACCATGCAGAGCTCTTGTAGATACAGGTGCTCAGTCAACTCTTATTTCAGAATCATGTGTTCAACAACTTCAGTTGAAAAGATCATATGACAAGACGGCTTTATGTGGAGTTGGTGGAACTAATACAAGTTACACCAGAGGAAAGGTGCAATTGGAAATTGTTGCTAAGGATGTCAATAAAACAATAATAGTTCAGACTTATTGCCTGTCGAATCTAACACAATATATTCCATCGCATAGAATCGTAAACCAGAAGCTCGAATACTTTCAGAATTTGAAGCTGGCTGATCATGCTTACAATAAACCGAACCGCATCGACATCATTTTAGGAGCTGACGTCTTTCCCCACTTCCTTTTAGATGGAAAGATATCCCATCCATCAGGTTCCCCGACTGCTCTTAATACAATGTTCGGTTGGGTGATTATGGGAAATATCAACGAACAACCCGAAAAGTCAATCCTGATTGCTCATCTACATACTGGCCTAGACGAACAACTTCAACGTTTTTGGGAGATTGAACAATGTGATGTTCAATCAAGACATCTAACTCCTGATGAGGAACATGCTGAACAACATTTCAAGGCAAATGCTCAGAAACAACCTGATGGACGATACATGGTGAAACTCCCGTTCAAAGCTAATTCTTTTCAACTTGGTGAATCGAAGACAGCGGCGATGCGAAGACTGGAGTCAATGGAACGACAGTTTGCAAAGAATGGTGATCTCAAGGTAGAATTTCACAAATTCATGACTGAGTACATACATCTCAATCACATGGAAATAGCACCCAAAGAAGCAGAACAACAAGTATACTACATGCCACATCATGCAGTATTGAAACCATCCAGCACCACTACTAAATTACGCGTTGTTTTTGATGCATCCTGCAAAAGTTCAAACAACACCTCGTTAAACGATCACCTCCTAGTTGGACCTACAGTACAAAATGATTTGTATTCAATTCTTCTGAATTTTCGAAAACACAAGATAGGTTTCACTGCGGACATCGAGAAAATGTACAGACAGGTGCTCATACATCCAGATGACAGGCCGTATCAAAGTATCCTATGGCGTGAATCACCAAAGGATCCACCAACCACATATCAGCTCAAAACTGTAACGTATGGGACTGCATCAGCCCCATTTTTGGCTACCCGTACATTGATGCAAGTCGCTCTTGATAACTCACATGAATACCCAGACGAGTCCAATGAAATCATCAACAATTTTTATGTAGACGATTACATGTCTTCGTCACCAGACTCAACATCGGCTATTTCACGCTACTCAACATTATGCTCAGTCTTATCGAAATCAGGTTTCAACCTTCGCAAATGGTCAACAAACTCAGGGGAGTTGCTAGGAAAGATTAGTCCTCAAGATCGAGCTTGTTCATCGGAGATGATAATAAATCAGTCGGAAACAGTGAAAACACTAGGGCTGCTTTGGAACACATCAACGGATTGTTTTCAATACAGTGTATGCTTTGAACAAGTTGCTGAAATAATCACAAAACGCCGCGTGTTATCGGATATTTCAAGAATTTACGATCCAATTGGTTGGCTATCCCCGGTGTTGATTAAAATGAAAATTTTCATGCAGAAACTTTGGATTAAAGGTGTCAATTGGGATGAGGATCTACCAAGTGATCTGAAAGCTGAATGGTTACAACTTCAACACAACATCGAAGACATTCGAGACCTGCAAATTCCAAGATGGTTTAATTTCAATACACAAGATTGTATTGAGTTTCATGGATTTGCAGACTCATCTGAATTGGCTTATTCTGCTGCTATTTATGTACGTGTCATCAAACCAGATGGATCATCAACAACTAGTCTAATAACATCAAAGACAAGAGTAACCCCGATTCGACAAGTAACACTACCACGTTTGGAGCTTTGTGCGGCTCAACTCATGGTAAAAGTTATGGTTAAAGTGAAACAAGCATTGGAATGGCAGAATGTACCTACATATGGTTGGACTGATTCCACAGTCGTTTTGGCATGGTTAAGTGATTATCCACGTCGGTGGAAAACTTTCATTGCAAATAGAACATCTCAGATTATCACCGTAATTCCAGCAAGTCATTGGAGTCATATAACATCGAAACAAAATCCTGCAGATTTGGCTACACGTGGCATCTCTTCATCCGAAATCAAAAACAACAGTCTATGGTGGCAAGGGCCTCAAATTCTACGGAATTTCACAATGAAAGTTACACCAAAGTCAACAGCAGTTATCCATCAAGCAGACAGGTTTGTTTGACCTATTTTCGAGTTACAACAAGCTTCTTCGTGTATCTCCTCTAATCTTACGTTTTGTTGGTAACTGTAAATGCAATTCTCAACGTCAAACTGGTTTCATCACTACAGTGGAACTTCAAAATGCTCACAGAATACTTGTGAGAAAATCTCAACATGAAACATATGCAGCAGAAATTCGTACGTTAGCATCAAACAATCAACTTCCCTCTGGAAACAAGCTTGCCAGTCTATATCCATTTCTTGACGACTATGGAAATATGCGAGTAGGTGGTCGTCTTGAAAATGCTTCTATCAGTTACGATCAGAAGCACCCATTTATTCTACATAAGAGCAGTATTCTGACACAACTCATCGTTCAACACTATCACACGAAACATTTGCATGCAGGAAATCGTCAACTGCAGTATTTGTTGGGTTTGAAGTATTGGATTCCTGAAGTGTCACAAGTCATCAAAAGAACAATCTTCCAATGCACAATATGTATGCGGTTTAAACAAAGATCACTTCAACAACGTATGGGTGATCTTCCTAGCTGTCGCTTGCAACCTAGCTCAACATTTTTATACGTCGGCATCGACTTTGCTGGCCCAATGCTTGTACGATCGTGGAGGGGACGTGGCTCCAAAACATACAAATGTTGGTTAGCAGTATTTGTTTGCTTGAACACAAAAGCAATCCATCTTGAGGCAGTAACGGACCTATCTACACCAACATTTCTTGCTTCATTCCGTCGTTTCACTTCTAGGCGTGGTAAGCCACTTCATGTTTACACAGATAATGGAACCAATTTTGTTGGTTGTAATCGTGAGTTAAAGGAGTTGTATGATTTCCTTCACACAAATTACCCATTTATCCAAACGGAAATGTCTAACGAACAGATACAGTGGCATTTCACACCTCCGTCGGCACCAAACTTTGGTGGCATATGGGAAGCAGGTGTCAAATCTGTAAAGTTCCACATAAAACGTGTATTAGGCAACTCATCTACAACATACGAGGAGTTGAGTACTTTGCTGTGTCAAATTGAATGCTGCCTAAATTCTCGACCATTATGCCTAAAATTCAAAGGAGACATTGACCCACTGACCCCAGCATATTTTTTAATCCTGCGCTCAATGAAAACAGAGTTTTTATACATAAAAAACAAACGGAAAACATACAAATAGAAGGCAACAAGAGTGCTGAAGGTTACTTTGTAAAATTTTCGTTACACGCCAGTATTCTTAACTATTTAATACGCGATAATAATCTGTTTGGCAATTGAAAGTTTGTACGCTATAAGTTTCAGCGGTGTGGTAATTTCTAATCTTGGGTGATGACGATCCTTAGGAGTAAATACTGATACTGAAGAGGCTGCTTTTTTTTTTTGCAAAACATTTTCAACTCAAAATGATGTAGCAAATTTGCATGACTCATTATGTGAAGTACCACAAAAATCTGTTTCAATCAAGGAAATCCAGGAGGCTATTGGACTAAAACACTTTCGAATCGGTATAATTTCGACCCAAACCATTCCTATACATCAGCGTATTTGCTTGTGGAAAAGCAATACAGTTGAAAAGATTACAATGATACTCTTTGCGATAACAAGTAGGTGAACTCCATTTTAAGACTGAATACTTCACCTTACATACACACTTGTACCGTGTTTGAGTGGTGGAAAACGATGCGCCGAAGACATCGAAGTGATGGATGTATCATTGTCCGTAAGCTCGATACGTAAATATTTCGGTGGTGCCTACTGGTATACTTACCATACCTAACTCGTCTGAGAGGAGTGGACTGGAAAAAGTTATAAAAATTTGTACAAGCTAAAGATTCTCTCTAGAATGCTTAGGATTAGGGCGATAAGCATGAGATACACTAGGTTTGACTCCACTTCTTCAACCTCACTACCTGGTTGCATTGTCGGTTCTAAATGTTGATTTTTCTCTCTAAGTAATCATATCCTCATTTAAGAATTACGTTTTCTTTTAAAATTCTTAAAATTTTCAAAAGAAATTATTCAATAATGATTACATTTTTAACGAAAAATTTGGTGTTTCGGTTCGAATTTTTTTAAATCCCCCCAAAGCTATTAAGTAAACATCTGGTCGGATTTAATAATCGCAGAATGTAAAACGTAATCTATTAACCCAGATATGCCCAATGACCTATATATAGTACACCAGTGCATTCTTGTTTACGTGATACGTCACGTTTATCAAAATACCGTTTTTTTGTTAATATACTCAGTACTCATCAATAGCTCGTGGGCGATTATGTGATCACATTATTTAGTTATTGAATTACTGAATATTATTAAAATAAATATAAATTTTAAAATTATCATGGGCATATCTGGGTTAAGAAAACCAGGTAAACTCATAAAATAATTTAATCACAAATCATATTTGACAATTTATTATTAATTGTTTTGAAATTACTAAAGATAAATTAATTGCAGTGAATGTGAAACGTGAGTTATTTAATGTGAACTCTTCAAATATGAAATAATCCAATAGCAGTCTGGATAAATTCAAATTGTATTACCTTTACTGCTTAGCTGCCTTAGCTGATGATTGTGTACTAATTGTACCATAAGCACAGAATCTGTTTATAAATGTTGTTCAACGCTTTTGTAATTCTTTTCGTTGCAATAATTCTTTTTATGATCGGGCATAAATTTCTGTATAAAAATATGAAGAAAAACAAAATTTCAAAAATATTTAGAATCCAAAATCAAATTGTCGGTTTTGTAAAAGCCACAGTTTGTGAATATTTCTGATTGTTGTATGTGGTAACACTACAATTGTCGTATCGTACCTTTGTTGAAGTACTCGTATTTAAGTCGACTCTTTAGGTACGATAAATAAAACCACCAGCAGTGTATGGTGCATTCATTTCGAATGAAGAAGAGTAAAATACGATGGTTTGGCGTTGTGAATTTGACGCAATAAACTTTACAATGTTCATCAAGTGCTAGAAATAAAATCAAACTTCAAACAAAATGACAGTGAAATAATGAAAGTCTTTCTAGAATATTGTAATGATTTTAAGGTTATAATGATATGGCAGGATAGCCATTTTTTTTTTTTGTTTTTTTATAGTCGGTCAATTTTAAATCTGTCCTGGTTTGCTTATTATAAAGGCAAGCACGCCACTTGGTTATGGCTATTAATAGGGTTTCATAATAACCGTATTTGCAATAACCGTGGTCAGCGGATAGTAATTTCTTAAATAACCGCGGTTATCGGTTAACCGAAATTCTAACACATATTGCTTTAAAATGCATACATAAGTACTTAAAATTATTTTTGCTGTTTTTCATGGTTAATGGAAACACTAAAGCATTCAGTGACTTACAAGATAAACGAGAACGAATTTTTGTGCAAAAATTTCCTGAAACTGAGAAAGTTCTCTTGGAATTTTTATAGCATTACTACCAAACCCGGCAAACTCCGTTTCGCCACCAGATGGCTTCGTTTTGTGTAACATTTCGTTTGGTGATTAAAAGATGAAGAAAAAATTTTTTTTGTTTTATATATGAAAAGGAAAAATATTATTTTATTCCACAGCAGTAATGAATTCATTTCGATTACAAAAATTAAGTGCTATTTAGTTGAACTTCTCTAAGTAAATGAAAGTGAATCCAAAGTAAATACTGAATCGAAGCGTTATACGTCTCCGCAAATTATCCGTTTCATTGAAGTCCTCTTTGGTAAACCGCATTTTTTGTTTTTTGGTCTGACGTTAACACAAACAAAGCGGATGGCTGAATCCGCAATTGTTAAATCCCAATGAGAATCGTTCTCCAGCAAACGCGATAGTTGACATGCTTCTCAATATGTTTGGCATTGGTGACCATTCACAGTTTTCAAATGCGCAAATAATTTTGGTTCACGTACATGGTTCCTTGTTTGCGACTTTGGAATTTCTTTGTTGATTGATTCCAAGTGTAATACTTGGGCATTTCATCAGCGTCGCTGCGAATGGATCTGCTTCACACATTGCAAAGAAGCTAGTCAATGCTGTCGATGGTGCTCTCTCAGCTCGTTGTGCCGCATTAGCCTCAATGAAGTAAACTCTTTGGCCATTTTCCAAATGCACTGCTAAATGTACAACTGTAGGATATCTTTCATGAATTTGAAGTGACAATAATCGCCACAGTGCTTCATTAGTACTGACGTATTTGCCCATTTGTAAGTTGCTGATTTCGTCATTCGCATTTTCCGACGCAATACCAAACAGCCACGTCACTGCATTTTGTGACGTTCTTGCACAAATATTTGATTGATTTGGCCGAATGACAACTCTCAACGTTTGCATGTGTTTCGAAAATTCGTGATAGCAGCGGGCAATATGGTACAATGAATTCATTTCCGATCTCAATCTCTTGATTTTGAACTTTAACTTTGATAGTTCGATCATTATCTTCTTTTGAACGCCGACGATAAACTGGATATCCATCGTTCCCTGTGAGTGTTTCAGCAATTAACGGTCGCGGATATCGTTTTGTGCACTTTCCATCAGCCATGCAAGGCGATAATGGATTTAATGCACTGCACGGTCCATGCACCATCTGTGTCGTCACAAAGTCGTGTAGATGGGGATCAGTGACTAGATCAGGAATTTCAGCTGATGTGACGTCATCCACTTCATTTGAATGTAATTTGTTCAGCAACCAAATTAGGATATGAGCATGCGGTAGTCCAAGCTTCTGCTATTCCACCGAGTACATATAACAACGTGTGTCACCAAAAAGTCAATACTTAGTAAGCACATCCATCATAAATTTTTTGCTGAAATACTCTTGCGATTATGTCATGGCGATCTTGTGGTTTTTGCCCCGGTTCTAACTCACGTTCAATTTCTGTCCACTTCGGATTGCATGTGAATGTAATAAATAAATCCGAGGTTTCATAATTTCGCACGTACGTTATAGTGTCTTGAGCGTATTCATGCATATGGCGTGGGCTTCCGATATAAGATGATGGGAGAATCGTCAGACGTCCAATATTCTGGACATCACCATCTGAATGAACAGCATCACGCAAGTGTATATAGTCCTCAGATTGTAGCTTTGCCTGATTGAATCGGATAAACGCTAAACGTTCGGTCTCGACTTTGACATACATGTCGACAGCGAATTGCTGGAACAGCCGACGGCACTTCAGAATGACATTCTCCTCATGTGTACGAATCATTATACGATACGCATAGTAATTCATTGCGTTTAGATCTTTATTCGTTGATACACCTGAAAATGCAAAATTAAATGAATTGTTAATGGAAACCAATAATAGCAATAATTAGTGTGTGAATATTGTACCATCTTCAACGTGATGTGTTATCCGTCTTGCCCTTACCAATAAATGATTAGATATTGTAACGCATCGTACAAACCATGTGTCTCGTTTACACGATGCATGATATTGTTTCTTCGTTGAACGACAATGTCTCGTGATTTAGTTGGATCGCCAACAATAATTGCTGCAACATCATTAATGGTGGGTGCATTGAATCTTCGCACATGTTACCTATTGGGGTACAATCCGCTCTTATGACAAATTTGTGCGTATCCGATGGCATTCGTTCCAATGCTATTTTGAACATATTAACCACGGCATTGTTAGCGTGAAAAAATGCTTGCAACTGTTCAATAATTCGTATCTTTAACTGTTGTGTTCCCTATATATTGCACCGTGCATTCTGCTGATCCACCATCGACGAAATGAAATATATTTGCAGAAATTGATGCGATTCATCTGGTATTGGCACGATTGAACCATGCAAATGATATATTTGTCCTTGTATCTGTAATGCAAAAAATCATTTGTTGAAGGATACAGTGTAACTTCTGATCGTGTGATGGTGTAGCGTGTGGTGTATATGTAGTTGTTATGGCTTGCAATTCATTGTGTTGGTGTGAGAGATTAGTTATGTGTGTTGTATCTTTTACCTTGCAAGTCGGCATGAAGCCGCTTTTTTGAATAATATTAGCTCCAAAGGAAGTCATTCAAGGATGTGTTGAAGAAAGTGGCTGGAATCGGGATCACTTCCATCGAACAATGGTTTCAGTGGCTGTGGTGATGTTAGTAATGAATCCAGTTTAACTTTTCCACTTGCGCAACACAATCCAGCCGTTTCTCTTTTGAACTTTAACGCATTGCAATATCGGCATATAGTCGTCATTGGTCCAATATCTAAATTTTCATCGTCACTGTAGTTCGCAGTTTGATCATATTGGAATGTCATGATGCAAATGATCTTCGTGTGCTCACGCGTTGTCTCAATCGGGCATTTTCTCTTATTATATTTTGTCTTTCTTCGCTTAAGTTCTGTGAATACACTTGTTGCTGGCTTGCATGACTTGTACGGCGGCCGATGTTCGCACGTCGTCCTCTAGGCATTTTGGACTATGGACAGAGTGGTGAATTTAACCTCAAATGCACGATCCACATAATTTACACAGTTCAACTTACCACCTTAAAGACAAATCAATCGTTGTCATAGTGATTCAATCGAGTCTGTGCAGAATCAGTTTTAATTATTCTGTTTAAGTGGATTAGGATATTATACCAATGGGCTTCCGCCGTATGAGGATAGATTAGCTTTGGCAAAACTTCGAACTTTGGAAGGTAGAAGGTCTGTTTTAGGGGTTTGTTTGCTTTGCTTTTAATCTGGCTGAAGGTGATATCGATTCTGAGTTTTTGCTTTCTAACTTGAATTTCAGCATTCCTGCAAAATTTTCACGGCACTATCGTCCTCTTTCTTTAGATTTCTATAGAACGAATTATGCATGTAATTTTCCTTTTCGTAGATTATGTAATGATTTTAATTTGCATTATGATTTTATAGATTTTAATTGTAGTGTTTGTAATGTAAAGCGTGGCTTGTATACTGGCATTAGTTTATAAATTATCATATAAAAATGTATTTTTCCTTCTTGTCTCAGTTTGATCCGTTTCATTGTTACCTTATTCAGCTTGTGATTAAGTTCTGTAGCTGTTTTATGTTATCGTTGCCATAACTTTTCCCTTAGCCGCTACAGTCCAGACTGTAGTATGCACGTGTCCCTACGTAATGGGGATGAGCCCTCCGCGGTCGGGTGAGGGTGGGTTAGTGTGAGGCCGGGGACGTTCGAAAAAAAAATGCCTGCTGTTGAAATTGAATAAAAATTTGCTCAATATACGTGATTGATTTGATGGTTTCCAATTGAAATGTTAAGAAACGATAACTTATTCGTTTTTATTTTTTTTTTTCGCAATTTCACAGTCAACACAATGCCGGTTTGTCACATGAAATTAACTGAGCAGAGAACAATGAATAGCTGTCAAACAATGTATGATGCGCCGGCGCCATCTACTTAAAGTATTGGTTTGTAATACATGTATCAGAGATGGCGCTGTATGTGAAAAAAGATTTTTCCGCTTTTCTGTTGAAATTTTTCCTGAATTTTCTTTGCTATAACGAATGCAAAACTCTGGAAATCGGTTCGTGCGTTCTGGAGTTATATCATCAGGATGGAAAACCCGATTTATTTTTATATAGTAGATAGAGCATTTCAAGATTGGGACTGCTTTTCAGTGTTTTATTTTGAAAATGTTGAATTCTTGGCTCAAAGTGTTATCTGAAGGTTTTCCCAAGTGTTTTATATTTGAGACTTTTGTTATGTAAGAGTTCAGTTCTTCTACTAAATCAACTTGGTGATCAGTTACAGCTACTTTATCCTGACTTTCGTTGTCCGGGTCTTGAATGTTACTAGTCGGAAAAAGTCTTTTAATGCGAGTATTGGCAAAAGCGACCACGGAATTGGATTAACAAGACGTTTTATTAAATTAGCAATATTATTATTTCCCCGGGACTTAATCTGCAGTTGAATTGACTGTAACAAACCAAAGCTTATTTCTGTGTTGTGAGCTTTGATTTTATTGCTCAAAAACGACAAAACGCTCTCAGCACCATTAAATTGGCGTCTTTTCGATTTAACCCTTTCGCTATCTTGTGCATCACATGTGATGCACAGCAAGTTGGTTTCACACGTTTGTGCATCACATGCGATTCACAAATGGCATTTTTTTTTAAGGTTTATATTTTAATAGACTTGAGAGAAATAATCAATGTAAGAATCAAAACGTGTACAGTTTTAATTATTTTATATTGTGCCAATTCCCCACATGCCTGCTTGTTCCGCTTTAGAAGTTTTATGGAAATAAAAATGTGTTTTTTTAATAACGAAAAAATAATGAATTCACTTTTATTTATGAAAAACTAACAACAAATTAATAAAAAATCAACTCTCTAATTCTTATATATATTTAGTGGATTAATAAATACTTATGGATTTTATACCCACTAATCAGGTAATTTATTAATTTAAGTTAAAGATTACAAATTATTTAATAGATTGTTATGAGACTAGCTTAACTGCACCTGCAGTCGGGCGAGAGCTTCGAATAGGAAAAGACAGGATATTATGACGGAATGTGATTAGTGATGTTAAAATGATCACGCCCTTAAAAATACGTGTCTACACGAAAAGTGGTTTGAAATTGTTTTGGCAACGCGTTTCATAGGGTGCCACACATATATTTATAAAATAGTTATCACCAAAATTGTTATTTCAATATTTATGGTTATCATTAAAACAAATTAAACATATTGCCTTTTGGTATTCAGGTCACGCAGTTGAAACTTGTTTCGTTTTTTTAATTGCTGATTGTCTATCTTCAGTCTCAGCTATTTTCCGATAGCTTACTGAACATCTTTTGCGAATGACTTTCCCGTTGGCTTTCAGCGCATGTACAACCCTTGCAGTTTTTCCAGTTCCTTCAGTGTGTATTGGGATATCAATTAATGTCATTGCAATGGATTTTGAAACCTTTTGTATATTTAACTTTGCAGGAATGTAATAAGATATCATCTGATCGGAAAGATCCACATCACCTTTCATACGATTGTAATCTAATATTGCAGAAGGCTTCAACAGCTTCTCTCCTTGACGATTTTTTTCCAGCGTCTTTCAAATCGGTGCCATGAAAAGTTGATATCTTATGTATTTCTCTCTTATCCTGAAACTTCATCACTCGAATACCAGAAATATTTTTCTTTCCAAATAGTTGTCCTTTCGTTAATTTATCAGCTTTCAAATTTGGTACTCCTGCTCTATTTGATCGCCAAGAGGAAGACTGCTGTACCAATTATCAGCAATTACCGGCTAGTGAAGTAACAATAGTCCCAGAATAATCTAGTTCTGGAATTATTTCAGATGATGCCTAACCACAATATATCGAGAAATTCCAAACATAGCCATTCATCTCGTACAGTATAAATATTTTGATGCCATATTTATGAGCTTTTCCAGGATTATATCGTTTGAATATTAGTCTTCCCTTGTGTGAAATCATTGTTTCGTCTACCGAAATTTCTGCGCCTGGTTCTTTGAAATCAAAATTTTGATGAAGTTTGATTTCTTGTATAAACGGTCTCCAGGCGGGACAATGTAATTATCACTAACATGCCAGTTTATTTAAATTATGCGGAAACGATTGTCGGTCATATCAGTTTTATGCAACAATGGATGATAATAAATTTCATATTTTTTCCAATAGTCTTCCATGTTGTGATATTTGATAAGATCTGAAATAATTATAATGCCCAAAAAGTTTTTCGTTTCAGGCATTGTTACATCTGACCATCTATTCATTCGGGAATTACGTCGTATCTGATTATTTTCCACAAATTATCTGGCATATCAATTAGTTTCTGTAACCATCAATTCCATTATTTCTTCATTAAAAAACTGTTGAAATATATTAATTGGCATGGGTTCTCCCTTATCAACTATAACGCGTTTATTTAAACCATATCTTCCAATAAAATTTAACCTTCCCCTGCTTCGAAAGTGGAGCCCTGTTGCTGGGACTCAGGAATTCTTGATGCTGGCGATGTAGATGGATTTTGCTCCAAGTCTTTGTCTTCAGATGTACAATGTTCTTCATAGTTTACTTCTATTTCGCCAGTTATTGAAAATGATGAATTACTTAGATCAGAAGGAACATAGTCATCATTGCTATCTTGATAGGGATCCTCTTCATCACTACGGGAATCACTTCTTATTCTTGTTTGGCTATAAAAAGCTTTTGGGTCCATTATTTAGTTGTAAAACAAATTCCGCTATTTTGTTTTGTTTTTAAGCTGTGCGAATCATATGTGATGCACAGAACATCTGGTTAAAAACTATGACGTATGATTCACACTTTTTTTTTAATAAAAAGCGTTTCTATATTACTGTAATTAAATCCTAATATCCTAATATATATTATAAATCTTTCTGTAAGTCTGTTTTTTTGTTTGTTAGCCAATCACGCCTAAACGCCTGGACCGATTTTCTTGAAATTTGGGCTATAGATGGGACTTTTGTCGGTGCAGGTTTCAAAAAACCAAAAGGGAAGAAAAAATGGGACAAAGAGAGAAAAGATGAGCAAAAATTAATACTTTTATGCATAAATGCTGTAATTTATGTGCTTTAAAGGTATTTTTTTTACGATTTGGTATGGTTAAGTTTCCCAAATAACCATAGAACCAAAAAGGGGGCGGACTTAGAGTATTAAAAAAACTGAGCTGTTTGATAAACCGGTTTCCGAATAATTTGAAAAATTGCACTTGAAACCGGATTTTTATTTATTGTTATTTTTAAAAACAGCTCAACGCCGGGTACAATCTGGTAGTATTTTAATAAAAGAAACGAAAAGGAGTGCGTAAAAACCATTTCAAACAAAAATAAAATTTTGGACGTACGGTATAAAATCTTTTTTTGTAAGGGGACAGGGAAAGTTATCGTGAAAAATGTTTTAATTTTCTTTATTAATCTGAAAGCCTGAAATATAAAGCGTAAATAAAAGCAGAAAAAAAACATATTTAATATATTCTTTTTAAGTTTTAAGTCCATACATATCAGACAAATGCTTGTCCGATTATGCGATGGAGCCACTGTAGATACATGTATTCGTATATACAATAGAGCGACTCACCAAAAAAAGCGCTCGATGTACCCTCCTAAAAATGAACCTTGGACTTTTTTAAGATGAAATTTAAAATATATAGGCTCCAGCTTTGACCTCTCGTAAGCTGGACCATTTTGAAAAAGGGTATATTTTTGAATGTTTTGTTAATTTGAGGATCTGTTTCCTTACCAACATATACAATATCTATATCTTAAGAAAGGTGTTTTTAAGACGCATCCAACTAGTATATACAATTTATCCAAAGATAATTATCCATGTCCCTTTTTTAAGGATATTCTGTTAAACAAAAATGGTTTTTGAATTGTTTGTTAGGGGTTGTGTGTAGTAAAAATGCCAAATTAATATATTTTAATCTTTAGTCGATTTAATTAAATACGGGTCTCAGCTTTTTATTTTTGAAAATGACGCTAGTTCGCGTTTTGAAAAAAATGCAATGTGGTGGTAGCCCTTCGTTGTAAATAGGGCAATTGGGTATCAAATTATTTTACTTGCTATGTAAATCATCTTTGTATGTAAATAATTCAGATTTTGCAAATTAGATGCATTTCTCTCGTTGCTTTGGAATATATAAAAATGCAATTTTGTGGTAACTCTAACATGATAGCGGATTTATTTTCTAGATCATGTATGGGTGAGAATAGGACTAAAGAAAGAAGAACAAAATGATTCACGCCTTTATGGCGGGATATTTGTCTCCCAAAATAAAAAAAAATTATATTGTTTATTTTTACAAAACTACAAACTAAAATTACTACAAAACACGAACTAGTACGAATTTCAAAAAAAGCTGAGACCCGTATTTGATTAAATCGACTAAAGATTATTGTTATTTCAAACAACCCCGAACAAAAAATTCAAAAACCATTTTTTTACTGAAAATCCTTAAAAAAAAGGGACGTGGATTATCGTTCTTGGACAAATTGTATATACTGTTAGAAACCTTTCTTATGATATACATATTGTATATATTGGTAAGGAAACAGATTCCCAAATTAACAAAACATTCAATGATAGACCATTTTTCAAAATGGTCCAGCTCACGAGAGATCAAAGCTGGAGCCGAAATATTATAGATGTCATCATAAAAAATACCAATGTTCATTTTGAGGGGGGTACACTTGGCACGAATTTTGCTGCCATACAACTTGAGTCACTCTAATATACAATATGTATTTTTGAAACTGGTCATAATATTGTTTATAATGTTTTTATTACCAGTTTCTGCCTCCGATTATTGTACTATCAATGCAATTTACGATTTTGAAAAGTTAAAGTTATATCTAAAACTAGAATTATGTCGTTATCCTGTATGATTTTATTGAAAATTAATAAGAAGATAAATTGTATTTTTTTTTTTTTTTTGTTTGTTTTTCATATTAAATTGCATACTACAATATACATACATAGTGCAACCCTTTGTCAGTATAGCATATTTAAGTTAGAAATTATGGACTTCCAAATAAAGTGCAGGTTTTAAAAATTCTTCTGCAGACATAAACAATAATGCCGCTCACACATGCAGTCATCTTTATAAAAGCCATTTAAATAAATTCAATTGTAAGGAGAAAAATTAAGAAAACAAAAAAGGGAAAAGAGGAAAGAGGAAAGAAGAGAAACAAATAAACCATAAAATAAATAATTTCACTTTGAAACTTGGTAAACTTACCGTGTTGCATACAGAGACACAACAACAACAATAACAAAATACATATACTTTTATCACAAAAAGAACCTGCATCAATCGTACTCACTCACTCATCCTTGCTCCAGGCTATAGCAGTAAGCAAGTTGAAGCGAAGTCGTCGTGAATGAATGGGTCTTCTGTGTGTCTGTTTATTGCAAACATTTACAGTGTGAGTAGAATAATTCGCTTTGAGATTTCATGAAAAAAAAAATGAAAAAAAAATAGAAAACAACAACGAATGACGAGAATGAAAAATAAAACAACAATAATGGAATGAAAAACAACAACAACAACAACAACAACAAAAATAATAAAAGAAAGAGAAACGAACAAAATATATACTATACGGAGCACATTTCTTTAGAATTTATGGACAATTATATACAGAAGTTCCTCCTCATACATACATCCACACACACACAGAGCAACGAAAACAAACGGACACGACGAAATGGCAACGGAAAACGTTAAAATGAAATTGTCGTAAGTTTAAAAGTGACTCATTAAATGTATTTTTTAATGGATCTTACAGTTACTAAACTTTTGGCGAAAATTAAAATTTTATTTTCAACCAAAAATAAAATAAAAACAACAACAACAACAGAAACAAAAACGGGTGATACACCATTTCTTCAACATTTACACTCATACATATACATACTCACATACATACATATAATGAAGAACACACAACCAACGTACGTACACTGACTGCCTCGCAACATTTTCATTCCGTCAAATTTATGCGAAAATAAACAATGAAGCGAAACTGTTTCGGCAATTATACAATCGTACACAATAACAATTGCCGAAAACTTTTGATATTTTTAATGAAAAATAATTAAAACAAATTTAATAACGATTAAGTAACACTCATAAACTAGAAAAACTTTGTAAACATAGCGTGTGCAGCAAATACAGCAATACACTGCGAATGAAGGAATATTTTTTAAAAGAAAGGAAACGGTACACTTACATATACAAACGATACATTCGAATCAGTCGCAGGTTGTAGTGAAAGGGTCGAGGTGAGGATGGGGGTTTACAATTTTCAAAAGTTATAAAATGAAATTCATATTGAATATTTTCTTTGTCGGTCATTATTATTAGAATTCCTTCGAATTGAATTCAAATTGCCACTTAATTTCGGCATAACACAATGAATACGGAACAGAAATCGAATAGTTCGAAATGATTTCTTGTTTTTTTTTTTTAAATTCAAGTTATTTGACATTTGAAATTATTTTAAATTGTATACCAAAGAAATGTCAAATAAAAATTAATTCCATTCGATTAAAATTCCTAACAGTTTAAATATTTCGTTTTTTTTTTAAATTATGCGATATTTTTAATGGTACAAATTATCTATTACTGTAGGCCTAGTTGTAAGGAGGAAAGTATTATTACAAAATGCTTGAAATGTATTACATTCTGCAGTAAATGTAATTTCCTCAATCAGCGGTTCATCATGTACCGGATTTTGTATGTACCACAATCTGACATTTCGCTCACATATAAAAATCTTATTGTCGTTGCAAACCTGACTTTTTCTTGGTATTTTATAAAGTTAGCAAAGGCTTTAAATAGTCAGACATTGATTTATCCTTTGGGACCGCTGTCAGGTGTTATTTGGCTGGTAAGGGAAATAAAATTATCCTCTTAAAAAAAAAAAAAAAACTAGGGAGCAGATCATATAGTCTTACTCATTAAGAACGGACATTTTTCTAGCCAGGTCTCAACATCATCTATATTTCTTGATATGACTCAGTTTAGCATTGATTACACTACACTGCGACAAAATAGAAAAAATACAACACACCCAGCTAATGACATAGTGCAAGTTGTGAGTTTATTTTTTTTGTTTTATTTCTTTAACCATCCAAACTAGTTTTATTTAACAAAAACAGTTTTTTTTTTACTTTACGCCCAAATTTATTAATTGCACAAACATTTCTGAACTGTTGTCCAAAATTTAAAATTTATTAGGAAGGAGAGTGATGGAGAAGGAGTAGGGAGGCCTTTAAAATGATAAAATGTATATATATATAGACAAATATATATTATTTGATTTAATATGCTATATGGTTTGATGAGGTAAACATGACGAATGATAATTTTTTTCATATTTTTTCAAGTTCGTCCGTTTCTTGTAGCAAACTTTACTTAAAAAATATGAAAGAAGTGATGACATTCTGAAAGTGTATTATCATGTGAGGAGATTGGCACCTCGTTTTATCAAATCGTTATTATTTACTAGAGTCCGACCGAACGTTCGGGTAAGGGTTCGGTGTACGGTAAAATTTACGTTCGGGCAAAGTTCAGTGTTCGGCAAAATTTTGACCGACCTAAAATTTTGACTTTTATTTAATTTATATTAAATCACCACTCGATCCACGTTTTAAGTCTAAAAACCTTTGTACACAACAGCTGGAAAGATCCACACAGGATATAATTAATTTTTTAAATGATAATTCAATTAATTTTGAAACATCTACCGTGATGGAAAAAGTATCCGAGGCGGAATCAAAAAGACGCCAAAAATAGCAGAAAAGAAGTAAATCTTTATGAGAAAAGCATGATTCTGCTTCACATCAACCTCAAGACGGAAATATTTTCGAAAAAGAAAGCATAATTTATATATCAGAACCATTCCGTGATCGCAAAACAAATGTACATATGTGAGCATTGGAACTTCTGTTCATTTTCAAACCTTAAGGGTGCAACCATGAAATATCTACCAGCACCGCCAACGAGCGTTTCTAGTGGGCAACTATTTAGTGCTGAAGTAACCTTAAAGGCATTAATGCAGAAAAGTTACTATTTTGCCATTATAATATACAAACAATGAATTTTGAGTACTAGTGTACAAACTTTCTTAAATGTTATGAATTCGTTATTTTTTGGTTTTATAAATAAATTCTAAAAATGTACATACATACATACACAATTGGTCATTACAACAGGATTTCGTTTTAGCCCCTCACACCACTTATGTTGTGTGCGTCAATTTTATACATGAGCGACGGGACCTAAAGTTTAAAGTCGACTCCGAACTACAGATTTTTTGAGAACCCAATTTTATTTACTCTCAGAGTTCTTGCCAGAAATGTGCTGAGAGGCAGTCGCCGAAGAAATACATATTTTTTTTCATATTTCATTTTGTTAAGCCAACACATTACCGCCTAGACTACGGCGACTGCATTACAAAAATTTATTTCCGATTTGATATTTAATAACAAAAAGTTCGGATTCGCCGAACTTTGAAACACGGGTTGGGGTTTGGTGTTCGGTACCGAACGAATTTTGGAGTTCGGCCAGACTATATTATTTACCCTAGTTATTACTATTCCGAATCTTTAATAGATCTTGATTGTTTATCCCAAAATGTGTCAATTTTACGTTTGAGCTATCACCAATCTCTTCCTAAGATAATGGACTTTCAGAATTTCATCACTTATTTCATACTTTTTTTTTATTAAATTTTGCAATTAAGAATAGCTTAACTTGTTAAAATGAAAAAAAAATCATATTTTCCAAATTTACTTTATCAAAACTCATTACAAGCAAGTTTGAATCATATAGTTTGTGTATTCCATTTTAAAAGCGTATCTGCACCCTTTTCAAAAACAATTTCGATTTTGACAATACGTTAAAATATATATGGGTAATCAATAATTTTTATGTGATAAGATCAAAAATACTGTTTTTGTCAAATAAAAACAAGTTTGGAGGGTTCGAAAAATATAAAAAAAAAAATACTTTTGAGTTCTACTCAACAAAACTCACAACCTACTCTATGCCATTAGATGGGTGTATTTTGACTGTCGCACCATGATATCTACGCATTTAAAAATAATCTCACGCAACATGCAGAAGCACATTTTGCAGTTAAAGACAGAGGTTTGAACATTTACAAAAAAAAAAAAAAATAAGTTCAGCTAGCTTATAGTACATCCAAGTTCTCTAATTAGCACAATTCACATTTGCCAAAAACTGAGAGAGGGTCCAGCTCCCGTCTTCAAATAAAAAAAGTCTACTCCTCAAATCGATTTGAAAGTGAAGACTTACAAGAAAAATTTAACATTATATACATATAAATATTAGAGCGACTCACCATATTTTTTCACAGAATATCCTTAAAAAAGGACATGGATAATCGTCCTAGGATAAATTTTATATACTGTTGGACGCGCCTTAAAAAAACCTTTCTTATGATATAGATATTGTATATGTTGGTAAGGAAACAGATCCTCAAATTAACAAAACATTCAAAAATATACCCTTTTTCAAAATGGTCCAGCTCACGAGAGGTCGAAGCTGGAGCCGAAATATTTTAAATGTTGTCTTAAAAAAGTCCAAGCTTCTTTTTAAGGGGGGTACACTTTGCACGAATTTCGCTTCCATACAACTTGAGTCGCTCTAATAAATATATGTAAATATTTAATATCAGACTGAATGGTTGTTTTGGATGTAAAACGTGATTATATGGGGATTCCAACATGAACTTCCGAAGTTTGACAATTGATTGTGAGTGAGGTGGCCATCTGACTGAAACTACATTTATCAAATTAGTTGCCATTTATTCATTCTGTGCATCCATGTTAGCGTGGACAAATAGAACATTAAATAAGACATTCAAATAATTAACATTGGCCATTACAACCCTTCAGTCGCCGAAGAAATAATTTTTTTCTGCATGTTTTCGTTTTGATACCTGACGTGAGTACGGCGACTTCGGTAAGATATTCCGTATTTAAAATTGAAAAAAGAATATAAAAATCATTCTTCCACAATATTGGAATGAGTGATTCGGATCATTGCCGCGGAAGAATCGAAAATCGTGTTGCATGTCCAAAGTCATAGGCCGTATTTTTAAATTTTCTATGAAAATATTAACAAAATTTAATTTGTTCATCATTATTACCACAAGCATATGATTTTCTGCACTCACAGTTGCTGTTGCGCCCCAAACACACTTCTTTAGCTATAACGCAGCGCTTTAAAATGTTATATTATTTCGTTTCGTTTTTTAAAAAATGCAAATTTTCAAATTATTCGGAAACCGGCTTATCAAACAACCCAGTTTTTTGAATACTCTAAGACCTAAATATAAATGCATTCAATTTTAACTTTGTAAACGGAACACCTCCAATAGCTATTTGGGAAACTTAACCAAGCTAATCGTAAAAAATTACCTATTACCATTTGTCCCATTTTTCCCCCCTTTTGGTCAAAATTTTAAAAAGATTTATAGCCTATAGCCTGCAACGATTAAAGCTCGATCTATACTCCAAATTTCAAGAAAATCGGTCCAGGCGTTCAGGCGTGATTGGCTAACAAACAAACAAAAAAACAGACTTACAGAAAGATTTATAATATATATTAGGATTATGATATTAGGATTAGGATTACCAAATCATGTCAAACTAAACTACTTCCTATAAAAATTTACGTGTTTATTCCTACATAATGTCAAACTATTGTTAAAGTTCAAATATAGGAGATCAATGAACAAACTAGGGTGTTCTAACAGATTTGTAAAATTGTATGAAATATTTACTCGTGGCGATAAATTTTCCTCAATGGTGTGTTCTTTACACGACCGGTTTCACATATTACCATAAGAAATAATCTGATAGGGTTAATGACCAAGATTATGGTCATCAAACTCAGACTATGTTTATGGTATAATTGGTGTGACATGTGTGGAACCGTCCCATTCTGTAATTTTAGGAAGACAGAAGTCAATACTCATCTCATGATTCTCTAATTGTTATGTGCAGTTTCGTTCGCTAGTCCACTTAAGGAGAAATGACAAACCTTACTGAGCATTTTTTCGCCTTAGCTGGTACACTTTCCCACCCCTAATCATCTGACACCTATGACAGATAGAATACCCATAGTTTATTATATCCGTCCCATTAAGAAAAATACAAATGCAACGTATACGCTCACATCCTGGTGCAAGATATCCTTCCCCATTAAATAATTTAATGAATCATATTCATTGAATATATACAAACAATTTTATTATAATAACATTGAAAATAAAAGAATTAACATTAATCATATAACTTCCTTACTTGGCAAGTGTAAAGAACAAACTGAAGTTATTAATTCAAAATGCATTGTGAAATAGAGAGCAAAAAAAAAAATTAATAACAAATTCGGACAGAGGAACAAAACAGAATCGGACCGACTATATAATAATACTTAACGAAGTAATAAAATTTAAGAAGAGAAATATGAATGAATTTTAGCAATCATCACTTAGAGGCAGTGTTGCCAGAAATTTCATGGCTTAAATCGTCAAAATCCTCAAGTCATTTTACAAAATCGTCAAACACAAGTTTTCATTTTTTTAGTTTTAATTGTTTTATTTCAAAAAAATAATAAGATTAATTCAGTCTTAGTAACTATATTTATTTAAAAACATAACAATGAAATATAAAAGTTTTATAATAGTAAAAAATAATGTTCATATTATGATCAGAATTCACAACCATGTACATATTCACCCCTATTCTGCGTTTCGATTACGTTCCCGCATTCAGTTACGCATCGATCGAAAAAAGGTATTCCAGCAGAAAACGGAATCGAAAGAAAAAGAAGAAGACAAAAGTATTTTCAATTCCATATGTTTCATTGTGAAACGTATGAAATAGAAATGTAAACAATAAATAATTTTTAAACATTTTAAGAAAAGTAAAATAAATAAATAATTCAACATAAAACAAATAAAAATTAAATATTTTCGAAATTTTAGTTAAAAACACATCAGGTAAGTAAGGAATGACAAAAATGGGAAAAAAAAAACGTTAGACATTTATGACTAAACTAATCCAATGTCAAGAATCCGTCCAATTTTATACAGAAGAAATGGAATCGATTGCAGGGGTTATTTTGTTAGACGAGGAGAACACCTTGCTCCAGAATACTGAGGCAAGACTACAAAAGCGAATACTGAGAGACAGCTGCAATCCCTTCTTGATGAGCGATCAATTGTAAGTTTTTGTTTTAAAAGCATTGATGTATATTTATTAGTTTACTTTTAGATTCCAAAAAAACTTTCGTCTAAATAAAGATGCCTTTAAGTATGTCTTAGACACATTTGCGCAAGATGCGCGTTCAAATTCCTTAGCATTCTTTGCGGAAGGAAGCTACCAACATGGAGTTGGCGCAGATTTCAATGTTGGGATGGCACAATCCACATTGTCGAAATCTTTATCATCTTTCCTTGAGATAATGCAGCCAAAGCTTTGCTATCAGTGGATAAAATTTGACCAGAATGAGGAAGAGAAGATCCAAGCGAAGCAAGATTTTTATGCGAAAGCCGGCTTCCCGGGGGTAATTATGTGTGTTGACGGTACACATATTAAAATTATAAAACCATCCGAAGAGGAATTTCTTTATTATAATAGAAAAGGAATTTTTAGTATTAATGCAATGGTGGTGAGTATTTGGTTTTCATTATTTCAGTGCCTTTAAATGTAATTAATAATTTAGGTGTGCGATAACAAAATGCGCATAAGATCCATTGACGCTAGATATCCCGGATGCAACCACGATTCGCATATATGGAGTTTGAGTAAAGCGCGGTCTGAATTGGAACGAAAATATCGAGACGGAGAGAGAAATGCTTGGATATTAGGTATAAAATTCTGTGTAATTCTATATGTAAATTTTATATTATCGTATTTTTAACAGGTGACGCGGGATATCCACTAGAACCCTGGCTCATGACTCCATATAGGTCTACAAATGAAGGCAGCCGGGAAAGCAATTACAACATGCGGCATTCAAAGACGAGAAACATAGTGGAAAGGACGATTGGTGTTCTGAAGAACCGATTTCGTTGTTTATTGGGTGCTCGCGAACTTCATTACTCACCACAAAAAGTCAGCCAAATTATAAATGTTGTTTGTGCTCTCCACAATATTTGTATACATTATCGGGTGGAAGATGTGAACCCACATTTATCAGAAATTGAACATTCCGAAGAAGAGGATGACGATGAAAACAGCAACACAGATTACGCTTCTACAGCACGTAATATTCGCAATAACATACTTGTCTCATTATAAGACTTACAAAAAATTACTCTTGAGAAGCATATACATCAATAAAAATACCCAATTTTTAATTCATATTTTGTATATATTCATTTTTAGTTATTCTTATTTTAAATAAGGTACCATAGTATTTAAATTAATAAAATAAAAAAAATTATCTTACTCAGTTCATTTCATGTATATCCGTTAAAATTACGAATATTTATTAATTAGATAATTTTAAAAAATAAATGTTATTATGATTCTCTATTTAGTCTAATCAGAATCATACGATGGGTGCTCCAGTTTTAACATTCGCAACTTTATTTCTACCTTTTTCTTCAGTAACTCCTCTTTTATCTTGTTATGTCGTTCCTCTTCTTTCACTAGATTCGCAGCAATATCTGTAATTATTTCCATAGAGCGATTTATACGCCTCAAATGTGTAGACATCTCATCGTACTTTTCTAGAATAGCTTCATTGAATGTTTTCATATCTTTGTAAAATTCTTTTTGAGAATTTATTTGTTCTTTTAGTAAAAGCGAAGTGCATTCCTTAGGGCCCTGCTGACGTTTTTTTGAAGTTGAAGCTTTATCGGTTGAGTCTTCCATGCGAGAGGAAATGTCCATTGCGGAAATATCCATTTCGGAAGCTAGTGTTTCTTCACGTATCTCAGAACAAACTCCAAAATCGACAGCACCGCGAATTCCACTCGTATTCGTTACCAAGCCCGTCAGCTGAATAACTTTTTCCTCAATGGGACTAATACGCTGCAAGCGACACTGGCCTCCTCCGGTGCTGTTCATTTCTTTTTTGTTTGCTGTTAGCTTTCGTTTTATGTAACATTTCCAGTCAATCCACACCTACAAAAATATATTTATTACATGGAACACATGATAAAAATTTCATACCTTCTTCCATGCACTGGCATCTTTTGTAGGTGGTCCCATTGAGTTAAGTGTTTTTGTGACTACTTCCCAGAATGCTTGTACTTCATCTTTGGATAGCTTATGATATCCACAAGCAATATCCACTTTCGTTTCCATTAAATTCGCAAGCATTTCGTACTGCTCCGGTGTTGTAGTTTTCGACCTTTACTTAAATAAGTTAAATTCAGGTTTCAGTTGAAAAATAGAACAACTTATAAAAAATATATTAAATTAATTAATTATTCCATTTTTTTACTTACATTTATTTAATTTTACACTTTTTCAAGTTAAATAAACCAAATTCGAAAAGGCTCCGACACAAAATAAACAACTTACAAAAACGTAATTACGATCGTAATGCAGAATACCAAAGTTGCCAAACGGATAAAATTTCGATTCGAATCGAAACGCTGAATAGGGGTGATTGTTAGATTGGAAATGGTGTTGTTAAAATAATAAACAAAAGCTCCAAAAACAAAATAGCGCAGTGTTCACGTGATCAATGAATGAGTAAAAAAAATATACCAACAAAAATAAAGCGCTTGTTTATAAGATCGATGAATAAACAAGAATAAAGGATAAAAAGACGTAAATACCCAACAACAACATGAAGGGAACAAAGAAGTAAACAAGAAACAACAATGTGCAGTATAAAATAGCGAACAGAGTAACAACGCAACAACAACTAATATACGTGCTCGAATGTAAACAAGAAACAACAAAAATGAACATAAGTTGTTTACATTTTTAGATTGTTCCCGACGGACGTCATCGTCCTTCAAGGGCATTCATCACACTAATGATCCAGTAATATAAAAGGCAAGTTAAAGCGAGCAGGGCGGAGTTTGAATTCAATCGTGTAAGACGACGTCACGTTGGTTGAGAATTAAAATCTATCGTGGATTCAGAATTCAGAGTTTGAGTTGAATCAGTCGTGTGTGCAGACGGCACGATGTATTCAGAGTTTGAATTAAGCTAGTCGTGTATAACGACGTTACGTTGGTTGTAGTGATAAGTCATTCGGTTGTGTGCTGACAAGTTGCGTCTGAAGGAAGCAGCCTCACAACCTTCTGTAGCGCTTACAAAACGATTGTAAGCCGAGGATTATCAGGAACAAACACATATTGTGAAAATTATCGTTGTATACGTGGAATAAACTGGAACAGTGGCACAAAAGTTGTGCAGATAATGATAATGATTATTAAAATCAAACACATATTTATTTTTACTTTATTTGCAATCTACGAACTCATATTTTTAACATTTTTAAAAGGTAAAAACGTAACAATATATTTTTAATATACGTACATAAAATATAAAAACTAGTTAACATATTTACCCAATACTTATTTTATGCATCAATATCTGATGATAACAATTTAAGCAAATCTGAACTCATCTGTGTGTCATAACAGCTAGACTTTTTAAGTTTTAAAGTGTCATTTGTGTAAAGAATGTCTTTTAAGGAAACGTGTTGTAAACGATTACGCACTTTGGTTTTATTTAAATTTACTTGACTAAATATTCTTTCAACATTTGCCGAGGAGTGTGGTAAAATCATTATATTGCGAACAAAATTTGTTAAATTGGAAAAGCGAATGAAGAATCAGGTCGTTTTACTTCCCATTTTTTTCCCAAAATTCTTTAAAGTTTGTTTCTTTTCCTTCAAAAATAGTTTTAAAATCTAAAAATTTTAGTTCCCTAAACTCTGAATCTAGACTTTGTTTATCTTCTTCTTTTAAAAAATTTGGAAAAGCCTTTACAGTATGTAAAATTGAACTGGATTTACCATTTATTAATACGTTTGGGTTATATATACTTAAGGATTTCAAATCGTTTTCAAAATCAAATCTTTTAAAAATCTGGTTAATTAATTCAATTATTCATTATTTCTTGTACATCACTTTCACAAAGATTTGAATTTGAAGAATTTCTGAAAATTTTTACTATCTTTATAATTAATCAATAAAATGTTGCTATTTTTAATATGATTTGAATTTAAAAAGTTGGTCATTACAATTTTAAGTAGTTTTTCCATCTGTATATACAAGGTATGAATTTCAGTAGCTTCACTCTGAAAAATTTTATTTTTATTATTTATAATACCCAAGCATGTATTTTAGAAACGATAAGTAAATTTGATTTGTATGATTTAAATTTTTGAAAATGCTTTTAGCCATGTCGATTTTGTCAATATTGACCGCAAAGGAAAAATAAATTTTAAAGGTGTTCATACACACATAAATCGTAAAATACTAAAAAAAAAAACCAACTCTAAGAATGTAATATTGAAAATAGTTGCCATATTCTTTAATTTTAGTAAAATCGTCATTTTTCAACCTAAAAGCGTCAAATCGTCATTTTGGTATTTTGAGGGGCAGAAAACATCAAAATGCAGAGAAATCGTCAATTCTGGTAACAGTGTTTACAGCTTATGTTTGTCCACAGCAATTGAGATGATGGGCCCGCCCAGCAGTCAATGTGTATTGTTGTTGATTCTAAATTCTGTTTAGAGATGATTAATAAAGTTTACTCATAAATTTTGCAAAATATACTTAAAAAAATTACACTTAATGAAAAATGTTAATAATAAAAGAAAAGGAAATTAATTAAATTTATATTTACTGCAAATAATTATCAAAATAGGTTAGAAAATTCAAAGAGGTTTAAAATTAAGAATAATTCATTATATAGATATTTGGTAATACATATTTAATTAATATTTAGGTTATGAATTTTTAAGTTTATACGAAAAATTATTTTTAAATACAAATAGAAATAATTGTACAAAAATAAAATTATAAAGCAATAATTTTAATTTAAACATTTTTAATTTTTTAATTAGGTTATAGTTAAACTAAGTATAGGTAAGAAGTGTTCAACTACAACAAACCTGCTTCATCTTTTAACAGTTGTTTATCGTGGATTTTTTCATCAGCAACAAACAGGCGTTATCTACACGGATTTCAGCAAGTGTTTTGATAAAGTTAATCATGTCCTTTTGAAAAGGAAACTTCATTTAATGGAATTTACCGATCTTATTTTAAAATGGATTTACTCATATTTAACTAACAGAAAACAAACCGTACTTTTTAAAAACTGCTGCTACAGAAGTATGGATGTCCTTTCTGGTGTACCTCAGGGTAGCCATCTTGGACCGCTTCTGTTTTCATTGTTTATTAACGACTTACCTGATATGATTCACTATTCCAACATCCTAATGTACACTGATGACGTAAAAATTTTCCTAAGTTATTGCCAAATTTCCGATCAGAAACTACTTCAAAAGGACCTAAATTCGTTCCAGTTATGGTGTAATTTCAATTTAATGCAGCTTAAGCTAAAAAAAATGTAAATACATGAGATTTGTAAGGTAGAATCCGATTCCTGCAAAATATGCTTTTGATGGATACGATCTTGAGCTAGTAGATAAATTCCTGGATCTAGGAGTTTTACTTGATCCCAAACTAAATTTTGTTCCGCACATTAGCTATGACAGTGAATAAAGCAAGAAGCGTAGTTGGTTTTATAAAACAGGTGGGCAAAAGAATTTAACGATCCTTATATTGCTAAATCGCTCTACAAATCTCTTGTGAGGCCTATACTCGAGTATGGATTCATAATATGGGATCCTCTATATAAAAAATATTCCGACGTCATCGAATCTGTACAAAAGCAATTTCTCATATTTTGTCTACGAGGACTGAATTTTAGTCCCACTAGTTTACCATCTTATTCTGTCAGACTAGCATTAATGAAACTTCCCACACTCACTTAAAAGCCGCAGAACTGTGTTAAATATCTCGTTCATATTCAATGTAATTACTGGTGATATTGGCTCCAGTTTTTTTAATCCATGATATCACTTTTAATGTTCCTCAACGTCCGTCACGTCATTTTACCCCATTATCAATAAAATTTTTTAGAACCAACTATGCTAGTGCTGATCCAATAAGGAGAATATGCAGCAAATTTAATAAATGAGCTGATTGATGTTTCTTTATCGAATAATGTCATAAAAATTAATGTAATTAAGTATTTAAATTTTCAGTTTTTGTAAATTAAATTTAATTTCATAGTTTGTAATATTAGCCATTGCCGTGTAGGAATATTTCATAGGCAAATAAAAATAAATAAATAAATTGAACATTTTCGTTTTTAGGTTAAGTTTGAGGCAATTGATTATGATTCAAACACAGCTTAATTAGGCTTTAAATTCTTTTAAATAATTAAAGATGTAAATTAATGTTGGAGTTAAATGAACTTATAATGTGAGAAATTTTTTTAAAACATGGAAAAACTTATTCGAAATCTTTATAAATAAAATATAAACATAAAAAGAATAAAATAAAATTAGATCACGTGATGATTAGAAATCGAGGTGCTCCCAGAAACTTCTTTGGATTATAAATTTAAATGCACTATGTCGTCCTATGGTTTGTGGAAGACGTAAACCATATATTTTGCCAGTAAAGATGATTTGGTTTTCATTTTAATAATTTCAATTACTTTACACTAGTACGCTTTCTCACTTATAATTAAAAATAATTATTATTTAAAATATTTCCTTTTTTTAAGAATTTCTCTGCAGACTTCTGCACTCTTTTAGTTCTATTTCGTAAGTGATCTTTTTGCTAGAAATTATAATCTAGTAAGCTTACATTAATTCCAATGAAAAATATCGTTTTAATGGAATATGTATTAGATAGTTAAGGTAAAGAGGGATAGATATATGTCTATTGGCAAGAATTGTAACATATATATATATATATATATATATATAGAAATCATACGATAATCACATGATAATCACTGATCTTGTAATGAATAACGGGACAAGACAAAAATCTATCATGATATAAAAAAAATATGTAATGATACAATGTAAAGATGACAGTACGTAATAAAAGTTGTGTAATAAAGAAAACACAAAATGTTAACAGCACAGAGAAAAAAAATTATTGTTCTTGTAAAATCGTAACAAAATCAAATGTGAGCTCTATGCCAAGCGTTTTGTATGAGTTCGACTTTTAAGAATTTTAAATCCTGCGCTTCGTCCGTATTTCTTTCAACAAAATTCAATTTACAGATACCATCAACTGAACAACATATTTAACGGTAGAACGCAAATACATCATAACATAATTAGCCATTACAACCCTTCAGTCAGAATTACGGCCTAGTTTCTCACAGCCCTTATGCCATCACACTACTTACTAGGCTGCGGCGACTATAATTCACAAATGCCACGGATTAAATGCTTGGTTCGTCCAAATCTATTAAACTAAGAAAAAGTATGACCCCTTAACAGACATCTTCCTATAACGGACAAAACTAGCTTGCTGTTCATTGTCTGCCTATGGAAGATTTCATCGTCAAAAAATTTCTTCCGAACTTGTCAAGGAGTAAACTACGATCGAATCTTTTTATTTATTTTAGATTAAACATGAATTTTCACATGTGATGTTGCCATTAAAATTAATCCTTCACCAGTAAAGATTGTGTGAAAATGTTTTGCAGTCGTGTCTTACAATTTTTAGCGAATTGAATTTGATTTGATTTACGATCCTCCTTTTTTCACGTTCAATGTTTTTCTGTTCTTATGGGTTTCAAGGATTAACATTTTAATTTAAAGTGTAGTATGACGGATTATGTAGAAATTGTAAACTAAATAATTGATTAATTGAAAGATTGTTGAAGAGCGCAAGTGTATTAAAATAAATGTGAGACGCCTAAAGAAGAAACTGACGAAAATCTCTTATTTTTCATAGTCGTTCACAGTGGACTATTTTTATTGTGGCTTGAATTTCCTGCCATCTTTTTGCAAAATACAAAAAAAATTTCACTGTTAAACCGAAGTTACTTATTATTGTTACGAAAATGAAAAATTTAGATGCTGGTTAAATTATAATTCAAATTATAAACAAAAGCTCTAAAAACAAAACAATGCAGTAAACAAAACTGTTCACAAATTGTCGTACTGTTTAATATAACAACAAACACCAGCATAAAAAATTGGTAAACAAATAAACAAAAGTACACGAGTAAAGAGTTTATAGAGATTTCGAGAAGACGAAATCATGAACATTCGCCTTAAAGAATATTCATCAGCAGTGTTGCCAATTTTTTTTTCAAAATCTCCCGTTAAATTGGGCTTTAAAAATCGCCAGAAATCGCTAAATTAAATTTTTAAAGCGTTAGAAACCCGTCAAATAATTAGTTTGAAAATTTTAAATTAAAGTTAAGTAAAATAAAATGAAAATAATTAAAATAAAATGTAAATAATTACACACATTTTTTTTTATTGAATTGTTTTTTCAATTATGTTTGATGATTTTCAAAAATATAGTGCCAGTCTTCTGGATTTTCGTTTCGACACTTTCGTGTTTAAAAAAGAAAATTCAATTTAAACGTACATTTTAAAATTATATTCATATAAATTATGTTGCAAAATAATTCGCAGGAAAAAACTGATACTAGAGTCTTTATAAAAAAAAATAAATAAAGTTTTTATAAGCATTAATGCATATTTTATTCCATAAAAAAAAGGAAGTAAAAAAAAATAATAAAAGTTGATAAACAAATGGTACAATCACCAATCCTTAAAGGTAATTTAAAAAAAAACTAAAAATCATCAAAAGTCCATAAAAAAAAATATTAAAAGCAGTCAATGTGATGATGAAAATAACAGAATTATATTTGCTTTCATCATCGGATTTCATACGTAATCGCTTACGTAAGGTTGGTTCAGATTAGCTAGTTTGGACAGCACTGTGTTTAATAACAAAATCGGTTATTAGCCGTTGCGATTCAGTTTCAAGTCGCCGTAGTCTAGTAGGTAATCTGTTGCCTTATTAGACTGAAGGCCCGAGTTCAAACCCCAGGTCAGACAGAAAAACGAAAATATTTTTTCGGCGACTTCCTCTTAGCAGATTTCTACCAAAAATTCAGAATGTAATTAAAATTGCAATGAAAAACTTCATGAAAACTGTCGTTCGGAGTCGATTTAAACTGTAGATCCCGCCACTCATGTATAAAATTAACGCACGCAACATAAGTTATGTGAGAAACTAGGTCGTAACCCTGACTGAAGAGTTGTAATGACCAATTATGTATATGTATGTCTTTGTATAACTCATAGTAACAAGCCATACAAGACTTTAGATTACGTTGAAATTTTCATAAACTTTTCTCAGCCGTGCTATACCAAATATCACCATGGAAAAACAGAATTAATTTTATTTTCTAGACCGTGCTATGACGGAATTAGGTTTACTTAATTTTTTGATGTTTTTCCTTTTTCTGCCTTCTTATTTTAAATACAATACTTTAAGCCTTAACCCTTCATTTGAAATAGATTTCAACTTTACGTTTTCGATTTTTACTTTGTACTCTTTTTATTAACCATTATTCGACTCTCGAATTCTATTTTTCTTACTTGTATCATATAAATCAACCTTGGAAAAAACGCTAAAGCGCTGTAAAAAACTCTAGATTTCACGCTAACCGCTAAAAAGCATTTTTACCCGTAATTGGCATTGTCAAAACGTCAGATTTGACGGGAAAAACGTAAAATTGGGAACAGTGTTCATCAGACTGTTTACGTTGCCATATAAAAGGCAACGCAGGCGACTAAGTTAGTCAAGTTAAGTCAGTCTGGTGTGAAGACTTGGTGCGTTTGAAGAGAGTATAAAAAGATCTGTCGAATAATTCTCTAGAATTGTTATTTGTATAAACAGAGGAATAAGAAAGAAACACGATTGTTGTTGTTTACAACAGTGGAATATAGAATTGTACGAATTATAAATAATTTTAATTAAAACAAAACACAAATTTATTTTTATATATTTTATTTATATTTTAAACGTTTTTAAAAGTTAAAAAAGTAACAAAATCATTGTTTATATAAGGTTAAAATAGAACGATCCACTTCTGAGTTTTTTGTACATTTTAGGTTGTACTTGCAAGCCGATTAATTTCCCTGGGATCCACTGTATGTTTTGACATTCTACTCGGATAATAACTTTTGAACAAATCCATTGAGTTAATACTAAATTAAGTCATCACACACATTCCATGGAAGTTTTTTTAATTTTTTTTTTTAATAGAAAAAGTTATCCTTCTAAGTCTGACCTAATTGTGCTAATGTATGACGAGATACTCGTACAAATTACTTAAGATTTTTGGACAAATATTTCATGTTTTTACGGCACCTAATAGACATACTTTGGTAGTTGTCTGTACGAGTGTTAGCAAATAGTAAATTAATTATAATGACAACCAAACTTTCAAACAAAACCTAGTAAATTTTTATTCAAGAATTTTTAAACATACATTCGTTCGTTTTAAAGTCAATTTCTGAAGCATTTATTCGAATATTTTAGAAAGGAGTCTTAGAGTATTTAATTAAATACGGATTAATTCTAAGGACAAAATAAAGTTATTTTGCTCAAAAATATGTCTCATGTCTTTATATAGACATATGTACGAGTATATGTTTAAGATCTTTATTTTTATATTTATTTTATTTATATGGATAGAGAGAGAGAGGAGAGAGAGAGAATAGGATTTTGTGATTAAGAACAAAAAGCAAAAGTCTCCAAGGATATTAAAAAAAGAAAAACAGAAAATGTATGTACGTTAGCAATGCATGTACACAAGAAACAAATATTGAAGAAGTTTCTTCGTATCAGCAGCTGCTTAAAAATAATGTTCACTTATAAAGCAGATCCTAAAAGTGATTATGTATGCGAGTATAATCCCTGGTATTTCAAAATATTGACTCAATGAACATAAAAATACTGAAAGATATATGCAAGCAATTAATCTAAAATATCTTAAAAGTCATTAAATGGAAACGTAATTAACCCCTTAAACGACTTGCTTAATTATATTGCAGTGACGACGAGTATACTCGATATAAACAAAGCAAAATGTCCTCTGCTTGCAAAAGTACTCAATTTTAACCAAAAATCAAACTTTTCGTGCTGATTTTTCAAGAAACAACATATAAATTTTTTATTGTAATGGCACTTTCGCAGTATTTGATATTTCAACTTAATACAAGGTTTTTGCCAAACTAAAGAGTGACCTTAAATGTAATTTAAAAAAATACATCATTGATCCTTTCTCTGGGAACAAAATTCCAGTAGATTAATTAATTAATTATACGAATAAAATTATTTTATTTCAAGGAGTCTCGATTTTATTTTGCAACGATTCTTTAATTTATTTTATTTCGTATTCATTTTCTGCCACAAGCAATACATTTTCCATTTTTATCATCTGCTATTAGCAACAGTTTGAACTTTCAAAGTGAAACGAACAAGATATTGAAACTGCTTTTCGATTTTTGGAGAGTTGTCCAGTGTCGCCTGAAAACCTAGAACTTACGTTTACATTGTGAATGTCCAACATTATGCTGTCATCTGCTTAATATAAATTTGTGGGGATGGGGGATTTAAAATCGAAATAATTTATGCAATAAGATAGCATCAGAAGGAATCGAAATCACTAGTAGATTTCACAAATCTATAATTATTTCTTAACCCTCTCATGCCCGAATAAAATCGGACGTGGCTAAAATTTTTTTGAGTAGACATATACAATAGACATACATACATAATTTGCCATTACAACCCTTCAGGCAGGATTACGACCTAGCTTCTTACACCACTTATGCTGTGTGCGTTAATTTTATACATGAGTGGCGGGACCTACAGTTTAAAGTCGACTCCGAACGACAGATTTTTGGGAAGCTTTTCATGGCAATTTTTTACTCTCAGAGTCTTTGCCAGAAATCTGCTGAGAGGAAGTCGCTTAGAAATATTTTTTCGTTTTGATGTCGGACCTGGGATTCGAACCCGGGCCTTTTGTCTAATAAGCCAACACACTACCCACTAGACCACGGCGACTTACAATAGAGTTGACCTCAATATCAACTGACAAAAATTTCAATGTCCTAGGTGTCCTGGTTCAAGAGCTACAGTATGTTGCGTATAGGCAAAATTGGGCAATGGCGGCATAAATTTAAATACAAGTTGATATAAAACAATTTTTTTAGGATTGGAGCACAAGTGCGCATTGGATCTGTTGCATTTACAACTTAGAAACCCACATCCATCTGTCCCTTGTTTCCCATTCCGGCCAATGATTATAACCATTAAATCGTAGGGATTTTGCAGGCTGTGCAACATATGCTCCCGTAGAAGGAGCTAGTGATGAGGGAGTTGGTGATGGCGGGGTAGAAGGAGAATGTGATGAAGTTCATGAATTCGACTTCTCTTTCTTGCGACAACTATAGTTTGACTTGTACAATTCAAGCATCATTATCCGCAAGATCAACTCCTCCCATGTGCTTGTTATAGCATTCTACTATACCTGGACGTGATATAGTTATAAACTTCTTGTCTTTGCCACACCATCTCTTGCATTCACTCATAGGGTTCTTATCTGCATAGTTTGAAACTAGTTGTAGATTCTTATTATCATATTCTTCTTCATTCATTTTCCTTGTCAGCCGAATCATCCCAACCAAAGTAAACAAATTTTCAATTTCAGCCTGAGTCAGACCTTTTGGCTGCATCTTAGAATTTGCATACAAAAATAAAATTTTATTTTTCGAAACTTACCATAATGGACCAATTATTACAGACAAACTAAATAATATTTTCCAACCTTTCATTATTTAGTTATTGAAGGTTCAATTAGTCGTGACTTTACGACCATAACGCTGTAGTCGTAACATAATTCATAACCGTAAATTTACTATTAGCAGCAATCAGTTCTGCCATGGCCATAAACAGCTGTTTACGTTAAATGCGCATATGTATTTTTCAAAAGTAAACAAAACAAAATGTGTATACATGTAAGTAAATTCAGCAAACAGCTGTTTATGATTACGGCAAAAATCCAAAATTCAATTGGTGCATATGGCTATCGTTATGACTATGACATTATGGTAAGTCACCTATAATCGAAAACAGTAATGTCCATAAAGTTGGTTAGAACAGCTGATTTATATGGTTATGGTTAAGTCACGACTAATTGAACCTTGAACTTGGGTTTAGGATGACTTCATTATATTAATGTTATTTAACACTTTTTAAAACAAGGTTTTTTTTTGAAAATGAATTCGCTCTTGGGAGAATAGCTACTAACTGAACAATTGCGCAACTTAATTTTGTGAAAGAATCAAAAAAAATATTTAAAATTGCGGTAGTTAGACGCTCATAAACACAATGTTGCATAGACGCAACATTGGACATGAGAGGGTTAATATTGTTAAAATATGAGTTTGTTGATTGCAAACAAAGTAAAGACAAAGATGTGTTTAGTGCCAATTAAATTCTTTATTGTTCGTACTATTTAGTGTGTCACTGTTCACAACCTGATGAATACAACAATAATTGACTTGTTCGCTAACAACGCAGATATTTACAACACACATCTTCAAACCACGACTGTTCTCTTTACACGCAACACAACTAAATTCTTACTGATCGGAGTCTGCTTTGTCTTGCCTTTTTATATGCCCAAGCAAACAGTCTGATGTATGTTTTTGAAATAGAATGTTCGCGTATTCGCCTTCTCGAGAACACTATTGCGACTTCATTGCTGTTTGTGGCTTGTGCACACATTGCTTGTTGCGTTCGATTGCTTGCCTGTTGTTGTGGGTTTAGTTGGAACAAGCTCATTGTAGCTGTTTTTGTAGCTTTTGTTTATCTTTTTAACGTTAAACTATGGTAAACCATTTCCATGTTTCATATACACCCAACTCTTTTTTACACGGTTTCTTTTTACACGGATTTTAAGTCGAAAGAAAAATTTTTGCATAAAACTTTTAATCTAGTACGGTTTCAAAATCACTGTCTTGTAATTACGTTTGCTTTTACCACACTTGGCACCATTATATTATAGTAGTAACTGGGACATCCCAAAAACCAAAAATTCAACTTTCTGTAAAAGATTTTTTAATAAAAAAGTTGACGGCGCAAAACTTTTCGAAAAGTAGTCCGACAGTTCAAAACTCTATTATCGGACGAAAGTCACCGTTGGATAATATGATGGAAATCTCTAGTGATGATACCGACTTTAGTCCAGTTCGTCGCAAACAATTGCTCTTGTTGTCAAGTACCGACGAATAATTATGTAGCTTTGTAAATATTTTTTCTTTATTTCTATTCTAATTTTTCTGTTCTTAATTCTGGATTAACAGATTTCTTTTGTTTTTTCCTTGCTCTACTAATTTTTCAGTTGAATGAATTATATATTTTAAGTTTTAATGCTCATTAAAATGCCATATGAACTTACAATTTGTATGTATTTCTGAAATTTTATAGTTTTCAACATTTTTTTTTTACAGGGTTTGCCGAAGTTAATATAGTTCTTTATATTATCTTACACGGTTTTGAGATGACATGGAACGTATCCCCCATTTTACTATAGGAAACGCCTCTCTTTTTACACGGATTTCTGAGGAACGTATCTACCGAGAAAAAAACGAGTTGGGTGTACTCTTAATATTAAAACTAGCAGTATTAGAACGATCTAAGGTCGCCGTAGCTAGTGTGTTGGCTTGTTAGACGTAAAGCCAGGGTTCGAGCCCCAGGCCAGACATCAAAACAAAATACAAAAAAGTATTTCTTCGGCGATTTCCTCTCTCAACAGATTTCTGGTAAATACTCTGAGAGTAAATAAAATTGCAACAATTTGTCGTTCGGAGTCGACTTTATGTATGAAATTAACACACACAACATAAGTGGTGTGAGAAACTAATTCAATAATCTCGACTGAAGGGTTGTAAACGATTTAAAAAAACAAAGATAACAACACAATAACATTAAGCCTGTCGTTTTTCACACAGCGACAACAGTCTTTTAAGTATCTGAATTCTTTTGTTCATCCACTGGATATCATTGGATGGCAAAAAAAAAGGAATATTTCGTGTTTATTTTGTGTTCAAAATTGTAATAAAAGTTTCTTTATTTTGAAATAATAAACAAAAAAAAATGTTGAATGTTTGAAAAGGAGATACATTTTACAAAGATACTTAAATTACAAATCACATACTACATATGTACATACATACGTATGTATGTATATATGGTATGTATGACAAAAACAAAAGAAAAAAAGAAAAGGAATGTGTCCATAAAAAGTATTAGTGACTCAAAGAAATGTGTCCTACGTAATGGTATTAAGCAGAAGAATATCGTAATTGTGTATTTAATCATATAAATTTAATTAAATCCTTTAATTTTAAATACTTTTGTTGAATAATAAGACGACTGGATTGTATCTTGTGGTAGCTAGATAGGTTCATGGGAGAGGGATCAACTAAGCTTTCAACATATCAGATCGGTTAGTTGTACGCTTATATCCCATTTTATAGGAAATGTGTCTCCTGTAAAAATCTACGTATTCGCTCCTCATAAGTTATGTCTGGTATAGTATTATCCCCAAAATACCGGAATCTCGAACTTACAAAAGCTGTTCAATTACATAAAAGATGTTTCATCGTTTCTTTATCCTTGCGGCATGTTCTGCATTCATTATTTATTTACTAATTACAATACAATTGCAAATTATATTCTAATTATATTCGAGCAAAGTAATTTCGTCTATATACTTGGTGTAGTATAACAGAACAGAGTCTCTGCTTAGAATCAAACCCACGATCCTCACGCTAATAGCCTAGCACGCTGCCCCTTAGATCGTTAGGGCATCGGTTTCCTAATGCCATATTTTAGCTTGATTTCTAGGTAAGTTAAGAGATTGATTGCTAGGCGTCGTAGTCTAGTAGGTAGTGTGTTGGCTTATTAGACGAAAAGCCCGGGTCAGACATCAAAACAAAATACAAAAACTATTTCTTCGGCGACTTCCTTTCAGCAGATTTCTGGCAAAAACTTTGAGAGTAAAAAAACCTGCCATGAAAAGTTTCTAAAAAGAATCTGTCGTTCGGAGTCGAATTTAAACTGTAGGTTCCGCCACTTATGTATAAAATTAAAATACACAACAGCGATCAGCAATGTTCAACAGAAATCAGCAATGACTATTCAAAACGATGAGTAGATTCGAGTCATACTTATAATTACTTATACGTATTAATACTGATTTTAATATGATACACTACTCATATACAAAATTTGAAGTACTCATCATACTCATGCTTAACAATACGCATGATGTATTGCCTTAGTCTCGTCTCGACTTAACATTTACACGAAGTACAAAATAAGCACCAATGTCCCTCAGGGGAAGATCATTTGCAGTTTTTTACCCACATTGGGCACTAACATCAACGTAAAAATGCATTCAATTGCTTGTCAGCTTTCAGTAAAGTAGGTTCTCGTCGCTTCTTTGTGAAATTTTTTTGTATATCAATTATACACCCAAAGCAAAATGACAGTAGGCTTCACCATTTTCTAATGAGATTCAATAATTACAATGAGAAATAATTTCCATTTTTGAAAGAATATTTATCAACTTAAATATGCAGTCTTTAGAGATTTGTCTCTGTACATTTTACATTTTCCAGTACATAAACATATTATTAGGCTACACTTGAAAATTTTACTAACAATTTTCCTCCGGGTTATACACATGCCTTTCACAAATACACTCACATTTTTATCATGTTCTCTTTGTGCCAAATTAGTGACTTCCAACCAAGCCCAGCTCTTCTTTCAGCTCACCTTGATGTCTCTATGACCTTTGTGGTAAAGACATGGCCAGTTCCTAAACAGATCTATAAGTTTTCCATCATCTAATGCCTTGTCCTAATAACGATTAATATTTACTTACTTTTAACAGACAAACGAACAATACTCTCATTTCAATACATAAAAACTTATATGATTGGGCGTTAGAACTATGTTCAATTTGAAGATTTGTTGTTAATTTTCGCTTCCAAATCCTTCTGGAAGTGATCTTCTAGAGTAATTGGGAAAATTATATTTTCTCTTTAGAAAACCCTAGCTGAAGTACCAATTTCAAAACACGGGTTATCATTGAAGTCGCCGCGGTCCAGTAGGTACTGTGCTGGCTTATTGGACGTGAGGCCTGGGTTCAAACCTCAGATAAGACATAAAAACGAAAATATATCTGCTGCGATTACTTCTCATTAGCTTTCTGGCAAAAACTCTGATAGTAAATAAAAATTGCCGTGAAGAGTTTCTCAATAGTCTGTCGTTTAAACATAACTTCAAATTGTAGGTCTCGTCAGTCATGTATAAGTATAAGTGGTGTGAGGAGTTAGGTCGAACTCATGACTGAAGCGTTTTTAATGACCAATTATGTATGTAAAGTATGTATGTAAGTTGAAATAAAATATTACCTACACATACGTACATACATGAATTTTATTAAGTTAATTTGATTTGATGCTTAAAAATCTATTCTAAATGCAAATGAAAGTTAAAATTCGAAGATAAGAAACATACAAGAGGAAACTTTGGTGCAAATGTTTTTGGTCATCATTTAGCATCAGTGGTGCGATTCACTAAGCTTTTTTAACGACAAATGTGTCTTTTAAAAATATTAACCACAAAATTAACCATTCTACTATTCACTAACACTTTAACGATTTCTGTTGTCGTTTAAAGTCAGTTGTTTCAATCAGCTGTTATTTTTAACCAAATAAATAGTGGTTTATAAACGCCAACATTTTTTTGAGGTTTAAAGTGTTTTTAGAAAATTGTGACTATAATGGCGTTTGAGTATTTAGCCTACAATTTATCTGATAATGAGCCAGCTGATAGTGCCCCTTCAATAAACTCATTTTTGCTTATGTAAAATAATTTGAAGGCAAAGTATATAAATTAATGTCGTTTGTAGAAATATCTAAAATATGGGCATATTTTATTAAATAAAACAAGATTTTTTTATAAATTTTTAAGTAAAATTATGCATTTATTTATTACAATTGTACATTTTTTAATATACACATAATTCCCAAAACACTCTATATGGAACAAGGACTTCTTTCATTACATTATTTGTAAATAAAAGGAAGTATTAGCACAGTCATATTGGGTACTGTTGATAAATAAATTTTAATAAAAAAATATAAATTAAACGCCATTCAAAGAAATAAATATCATTTAGCATCAGAAGAGAGTTAAGAAAACATGGGGTTGCAGAAATCAGTGTGAAAATCAAATTAAATCAGTGTGAAATCATGTGTTCTCTATTTGTGAGACAACAATATTATTCATTCCAACTGTCACGTAAGGTTTTATTAATTTCTTACAAAAGTTATGCGGGTTAGGTATTAGTAAAAGAATCATTATCCATTATAACTCTTGTTCTTATTTCATATTTAAATTTTGATTTCTACAAAATCATATCTTAGCTGATATATGTGGGATCGCATCCCAAAGGATTAAGACGATTCCGTAGGGTTAAAAGAAAACTAAACTAAAATAATAATAGTAAGCGGACTGAAAAACATAAACATGATAAAACTTAAATACTTGATCGAGTTGGAAAAAATAATAGTTTTCAATATAAAAAAGACAAATAAAATTTATTATATATTTGGCAGCCGAGTCAGGCAATTCAATTTTGTATTTAAAATTAAGAGAATTATTTTAAATATAATTTATTCAAATCTAATATTCGTTTTATTGTAATTATTAATTTAAATAAATAAGTGGATTTAAATCTATAAATTTAAATCTAAATATTACATATACATACAGTGGTGGCCATGAGGTTAGCAAGTAGCTAGTGTGTACTTGCTATTTTTAAACGCAAATATTTCCTCTATTTTTTATTTTGTATGCGTGTTACATGTCCTTCTAAGATCACGTCCCAATATGTCCAGCATTATTCCTTTATATATATTTTACGTTTTTCTATCCAGAATAGAATAAGCTCTAAAAACACTGGAAAGTATTTTAGCACAAATTAAAAAATTTTATTCATATTAAAAAAAACTAACAAAACAAAAAAAACTTATTTCACTAAAAACTTGGTACTTAGTTGGATACCCTTTATTTTTGATCACAGCTGCCAGTCTCCTTGGCATACTTTCTACAAGGGCCATACAGCGATCCACTGAAATTCCATTCCAAGCTCTTTCTACTTCTTTCTATAAATCAGACAAATTTTTATGCTTTTCACATCATTCCAAAGGTTCGCAATAGGATTGAGATCCGGAGATTGGACTGGCCATTTTAAAACGTCGATATTGTTCGATTCCAAGCAACACCTCACTAAACGTGAGGTGTGTTATGGATCATTATCTTGCATAAATCGCCACCAAAGTGGCATGTTGTCCTCTGAATATGGTATCATTGTATTTTGAAGAATATTCTGGATATACATACTGGTCCATACGAGTGTCAATCTTTTTTATAGGACCAACACCATGCCCAGAAAATGCTGTCCACACCATCACATTACCCTACACCGTGTTTTATTGTTTTACTGGTATACTTTGGATTTGGTTGTTGCATGTTCGGAGGACGCCATACATACCTCTTACCATCCGATCCGAATCTACAAAATTTCGATTCATCACTTCAGAGGACATTTTTCCAAAAAATTAACGGCTTTTCCAAATGTTCACGAGCGAGGCACAACCGAGCTTGTATGTTCTTTTTTGAAACATGTGGCTTATGTTGAGAAATGCATCCACGTAAATTTTTTTCATTAAGTCTTCTTCTTATCGTTCTGCTGGTCATGTTGATACCATATTTTCCTGAAATTTCTCTCTGGATTACGGTGGAGCTCTTAAAAGGATCTTCGACAGAGGCGCTGTATATTAAAGAGTCCTCTTTACGTGAAGTTTTTCTGGGCCGAGGAGCCTGTGTAACAAATTTCAAAGGTTTTATACTTTTGAATATGGCTTAGTGCATTATAAACCATCTTCCTGGAGCATTCCAAAGTAATAGCAATCTCACTAATACTTCTTCCTCTCGAGTTCATTTGATGAATAATCTTACGTTGTTCCTCTGTACACCACTTTTTTTTTTTAGCCATATCTAAATAATGTTTATTAATTATATTGTTTGCCTCATGATTTAAATAACTACCTAACTTACCAATTAAAAATTTATACCCACAATAACACTTTTAAAATTTACTTATACTTGCATGTGCTAAAATTGTGTCCAGTTTCTTTTACATATAACTGCACTAATATGCAAATTTGAAAGAGAATAGCTTTAGAATGCAAAAAAAAAGAAGTAACGCGACTTATTGATCATGATCACACCATAAACAACACTAATTACCAACAAGTATGATGTGTGCTAACCTCATGGCCACCACTGTATGTATGTACGTATGTATCTAATTAGAATTATTAAATTTATTGTTTAAAAAAAAAAAATAAGAAATTAGAAAACATCACAACGCCGAATCAGTTATTAGTAAAGCATGTCTAAAAAGAAGTCGCCGTAAGACATTCGAAGAAAAGTCATGTCATGTCAAGCATTAAAATCGATGTGCCGATAGGACTTTTTATTTCTCCAAAGTTTTGTTTTTTTTTTTTTGTTTTCATAAACACACTAAGTTGTACGAGTGAAAAACTTAAAAAAAATTTTTCAAAAACATTGTATGTATGGGATATCAAAAGTAAAATAACTTCAGTCTTCGTACGTTTGTACGTTTGTGTGACTGTTTTCCTAATTTGACAAATCGTAGACGAAATTGTTCCTGTCTGCAGCCACAGTCTTTCTAATTTTATTAAATTCATCAGGTACCAGGTTAATAAAGAAATCAAAGATGATGACAAATGACAATCGCAAGTGTGGATTGTAACACAATACCAATAACAACAATTGTCAGACATTTATAACTTGAATTGGCCTGTACGTCGTCCATAGAATACAATTTTCAATAATCAGAAACACACAAACATTTGTACATTACGAAGGAGCAGAACTCGAACAAGCTGAAATATACACAGGCACACAAACACATATACAGACATGGTAAGAGTTTGAATGAATTTCTTTATGTATTGTAACAGAACCTGTTTAATGCATATTTACGGTTTAGGAGTGTATTTCGAAACAACAACAATAACAAGCAAGCACAAGGGGCCATAGAGGAAATCAATGAAAATGAAGTTGAACTCAATTAGTAGTTTACATACAACATACACACATACATACATACAGACATACGTATGTATAAGAGATACGCACACAATTACACGCACAGAACTCAATTCGAATCATCAATTTTCTTCTCAAGTCAGTTGTAATTGTGTCTGAATAAACAGACAAACTATTTGACTTACGAATTTGACAACAAACATAAACATTCCATCTCCCATGCCACATACATGCATACACACATACATACGTACGTACGTACATATCTTAAGATAGTTTTACAAGTTCATGATTTTTTTTTTTTGTTTTTGGCTTTGTGTGTGCATGTTTGGTGTTACATATTTTGTTTTTCCTTCCTATTGTTTTTGTGTTCTTAAGTTTTAGATTTTGTATATGAATTATGTATGCGTGTATGTATGTGTGTATGTCTGGCATGAGAGCAAATTGTAAATACTTGTCAAATTGTTTCTCTTGCTTTTAGTGTTGTTGTCCTGTTCCCTTATTTTACATAAAAGTGCATTGTTTTCTACAAATTCCTTAACAACAGTCGTAACAACACAAACACAGACACATTCTAATAATAACTAAAAACAAAACAAAATCAAAATAAAAAAATAGAAAAACAAAAAAAAAATAAAATAAAATTATTTCAAATTTTTATTTAACTGCAGCATCTTTTGATTCGTTTTTATTTCTTAAAAATTTCTTGCTTTTTTTTTTTAATTTTTGTTTGTTTGATTTAAAAGAAATACAACCAAAATATGTATGTAACAACAATAAGACTCGTAAAATGTATGTAAATGTCGGGTTTTTATTGTTTTTTTTTATTTTATTTTTTTTTACAGTGTACTCGCGATAATATGAACACTCTAAAATTTTAACTACCCAAAATATGAACATTTTTTCTTAACCATTGACTACTCCAAAATATGAACTTTGTCGAAAGGCTTTAAAATATGAACACTTTTTGTTTATTTTTATTTTTAAAGCATACAAGTTTCAATAACAAAGCATTATAAATTGGGTAAATCCCGAGTTATTTATGTTTATTTGAATACCAAATATTTTAAATATAGCGATTAATCAAGATGATTCTGAAGATGAAATCCCTTTAAGTAATCTTATACTATGTTCAGACATGCACGTATATTGAGAAAATCGCAATAAACGGCATTATTGATTTCAATATTTCATATAAAATTTCAATTAATTATTGCTCAATAAATTCATAAATTGTTATAATATTGATTAAAACTTTAAATACAACACTGTTATAAGTATGTTCAGTGAGCATATTACACTATTCCGAACACTTTCTATTGATATTTGACAACTCAAATGTAAACAACGATAGTGCCATAAGCAAAAGGTTTCTTTTCTGCAAGCTACCCAAAATCACAGATCACATTGTGCCCAAAATTATCAAATTTTTATTTCTCAGCCTTCTCAGGAAAACCACTTTGGAGTCACATGTAGTCCCTATTAATCATTAGCAATACCTTCTCCAATGATAAATTGTTTTCCATTTTTTCTAAAAAATATTTTTGGCTCTAATTTTCGCGATTAAATTAAAAGCAATTTTGTTAAAGCAATCAGCTGTTTTGTTTACCAGCTGTCAAATAAATATTCGTATATTATATGTCTGAACGCTAAAAATATTGTTCTCAATAAACCGAATATTGATTTAATAAAAGTGCATGTCTGAACACAGTATTAGACGAAACTTACAAATGAATGCAATTGATTTAGAAGAAAGTGCGAGCAATATTTTAGGTAACCTGAAAGCCGAGGTTTGTGTTCCCTGTAATGTGCTAATGTACTGTAAAACACCAAAAGTTGTATGTTATTCTACATTGTTATTCTATAGATTGAATTTACAGCATTGAATGTTAACCCTAGACTGGTTACTCTTCTATTTTGTACATTTAGGTTACACTTCGTTGAATCGACGAACTCTTCATCCTAATTGGTTACTGTTCGTCGAATCGACGAACCTCATTTACACTTTATCAAGTAATTCTTTTATGTGTGGCCAAATTTCGCTCTTTTTATTAACAATATTGATTGATTACGAAAGCACCCGGGCCAACCATTTTTTTAATCCTGGATGGTCATATTTGTACAGTAAGGTCACGAATCGACGAACAAAAAAAATTTTATGTCGTCTACTGACTGCAAGCGTTTATTATCAAATAACGTTGTTGAAAACAAGAGTGAAATTTCGTCAAACATAAAAGAGTTGGTATATGATAAAGTGTAAATGAGCGAAATTTATTGTGTGATGAAGCCAAAGGGAATGATGAAAGACAGGGAAGCTGTTGAAAATTTTTAATAATGCATTGGAGTGACAAGAAACTAAAATGGTTGAACAACGAGACTTAAATGTATTGAGACAGTTACGGAGGGAAAAGGCAGTTTTAAAGGTTCTCGTTCAAAAAGAAAAACAACAAAAAAGATCACCGCCTACAGATTTTTAAAGCTTTTCTAAAGATTAGTTAAAGCTTCGTATTGTACATAAATATTAGTATTTAAACACATTTACTAATTTAATGAAGGAAGATTTTTTTTTTTTGAAGTCGCAGGTAGTGTTGGCTTGTTAGACTAAAGGCCCGAGTTCAAATCCCATGCCAGACATCAAAAACGAAAAATAAAAAAATAATTCTTGGAGAACTTCTGCTTAATAGATTTCTGGCAAAAATTCTGAGAGTAAATAAAAATTGCCATGAAAAACTTCTCAAACATTTGGCATTCGGAAGTTACTTTAAACTGTAGGTCCCACCATTCATGTATAAAATTAACGCACACAACATAAGTTGTGTGAGAAGCTAAGTCGTAATCCTGACTGAAGGATTGTCATGGCTAGTTATGTATTTAGTTTTGTTTTTTTATATAAAACAATAAATAAATAAAAATTTAATGAAAAGAAAGCAGGAAAAGTGTTTAAATTGCAAGAAAACAATAATTTCGAAAATATAAACAAGGCTTTGTTTTAAGTAGTTCATATTATCGCGAGTGCACTGTACTGCATTACAGCAGATGGGAAATAATTTACTTTTCGTTTCCAGTCGTCAGTTGCCCAGTTGTTGTGTGCCTTACAAAAATTATTTCCAGCCTTTATACGAGCACTTATCTTCTATTTTTTGTGCAAAGCTTTGGCAGCGATTTTTGGTATTCTGGCATATCTGGTTATCATATTTCGCTCCACCAAGTGAACATCAGACTCCGTAAGCAATCTAGGCCCACCACAGCCAGTGCCACATTTTCTCGTTTTCTTTAAAGACTGATTGTTTGAAGGCACCTATTTAGATTTTATACTACACTTCGACACGATTCAGCATGTTTGATAATTTTTCTAAAATTCAATTTCTATCGGAATACTGTGAAACTGAATTCTTTTTTTTTTTTATACGAAATCATTGCGATTTTCATTTTGCATTAAACTTATGTTCGTTCTATTTCTGTATTTGCTGTTTAGAATGAAAAGAGAGAGTAGTGCGTCGTATCGTTTTGTCTTTCTAGCATTTTGTATGATTTTTTGTTTTGTTTCATTTGATTTGCTTGTATTGTCTTCTTATAGACGATTCTTACAAAGAAAAAAAAAAAATTAAAGAAAAACGAAAGAAATTTGAAAGAGTATAGAAAGCATAGAGAGAGAGAGAGAGAGAGAGAGAGAGAGAAAAGCAAAAGGGGGAAAAAGAATATAAGAAAGCATTTCCTTACTTACTTATACGAGCACAAGACGATGTTCATGAACAACAAATTCCATTAGACTAAATTAAATGGAAATATAATTTGTATTGTTTTTAAAACTTTTCCAACTTAGAAGGGTAAACACAATTCAACTCAATTTGTGTCTGTTGCGACAGCATCTTTACAACATAAATGTAGTGCACTTTGTTGTTTAAGAAGTACTTTTAAAAGAAACAATAAAAGTGTACTACAACCATTGCTACTACTACTACTACTACTACTACTACTAGTACTGCACTAGTAGTTGGTTGTACTAAAACTACCACTACATAGGCACCACTATTATAGGCAATAATAAAACTCCGACACACATAATGTACGATGTACTCGTCGTACAGTAAAAACTCTTGCTACGTATTTTATAAATGCTTCAAGTTGCAACAGATCTTAAGACGTTCTCGTTATAAAAATACAAACAAACACATTCAAACACACGCTCTATCAAGAGCCCACTGCAAGTCATATACTTTAGAATAGAATAGAAGAGAACAGCTTCTTCAACGTAATAAAATGTGTTGAACATCAACAAATGCACTCCGTCCCACTGCATGCAGCAGCTTAAATTGCGATACATTACGTTACAGATACGAATAAGTTATGCGATAGCACTTCAAACAGACAACAGACAACGAGGAGGCAGCAAGATGCTGCTGCAACATGCCTAAAACATGTGCGCATAGAACTTCTACTACTACTAACTCCATTAAGTTGTTAAATCTTTTACTTCAGGAGTCGTTCGTAGACGTAGAACTGCTGTGTATATCGTTGCAGCAATAAAATTGTACTAAACCTACTCCTACAGCACTGCTTACAAGTGGTAGTAGTAGTCCTACTTCCGAATTGCCCATTCACATGTTCGGTTTGTATTGTGAGTACTTACTTACTTACTTGTGTTCACATCTACTGTTATCTGTTACAAAGTTACACCGCGCTGCCATTGAAAGGCTATCAAAAAAAAAAAAAACAACTTCAACTATAATAATAGTTAAAACAACTACAACAATAACAACAATACATTGTAGACAACAACAACAGTAAAGAAAAGTGTTTATTGAATGAAAAGTTTTGTCTGGATGCCTGTCTGTTAGCCGATCAGCTCTCTTTATTTGGTCAATTGTAATGTTCAGTTCGGTTTTGCAAAGAGAAAGTATCCACAATATAACACTGACATCATAATATGCAATTTAAGAAATAAAAAAAACTTAATTAAAATAAAATAAAAATAAACTTTCTCATAAAATGTTCAAAATTTCAAATTTACAATCCAACATAACGACATAATAGAGGGTGATTTTTAAGAGCTATAGGAATATTTTACAAAAATTAAAAAAAAAACACATAAAATTCAGAAAATGGATGAAATCTTTATTTGAATCGATAGTACGGTCCATATAATTTAATGTTTGAAGATTATTTCATTGCAAATGTTGACCGCGACTGCGCCTCAAATGGTCAATTTCAGCATACTCTTTCCAACATTTCGGCCGGTATCTCACGAATAAATGCTTTAATGTTGTCTTCCAATGCTTCAATTGCCTGTATAGACATGAGCATTAACATAGCCCAACAAAAAATAGTCAAAAGGGGTTAAATCACACGATCTAGGCGACCAATTGACCGGTCCGGAACGTGGAATAAAATGCTCACCGAACTTGCCTCTCTATAAGTCCATTGTTATGTCGCTTTAGTGGATCGATTAAACTGACCATAAAATGGAAGAAGCGCGTGATGAACTTTCTTAACAGAGCACTCATTGTGGTAATAAAATTCAATGGTTTGCAAGCGTTGCTCGTTTGTAAGGCTATTCATGGTTACATTATAGACAAAACTGAAGATGTTTGACAGTGAAACAAAACACGAAACGTGCGTGAGCTGTTTGTTACCAAAAAGATAAAAGCTAAAAAATCACCCTGTATATGCATAATATTGATATGAGCAGAAATTGAACAACACTTTTCTGCTACTCATCATTTCGGCATAATTTTACATATGGCCAAGGCCGATGCGCCTGTTCATCTGCACTTACCCAGAATATCATTATGCCCAGGCCATATTAAGCCGCTATTTCGTTGAGATGTTCGCGACAAGTATTCATTACCTCAGAACCCGGCGCTTTGGCTGTCGATTGGCTATCAGAAAGTATGATAATATCTTTTCCAGAAATATCACCATCTTTTGTAATTTTCGCCGCAGCTCAAGTTGACAACACTGATGATTCGGTAGCCTTACGAATTTAGCGATGATCGCCGATTCAAATTAGAAATCACCGCCTAAAACTTCATCCAGTATAAACTGGCTGATGGCTCTGTATCGACTCTTTCACGATGTGCAATACATCATTCTCATAAACCTCTCCTGGAAAGTCATATCATGGCACCATATAATCAATATTTCACTGTTCAATATACGATCCAAGCCAACTTCCGAATAAATTTAAATTTCGAAACAATCACAATTTCACTTAAAAAGTTGACATGTTGGAGTGGTGGCATATGACTTACAGAAGTTAGTTCGCTCGATGACAACAACCTTACAATGTCTGAAATTAAAAGCCGTATATGATCACCATCTATAGTGTATTTTTGCAATATGTTTCTCATTTTTCATCAAATTGAAATTTTTTCGTTTTTAAATCGTTGTGAATATTTTTTTTTTTTTTTGGTATAATAAGCACTCAGGGGATAGCCCCTACTCATGCAGTGCATTGTGCAGGTTTAGGAAAATAGGTTATAGGAAGGTGGAAAGAGGGAGTAGTGTTTGTGGACATTAGATTTAAATTTGCCAATATTGCCATTGACGGGATAAGGAACAATTGCAAGACAAACGCCCTACCTCAAGATTCGAACGGCAAGGAAACGAGTTGCTGATAGGTGAATATAAAATGGCCAGTGCTGTACCTTCACCATTAGACAGTCTACAGCAATCGTCTCCCAAAGAAGACCGCATCATAAGGTGTATGTAATAGGTTATTTTTGGTAAATAGGAATGGTTAAAAAAATAATTTCTATTACGGAAAAAATAACTTTTTTTTTTTAATGAAATAACATAAAAATTTAAAATTTTTATTGAACTTTACAGTGTTAATGGTCAAAATAGTGATTCCTAAACAAAGAAAACTGATTGCCTACCGTAATTTCAATGATTGTTTTCTTATTTATCAGTGAATTGAAAATCCTAGACACTGCCTTCAGGATAAGAATTTATCGAAGTTTTTTTTTTTTTTTATTTTCACATTTTATTGAAATCTATGGAAGCACTTGGGAGACCTTCTTTCAGTTTGTCGTCGAATATTGTCGTTTGGATGTGTAAATGAAGAATGAACAATTTTGTTATCACTGCCGATGTATTTTAAATTCCAAAAACAACTGTCAGTGATTGTTGGTCGTAACTTTAACTACAACAATATCAACAATTCTCTTACAAAAGGCTTGAATCACAGCCAGGCATTAAGAAAGGGAGGTGGAATGACTATTTCATCAAGTGTCGTTTGGTCATCCGCATACATTCTTTTGAAGCATTCATTGCGTGCCCAGACTTCATTCATTCATTCAGTTACATACCAAATATATATGTCTGTGTATGTGTGTGTGTATGTATGTATATATGGATGTGTGTATGGATGTATTGTGTCCTACAAGTCCGTTTGTAGTCAAAGAAAACTTTCTATTACGGAAAATTTAACAATTAAAAGATGAAACTTTTCAAACTACCAACAAACTTGTTACAAATTTATTCGTTGTTGCTTTAAAAAAATTTTTTTATTTTTATTTAATTTTTTTTTCTTCTTTTTTTTATTGTTTGAAATTGTCACAAGAAAAAACAATAAATACAAGAACAAAAAAAATAAAATTAAAAAAAGAATAAAAGATTAACAACATGGTAATGATTTCTATTCCTTTGACAAAGAATCCAAAAGAATTGTCTTGAAATTCTCTTTTTTTTTTTTTTAATTTAAACTTTTTTCTATTTACATTGCAGCTGCACATAGTTCGGTACAAGGTAGATTTATATAAGAGGTAGGAACGTCTGTACAACAAATACAACAATGCAAAAACAACAGGGATTTTGTTTTTGTAAAGAGTATGCCTAATGTCAAAAACAGCTGACCAAGTGTATTCATCACTGACTGACGAATAAAAATAGAAAGAAAAATGTTAAAAAATGTATAAAAATGGCTACAACAAACACTAAAAAAGCAACAACATTTTGACATTTTAAACCTCATCAGCTGTTCACTTGAGGCTACCGTCTATAAATCTACCGTGGTTTGGTACATACTTGTGTACGCAATTATTTTCCTTTTGCACGTTGAAATTAGTTTCGAAACAAATGTGAGAAACTTTTTTGCATTTTCTTTTAAAATTTCTTTCGCTTTTGGACGTAAAAAATTAATTTCAGAAATTTTGTTTTATTTTATCGCGTCGATCTGCTGTTTTTGTCAGTTGCAACCTTGTTTGGCATTGTGATTTTGGTTCAAACATATATTATTACATTATATTATATTATATATTTATGTATTATTATTTTTTTAATATATTTCCCTTATTTAAATTATATTCCTTTTAATAATTTTTATTTTTTCACCTTTTTTAATTAATTGCTTGGCGCTAAAAGTTTTTCTTTTGCTAATGTTTTGATTTCAAACACAAAATAAACAAAGACTAATGATATTTTTAATAAGGGGACTTTATATTAACACCGTTGACTAACTACGAGTCATCTCTTACCTACTTTTTCTCCCAAAAAACATAATTATTGCCTTTTGATGATATCTACGATCTAAAAATAGTTTTTAGTAATATAATGTGAAAAATCAAATTGTCGCTATTGGCCAGTTTTCTGAAAGTTGCCGCGGCAGTCAAGATGTTAACTTCTTTATGCGAAACAAAAAATAGAAGAAAATGTGAAATCAAATACAACTCTGTGTATATACGGATAAAGAACAAAGCAAATTTCTGAGTACATGAAATTCTGAAATCACTCCCGCTCGTTTTTCCCCTCTCTCCTACAAACTCAAGAGTGTAAAAGGCGTCTAAGTAATGCAGGAGATGGTGAGTCCCATTCTACATTTGTACATTCGGCGATGTGTACATTTCTTAGTCATTTCGTTTTGGATTTCAAATTTAATTATCGAAAGAATTTTTTTTTTTTCATATTTCATAAATTTACAATAAGTGTTCAAATCTTAACCTAGAGTACAATAATAAAAGTTGTTATTGGCACTGCAACGTACAACTAAAAGTGTTCATTAAACCCTTTTGCGACGTCTGTGACCCTTGAATACAAGTAAGCCTCTTACAAGACAGTTGGAATGTTCTGTAAATCTAGAGACGTAGTTGACACTCGCTATTTTTATTTCCACTTGAACTAGGAGCACTTTCAGATCTTTGTGAATGTTCCTGTTTCTCATATACTAAGGAGCATCTGTTACTATTTTAAAAAGTTTAAATTGCCGTCTTTAAAGCTTTTCTACATTGGATGGTAAGTCTGTTCCGCGCAGTTGGATACCATAAGTCGAAATATGTTTCAATACTAATTTTTACAAAAGCAAACGGTTGACTTAGCCGGTATAAACTGTGCTGTTCTGAGTTTGATGTGGGTAATTTTGGCAGCTATATGGTGAGACCAGGTAAGGCGACTGTTGAGATGGACGCCAGATTATCTTACACTATTATGTTTCTAGTACCGTCAAACCATAATCTTGTGCACACATTCAGAAACGGTTGACTTTTTAGCTTTCTATTTCAGCAGCCAATTTTCCAATTTCACTAACATAGAGATTGAAAGTCCTTTGATGATAAATGCAGGTTTCATATTCGATAAATTAAAGGTAATTTTCTACATTGGATGGTAAGTCTGTTCCCACAGTTGGATACCATAACCGGAAATAGGTTTCAATACTAATTTTTACAAAAGCAAACGGTTGACTTAGGGTCAATTAGCCGGTATAACTGGGGTAATTTTGCCAGCTATATGGTGAGCCCAGGTAGGCGACTGTTGAGATGGATGCCCAGATATCTAACACTATTATGTTCTAGTACCGTCAAACCATTAATCTTGTGCACACACTCAGAAACGTTGACTTTTAGCTTCTATTTCAGCAGCCAATTTTCCAATTCACTAACATGAGATTGAAGCCTTTGTGAATAAATGCAGTTTTCATATTAGATAAAATTTAAAAGCCTACATAATTTTCACGTTGCTTATTTTCGTGACAGTTTTGTAATTTCAGTTTTGATTGTTTTCATATCGATAAAAATGTATACCAGATAGGAGTTTACACGTATTGTTAATATCTAGCGACATTTAACGAACGACACTTTCTATCCCCTGACAGACAGAATTGCTTAAATGATGAAAAAATTGGCTTAATATTCTCCCTTCATCTGATGTTCTTTCTATTTACACCGCTTATATCAGACCGACAGCGGATTACAGCTCTCATGTATAGGCTGGTGCATCAAAGCTTATTTTAAAATTTCTCGCTTGCGTACAGGACTGAGCGATGATTCTTCTCAATGATGGTACGATCTCAAACCCTATTGATTCATTACAAAATCACCAAATCTGCACGTCGGTATCCATTTTGCGATATTTTGGTAAAAAAAAAAAAATGAAAAAATACCTCTAACGCATGTGTTGTATCGTAAATCGGTTGAGTGGCTCTTGAGTTATAAAGTAATGAACACAAGACAGATTATATTTCTATTTTCCTAGATTTTCTTTTTTCCGATTTCACATTTCGTCTAACGTAACGACAACGGTGTAGTATGAAATAATCTTGACTTAAACCTTTAGGGCACAATGCAATGAATTGAGCTATTGAGTAAAAATATTTAATATTTCTTTATATTCGATGTACGACCATAACCGAAAAAATGTTCCTTTAATTTTACCGTTTCCTAATTTTAACTGTTTGTGTAATAAACACACACACAACTTTTAATACGAACGCATTTAATGTGACTCTCATTTAAAGAAATAAAATCCAACTCACAACCCTTGAGCAAAAATGAAATGAAATGAAAGCGAACGAAATAATAAAATTTTCTGTTTTTTATTAGAGTATTATTATCGGAAAATTACATTTGCACATAACATAAGCATAGAAACATAAATATGTATGTACACAGAAATGTGTGTACAATTTACTCATTCCGTATACTTTTCCATCACATTTAATATTTCTTATTATCGTACCATAATATGGTATTTGGCTGCCCCTGTAAATAATTCGTTTCGAGGTGTACACACAATATGTGGATAAGAAATTTCAAAAAGCCATCGTTAAATCGTAATTTTTCTTTTTCTTGTTTTTTTGTATTAAAAAGCAAATCCTCAAAGGGAAAACTTAATTATCGACGTACAATAAATGCTTGCATACATGGCATGTGCGAATTGGAGGTATTGGATGTATTAACTAAGCGTAGTATAAACTAAAGAAATATATTTGCTGAATGAATAATGTGAGGAGTGCTTTAAATTAATTAGAACGTAATCATAGTTTTCAATCAATTTGTCTCAGAAATTGATTTGTCATACGGTTTGCACAAGTATTTGCAAGCATTTTACGAATCCAACCACTTTTTTCGAACTTATTTAAACTGTCACTAGTCGTAAATAAAATGGTCGGTAACCAACGAACTGAATTGTTGCCACTTAAAACGTGACTCACCTCTTAAGTTGATGTCTATACTTTGCCAAAGTATACAGTTTATGTTGGCATCCGGACATACACTATACACATACATTGTTCAGCTGCATATAAAATGTGATGACATCCAAGTTTTAATATTATTTATTTATTTATTAATTACAATACAATTACAAATTATATTCTAATTCTATACGAGCTAAGTAACTTCGACCATATGCCCGGTGTAGTGTCACAGACCAGAGCCTCTGGTGGGAATCGAACCCACGACCCTCACGCTAATAGTCTAGCACACTACCCACTAGACTACGAGGACGCTAAAAGTTTTAATATATTGTTACGCTTCTACCTTTTTTAAAGCGTTTTAAATAAGTTCACAACTTGATGATATAACAACAATTAGTTTAGTTTAGATCGCCACTCTTCTTTACACTTTTGTCGCGTAAGCACTAACAACTATTCGGCAATGTTCGAAGAACGACTGTTCTCTTCACACGCGCAACGCAACTTCCCACAAGGCTGACTGAATTCTTACTCCTAGTTGCCTTGTTGTCTTGCATTTTTAAGGGCCCACGTAAACCTCTGATGAAGGTACTTGAAGTGGAACGTTCGGGGGTTTAGTCTTCTCCAGAATTCTATCGGGATCTTTTTGAGTATGTGTTTGTGTACACATTTCTTGTTGTTGCTATCGCTTGGAACAAGTTTGATGCATTTGTTAGTACAGCTTTTTTATCGTTTTTTTTTTCCTCTTTTTTTTTATTAAACCTGCACTTAGGGGATGTCCCCTACCCATGCAGTGCATTGTACAGGTTTCGGAAAGGTGGAAAGAGGGAGATGCGAACGGAAACGAGTTGCTGCTGGTGACTATAAGTGCTATACCTTCACCATTAAACAGCCTACATTAATCGTCCCCAAGAAGACCGCAGTTTCTCACACCACTTATGTTGTGTGTGTTAATTTTATACAAAGTGGAGTCCGAACGACAGATTTATTTGAGAAACTTTTCAAGAAGAGAAAGAGAAGAAATCGCCGAAAAAATACTTTCTGTATTTTTTATTTTTGATGTCTGGCCTGGCTTTACGTCTGGTAAGCCAGTACACTACCTACTAGACCACGGCGACCCCAACGATATTACACTGTTTTAACTTTCACAACAATAATTTAGTTGAATTTAAAGAATAATTATAATACGGGGGTTAACATTTCATACTTCACACACATTGCTTATGCTCTTTTATTTAGTCGTTGATCAGACTGCGACAAGCACACATGCCAGCGAATGCTGTATTATTCCTTTATTAGTCTACACTCAAAAAATATTTTATGTTAAAAATTCTTTTTTTTTTTTAATTCCAAGTCTTATATACTCTTAAAACACATTCTGATTGTTTTAATAGTCAAGTATATAATTTAGATGATATGAAAAGAGAACAACTTTTGGAAAAAATTAAAAGGTTGGCTATTTGCTGGAGAGGAAATTTATGAACCAAAATTAGTACCCAGCAAATATCTAAAAAACATTACCTAATTATTAAATCAAAGACGTATAACTTTATGTATGTTGATGGAATGAAAATGAAAATAGTATATATTACTAACATTTTTCTATGACTGTAATCTCTCAACTTATTTTCTCTCTCTTACTCACTAATACAGAACCAAAAAATATTGATATTAATAAGGATAACTTATACTCAAATAAATTACGAAAAACGAAATTTTATCAAATGCTGCAATGAAACAATGTGTGATGTTTGATACACGAATAACAAAACATAGTTCTACTCGAATTGACCCTGTATATTCTAACGACAAAAACTTAAACTGTGATAAACTTGATGAATATGTTAATATGCCGCGTTGAATATGAGAGTGATTAAAAATTTAAATACATTCAACCCTCCTCTAACGCGGTACTGAAATTGCGACAGCCATCCTATAACGCGGTACTATTATATCGCGGTTGCCGTTCAATTGCATCAAATAAGTTCCTTTCGCACAGCCTATGAATGATTAGTAACTAGATATTGTAAGAGGGTTTAATATAAGTTCTATTTTCGACTCTCTAAGCTCATCCGAGATACAGTACCGTGCAAAACAATAGCAGTTGGATTTTCAATATAAAAAGACAATGAATGAAGATGAACCATGTAAGAAAAAATATTAAAAAATTACATTATGGATATAGAAGCTTGTCCCAGATATTAATAGTAGAATGGAACAGTTTAAATTTAAAATGGTTTCAACAAATGATAGACATGATGTTTTAAGAAAATTAAAGTATAAAATTGGTGATGAAAACCTTTTTTTCTCGGAAGGTGTACTGAAAGACTCTCTAAATTACGCTGCCTATTTTTATTCGTGTATGATAAATGAAAGTTTGTAGTGCCCAGGAAATGGAAATTAATAACTATTGTTCCAGTACAAAAAGTTCCAAGTACTATACTTGCAGAGGAACTCAGGCCTATTAATACCATAACATGTGATGCTAAACTTCATAAACCGATTGTGGAAAAACAGCTGACTAAACATATAGAGGACAATAATGTATTAATAGCGGAACAGTCTGGTTTCAGACAAAACCATTCTTGCGAAACAGCATTAAATTTGGTACAGTCGGAGTGGAAGAATAGAAGATATAAGATGAATATAGTTGCAAACTTCCTTGATCTGAAATGATCATTTGAGACAGTAGATAGAAATATATAAGATGGGGATTAATGATACCGAGGGCAAATGGATGACCAGCTATCCGAGTGATAGACATCAGCAAGTGGTTGTATGTGATAGAATTTCGACGAAAACTAATGTAAATATAGAATTGCCGCATGGAACAGGGTTAGCACCGTTGCTTTTTATTTTATATTTAAATGATATAAAGTCATGCTTAAATTATACAAAGGTTAGACTATTTGCTGATGACGCGTTATTAATGATTACGGACAGGAATATTCAGAATGCTATGAGAAAGATGCAGGAAGATATAGACAATTTATATACATATTGGGTTACGTGAGAATAAATAAAAATTGAATATTAGTAAAAAACTAATAAAACTAAATTTATGGTATTGACAAGAAATCATGTGAATAGGGATGATGATGATTGAAATATTTGGACATAACGATAGGCCATTGTAAATAAAATAGCAAAGAAAATTGAAAAATTACTTAGCTAGATCAACTAAATTAGTAAATAAGGATTAAAAAAAGTATAGGATTAAAATGTGCATATAACAGAATAATATTACCACATTTTACGTATTGTCCACCAATACTATTTCTTTTAAACACAATTCAAATGGACAAACTTCAAAAGTTGCAAAACAGGGCTATGCGTATTATTTTAAACAGGAACTGTGATCCAAATATAAGACACCTATGCTGAACGAATTAAACTGTTTGAATGTAAGACAAATTATTACTTTTCATACATTAAAATTTACGAATAATATAAGATTTGGAAAATGTCCGGAATATTTAAATGAGAAATTACAATGTAATAGTGAAATTCATAATTATAATACTAGGCAAAAAGATAATTATAGACTATCATTCATGAGGACTACTAGGGATACGAATTGTTCGGAATATAAGGGAATGTATTGCCAAATGACATAAAAGATTGTGATTGCAAATATTGTAAAAATAATTAATGTATTGTACATATACATGCATATACAGTAGCGAGCACAAAAAATGCAACACTGTGCCATATGATCTTTAATAAGATCTGTTTCAAAATAACGGTAACTAATTTATCTATTTTCTTTTGCTGTTAATTCTTTCAATTATAAGTTTTCAAAGTAATCACAGTTTATTCCAAATTCTGCTTTAAAAAGTTAAATATTTTTGAATTAGTGAAAAAAGTGCAAATTTTTAGCGAGCAAAAAAAATGCAACATAATAAAAAAATAGTTAAAGTAAGTTATTTATTTAATTATAATTGAAAATTTCTTAAATAAGTTATACAACATGTGTCTCAGCTGACAGCAAAACTGCAATCATTGAAGCCTTAGAAGAAGGAAAATCCATGCGTGAATTTGGACACCTCTTTGGTGTAAATCAATCAACCGTATGTCGGATTAAATCTCGATTTTCCTTGAGAAATAGTGTAGAAAGGAAACCAGGTAGTGGTAATCCTCGAAAAACTACCTCTCGCCAAGACCGCCAGATGATTGCACTGGTTAAAAAAGATCCACGAAAGACCGCAGTGGACGTTGCTAATTTCGCAAATGAGCAAATGGGAGTCTCTATTGGCGTTCACACTGTCCGCCGTAGGTTGAAAGAGGCTAATTTGCATGCGAGACGACCCGCAAAGAAACCTCTCATCAGTGCAATCAATAAAAAGAAGCGCCTGAAATTTGCAAAACGTTACAAGGATTGGTCAAATGAACAATGGGCTAAAGTGTTGTGGAGCGATGAAAGCAAATTTAATTTGTTTGGCTCCGATGGGACAAATTTTGTTCGAAGACCGCCTGGACAGAGATATTCTCCAAGATATCAACTTCCAACCGTAAAACATGGCGGTGGATCAATAATGGTGTGGGGTAAGGAACGATATGTTTAAAAAAATTATTGATTTTACGTCACGTATTTACAGGTGCGTTTTCCCGTGATGGGGTAGGTCCCTTAACTCAAATCGAAGGAAAAATGGACGCCAAGAAGTACTGTGAAATCCTTGGAGAACACATGCTTCCTCATCTGCGGGAAAAAATGCCTCCTGGTAGCATATTCCAACAGGATAACGATCCAAAGCACTCAAGTCGCTTAGCTCGAAACTTTTTAAGCGACAATGATGTCAATGTTTTGGATTGGCCATCACAGTCTCCCGATCTAAACCCCATAGAAAATCTATGGGAGCTATTAGATCGGGAAGTTAAGAGGAAACATCCGTCAAATAAGAGGCAATTAGAAGAAATTTTGAAAAGTGAATGGAAGAAAATATCCATTAACACATTAATAGCTTTAGTCGACTCTATGCCTTCTAGGTTGCAAGAAGTCATAAAAATAAGGGCTACGCCACTAAATATTAATTTTAAGATTCTTTTTTTTGTAAGAATTACTATTTAATTTAAATAAACACATTAAAATTTTTAATAAATGACAAAATAATATATCATTAATTAAAAATATTTACATAATGTTATTGATAATAGGTATCTATAACTGTAGGGATTAATAACCCAAAGAAATATTTTGAACTGGTCACCATTTTTTTAAAATTATAGCACTTAAAGATAATTTTACCCAACGTTGCATTTTTTGTGCTCGCTGTATATGCATGTATATATCTAGGTTTAAAAACCGTAAGAAATAAATAAAAACAGAAAAAAAAACAATTTTTGGTAATCCCTTTTTTAATACCGCAACGCTTACTTTTCTTGGGAAAAAGCTTAGAATTTGGACTTTCTTTTCGTGTTAAACTGTTGCTACAATGTTAAATCGGAAATTGCTCTAGTACAACCAAACACACCGAGTTCGTAATCGTGTAGCACAAATATGGGAAATTGAATATGAGCTTAAGCATCAATATGAGAGATGAACAGAAAAGCTTAGAGAACTGAGGTGAAAGTTATAGAGATTATAACAGACACCCGTGCAAATGCAAATATATCAGTGCAGATATCCCAAACAAGAAAGTGAATGAATGCCTGAGTGTTTAACTGATACGAAAAGTGACACAAAAATAAGAATGTTTTGTACTCGTTAAAAAAGACACTTTTTGCAATAAATTTTTTAACATTAAAAACCATAATCATGTACACAAACCTATGTACCTATAGTGCTTGGCAAAATAATAGAAAATTTTTCCCCCCAATACAGTAGAAGCTCACAAATTAGAAATTCCAGAAATTGGAATCAGTGCTTGCAATACATTATATGCTCTAAAATTCGAATTGAAAATTCTAATTTCTGAGCTTTTTTTTTTTTTTATTTTAACACAAGAAATCCCCAAATTGTATTTATTTTGCGGAACCAAAAAGAGGAATCACCAAATTTGTATACGTTTTTCCGTATTTGATGTTTTTTGTCACATTTATGTACTTTGTGACTAGGTTATTCGTGAAATTCGATACGCGTGTACAAAAAAAGACGTCCAGAAATTAGAATTGCCTCAAAAACAAAGCGGTTCTAATTTGTGAGCGACAATATATTTCAACAATTTTATGTATGTACATTAGAACATGCTTGTATAAAAAATTAAAGTGTTATTCATTTTATTAAATTAATTCTTTTTTATAATGAAGTCTAATATGCCATTTTCATTTTCTCCTGATTCCTGCACGTTTTCTATCTCAACTAATTGCTGGTCATATCTGTTTCCAACATCGATTTAATTGAAAATTGCTTCCAAGCTTCCTTTACATCAATAGATTTTGAATCAGTTTTGTCTAAAATCCATTGTAATGGTATTCTTATGTAATAAATCTTAAAAAGAAAAATAGTGTTGTAGAAGTACCGTGTTATAAGAGGTTTTTGGAAATTTATTGAATCGTATAGTGTGATACCGTATTTTAGGAGGTATACCTATAACAATATAATTTGGTGACATTTGATTTCAAAATTTAACATAAACGCACATTTTTAATTGATCATTGCAATCCTTCAGTTAAGATTGTGTTCTAGTTTTTCACAACACTTATATATATATACACCTAACTTTTTTTACGTTCCTCAAAAATCCGTGTAAAAAGAGAGGCGTTTCCTATACTAAAATGGGGGATACGTTCCATGTCATCTGAAAACCGTGTAAGATGAAATAAAAAAGTATATTTACTTCGAAAAACCCTGTAAAAAAATTTTGAAAACTATAAAATTTCAGAAATACATACAAATTGTATGGTCATATGGCATTTTAATGAGCATTAAAACTTAAAATATATAATTCATTCAACTGAAAAATTAGTAGAGCAAGGAAAAAACATATTAACAGATTTCTTATCTGTTAATCGAGAATTATGAACAGAAAAATTAGAATAGAAATAAAGAAAAAATATTTTCATAGCTACATAATTATTCGTCGGTACTTGATAACAAGAGCAATTGTTTGCGACGAACTGGACTAAAGTCGGTGTTATCACTGGTAATATAGTCCGGTAATAGAGTTTTGCACTGTCGAACTACTTTCCGAAAAGTCTTGCGCCGTCGGCTTTTTTTTGTTGTAAATCTTTTATAGAAAGTTGAATTTTGGTTTTTGGGATGTCCCAGTTACTACTATAACGTATGTATGTTCATTTCAGCAATAGTGCCAAGCGTGGTAAAAACAAACATAATTAACTTCAAATCCGTGTAAAAAACGAGTTGGGCGTATATAAAAATTAATGTGTGTTTATTTGTTTGTGGGTTTGTTTAAAGTTTATAGACGGCTAAACAGCTGGACCGATTTTCTTGAAATTTTAACAGTACCTTCCTGTAGGTCTGGACGGAACTTTAGGCTATTTTTTATTTTTAAATTTCAAGTAGACGAGGTGCCAGGCCCACATACCCAATAAGCATTAAATGTGCCAAATCTCATAAACTGCAACAGCTAGATTCCTCAAATTGTGAATGGACAACTTTGGCATCTATATGAACAATATGGTAGACTTGCTGTAATGGGCGTGTCAGCTCCTACAAAAATATTAAATTAATATATCTAAAAAAATATAACCGTTAGAGTCCTAAAATTTTGTCGAACCCACTTTAGTATCAATATGAATATTTTAGATAAAAATTTTCTGACTAGGAAAAGGGGCGTGAATTTAAAACTTCTAATATCTATGCAACACTGAAATCCATATGAATAATTTGTTGAAAAAATTGCCGGACTATATGATATAAAAGTTCGTGTACATGGAAAACTATTCGAGCTAGAATCTAGCATGAACCACTTTGACACACATATGAACATTTCGGATAAGGGAAATAAATGGACTCTGTTTTTATATGCATTCTTAGACAGAAAGTAAATAATAAACATTCATTCCAATACCTATTTCATTATATGTTTGGGACATGTGTAACTTAGGTGCCATTAACAGTAGACACAGACTATTAATGACACTATACTGCCTACATTTATTAACTACCTATAGCATACATAACTTTCTAAAGAATCAATTGTTACATGTGGTTATATAATACAGACTAAAAAATCCAAAAATTCAGTTAATTTACAATCACAAACGGCTGACGAAATTACCGAAGAACGTGATGTTCGTCTGAGTGTTGAAAGGTCTAGAGCCTCTACTTCTAGAGCTGCTAAGACTCAAGTTCAGCGTGGTAAACGTTTAGAAAGGGAAAGAATACGACTGCAAAGAGCAATAGCTGCAGAAACACCAGATCAACGAGATGTATGTGTAGAGCTGGAGCTGTTGAGACACCTGATCAACGTGATGCAACGTCTTAGAAGAAAGACTACGAGCATCAACATATAGAGCTGGGGAGACACCTAATCAACGTGATGCACGTGTAGAAGGAGAGAGGATGCAAGTTTCAACTTCTAGAGCTACTGAGACATCTAATTAACGTGATGCACGTTTCAGAAGAAAACGATCCCAATCATCAAGATCAAGAACTGAAGAGACGCGATGTACGCCTAGTAGGAGAGAGGCTACGAGCATCAACATCTAGAGCTGCCGAAGGTACTGTTAAAATTTCAAGAAATCGGTCCAGCCGTTTAGCCGTCTATAGACTTCAAGTTCATTTTTATATATATAATATCGGTAGGAGTAGCGAAGCATACCGGGTACCAGCTAGTTACACATAACTTACTGCGAGACCTAAAGTTTAAAGTCGACTCCAAACGACAGAGTTTTTGAGAAACTTTTCATAGGAATTTTATTTTACTCCTTTCCTGCTGAAAGGAAGTTGTTGAAGAAATACTTTTTTATTTCGTTTTGTTCGAGCTATGTAGGTATTGAACCATTGCCTCTCATCTAATAGGCCAACACACTACCTGGTGGACTACTACGATTCCTCAGTTTCTTTGACGAAAGACTTGAACAAATCTTTATTGGCTGCTGCATTTCTGCTCTATCGTTAAGAAAGTCGTTGCCAAAAATATATTCCTTCAACTGTTTGCGGATGGTGAAAACTTATTTGATACTTTTTAGTTTATTTTTTAACCTACAGTATAGCATAAAAATAAATATGTAAAGTTTCTGTTTACACAATGAATATTAAATTTAATTCATTTAGTAATTTCATTTCTGATGGGGTATTTGTTGTTAAATTTCTTAATCCTTTCGGCCGCATTTAAATTTAACAGTTGCTACCAAGAGAATCACTTATTTTTTCCCCAACAAGAAATAAATAACCGAAACTAATACAAGGCTTACTTACAACTACACATGTCATTTTTATTTGACTTTTTATGTTTTAGAGTTGTATTTCTTAATACATCAAAAGCACATCAATATTGACTGTCAAATGCCATGTAATTTTATGAATTTTAAAATTTTAGTCGTAGTAGGCTTTGAAAACAAAAATTTATAGCGCCTTATGACGAAAATTTTAATTGTGTTCTTTATGTTATACTGTGAAAAAAATAAGACGTGAAACCAAAAAGTTAAGTATTGTTATTATTTTACTGCATAAACTTTAATATGCCTAAAATTAATTTCTTTTTTATTAGCATCCACTCATCTTTGCCAGCTATCAAGAAATACCTCACCAGCACATATAAGGTAGATGCCCAGAAATTGGCTCCGTTCATTAAGAAATATTTGAAGAGTGCTGTTTTCAGTGGAAAATTAATCCAAACTAAAGGTAAGGGTGCTTCTGGTTCATTCAATTGTCAACAACCCAAAGCAAAGAAACGCACTGCTGAAAAGAAAAAGGCTGCTCCTGACAAAAAGAAGAAGGTTGCTAGTGCCGCTAAAAGGCAGCTCCTGGTCAAAATCCATCTACCGCCAAAAAGACTGCTAAGAAGAATAAAACGGAAAAGGCTAAGGCAAAAACCGTAAAGAAGACTGGTACTGTTAAAGATAAACCAGCCAAAAAGGCCCAAGCATCTAAACCTAAAGCTCCTAAGGCCAAAAGTGCAGCCGCTGCAAAGCCCAAATAAGCCGCTCCAGCCAAGAAGTTAATTAATTTAGATTTAATATAATTCTTTATAAAATAAATTATATTTTTTTTTAATAAAAAAATATTTCAAAACAAAAAACATTTTTCTTTCGCAATTTACTCATTATTTGACTAGTAAAATGACTAGTTGATTGACTAGTAAAATGACTAGTTGATTGACTAGTAAAATGATTAGTCAAATGTCAATTTGTTACTTAAAAACAGCGAAAGAGTGAGCAGGTTAGATATATGTTTTACAGTCGAAAGAATTCATATGTTAGAAAGAGATTCAAAATCACATGTACACGAATGTTTATGTCAGGTTTTTCACATTGCCCTTAATAACTTGATGACAAGTTGTGACTAGTTTATAAGTTACACTTGACGGTCAAATAACAAATAACTAGTTATGTTCTGGTAGGGTTCCATATAAAAATTAAGGGAATGGGAGTCAAATGACGGGAATCCCCGCGATAACGGGAGTAAATATTTTATCACAATAGCAACTCTCACTTTGTATAAAGAATAACACAAATCAGCTCTTACAGTTAAAATACTTGGTTCAATATCAGCGGAAATTCCCGTCATTAGTTTAATTAGAGAATACTGAATGACGGGGATTCCCGCATACTGCCGAAAGGGTTAACATTTTTAATGCATTGAATCCATCATATTTTGAGTTACTGAAGTGATAAAAGTTTTTTAGTTCACCTCTACCTTGCACTTTTATATCCAGTTGAGATTAGATGACTGAGGTGGTGTTTTTATTTGTTTTGCTTCCTGCAATAGCCATTCCTTAACTTTAATGCGATTATGTTTCGGATTGCTAGCATGTCACACGTAACTGCATAGCACTATGCCTATCATACCAGGCTTCCACTTTTCATTGATGTCATGTGGAGGATTTACCTACTTGAAATGGATGTGGTTATCGATAAGAGCAAGTGATTCGTTTCTTCTTATACTTTAGCTTTATTCAGCGTGTGAAGAATTAATTTCGAATGACAAGATTTTCCCCTTCAGTATCTGAATGAAGTTCCTGGCAGAAAATGATTACGGCACAAGGAGGACATTATGGCACAGAACATCAAAATTTTTCGTTCAATTTTTTTGTAACTGTTCTCTACTTTTATTTTCTTAGCTATTTTCTTTAAAACATCTTTAAAATCCTGAGAAAACTTCTTGTTCGGTCACTTGTTGTCTTTGTTTGTTAAAAAAAAAAAACTTCGTCCAAATAATCTGATAACGATAAATGAAAATATAATGCGTGTATTTATTTTTGCGATGAACTGTAAATGTTCTGTGTTTTGAAAATTACGGGAAAAGCGTTTTTAAAATATCAGAAAAGTTTGAATTAAGAAAATTATAAGAAAATTTTTTTTCTGAAAATCACGTTACAGCTTTATGGGAGAGTTTCCGAATTTTAAGAATCGTGCCTACCGCCCGGAACAGCATTAAAGAATAGGATGTAGTGTATGTATCCTTACCTGTAACTTTACGTTTGTTGTTGGCTGACATCAATTCATTTGGAATATTCACGTATTGCGAAAATCTATATTTTTAGCACAATAAAAATATTTTAGCTTCGCTGTGTCCAAATCCGTGGTTTTCAGTACAACATTGTCTGTGTTCGCATATGTGTTTGTTAGTGATTATATTCACCCTCGCATAAGTACACAGAATAACACAAAAAAAAGAAGAGAAGAAGGAAATAAAAGAAATTTTGTTTTTTTTTTTCTAAATTTTTCTTATTTGAAATGTAACAACCGTATGAACGCCTGTCAATGTTTACAAAAATATTTACTTCTGTTATTTCTTTCCTTTCTTTATTTTGTTGTTGTTATTGTAGTTAAAGTTGATTTTGTTGCTACTAAACCCAACTGAACCCTGTAGTAAATAAAGTAGTCGGTTGATAAAAACGTAAATTATAAATTAACTATTTTCCAATTGATTACAAATTGGTTGAAATTGCATGCAGATATCAACCAAACATATTGAATAGAAACAAAAGCAAAATAAGAAAATGTAAGAAAACAATAATAAAACAAAGGAAGCATGTCGGTAAATCAAATGTCAATCTCAGCAAATACGGTTTTTAGGTGGTGCTCAATTTTATTAAAAAAAAAAGGGAAAACCCCAAGTAAATATTGCAAATTTATATTAAAATCTATAAAAGTGATATTGAAGTGATAGTGAAATAAAATAGTTCATTAAAAATCTAAATAAAACAATGTGAATATACCAAATCTATACTTGCACTAGCAATTATGAAGCGCATTTATCTGAGCACTGCTGATAAGTATCTTGTACAATCGTAAAAATATGCCTCATTATTTATGTTGTATTTTAACAGATAAAGGAACAGAAGATGATGATGCCAATGTTCCCCAATTTGATGTCAAATTTTCTGAAATGAATGAATGAATTCTCTGAAATAACAGGTAAAATGAAAATATGTTTTGTCTAACAAAATATCACGATTTTCTGATAAATATTTATATTTCAAGGCGAAATTAAGGAGCTCAAACAGAGCTCAAAATGAGATTATAATGGCAGCATTGTCTACCCAAAATTAGTGACCGAAAGCCTTGTCTGACAGGAAAAACGCAATGCGGCAATTAAGACTACTTTTGGAATAAACACCTGAAAGCGCTCAATGATAACATAATCGATGAAAATCAGCAAATTTACGTGAGTTTTTATTCGTCTCTACTTTTATCATTTTCCAAATTTTTGTGCATTTTTGCAGACCAATGCCATGAAATTATCACTGAAAGGGAAATGCCAAAAACTTTAACGACAATTTTATCTCTGCAATTGAATCTTGCTATAAATACTGATGGCACTCATGGCAAAAAGAGCTTGAAGGATTACAAAAAATTTTTGATGCATTGATGGATGCACTTCGTGATTATTAAAAAACGGCATTTTCATCACTTTTGTGTTGGAAAAAAACTTAATAATATTTTACTTTTGAATTTTCCTTCAGTTCTTTTCATTTAACTTCTTTTAATTACAACTTTTATTTTAAGTCCTGAAATGTACATGAATTTTCTTTTAATTTAATTAATTTCTTTTTTTTTTTTGTATTATAATAATTATTTCTAAATATAAATATATATATATAATATAATATAAATATATATATATAATATAATATAAATAAAACTGTTTAAAATTGAATTAAAAAAAAGTGGTTTTTAAATAATTTAGTGTAAACTAATATTTAAATTAACTATATTTTATTTAACTACAAATTGGTTGAAAAATAAGTAATTTGTAGTGAATTTAAAAGCCATGCAGAGATTACCAATTGACTATCGCCTAGGACATGCCTATGTTAAAATAATGAGTCGGCGACAAGGAAAAAAGTCACTTAATCAACTAGTTGTGCTTATTAAAAAACCAATTTCAAGTTACTTTAAAATTAGTTTGATTTCCTACAGGGAATTTAAAGTGTATCGGAGTACAGCAAAAATACACTCAAAAAATGGTGCGTATGTTCATATGTTAAGGATCTTTTCCTTTCATTGACTACTTTGGTTGAATGAAAATTTGTTAAATTTCGTGGACGTCACGGTTCTACAAAAATAATGGAAAAGCATGAAAGTATTGCTCTCCTTATTTCATTGCTGCAACTTTTAACTGAATTCTCAGAAAACAAATCTGGCATGTAGTCGTGTGTCATTGTCTAGTATGTAGTACGTCGGCTTATACGACGCAAAGACGTGACTCAAACTGCATCTAAAGGTGAAAGGCCAATGTGCGCGGCATGCGGCAACGGGCGGCAATCAGGTGGCTTATTTGCCGCTTGAATTTGTTTTTGATAGGCAAATGAACGCGGCCAATTAAAGTAAAAATTTGTTTATTGACAGTTCAAAAAATTTAAGTTGATGTACCATGTATGCGATGAATATTGCAGCACTTATTTCTGCTCAAGCCTTTGATCTTTTAAATTTATTTCTGTAATCAGGCGAGCTCTGTTTGTATAAATTTTTAAATTTCTTTACCTCAGAAATAAGGTGGTTATCATCAATACTTCCCATTTTTCTAACTTTGTTTTTTTCACAAGTTGATGCGGCAAAATAAAAAGTTGAACTAAATTTAACATTGCCGCTTGGCCGCTTGTAACGGTGTTGCCAGTTTGAATTAAATTCAATCTGACAAAATGTGTTTATGAATTCTTTTGTAAGCAAACCAGTTTTTTGTACGTTGGTAATACTGTTGCCGTCCGCTGCCGCTTGCCGCGTACATTGGCCTTTCACTATAAGGCAACAACGAAACAAAATATAAAAAAAGAAATATTTCTTCATCAATTTTCTCTCAACAATCTGAGAGAGTCGACCGCCACTCATAGGTAAAATTAACACACACAACATGGGTGCTAAGGGAACTTAGGTCGTAATCCTGATTATGGGTTGTAATGATCAATTAAGTAGAAGCGGATTTCCGTGAAACAATAAGCAGAAATTTGCAGTTGAGGCATTATGTAACTACTCAGGATGGTTAGTAGAAAAGGCTTTCTACGTAAAATTATGTTTTGTGGATATACTTTCATTCGTTGATTTTGGTTTTTCAATTAACGTAATGGAGCCATGGTAACGACTTTTGGTCCAAACATAAAGTGCGATGTTAATTGTAAGTAAAGTTTTTTTTTATCATATTTAATTTGATATTTCTTTGATTCAATGCTTGAAAATTCAACCAATCAGAGCTACACAATTGAGCAGCACTTTGAGATTGTTGAAGGCTTTTACGAAAATTGGTGTTCAAATCTCAAAATGTATTTTGTACACTTTTGGTCAGCAAATCTTTTCCCAATGGCAATTAAGAATAAAGAGTGACTATTTGGTGCACTTTATGGGCTGGTGCACTTTATGGCTGATACAGACTAGACCGCTTCAATTGACGCATTAGAAGGCAATATTGCAGCATTTATTCGTGAGATACCGGCCGAAATGTTGGAAAGAGTATGCTGAAATTGGACTAAGCGGATGGACCATTTGAGGCGTAGTCGCGGTCAACATTTGAATGAAATAATCTTCAAACATTAAATTATATGGACCGTACTATCGATTTAAATAAAGATTTCATGCATTTTTCTGAATTTTTTTGTTTTTTTTTTTTTTGAAAATGTTTCCTATAGCTCTTAAAAAATCACCCTTTACTTGTCAACCAGCCAACGAAGCAATGACACTTTGTCATGAGAATTTCAATAGTCATGTTATCCCACGTCCTGTGATATTAATTGACTATAATCATGTGATTTGACACCGTTAGACTTATTTCTATAAGTCAAGAAGTATTCAAGAGCTAGGGATTAGATCATTCTGTATATTTATTTATTTAATGCAAGTCAATAGACAAATTCCTTACTGGCTAATAACAAAAACAGGTACAAGAAAAAAAAAAAATTAAATGCAATCACAAACAGTTTCTTAAATTAATTGTTGCAATAAAAATATAAAAAGTTACGAATTAAGAAAAACAATAATATTCCATTTTATTGTACAAGAATTTACAGAAAAATCAAAAAATTCTGAAAAAATATTAAATTGACGACAAATTCCAGTGGACGGATCTGCAATAGCAGAATTAATTCTGCAGAATTGAATACAAATAAGATTATAACAAGGAATATTGAATATTGAACAGATCTTAACAGACACAATTACCAACACAACAAATATTACCATTGATCAGCTTAATCACAAAGGATACATTTAACATTGGTCGAGGACTCTTAAGGGTAGGCAGTTTTATTAATGCCAGTCTGCTCGTATATGAAGGCAAATCACAATAATTCCATTCCAGGCCACACAAACAGAAGAGTAGAAATTGTTTCTGCACAGATTCAATGTGTTCGCTGTAAACACTATAGTGAGGATCCCATACAATGGACCCATACTCCAAAATTGGTCTGACAAGCGATACAAAAAGCTGTTTCGTAATATATGGATCAGAAAATTCTTTTGCCCAACGTTTTATGATGCCAAGAGTGCTCCTTGCCTTTTTTACAGTCAAAGTGATATGATCATTAAAGTTTAATTTTGCGTCTAATAGGATACTAAGATCCATAAAAGAGTCAACATTCTCTAATTGATGACCTCCAAGCAAGTAATTAACTGCAATAAAATTATTTCTTGAGAACCGCAAACATTTGCATTTTTTAATATTCAGCTCCATCATGTTGTACTCGCACCACAAAAAGAAGTTATTGAGATCATTTTGCAGATATATCTGCTCGATTATATTATTGAAGAAGAGAAAAACGTTTACATCGTCAGCATACATCAAAATATTGGCAAAATTAATTATGTTGGGAAGAGCGTTTATAAACAACGAAAAAGAAGTGGACCAAGATGGCTGCCCTGAGGAACACCAGATAGCACATAAATATACTTAGATAAGCTATTGTTCACATATACGGTCTGCTTTCTACCAGTCAAATACGACTCTTGCCATCTTAAACTCTTATGATTCACACAAAATAAATCCAGTTTAGTTAACAGAAGTTTGTGAATCACTTTATCAAACGCTTTGCTAAAATTCGTAAAAATTACATCAGTTTGCTCCTGTTGAGAAAAGGCCTCATTTATCATGGATGTTAACTGAAGCACATTAGTCGTTGTTGAGTAACCCCTTCGAAAACCATGTTGATGAGGTGATAATAACGATGAAGTATGATGAACCAAAAAAATCGGCCATATCCCTATTAAATCTCATAGTCATTGAAAATTTGGATCATTGAATTAAAATATCCCACCTACGTCCTAGCGTGCATTTATCAAATAATTATCATCGATCTGTTTATAATAATAAAAAATATTAGGATAGTTGTCTCAAAACTTATGAAGCTTTTTAATTGGAGGGAGTTGAATCCAGATTTTCTGCCTTCTAAATACTCTGTACTAAGATATTTTTGACATTTTAGTGCGCATTTCGGGATACAAAATTGAGATTTTCGTGAGTAATAACAAAATAAGTACAGAGAACCTTCAAAAAAAAGTATTTCTGTTAGAATATTACTTACTGCTCCAACTGCAATAAGATCAGTTATCTTGTTTTGTACAATAATTCGGTTATCTGATTTGGATTATCAGGCACTAGACAAAGTTGGCATACTCAGCTTAATTGCTCCAAGATGTCAGGGATTAATAAAATTTCCGTATAAATTTGATTCGATAACGTTTAGGAATCAGATTACAATTGGGATTATCGCCCTTTTTTCAAGGAACACTTACACCTCTTAGAAATTGACGTTCAAGGCATCAGTAAAGTGCAGAAAATGAGCTTCCAAGATGAGGAGCTTTAGAGAAAGGGCGTCTCTTATGAGGTCAGAATCTTTCTGTGGAGTGGAGAATTGAATACTCACCGAAAGGAAACATAAAGAAAGGCAAAGACTCTTCTCAGCAGAAACGGGTTTGTGTAAGACGCTTATGCATCTCCGTAAAATATTTGGGTTCACATCAGCTGTTAAGCTCGGAGTTGGATGAAATATTATAAGATATCCCATACAGTTTCGGAGGAGTACCATTAGATCCTGTGATGAGAACTACTATGGCATCTGTTGACGACAATGGTAATAAAAATTTGGTTCCATGACTTCACCAAACTATTTGAATTTAAATGCTAGGTCGGTAATGAAGTGTTCTCCGGTGGAATCAGTCTCTGTTTCTAGTAACTTAGTGGTAGATTAATATAGTCTAGCCCTGCTTGAATTTATCTACATTAGGGCAGATTTTTACTGCATTTATATGTCACGTCTTCGTTCTAAACTAAAAACCTGGTAATTGGTTTCTTTATTGTGTCTCGGGAACTACTCTAAATTACTATTCATGCATCATTACATTTCAGTCATAAAATTGATCTTTTTGTCGATCTTTCCGTTGTAAATTACACACCAAATGCGACCATTTTAATATCTATTCTGCCCATTTTCCGGTATGTGCTGTTACTGTACTGTTTAATCGCAAGTCTCTGTCAATAGAGCATTGTATACTAACATAAACAAATTTAAGAACACTCACATCTGATAAAGTTGAAGTCATCACGTGAATGGATACATTAAAATCTCCTGAAGCGCTTGTCGTGTCAACTAACGTTTCCAAGAATTGTTGGAGGAATCACTAATTCAAAATGCCGATTTGTCATGTTTTCATTCTTATTAAATCATATCCTCTACCAAATTTTATATTTCTTTATGGAAACATTTTCTGAGTGTAATTTTTTTTTAATTCTATCCAGTACAAGTTGAGAGACTAAAATATTTTTCAATATGCAAGGCTCTCACGTACAGTGCCTTCCAAAGTGTAATATATCCACTGTAGGAACAAAGTTTTATTTTGGGTCTATTAGGATACCAAGATTAACCGCAATAAAATTATTTCTTGAGAATCGCATACATTTGCATTTTTTTGCATTTAATATTCAGCTCCATCATGTTGTACTCGCACCACAAAAAGAAGTTATTGAGATCATTTTGAAGATATATCTGCTCGATTATATTATTAAAGGAGAGAAAAACTTTTACATCGTCAGCATACATCAAGATATTGGCAAAATTAATTATGTTGGGAAGATCGTTTATAAACAACGAAAAAAGAAGTGAACCAAGATGGCTGCCCTGAGGAACACCAGATAGCACATAAATATACTTAGATAAGCTATTGTTCACATATACGGTCTGCTTTCTACCAGTCAAATACGACTCTAGCCATCTTAAACTCCTACGATTTACACTCATTAAATCCAGTTTAGTTAATAGAATTTGTGATTCACTTTATCAAACGGTTTGCTAAAATCCGTAAAAATGCCATCAGTTTGCTTCTGTTGAGAAAAGGCCTCATTTATCATGGATGTTAACTGAAGCACATTAGTCGTTATTGAGCAGACCTTTCGGAAACCATGTTGATGAGGTGATAATAACGATGAAGTATGATGAACCAAAAAATCGGCCATATCCATAATAAATCTCATTGTCATTGAAAATTTGGATCATAGGATTAAAATATCCCACCTACGACCTAGCGTGCATTTATCAAATAATTATCATCGATCTGTCTACAATAATAAAAAATATTAGGATAGTTGTCTGAAAACTTATGAAGCTTTTTAATTGGAGGGTGTTGAATCCAGATTTTCTGCCTTCTAAATACTCTGTACGTAGATATTTTTGACATTTTAGTGCGCATTTCGGGATACAAAATTGAGATTTTCGTGAGTAATAACAAAATAAGTACAGAGAACCTGCAAGAAAAAGTATTTCTGTTGGAATATTACTTACTGCTCCAACTGCAATAAGATCAGGTATCTTGTTTTGTACAATAATTCGGTTATCTGATTTGGATTATCAGGCACTAGACAAAGTTGGCGTACTCTGCTTAATTGCACTCAGTTGTCAGGGATTAATAAAATTTCCGTATGAATTCTCGTTGATTGAACATTTTTATTCAATCACTAAATTTCAATTAAAATCTTCAAGACTGTTTGCAGAAGCATGAAGAAAGTTTGTGTTAAAGTTACGTAACAAATCAGCCGTGAAGTATAGAAAGTTCCGAATATTCTACCTCGAGGGTCGTCAGTACTGTGAAATTATATTCATTAATTTTAAGGGAGTACCTCGGTATCGAATATCACATATTAGCAGAACATCAATTTGTTTATCCTTAAGGAAGTGTTCAAGCTTATTCCTACGAATTCCGTTTACAAATCTGAAAATAGATTTTTAACAGTTCACAGCTGACTAAGTACAACCTGCAATAAAGCAGCACAATAAGCTTTTCACCATCATTTATTGAGTTTGTAAAATTGTTAAGCAATTGCTAAATTGATTCGATAACGTTTAGGAATCAGATTACAATTGGGTTTATCGCCCTTTTTGAAAGAACCAGAAAAATGAGCTTTCAAGATGAAGAGCTTTAGAGAAAGAGGTCAGAATCTTTCTGTGGAGTGGGGGTATACATTTATAATTGAATACTCAACGAAGGGAAATATAAAGAATGGCAAAGTCTCTTCTCAATAGAAACGGGTTTGTGTAAGGCGCTTATGCATCTCCGTAAAATATTTGGGTTTACATCAGCTGTTAAGCTCGGAGTTGGATGAAACATTATAAGGTATCCCATAAAGTTGCGGAGGAGTACCAATAGATCCTGTGATGAACACTCCTATGGCATCTGTTGACGACAATGATAATAAAAATTTTGATTCCATGAATTCACCAAACTATTTGAATTTAAATGCTAGATCGGTAAAGAATTCTTCTCCGGTGGAATCTGTCTCTATTTCTAGTAACGTAGTAGTAGATTAATATAGTCTAGTCCTGCTTGAATTTATCTACATGAGAGTAGATTTTTACTGCATTTATTTGTCACGTCTGCGTTCTAAACTAAAAACCTGATAATTGATTTCTTTATTGTGTCTCAGGTATTACTCTAAATTACTATTCATGCATCATTACATTTCAGTCATAAAATTGATCTTTTTGTCGATCCTACTGTTGTGAATTACACACCAAATGCGACCATTTTAATATCTATTCTGCCCATTTTCCGGTATGCGCTGTTACTGTACTGTTTAATCGCAAGTCTCTGTTAATAGAGCATTGTATACTAACATAAACAAATTTTAGAACGCTCACATCTGATAAAGTTGAAGTCATCACGTGAATGGATACATTAAAATCTCCTGAAGCGCTTGTCGTGTCAACTAACGTTTTCAAGAATTGATGGAGAAATCACCATTTCAAAATGTGAATTTTATATTTCTTTATGGAAACATTTTCTGAGTGTAATTTTTTTTTTAATTCTATCCAGTACAAGTTGAGAGACTAAAATATTTTTCAATATGCAAGGCTCTCACGTACAGTGCCTTCCAAAGTGTAATATATCCACTGTAGGAACAAAGTTTTATTCTCAAGATGATTTTAAATCAGTTTCATTGATTTTAGATGAACATGTTTGGCAAATTCATTGCCAACCACGAATATATTCGTGATTCATGTACGCATATACTCGTGTAATATGTATCATTAATGTTTTATGCAGAAAAACTTATGGAACTTGTCAACCGTTTATGCTATACAAAAACCGTAATAAAATACTTTTTACTTTTCGTTTTAATTATTAAAATTGTTAATTAATTAAATTAATTCTTAAACATTAAATATTTATATTTATAAATATTTATATTTTATTAGGATATGGAATTTTCTAGAAGAACTTTCTAAATAGTGTACGAACACTATTACTGAGCATAGTAGTTTGATTTACAATCAGCCAAAAATACTTCCATACACACACACACATACGCAGCCACACTCAAACTGACTTAAATGGCAACACACACACACACACACACGTACACAGTTATATGGTTAGTTTGCTGCTCACAACAAGTACTCGTCGTACCGTTCGCTACTCTCATGCTCAAGTTTTGAAACCACATTTTAAGATGGAAATAAAATTAAGATGAATATGTCGGATTGGGATTATTATTTTCTTATGACAGGAAAGGATAAAGGAAATGTGTTTAAATTTTATTAACTTGAGCGTGGTTCGCCTGAAATGATGTTATTGTGTGATACTGAATCACATACATACATGCAAGTGTATGTGCATGTATGGTTAAATGTATCCATTTAACAGTGTGTACACAACATCATGCGTACATACATGCATATACTACACATACATTTCAGTTGTTTGTTGTAGTTCTAAGAGACAAACAGACAGACAGACAGTAGAATTTTCATCTCCACTACCTCCTCACCATGTTATTATTATTTATAAACGCATTTGTATCGAAGTATGTATGTTGCGTTTAAACGGATAAACAGGAAATTGAAATGTGGTTTTTATATTTCCTTCGAAGACAGTTTGAATTATAATGCCGAAAAGAAAACAAAAACAAAAAATAAAAAAAAATATGAGAAAAATACAGAAAAGAAACTTGAAAGAATTTTCATGCCCTCACACCATTTACGTTTATCCACATACATAATAATGTATGCATGTGTGTGTGTGTGTGTGTATGTGTGAGGCATAACTAAATGAAAACGGTGAAATGGACTCATACTGATTTTTAACGGAGTTTTCATTTTTTTTTTTTGTTGCTTTTTTCCTTTTGCTTTCCTTTCCATTTCAAAGAGAGATTATATCTGTGAAATTAGTATTTTCAGTGTCATAAAGAGATAAACAGAGCTTTTGTGTTCAATTCAAAGAATACATCGCATAACACGTATAGACATGTGACAGCTTTTCCTTAAATCTTACACGAGTTCTTTTCGAGGATTTGGCACTCTAATGGCTTTCATGCGTATTAATATTTTACCTATACACACACATATGTACATATGTATTATGTACTATATGTCAATATCTACATACATGCATATACAATAGTATATACAATATGTATCTATGTGTGTATGTCTGTATTGATAAAAAGTCGATAAAAAGCGAAGAAATACTTAAGATATGTAACCAAATAATTTTTAATGACCTTATACTCGTACAAGTTAATTATTAATATCATTTTACACATTTTAAATATAAATCAATAGTAAATATTTAATCATTAACATAAGTATTGTAATTTGTATAGAGAAAAATATCACACACAAATTATAATATCACAGTATTCATATGTACATACTAGAGGTGTGCACAAGACATTCTGCTAGCCAACCCTTTTTTCTGTTGATCTTGATGTTACGAGTGCACTGAAATGTGTATTTCTCATCTATTCAATGATGCACTTGTTTGCCTGTGAAGTAACGAAACTATATTTTGTGTTGTAAGAGCATATTCTACTGCTGAAGCCACATTTTCAGTATTGCCATATGAATATCAGTAGTGTAAAAACTTTAGTATTGTAAAAAAAGGTTTTTCCCCAGCAGCGTTGCCAGATTGATGATTTTATCATATTTTTGATGATTTTTCAATCAAAATATGATTTGAGAATTTTTTTTTTTCTTAAATTATGATTTTTAATTTATAGAAATTATGATTTTTATATTTGAAGTGAGTACAATTTTTGTTGTAATTGTACTACATAGTGAAGTTAAGTCTTGTATCAGCTTATTATTGGTTGATTTTATTTACTTTACAATTATTGCCTTGTAGCTAACACAGATATGCATGTGCATAAAAATGCATCATTGTTTTGGAAATAAAGGCCTTAAAGAGCATATCTGTCTATCTGTTATATTCTTGGGAAGTACAAATTAAAAATATGAAACCCTGTGTAGATAGTCCCCGACTTAAGATTCGACTCTTCGAACTTACGAAAATTTGTTTCCAATTTTATTCTTAGAAAATACTTAAAGAAGACCAATATGTAGTTGATGGGAATACCTAAAATATAAATTTTATATAAATTAATAAATAGAAATACAAATTTTGGGTAGTTTAATTTCTCCGGACCCTTAAAATTAGTCGTACAGTATGTATTATTTTGTATGAAATTTGGCTTACGACTGAATCTCAGGATCCCATCTCGTTCGTAAGTCGGGGAATACCTGTATTGTAATAATAGTTCTTAATAATTTTTTTTTTAAAGTACATGTACTTTTTAATTAGAATTTATTTGAATGAAATCAGTGACCACATAAACATAAGTACACGTTTCTTCATAAATGCTTTAAACAATAATAATTTAAATACATATGTTAACATATTTATTTCAATAATAATTTTTAAATAAAATTTTGTACACACGAGTGATAAAAAATGATGATTTTTTCCCATAAAATATGATTTTTTTATCTGCATATGATGATTTTCTTCTCAAAGCTTCTGGCAACGCTGTTTCCCAGAAATAAAAAGTTTAAAAAGTTACTGGCAATGTTGGCGTCGACGAAGATGTTCGGTTGACGAGAGCAAAAAAAAAGAAATGCATGTTGTGACTCTATGAAGAGTTCGGTCTAGAGAAAAATGCAATACCTAGTGTGCAATTTTATATATCTTGTGCATACCTCTAGTACATACCAAACATTTTCGATTCTATAACCTACATATTGTTAGGTTTTTACGTTTTTAAAAACGTTTAAAATATGAATTCGTTGATTGCAAACAAAATAAAATTAAATTTGTGTTTAGTTTCAATCAAATTCTGTAATGTTCGCACTATTTTTATGTTCCACTGTGTCCAACTAAATTGCTTGTTCGTTATTCTTCTTTGCTTACATCCTTTGCGTAAACAACAACAGCAGAGATCTTAAAACCACGACTGTTTCCTTCACACTTAACGAGTCTTCACACAAAACTGACTGAGTTCTTACTACTCGTTGCCTGATTTGTCTTGCTCTTTTGTATGCTACGTAAACAGTCTGATCAATGTTCTTGTAATCGAATGTTTGTGGTTTCGCCTTCTCGAGAGCTCTCGTGGTTTCATTTTAGTTTGTGTATTTTATCTACATTCCGTTTTCTTTTACACTTATGATTTTTGTTTTTGTAGCTTTTGTTGTTTTATGAAGTCGCCGTAGTCTAGTAGGTACTGTTTTGGCTTATTAAACTGCAGGCCCGAGTTCAAATCCCAGGTCAGACATCAAAACGAAAATATGAAAATATTTCTTTGGCGACTTCCTCACGGCAGATTTGTGACAAAAATTCTGTGTGTAAATAAAATTGTTATTAAAAGCTTCTCAAAAAAATGTCGTTCGGAGTCGACTTTAAACTGTGGATCTCGCCACTAGTGTAAAAAAATAACGCTCACAACATATGTGGTGAGAGAAGCTAGGTCATATCCCTGATTACAGGATTGTAATCACCAATTATGTACGTATGTAGCTTTCGTTTATTATTTTAATGTTTAAGCGATGTTACACCATTTCCATACGTAACAATATCTATACCACTTACGCGGATGACCTAATAAAATTTCCATTAGAATTGTTTAGATATTGCCCTTCTAAAACCTATTGACTTAAATCCTAAGTTACATTGAAATCAATGTCACTGCATTCAGATGTAAAACTTCTTTCAACACATGACTTTGTCGCCGTAGTCTAGTAGGCAATGTGTTGGCACATTAGACGGGAGCCTCGTTTCTTAAATATTGCAGTAACCAGTAAAATTTTACTTGTTACTGAAAAAATTGCAGTAATGATTAAAATTTTACTGGTTACTGCAATCTTTTTCAGTAACGAGTAAAATTTTACTGCTTACTGCTACATACTGCATTAAAAATATAATGCAGTGTGCCCATGTATGATAAATTCTATTAACAGATCATTATTTATATAATTTAATATATTTTCGACACTGGAAAAGGAAACTTTTTGCAAAATTTTTAAATTGCTAGGAAGTCTGGCTCTAATTGCATAAATAAAGTGTTTAGTGAAAAGAAGACATTTTAGTTTAATAATATTTTTTCGGTTTCTGTTTTTGGTATTCATTGCAGGCCTTTTCAAAACTATACCCAATGTAGCTAAATTCATTATAATTACTATCTATATCACCTTCTATATAATAAAAATTTTCACAATTTATTAGTCAGATTTTTTAGCAATCTGTACAAATCATTATACAACTTAACGTGGTCTGCATTTCTTGCTTCAAATGCTAAATTGAACCTCTGATCCTCTCCAAAAACGGAACTTCAATACGTGAGGCATACAAAATTGTTATTATTATTGTACTTATCCATAAGTGAAACATACCACATACCCACTGTCCTTAAGAATATTAAAATGTGTTTTAAGTTCCAGCCACATAATCAAAATACATTTAACCGCTTTTTCAATTGATATCGTGTTGTAAAATTAACGCTTAAAAAAAATGTGGACATTTTTCTTTGCAGTTTCAATGTAAAGGCTATTAAAAATCAACAAAAAGCACTGTAATGAAATTTGAAAAGCACTATAATAATGCCACTCCGTAAAAAGGCACTAGAAGAAAAAATTTACGCGTACGATGTTTCATAAAGCACCATACCCTACCAGAACATAACTAGTCAAATAACTAGTTATTTGACCGTCAAGTTATTAAGGGCAATGTGAAAAACTTGACGTAAACATTCGTGTACATGTGATTTTGTATCTCTTTCTAACATATGAATTCTTTCGACAGTAAAACATATATCTAACCTGCTCACTACTTCGCTGTTTTTACGTAACAAATTGACATTTGACTAGTAAAACGACTAGTCATTTTACTAGTCAAATAAATAGTCATTTTACTTGTCAAATAACTAGTCATTTTACTAGTTGTTTTACTAGTCAAACCAGATGAATTAGCTCTTTGCAAAAGAAAGAAAATTGCTTTTTGTTTTCATATATTATTTTATATATTTTATTTTATAAATAAAAAGGGAAATAATAATAAAATAGTTATAATAATAATAGTAGTAGTAGTAATAATAATAGTAGTAGTAATAATAATAATAGTTATAATAATAATAATAACAGTAATAATAATATAATATATAGTGTCACAATTCCAGGGGTGTGACCAACCTTGTTTTCATTTCTGCTTCCGAAGGTACCGCAACTGTTTGCACTTATTGTGGCTTTTGTCCACTGCCTTCCTCAGACTTTTGTCAAAGTCTGGCTTTCGAAAAACATCTAAAAATTAAAAATTAATTTAATGTATGATTTTATATGTATATCATATAAAAAATAAGTACCTCTGAGGAATTTGTCGAAGAGCCTGAGCTTGATGAGGGCATGTTTCTGACACCTTCCATCCCAATTAAAGCCCTCCATCAAGCTGTCTGGAAATACAGAGCAGATAACTGTGCCAACATCTTCCGACACTCCCTTTAAGTTGTACAAGTACGTTGTCTGGAAATGAAAAAATGTTTTATAAAAAGTGCTATTATAATATTATAAATAACAAAAAACAATATAAACACAATATTAAAAACACAATATTATTCACTTCACTATACTTATCTTCTTTAGCACTTATAACAAATATCGATTTAAAATTTAATTTCTTTTTATTTATTTATTACAATACAATTACAAATAATATTCTAATCATATACGAGCTGTTTAATTAAAATATATTTTAAAACTTTTCTTTTTTTTTACAACTTTTCGTTTGCAACAAAGATTACATGTAAAATGTCATGTCATAAGACGCCATAAATTTTTATTTTCAAAGCCTACTCCGATTAAATTTTTGAAATTAATAAATTTACCGGTCATTTGACAGTTGACAGTGATGTGTTTTTTATGAAAAATACAAATATTAAGTAATACAACTCTAAAACATAAAAAGTCAAATAAAAATTACGTGTATAGTAGTAAGTAAGCCTTGTATGTATTAGTTTCGGTTATTTATTTCTTGTAGGGATAAATAGTGCGAAAAACACTTAGTTGGCAACACTGATCACAACTTAGCAATTCCAGTTTATATTCTGACTAATACTTTGGTGTGAAGCAATTGACCAAAGGTTCTACAGGGTATCGCATTTAGAATCTTCAAAGGGATAGTCTCAGTCTCAGATAATGTTTAATTAATTTACCATATTATTGCGTAGTCTAGTATGTTGGCGCATTAGACGTGATGTCGCTGTTCAAACCCCAGATCAGACATCTCCAATAAAACGAAAGATGAGAACAGCAGATTTCTGGCAAAGACTCTGAGAGTAAAAATTGCCATGAAAAGCCTCTCAAATATCTGTCGTTTGGAGTCGACTTTAAACTGTAGGTCCCTCCATATATGTATAAAATTAACGCACACAACATAAGTGGTGTGAGAAGCTAGGTCTTAATCCTGACTGAAGGGTTGTAATGGCCAATTATGTATGTATGTATGTATGAGAACATTTTTCTTCGGCGACTTTCTTTCAGCCATCAGCCATCTTCTGGCAATAACTTTGAGAATAAATAAAATTGCCATGAAGTTACACAAATGTCTGTCGTTTGGAGTCGACTTTCCTGTCATTCATTAATAAAATTAACATTTCTGTCTGGCATAGCAAATTTTTAACCGAAAAGCGCCTCTTTCTGCCCAACTAAATGAAATCGAATGCATTTAAATCGTTTACAACCTGTTAATATGTGGAGATCATTCGTATTAAAATGTGTGTATGTGTGTGTGTGTGTGTGTGTTTTTTCTGTTTAATCAGTTCAAATTACAGTTTTATTGCCTTTAATTTAGAAAATAGTTCTCTTAGTCCAAGGCTTTTAATGTCTTTTAATGTTCTCTTCTGGTACATTTTAGTTTGGAGAATCTCTATCGTATTCGCACGTAACTGAATTTATATTTAAGACAACTACAAGGACAAACTGTTGTAACTTTCAATTAGACATTTGCCAACTTTTAATCCTTTTAGTTGAAAAAGAAAAATGAAAAGAAAAAACGATGAAGAAACAAGACATAACCAAAGAATAATAAAACAAAATGTAAGCATAAGCATAAGCAAAAGCAAGAGAGAAGATGAAGATGAACGTCGTTTTGTGAAGACACAATAATAAAAAAAAAAACGAAAACGAAAAATAAACAGGAAACATTCTGGTTGGTATTGTTTGGCTTATTGCCAAACGTAATCAAAGTTAAGAAACATGTGGATGAAAATCTTTATGCAGTCGTAAGCAATTAAGGTGTAAATTTCCTATTTATTCAATTAGGTTTTGCAAACAACAACAGCAACAACAACAACAACAAAAGCAATAAGGAAAAACATTTTGTTTAGTTGGGTATGTGTTTTATTGTACATCATGTGGTACGTGCACATCAAACAACAAGTCTATTCGACATGCCAGCATTCAACAAGTTGTTCTTAAATTGTCAATATCACAAACCAATTCAATTGATGTCTCAATACTCAACTCTACTCTACTGTACTGTACTCTACAGAATTTTAGTGCATTAATATTGGCTCTCAAGTTATTTGTAGTATTTTGTTGTTTTTGTAGTTTTGGTTTTCTTTTGTTTTGTTTTGTTTTTATTATTTAACATGAATGAAGAAGTTAAGATATACTAATTATGTTTTCATTACATTTGTTTCGTGACAACAAAACCCAAAAGCAAGGCAAGGCAAAGCAAAGCAAAGCAAAGACGACGACAATAACTTTATTTAAGAGAATAAAATTATAAGAAAAAATAAATATTTAAATTTCAATTAAACCATGATGTTCTTGTAAATTACACTTCATTAAGTAGTTGTAGTAGTAGTGGTAGAAAGAAAGCTACAGAGCAACAATACACAATTCCGAATATGTATTTATAGGCGTTTGTTTGTTCGTTCATTCGTTCGTTCGTTCGTTCATTTGCTCTGCCATGAACAATGAACTTGTATTATACGTTTACGTGTATGTATGTATGTATGTATGTACGACTGTATGTCTGTTTGCCGACGTTTTGAATGTACTATACATTCGAACTTGTTGAATAAGCAAATGAATAAGAGATTTAACATGAACGAACAACGACGACAGTCCTTTTCCATTCATTCTTCATTTATCCTTTCTTTTCTGTTCAGTTCTTTTCGTTTTTTTGTTTTTTGAGGGTTTATTTTGTTTTTGTATTCTTTAATGCCAAGACAAACTGTACGAAGAAGTGTAGATATTAAATTGTATGGGTGGAGAGCACGAGAAGGTGCGAATAATGTAGCATGAAATATGAAAATGTATGCCTCCTGGCACATTAACATAAAACTGTCTGCAGGGTGGCAAGAGTGATAATGTTAAGTGAGAATGATAATGATGATGACGACGATGACGATGACGACAACGACAAAAACGACGACGATGGTGCTGGTAGATTTGGTTAATTGTCGCCTTCACACTAAAAATGTCCCTAATTAACATTTTTAAGTGCTTTGCATAATGAATCCATACAAAAACACGCATTCACACACACACACACACACACACTTATATATGTATGTACATATATACACGCACACAATTAGACATTTACAAGTTTTATAATAATGTTGCCAGTTTGAATTTTATGAACTGAAACTACAAGTGCGAATATTTTTATAAAGTCCTTAATGTTCTTTATTATTCAATACACAGGCATACATACATACTACCTTCATACATACACACACATACATATAAATGGATATATAGATGTATATATGTATGTATGAATGTAGTTTAGTTTTTTTTTTTTAATAATATTTTTATCCTTTTTACGCCTCTTCACAAGTATGTACATAAGATTCGAAATTATTTAAATATGCATTGCGAGAGTAGCCGACAAATCCAACAGGCTAAATAATTATTTACAATTTTAAGTGCACAAAGAAGAGGACAAGTACCAAAAACATACACAATCACATCACACAAACTATCCTTTTTTTTCAATTTTTAAAATAAACCATATTCCCTGAATCATAACACAACGTATTACAACGGCGTAAAGTGCCATTATGGACGCTGTTTGTGCTCTCCGCAAATGGCTGGAGGCTACAATCACACTTTCCTAAATCATTATTTTTTATTTGGGGGGGGGAGGGGGGTTTTCTGTGATTGGAATGGCATTACAATGGAATCCATGTAAATTATGCCACCAAGAAGCATTGAGAAAAAGAACGAAAAACAGAAATTAAATAAAGACCATTAAGGGGATTTTTATCTAACATTTCTACGGAACCCAGCCACTAATTAGGAAATAACACATTATGAATTAGAAGTAATTATTTTGTTTTCTCAAATACTCTTTTTTCATTGCTTCCAGGCGGAATTTCCGTTTTTAGCACAATTACACAAGGCCATCCGTTCCACAGATCAGCGTTTATAATGGCAACGAAATGCTTCAAAAGAGTTTTTAATTATCATTTTATAAATATTTTAAAGTTGAAAATATTGTATCATTAACAATTGCCTGCATGTTAAGAATACATGAATACATACATCATATCAAAATTGCTTTAAATTAATGTCTTTGGTCTCTAAAGGAAACCAACAGAAAAGAGGAAGATTATGTAAGAAATATGGATTTAAGTTTACTCATTTAGGTAGTGTGCTATCTTATTGGACGTAAAGCCAGGGTTCGAGTCCCAGGCCAGACATCGAAACGAAATATACAAAAAGTATTTTTTCGGTGAATTTTTCTCAGCAGATTTCTGGCAAAAGCTCTGACAATAAATAAATTGCCATGAAAAGTTTCTCAAAAAATCTGTCGTTCGGAGTCGACTTTAAACTGTAGGTCCCGCCACCTATGTATACAATTAACACACACAACATAAGTAGTGTGAGAAACTAGGTCAATAATCCTGACGGAAGGGTTGTAATGACCAATTATGTATGTATGTAAACAGTTAAAATACACCCAAACAAATAACATCATTTTTTTATATTTCTTGAACCCTCCAAACTTGTTTTATTTGACAAAACCCGTATATTTTATCCTTTCACGAAAAATTATTGAAATATGGTTTAAACTTACTTGTTATAAGTTTTGATCCAGTAAATTTGAAAATTATGATTCTTTACTTAAGTAAATAAGTGGCGATATTCGGAAAGTGCATCCTCTTGTGAAGAGATTAACACTTATGAAATTGGACAAAAATTAACGTAGTTATGATTATAGTCGCATTATATTTTTTTATATACAGTGCACGCGCGCTTATGTGAACACCGCTTAATGTGAACATTTTTTTTTGCATCATTGGCTACTCTCAAAGATGAAAAAAAGTAAAAAAGCCCTGCAATTTGAATCGACAATAATTATTAATTGATAATTTTGTTTAATTTGAAACGTTAAAATTCTGTTATTTAGTTGTGAGAATCTCTGTTTTAGGTGTATATACATATGTGTTAAAAAAATTAAGCTCTTATAATTTCGAAACGAAAAAGTATGAATATGAATATGTTTAAAAAATTAAGAAAAAGCAAAAAGAAGACTAGCGCATATAAGTGTGATTCTTATATCTTTAATTGATACGTTCATTTTCGCAGTCAAATACTAAGAGTTTTCCCTCATTGGAATAACCCCAGAGTTTCTTTGTAACATTTATTTCAGACTAGGAAAGGCGTTTGGCTCCATTAACTAGAATATTTGCTTTCTTATTTCCAATCACTCCTTGATGACTAGGTATTTATATAAAACGTACAGTTCCAGTTCGAAGCATTACATCCCGTGTCCCTAGATCTTATTGACTGCATTTAAATTTGATTGCCTGTGTACAGTTTTAAATCCCAAACTGTAGAAAATCACAAAAAATACCCCAATTTATGGGAAAGTTTGAAAGAAAGAAGCCCGATGCGAATGTATTAAAATATTGAGGAAAATAATTAAAAAATTTGTTATATCGCTGGTACATCTGTGAAATCGCAGTAGTCCAGTAGGTGGGTTTATGAGGCGTGAGGCCACGGTTCATACACCAGACCAGACGTCTCCAACAAAACGAAATACTTACGAGCAGATTTCTGGCAAAAGCTCTGAGAGTTAAAAAGTTTCTTAAATATTCATCGTTCATAGTCAACGTTAGACTGTGAACACTTATGAACAAAATTAGCATGCACTACAGGTGTGGTCTGAGATACTGGGTAGAAATCCAGACTAAAGAGTTGTAATGACGAATTACAATAACTAAGTTAAGAAAGACTCTAAAACTGATCCCATCCAATATTTTTTTGGACTCGTTCTATATTAATTTTATAGATTTTAACATACTAAGAGTGCTATTTAAACCTTCGCCTCATTTATAAGTTTAACCAAGTTTGCACCACTGATATAACCATTATTGTTAACCCTAACTGAAGGGTTGTAATGACCAAAGCTGTTGATCCAGAAAGCGGCAGTGATTTCCCTGCGGAATAAATAAAACTTGTTTGTTAAATTTTTAAACATTTTCTATAAACTCTTATTCAATTTTTGCTGACTGAAATAAGCTGTGAGCCACTGTATATATGTATATGTATGTGTTAGTACACCAGCTTGTATATCTATTCGTCATTTGCTATTAGATACTGTGAAGAAAGTTTGTGAAGATCAAATTATAAAAAAATTTGTAAATAATGATTTTTATTTAAAAGATAGCATAATTCTGTTTTAAAATATTCGGTATTCGCAAAAGTGAACAACGACAATATTAATTAGTTCACATTAGCGCGCGTGTACCGTATGTCATCTTATTAAATGAACTTTCAGGACGAAAATTTTCAACATTTCTGATGAATCTTGATTGCTTATCGCAAAATGTTTCAATTCACGTTTAGGCGTCTACCGGAGGTCGGCTAATATTTATGTTTTTTTGGAAATATTTTTATTTCGCTTTACGCAAACATTGGCCAACTTCTTCTGGTCTCTCAAACGTGAATGGAAACATTTCCCGGTAAAAAAAAAAATATATGAAGAATATACACGACCGTTATACTTTTTAAATGTTAACTGCTGTAATTTTTGTTCGATTTTATTAAACGATGTGTCAATCTCTTCACAAGAGGATGTACTTTAATAATGTCACCACTTACTTTAATTTCTTTAAATAAAGTTTGCTGCTATGTATGGACAAACTTGAAAAATTATGAAAAATTCGAATTTGCCAAGTTTACCTCATCAAACCTCATAAAATATTGGCAATATAATCGAATAATCATATAATATATCCACGCCTCCGTTCTATAACATTCTAAGTCGAAAAAGTGTGTTTTGTGTTAGGAACTCTCAAAGTTTTCACGTAAACTATAATACAGACGCCATTGATTCTTTCACTGAGACAACGTTAAAAAATGTCCCTTCCATAACGTTCTAAGTCAACTAAGATTTCAAGATAATTTAAAAATTTCGAAGCAAAAGTACTCTATGTGTACTTAGTACATTTTACGACTACATGCGTATTCTAATAGATTTTTCTCTATAACTTCGGAACGGATTGGTGCATCTTAACCAAATTTTGAAGTTTTTAAGTTAGAGAACGTAAAATTTAAAAATGCAAAAACATTAAAAACGTTCTAAGTAAATAGTTGTCCGAACTATATGTTACGACAGTTTAATTAAAGAATCTTCTTAAGTTTAGCATTACATATCCGATTCTCATTAGGCTAAACATTATTACAATGATCGTAATGACGATCAGACGTATGCTTTCAGTCTTCAAGTACATCTTGAAATTAATTCATATACCCAAGAAGTACAAATAGTCACCTTACACGGTAGTACCACATAACAACCGTACTGGAGGCTGAATATAAATTAAATCATATCCAGACTCAATGGTAAGACGCATTTATATAAAGTGTCATTATTTCTACACCAGTACAGTATATTGTTTTTATAGAAGAATTTTTCATTCGAAATATGTAATAAAGAAAGAAAATTCCACAAACTTTCTTAGAAATAAATTTAATTTATTAAAAATGTCTATCATTTTACTAAAAAGATTCTCAAAATATATGTCCGTAATCAAACAATAGTGGAGCATCTACAAATTTAAAAATTATCGCCTCTAAGTTGGTACCAAAATTTTGACTATTTTGTCGATTTTATTGCCGAAACAATACAATTGGTGGTTAAAGCCAACCAACCCAACCCAACTTCACATACCACTCATGTTGTGTGTATTAATTTCATCCTTATCATTCCAAGTGAAGGAACGCACAGCTTAACTTCGACTACGAACGGCAGCTTTCAGAAGCTTTTCATGGCAATTTATTTCTGAAGACTGCTGTTGGAGCTGAGTAAAATGGTACCAAATTTGTTTATTTATTAATTACAATATAAAATTCAAATTATATTTAATGATTATCAGCTGAGTAATATAGAACTTATCCCAGTTTAGTATAACAGACAAGAGTCTCTGGTGGGGATCGAAACCACGACCCTCACTCCAATAATTTAACATACTACCCACTAGGCTCCTATACAGGGATCAGATAAACCCATGGATTGTATCCCTCTGATACCTTGATATAGGTTTTCTTTTAGGAGATTATACGATTTCTGGTTGCGTAAACGGAGATGACGGTGGTTCAATATTCACGCATGACACAAAAATAAATATCAGATTTCTAAACCAATCGGATTTTAAACGGATTTTAGATTGCAATGTTTTCTCGGCTGAGATACAAACACCTTAGGGATATGAAGGCAGAAATAATTGGAAGTAAAAGTAATTTTAAAGTGTGTCTATCAATCTTTAAATTACCGGTAGAACGGGATCAGGATATCTGTAAATCAGCTGACTTAATTGAATAAGGAAAACAAACTTTATCATCCCCTGGAAGTCTAAGACTTCTTACGGGCCGAAACCGGAAACGAAAAAAACTACAATCGCAATCTAATTAACACAAAATTACCTCGCAGAAAGTCATAAGTCCAGTACAGACAGTCAGCGTTGTTCTGCAAATAGTTTTTGGAAATATTAATAAAAATAAGTTGAAGAGCAGTTCAATAAAGATGCCATGAGTTGTAAATTTAAAATGGCATTACACCCTCAAAGTACTCACCAAAAAGGATGTTTCTTCCGTAAGGCGGTGCTAAGGATGTTTTTGAAAAACATCTCATGGCAATTTGATATAGATGTTCGAAAGTTGCTGAAGAAATACTTTTTCATATTTCGTTTTGATGTCTGACCTGGGATTTGAACCGTGGCCTTACGTCTAATAAGTCAACAAACTACCTCCTAGACTAAGGCGACATGCCGGCTGCTAATTCTTTGTTGAATAAGCTAAATGAAGGTACTATACATATCACTTTAGTCCAAAAATGCTGGACTAACCGAAACAGAGTTACTGGACTGAATCGTATGCATTACAAAATATTTTAGGGAGATTTTTAAATTTTTTTATTTCACTGCAAATGTAATAATAAACTACATAATGTGCTAATTACATCTCCAGATAGTTTTTTCATCATTTCAAGCAAAAGGAAGTTTATTTTAACAATTGTTAATATTTATTTACTCTCCTTTCGCTCCTTTGAGAAGTTTCTAGAGGTGTATGAAGACGTTAAGATCGTTCTTGGGGTAACGTAATATTAAATAAATAACTTTAAAGTTAAACAATAAAACTTTTCTATTGCTATATACATATTTCACATATTGCCAGATTATAAACATTTTTAAAGGCCAGGCCAAGTAGTCTTTGCATATGAATTGTATTTTTTTTTTTTTGCAAGTCAGCACAAAGCGTATTGTGCTACCCTTGAGATTCTTTCATTTGATATCTTCAATAATTTTTATCATTGGAATTTTCTTTTATTTTTTTGAGAATAATGTTTCATATGTTACCTACATATGCGTACTTGAAGGTCCGAATTGTATTTATATGTACTTACCACACATACTTTTTTATAGACCATAAAGAGTTATAATTTGTTATTCAAATGTATGCTGATAAATACAATTTCTAATAACAGCGTGCGTGTAAATAATGATGTTAATACCCTTTGTGTTATTTTAAATTATTTTTTAAATTCTTTCCTTCTTTAAGAAAATATCTTAATTCGGTTAAATTCATAAATAATTTATAAACTGATTATTTCACAGATTAATTGTATCAGCAGTTTAACTCTTTTTAAAGAAATCACTTGGCTACCCACCTTATAAAATAAAAATTTTAATAAAATATGAAGAGAATTTTGTAAATGAAAGAAAGTGTTTCAATGGGACCTAATAAATTTGGAGCATGAGCAGCAAAAAAATTCTGCTTTCTCTACAAAGTATTCTTTTGTAGTTTTAGGAAACGAAACCTATGTACCGGCTGCTTGGAACATTTTTCTTCAACGAAATAATTTCAACTCCTTCCTTATTTGTATAATATTTTCTTATGATTTCTAATCAACACTTCTTTATCCACCACGTACATAACGCTAAGTCCACTTTCCGCTAACATTATACAAAATACATATTTTACGACAACAAAAAAAGTGATTATTTAGTTTAAAATCGTTGTAATTTGGTGGTTTGCAATATTAAATTATTTTAATTAATTAATAATAATAATTAATTTTAATACCTATTATCTTGTGAAAATAATTACGTTTTAAAAGTTTACAAATTTTAAAAACTAAAAAAGCTACAATGTTTTTTGTGTCTCCTGTAAAATTTGCGAATTAGACTAATGGTATATTGTCTCAAGGACATAAATAAAATAAGTAAACAGGCAGCAAAATATACTAGTACAGACATCATACGGTAGAATTACAGAATTACCCAAACAAATATCTAGGAATTTACGAGAAGGTAACAAAACTAATATCAAATTTGTGAAAACAAAATTTTTATAGAAAAATAGTGTAACTATCAGACATCAAATAAAACAATATAATATAATAATTTAAAAATATAAATAATAAAAAAATGTGTTTTCTTATGTATATTTTTATTATTTTTAGTCAATAACCTCAACTCTGATTTCGAGTAATACGTTGATCCGGCGTCTCATCAGTTCTTGATGATTGGGGTCGCTTTCTTCTAAGACGTGCATCACTTTGATCAGGTATCTCAGCATCTCTAGGTGTTGATGCTGGTATCCTCTCTCCTTCTACACGTGCATCATGCTGATCTCGGTGTTTCTGTAGCTACTGCTCTTTGCGATAAATGCTTAACTCGTTTAGAATCTGGGATTCAAATGATTTGAGAAAAAGATTCTAAGTACGATTTAAGTACTTCCTTCTAATCATTATTAGACAAATATACCATAACAGGTAAAATTTTTTTATTTTTAAGATAAAAAATTTTGGGCAATAGAAAATATTTAATATTTTTTATTAGGATGAACTTAAATGATCCGACCATAAGGGTTTGGTCTGCATTATATAACCACATGTAACAGTTGATTCTTTAAAAAGTTATGTATGCTGTAGGTAGTTAATAAATTTAGGCAGTATAGTGTATTCGATGGTTTGCGTCTACTGTTATTGTTATCTAAGTTAAACATGTCCCAAACATATTGTTACGAAAGTGGAAATGGTGTTGTTAAAATAATAAACAAAAACTCCAAAAACAACACAATATACTTGATCATGCATGAAATAATAAACAAAAGCTCCAAAAACAGCGCACTGTTTACATGATCAATGAATGTGTAAAAAAATATAGCAACAAAAATAAGATCGGTGAATAAGCAAGAATAAGGGATAAAAGGCGTAAATAACTAACAACAAAATGAAGGGAACAAAGAAGTAAACAAACAACAACAATGTGCAGTATAAAATAGCGGATAGACAAATAAACCAACAACAACTAACCTGCTTGGACGAATGTAAACAAGAAACAACAAAAATGAAAAGAGGTTGTTTACATTATTAGATTGTTCCCTAAGGCCGTCATCATCCTTAGAGGGCATTCAATACACTAATGATCCAATGATATAAAAGGCAAGACAAAGCGAGCAAGGAGGATTCAGAGTTTGAGTTGAATCAGTCGTGAGTGCAGACGACACATTGTATTCGGAGTTTGAATTAAGCTAGTCGTGTTTAACGACGTTACGTTGGTTGAAGTGATAAATCAATCGGTTGTGTGATGACACGAGATCGAGCTATAATTCGGTTAGACTTGTGTGGAGACAAGTTGCGTCTGTTGTTGCTTACAAAACGGTTGTAAGCAGAGAATTATAACGAACAAGTACATTGCGAAAATTATCGTTGTATACGTTGAATAGGCTGGAACAGTGGCACAAAAGCTGTGCAGATAATAAAGAACTGATAAAAATTAAACACATATGTATTTATTTTTATTTTATTTGCAATCTACGAACTCAAATTTTTAACGTTTTTAAGAGGTAAAAACGTAACAATATAATGAAATTGGTATTGGAATGAACAGGCAGATATATTTGTCTAAAAACTCATATAGAAATAGAGTCCTTTTATCGCCCTAACCCGAAATGTTCATATGTGTGTCAAAGTTGTTCAGGGTAGATTCTAGCTCTAATGGTTTTCCATGCACACGAATTTTTGTATCAAATTTTATGGGAGAGACTCAATTTTATTGCTAGTCCGACAATTTTTTTCACAAATGTTAAAAATGAAACACGAGTGGAGTTTTACTTATATAAGAACTAGCTATACCCTGCACGTATTGCTGCGCTCCCAACTAAAATAAATTTGAAGGAAATTCATTATGTTCAAGTAATTTTGAATCATTTTATTGATTTCGTTTCCCGTTGTCCCGATGATTCAGATTAACGGACATCGAGTAGTACGCATTCGATCAGTTTCTAATCTCACTTCTCGTTGTTCAAGTGGTTCAATCGAACGGGTCTCAGCGGCATATACTCGAAGATTTTCCAGTCACCGTGTTCGTCTGATTCTGAGGGTCGTATTACTCTTTTCTTCCGCGCTTGGGGTGTAGGTGCTTGTTATTCATATTTGAACAATTTTCAGTGACGCCATTCATTGGAAATTAATCTCCGTCGACTCATACGTAACAACTTTGTTAAAGAATGCACAGTTTAAAATTTAATTTAGTTTGAGTAATTTTCCTATTGGAAATTGGTCATACCAATTTAGAAATCTTCGTCGGCTCATGCACAAAAACATTGCTAAAGATCATAACATAATCAAATGCACAGTTTACGATTTAATTGATTTTAAGTAATTTTCAGTGGCGCCACCTGCCGGAAATTAGTCATATCAACTTAGAAACCTACCCCGGTCTATCCGCAACAACTTTCCTAAAGATCATAACATGATGAAATGCATAGTTTACGATCCTATAAAGTACATACAAATAAAGATTCATTTTTATATATATAGGCTATTGTAGGTGACACGCCTACTATAGCCAATCTGCCCATTTTGTTCATCTATACCTCAAAGTCATCCATACAAAATTTGAGGACTTTGGCTGTTGCAGTTTATGAGATATGCGATATTAAATAGGTATTGGGTATGTGGGCGTGGCACCACGCCTACTTGAAATTTTAAAATTTTAAAGAAGCCTATAGTTCCTTCCAGACATACAGAAAGGTACTGTTAAAATTTCCAGAAAATCGGTCCGGCGGTGCCACGCCCCCTATTGCTCGTCAGTCCAGTTTTGTCTAAAATATTAATTTTTATACTATTGTGGCTTCGACAAAATTTTAGGAGTCTGACTGTTATACTTTCTTGGATATACTAATTTAATATTTTTTATATGCGATGTGACACGCCCACTATGGCCAATCCGCCCATTTTATTCCTATATACGTCAAAGTCGTCCGTACAAAATTTACGTACGTTAGATGTTGAAGTTTATGAGAGATGCGATATTACATACTTTTTTGGGTATGCGGGCGTGGCACCTCGCCTACTTGAAATTTTGAAATCAAAAATAGCCTATAGTTCCTTCCAGACATACAGGAAGGTAAAGCGGATCCATTTTAAACATCCACTCAAATTAGATCTCGGATGGAATCAAAATATGGGGTTCAAATAACGACAAGGACTGTAAGAAGACGATTGGTCAATAACCTTCCTGGTCACATAGCTCGTCGAAAGCCAAATGAAAATGTTAAGAAACGCCTGCAATTTGCCAAAAATCACATCATTAAAGATAAGAATTTTTGGAAAATGATAGTCAGGAGCGACGAATCGAAATTTGATGTATTTGGAAATGATGGTAGGCCATATGTATGACGACCAGTAAATACAGGATTCAACCCCAAATATACAAAAAAAAACGGTTAAACACGGTGGGACATCATTAATTAAAATATAGGGTAAAATGACCGGTGAAATGTATAGGAACATATTACAAAATAATCTCAATGGCGATTATGCAGAAAAGTTATCACTAGGGTGGACGTTTCAGCCCTAAACATAAATCTCGGATTGTTAAGTCGTGGTTGGATGATAATGAAATAAGTGTTCTTTAATGGCCACCACAAAGTTCCGGTTTAAGCCCCATAGCAAATCTAAGAGGGATCATAAAATGAGCCGTTTCGGACCGAAAACCCATAAACCAACGTTCACTTTGGGATATTATTTAAGCAGAATGAAATAATATTACTCCACAACAGTGCAACGATTGCCAAATATGTAGGTGGAAGGAATTCGCCAGAAGGGATTTCCTACTAAATATTAGTGGTTAAAAATATATTCACTTTAAAACATTTTCTTTTCAAATAAATCTGAAGTAACTTCATTGTGTGTCCACACCAAATTAGAGAAGGAAACATAATTTAGTACATATATTCATAAAAAATAAATAAATCTAATTTGTTTTGCTATAATATCGTAGAATACGATAAATATTTAATAATATCGAAATTATTTTTGTTTGCTTTTTCATTTACCACAATGTCAGAGAGAATAAATGCCTTAATTCAATGTCCACAAGTGCAGCTGTTATGCGACATTATGAGATATGCGACATTAAATATTTATTGGATATGTGGGCGTGGCACCTCGCCTACTTGAAATTTTAAAATAAAAAGTAGCCTATAGTACCTTCCAGATATGCAGGAAGGTACTGTTACAATTTCAAGAAAATCGCCCCAAACAAACATTCATTTTTATATACATATATAGACTAGGTGATCCGGTGAACTTCGTCCCTCGCACAAAATTGATTTTTTTATAACCCAAAACAGGTCAAATTATATATTTATTGTAATACGCTACATAAAACAGTTATATTTATAGAAATAACTAATTTACTATAAGTGTGTGGGGATGTTCTTATAATCCTTTATTAAATTAACGAATATATTTTAGAAACCAGTTCTTGATAGCTATCTAAAAATCAAAAAAAAAATTTGTTCATATTTTTACTATTAATTATGGCAAGTAAAAGAAAAATAAAGATTAATTTCTCAGCGCAATAGAGTGTACAACATTCTTGGTTAGCCCGTCTTGAGCCAATACAAAAAATTTTTTCTCCCTTTGTTCCATTTTTTTCCCCTTTGGGTCAAAGTTTTGTAAAAATTTATTGCCTATAACCTGCACATACAAAAGCTCGATCTATATCCCAAATTTCAAGAAAATCGATCCAGGCGTTCAGGCGGGATTGGATTACAGGAAGTTTTATAATATGGATTAGGATTGAACGGTCACATTTTTTACTGCAAAATCGCTCATTCTGCCAGCCACTTATGATTTTTATATTGTGCGTGTAAGTCGAAAAATGGGGTAAGTCGATGGGAGTATTTTGCGAGCTGGTGATTGTGCGGAAGCCTGACTGTAATTTTATGCAGGCAGTATTTTTATGTAAAGCAACTTTTGCATTCCCAATATCTAACAGTTGTTTTACATTAGATAACTGTCAACATGTGTGATCGTATCGTTGGCGAAATCTTCAGGAAAACGCTTTGAACGTTTGCCGTCAACCACGGAAGGCGATGAACGATTCAAATCTCCGCGCAGACCATGAATCATGTTAGTAGTAATAATATCCAACAGTAATTGATCAGTAATTGATGAAGTCGCCGTGGTCTAGTGGATAGTGTGTTGGCTTATTGGACAAAAGGCCCGGGTTCGTATCACAGGTCAGACATCAAAACGAAAAATATTTCTTCGGCGACTTCCTCTAGCAGATTTCTGGCAAAGACTCTGAGAGTAAAAATTGCCATGAAAAGCTTCTAAAAAATCTGTCGTACGGAGTTGACTTTAAACTGTAGGTCCCGCCACTTATGTATAAAATTAACGCACACAACATAAGTGGTGTGTATGTATGCATGTAATTGATCAGTAGACGGATCTGGAATCTCTGCAGAAATTAATCTATCGATGTCCTTTGTCGACGAACCAAATTAAAATGTGACCATGAATACATCCAACCGAATACATCCAACAACGTGTGGGTCCAAATAAATGCAATTTTATAATAGAGCTGATTAAAGACTTCAATTTTTGTTTAAACGCTTGTGCTGTAATGTCATGACCAGGGCAAGGATTTTAATGCAAATGCATGTTTGTAGTCGGTAACCCAAAATCACTTTTTCGAATCGAAGAATTTGCAACAAAATGGCATCGATTTGTTGTTGCATATATTTAGCATATTTTACTATTTCATTTTCTTTTGGAAGTATTTTGATGTCAATACATCAAGTCTACAAAAATCTCATTTTACCTTCATTCAAATAATGTTTTTATTTATTCTTTAAACTGCGTACACAAAATAAATTTTGTTCGCTATTTAAGGTACTCAATAGGAAAAATTTGCCTGTTCGTCAAATGTGATGTTCGTAGAATCGAATGGTCGTTAAATCGGAAAACTACTTTAAACATATCGCTATATATATACAAATGACGTGTATTCTCGCTAAACTCAAAAACTACTGGACCGATTGTGACCAAACTATATATATACACGGTATATTGGCGTGAGGAGTATTCCTGTGTTGTTTGAAGTTCTTCCGACAGATGGCCCAATATTTAGTTGTTTTGTGTTTTTGCCCCGTAACTCAAGAACTACTGCACTATGCTGTGTTTTGTTGAAGGCGTTAGGTCGTTAATCAGCGTGCAGTGGTATTAATTAGTCCGATACCACACTGATTTTGATTTTCTTCGAAAAGCAGTTCAAAATAAAAGAAAAATTTGGAGCCAGCAATGCGCATCGGGCCAAACTATCAATAATATATAATGCCATTTGAAAAATAATTGCTATGTGGATTTAGTGTACATTTCACTCTTCTTCTAAATATCAATCAGCCATGACTTTGCATGGAAACCAGACATACAGTGAAAATAAAATTCGAAGGCAAAACATCGTTTGCCCGAGCCGGCTATGTAAATGAATTTCCTAATTTTCCTTTAAAAAATACATTTAAAATCTTATAAGTTCCTTATAAATATGAAACTGTGACTTGAATTCTATTTGCTTTATTTGTTTAATAAATATATTTGAAACAAAAAAATTTTTATTGGATATTATATGCGCATATTTTTAATTTTTTAGTGCATGAAATTCGTTGCCCTGGTCATGAAGATGTATTGCATTCTGTCCTGGTAATAGCGACGATGTAATTTCCTGCCATTTTGGATTACATGTCATAGTCATAGCATCCTGTATGTAGTCTTGCATGTGACGTAGACTAGATACTTACGATGACAGGAGGATGACAGCGTTACCAATTTCGGCAGTGTCAGAGTTGTTTGCAATAGCATCCCGCAAGTGAATATATTCTTTCGCACGCAGCTTCTGTTGATTATATCGCAAGTATCGTAGTCGTTCTTTACGTACATGTCGACCAAAGCTCACGATATCGTAAAATGATGTTGTCTTGACCGCGTCTAATCATCAATCGATACGAATAAAAATCCTTCGAGCTAACGTTCTTATTTGTTTTGGCTCCTGTAATAATATAAACTTAAATTATTTGTAAATTTATCCTTTAATAATAAACTAATTACTTATGTTCTTCTGCTTGATTACACTAAGGCTTTTGACACAGTCGATCACGAAGTTCTTTTGAAAAAGCTCCGGAAACTGTTTTATTTCTCTAATTCTGCATGTAATCTTATTTATTCTTATTTGCTGAATAGGTTTCATCTCATGGCATCTTAATGGCAATATCTCAAATCCATTTAATATTAGAAGAGGTGTTCCCCAGGGGTCAACACTTGGGCCTCTGTTATTTTGTATGTTTATAAATGATTTACCGGATGACTTACAGCGTTATAATAGTACTCCTAGGGGGAATATTGATTCTTGTTGGGATTACATTAATAGTGATTTGGTAAGGATTGGCAACTGGGTTCCGGCCAATGGACTTTACATCAATCCCTCTAAGTCTAAATGTATTATACTTTCGAGAACCGACAGATCATTTGTCATGCCGGAATTGTGCATCAGGGGAAATAAGATTGACTTTGTCAAATCTGCGAAAAATCTGGATATTGTCTTTAATGGCAGTTTATCGTGGTCTAACCATATAGGTGTCGTTGTAGGTTGAATTTATAGTATGCTGTTAAACGTAGACTTAACTTGGCATTTAATAACATAGCTAGATATTTCTTTCAGAAAGGGCGTCGTGATCACATTTCCCATTTGGCTTGCCGGATTCTTAATGTAAAATTTGATAATCTCCTGAAAATTAGATGCCTTATTCTACTTCATAAGATAATTTACACGGGACGGCCGGAATATTTATTTTATCAAATTAAATTTGCTAGATCCTACCGGGGTAGGAACATAATTCATTATTTGGAATTCCCTACCAAATTATATCCAGAATTTAGGCAATGCAAATGCATTCAAAAAGGAGTTATTCAAATTATTTTCATGAGCATTTTACGATTTGTGATTTGTTTTATAGGTCTATATCGGATATATTTTTATTTTTTTAATGAACTGAAGATAATTATTTCTTCTTCGAATCATTTAACAGAGCATCCAACTCGCTCCCGATATGCCTGTTGAAAAGTGAATAATTGCGATGATTTTTTTAATTTGACAAAAAAAGGAAAACTAATAATAATATCATAAACAAATAAATCATTTAGAATAGAATCTCTCTTTAGCAACGATGATAAAAACATTGCTATTAAAAATTTTAATAAAATTTTTGATTGTACCACGTATGTAAAGAAGATAGAGTTTATTTAAGTAGAATAAAAAATTTTTTACTTGGAATATCTGCCAATATTTAAAAAACCGAACCTAAAGATTAACAATCGACTGTACTTGTAGAGTTCAAATTGTATTCCTAATTGTTGAATTGTAATACAAAAAAAAAAAAAAAACTCAAGTTTGTAAAATAAAATATATGGGGAACATGTACGACTTGGAATAGGCAATATAAGTAAATGTAGGTACATATCTATAGACATGATTTGTAGTACTGCAACACATTTACGCTATTACGGATACAGAACAGATACCGTATTGGTCATCTCAATACGACTGCAAAAATTATTACAAATTATTTGTACGAAGGAATGAATGCCTTGTATGGCATGGCCAGCGTTGCTTTTATACGAATTTTTGAAAGTCAGTGGTCACATAAGGATACAATACTCTTGCCTTACTTTTATGGTACACAACACATTCGTAATTTGCATAACTTTTCGCCTTGGACATGTGTGTACGAATACGATTTCATTTGTAGATGTAATGTGGGGCGGGATGGGATGGATGGCTATAAAACAATATTAACAGAAGTAATCATTGTTTTGCAAATCGGCAAATACTGTACCATGCATGCATGCATGGTTTCGTCGTCGATGTGTGCCTTGAAAGATATAAAGTATCATTGTGATGTTGTGATGCCATACCAAAAATTAAAACAATTTGTTCTGATGTTCTTTTATTTGTTTTTTGTTTGTTTTTGTTTTTGTATAAATTTTGCCAGCCTAGCACTTGTATGCGAAGGGAGCCCTTACGTCTCCAATGAGTATTGTTTACACTTTATCATCGTATGGTTTGTTTTAATACATTGGCTATGTATGTACTCATAAACCTACACAAATATCAACACAAGCTTACATATTGTAAAGCTGTTTCTGACGCACTGGCTAGGATTAGATTTTTTTTTTTTTTTTGTTTGCTTAACACAGAAAGTCAACTGATCATCTGTTCTCTGGAACGCCTTTCTAATGTTGTTTCGATATAAATTAATCATTAAAGGACAGACTGCAAGAGTTGCAGCCTAAATTGAGAATTCTTGGGAAGTACGTACCATATTTGCATAAATTGTGTGATAAATTTTTGATACACATTGGCATACAAGACTTCAAGGGAAAGAAAACGCGTATGTTTCATTAACTCTGTAACCAATCGTGTGCAAAGTATTTGGGTCGTTTTGTTTTCAATTTATTGAAAATCAATGCAATTATTGAAAATTTCTTAGGTAACAGAATCGTAAATTTTCAAAACATTTTTAATTGCTTACAATTATCCGAAAGAATTATTCGGTAAAAATTGTGTTTCATTAGGCAAATTAAAATAATCAACAATAACAGAATCTTTTATACCCAAAAATTCTACGATATGGACCAAGTTTTTTTCAGTATTTCTCATTTTGATGATCCTGTCAACTTTCTATTGTTGATTGCTGGTATTATTGATCATTCAGATCTGTTGTATTACGAGTACTATCTCTAAAATTGATGATTTTAAAATTGTCTTTCATGGTTTCATGGTCAAAACAGTATTGGTTACATGAAGTTACTTTTGTTATTTTATATCATTTCTCAATTGCCTGACAAAACTTATACTTGAATCTACAAAAAGTTTATCTTAAAATCTCCTGCAACTCCTCCACCAAGCAACATCGTAAGTATATATTGTTACGAAAATGGAAATGGTGTACCATCATCTAACATTAAAACGATAAACAAAAGCTACATAAACAAATACAACGAACTTGTTGCAAGTAAACCAACAACTTCAGTATGAGAGAAAAATGAATAGACAAATAAGCAAGAACGCAACAACAAGCAATGTGTACACAAAACACAAACAACAATGAAGTCGCAATAGAATTCTCGAGAAGACGAAACTCCGAACGTTCCACTTCAACAACATTCATCAGACTGATTACGTGGCCATATAAAGCAGACAACGTGTAGTGAGAATTCAATCAGTCGTGTGTGAAGACGCGTTGTATGTGACGAGATCAGTCGTGGTTTGAAGACCTCAATTGTAAAGATCTGTGTTATTAGTGCTTACGCAATAAGAGTGGAAAGAACAATATCGAACAAGCAATTTGTGTTATATTCGTCAAGTTGTAGATAAAGAGTTTAATTGAAACTAAACACATACATACATACAATTCGTCAGGATTGCGACCTAGCTTCACACACCACTTATGCTGTGTGTGATAATTTTATACATCTACAGTCTACAGTGGACTCCGAACGACAGATTTTTGAGCAAAAATTTCATGGCAATTTTTTACTCTTAGAGTTTCTGCCAGAAATCTGCTGAGAGGAAGTCGCCGAGGAAATATTTTTTTTCATATTTCCTTTTGATGTCTGACCAAGGGTTTGAACTTCAATCTAATAAGCCAACACACTACCTACCGGACTACGGTGACTTCATTTTAGCAATCAACTAACTGATATTTGAAACACTTTTAAAAAGATAAAAACGTAACAATACTATGACATCTCTAATCCAGTCTAATCTACATTAAAAATTAGCAACTCTTATCAATTATTTTGTATTTTTTTTTTTTAAACTTAGTGCCTTAACACTATCTGTAATTGTAGATTAATATCCTATGTTATGAAGGGAAAAGTTTTGCAACCAATCCAAATAACCGATAAAACCTTTCTAAATATGAAAGAATGTAGAGAAACAAGGTCGACTATATCTTGCTGGGACCAGCCAGAACGTGAGAAAATTACTGGAAACTCCAAAAATAAAAATTTCTTCCGGGGAAGATATAGCAAACGCCATGTTAGACTTTTAGCTGCTGCCGCTAATGCTGGAATGTATACAAACCATCTTACGAAACATAATTAAATAGTTTTATACTCTTTTATGCAGTATTTTATACAAATCCATGCACTATAAACAAAATTTTTTAAGTAAATTTGTGGTCTGATGTACAATTTTTCGTGTTTATAAATTTGATTATATTTTGAAACAAAAATCAAGATTGCATACGTTTTAGTGCCATTAAACTAGGAATTGTTATATTCAGTGTGTTTATATCCGGGAAATAGTGTAGTTTAAGGTACCTTTAGCTAAGGCGACCAGATTTTGAAAGTGAAAATAGATGACATAATGAAAAAAGTAAACAATTTATATGAATTCAACATTTTTTTTACATATTTTACAGAACAATTTGTGTATGTATGTAAAAATCATAATATATACAGTAGCGAGCACAAAAAATGCAACACTGTGCCATATGATCTTTAATAAGATCTATTTCAAAATAACGGTAACTAATTTATCTATTTTCTTTTGCTGTTAATTCTTTCAATTGTAAGTTTTCAAAGTAACCACAGTTTATTCCAAATTCTGCTTTAAAAAGTTAAATATTTTTGAATTAGTGAAAAAAGTGCAAATTTTTAGCGAGCAAAAAAAATGCAACATAATAAAAAAAAATAGTTAAAGTAAGTTATTTATTTAATTATAATTGAAATTGAAATGTAATAGAAGCAGCTCTCAGCTGACAGCAAAACTGCAATCATTAAAGCCTTAGAAAAAGGAAAATCCATACGTGAAGTTGGACACCTCTTTGGTGTAAATCAATCAACCGTATGTCGGATTAAATCTCGATTTCCTTGAGAAATAGTGTAGAAAGGAAACCAGGTAGTGGTAATCCTCGAAAAACTACCTCTCGCCAAGACCGCCAGATGATTCCACTGGTTAAAAAAGATCCACGAAAGACCGCAGTGGACGTTGCTAATTTCGCAAATGAGCAAATGGGAGTCTCTATAGGCGTTCACACTGTTCGCCGTAGGTTGAAAGAGGCTAATTTGCATGCGAGACGACCCGCAAAGAAACGTCTCATCAGTGCAATCAATAAAAAGAAGCGCCTGGAATTTGCAAAACGTTACAAGGATTGGTCAAATGAACAATGGGCTAAAGTCTTGTGGAGCGATGAAAGCAAATTTAATTTGTTTGGCTCCGATGGGGTAAATTTTGTTCGAAGACCGCCTGAACAGAGATATTCTCCAAGATATCAACTTCCAACCGTAAAACATGGCGGTGGATCAATAATGGTGTGGGATAAGGAACGATATGTTTAAAAATAATTATTGATTTTACGTCACGTATTTACAGGTGCGTTTTCCCGTGATGGGGTAGGTCCCTTAACTCAAATCGAAGGAAAAATGGATGCCAAGAAGTACTGTGAAATCCTTGGAGAACACATGCTTCCTCATCTGCGGGAAAAAATGCCTCCTGGTCGCTTAGCTCGAAACTTTTTAAGCGACAATGATGTCAATGTTTTGGATTGGCCATCACAGTCTCCCGACCTAAACCCCATAGAAAATCTATGGGAGCTATTAGATCGGGAAGTTAAGAGGAAACATCCGTCAAATAAGAGGCAATTAGAAGAAATTTTGAAAAGTGAATGGGAGAAAATATCCATTAACACATTAATAGCTTTAGTCAAAATTTTGTTGTTTTTTTTTGCATTTTTCTTCCCATTGTCATTCTTCAGTCAGGCTTTTCTGACAATCGAAGTAGATTTTATAATTTTTTTTGCATTTTTCTTTCTATTGGCATTCTTCAGTCAGCTGTTTCTAATAATCGAAAATGCCTGTTGTTTTTGGATTGTTGTACTTGTTGTAGAGAAGCTCCCACCTTCTATAAATCTGCCTTGGTAAGGTGTGTGAATTTTTAAACGAAAATTGTTTACTTAAAAAAAAAAAAAATGGACACAAATAAAAAAAGAAATATGATCTCAATAAAAATTAAATTAAAAATATTAAAAGATGCAGAACACAGAAAGAAGAGAGTCGAGATTGCAAAGGAGTTCAACATTGGAGAATCAAGATTGTGTAAAATTTTAAAAAAAGTCAGAAACCATTGAAAAGCAATATTTTTCCCAAAAAAATGTGAATAAAAAAAGAGACAGAAAACCAAAATATGTAGCTCTGAACAAAGCCATGTCCAAGTGGTTTGAGCAACTGGTGGAAAAAGGTGCACAAATAACTGGACCGATATTACTGGAAAAGGCCCAACAGTTTGCTATAAAAATGGCCAATGCTGAATGGCTCCAAGGGTGGAAGAAACAAAAAATATACAATTCAAAAAACGTCACGGGGAAGAGGCAGCTAATAGTTTTAAGGAAAATATTTTGCTTTTTCTATAAAGCGTTACCAAATGGATCTTATGGTTACATAAACCAACAAAGCAGTGGATGTAAGAAACCGAAAGAAAGGCTTACATTGCTCTTTATAACTAACGCAACTGGTTCCGATAAAAATGTACAAGACAAGTTCCCTATGGAGTGAAATAATAAAAGAATTCAGGAATGAATTGAAAAAAAAGAAGAAAAAAATATTGCTCTTGATTGATAATGCGTCCTGTCATAAGCTTGAATTTACACCAGAAGATATTAAAATTGTATTCTTACCACGATTTACTACAAGCATAGTTCAGCCACTATATCATAAAACGTTCGTGGTGGCTGGTAACGCCACAAACTATGGAAAATTGTTTCAAAAAAAGCTGGAATTATCAAAAGAGTTTTTAATGGATTGTGAACTTGAAACTATTTCCACGGGTTGTGAAGTTGTTGATATTAGCACATTAGATGATGAATATGAAGCCTTTTACACAGAAATCGATGAAAGTGAGAAGAGTGATTGTTTTGATATAACAAGTGACAACGATATAATAAATGAACTGCAACAACACGACTCGGAAGAAGAAGATTTACAGTGGTTTCTGAACAATATGTAAGCCAAGCAGAGAAGAGGCGATTAAAGCGTTATTTGTCATAAAAATGTTTATGGATCCTGATGACAACATTGTGATAAATATTCAAAATATTTTATGCAGACAACGCTTTTCCAACAGAAATTGTAAACTATTTTCATTCCAATTAGAATAAAAACTAATCTACGGACGTATATATGTATTAACGTTCACAGTTATTAATGTAAATTGAATGTTTATTTTATTTCTTTGTTTTAAGTTTTGCCAATGGATTTTGTTTTTTTTAAGTTAAATTTCTTAGAATGTTCTTTATTGAACTCTTTATTGAGTATTGATCTCAAAAACATGTGTTTTAATATAAAAAAAAAAATAATATTTGTTATCAATGTTTTACATATAAAAAACATTTCTTCTTTCAGTGTAGGTAAACTTTTATAAGAAACTATTTTAGCAAAATTTTACAATTTTCTTATATCCGCTATGTACTGTATATAAAACCTTACATTTAGATTTACTTAGAAATACCAAAAAAACATAAACAATAACAAACTTATTTTAATAAATGTTAATATTCCAGGTTTTTTATAATCACATTGTTCATTTAACTATTAAATTAAGTCATTTTATAATCATAAAAAGAAAGAATTAAATACAGATATCCCAACTGCAACACGGTCGATAGGTTCCAATAATATGATGGGTTATGTGAAACCGTGCTATAGAAGACTAGAAGTTGGTACAAAAACAGGGGCTAAGTTACAAAGAAATATTTTAAAGCCTCAGAAGATATTTTATTTCTATTGAAAATAACAAAATGAATAAAAATCCAATTAAATATACAAAAAAAATTAATATAAATCCACGTAAATACGTATAAAACAAACAAAAATCGGCATAAATACAGTATTGTTCGAAATCTAAGCAACTTTTTTCTTAGTAGTAATCATGGTCCTATATATTCTTGTTAAATTGAATTAAGAAAAATATTTATTTTATTTTCTACTACACTATGTGTCTATATTCGTAAAAATAACAACAAAACTTAAATTATATTTCCTTAGAAAAAATAAAAAAAAATTAAATAACTCTAAAAACAGCTGTTCGAACCTAAGCAACTGTTGACATTGTCGTATGTTTTTTTGCTAGAATAAAGACAATAGCACAAAAAGTTAATACAAAAAAGTTAAATCCCATTATGAATTGAATACAGAAAAATTAATTTTGGTGGACTTTGTTCATTTAGTAGCAATTTTTGATGTGAAGCTATGACGCGTACACGTTATGGAAAGCTTTTAAGCTAAAAATAATCGAACTATTTAATATGGTACATCCCAATTAATATAGCGAAACAATTAAATATTAATAAGTCAATAGTCTCGAGACTGATTTCAAAATATAAAGCTACTGGAAAGGTGGAGGAACCCAATACGGGTGGACGACCTCGAAAAACTACTGAACGTACAGATCAACGTATCGCTCGTTTTTGTAAGAAACCCTTTTATTTCATCAAAAAATATTGTATATCAGCTAAAACTAAAATATTAGTTCATCCACAGTTTAGAAAACGATTATTGGAACAAACTTTAAGAAGTTTCATGCCTTCCAAAATCCATGTTGACAAAAAAAAAACATGTCAAGAAAGGTTTGTCTTATTACGCAACGCGTAAACTGATTTTCTTAACTTTTTTGTAAAATTTTTTGGGACTCTCCACTCTCTTCAAGTGGTAACGTTTGTTGATTGTTAGAATTTTATATCATACTGTACACTTTCTTTTGACCTCGCTCTGTATATGTATGTACATATGTAAAGCAAAGGACGTTAAGGGGGCCATTATTACAACTTCCCATTAAAGTTGGGTATAGTTAAATGTAACTTACCTAAATGTGAACTTTAAAGTTATCTTTGTTTATTTTTTTTTTTGCGAATTACACTACAACCTCAATAACAAATGTGAAATAAAGTTATAACTTTTTTTTAAACTTTTTTTGTTTTTTTTTTTATCAGCATATAGTTTTTTTTTTTCCCTTTTTGAGCGGTTTTTATTGGGACCAGTTTATGTTCGATCCTATGTTAACGCCGATTATGTATAATTTACTAAGGTTATTTTTTTTGGTTTGCTTTGTTTATGGTTATTTAACTATGAAGATTAAATTAAATTTGTAATGTTTGCATTTTGATTGTAAAGTGATTTTTATTGGTTAATTTTGAGTTTTTTACGCCCTTCTTACGATTTTTTAGCCCTTGTCAATAGGTCTTATTTTCTCTCCCCTTCGAATTGCTTTGCAGTTCTAAATTCTGGGACAAGTACCCTATTTAATTACCACTAACTGCCTTCACCCTATAATTTTTTTTTGCGTGGCATTATTTTATTTTGTATATATGTCAATTTTGAAATCTTCCCGTCTGCTTTTTTTTCTAGTTATTTTAAAATTCACATTATTGAAAATAATGAATACATTCAAACAGGTTATAAAACTTATTCCGTGCCAAAGATAGAAAAAATAGTTCGTTATAATAAAGTTCTAATAAACGGGGTTAAGTCAAATTAAAGGAATTACACTACAAAAGAATTCTCTTGTTTTTTTTTTTTATGTTGCATTTAATTAATTACAAAAAAGTATTTTTTTCTATTAAAAATCAAAAATGTTTTTAATTATTCTTTTTATCTAGCATATTAAATCATACTGCGTTATATTCGTTTGCTGCCGGGGCTTAGTTAAAATAAAATTAAAAGTTATTGGAACACTTCAAAGTTTTTTTTTTGAGGGTCTTTATATCAAAAAGGTAAAATTTAGAATTTAATTACTGGGAGCATTTAAAGTAGTTCCTTTTAAAACGAGATTAGTTATCCCGAGTTCGTAGTCAACGAATTTTTTTTTTGTATGAAAATTGTTATTAAAACGTTGGGAATTCATTATAACCGAGTTCGTTATAAACGCGTTTTAGCTGTATGTATAATAGCAAGTTTTAAAAATTAAACTTAACTTTAAAACTACCGGAAGGATGATCTCCATTTAATTTAACACTCACTGCTAACTTTTGTTCACTCACATTATTGGAGGCCCGCAACCAGCGAGACGGAGACTTCTGATTAAGTTTAAAGCATCATTATGCTCTATGGAGCGAAATTTGGGTCGAAACGCTAGAGATTAAAAAACGGGGAAACTTGCTTCTATTGGTACGATCCCCGTGGATCTGCTGCCAGCAGAGCGGATTGAGATTTATAAGGCAAATCGGGCG